>OZ024703.1:5694453-6963995 GCA_964016905.1 Perithous albicinctus
GCCCCAAAGCAGCGGCGAAACCATATATTGTTGTGTTGTTGAAATACGATATTTTCTTTTTCTTTCTTTATGATTTTTTGAAGTGTAGGATCAATTTCTTGTAATTTCGCGACATCTTTTAATTGTTTTTTCAATTGTGGATCTAAATCAAGAAGACAAATTTGAATCAATGCATCATCATCATAATCACCAAACGTCTTTGTGTTATATAATGAAAACATCGATATCAATATTCTTCTCGAATCCTGATTATGAAATTTTCCATCTGGGGTTCGACTGAAAAAATCAGCAACGATATTATCCTTTCCATTACAATGTGAAACTGTGAAAGTATATTCTGATAAAAGGAGACTCCACCGCGACAACCGTGGTACTAAAAATGCTGTTCGGTTTAAGAAAGTTAGCGCATGATGGTCAGTAATGACTTCGAAAGGTTTTGCTACTAGATAAACTCGGCATTTGCTTATAGCGTACACGATTGCTAAAAGTTCTTTTTCAGTCGTGGTATAATTTTTTTCTGCAGGAATCACACATCTACTGACTACAGATATTATTCTTTGATCACCGTTATCGTCAACCTGAAATAACACTCCACATATCCCAACATCTGACCCATCAGTTTGCAATTTAAACGTCTTTTCTGGATCATAATGAGACAATTCGACAATTTTCATAAAATTTTCTTTCAATTCTCTAAATGCTTTCGAATGTTCGGGAGTCCATATCCATCCCAATTTATCGTTCAACAAATTTCGGAAAGGTTCAACGTACTTGGCATGATTTCGACTGAATTGCCTATAATAATTGCAAACTCCAAAGAATCTTTGAAGTTCCAACTTACTATGAGGTTCTTGAAAATCTGCAATCACAGCGAGTTTTGTTGGATCCGGCTTTATTCCCGTTGTTGAAAGGATAAATCCAAGGAAAGGGACAGATTTTTGACATAACAAGGCTTTGTTTAACCTGAGAGTAAAATTATTTTTGAGTAATTTATCAAAAACTCTCTCTAAGTGAACGAAATGTTGTTCAAAGTTTTTTGATGAAATAAGTAAATCGTCTACATAACACGTTAAAAAATTATCGAATTCGTCTCCTAACGCCATTCTAATCGCACGAATAAAACCGCTACCGGCTGTTTTTAGTCCAAACGGGATACGCGTAAACTGATATTACGTTCCGTCGAATAAAAACGCAGTGTACTGTCGTGATTCTTTTGTCAAGGGGACCTGCCAATATCCATGCGTGAGATCGAGGGTCGACATTATCGTTCGACCATGATATTTTTGCATTAGCTCGTCGATTCGAGGAGGCGACTCGTTATCTCCTTCGATTATTTCATTAATAAAACGCGCATCGATACAGAGTCGTATACTTCCATTTTTCTTTTCAACAATTCGCAGTGGATTGCAAAATTGACTTGTCGATCTCTCAATTATACCTATTTCAACCATATTTTTTATTTCACGGCGTACAGGTTCGCGTAATGCTAGCGGAACTGGATAGGATTTTTTAACAACTATTTTGGAATTTTTTAATTTTATGCGATGTTCATAAACGTTGGTACATCCAGGCTTATCGGAAAAAAGTTGTTGGTAGTCACTAATAAGTTTTATCACCGCATCTGACTAGTCAGGACTGATTGTCGTTAGCATCCGCGCGACCGACCCGAGATCATCGGCGAAAGATTGCTCCTCGCGATCATCATAAATCGTGTTTATATCGATATTATTTTGCTCTTCATCATACCAACTATTGTACATAAATTTACTATCAAACATGTCACATTCAATATCTGAATAAAGACTAATATCATTTTCCTCAAATAAAGCATTTAAATGCCAAGACTTTTCACAAGTATTTACGTTACCAACATCGATCTTGTATTTATCATCCAAGTAATAATTCCCGAGGTTCATGTTATCATTTACAATTGTTTTTATTTCATTGTGATTTTCTTTACTTTGTATACTTCTTGTACGTAAATCTTCAACACAATTCCTCTCACCATTATGAATTGTATTTGTCAGATTCTCAACTAAGGATTGACACGTTGTTTGTACGCAATCCCCCTTTTTAACCTGAATTGCATAATCAATTCGTGCTTCATCAGATAATTCAGATGATTCGAGTTGTCTGTTTGACAATATTTGATGGTTTGGCGTTAATATATTTTTAGTATTATCTGAATCATTTGTTAACAAAGGTTCCATGATTTGCAAATATGTATGACGACCGACAATCTTCGCTACAACTCTCTCCGACGACCCCTGATCGAACGACACAATCTCCGAATCCAGGCGAGTGCCGCGAATAGTTACTGTCATTTTTTCATAATCTATAATCGCTCTATTCTCAAAAAGCCAATCATTTCCAATAATTGCATCGCTCGTGAGATATGGCACAACTAAAAAAACATGTCTGATATTAAACAGACCTACAGTAATTTCTACAAAGACTTGACGTTTCAAAGAGGTGCGTTTTCTCCCCACTGCAGATGTTACGTAAACATTCGACACTGGAAATTCTTTCAGTATTATCTCTTTACTAAGTTTGTTATAAAAATCATCCGAAATGGTGTCAATTAAGGCTTCGACTCCCTTATCTTCCACTTTTATTCTTAATCGTGGACAGTCTCGTATTATAACTTTTGATTGACACGTCTGCGATGGATCTCCATTCAAACCCTGCTCTAAGTCCCTAATAAAATCAAATGGATTTCGGCACGAAAGCGAATCTTTTTGCATCGTGCCCACAATTAGTTTAAATTGTTTTGACGCTGTTTGTTATTTGAAAATCCCGAATAGGAAGCTTGATTATTGGACCTCGTTTGATTAGAATAAATATTTGGTGGCGGAAACCTTATGTCAGGTAATTGATTATTGCTGTTTGAATTCCCCGCATCTCTATTTAATCTCTCTTGTTCGTTATTGTAACGCGATACATTACGCGAGTTATACGCACAATCATTATTTCCACTACTTCTACCACGAGATGAGCTCGTTTGGCCATTCGAGTTCGGTAATGATCCACACGATCGGTACGAATCTGCCTCGTTTGGATTGCTGTTATAATTATTTGAATTTTTCCATTCGCGATTTAAATCTTCTTGTGAACTATCTATTTGCGCTAATGCCCGTGTTATTGCACCTGTGTCAGCAAAATTCAACGTCGATAATATTGCGCGAATCTTCTGTAGTAATTGTTGAATTATAGTGAAGTTCACTTCATATGCCGTCAAGGGCGGATCAAAGAAACGAGTTTCTCGTAATTGCTGATGAAGATATGAATGCATGCTACCGTCTTTCCAACTATATTTTCGCGAAGCCCACCGATTTTTTGTCCGAACCTTTATCGGAACCGAGTAAAACTCCTCCAAAAATGCATTTTTAAATTGCTCAAAATTTCTAAGATTATATTTTGCTATTTGATACCAAATTTTCATTCGTCCTTCCACAATGCTCTCAATAACAATTAGTCTATGCTCATCACGCACGTTTTTAAACACAAAATAACGCTCCAAATCTTCTAAATATTCACGAGGATTAATTTCCTCTGTGAATTTTGGAACACTCACATCGATATGTAAGTATTGCAGATGGTTTACCAGCCCGTTGACCAGCTGATCGTTAACTTGCGCATCCCCCTGTTCTTGTGGATTAGCTGGTGGATTTTGTTGAACATTTGGATTTGGAAGATTCTGAATACGTTGTTCAAGTTCAGTTCTGAGCAAATCAATCCGCCGCAATTCATCCCGAAGACAATACCCGAAGACATCCCGTTGCCATTCATTATCCAATCGTTGTCGCTCTGCCGATTGCTCGACGGCTAATTCGGCCGCTCACTCCTCGTCAGACATAATATTCGAAGATTTTTTCTTTCTGGAAATATTTTGAACGGTCTTAGATTTTATAATTCCCTTTGCTTGCTCAGATACTACCTTTCGATTATCTCGCTTACACGAGTCAAGAGACTGTGTACTACGGCGTAAACAGTTTGTTGTTGCTTTCGACTTAGAACGTGTTGATCGCGAAATACTTGATGACTCATTCGCACTCATATGAAATTACGATATATATACAATATAAAAACGGGCTGCGTTCTAAGCCTCGAGTTGGGCGCCAATGTAATATTTTGTCTTTTGATGCTAGTATAGTATTATTATAATATAAAGATTTTAATTTGTATCGTGAAAATATTTGAAATGGAAATGTAAATGTGATTCGTACACGAAAGATATTTTTAAAAAGTAAAATATCGAGTACACAATAAATAATATTATAAAAGTAGGGACATTAAATTCAATATGAAAAGGCATGATATAAATGATTAAATAAACACAAATTCATAATCTATGTCAGGATAAATATATATTCATGTACGAAGGTGGCACTTATCAAATTAAAATCAATACAAATGACAAAAGATGGTGTAGATAGCCGAATAGTATAAAATTTAACAAAACATAAATATATCACACACACATAATCGAACATTCACAATACGCACTTAAATAATTAAAGAATAAATTCAACAAAGGTAACAAAATGGTGTAAATGGCCAAATATAATAAAAATGTACTAAATCATCAATGTAATAGTTATAGTAATAATTCAACAATGTTATATTCGTTTCGTCGATTAAATAATGATAGTACTCATCTTTTCGTTTTGAGGTTCTCCTTTACACAGACGAATATCGTTTATAATAAATTCTCGAGAAATATATTGTTTAAAATTATACGTTTCGAAGTATAAATAGGAGAGATTTTGAGAGAAGTACTAGTTTCGGCGATCGCCCGAAACCGAATGCATGAATTCGTCGATGATAAATTCGTATACCGCCAGGTATTATTCCCCACCAGAACACATCTCAATATGGAGCCTCATATGCTATCACCCATATACGTAGCGCCAATTTTAAATCCTTACAATGTGCACCGTTTTAGATTTTTCTGGTCCCAGGAATAAAACAATGTTATTCTTTTCTAACACTTTTTCGACCTTGTATGGACCGATGTATTCATCGTCGAATTTACCCTATTTTGGTTCTCTAAGCAGGTACATTTGATCACCTACTGCATATGTATGAGGTTTGACTTTCCTATCATAATATTTTTTTGAACGATGTTTAGCGATTATTAGGTTGGCAGCTGCTGATTCTCTTGATGTTTTTAGTTTTTCGGTAAGTTCCTGGTACAACTCGGTGAATCTGTTGTCTTCGTATTCGTGTTCGAATTGTGAGGGTATTCGTGCTGTTTTACTGAATACGAGTTCGAAAGGTGAGTATTTACTTCCTTCATGTATGCTCACATTGTATGAGAACATTGCGGCAGCTATCCAGCTGTCCCATTCTCGATGTTCGTTGACGAAGTGTTTCAGATATTCGGTTAATACATGGTGGCTTCGCTCTAAAGAGCCGTTGGACTGTTGATGATATGCAGTAGTACGGTAATGTTTCATTTCGAACATTTTCGCAAATTCTTGAAAAACCTCGCTGGTGAAATTTCTACCATGGTCTGACATTATTATTTTGGGTGGTCCGTAGATACAAATATATTTATTTGCCATTGCTAACGCAATGTCTTTACAGGTCGTTCTGCTTAGAGGGATCGCGACGGAATATTTTGTAAGACTATCTTGAATCGTTAATAGGTATTCATGCCCAAGACGAGTGCGAGGCAGAGGACCGTAAATATCTATAGATATTTTTTCGAAAGAATCTGTCGGTGTGTCTGTGATTATCATAGGTAGGCGGTTTTTAACTCGTACTAGTTTTCGGCGTTGGCAGTCCGGACAGCGCTTGATATAGTGCGCAATTTCGGCTTTCATTTTACGCCAATAAAACCGTTTCGAAATTAATTGGAATGTTTTAGTCACCCCTTTATGCCTTCCTATAGCTGAACTGTGATTTTCCTCGATTATATCGATACGGTCGTCGGCGGACGGTACAGTCAATGAGCCATTGCAATTTACCATGGTGATGTCTGATCCGTCGAAGGCTTGATGCAGATGATCAAGTATCGATTTCCGTTCCCAGGTCTCGAGACAAATATTATCGAGAGAGAGACGGAGGAATTGATTTCAAATTGAATTGACGGAGGAATTGATTTCAAATTTTTGCAGCAGTTCTTTTAGCGTTGAGATGGTTGTGACGAGATACTCGGAGTCCAAGCCGTCCGTAAAATTCTTTGCGTATACTAGTCCGAATGAGTATCGTTTTTTCTTTTTGGTGACGATGACTTCTCCTGGGTCTGGGTTTTCTCGACGAATCTTTTCCCAATCGATCCAATCTTTTTCTCTCAGGAGAGCTATAGAGTTGGATGTGATGGTTTTGTCTTGCGCGATAAGGTAAGCTATGAATGCGTCATGTGAGGTGATGTTTTCTGATGATATTTTTATATTACCGTTGTCAACGAGCATCGTTTCTTGTAACGGTGATTCATTAGCTTGGCTCGTATTAATGTGATCACTCGAGTTCTCGTCGTTGAATGTAGTGAGTGAAGCGGATTCTTCTGCAACTAAATCGGGGCTTTCGGATAAGGACGATTGGTTTTGAAAAGTCATCGAGTTTAAAGAGTGGTTTGTAATTGACGGTTCGTAAATGGAACCTAATGTTTCGGTTCTATTGTTGGTAGTTGGTGATTTGCTGTCAAAGCTCGGTGCAGGGATCGATCTTCTGTGGTTGGAAGGTTCAGGCGAGCGTGGCGCCTCCCCTGTTCTGACTGCTTGATTATCGGGGTTAGTGAAACTTTCCGGTGCCTCCCCAGTCCCGGTATCTATCGGTTCGTCTGGTGGTGGATCGACTGATTTCCATGCTTTGGCAATTATTAGGTCGGAGAGTGTAGGTGATGAATTTCTGATTTCGATAATTGGGTTTTCGCGACTATCGAGTGACCTTGACGCCTCCCCAGTCTCAACAGGGGGTAGCGTTATATTACCGGATGGTAACGGGGGCGAAGCTCCTTCGGTTTCTGAGGTAATTTCTTCCGGTGGTGGTTCGTCTTCGTCATCCCACTAGAGATCAGGCTCCTCTTCGGAGTCAAGTGTGTGAGCCCGTCTGGGCCTTACGATTTCGTCTGAGGTATCACTAGGTGGATGTTGACGTTTGGGGATTGACGATATCTCGTTATTGTTATCGTTCGTGTCGAGTGTCGGGCTATTATTCGATTCGACTACTTTTCGTCTTACCTTCCTACGTGGTTCTGTCAATTGCGTTTGAGCGCCGCATGACAAATCGACAGTGAGGACGACCCTGTGATCAGCCGTTTCGCTTGGAGATGACGTTTCCGATCCGGATTGCCTTTTTCGAGGTCTTTTTGCATTTATAACGTATGAATGTGTTTTTTCTATATTCAATTCGTCTTGTACCGGATTTCGAGAGAGGGCGTCGGCGTTCGTATTTTGCGTGCCGCAGTGAGGTGAAAATGACATTCTCGTGCCATTTTTGTGTTGGAAAAAAATTTTCATAGATTTGCTTTAAAGTTTCATTATAACGGTTTTTGGGGTCGCTGACTTCGAATTTGATATCAGATTTCCAAAATTCAAAATGGCGGATTCAATATGGCGGACGCAAATACGAAAAATGGTTCCATTTTGACGAAAGTGAGTACCTAATGATTTTGGGGGTCGCTGAATCCGAATCCGAAATCGGTTTTTGAAAATTCAAAATGGCGGATTCAATATGGCGGACGCAAATACGAAAAATGGTTTGTTTCCGACGAAACTAAGTATCTTACAATTTCCGAGGTCACTGAATTCAAAGCTGAAATCCGATTCCAATAATTTCAAATGGTAGGTCCACTCTGACACGAGATGTTTTCAGTTCTGATTTAATTGAGTTGACTTAAATTCGAGCGCCTAAATGCGAGGAACAATTCAACATATTATAAAAAGTATTCTAAACAATGTAAATATCAAGCGAGGTTTTTGTTTCTCGTATAGGTTCCCAGGTCGCAGAAATAAAGACACAGCACTCATACTCGAAATAGACCCGTTTCATTCGGCTTCATACGCGTATTTTCGCACTCAATCAGTTGTAGATTAATTCTATCGCTACTCTTTATCTCATATCCGAATCCGCTGGCCCTATGTCTGCACTCTAGCACTTCTACAATGTTCCCGCTACACCTGTGACACGTGGATCAAGGGTCCCGTCCTAGGGACATCGACTATACACTCAAATCGCTCTCTTTTGACCCGAAGTTGACCTATCATCCGCATAGTCGTTCTCCAATATTCAACTCACCATTCCACACATGGTCATCTTCGAAGGATTCAAAGAAATCTATTTTTGTCCACGGTGTCACATAGCGTAAGAATCGAATTTTTATTCTTTGAACAAGTAAGAAGAAAGAGTAAGAATATCGCACTGTAAGAAACGCTGTAATATTTGAAGAAACTGTCAAATTTTTTTTTACAACAATGTCGAAGGCACGTTCGATGTGTACACGAAAACGAAAAATTTATGAGCTCCAAATAAATAGTTCTGATTCGGACACACACATTTCTTTAGATAACGATGATTGGTTGATAGGCGCGAGTGCCAATGAAGCAGAAGACATTGACGAATCCAATAATGGGCCGCAGGAAAGTTCTCAAAGTGAACTCTTAGATTCAGAGAATGAATCTAGTGTGCCACTATTTGAGCGTTTAGAGAAGTTCCGGAAAGATCTGACGTGGACTAAATTGTCGGAACAGTCACTATTTGAACCAATAGTTCATCCATTTAGTGATCCAAATGCAGGTGTGCAATCTGAAAGCGGTCTCAATAGATACAGCAGTCCAGCCGAAATTTAAAAAAAATTTCTTTCGAAAGATCTGATTGAGATGATTTGTTACGAGACAAATGAGTTTGCTGCAGAGAAAACTAATACTTTTGAGTCTTGCTAATAGACTGAAGCCAAACTCACGGATTCTAAAGTATACGAAAGTAGATCCTGATGAAATGTATACATTCCTTGCATGAATTATTTTGATGGGAATTATAAAAAAACCATCGATCGACATGTATTGGACCAAAGATAAAATGTTAGCCACACCCTTTTTCTCTACCGTGATGACATACGATAGATTCCGTCAGCTACTAACGCTACTACATTTCTCCAAGAATGAGGAGTATTCAACAGATAAGCTCATAAAAATTCGTCCAGTTTACGAATCTCTAGTTGAAAACTTCAAAGCCATTTATAGACCAGGAAAAGACATAAGCATTGACGAATCATTGATGGCGTGGAAAGGTCGGCTAAATTTTAGACAGTGTAATCGAAATAAACGGGCTCGTTTCGGTATAAAGATATACAAAAATTGCGAGTCGAAAACTTGCTACGTTTATGATCTGAACATATACACAGGTAAAGAACGTGAAAATCAAAGAACCCGTAAAGGAATAGGCATATCTGGCACCGTAGTAAAAAAATTACTTGGAGATCTCGCAGGTCAAGGCCGATCGCTTTATATTGATAATTGGTATACATCTCCACTTCTGTGTAAACAGCTTGTCGATGAAAAAACGAATGTCTGTGGAACCGTCCGAGAAAATCGTAAACACATGCCAAAGATAAATAAAAAAAAATTAAAAGTTGGTGACATGGAAGTTTGGTACACGCCAAAAATGGCTTGTATGGCGTGAAAAGACAAAAAAGTTGTTATGATGCTCACAACCATGCACAATCCAGCCATGACCGTTACTAACAAAATAGATAGGCTCACCAAAAGAGAGATCATGATGCCAAACGTTGTTATTTCTTATAATACCAATATGGGAGGTGTAGATAAAACAGACCAGTCTATTTCTTCTTACGAAACAATTCACAAAACCGTCAAGTGGCATCACAAATTATACTTTCATTTATTCGATACTGCGATTTACAATGCTTCCGTCGTGTATAATGAACTCCAAACTCACTCGGGAAAAATGACTTCTTTACGGTTCCGTCGTGCACTGGCAACAGAGCTGTTAGAAGCGCATTGTGATCAACGCACGTCGTCTAAGGAGTACCATTGCAACTTCAAAAATCCTGTACGCTCGTCACGAAATCACTGTCCATCTTATATTTCGGACGATATATCGAAAAGAAAGCGTTGCGTTGAATGTTATTCCAAAAAGCAAAGGAAAGCAACATTTTTTATGTGTAAGGATTGTGGTAACATACCACTGTGCGCGGTACCTTGCTTCCAAAAGTATCACGTATGACGGTGTTGCCAGGTGCGAAAAAAAAATCAACATACAAAAAGCACAAAAAAATTAAAAATACAAAAAACACAAAAAAATTAAAAATACAAAAACCACAAAAAAAATTGAAAAACAAAAAAGCACAAAAAAACAAAATGGAGTCATCAACCGCCACGTCCTCGATTCGTGACTATGGGTTCGGCTAAGAGCGAGATATAACGTCAAAAAAGTATTCTTTTACATTTGTTATTATGAATAGTTTGTCATACATGATTTGCCAAATTTTTATTCATTATATTGTATCGGAGCTTCACATACTTGGAGTCAGGATCCAAATTCAAAATTCGCGACCATAAACATCTAGAGATACATTTTTTTTTTCAAAATCGAACTACTTTTCGAATTCGCGTACACCATATTGGATCCGCCATTTTTAATTTTGATAATCTGATTTCAAATTCGAATTCAGCGACTCCGAAAACCATGAGGTACTCATTTTTGTCGAAATCAAACCATTTTTCGAATTTGCGTCCGCCATATTGGATCCGCCATTTTGAATTTTGGAAATCTGATGGCAAATTCAAATTCAGCGACCCCAAAAACCATGAGGTACTCACTTTTGTCGAAATCAAACCATTTTTCGAATTTGCGTCCGCCATATTGGATCCGCCATTTTGAATTTTGGAAATCTGATGTCAAATTCAAATTCAGCGACCCGAAAAACTATAATGTACCAAATTACAATCGAATCGATGCAGTAGAAATAGGTTGTTTTTCAAATGCCCATATATGTGTCATAACACAAAAATGGCACGACTTTTTTTTGCCCATATTTGTGTCACTCACAGTCAAGGGGTTATGATGAAAGGTTTCTCGTAATCCGGATGTTGTAGGATCGGTTCTTCGCACAGTTTATCGCGTAGTTCTTCGAATGCACGTTGCTGTTCTTCGCCCCAATTAAATGGCGAACTTTTCTTTAACAGCCGTGTGAGTGGCTTGGCTATAGCGGCGAAATCTTCGATGAAGCGTCGGTAGAACCCGGCCAGACCCAGAAATTGCTTAATGTTTTTTTTTATTTTTGGGAATCGGAAATTTTTTTACCGCTTCTATATTCTTTGGGTTTCGTCGCACTCCGTCGGCGCTAATAATATGGCCGAGATAGACCACTTCTGGGCGAAGAAATTCGCATTTGTCGGGTTGAAGAGACAGTCCCGCAGTTGTTAGTCTTTTAGCTAGGCGTTTGAATTTCTTTTTATGTTCCTCGAGAGAATCTGTATAGATCACGATGTCGTCAAGGTATACGAACATTTCGAGACCCTGAAGGTCAGATAACACCTGATCCATGAGCCTTTGGAAAGTTGCCGGTACGTTCTTGAGTCCAAGAGGCATACGGTTAAATTCATAATGTCCGTTTGGTGTGGAGAACACCGTTTTTTGGCTGTCTTCGGGGTCCATAGGAATTTAGTGGAATCCCGAAGCGAGGTCGAATACCGAGAAGTAACGGGCTTTGCCCAGCTGGTCCAAAATGTCGATAATGTTTGGCAGAGGGTAGGCATCTGTGATAGTTTTATCGTTAATTTTACGAATGTCGATTACCATACTCCAGCGCTTTTTCCCGTGTGAATCTTCCTTTTTGGGGACGATCCAAATCGGCGAGTTGAAAGGTGAGGTGGACTCTTGAATTATGTTTTTGTCCAACAAATCTTCGACTTTCATGTGGTGGGGAAAGCGGTACTGTTTAGTGTTGATAGGTAGATTATCTGTAGTCAGAATTCGATGTTTTACTACGTTAGTGGCGCCCAATGGTTGGTCTGGTAATTGGAATATGAATGGGAATTTCTCGATGAGATCGATGACGTGGTCGTATTCGGTATCGTTGAGATGGTCTAGGCGCAAGAGTGGCAATATCTCTTCGGTGAGATCGTAGGATTTTGTTGAGGTGCATGCGACACGCGCTGTGTTGTTGTCAGATTTGATGTTTGTACCTTCGGTTTCGGAGTATTCTTTGAAGGGTTCTAATTCTACGCGACGTACCACTAAATCTATTTCTAAATCCTTAGTATAGGGATGCCGCCTATCGGATCGATCTTCCAGATATCGATACTTCTGTTAGAAAATATCGATATTTTGTATCGATACTTTCCAGTGGAACAATACGGTGTATTGATACTTTAATGTCAAGATCGAGGAAATATTGTTTTTAATGAATTTCAGAATAAAACCGCACTAATAGCACGAAAGCGAGAGAGACAGCATTATTGGACCTCGCGGCGGAGCGAGAGACAGCGCGAAATATTTTATACATACGTTTCACACGCTCTTGACAATTGTGTGTCATACGCGCAACGCGCAACTCCTTGGCCTAAAACTCGACGTTTTTTGAAAATCAACGATTTTCGGATTGGTTGAAAATCCGTTAGCATAGCGAGTTCGGCAAATCACGACTCACGACGTCACGACACATTCGTGTGTTCGTTCGACCTTCGACGTAATCGACCAATCAACGTTTTTGGTTGTTCTTGGCGCTCCGGTCTCCAGTACGACGCTACGACGCATTTTCTCCGGACGTCCGTTACTTTGTCTTTGTGCCTTTGTGCGTCCTACATCCCTACATGCTTCCTCTTCCTTCGAGATTCGAGAAATCGTCGCGATTATTAAATTAATTAATTAATTAAAACAAGTGATATGAACGGCGATAATGGCAACGCACGCGGATGTCACCGACGCAGGTTAGTAATAATAATAAAACCGGAAACGAGACAATACAATTTTCGATTTTCTATATATCGATACCTTTTTTGTCAATATATTGTGGAATCGATACACCGCGGCACAATACGATACAATTCCAAGTATCGATACTTTCGTGTCAATCCGGCATCCCTACCTTAGTATTAATAACAAATAGATGTACCATGCCGTCGCGATTCTCAACTACAGCGCCACCGCAATAAACCCCATCAGCAAATTCAATTCTAGGTACGTAACCATACGGGATATTATTGGTTATATTTATTTTTAGTAATGTTGTAGTTCTGGCTGGGACTGCGACTATTTCGGTGTTTAAAAAGGGAATAATTTGAGCCGGGTAGAGCGGAGCTATCCAACCGTTTTGATAGCTAATCTCTACCTTGTGTTGTAAAAAGAAATCGCGTCCAAGCAGACCATCTTCGCTGATGCGGAAGTGGTGAGAGACCACGTTAAATTCCATAACCATATTGTTGACTTCTAAATCCACAGAACCCATAGAGTATACTGTGCCGTTAGTAACTCCTTCAATCTCGTAAATAGTTTGACGATTGATTTTCATAAAGGGAGGGAGAAATTTCTTTTTTATTATGGATTACGCTCGATGTCGCGCTTTCCCGATGAGCCTCTTCGGAGTTTAAAGGCTCCGATGATTTCTGTGGTTGAATTTTCGAGTTTACAGCGCGTTGTTTATTTCTGCTATAGTCTCATTCGCGCGACGTGCTGTTTCCTCGCGAACGGCGGCGTGATCTACTACGTCTATTGTACTTGTCGAGGTTGCCATCCGAATCGCTAGATTCGTCTGAAGAGAACCGTTTTTCCGAACTATTTCTTTTTCGGTCTCTACCTCGACGTTGTTTCGAGTATTTGTCTTCTCGGTTCGATTCTGATATGCACACGCTTTTGATCTGTTTCTGAACCGCGCTTATTTTGGCGCGTGTCAGAGCGTCTATCGTCGGAGATTGTTCTTTCGCGTCCATTGTTTATGCTACGATCGCGAGATTGAGTGCCGAAGTCGTTTGATTCACGGTTGAGCATGCCTTGTCGATCGCGACTGTCAGTACGGCGTTCGGAATTGTCTCGATTTCGTTTATCGTAGCGCGAACGCGAGTTTTGTTCGTATTTACGAGAATTCGAGTTTCTCCTATCTATACTGTAATCGCGAGAGCGTGAATCATCTCTGTTTGAGCTATCGCGTCGTGAGCGCGAATCGTCCCTGTTAAAGTGGTCCCGACGGGAGCGCGAATCATCTCTGCTAAAATGGTCACGACGGGAGCGCGAATCATCCCTGCTAAAATGACCACTGCGGGAACGTGAGTCGTCCCTGTCAAATTGACTTCGACGGGAACGAGAGCTGTCCCCTCCGTAATCATTGCGACGGGGATCGGTCCTATCGTGGCTATTGCGACGAGACCGAGAACTGTTACTTTCGCGATGATTATAATATTGTTCTCGCGACACGTCTCGAATGCGAGGGTTATAGCGATCTGGAGATGTGCTGCTATCTGAACGGTATCTATCACGAGATTCGCAATATGTTTGTTGTCATCGGGGAGAGCCGCGATTGAAATCGCGGAATCTCTGCTCCCGTTCTTCGTACAATTTGCAACTTTGTAACCTATAGCAATCGTCGACGAGATGACCCGGTTTTTTGCAATAGTAGCAACGCGGTTCGGCAGCTCTGGAGTCCACGTAACGAACCCTAGTTGTAGAATTATCGAGGTGCGCGTGTGAAGAGCGTAACGCGGATTTTAACGTGCTATTGTCTTCGCTTATAGATGCTGAATCATTGTTCGATAGTTCGGATTCGACACCGATTTCGGTTGATTCGCGCGAGTGTTTGTTATTAATTAGATCGAATTTGGCACGATTTGCGTTTACTACAGCGCGATTTCGAATAAGTTCCTCGGCCTCGTACCCGTAAGCCATAGCTTTTTCTATGGTGGGAGGTTCTTTATTCCATACGTAGTTCGATAACTCTTCGCGTCGGCCTTTATTGAAACATTCGAGCATGTTTATGCGGTTTTCTTCGCGCAATGCTGTGGTGACACCACAGTTGTCTGGGCTGTGCTCTTCACAGATACGGCGATCGATAATACCACCAATCTCCTTGACGCGAGCAGCATAATTATGGATACTCTCTGTTAAACCTTGGGCCATATTAACCAGTTCCAGTTTGAGAGCAAGGGTTCCCTTTTTAGATGAATAGAGGGAGCGTAGATCTTTTAAAAGCTCTATAGTAGATGTGTAACTACAGCGCTTTGGGTGGGTTTGACGACGAGCGTCACCTTTCAATTTCTCGAACAATAGGTACTGGAATCTGCCGAGTTCATCGGTATTAACAGTGTCCATAGCGTATCGTACGTCGGCGATAAATTCTTCGACTGGCATATTTTTTCCATTAAAATCAGGGATGGGTATCAATGCTTTGGTAAGCCAGTCACTGTCGCCTCGTGTTTCTACGGGTTCGAGTATCGAAGTCGTCTCGGCGGTTGTCGTGACCTGCGTCCGATTCTGATGATCGAGACAGAGGTCTTCCCGGGTAACGCTGAGATGGGGATCGGTTTTGATTAAGGCGACGATGTGAGCGCGCTTCAAAACGAGGTTCCTGTCTAGAGGGGTGATTACCCCCCAGTTAGGCTCGTGAGGAGGTATCCCATAATTTTGGCCCCGATAGGCATTGTGTGCTTGTGGTCGAACGAACCGGTTCGCGTTTTGTTGATGCGAATTACGATCGTTTGTATAAGAATGGTCGGACCATTCGTTTTAGCGATTTGTATTGCCAGCATTTTGGCGACGAAAATGCGGAGGGTTTTGAGACGGCGAAGGTATTGGCCGTGGTGAATTGATTTCGGGTAGCGGATCCTCGGCCAATATTACCCTTGCGTCTGGCGTGGCAGGCCGGCTTGCATTATTTAGTTGTTCGGCTCCTCCCCGAAGAGGTAACCCTCCGAGTTCAAACGGTGATTGAACGTGGTTTCGATTCATCATAATGAACGGAGAAAAATCGAATAACAATCACGAATGTGGGTATATATGTATACATTTCAAAGCAAGGGAGAATATAATTCTCTACTGTTTGTGCTCGAGAAACTTTGACGTATAGTTGACCGGTAAGGGTTGCCTGCGTCAATAGCTGGTCCGTCGAAGTCGCCAGAAAGTCTTCTAATCCGTATGGTTCTCGGGGACTACGATAAAAGCTTGGGGCCGGTATGGTAACCTAGTACCCAAAACGATCTCGCAGGAGCCGATCACGTATACAAATTGAAGTGAACAGTCGAGAATGCTATTAAAAATTGTATTGTTAATAAAAACAGAAATAGATTTCTTGAAGATTTTTCGACGATAGCTCACTGTTCAGAGTCTCGGCCTGAATTAGTGGACGTCCGTAGAAAAATCAGCGATTTTTCACAACTCGAATAATTCGCTGGGGCTTGCGATATTAGTCCCCGGCCAGTATGGTAACCTCGTACCTTTGACTAACTCGCAAGGGCCTTGAATTATTTTGATTGTGTGAACCGGTATGGAATATGTGTATATGTAAAAGGAATTTATGTGAAAATTATTCGATCCTTCAAAGAAAGGGATAGTTAAGGGGGAACAAAATAAGGAAATTTACTGGTAAGAGAATGCAAGGAATTCATCAAATTCGAAAGTCCAGCTTATAATTATTATTTAGGTAATAATTAGTCAGCTTAGTTTTCCAATATTTTTCCGCGATTCGGTATCATACAGAGACTTGAGATGACAGTTACTGGCCGGTATGGTAACCTAAATACCAGCGACTGTCTGACAAGGGTCTACAGCGGGAACACGATAGCAGATCGATGATGGAAGAGGAGACCGAAATCGGGAGACTGTGGTTTGCAGTCGTCGGCCGGTGAGAGTTACTTGCGCCGACAGTTGGTTCACCCAAGTCTCAAGATTTTTGCGGTATTCACAATGCTTTCGGGGTTTACAGCGAGAGCACTAGCCGGTATGGTAACCTAAGTACCAGTGCTGGGATGCTAAAGCCTACGGTCGGTGTGAACGCGCGTGGAATAAGCGATAATGAGAGAGTAATAAAAAAAAGGAGTAAAAGAAGCGGATTTTAAGGAAAATGCGGAAACAATTTTTCGTCTTGGAATTGATGCTTTAAGCGCGGAATATAGAGGGTTTCGGAGTTTCTAAGAAAGCGTAATAGTCGGAGTGCAATCGGGTTCGGATTCGACGAAGTAAATTAATTGTCCGTTGATAGGATTATACTGGTACTCTATCCCGGTGGAGAAATCTGTTGTAATTAATGGATTGGAATCGGATGGGGTAGGAGGCTCGAACCAAATTTTGAATCCGGTCGTCTCCGGAATGCGCAGTTCTTCTTGAACTTGCCGACGGAGGAATTTAAAATAATTCCGTAATTTTTTACGGTTAATGCGTGGTTTGCGTGTCTTAGTCGTTAATTGGCAAAATGCGGAATCCATAGATTTCACTGGTTGTTACCCGGAATAGTGTCGAAGAAATATTAATATATATTTATATTTTTAATGAAAATACCAAGACGCGATTTTTTTTTTCACGAAACTCTACCGATTTTTGGAGGGATTGGATAAATTAAAACTACGCGAAATGATGAAATTTAATAGTTTCAATTTACGCGTTGTTTTCGGGTTCACAACCGGGGTTAAACACGATTTTTTTTATGCGTAATTTTTAATTTTTGCATTTTTCTTATTTTATACCCTGCAATCCGCGTAAGTTGCTACAAACTTATTTGGATGTACACGGTCGGTTTTCGTTTCTTTTTGACGAATGATATGAGCTCGCGGGCCCAGTCCTACGATTTTCCCAAAAAAAAAGTTTTCGTAAGGTTGGACAGTGATAGGTGATAGTCTCGCCTCCTGCCGTTTCTATTAAACCGTGTTATCCACAAGTCTCACCCTATTTCGGATACAACAGTAGACTTCGATTTTTATTGACGGAGGATATGAGCTCGCGGGCCCAGTAACGGCGCTTCGAGCGAGGTGGCGCCGCGAGTCTCGAAACCCGGCTGACAGCGGGCTAAATGCCCGTCCGTCACCAAACGTGGTTAGGCCGGCCAGCTGCTGTGTGTCAATTTGAATGGCAATCCATATTGACGCACAGCTTTGCTCCACTACGCGCGCGGCAAAATCAACGATACTAATTAGCTAACCTCGCATCTTACAGCGACGTAAATTAAATGCATTACATTTTTTTATCTCTGGGCACGGCTTTCTCGCTAATTTTCATTTATCAAAACTTCCTCTGAGTGGAAGCGAAAGCTGTTCAACAATCCTCCTCTCGGAGTTGGTTTTATGAAAAATGAAAAATAACGAAAAAGTAATGTGTAAAGATCTACTTTGAATTTTTTTTATTTTAATTTTTTTTACTTTCATTGAACCAAGGTCCTCTTTAGGTTTTCTTCGAACACAAATATCTCGCGAGTACTCCCGGTTCAATTGTAATATTGGTTTCATAAAACTCACCAAATAAGACGCCGAGATATTAATAAGCAACAAGAATATTTTTAAAAAAAATTTTTTTTACCTCTTAGGAGAACCGTCGTGTCTAATCTAGGACAGCACGCAGTTGCTAGTTTTTATACTTTTCTTTTTTTTTGGATCAGGATGCAAAGTAAATCTTTGGGCACGGCTTTCTCGCTAATTTTCATTTCTCACAACTTCCTCTCAGAGGAAACGCTATTCAACAATCCTCCTCTCGGAGTTGGCTTTGTGAATAATAATAAATAACGAGAAAGTAATGTGTAAAGATCTAATTGAATCTATTTTTTAATTTTATTTCCATTTATTTTGATCGAACCAATATCTTCTTTAGGTTTTCTTCAATTAAAAATGCCTCGCGAGTATTCCCGGTTCATTTGTAACTTCGGTTTGTTAAAACTCTCAGAGGAAGTTGTGATAACTTAAAATTAACGAGAAAGCCGAGCGCAAAAAAAATTACTGTTGGTGCTTATTAATATCTTGGCATCTTATCTGGTGAGTTTTGTAAAACCGAAGTTGCAAATTAACCGAAAATACTCGTGTAGCATTTTTGATCGAAGAAAACCTAAAGAGAACGTTGGTTCAATGAAAATAAATAAAAATAAAATTTAAAAAATATTCAAAGTAGATCCTTACACATTACTTTCTCGTTACTTCTTATTTTTCAAAAAACCAACTCCGAGAGGAGAATTATTGAACAGCTTTCGTTTCTTCTCAGAGGAAGTTATCATAAATCAAAATTAGCGAGAAAGCCGTGCCCAAAGATTTATTTTACATCCTAATAAAAAATAAATAAATAAATAAAAGTATAAAAACTGGCAACTGCGTGGTATCCTAGAATAGACACCACGGTTCTCTTGAACGAAAAACAAATTTCAAACAATAAAAAAAAAATATTCTTCTTGCTTATTAAAATCTCGGCGTCTTATTTCGTGAGTTTTATAAAACCAACATTACAATTAAACCGGGAATACTCACGAGGCATTTTTGTTCGAAGAAAACCTAAAGAGGACCTTGGTTCAATGAAAGTAAAAGAAAAATTAAAATAAAAAAAAAATTCAGAATAGATCTTTACACATTACTTTTTCGTTATTTTTCATTTTTCATAAAGCCAACTCCGAGAGGAGGTTTGTTGAATAACTTTCGTTTCCTCTGAGAAGAAGTTGTGATAAATGAAAATTAGCGAGAAAGCCGTGCCCAAAGATTTACTTTGCATCTTTTTTTAAATTTATTTTAATTTCTGTTCAATGAACCAATGTTTTGTTTAGGTTTTCTTCTATCAAAAATGCCACGTGAGATTCGCAGTTCATTTGTAACTTCAGTTTTATAAAACTCACCAGATAAGATGCCAAGATATTATGTGACGTGATTTTTTTAATTCACGGTCACAAAATATATCGTCCGGCTTTTGTCATAGTTCTCGTCGAGTGACTCTCTCGAGTCACCCCTCCGTCAAGTTACCGTATTGATCAAGAAAGCTTTGTATCGTTTTAAGATCAAGATTAGGTTGAGGTCGGAGCGCTCAAATCTGTCGAGAGGAGAAAGTCTCGACGAAATGAGTTGCCCGACAGAGGAGGGCGCCCGACGAGACTCCTCCACGAGATCGGCAATAGTACGGTTGAGATACCGGCGCCCTCAGAGGATGTGTAGAGGGCTGGAGAACGAGCAAAGTAAAGTCAAAATCAAGGGAGGAATCCCTTCGATCCGTTTTTTTTTGTATTGTTAGGTTGGCTCTGTTCTCGCCCAATGCACTAGGGAAGCAATCGTGGAGGATCTCATAGTTAAAGGCTACCGATTTACGTGTATTTGCTCTCGCTACAGTTCGGAGGTGGCTCGAGTCAGAGGGCAGTAGCTATCGGATCGGAGAATTTCGGATTTCGGAAAATAATCATAATGTTCCGCTATCGACAGTTACGTGTAATAATTAGTCTGTCTCGAGACGTCGCCGAGACGTCTCGAGTTCGCGTATTGACAGTTTTTCTGTCAGCTCGCGCTCGATGTATAGTTCGGCTCTCGCGGTCTATCATACTGTAGACGCTACGTGTGCTTCGCGTTTTCGTGCTCTCGTGTGTCGGATTTTATAAAATAAAATCCGAGTGTTTTCTCGTGTGACTCTCCAGTGCAGTTTGTGCATTGTGTCCTCGGATACACAGTTCTTGTTCCGATCCTGGATTCTCGAGTTATTTGGTGAGTTTTCCGTGATTATTTCGACCGAAATAAATCGAAGGTAGATTTCTTTTCTGAATAACGTCGCTCTCGCTGTGTCGGCTATGCGCCTCACTGCTAACGCTACTGCTGCAACGCTGACGCTTCAGCGACGCGTGAGATATCGGGAATTGATTGCGATTCCTCTCTCGATGCGCTTTCGCATGTTCTCGCGGCTTTTTAGCCAACATATTCATTTCGGTCTTCTCGATCTTTTGCCTCTCGTAGAGATTAGAGTTTTGAGACTCTAATCTCGGGCTATCGTTAAGAGCAGTCTCTTTTACTGACAACCGATCCCGACCCCCTCTACCACAACCTACAGCCTGAGCGGCCGTGCATTTCCGCCACCGTCGCTCTCGTTGATGCACTCGGGACATACCGGTTTACTAATTCCGGTGAAACAAAAATTGGTAAGTTTCTTTTTTTTTGTGTTGCGGAGTTCGAGAGTAGTTCCACTCGAACTCCAGGGCACACCGGTTCGTTAATACCGGTGAAACAAAAATTAACTGGCGCTCACCGGGTTTTTCGAGTGCATTAGCGAGGGTGGACGACCGAAGGTGACGTCATCTCGTTAAGCTCTCGTTTAGCAATTATTCTCCTTTTTTTTTGTGTGTATTCTCGTTCGTGGTTTAGGTGATACCGAATTTATAAAATAATTAATTATTTTATGTTACCGGAAAAATACGTCACAATTAATAAGCACCAACAGTCATTTCTTTTTGCGCACAGCTTTCTCGCTAATTTTAATTTATCACAACTTCCTTTGAGAGTTTTATAAAACCGAAGTTACAAATTAACCGGGAATACTAGCGAGGCATTTTTGTTCGAAGAAAACCTAAAGAATACATTGGTTTAATGAAAATTAAAAAAAATATAAAAAATTTTCAAAGTAGATCTTTACACAGACATGCAGGGATCGTGCCACATAGATTTTCGTAATTCTTCTATAAAGACTGACAAACAAAATTGCATGTTGTCCTAGAATGGACATTCACTTAAACGGAAAAAAATTTCAACAATAAAAAAAAATTATTCTTGCACCGTATTAATATGTCAACGCCTTATTTGGTGAGTTTTATAAAACCAACATTACAGTTGAACCGGGAATACTCGCGAGGCACATTGGTTCGAAGAAAACCTAAAGAGAACGTTGGTTCAATGAAAATAAACAAAAATTAAATTAAAAAAAAAGATTCAAAGTTGATCTTCACAAACTACTTTTTCGTTATTTCGAAAAAAAAGGAGGTTAGTGCTTCTTAAAATCTCGGCGTCTTATCTGGTGAGTTTTATAAAACCGAAGTTACAAATGTACCAAGAATACTCGCGAGGCATTTTTGATCAAAGAAAACCTAAAGAAGACATTGGTTCAATGAAAATAAATAAAAATAAAATAAAAAAAAAGATTGAATTATATCTTTACACATTACTTTCTCGTTATTCCTCATTTTTCATAAAGTCGACTACGAATGGAGGATTGTTGATTAGCTTTTACTTCCTTTCAGAGGAAGTTGAGACAATGAAAATTAGCCAGAAAACCGTGCGCAAAAAATAATTATTGCTGGTGCTTATCGATATGTTGGCATCTTATATGGTGAGTTTTATAAAATCGAAGATAGAAATGAATCGAGAATACTCGCGAGGCATTTTTGATCGAAGAAAACCTTGGTTCAATGAAAATAAATTTGTAAAACGAAAGCCATTCAACAATCCTCCTCTCGAAGTTGGATTTATGAAAAATAAGAAATAACGAGAAAGTAATTTGTATCGATCTAATTGAATCTTCCTTTTCATTTAATTTTTATTTATTTTCATCAAATCAATGTATTCTTAAGGTTTTCTTATATCAAAAATGCCTCGCGAGTATTCGCGGTTCATTTCTAGCTTCGGTTTTATAAAACTCACCAAATAAGATGCCAAGATATTAATAAGTACTAATAGTAATTTTATTTTGTGCTCGGCTTTCTCGCTAATTTTAATTTATCACAACTTCCTCTAAGATTTTTATAAAACCAAAGTTACAAATGTACCGAGAATTCTCGCGAAGCATTTTTGATCGAAGAAAACCTAAAGAAAACATTGGTTCAATGATCATAAATTAAAATAAATTTAAAAAAAGATGCGTTCTTTTTTCCATAATGTCAGCTCCGAGAGGAGGATTGTTGAACAGCATTCGCTTCCTCTCAGAAGTAGTTACGATAACTGAAAATCAGCAAGAAAGCCGTGCCCAAACATTTACATCGCATTCTAATCTAAAAAAATGGAAAGTATAAAGACTGATATACAAAATTGCATGGTTTCCTGAAATGGACATTCTCTTAGACGGAAAAAAATAATTCAACAATATAAAACATTTATTCTTGTTGCTTATTAATATCTCGGAGTCTTGTTTGGTGAATTTTATAAAACAAACATTGAACCGGGGATATTCGCGAGGCATTTTTGTTCGAACAAAACCTAAAGAGGACCTTGGATCAATGAAAATAAATTTTTTAAACAAAAGCTATTCAACAATCCTCATCTCGAAGTTGGATTCATGAAAAATAAGAAATAATGAGAAAGTAAGGTGTAAAGATCTAATTGAACCATTCTTCCATGTTATTTTTATTTATTTCCATTGAACCAATGTCTTCTTTAGGTTTTCTTTTCATTAAAACTGCCTCACGAGTATTTCCGGTTTATTTCTAACTTCGGTTTTATAAAACTCACCACATAAAATGCCAAGATATTAATAAGCACCAATAATAATTTTTTTTTCTGCGCACGGCTACATCGCTCATTTTTATTTATTACAATTTCGTCTGACAGGAAGTCGAAGCTGATCAACATCCTCCTCTCGGAGTTGGCTTTCTCAATAATGAGAAATAATGAGAAAGTAATGTATAAAGGTCTAATTGAATTTTCCTTTTCATTTTCTTTTTATTTATTTTCATTGAACCAATGTATTGTTTAGGTTTTCTTTTATAAAAAATGCCTTGCGAGTATTCGCGGTTCATTTGTAACTTTGGTTTTATAAAACTCACCGGATAAGATGCCAAAATATTAATAAGTACTAACAGTCATTTTTTTTGCGCACAGCTTTCTCGATAATTTTAATTTATCACAACTTCCTCTGAGAGTTTTATAAAACCGAAGTTACAAATGAACCGAGAATGCTCGCGAGGCATTTTTGTTCGAAGAAAAACTAAAGAATACATTGGTTCAATGAAAATAAATTTAAAAAAAAAATTCAATTAGATCTTTACACATTACTTTTTCGTTATTCCTTATTTTTCATAAAGTCAACTCCGAGAGGAAGATTGTTGAACAGCTTTCGCTTCCTCTCAGAGGAAGTTATGATACATGAAAATTAGCGAGAAAGCCGTGCCCAGAGATAAAAAAATGTAATGCATTTAATTTACGTCGCTGTAAGATGCGAGGTTAGCTAATTAGTATCGTTGATTTTGCCGCGCGCGTAGTGGAGCAAAGTTGTGCGTCAATATGGATTGCCATTCAAATTGACACACAGCAGCTGGCCGGCCTAACCACGTTTGGTGACAGACGGGCATTTAGCCCGCTGTCAGCCGGGTTTCGAGACTCGCGGCGCCACCTCGCTCGAAGCGCCGTTTCAAGTCCACCGTTCCTTGTTCAGATCGTACATCGGCTGCCGAATACAAGATATTTGAAAAACAATTTCTCCATCGAGACGCGATCAAATTATTCGGCCCACGAGTGCTCTGGATTCAGCTTTTAATCAACTTTATAAATATAATGTGAGAAACAATTTTCCAAAAACTTTCATTTAAAAATATTTTGCACCTTAAAAACTGATCATCTCAGCAAAAAATCGTTTCAGCCATCAAAGAGGGCATGAAAAATCCTTCAAGAACCACCCTTTACTTGATCTTTATTGACGACGCAAATGCCTGTAAAAACAGGTGGCCACCCCTAAATTGTCACCCTGTACCCGCGATACTTTTTTTTCCACGCGGGTATATAGATTTAAATTCACTCGCGGTCGTAATATTCGATTGTTCTCGATGAGGGTTCGCAAACGATCGGGAATCTACGAGAAAAGGTTCGTTGAGGATTCAAAAATTCTCAAAATGTGAGAAGATTCGAATCGCAAAAAAAAAAAATCTATCGCGATAAAAGCACTTTTCACAAAAAAATGAGAGTATTCGAACTCATCAAAACGTACGAGACGCGGGCGAATATCCGTAAAAAAAAGGATTGATCGCAAAAACTTCGGAAAAAATCGTGAAAATACTGCGAATAAAATGTTTAATTCGATTTTAATAATTCATTAATAAATTTAATTTAATTATCGTATCAATATTTTATTGATTTTAATTTATTTGAATTAATAATTCTTTATTTAATCTTTATTTATTTAAAGGTTTATTTTATTTGTTATTATCGACGCCGGATAATTTATTTAGTTCGCTTTTAATAATCGATTAATAATTTGAATTAATTATTCTTTTAATATTTCACCGATTTTAAATTACACGATTTTTTTTTTATTATTTTCAATTTTTTATCGCGTAATAATTCAGAACTCGGACTGTCCCACTTCTGACACCAAAAATTGATATGTTACGTCACGCATGGACGACACATATATATTTAAAGATTAAATAATTTTACTCGGGATCTTGTCCGATTAAACGTAGAAACGAAGATTCTGAATTATTAAACTTTTTGTTTATTATTTGATAATTCACATAGATACATAAAACTCGCAATGTATTATTGTTATTATTTTAGTATTATTTATGTTTAAACGACGGAGAACAATTATTTATATTAATATTATGTTGCGCTGTGAATTCACTCATATATTTTCGTTGCAAGAAATTACTAATCAATCGGAATGCGCTGAAGCAGTATTAGCACACGGGCTAATGACCGGGCTAATGACCGTCGAAGCGGCATCTGCACACCGGCTAATGACCGCTGAAGTGCATTTCATCAATTTTCGACTATTGGTATTGCTACCTGGAAAGGAACCGCAATACCAAGAGTCAGTCTTAATTAAACTCGCAGACCGAACGGTCAAACAGGCAAGACTCGCCTGATTAAAGTCGCGTAATTTTACCATTATCATTTGAAACGCCGAAACTCTGTAAATTATTCTAATTAATCATATTAATTGTTTTTATTCAATAAATCATTAATTTAAACCTGTTCACGTAAGTTCTCACTCTTAAATCCGGCACGATCCCAAAAATATTAATTAAATGAACCGCTTGTCTCGTTAACACCAGTTATACGAGTCGTGCGGCACAACAATTATATTTAACGTCCAACAAACAATGGTCACCGCTGTGACAAAATCTCAATGTATTAACGATTAGAGCCGTTAGGCCAAACAGATTATAAAAGGGATCACTCAGAGCAGCAGACAAATTCAAGACCTTTTCAAAGCGAAGACAAAACTAAGACTGAATGAATTCATTAATGAAGCAAGGAAGAAGACCGAAGTGGTGGGGATTAGTGGGACCGTGAGACGGCCCGAATTCGCTGACGGTGCGTGGCACGTGCGGCCAGCAAAACTGCAGAAAAGTGGAAAGCGTGTGACGGAGATTTTGGTGCTCGCGTCTAAGCGCGAGCGGATATGAGTTAGCAGTCATCGGATATTAGCATCCGGCGCAAACGAATGGTCAGCGTCTGGATGCATTTAATATATAAAATTTAATATAATATAAAGAAAAGAATAAAGATTAAAATAAAAATCGTGAGAAATTAATAATAGGTGAGAAAAATAGTCAGGACGTAACAATTTGTATTTTATTCATTTTAACTTGTATTTTATTTTATAATTACTTTGTATAATTCTATTGGAGTCACATTACATTTTAATTTCTACATTCCCATATTTTAACTTGTTCATTGAATTATCGTGAGTTTTTAAACACTTAAATTTATTCTCTGCATTGTAACGTTGAATTTTATTATATTATAGTCATAATTTTCGTCGATTAGAAATAGATCCACCCACCATGGGTCATAGAGAGTTTTTAAGTAGTATTGGAAAGATTATATACCAGAACCAACATCTGTTTATTTCAACCCGTTTATGTTAGACTATTTGGAATAGTTAAAGTGCTTGCTTGTTGGAATTTCAAAGTGTTTTTAAGAGTTTTCCTGTATTTGATTTTCTGGAATTATTACGAAGTTTAAAACGGGGTTTGGAATATTTCAAGCTTCGGTTCTTATAAATAATTAAAAGGTGTTTGAATTCTTATGAATAAATATTCTTATTTCTCTGGATCTTTCCTCACCGATCGAATATTAATTTATTAGCATAATCTCGTACGCGGATATCGAGTATGCTTACTTGCAAATATATTTTTATCATTCTTTCCACGATTTTATTTAGAAAACGATTCTTTGAATAAATTCTTTGTTATAAGTGGAAAAAGAGTATACCGTGAATATTATCATATAAAATACCCATCCATACAACGTATTACAACTCCAATGTAAGTCGTTCTATCATCACGAAGCAACAACAGCAGACGTAAGTACAAGATTTATTTTTACTAGTTATTGTTACGTCCTGGCTATTTTTCCCTATTCTTCTTCTTTTTCCTATTTTATAATAATTAACATCCTATTTCTTTTTCACACCACTAACCGCTTTCTATTCAAAATTCCTTTCTCACGCTAACCTGCGTTGAGAATTAAAACTCAAACGTTTTAATTCCCATGAGCTTCTATTTTCATTCAGACAGAAATGTGAAGAGATGCTATATTACTCTCCACATCCGTTACGCTAAAAACCGCGAGTCTCGTTCGCGCGACTCGCGAGTCTCTTATCTTTTCCAACTTTTGCAGTTTTGCTGGCTGCGCGTGCGACGCTGCGTCAGCTATCTCACGGTCCCCAAATCCCCCACTTTCACGTCTACCCGCTTTCTTCTTTATAATTGTCAGTCCCTTTAGTTAGTCTTGTTTCTCTTTCCGTACTTTGAAGTTCTATTTTGAGTCCACTCCGAATGGGAGTCTGAATAATTAATTACCCGTATGTTGGGTCTTCGAATAATTTTATAATTACTTTTTAGCGCAAGTTTGCGCTCGGTCTTCGTATTTCGCGATAACTTTTAATATTCTTTATATATTTTGAATTATATATCGACAAATAATTATTTAGAAATATTGTGGAATTGTTAAACTTTTATTTTGCGTTGAATCGATAAATAAAACAAGTGTCTAAATTGTGTAATAATTCAAAATGTCTGTTTCCACAGTTAATTGAGCAACGAGCCCAACAAAAAAATAAAATAATAAATTAATAAATAATTTACGTCTATTCCGCTCGAGACGTAACATACAAAAATTTTGGTGTCAGAAGTGGGATGGTCAAGTTTTGAATTATTACTATTACTTGTTTGAAAGTGAAGTTGCAAATTGGCGTAAATTTAACACTTCCGAGATTAAAACGCGAGTTGAATTTAAATTAAAACTTGATTGATAGAAAAGAAATAAATAAATAAATATATGAAAAATTTAAAAAAATTAAAAATTAAAAATTAAAAATTAAAAATTAAAAATTAAAAATTAAAAATTAAAAATTAAAAATTAAAAATTAAAAATTAAAAATTAAAAATTAAAAATTAAAAATTAAAAATTAAAAATTAAAAATTAAAAATTAAAAATTAAAAATTAAAAATTAAAAATTAAAAATTAAAAATTAAAAATTAAAAATTAAAAATTAAAAATTAAAAATTAAAAATTAAAAATTAAAAATTAAAAATTAAAAATTAAAAATTAAAAATTAAAAATTAAAAATTAAAAATTAAAAATTAAAAATTAAAAATTAAAAATTAAAAATTAAAAATTAAAAATTAAAAATTAAAAATTAAAAATTAAAAATTAAAAATTAAAAATTAAAAATTAAAAATTAAAAATTAAAAATTAAAAATTAAAAATTAAAAATTAAAAATTAAAAATTAAAAATTAAAAATTAAAAATTAAAAATTAAAAATTAAAAATTAAAAATTAAAAATTAAAAATTAAAAATTAAAAATTAAAAATTAAAAATTAAAAATTAAAAATTAAAAATTAAAAATTAAAAATTAAAAATTAAAAATTAAAAATTAAAAATTAAAAATTAAAAATTAAAAATTAAAAATTAAAAATTAAAAACAAATTAGTAATTACATTCCGCGATTTTGCAATTTCATTAATTTTTATGAATTATTCTAGATCATTGTGCCTTTGCAATAATCCACAATTTTTCCACATTTTCAAATTCTGGAAGTACTCCAATGTGTTGGACGTTATTTGCATAAAACTATTATCCGCGAAGTGACATCGCTGCAAATTCGAACACGGGACCTATCGAATATTCTCACTTTTGAATGTTCTATCGTGTTTCGGCGCGAATCTTCCGAAAAACAAAGTGTCGTGCTACAAAACCGCGTACGCGAAGAACAGGTGGTGTACCGCCCACGCAGCCATTAATCGCGCTTCAGCCAAGGGACTCATTGGGTCCAGCGCCTTATCGCAACGTCTCAGATTGCGCTCGACTGCTCTAGGACCGATTCGCCAGAGTAGCCATCATCGTGCCGACACTATTTCCCGATTAAATGGCGTGCTTGACTGTTGCATTCGTTATACTAGTCTGTGCGACGTAAGTATAATTTAATTACTCTTACTATATATACATATATATTTGACTACATGGTTAAAACTGAGCGTGCATCGCTCTATAAATACAATTTTAAAACCACTATCAATTATCCGAAATAAGGAGAAAACATTAAAAAAAAAATAAAACGAGAGGGATTGAGCACCCCTCCCGTTGATGAAATAAGCCACTCACTGTCGTTATCCGAAATAAGGTGGCACTTTAGGATAACACAGTACCAATAGAAAGAAAAAGTTAATAAAAATAAAAAATAAAATAAAAATATAAATAAAAGTGATATATATTTTTTTTTTTTTGGGGAATTTTAAATCCGTAGGACTGGGCCCGCGAGCTCATATCCTCCGTCAAAAAAAAAAAAAAAAAATCGAAATCTACCGTTCTATCCGAAATAAGGTGGGACTTGTGGATAGCACGGTTTAATACAATACGGCAGGAGGCAAGGCTATCACCAACCACTGTCCATCTTTACTAAAATATTTTGGGGAAAATCGTAGGACTGGGCCCGCGAGCTCATATCCTTCGTCAAAAAGAAACGAAAACCGACTTTGTATATCCAAATAAGTTTGTATCAACTTACGCGGATTGCATCGTTTAAACAAAAAAAAAAAAAAAAAAAACGCGTCGCGGTATTTTCCTAAAAATAATAACATTACTTCGACCCCTTTCGGGTAAAACTCACAAAACCTATGGATGCCGTATCCCATCAATTAACAACTAGGACGCGTAAACCTCGTATCAACCGTAAAAACCTACAGAAATATTTTAAATCCCTCCGTAGGCAAGTTCAAGAAGAACTGTGCGTCCCTGAAACGTCCAAATTTAAAATCTGGTTTGAACCTCCTACTGCTCCCGAAAAAACCCATTTAATCATAACAGATTTCTCGACCGGTGTAGAGTACCATTACAATCCTATTGACGGACAGTTAGTTCACTTCATCGAATCTGACCTCGACTGTACCCCAACTATTACACTTTCTTAAACGCAAAAATCCATTCACTCCAAACAAAACTCCATTTTCAAAAAAAAAAAAAAAAAAAAAAAAAAAGGGGGCAGAAAATTTTCTTTCTACTTTTACTAAAACCCTTTCCTCTTATTTAATTTCTTTTCATTATCTCATCCCACGCGCGTTCGCATTAACCGTAGGCTTTTACGGCCCAGCACTGGTACTTAGGTTACCATACCGGCTAGTGCTCTCGCTGTAAACTCCGAAAGTATTGTGAATACCGCAAAAAATCTTGAGACTTGGGTGAACCAGCTGTCGGCGCAGGCAACCCTTACCGGCCGACGACTATAAATCAAAGCCTCTCGATTTTTGGACCTCTTTTCCTTCATTCATCTGCGATCGTGTATCCACTATAGACTCTTGTCAGACAATCGCTGGTACTTAGGTTACCATACCGGCTAGCGACTGCCATTTCAAGCCTCTCTATGATACCGAATCGCGAGAAAAATTTCGAAAACTAAGCCGATCAATTATCACTTACATGGTAATTACAAAGCTGAATTTCCGAATTTGAACGAACTCTTTGCTTTGGTCTATCAGTAAATTCCCCTCTTTCATTTTCCCTTAATTATTCAAATTCGGTTCGTTATACGTGATCGGCTACTGCTGGGTAGTTTTGAGTACTAGGTTACCATACCGGCTCGGATCTATACTGCAGTCCCCGAAAGCTATACGAATTCTGAAGAATTCGGCGACTTGAACAGACTATTCGCTGACGCAGGCAACCCTTACCGGTCGGCGATTATAAGTTGAAGTCCTCGAGTTTTGAAAGATATAAAAACAAAACTCTTCCCTTTTTCTTTTCTTCCCCCTTTTCGAAAAAGAACCAATCGCACTTCAACATTCCTTTCTCCCTCCGAAATTATTTTCCGTCCCTATTTCCTCTTGGACCCCCGACTTTCACGATGCCTGACGAACTCTCACAACCACCATCGACTCAAAATTTAGACGGAGAAACAAGAGTTCCTAGACAAGGTATCAATCGTCCTACGACACCGGACCCACAAACTCTCCTAGAGGAAGACTCTCGTCGTGAGATCAATTCTCCTCCTTTCCGTCAACGTTCCATTCCGAATAATTCGAATCATCAAAATCGAATTAATCAAAATAGAAACCATCGAGAAAATTCTAGAACTTACTACAGGCCTAGTAATCGCTCTAACGATCGTCACGACTCTCGTCAAAACTCTCCACCTCCTCAGGAGTCTCAACTCCGTTGGAGATCCAACAGGGTAGATGATCGTCGATTCGACATTTACCCTGACCACAATCGTCACGACTCCCCTATTCGTCGTCATTCAGGAACACAACAATCTCGGTCTTCAATTCCAAGTTCCGAGTTCCAAGAACCCCAAGACGATCTCGACGTCCTTATGCGAAACCGTAATAATTTTTACGGTGATTCCGAATGGCTGACTAAGTCATTGGCTCCAATCCCGGAATTCGACGGAAAAAATTTACCGGTCGAAGAATTTATTGCTGATGTCCAATATGCCACTGGAACCCTCGAGCCAAGAGACTTGAGAAAGTTCCAATACCTCTTGTTCGAAAAAATAAAGGGTGATGCTCGACGTCAAACCCTCGCTAAACGAAGTAGTTACACATCGACAACAGAACTGTTGAAGGATTTGTGATCTCTCTATGCGCAGAGGAAGGGAATTCCCATCCTGCAATTAGAACTAGAAAATATCGCACAAGGGTCGCGCGAAAGCATCCATGACTTCGCTGCACGCGTTAAAACCATCGGAAACGCGCTAGATCGTCGCACGCGCGAGGATCGCAGTCAAAACGGAGAGGACGTTGTCAGAATATTGTGCGACGATATCCGACAAAACGCCCTTAGATGCTTCATTAAGGGTTTGCGCGAAGAACTATCTGTCTACGTGTGGAATAGGGACCCAAACAACATGGGAAGCGCTATGCAGTATGCTTACGAGGCCGAAGAACTCATTAGGAGTCGCCTGATAACGAATTCTAATCGCGCCAAATTCGACTTGATTAACAACAAAGGGTCGGCAGTAAAACCCGAGGGAAATCCAGAAATCGAATCGCTGCACGTCAATACAATACCCAGTTCCGAGGAAAATAATCAATTGAAATCAGCCTTACGCGTGGGTCAGACAATCAACACTAATAGTCTGTCTGCTAGGGTTCGTTATATGGATTCTAAAACAACCGAGATCCGTTGTCACTATTGTAAAAAATTAGGACATATAATGGACAATTGCTATAAACTCCAAAATCGTAAATGGTATGAAGATCAAGAGCAAAGATCTCGCGATGGTCTTAATGACTCTTCGCGTTCACACCAAAAATACCGGGAATCACGCGATAATTACTACTCAGACAGTAGCGAGTCTTCCCTCCAACACAGCCCCCGTATACGGGATGTTTCTCGCGAAAAGTATTTTAACAGCCGCGACAGGGAAAGCAGTCGTTATAAACAGTACAACAGAAACGACTCGTATTCACGAAGCGATCGGTTCGACAGAGGCAACTCTCGCTCTCGACGTGATCGTTTCGACAGAAGCGACTCGCGCTCTCGACAAGATCGTTTCGAGAGAAACGACTCACGGTCCCGCCGTGACCGCTTCGACAGAAGCGACCCACGGTCTCAACATAATCACACCGACAGAGACAATTCGCACGCCCGTCCCAACCGTTACCACAGAGACAATTCGGGTTCTCGACGTGATCAGTTCGACAACGACAACCCGCGATCACAACGTAACCACTATAATAGCGACCCCTCACAATCGCGCGATAACGATCCAAACAAACGACACTCTCGTTCTCAACACGACCGTCGCGACCGTACCGATCCCCTATTCAATACAAACAATCGCGAAAAACGGTATTCACATTCTGAACAAGACGATTCTAACTGGGACATCTCTCGTCATCATTCACGTGATCGAGTTTCGCATAAATCACGCGACAGAACCGTCTCGGACGACCGAAGCCCAACTTCGCGCGGAAACAAACGCGATCTTAAAACTTAACAACACGTGCAAATTAAAGACTCGGAAGTTAAACATAGATCAAGACGAGATCGAAATCGTGAACGTGGTAAGGGTAGTTCTAAAAAACACCTTTCCTCCGATGCCTCAACCGACTCCGAGGACTCTAACAAGGAGACCTTAAAAAACAGTAAATCGCGTCGCCGCTCGCGAAAAATTAGCTCCTCAAACGAGAGGGATAGTAGCGCAAACAGACGAGACTCAGAAAATTCTCATTCTGAAAAATCACCCAAAAGAACGGAATCTTTAAACTCCGAAAATGCTCGACGGAAAAGCGCGACCTCGAGCAACGAACCAGAAGCGCAAAAGTCGAAATCCGTAAGGCCAGTGTACGGCAGAATCCTTAAAAAGAGGATAGTGTAGTTGGACTCGACTCACCTGACCTCTTGGGCGGCGAAGCCATATTTTACATCGATAATGGTTCAGACATTTCAATCATCAAGGAAAAACTTCTACCACCCCATACGAAAATAGACCGAAAAATAATTTATGAAATAGAGGGTGTTACTGAAGGAATCGATTATTCCTTGGGATCCGTAAATTTGACCGTCAACAACATGCACTCAAAATTTAATGTGGTCTCAAATAAATTCCGAATTAACGAAGATGGACTACTCGGACGCGATTTCTTTAAAAAACACAAGGTCGACATCAGTTATCAAAACGGTTGGCTAGCTCCACTGAATCCACCTAAAATTATCCCCTTTTTGAACACTGAAACAGCATCAATACCGGCTAGAACTGTAAAATTATTAAAACTTGAAGTAACGAATAGCCTCTCATGCGGTTACGTGCCCAAGATAGAGTTTGCAGACGGCGTTTACTGCGGCGATGCTGTGGTCGAGAACCGCGACGGAATAGCGCACTTGTTCGTTATTAACACAAAGGACTTAGAAATAGATTTAGTAGTACCTCGTATAGAATTAGAACCTTTCGAAGAATATGTAAACACCGAACTTGCAAACACCGATACCGACAACAAAACCACACGCGTCGCATGTATGAACACGAAAACCCACGACTACACTGAAGAAATATTATCGCTGTTGCGTTTAGATCACCTTAACGATGCGGAATATGACCACGTTATTGACCTCATCGAAGAATTCCCATATATTTTCCAATTACCAGATCGACCACTTGGCGTCACTAATGTAGTGGAGCATCGGATTCCCACTACCGACGACCTACCAATTAATACGAAACAATATCGTTTCCCCCACCATATGAAAGGGGAAATCCGGAAACAAGTCGACGAGTTGTTGGACAAAAGTATAATTCAAAGGTCCACCTCACCCTTTAACTCGCCAATTTGGATCGTCCCCAAAAAGGAAGATTCACACGGGAAAAAGCGTTGGAGAATGGTGATAGATTTTCGTAAAATTAACAAAAAAACTATCGCAGATGCCTACCCTCTGCCAAACATTACCGACATCTTAGATCAGTTGGGCAAAGCCCGCTATTTCTCGGTGTTCGACCTCGCTTCGGGATTCCACCAGATTCCTATGGATCCCGAAGATAGTCAAAAAACGGCATTCTCCACACCAAACGGACATTACGACTTTAACCGTATGCCTTTTGGACTTAAAAACGCTCCTGCAACTTTCCAACGACTTATGGATCAAGTACTATCCGGCCTTCAAGGCATAGAAATGTTTGTGTACCTTGACGACATAGTGATCTACGCAGATTCTCTCGAGGAACACGATAAAAAATTCAGGCGTTTAGCTAGAAGACTAACAGTTGCAGGATTGTCTCTTCAACCCGACAAATGCGAATTTCTTCGCCCAGAAGTGGTCTATCTCGGCCATATTATCAGCGCCGATGGAGTAAGACCAAACCCGAAGAAACTAGAAGCAGTACTGAAATTTCCAACTCCCAAAAACCAAAAGAATATCAAACAATTTTTGGGCCTAGTCGGATACTATCGTCGGTTCATCGAGGATTTTGCCGCTATAGCTAAGCCGCTCACACGGTTGTTAAAGAAAAGTTCGCCATTCAATTGGGGCGAAGAACAACAACAAGCGTTCGAAGAACTACGCGACAAACTGTGCGAGGAACCAATCCTACAACACCCGGATTACAAAAAACCTTTTATCATAACAACAGACGCATCAGACTACGCCTTAGGAGCAATATTAAGTCAAGGCGAATTCGGAAAAGACTTGCCAATTGCTGACGCGTCAAGAACTCTAAACGATCCCGAAACTCGTTACGACGCTACCAAAAAGGAGCTGTTGGCTATCGTCTATGCACTAGAAAATTTCCAGTCGTACATCTACGGAAGGAAGTTTACTCTGGTGACAGATAACAAGCCTCTGACTTGGTTGAAGAGTCTGAAAAATCCAACTTCTCAGTTACGCCGTTGGTCAGACATCCTAGATGGATGCGATTACGAGATAATATACAAAAAGGGAACGCAAAATACGAATGCAGACGCTCTCTCTCGAAATCCGGTAGAATACGAATCAAACATAGAAAAAACAGATTCATACGTCATAAATGCAAAAAGACCTCGAAAAAGGCAATCCGGATCGGAAACATCATCTTCGAGCGAAACAGCTGATCACAAACTCGTCCTTACTATCGATTTGTCATGTGGTGCTCAAACGCAAAATAATCAAAGCAATCACGTAGGAAGGTAAGACGAAAAGTAGTCGAATCGAACAACAGTCCGATATTCGATACGAATGACAACAACAACCAAATATCGTCTAACCCGAAACGTCAACATCCACCTAGTGATACCTCGGACGAAATAGCAAGGCCTAGACGTAAAAAACGAGCTCACATACTTGACTCGGAAGAAGAGCTTGAACTCTGGTGGGATGACGAAGACGAACCACCATCGGAAGAAATTATTCCAGAAACAGAAGGAGCTTCGTCGCCGTTACCACCCAGTAATATAACGCCACTCCCTGCTGAGACTGGGGAGGCGTCAAGGTCACTCGATAATCACGAAAACCCAATTATCGAAACCAGAAATTCATCACCTACACTCTCCGACCCAATAATTGCCGAGGCATGGAAACCGGTCGATCCACCATCAGACGAACCGATAGATACCGGGACCGGGGAGGCACCAGAAAGTTTCAGTAACCCTGATAATCAAACAGACAGAACAGGGCAGGCGCCACGGTCGCCTGAACCTTCTAACCACAGAAGATCGATCCCTGCACCAAGCTTTGACAGCATATTTGGATCACCAACTACCAACAATAGAACTGAAACATTAGGTTCCATTTACGAGCCATCAACCGCAAACCACTCTTTAAACTCAACAACTTTTCAAAACCAATCTTCATCGACCAAAAGCTCCGATTTAATCATAGAAAAATCCGCGTCAGTCACTACATCCAACGACGAGAACCCGAGTGATCACACTAATACGAGTCAAGCCAGCGTACCGTCGTTACAAGAATCAATGCTCGTTGACAACGGTAATATTAAAATATCATCAGAAAACATCACCTCACACGATGCATGTATAGCTTACCTTATCACACAGGACAAAACCATCACATCCAATTCTACAACCCTTCTGATAGAAAAAGATTGGATCGATTGGGAAAAGATCCGTCGAGAAAACCCAGACCCAGGAGAAGTCATCGTCACCAAAAAGAAAAAACGGCACTCATTCGGACTAACATACGCAAAGAATTTCGCGGACGGTTTAGACTCCGACTATCTTGCCACAACCTTCTCAACGCTAAAAGAACTGTTGCAAAAATTTGAAATCAATACGCTCCGTCTCTCTCTCGATAATATTTGTCTCGAGACCTGGGAACGGAAAGCGATACTTGATCATCTGCATCAAACCTTCGACGGATCGGACATCACCATTGTAATCTGCAATGGCTCATTGATTGTACCGTCCGCCGACAACCGTATCGATATAATCGAGGAAAATCACAGTTCAGCTATAAGAGGGCATAAAGGAGTGACTAAAACATTCCAACTAATTTCGCGACGTTTTTATTGGCGTAAAATGAAAACCGAAATTGCGCACTATATCAAGCGCTGTCCCGACTGTCAACGCCGAAAACTGGTACGAGTAAAAAACCGCTTACCTACGGTAATCACAGACACACCGACAGATTCCTTCGAGAAAGTATCTATAGATATTTACGGCCCCCTGCCTCGCACTCGTCTTGGGCATGAATACCTATTAACGATTCAAGATAATCTTACAAAATATTCCGTCGCAATCCCTCTAAGCAGAACGACCTCCAAAGACATTGCGTTAGCAATGGCAAGTAAATATATTTGCATCTATGGAGCGCCAAAAATCATAATGTCAGAACAAGGTAGAAATTTCACCAGCGAAGTTTTCCAAGAGTTTGCGAAAATATTCGAAATTAAACATTACCGTACTACTGCATATCATCCACAATCCAACGGCTCTCTAGAGCGAAGCCACCACGTATTAACCGAATATCTGAAACAATTCGTCAATGAACACCGAGAATGGGACAGCTGGATCCCTGCCGCAATGTTCTCATACAACGTGAGCATACACGAAGGAACTAAGTATTCACCTTTTGAACTCGTATTCGGTAAAACTGCACGAATACCTTCACAATTCGAACGCGAATACGAAGATAATAGATTCAACGTGTTCTACAAAGAACTTACCGAGAAACTAAAAACATCAAGAGAATCAGCAGCCGCCAACCTAATAGCAGCAAAACACCGTTCAAAAAGATATTACGACCGGAAAATCAAACCCCATACCTATAAAACAGGCGACCAAATATACCTGCTTAAGGAACCAAAATCGGGTAAATTCGACGATGAATACACCGGCCCATACAAGGTGGAAAGGATCCTCGAAAAAAACAACGTTGTTTTGTCTCTGGGACCAGGAAAATCTAAAACGGTGCACGTAGACAAAATAAAACGTGCCTACTATTGACAAAGCAACCCACAAAAAAAAAAAAAAAAAAAAAAAAAAGGAGTCACGTATATAAACAAATATGTACACAAAAAAAAAAAAATTTATACATATATAAATATAAATAATAACACAGCACGTTGTTTTTTCTAAATATTATTATCAGTCTAGTTGTGAACCTCAATCGCGTGACCAACAGTTGGTTGATCACCGATTGAGGGAGGGGGGGGGGGGGTGTTTAGCAAGGTTGGCTGGGCACTCGTCTCTTAAAAAAAAAAAAAAAAAATATATAACAAAACACAAAACACAAACAAAAAAAAGGGGAAGGGGCGCAAAAGAAAAAAAAGAATCAATACACAGTAGTTTCAATTTGGGCATTTGCTTGTTCTTTTTGCTGTATCACTGGTACAGCAAAACCCATTTATTGTATCTCTTCTTCACCGATCACAAACATATATATATATTTTTCTTTTTAAATTTGGTCCTCGTATGAACGTGTGTGTACGGGGAGAGGGAGAGATGGAATGAAAGATGTAGCGACGCCGCTAAAATCCCCAATCGTCGTCGCTCTCGCTATCACTCATGCCCGCCGGACTGAGTATGGATCCCCCCTGAACCCATGTCCTCCCGATGAAGCAGCCGTGGAGGGTACGTGGGGGGTAGCCGGAAAGGAAGGGCCTCGCGGAGTCGAATAGACCCTCCAGCCCGTAGTCGAAATCCGACCGATTCGTGGCTGCTTCAAATGCCTCCCTCTGCCGACGGGCGAGTGAACGGCGTTCACGCAACGCCTGACGAATGGGGAATTCCCTCTCCCATACCCAAGTCTGAAAACAATTTAAACACATAAACTTAAGGGAGAATGAATGCATGTGTATGTGCACACGCGCGTACGTATAAGGATAGATAATTTATAAAACTAGACCGATTTCACTTACCTTGTGAACACGATAGGCCTTTAGCCCCAAAAACTTGTCGTAACTGGCCATGATCCTTGTTTTCCTTTCTCTGTCTATTAGTAATATATATATATAAGTTTATTAATAGTTTTTTTTATATATAAGCCGTTGCTTTTGTAAAAAGGAGGAGAAAAATAAAACACCACGTACTCGCTCAACGACCAACAGTAGAATGACTATGAACATCCAAGAGCTCGCGCCGTAGCGAGAGCACATCTCGCCACCTCGAATTTGACTCGTCGTCCACAATACAAACACTATTATACAAAAACTGCTCGCTTGCAGGTCGGGATCCAAGAGTGAAGAATTCACTATCTCTCCCCTCTACAAGAATCCGGGAATTTACTCCGACCAATGGGGCTCGCTAAGGCCTTACGGAACATCATGGAACTTAATCACGCACGTCGATCTCACGAAATTCCTAAAAAGAAAATACGACCTCACTCGACAATTGTCACAACTAACAAACGAATGCGAAATTTTTAAAAACCAATGTAAGGTCTCACAACTGCTCACCAACATGCAAGAAATTCTCAGGACTGTCGGGAAAGATCAACAAGATATCGAAGATCTCGTATATGAATACAATGACACCCAATCGTACAGGAAAAAACGAGCACCCCTCGAGTTCATCGGCTCAATTAGTCGCACTCTTTTTGGCACGCTCGATGCAAGCGATGCAGAATTCTACAACAACAAGATAGAAGCACTCGAAAACGATACCAGATCCATCATAGAACTAGTCGTTAACCAATCACACGTTATTAAATCTCAATTCAACGAACAACGCCAACGTATCGACAACCTCTCCAAAAGATTCAACGACAAAATAATCAATATTTCCCGCACAGTATCTAACATAGGCTATCAAATGATCACACTAGAAATCTTAGAGGCACTAGCCGATGCCGCCGCGACTCTCGAGCTCGCTATCGCAGAGTACGAACTTGACACCGCGATTCTCACTAACGCTATTCTGTTCGCCAAACAAGGCCAGTTACACCCTCGACTATTGTCTCCAGTACTAATACTACAAGGAACTAGAGCCATTCAACGAGAAAGGCCTAACTCGGAATTCCCATTTCCATTGAAACTTGAATCCATACCCGAATTAATAAAGCTTTCCGAAATAAATATCTTTCACCTAAAAGGAAAATTAATATACATCGTGTCTGTGCCGTTATTAACTCTCAAATCCTACACGATATACAAAAACATACCCGTCCCGATACTTCAACACTCTACTACTCAAGGAACTAACCTTGCGTTCATTAAACCAACATCAGAATTCACCGCCATTGCCGACAATCTAGAAACGTATTTCCGACTAAACAATGAAGATCTGCATCGATGTAGGAGTTCTGGCGAGCGTTTCATATGTAAACATGTTAACATCTTATATCGAGTAGACGATCACAGCGACTGCGAAGTCAAAATTCTCACCGAACCTCGATTCAAAGATTTCGCAACATGTGACATACGCGTAAAGAATAGTGTTCACACCTATTGGTCTCAAATCCATACACCCAACCAATGGATTTTTTCATGTGCGAGACCCGAAACCTTACGCATAAAATGCTATAATTCCGAACCTCATGCCATCACAATCAACGGGACTGGAGTCCTCCATCTACAACCACGATGCGAAGCATCCACCTCATCGGCCGTCCTCACCTCAACCGACGAAATCTCCACCGTCGAACTGTCAGATTTTGCCCCGCGGACACTACTGAATATATCAGCTATTTACGCCGCCACAATAAACTCTACCGATTTTACAAATATAACCGATCTCCTAACCAACATCGATTTTCCCACACCTCTCGACCCTAAAAATGTCCAGGACTCTAATATCGTCGACGGCGGAGTAAAACTCCAAGCCGTCATTAATCGAGCTCAAGATTTGTTAAAGCACCGAAGGACCCAACACAGGATTAATCGTCTTGAAACCATGGGAACCTATTCCGCCATCAGCATGGGAAGCTTGTTATTATTTCTGGGTTTAGCCTGGAAATTTTCATTGCTTTCCAAACTCAACCTTGTCACTCTGCTGTGCCGAAAAACGCCGCGTCAAACTACAAATAATCATCAACCCGAACGGCCATCAATAGAAATCCTTGAACTAAACGAAACTCCACCTACACGAGTAATGGCCATCGAAGACGACGTAATCAGAGATGCCCCCGCCCATCATTCGCGCAGAGCGATAAGCTTCGCGCCTACCATCTACAATGAGCACCGGGACGTCCCTTATCGATGACGTACTCTCAACGCCTGAACACCACGGAACTATAAGTATAGCCCTCCTCGAGCCGATCTTTCGATTTATTTCCCCCTGGACGAAAGGTAAATTAATAATCTACTATTTATCTCAGGCTTACTCGTTTCTTCCTCCCTCTTTTTCTCTCATGCATTCACCTTTCCTTCCTTTTCCCGTACTGCTATAAAATCCGCTATAATGACAAATTTTATATCTGTTTTTAAAAAGTTACAGATTGCCTCTCAACTCGCTCCAACCTGATACAACGCCACTCGACAGCCCACTAGATCGCAATAGGACAACATCAACCCCGCAGCAATCAACTTCGTCAACCCCACCAACAATTCGAACTTCATAATCATCACGAAGAGCCCATACCCATCCATCGTAAATTCATACTCTTACATACACACATATTTGCACTGACCCCAAATAAAAATATCTAAGATACAATTAAGTACACACGGGAGCTATTCTCCCCCTTCTCTCTTCCACGCCTTACTATCTTTTTATCCTTTGTTTTTCTTTTCCTCTTCCACTCTCCTTCATTTCCTACAAAACAGAGGGAAAAATCGCCATGACTAAGCTGCGCTTCTCTTATTCTTCGAGTCAGACGAGGCATTGCGTAGCCTTGTCTGATTACCAGAAGGGGAGGTGTTACGTCCTGGCTATTTTTCTCATCCACTATTAATTTCTCACGACTTTTAAATTTCAATCTTTATTCTTTTCTGTATATCAAATGCATCCAGACGCTGACCATTCGTTTGCGCCGGATGCTAATATCCGATGACTGCTAACGCATATCCGCTCGCGCTTAGACGCGAGCACCAGAATCACCGCCACACGCTTTCCACTTTTCTGCAGTTTTGCTGGCCGCACGTGCCACGCACCGTCAGCGAATTCGGGCCGCCTCACGGTCCCACTAATCCCCACCACTCTGGTCTTCTTCCCTGCTCGACTAATTATTTTATTCAGTCTTAATTTGTTCTTCGTCTGGAAATGTCTTAATTTGTCTGCTGCTCTGAGTGAGCCTTTTTGTATTCTGTTTGGCCTAACGGCGTTGGGTATTAATACTTTGAGATTTCGTCACAGCGGTGACCATTGTTTGTCGGTTATTAAATAAAATTCTTTAATTTAAATAATTAAAATAAAGTTCTTTGCCGGTTAAACTTAAATAATATCGAATAATAATAAACTGCGAGTTTTATGTATCATTTGAACAAACGAATAAATGACAAGTGTAATAATTCGGAATTTACGTTTCTACGTTTAATCGGACAAGTTCCCAACAAAAATAATTTAATCATAAATAAACGTACATCGTCCAAGCGTGACGTAACAGTAACAGACAATAAACCCTTAACTTGGCTCAAAAGGCTGAAAAATCCGAGTTCGCAATTACGTCGTTGGTCGGACATCTTGGACGGTTGCAATTATGATATCGTATACAAAAGGGGTTCACAAAATACTAATGCCGACGCCCTCTCGAGAAACCCGGTAGAAGAACCAGAAGTAAAAAGGGCTAACGCGCACATCATCAACGCAAAAAGACCTCGGAGAAATCAGCCCGAGCCAAAGGTCTCTTCGCCCAGTGACTCGTCTGACCCAACGACGAGCCCTACTACTACCACCAATACAATAGCTCCTCGTAGTAAAGACCAGCTAAAGAGGCCCCGGAAAAAGATTCAACCGGAAATAACGGACCTTAGCTGGTCGGCAATATTTCGCGATATGGAAGGTCCTCGACCTGATGAACCCCAGCGCGAACAACCCCAATCAGGGAAAAGAGAACATTCATCTAGTGATACTTCCGATCAGATGAGACGCCCTCAAATGAAAAAACGTCAACAAAATCCAGAAACCGACGTACCCACCGACCTCTGGTTGGACGAAGAGTTTAAAAGTACCGACTCTTTAGAAGAAATCCCCTCGCTGACATCAAACGAACAACCCCTTGCCGAAACCGGGGAGGCAACAAGTACCAACCATCAGACTGAAAAAACAACAAACCCCCGTATTGAAACTGGGGAGGTGTCCACTATTACACAACAAAACGACACCTATAGCCCTTATGAAACAGGGGAGGAGCGACCAACAACACCGTCAAATCACCATCGAGATAATAGAACTACAAATTTCAATAGCAATTTCGGAACAGAAACACCTACCGATGCTACGAATACCGCAGGTTCTATTTTCGACCCATCAAAAACCACCATCGGATCAGATTCACGAGACACGTCCAGCTCAAATACTTCGCGATCATCATCTCTTCAACCTCAACGACACCGCTTTATGACCAGAGAAAACCCTTCCACCGAATCTTCAAACATGAACATCCCTCAGGAAAACGACTCTTCCACGCTAGCCGACAGAAGTTGTTTAATAACAACGACAGAGAACATCGCATCACGCAATTCATGCGTCGCATATCTAATCACACAAGATAAAACGATCACCTCTGATTCGATACTATTGCTAATCGAAAAAGATCGAATCGATTGGGAATTAATCCAGCGTGCTCCAATTAACCCACGAGAAGTTATAGTAACAAAAATAAAATTACACGCTTTTGGGTTAGTGTACGAAAAACACTTCTCTAGTTGCTTAGACGCAGACTACTTGACCGCGTGTCTTTCCACGCTACGAGAACTAACGAAGAAACACAGAATAGATCTACTACGAATATCAATCGATAACAGATTCATAGAAGGAATCGAACAACGAGCATTACTCGAAGAGCTTCGACGGACTTTCAACGGAACGGACACCACCATTGTAATATGCGATGGCTCTTTGGTTGTACCAAACCTTGACGCTCGTCCAGAAGTTATAAAAGAACTCCATGGTTCCGCCATTGGAGGGCACAAAGGGGTAACCAAAACTTACCAACTAATTTCTCAACGCTACTATTGGCGCAAAATGAAGACAGATATAGCTAATTTCATCAAACGCTGTCCCGATTGCCAACGCCGGAAATTAGTACGGGTCAAGCAATGGTTATCACAGATACCCCCAAACATTCCTTCGAAAAAATATCTATCGATATTTACGGCCCACTGCCTCGCACCCGTCTAGGACACGAATATCTGCTTACGATCCAAGATAACCTCACGAAATACTCGGTCGCCATCCCACTAAGCAGAACTACATCCAAGGATATCGCCCTAGCTCTAGCAAATAAATATATCTGCATTTATGGAGCCCCAAAAATCATATTATCCGACCAAGGAAGAAACTTCATTAGTGAGATCTTCCAAGAATTCGTAAAAATCTTTCAAATCAAACATTACCGAACGACAGCATACCATCCTCAGTCCAACGGGTCGCTAGAAAGAAGCCACCACGTTTTAACTGAATACCTGAAACAATTCGTGGATCATGAACGCGAATGAGACAGCTGGAAACCGTCTGCCATGTTCTCATATAATGTCAGTACGCACGAAGGGACAAAATATTCACCCTTCGAGCTCGTATTCGGTCAAGTCGCTGGATTACCATCCCAGTTCGCTCACGAATACGAGGAGAGTACGTACAACGAATTTTACACCGAACTCGTTACCAAATTTAAAATTTCAAGAGAAACTGCTATCGAAAATCTCATCGCAGCTAAACATCGCTCGAAAAAATACTACGATAGGAAAATAAGACCACACTCATATAAAAAGGGAGACAAAGTATACCTACTCAAAGAACCAAAAACAAGTAAATTCGACGATGAATATACTGGTCCGTATATTGTCGAAAAAATATTAGAAAGAAATAACATCGTTCTATCGCTAGCAACGGACAAACACAAAACAGTGCACGTAGACAAGGTGAAACGCGCCTATTGTTAAGACACTCACCTTGCACGGCTATCCCTAACGGTAAATCAGCAAATTACCGACGTCCCCTCTGCTTCATAGCTATCCACCTCAACCGTACGCTCGACCGTTGGCCATTCATCGGTTGCGGGGGGAGGGGAGACGCTCAGCAGAGCTTAGCTGAACTACTCAAACCAAATATACCCCACACATTAACATACATAATATTTACGTATAGATGCATGCATAAATATATATACAACCATGCGCCCTAGATTTAAATTAACCCTAAATTAATCTTAGCCTATATATACATCTTAAGTTTAAGTTTAATTCAAACTACCAAATTATAATTAAAAAATATGTACACGGCTCATAAAGGCATATAAAAACAAAAACAAAAAAAAAAAAAAAACGTCGGTAACTCGCTTGCGCCTGCAACTAGGCTACACCATAATTAACCTGCGCCTGTAGCTAGACTTCACCGCCTACTTATTCTGCAGTTAACAACGTCGCCTCGACGTCGCCTCTACGTCGCTCTACACGCTCGTCCTTTCTCTATCTACGTGAGCGAGCGAGATAAATGAACCGAACATATGGTGCAAATACATGTGTACCCCCGGATACAAAAATAACAATGATCTAGCGCGCGTACTAATTATATATGATGTTAATACATAAAAAAATAAATAAAAAAAAATATATATATATATAAAACAATTATACAAATTCATTGGGGTTACGCCCAGTCGTCATCGTCACTCTCGGTGTCGCTCATTCCTCCGAGACGAACCGTCGATCCACCGGGCATCCAAAAACGGCCAATGTAACACCCATGGATCAATTTGGGTGGATACCCGTAGAATTGACGTTGAGCCTCGTCGTACAATCGGCGTATCCCCCATCAGAATCCATCTCCTCCCTGCTCCACCTCGAACTGCGTCCGAGCTTCGAGAGCAGCTGCCCTTTGGGCCCGAACATGACACCGTGCCTCCCAATCGGTAAGGCGCCGCGCGCGCCATTCCTATAAAAAAAAAAGAGAGAGCAAAAAAATATATAAATAACTACATCCAGACACTATAACAATTACCAATTATACCAATCACAAATAACTGCCACATTTAATATATTAAATTTTTTTTTTCTCACTTACCATAAATACAAAATACGCCCGTAGACCCAACTCTTCTCGGGAATATGCCATTGCGACTGCGTTCGCTCAGAAGTCTCGTTTAATAATGAACTACCGACCGTTCAGAAGATTCACTCCCGTCACCAGAGGAATGCTTCACCCGAAACCCCTAGATAAGAAATTGCAACGCTCGTGAGAGCCTCGGCGAATCTTAAGCCAAACCGCTTGTCTTTATTCTATCAAACTCTACTCCTTCTTCACTTCGCTCTTTCCCTTTCTCCACACTCATCTCACACCATTAACACCCAACACGAATGTGTGTGTGTGTGTGTGTGGATATTATAAACTCACTCTACGTGCAATGCCTCCGTACGCGTGTATTTTCGATGTGTGAAATAAGGATATCCATGTTCCTATACGGGCTCGGGACAAAGACGAAGGAATATTCGGTGACAGTAATAAACAACAACCCCGGAATCTTTTCCGACCATTGGGGATCACTAAGACCCTATCAGGCTTCATGGAACCTCATAACACACATCGACATCACGAAATTCCTCAAAAAGAAAAATATATTAAACGAGCAGTGGTCCAGACTCAATAATGAATGCCAAGCTCTCGGACAACATTCCAGAATCTCGAATCAAGTGCTCGAAATGCGAAAAACATTGGATAGCATAGGAAAAGATCAACAAGATGTAGAAGAATTAGCTTATGAATATAACGAAACATCAAGAAGAAAACGAGCTCCCTTTGAGTTCATAGGCACCATTAACCGAGCTCTATTTGGCACGTTAAGCGCGGAAGATGCGAGCTTCTACAACGACAAAATTGAAGCATTAGAAAATGACACAAGATCAATCGCCCATCTAATAATAAATCAAACTCATATAATAAAATCACAGTTTAACGAAAACCACTTACGAATAAAAAATCTAACATTAACATTCATCGAAAAATTTAATACCGCATCGAAAATAATTGCCTCGCTCGAAAGAGGTATATCCGGAATAAAATACCACGAAACTTTAGCCGACATAACAGCTGTTCTCGAACACTGCATCGCCGAGTACGAACTCGACACCGCGATACTCATCCACGCTATCTTGTTCGCAAAACAAGGACTATTACACCTGCGGTTATTAACCCAACAACAAATACTATTAGGAGCAAAAGCTATCCAACAAGAACGCCCGAATGCTAAATTCCCTTTCGCACTAAAACCCGAATCGATGGCCGAATTGATAAAACTTTCAGACATCTCGATCTCCCATTATAAGAAAATGCTAATCTACGTAATTTCTGTACCACTGTTGGACCTAAAAACATTTACAGTGTTCAAAAACATCCCTATCCCAGTATCTCAACATTCTACCCTAAGCGGAACAAGCTTCGCATACATTAAACCAAAAACTGAATTCACGGCCGTCTCAGAAAATCTGGAAACGTATTTCCGCTTAAGAAGAGAAGAATTGAATTCATGCAAGACTGTCGGAGATTTGTTTATCTGCAAACATGTAAATATACTGCACCGCGTAGACGAACATAGCGACTGCGAAATTTTGCTTCATGCGACATTTGCATGAAAACAAGCACCCACACCTTCTGGTCACAAATACACTACTCCAATCAATGGATCTTTTCATGTGCAAAACCCGAAACCCTCCGCATAAAATGCTTCAACTCCGACCCACGAGTCGTCACGATCAACGGCACGGGGATACTACGCCTACAACCACGATGTGAAGCCATTACTACACCAATAGTTCTCAGAGCCACGGATACTATCTCCACCACCCAATTCACCGAATTTTCGTCTCAAACCCCCTAAACATTTCCGCCATCTTTGCCACACTGAACGACCCCCCCCGACCTTACAAACATTTCCGACCTCCTCACTAGCCTAGAATTCCCCAGCTTATCGGACAATGAAAATACGCACGATTTAAATGTTGTCGACGGCGGAGTAAAACTCCAAGCCGTCATTAACCGAGCTCAAGATTTGTTTAAGAATAGAAAGACCCAACGGAAGATACATCAACTCGAGTCCATGAGCGTCTATTCCTTGTGTGGTTTCGGAAGCCTCGCCATTATCTCCGGGCTCGCCTGGAAATTCTCATTAATTTCCAAGCTCGGATTCTTCCTAACGTTGTGCCCGAGAACGCGACACCGACCTCCAACCATTCGACCAAAGGAGCAACCAACGATCGAGATCGTAGAGCTAGACGAGGCTCCTCCTACTCCGATAACAGTAAGAAACAACAAAGTTGAATGGGGCACCTACTACTCACGCCGTGCGATATGCCCAGCTCCAGTCACTCATGGCGCCCGGCAAGTCTCCACCCGCCAGCCAATTACATCTACGCATCGGAGCACACACTGGCCTCGCGTGTCATACTCCCGGCGGCTGGACTCCACCGCTTCATAAGTATAATCCACCCCGAAACAAAACTTCATCGGCTTTCCCCTGGATCAAAGGTACATATGACCTCGCTTACTCGTATACGCGCGAATAGATTTATAAACATATGTGCATATGTATATATGCACACAAACATATCCCCCTACTCCAACCTTTCTTTTTTTCCCCCTCTTTTGCGTCTTCTTTCACCGCTCATCCTTTCTTTCCTTTCCCATTCTTATTCTACCTCCGCTAGTAAACAAACTATTTGTTTTACCCTGCTATTAATTTTTCTCCTTGTTGTATATTTTCAGTTCCTACCTCGTCCTCGCTTCCACTATTCCTCTCTTCGTATGTTCATCGCTGCATAGTTCATTATTATAAAACATGTTATTAAAGTTACAGATCATGGCCCAACATTTCTTGAAATATCACCCCAGGACCAAAAGGATGTATAACCAACAGACTCAGCTTGCCAGTCCCACCTACACCGAGCCCACCAAACATCAATAGTCCGAGGCCAACGATATCATCGCGAAGAGCCCATACCCTTCTCGTTCTAAATTCACACACTCATACACACACACACACCTTTGTTACCCCAAATAAAATTACTTAAGCTATTATTAAGCACACCTTACGGGAGCTACTCTCCTTCTCAATAACTCTTATGAAAGCAAAAAAAAAAAGATAAAAAAAAAAATCGCCATGACTGGCTCCGCTTCCTTATTCTTTGAGTCAGACAAGGCATTGTGTAGCCTTGTCTGATTACCAGAAGGGGAGGTGTTACGTCCCGGCTATTTTTCCCTATTCTTCTTCTTTTTCCTATTTTATAATAATTAACATCCTATTTCTTTTTCACACCACTAACCGCTTTCTTTTCAAAATTCCTTTCTCACGCTAACCTGCGCTGAGAATTAAAACTAAAACGTTTTAATTCCCATGAGCTTCTATTTTCATTCAAACAGAAATGTGGAGAGATGCTATATTACTCTCCACATCCGTTACGCTAAAAACCGCGAGTCTTGTTCGCGCGACTCGCGAGTCTCTTATCTTTTCCAACTTTTGCAGTTTTGCAGGCCGCGCGTGCGACGCTGCGTCAGCTATCTCACGGTCCCCAATTCCCCCACTTTCACGTCTACCCGCTTTCTTCTTTATAATTGTCAGTCCCTTTAGTTAGTCTTGTTTCTCTTTCCGTACTTTGAAGTTCTATTTTGAGTCCACCCCGAATGGGAGTCTGAATAATTAATTTCCCGTATGTTGGGTCTTCGAATAATTTTATAATTACTTTTTAGCGCAAGTTTGCGCTCGGTCTTTGTATTTCGCGATAACTTTTAATATTCTTTATATATTTTGAATTATATATCGACAAATAATTATTTAGAATTATTGTGGAATTGTTAAACTTTTATTTTGCGTCGAATCGATAAATAAAACAAGTGTCTAAATTGTGTAATAATTCAAAATGTCTGTTTCCACAGTTAATTGAGCAACGAGCTCAACAAAAAAATAAAATAATAAATTAATAAATAATTTACGTCTATTCCGCTCGAGACGTAACAGTTATTTTCCCTTTTTCTAGACTAACCGTTTAAGAGCTACGAATGATTTTAGAAATCCCTCCCAATAGTAGAATTTTCCTCCCTCGTCTCAACATTAGCCCATACCATTCACACCCCTGTCCCGAGTAATTTTCCGAAAGGTTAGACTCAAAAACGGGGTTGCGTCTTCAGTGTTCCACGTCATATTGTGTATAGGGAAAGATAGTTCTTCCTTGACCAGAGTACTGGAGTCTAATAACTGAAGCGCTCAACAAGCGTGTAAATTTGCTTTGGAAGAAATTCCAAACGCAAATTTGACGTAACACCCGGTTGTTCGAAGAGGCCCACGTGTTGCTCTATGGGTACCCGCCGAGACTTATACACGGATATTATCTGGGGACCACCTGGGCTCCTGTGATCGACACGGAGAGCGACGACGATGACTGAGATTGAGATCCTATGTTTATTATCCGCGTTTCTCCCTTTCTCTTTTTCCCTTTTTTTATATATTGTTACGTCCAGGGTACGACGCAACAGGTTATATGTATAATTATAAAAAGGAATTTTTTATATAACAGTGTTTACATTTTTTTTTCTCTTCCTTCAATGTAGAATATCGGTCACATTTGGCACTTCCTTTTTTTTTGCGTATGGTTGAAGAATGAAGCTTCCAAACGAACCTTCAATCTCCAACCATACGATTACAAGTATATTGTTACACCGCGCAACAGAGGTGACCTAAGCAGTCCCACGGTGATACCGAGGATGCGTACTTGGCTCTCGCTCCCTTCGTGGAACGGAAAGCCGTTGATCCAGGATCGAGCGAGCGGCCGATGCAGTGCTCTCATAAAGAGTTTCATTGTTCGTGGCGACTAATCATCACCTATACTTTGTAAGGCATATGTAGATGTGATTAGCTGAGCTAGGCAATCTCACGCGTCAACGCGAGACGCCAGGCTCCGAGAGCACGTCGAGCGACGGTAATAAGCTGGGAGACGAAACACAAGATACGGCGGTTGGACCAACCATCCACCAGCCGTGTGAAGTACCAAGAATACGGATAGGGCCCGTTGAGATCAACAGTCCTCTGCTTCACAAAGTAAGTCACTGGAGGGGAGGGTCTTAGACTGATTAGGTACTTAATCTCGACATTTTGGTCGTCAGTCTGATTCGGGACTCGGCTTTGACCGAACCGTATGATTTGCTCTTAATTTTTATTCGCGAGGAATATCCTCTTTATTATATATTTTTGTGTATCAGTTATATAAAAATTGTAGTACGATTGGCTCTCAATTTTTATTCGCGAGTGTTTCGGCAAAAGAAGTGTTCTCGCGATTTAAATCTATCTTTAAAATTCACAAAATAAAGTCTCCCGTGCAGTTCTCAGAGTTCGTTCAACTGTTATCGAAACTCTTCGAAACGGGAGCTGTTATTGTCTCCAACGCGCTCTCACCTGAAACACATACATACAAACGACCACACAACAACTCATGTATACACAACCACTATCACTCTCGCTCTCGTCGAACTGCGAGAGCTCTTGACCTCCAGTCGTTTTCACTCTGTTGTTCTCGCAAGAAGCACGCGTTTCGAGCATTAAAATCCAGTCTGAATTTCAAACGTGTCTTTTCAGTTATTTCTAAACCTCTCAGTTCGCAATTTCCTTCTCACGCCGTTTTTCCCACAGTACCCTTTGAGTTCTCTAAACATTTTCTGGTCCTTCGAGCCGGATACTGTGGAAAAGAGCGGTATCATCAAGTGGAAAAGTGCGAAAAATCTCGTGAACCTCTCGCTGTGTCCCGTTACCGTGCAAGCCGTTTTTAAATCATTAAAAAATGGCAGCTTCAGTTGCCGCGGTTATCGCTAAACAAACAGAAATTCGCGGATTGATCTCTCGCACGGTAGCAAATGTAAAAAAGCTGGAAATCAAGAAACGAACTCCTGAGCAGATTCTAACTAGAATCGAAAATCTCGACTCGAATTGGAAAAAGTTTCAATCGAACCACGAAATGCTATCGTCGCTGAAGCCGGAGGAGCGCAGCGCGCTCGATTATTTTAAGCTTGAAGTGTATGCGGAGTGTGAAGAAGAGTATATAAATCAAAAAAGTGAGCTTCTAGCATATCAGAGTGAGCTTCGCAAAAGGAGAAAAACGGACGACGGTGAGCAAGCGGCGTCAGCGGCAAGACTTGCTCCGATTTCTCGACAATTGCCGCGAATCGATCTCCCGAAATTCTCGGGCGCGTATCGCGAGTGGAGACCGTTTGGTGACCTTTTTAAATCGCTTATTACCGCGAATCAAGACATTTCGGACGTAGAAAAATTGCAATATTTAAAAATGTGTCTAAAAGGTGAAGCAGCTCAGCTCGTTATAAATATTGACGTTACCGGTGACAATTTCGCGCGCGCGTGGCAAACTCTCGTCAACCGTTATGAAAATAAACGAGTGCTCATCGATACTCATCTCGCCTCACTGTTCTCGCTTGCAAAGGTGAGTCAACAGTCGGCATCGGAATTAAAGACATTACTCGGAAACGTTAAAGAGGCTCTCGGTGCCTTGAAAGCGCTTCAGTGTCCGATAGAAGCGTGGGACTGCATTCTCGTGTATATGGTGACGCGTAAACTCGATTCTGTATCCCTCATCGAGTGGGAAAAACAGATTAGTACTGCAAATAATTTCGCGACCTCCATGAAGCCCGAGCAGGTGAGCAACGCGGGTGATGACGCGGCGTCTGTGGATCTCGAGCAGGACCACGCGGGTGAGTCATTGACCTTTGCGGATCTCGAGCAATTTATTCTCGGGCGTATTTACGCTCTCGAAGCAGTCGCGCGCGCGAGTGAAGTGAAAAAATCGACAAACCCTGCGGCAACGAAAAATCAAACTTCGGCGAAATCTCACCAAGTTTCAGCCAACGATTCGAGGCCTTCGTCACTCGCGTGTTCATTGTGTGGTGTCGCGCATTTTCTAGCAGCCTGTCAAGATTTTCGCGGTAAAACTTTCGAGCAAAGACTTGAGATCGTAAAGCAGAAAAATCTTTGCTTTAATTGTCTTGGCGCGCATCAATTTAGAAATTGCCGGTCCGCGAAGCGGTGCCGAATTTGTAACAATCCGCATCATACGCTGATCCATCGATCGACCGTTGCATCCACGGAAAATTCTCCCGCGGTCGCTTCAGCCGGTCAGCAATCGTCGGACGGTGCTTACGCGATTCAAACCGTCACTCCCGCGCTTCCGCGCCGCGATAATTTTCAACCGCAAGCATCGGCAAGTACGAATCTCGCGCTCGCGCCTCTCGTCAAGTACACTCCGGTATTGCTCGCGACTGCGATTGTCAAGGTCACTTCGTGCTACGGCGAACACTACGACGTTCGAGCGCTTCTCGATCAAGGTTCGGAAGTGTCATTTATCTCGGCTTCTCTCGCGCAACGGATTAACTTACCGCGCAAACAAGTGACACTCCCTATCAACGGTATCGGTGCGCAAAAATCTGCTGTTTCGCGCGGGCTTATGAGATTGGAAATCGGGTCTCGCATCGATCCCGCGATCTCGCTCTCGGTGGACGCGTACGTGCTCGCGAAGCTCACCTCGTATCTACCACCCATTCGAGTTTTGCAAAACCCGTGGCCGCATCTTCAAGATCTCGAACTTGCCGATCCGGACTTCTCGTCAGCGACACAAATCGACCTCATACTCGGAGCAGAAATTTACAGTGTCATTATCGAAGAAGGGCTTCGACGAGGAGGTCCAGGGACTCCAGTCGCTCAGCGCACTTCTCTCGGATGGATTCTTTCGGGGTCCGTCACATCGGAACCGAACTCGCACGTTAGCTCTCGGCCTGCGAACGGACTACAGTGCTCGATAGATCACGAGCTTATCGAACTCGTTAAACGGTTTTGGGTCCAGGAGGAGCCGACTGCAAACAAAACATCAACAACATCAGAGGACGAATCTCAGTGCGAGCAGTACTTCGCGGAGACACACACCCGTACCTCAGACGGACGCTACATCGTGCGGATTCCTCTTAAGACTGCATCGGTAGATCTCGGAGATTCTTACTCTCCAGCTCTCGCCGCACTGAATCGTCAAGAGAGACGGTTCGCGACGAACCCCTCTCTCAAGTTATCGTATTCGAAATTTCTCGCGGAGTACGAATCACTCGGACACATGACTCGTGCATCAGACTCCGCCGTATCATCTCGCGTTTTCTATCTACCGCATCACGCTGTCGTGCGCGAAAGCAGCTCAACGACGAAAGTTCGCGTAGTTTTCAACGGTTCATTCCGTACGAACTTCGGGATTTCGGTTAACGATCTGCAGCACGTCGGACCGAAGCTGCAGACCGATCTTGCGGACGTAATCACGCGCTGGCGTCGGTACGCGCTGGTGTTTGTTGCGGACATTGAAAAAATGTATCGGCAAATTCTCATACACGAAGAAGATCGAGATCTGCAACGTATCTTGTGGAGAGACAACGAAGAAGCTGCTCCGATCGCGTACCGTCTCAACACGGTCACTTACGGGCTCGCGAGCGCTCCGTATCTCGCGATTCGCGTTCTACGGCAGCTCTCGATCGACGAAAATCATCGTTTCCCGCTCGCAACGGATATTATTCAAAACGAGATCTACGTGGACGACGTGCTCTCGGGAGCTCACAGCATTCAAGAAGCTATAGAGAAAGCTCGACAACTCAACGAGTGCCTCAAGGCGGGCGGCTTTCCGTTACAGAAGTGGTCAGCGAATGACGAAGAGTTATTGCAAAATATCGCTAACGAAAGGCGCGAACAATCGGCGTGTGTATCGATCGAAGTCGATCCGCTCGTTCGCGCTCTCGGTCTTCACTGGCAACCGCGATCGGACTCGTTTGTATTTACGTCGCTCGCGTCAACCAAATCTTCTCGAATCACGAAACGTCACGTTCTATCTCGCGTCGCGCAGCTATTCGATCCACTCGGATGGATTGCGCCAGTTATCGTGCGGGGAAAAATCTTTATTCAGGAACTGTGGCTAGCAAAGTTTGGCTGGGATGATCCACTGCCTGACGAACTCTCAAATCGTTGGAATGTGTTCGAAAAAGATCTCGAAGAAGTGTCGCAAATCTCAGTGCCGCGGTGGCTCGGTTGTCACGCGTCATCTCTCGCTGTCGAGCTGCACGGCTTCGCGGACGCATCGCGATCAGCTCTCGGTGCTGTTGTTTATCTGCGCGTCCTCTCGGATCTCGACGACGTTCGGGTAACGCTCGTCGCCGCAAAAACCCGTGTTGCGCCTCTTAAACAAGTGACGATTCCTCGACTCGAACTTTCTGCCGCACTTCTCTTGGTTCGTCTAATTTCGCACATCCGAACGATTCTCGATCTCGACGACGTCCCGGGGCATTTGTGGACGGATTCCACAGTCGCTCTCGCGTACATTCAGGGTGATGCGCGCCGGTGGGCGGATTTCGTGCGTAACCGCGTCACTGAAATTCAGGAACTCTCGAACTCGCATTGGCATCATGTCCCGGGAAAGGAAAATCCTGCGGATTGTGCATCTCGCGGACTCTCACCTCGTCTACTCCAAGAAGAAACACTCTGGTGGAACGGCCCACCGTGGCTCTTGCAACATTCTGCATCTTGGTCGTCTGCAATCCCCTCGATCGACTCGGAAATCGCTCTCGAGGTGCGAAAAACTCCAGCCAACATCGCTAACAAGGACGAGCTTCCAAAATTGTGGGAACTCGTCGAACGTTTCTCGAGTCTCAGAACTCTTCTTCGAGTTACTGCATGGGTTTTTCGTGCAGTCCGACGATTAAGAAGAACTCAAGCCACCGGAGAACCGGCATCGCCGCTCACGCCAGAAGAACTCGAGATCGCAAGATTGTTCTGGGTAAAACACACGCAAGCAGCGTATTTCGCCCACGAAATCTACGAGCTCTCGCAAGGGAAATCGATTTCGCGCTCAAATTCGCTCATTCGTCTTACGCCGTTTGTCGATGCTGCTGGGCTATTGCGCGTCGGCGGAAGACTGCGAAACTCTCTTCTCGATCATGACGAGAAGCATCCGCTGATCTTACCTCGTGATTCGGCATTCTCGACCTTGATCATCGATGCAGTTCATCGACGCACACTCCACGGAGGAACGCAAGTAACACTCGCTACTCTACGACGTCGTTACTGGATCGTAGGGGGTCGCGTCCCTATCCGTGCATTCATACATCGTTGCCTGCAATGTGTTCGATATCGAGCTGCTCTTGGGCAGCAACTAATGGGTCAGTTACCGGAATCTCGCGCGACTCGATCTCGTCCGTTCCTCCAGTCTGGAGTCGACTACGCCGGACCTCTAGTGCTACGAACATTCCGCGGTCGCGGCGCGAAAACCTACAAAGGGTACATTGTCGTATTCGTTTGTCTCTCGTCGTCGGCTGTTCATCTCGAGATCGCGACGGATTATTCAACGGAAGGATTTCTCGCGGCGTACAAACGTTTCACAAGCCGAAGAGGTATCTGCGAGACGATAGCCAGCGATTGCGGAACGAACTTCCTCGGCGCAGATAAGGAGCTTCAAAAGCTCTTTCAAGCGTCCTCAGCGCAACACAACGCTCTCGCGAACCTCCTCGCTAACGACGGGACGCGATGGAAGTTTAATCCACCGTCATCGCCTCATTTCGGAGGCAAATGGGAAGCCGCAGTCAAATCGGTAAAGTTCCACCTCAAACGCGTTATCGGGGACACCGGTCTTACGTACGAAGAGTATTCTACGTTGCTCTCGCAGATCGAAGCGGTGCTGAACTCGCGGCCTCTTTGCCCGATTTCAGACGACCCATCTGATCTATCCGCTCTGACTCCGGGCCATTTTCTCATCGGTGCAGCGCTCAACACGATCCCGGAACCATCGCTCATCGATCTACCGAGCTCCCGGTTGTCTCGTTGGCAACTCATCCGCCAAATGCTCGAGCAATTTTGGCAACGATGGAGCACAGAGTATCTCCAGCATCTACAGACGATTTCGAAGTGGCAGCAACGGTTCAACTCGCTCAAGGTCGGTTCGCTCGTTCTCGTGAAGGACGAACGATATCCGCCATCGAAATGGGCTCTTGGGAGAGTCATCGACGTTCACCCTGGCAAGGATGGTCTCGTGCGTGTTGCCACCGTTCGAACTCAGCAGTCAGTCTACAAGAGACCGATTGTGAAGCTCGTTCTGCTGCCGATCTCATCAAACGAAGATTACACAGAATAAAAAAAAAAAAAAAACCCGCAAAAATAGAGACTCTAGTGCAAACATTTTCTCGTTTCTCGGGTTTATTGGCAATCTAGCCGAGATTGCCAAGGCGGGCGGAATGTTTCGGCAAAAGAAGTGTTCTCGCGATTTAAATCTATCTTTAAAATTCACAAAATAAAGTCTCCCGTGCAGTTCTCAGAGTTCGTTCAACTGTTATCGAAACTCTTCGAAACGGGAGCTGTTATTGTCTCCAACGCGCTCTCACCTGAAACACATACATACAAACGACCACACAACAACTCATGTATACACAACCACTATCACTCTCGCTCTCGTCGAACTGCGAGAGCTCTTGACCTCCAGTCGTTTTCACTCTGTTGTTCTCGCAAGAAGCACGCGTTTCGAGCATTAAAATCCAGTCTGAATTTCAAACGTGTCTTTTCAGTTATTTCTAAACCTCTCAGTTCGCAATTTCCTTCTCACGCCGTTTTTCCCACAGTACCCTTTGAGTTCTCTAAACAGCGAGGAATATCCTCTTTATCATATTTTTGTGTATCAGTTATATAAAAATTGTGGTACGATTTGCTCTCAATTGTTATTCGCGAGGAATATCCTCTTTATCATATTTTAGTGTATCAGTTATATAAAAATTGTAGTACGATTTGTTCTCAATTTTTATTCACGAGGAATATCCTCTTTATCGGGTATCAGTTGTCAAAAACATTTTATTACGCGATTTGTTATACTTGTGTTGGTTTTAAAATATAATTATTCAAAACCATCCAGAACTTATTACTTCGCTCAACCCGGGCGTATTTTGAACTCTGACTTTTCATTCGGCGTGAGTGATTTCCGTGGATTTGTGGGCGCGTTAGAAATTACAATTTCTAACGCGCCTATCCCTATCTTTCTCTTTGCCCAGGCACCCGCCATCCTTCCGTCTCGTAGGCATTACTTACCACGAGTCATCGGTTCTATTTTCTGAGATCTGAAACTGCGGAGGGAGAGTCTAACTAGTTGGTGAGCTAGCTATAACTGCGGGCGAACCCTCATTTTCATACTGTGCTGGCGGTAGTGCCGACCATGGCATACTCGCCGGACACTAAACAACCTCGAGTGCCGCATTCTGGTTGGCGCCCTGGACGTTCCCTACGCTGTTCCTTTCAACTAGAACACGTGGCGTTGAAATAACTACACACGGGTTCGAGATTCTTTTTTTCACAAGACCGGGTGGTACTTAAGGGTTCTACACCCGGGCTTCTTTCTCTTTTCGGCCAACTGTGTTGCGAGGGCACCCTCTTGGATTTCCACGCAGGACCGTTGCAACTTACCCTACCATTTCTGTAAAAATCAACTTTGTTAAATAGATGCCTAAACACCGATCGGGCAGAAAGCACAGGGCTCGACTAGACAAATTAGCTACACTCCACTCTGTAGAGAACGTGGGCGATCAAACGTCGGCCGTTTTATCCGCGGCAAACACACCGGCCGTTCCTTCTGTCGATCCAAACCGCGGGACCAATTTGCCGGATACCAGTGCCACTGCGTCTGTTGTGAGGTGGTATCACCCAGCATTTGGTCTTTCACGCACCTGCCAAAGGGTGCCGACGGCCGCAGTGTGCCCATTGCGAACACTGCGCCCCTTCGTTCTTACGACGGAGATACCCAATTAGTACAAGGGGCCGACTACTGACCCTGCGCTAGAGGAGACTCACGGAATCGGGCCATCCCAACGATTGTTGATCCCAATTCCCGCGAGAACGGTTACCCAAGACCCACGGCCAACACAAAATCTGCCCGAAGACACAGACAGTGACAGTACCAGCGACGCATCGACTCATCCAGCCACCCCTGACCCTGTGGAACTCAAATATTTAGACGAGTAAATTTGCAACAAAGTAAGTCCATTCATATAAATTTGGGTTAAATTCATGTCATCAATCTGAGAGCCCCGGAGAGCGCATCACATGACAATCATCCGAGAGTTGTTCATATCCCGAAGCGGCGCATTCCTCTCGAAAAAGGAACCATTAGAGCCTTTTGTGCGTCCCCGGACGTAACAGGAGCAAGTTTTTGGTGTCAGAAGTGGGATTGAAGCGCTTGTTGATTGTCGTCTTTGCGTTCTCCAAAGCTTGAATTAAAATTGTCTCGTACTTGAATGTAAATGATGTAGCGGGATTCTCAATATTGGGATCGCAATTCATGAATTTTTGTTTTGTTTCGTCGGAAACCCTTTTGCACTGCCACACACGACATCGTCACAATTTTCTTCAACGACACATCCGCACTGTTGAATGTCTCCTGTGAAGTATTCTGCGGAGTTTTGGTGACGAGCGGCGTGGACTTTTTGCGCTTCTTGTTAGTCGGGAGATATGCCCATCACGACATTAAGTTTTTCATGAGACGGAAAAATCACTATCATCATCGCGATCGCTGTAACTTTTGCGACCCTCCCCGATGTTTTTCTAATTGATTGTCTTTGTTGACGCCGTAAAATTTATTCCTGTGACTGTTTGATGCTTCGTTACCATCGTGGTCGCTATTTTGTATTCCCCTCCACCTCGATTACGTCCTCGTCTATCACCGTCAAAACATTCTACGATACTGTCTTAATTCTTATTATTGCTCTCATAGCTATCCCTGTAGTGACCATTTTTTTCTTCCGATACCCCAGTTTTCGTTGTTATTGCTGAATGGCCTGAAGCCTCGACCTTCACCATATTTACGATCCCCGTCAACGAACGGAGCCTTATGCGAATCTGGAAGTGAACTGCGCTTCCGTTTCGGTTGCCTTCTTTTGCTTCCTCAGAGAAGATCTCATTCTTTCATTCCATTGGATTTTATTCCCTTTTTATGTTATTTCATTGACGTAACGGGGAATCTGTTTCTTTTATTGCTGCTTTGTGTGTAAGCTCGAAACGCGGTTACGAAAATATCGAATATCGACGATAAGGCACAATCGGGGCGGTCGTCACCGAGTCGGAGTTGAGCACCTTGCAGAACCAGCTGATCGAAAAGCAAAGCATACAGTTAAAACGCGATACCGAGCTCAATCTCCGTCAACAAATGCTAATGGCCCACGAAGAGGCACTCCAAGTTCGCGAGCGCGAGTTAAATGACCGTGAGATGCAGTATGAGGAACGCCTCATCGATATTCGAATGCGTGAGATCAGAGCCGTAGAACAAAAATCGGTAAGACCCGCGGAAGTTGAGCCCAATGAAATGATTAAGCTGCGTTGGGAATTCCAGGCAATGAAAAACGCCAAACTCGGTAAACGCGACCAGCATGAAACCGGGGTCGATGCGGATATCAAAACGGGATCGAATATCGGAAACGATTCGTTGGACGCACGCCTATCGTTCAAGGATGTACTCGAGTCCGTACCAGTGTTTAATGGAGACACTCCTCCTATTTTGAAATTTACGCGCGCTTATAATAGGGCTAGGGAGTTATTGCTGCCATCCAGTGAGGGTACTCTGTCCCGCCTTCTCCGAAATAAACTCCGGGGTAGGGCCTACACAGCAATGGAGGACGATTCCTTTAGTACCGTCAGAGCACTTACTGACAAACTTAAAGAAATATTTGGTGCCGCGAAAACTACTTATCAGTATAAAGGAGAACTCGGTGTAATCATCAAAAATAAGTCCGATTACGTGTTGGATTATTGTTGAAAGCGAATCGCAAAATTATGGAGAGTTAAGTAGGAGACAGACAAAGCATCTTGAGGATGAAATCCTCGACTGCTTTGTTATGGGCCTGCCTCCGGATTTCCGTCTCCGTTTGGGATTCGAAGGGTTCGCGGACCTTACCACAGTTTTTACGAGAGCGGTAAACGTAGAAAAGGAATTAGAATACGACGAAAAGCAATTCAATGCAATCGCGACCAATCATAAACCATCAGGCCCTAAGCAACAGCCCGCGGAAACATTGTCTAACGGAACGCGTCCAAATAGACCTAAATGCAAGCACTGTGAAAATTCGGATCATAGCTCGGAAAATTGTTGGACAAAATACCCCGAAAAAAGACCCACTGAAGGCCGATACGCGAAACCGCGACCAACTTCGGGGTCCGCTGACCCTCGTGCATCGTCATCGGGTTGTGGTTACTGTGGTAATCCCTGGCGAACCAGAGCCGAATCCCACGAGACCAGAAATTGTCGCATGCGTCAAGCCGATGAAAGCCGAAAAGATTCGGGAAACGGGATAGCTCCTTCGACGAATGCGGGCGCGAGCTGTAGCGAAGCAACACCCAGGCGCCCAGTATACGTAGTTCAAGTCATCGAGGAGTCAGAACGGCAAATGTCCGATTGCGGATGAGTTTTTGGTTGACTCTGGCGCGGACCCCAACTTAATCAAAGGTCATATTTAAAAAAACGATACACCAATGAATAAAAACGGTATACTGCACCTCCAGAACATCTCTGAAGGTCCAGTATATACTCGGGGTTCGACTCAGATCGATATACTCGGCACCGTGACTGAGTTCCATGTCGTTGAAGTCTCATTTCCTATTGATCAGGACGCGATTTTGGGGGCGGATTTTCACGGTAAAAATCGAGCCACCATCGATTGGGCAAAATAACAGGTTAGTTGGGGAGACCGTGCGCGTCCGTTTAAAAATCCGAAGACGGTGTTTCTCGCGGGTCGATCGAGTACGGTGTACCACGTTAGGGTGGGAAACAATAGTATCCGGAAAAGTTATATCCGGCGTTTAAACGTCGCCGATGGTATATATATCGGGGAAGCGGTGGTTACAAATACACATAGAGTCGCATACCTGCGGGCTTTCAATACGACCGAAGAGGATGTGGAAATCACCGTCCCTACAATAACCTTATTGGGGTTCGATGAGCTTCGCACCGAAGATGGAGAGGAAGGAAAACTAAACAGGGTAGGTGATTCGCTGATATTCCCAGGATATCTCGAGGGGAATACACTTATGTCGAACCGCGAATATCGCGTATGCGTTGCAATGAAAGATTCAAAAAGCGAGGAGTCGCGTATCCAGCTGGTGGAGTCTCTGCTTTGGCTAGACCACCTCAATGAAGAGGAAGTAGCTAGCGTTGATCGGTTGATCGGAGATGTAATGCCCTGGAATTTATTTTAATTTTCAAATTTTTATTCAAGCGTTTCCGAATAGAATTAACGCAAGGCCACTGACACGGCCAGTGGAATTTGCCGACACTGCTAAATCAATAGCCAATCGAGGCACGCCAACACTATGCAGACGTTAACAGTTTTCTGCAACTAAAATCGGAACTCACGGATAGCAACCGTGATTCCGGCAGTCTCAATCAAAACCTCGAAGCGATCGAATGGTCTCATCGAATAGACTTGACATAAGATTCTTGTAAAATCTACTGTAATATCAAGAACATACCTTTTCTAAATTTATTCAATAAATAAGTCTATAGTATTTCGGATTACGTGAGTTCCTCCTACTCTTTAACCGGCAACGATCCCTCAACAATAAATTAACTCAACCCGGAAGTCTCGTAATTTGATCACCTACGAGGTGATGGGCATTACAAATTGGTGGCAGCGGTGGGATCTCTGCCTAAGTAAACCGAGATCAGGACAGGAAGAGGAAAATTAAAGAACAAAATCACATCGAGGTGGAAGGAAGAGCACACCGTGCAATATTTTCACCTCGTCAAACCCAGTTCTAATCCGACACGCAGACGTTTGGGCAAATAATCTGGCACTACTCAACACGCAGACGTTGAGTAAGTGAAGAGCACTCGCACCGGCAAGGGAAACCGACAAGTCAGCAAAGCACGAGACCAACGACGCCTGGACCGCAACGACCGAAGGAAGGACCAAGGATCCGCCCCATAAGGTTAACACGATTCCAAGGGCAGCACCGAAGGGTCAACGCTATGGAGGGAGTCACCAAGGTTCTGTAAGTGGCGGTTACAATGTTTGCCGATAGAAAATATTACCAAAGCCAGTTTAGGCCGCGAAAAGGTAAAAAAAGTTGCAAAGTATAACTTTGCACATGGCTTCCTCATTAATTTCCCTTTTTCACAAAGCCACCTCTATGAAGAAGCTTATTTATTCACTTTGGCTTCCTCATAGAGGAAGCTTTGTTCAAAAGGGAAATTAATGAGGAAGCCATGTGCAAAGTTATACTTTGCAACTTTATTAATTTTGTAATTAAGAAAACTATATATGATTGTATTCGGAATTATCATATGTTTCATTTGTATTTTATTTAATCAAAACATGATCATTTTTTAATGCTAGTCACTTCGTATATTACAAATAGCATTCATGAATGAGATATATACCGAATCAACATATGAGTTATGGTGTTTTATTTTGCCGATACAGTGTGCTTTTTAAATATGAAATCGCTGTGCCTATCACATCGAAATCAAAAATTTAAATTTAAAAAGTTTTATTTTGTATAAATTGTAGTATCTACCTTTGACATTAAAAACAAATATTATTTATAATTATTAAGTTGTGTTCAATGACTTTGAAATGTTAGCAAAATGAGTGATTGTTTCTTGTCTGTCGTGGGCCGTAGGGAAGGATGATTCGTGTTTTCTTGTCGTCATATCTCAGGGAAATTTATTTGCGATATTCTTCTTGAAACGGATATCTCGGTTGAAGTTTCGTTGGGATGGGTAAGGATCCCTCGGTGGAATATGATTCCAAAATTTTTATGTTACGTCACGCTTGGACGATGTACGTTTATTTATGATTAAATTATTTTTGTTGGGAACTTGTCCGATTAAACGTAGAAACGTAAATTCCGAATTATTACACTTGTCATTTATTCGTTTGTTCAAATGATACATAAAACTCGCAGTTTATTATTATTCGATATTATTTAAGTTTAACCGGCAAAGAACAATTATTTATTCAACGTTGTATTTAATAACCGACAAACAATGGTCACCGCTGTGACGAAATCTCAAAGTATTAATACCCAACGCCGTTAGGCCAAACAGAATACAAAAAGGCTCACTCAGAGCAGCAGACAAATTAAGACATTTCCAGACGAAGAACAAATTAAGACTTCACACGCTCTATATATATATATATATATAGATTTAAAATCACTCGCGGTTGTACTGTTCGATTGTTCTCGATGAGGATTCACAAACGATCGGGCATCTACGAGAAGAGGTTCGTTGAGGATTCAAAAATTCTCAAAATGTGAGAAGATTCGAATCGCAAAAAATCCTCTATCGCGCTAAATGCACTTTCGCGAAAAATGCGAGTATTCGAACTCATCAAAATGTACGGAACGCGGGCGAATATCCGTAAATAAAAAGGATTATTCGCAAAAACTTCGGAAAAATCGCGAAAATACTGCGAAAAATGTTTAATTTAATTTTGATAATTCATAAATTCGATTTAATTATCGTATCAATATTTTATTGATTTTAATTTATTTGAATTAAAAATTCTTTATTTATTTAAAGTTTTTATTTTATTTTATTTTATTTACTTTTATTATCGGCACCGGATAATTGATTTAATTCGATTTTAATAATCGTTTAATAATTTGAATTAATTATCGTTTTAATATTTTCACCGATTTTAAAATTAAACGATTTTTAATTATTTTCAATTCTTAATCGCGTAATAATTCAGAACTCGGACAATCCCACTTCTGACACCGATGGCGAGGACGATGATAACGATGACAAAAACGACGACGAGCATGACGACGACGAGGACGACGATAAAAATTATCTATATATAAATTATTTAAAAATTATCTATGTTGAATACGGCTATAAAACACCGTTATAAACAACGTTACGTCTAATTTTTTTTACATACAAAGTTTTGTCTTACTTTCTTAACTTTTGCGTAACTTATAACGAAAATCTACATTTTTTGAAAAATTCAAAATGGTGTAAAATCCGAACGACTTTACCGATCATAACCAAATTTCGTACGTAACAGGACTGTATGTTATTTTTTGACTGTAGAGCATTTCGGTTCATTTATAGAGATTAGACTTGATTTAGAGCAAAATGTATTTTTTTCGTAAAATTAAAAATTCAATAAAATCCGAACCGCTTTACCGATTTCGTAGAAATTCAATACCATACAACATTGAACGTATCTTCCATTATGAAGAACTATTTAGCCAAATCGTCGAACTTTTACGAAAGTTAGAGCGACCACGCCCTTTTTTCAACAAATTAAAAACTACATAAAATCTTAATGACTGTATATATGTTATCAAAAATCTCGCCATTGGAAGAGGGGCAACTACTCTACTTGCATGCCAAATTTGAGCCAGATCGCTCGAACGGTTTCTGAGTGAGAGGCGATTGAATTTTCGAGGCCCAGCACACACACACACACACACACACACACACATACATACGGACATTTTTTCTAAACCACTTTTCTCGACATTTTAGGTGATTCTAAGCATACTGGCATGAAAATCTCGAAAAAAAAATTTTTCATGAAAACAAAGCTTCCTCTATGAGGAAGCAAAAAGAAAAGGGGGCAAAAATTAAAATACGTGGGAATGAGCCCGCGAGCCCATCTCTCTCGTCAACAAAAATCGAAAGTGACTCTGTAGATACAAATAAGTTAATTAGCAACTTACGCGGATTGCATTGTGAAAAAAAAAAAAAAAAATTTCAAGGGATAAAGCAACGAGATTAAGAAGCGCGTAACCAACTCGCGTTATTTTACCAGCCCGCTGCGACGTAAGTCTCAGATTCCGCGCATGATCGCTCATGCCGCAGGATAAAGAGCGCGTGCCGTTGCGTAGAGGTCACTCTCTAGATACCACCCTACCGGGCGAGGAAGTCGACGCCTCCACAGGGCTAGAGGCCGCCGTTGGTGATATCACTTACCGGACTCGGCAAGCCCTGATTGAGCTCTCACCGTCGGGAAGAATACCCGCGAAGAGACAGGCAACCCTAGCCCAGAGATTGGAAGCATACTTCGGGATAAACACGCGAAGGGGTACGTCGTTTTCCGAGTTAGACTATACATTAGATTATACAGACGAACTGGCTGAGGGGGGACCTTCTAGACATGTGTCGGATGCGATGGTAACCGACGAAATAGCACGTCTTCGCGAGCAACTCGGTGTTAGGGAACAACCGAGGAGTACGGGGGCAGTACCCAAGGATTTTTCTCTATATGTGGACAGGGAAGAACGGTCACGTCGTTCCAGAACAGTAGAACAGACGGTAATAGAATAATATGACTCGCCAGAACAGCAACAGCGCGAGAAACGCAAAGCTGAAAGAGAGGCTCGCCTAGCCGCCGCGTCCGCCCCCCGGAAAGTCCATTCAGAGGCGTTGGGCGGTTTGCAGGGCAATGAGATTGATTTCATCTGTAATCTGCAGGACCAAATCACTGAACTGACCTTCAGGCTCCAGCAAGTCACTGGTACTGAATAGCCACACACATGGACCCTGTCAGTCACAGACGAACACGCAGCACGCGGACGCTCGACTTAGGTTTGGCATTAAAAAACGTCAAAACCTTCGACGGGACCGAGGCGCGGAAGTTGGATGGATTTATCCGCCCATGTGAGGTCGTGTTCAGCAGGGTGGCAGAAGCCGATCAAGAAATATTGCTGAAATTGGTATTGAGCAGCAAAATCGGCGGTAGGGCGACCTGCGAACTAAAACATAAAGTCATAGAGACGGGCAGCGAAAATCGCTGGCTGCTCTGCAGTTAGTACTTAATTCCCTCCGGCAGGGAAACGGAAAGGACATAGCCGCGTATGCCGCTCGAACGGAGAAAATTACCGTGGAAATCGTTGAGAAGCTCTGCGAGAACGTTAACTCGGAAAGGGATGCACGTACGATAGAATCAGTAACTCGAAAATGCGCCCAGGCAAACTTCGAAAACGGCCTACATGGGCAAGTGTAAATTCTGGTGCGCTCCCGAAATTACACCACCCTGCATGAGTCCATTACCGGCGCAATAGAAATAAGCCATATGGTCCAACCGAAATTACACCACCCTGCATGAGTCCATTACCGGCGCAATAGAAATAAGCCATATGGTCCAACCAAAGGGCGAAAATGCAGGACAGAATCAAGCGGGAAGGAAGTCCTTATCGGCACAAGGAACATCGGGAAAAGCCTGCTACAACTGCGGGAAAACCGGATACATAGCGAAGGACTGTTGATGCGAGTCAGGCTGCATGAGCTTACCTACACCAGCAGAAAATAAAACTATAGGCCAAGTAAATGTCGTTTGCACCTATTGCAAAAATAAAGGGCACTCGTGGAAAGAGTGTCGGAAGAGGCTGAAGAAAAGGGAAGAAGACAATAAATCACAACAACGAAATCAGACGGGGAATCAGCAATATAATAAAGAAAACAATGCTGGTGCAACAAATACGCAAACTACAGCTCATACGACAGCTGGAAGTAACCAAGCCGGAAAGAGAACCTTGGGAACTTTACTAGTAAATATGCTCACGACTCAGTGCTATGATAAGGAAGAAGGAGCGAGAGGCGTAGAAAGAAAAAATAAGACGCTGCAGATACTCCAAGTAACATTGCCGGCGACCAGCGTAACGGCCAGTGACTTTGATATCGCTTCCCCGCATGCCACCACCGGAGTGTTGACCCAGAAGGCCGACACCGGAGCGCAATGCTGCATAATCAAACGAAGCTGCTTGCGGCCCGAAACCTGCATCGAAGACAGTGATGTGGAAGTACAGGGCGTAGGAGGCCAGAAATTCAAGCCCTTGTGCAAGGCCGAGGTCGATCTAGATATGCCCGCAGTAACCATTAAACATTGGCTTTACGTGGTACAGGATGACGTGCCGTAGGAAGTGCACGGGCTACTCGGGATGGATTTTATAAAAAAACATAAAGCAGATATACTCAGCGGAGAGACATTTAAATTATATGGGCACAGCATGCCTTTAATCGAAGGACGGGCACAGCTGAGTCTTCCTCCTCGAAGCGAAACAATTGCCAGTGCAGCGACGACCAGCAGATTCGTTGGAATGCTAGCAAGGGTCGAGCTGCAGACAGGAGTGATAATGCTTGCGTCACACCGCCGAGAGGCACTACGTCCGCGATAAGCCTGGTAAACACCACTGACCAAGTGGTAAAGGTGGAACGGCCTACGGTGATACTTGAGCCACTAGAAGCAACAACCAGCGAGGCCGGTCCGCTGCGCGTGAACGTAGTAAGCCCAGAGAGGGGGGCCCAGCGGCTCGAGCGATTAGAAAATGAACTTGATCTCAGGCACACAAACAGCGAGGAACGAGAAGCACTGATGGAAATAATACGAGCACATGAAGAGATATTTGCCGAGGGACACACTGCCGCGCACGCACATGGCAGAATACTATATACCCCTCAAAGAGGGGGTGCAACCGGTGAAAATACATCCCCATAGGTTACCAGAAACACATAAAAAGGAGGTCGATCGTCAGACGAAGGAAATGCTGGCTGAAGGAATCATCCGACCTAGCAAGAGTCAGTGGATCGCGCCGTTACTGGTAGTAGCGAAAAAACCAGATGCGTCTGGCCAACCCCGAATACATGTGGTAGTGGATTTTCGGAAGCTTAATGAAGCAACTATAGGCGATTCATACCCACTGCCTAATATCTCAAAGATATTAGATCAGTTGGGAAAAGCCCAGTACTTCTCAACTCTAGACCTTGCCTCCGGATTTCATCAAATCCCGATGGCGGAAGAGGATAGGGAAAAACCGCTTTCTCCACACCACAAGGGCATTTCGAATACAACCGAATGCTGTTTGGGTTATAAAATGTTCCCCCAACGTTTCAAAGGCTCATGAACTCAGTACTAGCCGGAGTACAAAGGGTTAAATGCTATGTTTACCTAGACGACATCGTAGTCTATGGGAAAAACATAAAGGAACACAACGATCGACTGAGGGAGGTGTTCAAAAAATTAAAGGAAGCGAAACTTGCCGTGCAGCCTGGAAAATGTCAATTCCTGAAAAAAGAGACACAAAACTTAGGACACATAATTTCGGAACAAGGAGTTAGGGCAGACCCCCAAAAACTCATTGCTGTAAAAGAATTTCCGGTTCCAAAAAACGTAAAAGGTGTCCAATCATTCCTCGGACTGGCAGGATATTATCGAAAATTTATCCGAAATTTCTCAAAGATAGCGAAACCACTCACAGAACTAATAAAAAAAAATACCAAGTACGAGTGGAGAGTTGTGCGTGACGTCGCCTTCGAGGAATTAAAAACAGCTCTCACCACGGCCCCGGTATTACAATACCCGGACTTTGAGAAGCCGTTCGTGGTAACAACCGACGCGTCAGATAAGGCTATCGGTCAATACTCTCGCAAGGTACGGTCGGGGAAGACTTGCCCATCTGTTACGCGAGCCGTACGTTATCTAAGGCGGAGCTGAACTATACCACCACCGAGAAAGAACTTCTTGCCATCGTGTGGGCTATAGCTCAATTCCGGCCTTACATTTACGGTACTCGATTCAAAGTTGTAAGTGATCATCAGTCACTTACTTCGCTATTCGGCGTTAAAGATCCCGGCTCTCGCCTTATGCGCTGGAAAATTAAGCTATCGGAGCATGAATTTGACGTGGAATATAAAGCGGGACAGAGAAATACCAACCGGGATGCGTTAAGCCGTATTTGCGTTACCACGAGGGCCCGAGTACGAGCGGCAAAGAATGCCGAGGAGAGAGAGAGTCAGAACGACGTGAAGCGCGAGACGATAAACGGCAAGGAGAGAGAAAACTATAGCGCGACAAGGCGAAAGACAGAGAACGCTGACGAGAAGGAGAGCTACAGTGCGGCAAGGCGTAAGACAGAGAACGACCATGTAAGAGAAGCAGTAGTCCGGCAAAGCGTAAGACGGAGAACGCCGATGAGGGAGAGTACCACGGCACCGCAAACGTGCATGGGCGCTGCAGCCGCTCCGCCACCGCTAGTAGCGGCAAGAGGGACCACACGGTGGGCCTGCTACCAAGCACGCCTGGGGAAGCGGAGCGAGGGGGAAGAGCTCGTACGTGCTCGCGAAGCAGTAACAAGAAGGGCAGCGTTACAAAAAACGAGCGTAGCTGCAGCAGTAGCGTAACTTGCCCTGCAGTCAAAGATAGAATAAAAATAATTACAGAATACCACGACGCCCCTTTGGGAGGGCATCAAGGTATAAAGAGAACACTGCAAAGGATCCGAACCAAGTATGACTGGTCCGGCATTAAAAGGGATCTGAAAAAATACATCGGTGCATGTCCAAAATGACAAAAAAATAAATTATGCAGAAAAGGACGAGCACCGATGATCATAACCGATACGCCAGAACGGGCATTTCAAAAAGTCGCAGTCGATATAGTCGGTCATTTACCTGAAACCTCGGCTGCAAATAAATACATCCTAATGTTGCGTTCGGGATTGTCAAACATCTATTATTGAGTAAAATGATTATTGATAAAAATCGAAGGTAACGATACCTTGAAAAGTGCTGACAATCCGGGGCGTTACGCAACCATCACTCGCCTCGCGCTTCAATGTGCGAGCAATGCGAGCCGAGTGACCTGGTTAAAGCTGCAACTACGCAAGAGTTGCAGCAAGACGTTAGTAAATATTAAAAGATGTAAACATCTTCAACGAATACTCCGTTTTGGGAGTAATGCGGGTTTTCGGATGAGAAATGAGCGGGAGCCTCAACTTTGAATTATCGTCGGACGGTCAGGTCTCGTCGGGAGACCCGTACCTTGTAGAACTTGTATATTCTTTATCATTTTATTAAATAAATACTGTTCTTTTCTAAAGTTCTTGGGTTAAACCCTTTATTGGCGAACGATCCCAATACTTAAAATAAATATTGTACCCTCGTCCCACAAACGCGCGACGTGCGGCACAACATTTTGGTGGCAGCGGTGGGATGCTGCCAAAGTTCTACGAATAAACAATTAAAGTTTTACAAGTGAAGAGATACCGTCGGGAGCGTTATAAACATCTCGAGCGGCATCACTACCAAAGGGCTAGAAACACAGTCCAGGCAATTCAACACGCAGTCGTTGTTTTGCGAGTTTCGTCTCGTAAAGAAATTCGAGAAACGAACAGCAGCACAGCCGAGTAACGGTGTGCCTGCGAGAAGAAGTCGTGCAAGGATCTTGGCGACTTAAGTACGGACGAGGACCACCGAAGACCGAGACGAAGGATCGACGTGTCAGAGAAACGACACCGGTCACAGCAGGCTCGAATCGTCATCGCAACCAGGGGCAGCACAACTACGGAGCAACACGACTCCAAGAGCAGCTTTCCAACGGAGCAACACGACGCCGAGACCAGCCGCCAAGCAGAGCGACGCCATGGATAGAACGAGCATCAATCTGTAAGTGGCGGTTACCGCAATTTTTACTACATTCTTACCAAAGATATTAGGTAGCGATAGGGAACTATTGTTTCGGCGAGAAAATTTTTCTTTTCTCCTCTTTTTGTCCGTTAGTTTAACGTGTGAAAAGTGTTCGGTAATAGGAATGATAATCGCGGTGTACATTCCATTAGGAAACTTAGACTAGCTAATGCCGGGGGATAGAAAATCCTTGCCGTTGCGGAGGGCAAATTCAGCGGAATCAGTACTGCTGAGCGTAAGGGTTAGCCTAACGTCAGGAGTAGAAGCGGCTTTAGGGGATATAACGTTCAGGGCAAGACACGCGCTTCTGCATCTCTCACCAACAGGGCGATTACCTGGAGCTCACGAAGCAGCGTTAGCGCAAACCCTAAACGGACCCTTTGAGGTCAATACGCAAAGAGATACGTCCTTCGCGGGGTCAGATATCAGCCTTCTCAGGAGAGCAGACGATACTGTCATGACGAGACGCGTTACAGTCGACATGGTGGATGAGGAAATCAACCGCCTTCGAGAACAGCAAAGGGCCCAGCAGGACGAGACAGAACCTGCAGGGGCAGCCTCATTAGACTTCGACAGATCTTACGACGATCTAGGGGCGAGGCTGAGAACATACAGCCAGATCCCCGAAGGCCAAGGGCCTACTCGGTCAAGGGAACTGGACCGTGCCATCATGGAAAGGTACGAGCAGCTCGAAGGAGAGCAGCGAAGGACATCAAGAGGTAGACCGGTAGTTACCATGCCAGACGCAAAAAGGAACTTATCGGTGACCTTAAAAAATACTCAGGGCGACGAGGTCGATTCAATCTGCAAATTATAGGGACTGGTCACGGAGCTGACTCTAAAAAACCAGGAACTGCAAGGTAATTTGAGGATACCACGAGCAGAATCGACACACAGAGGATCGCGTACCGAAAGGTCAGGGCACACTTTAGATATAGGGTTGGTCCTTAAAAATATTAAGACTTTCGATGGAAGTCAGGCCAGCGAAATGGACGGGTTTCTCTGTAGTTGCGAAACCATATTTCAGATGGTGGCTGAGCAAGACCACGAGATTCTTTTAAAACTCGTGCTCAGTAGCAAAATCTGCGGAAGGGCTACACGGGAGATCAAGTATAAGTCTATTGAGACTTTGGAGGACCTGAGGTATGAATTAGAGTCCCTTTACGGGCAGCGGAAGTCACTGGCAGCCATTCAAATGGAGTTTAATTCCCTTTGTCAGAAGCAAGGAGAAGAAATAGCAGCATATGCAGCCAGGGTCGAGAAAATCACGGTCGAACTGGTGGAGAAGCAGTGCGAAGGCGTGACCACGGAAGCAGAGGCTCGGACGGTGGAACGGATTACCCGGAAAAGTGCACAGGTCAACTTCGAAAATGGGTTGCTCGGCCAAGTGCAGACATTGGTGCGGTCGCGTAATTACGCAACTTTGCACGAATCGATCTCTGGGGCAATACAGATCACCTATATGGTGCAGCCTAGGGGTGGATCGGGTAGCAATCCTAGGAAGTCCATGTCAGCGCCATCTGCAGGAGGTAACTGTTTCATCTGTGGAAAAGCAGGACATTTGGCGCGTGACTGCACGCGCAAATCGGGACGCATGAGTTTACCTGCCCCGGCAGCGAACAAAAGCATCAGGCAGGTAGAAATAATTTGCAAATACTGCAAGGGAAAAGGATACTCTTGGGAAGAATGTCCGAAGAGACCGAGGAAGAAAGAAGAGAACCCTCAACAGCAGCAGCATAAGCAGCAGCAAATTCAGTATCAGCCTCAGCAACAGCAACAGTATCAGCATCAGCCACAGCAGCAGCATCATCAGCAGAATCACCAGAAGCAGAATCAGCAATCGGGGGGCTATAAGAAATTTAATCAAAGGCCTCCGAACGCAGCTTCCGCTAATGAAAACTCGGGAAAACGCACGCTGGGAATTAGTAGCACGCGTGAGACGGAAGAGAAAATTGTGGAAGACAACAAACCAACGGTGCGAGTACTACAGGTAACTCTACCCGCGGCGAGTGCGTCAGCAAGTCATTTCGACATCACGTCGCCGCTCACGGTCACTGGACTGAAGACTCTCAAGACCGACACCGGAGCTCAATGCAGTATCATCAAACAGGGATGTTTGTTGCCGGAAACGGAAATAGCCGACAGCAATGTGGAGTTGCAAGGGGTCGGAGGAGAAAAGTTCATGCCAATTTGCAAGGCAGAAATCGTATTTGAAATTCCACACATATCCATAAAACATTGGTTCTATGTGGTGCCGGACAGCGTGCCCCTAGAGGTGCAAGGGCTGTTGGGCATGGAATTCATCAAAAAACATAAAGCGGACATTCTTGGTGGCGAGACGTTCAAATTGTACGGTCACACCATGCCGCTAATAGACGGAAGGGCGAAAATAACCCTTCCACCGCGCAGTGAAACTATACTGTACGCGGCAACGAGAAGCCAGAGCATAGGATTTCTCCGAAGACTGGAGATCAAAAAGAGTGTGATATTAGGCGGTTGTGTTACCCCGCCCAAAGGAAGCAGCTGTGTTGTAAATTATGTAAACACTAACGAGCACGTGGTGGAGGTGCAACGGCCGACGGTGACATTCGAGCCGTACGAAGTTGCGAAATCGAAGCGCGACAGCGAGGCCGAGACCTTGCACGTGAGTCCGGTGAGCGCGGAGAGGGGGGTCAAGCGGCTCGAGCGATTACAACAGGAGCTCGATTTAAAGCATCTAAACGACGAAGAAAAGGCAGTCCTCGAGGAAATTATCAACGAATTCGAGGATATATTCCATCTGCCAGGCGATAAGCTGCTATGTACGCACATGGTGGAGCATTCTATACCTTTGAGGGAAGGGGTGTTACCAGCAAAAGTGCACCCTTATCGGCTGCCAGAAGCTCACAGAAAGGAGGTCGCAAAGCAGATCGAAGAAATGTTGGCAGAAGGTATAATTCGTCCCAGCCGAAGTCAATGGAATGCTCCGTTGCTTGTAGTGGCGAAAAAACCAGATGCATCAGAAGAACAAAAAATGCGAGTGGTCGTGGATTTTAGAAAGCTTAACGAGGCGGTTGTAGGAGATTCATACCCATTGCCGAACATTAACGAGATACTAGATCAGTTAGGAAAAGCACAGTATTTTTCTACACTGGATCTCGCATCGGGATTCCATCAGATACCAATGGCGGAAAAGGATAAGGAGAAAACAGCTTTTTCCACGCCACAAGGACACTTCGAATATAATCGAATGCCCTTTGGGTTAAAAAATACACCCCCAACCTTCCAGCGATTAATGAATTACGTGCTGGCAGGGTTGCAAGGGTTAAGGTGCTATGTATATCTGGACGACATTGTCGTGTATGAGAACAATTTAAAAGAACATAACCAACGGCTGAGAGAAGTGCTACTTCGGTTGAGGAAAGCGAAATTAGCCGTTCAGCCCGGAAAATATCAATTTCTACGGAAGGAGACACAATATTTGGGGCACATAATTTCAGAGTATGGCGTGCGGACAGATCCAAAGAAAAATATAGCCGTAAAGGAATATCCCGTTCCAAAAAATGTGAAGGGAGTGCAATCCTTTCTTGGTTTAGCAGGATATTACCGGAAATTCATAAAGGACTTTTCGGAAATTGCCAAGCCACTTTCCGAGCTCACACGGAAGGAAACAAAGTTCGAATGGACGGCGATACGGGATGCTGCTTTTGAGAAATTAAAGACAGCATTAACGACGGCACCAGTACTACAATATCCTGACTTTGAAAGACCATTTATAGTGACAACAGACGCTTCGGATAGAGTAATCGGTGCAATTCTCTCGCAAGGAAAAATCGGAGAAGGTTTGCCTATTTGTTATGCAAGTCGTACTCTCTCAAAGGCAGAGATAAATTATACAACGACAGAGAAGGAGCTGCTGGCGATTGTGTGGGGATTGACGCAATTCCGGCCATATATTTATGGAACCCGGTTCACCGTAGTGACTGATCATCAGCCTCTCACTTGGTTATTCGGAGTAAAAGATACAGGATCTCGATTAATGCGATGGAGAATTAAATTATCAGAATATGAATTCAAAGTGGAGTATAAGGCGGGTAAACGTAATACCAACGCAGATGCTCCAAGCCGCATACTTGTAACCACAAGGGGACAAGAGAGAGAGAAACAAATTGCGTTGTGAGAAAGACAGCGGTGGTAGCACGGAGACCGAGATACACATGCAAGAGCCGCTGCACACCAGCTCAGAGCTGTGTGGTTGGGGTAAGGCCCCTATGTTTACGCATGCGGGTAAGAAGGACACGGAGAGTGAGTGCGACAGTGCGGCCGAGAGAGAGGGCAAGAGCGCCGCAATGAGAGAAAGAGGTAGAGCGGCCGAGCGAGACAGCGTGAAAGCAGTGGAGACGCACGGTCGGGGCCTTTCGGTGGAGTCACGCGATGCTTCAACCAACGGAGAGTCTGAGGAAGCGGGGAGCGGGGCCGACGATAGCACGAGCTCGTTCTCCGATGACGAGCAAGACGGCGACAGGAAAAACAAGCCTCGCTGCCGCAGTGGCGTAACCTGCCCTGCGATGACTGACAGAGAATTAATAATACAAGAATACCATGACGCACCTCTAGGCGGGCATCAGGGTATAAAACGTACCCTACAACGGATCCGGACCAAATATGATTGGCCTGGCATAAGAAAGGACCTAAAAAGGTACATATCGGGATGCTGTAAATGTCAAAAAAATAAATTGGGAAAAAGGGAGCGGATGCCCATTGCTATAACCGACACTCCGGAAAGGGCATTTCAAAAGGTAGCGGTGGACATTGTTGGTCCTTTACCCGAAATGTCGGATGGAAATAAGTACATCCTCACGTTACAGGACTCCCTGACTAAACATAGCGCAGCCGTGGCTATCCCTAACCAGGAAGCTAACACGGTTGCAAAGGCGTTAGTAGAGGAGGTTATTTGTCGGTATGGCACGCCAGAGATGATATTATCGGATCGAGGTACGAATTTTCTAAGCTCCACATTTAAGGAAATGTGCAAGCTTCTTCGAATTAAAAAAATTCAAACCTCAGCTTATCATCCCGAAAGTAACGGTGCGTTAGAGCGGTCCCATCGAACCCTTGCTGAGTACCTAAAAAATTATATACAAGAGGATCAAGGGAATTGGGATGCATGGCTTCCATAAGCCATGTTTACATACAATGCAACACCCCATACAGCAACAGGGGTGATACCGTATCTGTTGGTGTTTGGACGAAACGCGGAACTACTCTCGGCAGTAAGGAAGGATCCGCGGTATACATATACTACCGAGGACTATGCCAATGAACTGCGCGAACGCCTACGTGCAGCTTGGGCAGTCGCCCGAGACAACCTACAGCTAGCCAAGGCAAAAGCAAAACGTTACTATGATAAGAATGCAAAGCTCGAAGAATTCGCCGCCGGAGATCAGGTGTTGCTGCTCGATGAAACGGTCCGGCGTGGTCGATCTGCGAAATTAACTCCGAAGTGGATCGGACCGTACGAGGTCACGGCAAAGAAATCTGCGGTAAATTACGAGATAAAAAAGGGTCGGAAGACGACCACAGTTCACGCTAACCGTCTAAAACATTATATAAATTACTAGCCTACTACCTAGGAGATCGGGTAGACGCACGGGAAAATTTAATGAGAAGAAAAAATTACGTGATAAAAATTTTTTTTTAAATTTTATTTTTGTTGTTTATTTTGGGAAATGGAAAATGCATGAAGGTTCTAGCGAATCGTGGGAAAATGTTCCCGTTTATTAAAAAAATAAATAATTTTATAAAATATAACATTAAATAGTTTGTTTAAAATAAATAAATAAATAAATAAATGAATACACATATATATATACATATATTCCGCAGTATAGAAACTAGTGCTAATATAGGAGGGCGCTGGAGGTCTCGAGGGAGGCCCTCCAATTCAGGCTCCAACAGTCGGGGTAATCAAGGGCCCATGATGCCGTCAGGTCCTTCCGGGAAGAGACGCCGGAGGCCCAAGAAATCCGGGTCAGGGTAAGGTGCAAAGCCCCTGAAGTCCTTTGACCATAGGGCATCCCGGTTGGATCGGAGGGTGGCCCTTCGGTCGCGAACTCCCTTCGCCTGGCGGACGAACCTCTGAAGCCACATAGGGGGTCCCGACGTCCGTTTCTTCTCCTCTATTAGCAAGGCCTAGAAAAAACGAATGAAAAAGAAAACAATGAAAAAGTACCCATATTATGAATTAGGCGAGAAAAACGAAAAGCTAAAAAAGTGTTGCACTTACTGCTTTCCGTAAGAGGGATGGGACCACGTCCTTGTCCTCAAAGACTCCTCTAATTTCACGGCGGTACATCTTCAGGCTGGTTAATGCTGATCGACGGTTGAAAGCGAAGACGGTAATGAATTGTTACGCCGAAAATCCGGATTATATAAGGCCATTTTTGCTAAATAAGCAATTCAAAGGCCGAATGACCCGCTAACATTCGTCTTCCTCTTCCAGGTTGATTGTGTTGGTTTTCGACCACACGATTGCGGCCGGAAAGGAGGGAGAATATGAGGTGACCCCCTTCGTCAGCAACCCGGGAATGTATTTCGATTATGTCGGACGTCTTTCGGATGCTACAGCTATATGGAGATTGGCCGTCCATATAGATCTATCCTCCCTGATAATAAGGGAGACCAGCCTAAGGCTCAATATGAAAAGTTTACGGGGAATTTGCGACCTAGAAACCGAGGCTGACGACCTATGCCCATTGCTGTGTAATACGGTGGATCGGATGATGGATAAAATTGCAATAGGAATGGGCAGCGCCTGGGAATGACCTTGCGGGTTTACAGACAGGACGCAGACGTCGAGGTTTGATCGATGGACTGGGATCGGTAATAAAGGCGATAACCGGAAATATGGACGCATCGGATGCTGTGGAGATTCATTCGGAGATTTCGGCAATACGATCGAGCAAGTATTGAAAGACAGCCTGAGTAAGCAATTACAGGTAGTCGAGTCAACGCTCGAGATCTTCAAAAATACCACCGATAGAATCCAAGCAAATGAGGAGGTCTTGAAGGGACTCATCAGTGGAGTGTACAGGTGCCTAACATCTAACCAATACCAATTGGACAGGCGACAACGCTTAGACGAGAGTCTCACAGCCGTTAGTGTCATGGTAGAGGCTTTGCTCACCGACGTACGGGAGCTGGTGTGGTTGATGACAGAGATAGACAGCGGTAAGACGAGCGCGGCGGTACTACCACCGGCAAAGCTCATACAACACCTCACCGACGCACTACCACACCTGCCGCCCGGCAGTAGTTTCCCCGTCTCAATAACGCGAAGCGAGGCGGCAAATCTTTTACTTTTGGCCGATACAATGGCCTACGGAAAAGGAAATTCGATAGTATTAATTCTAGGTATTCCGTTGATAGGACAACGCGAATTTAGTGTAAATAGGGTATATCCAATACCAATTCGATCCATAAACGATACCTATTTCTTCGTAGAGACGACGGAAGAATTAGTTATAATAGATCAGGAATATAGAAATTATCTACATATGTCTGTAACCGAGTTAAGCAATTGTAAGCATTTAGGCGAACATCACATTTGTAACCCGATACATCCGTCGATTCCGCTTTCTGCCAAACGGAAACTTTTATGCTAAACGTAGCCTAAATAGTATGTCGGAAACGGGTCGTAAGATTACCGCATACTTTAATTATTACAATGCAAAGACCGGGTCGATGGTTATACGTAGCGTCTCCCGATGAGCACATTAGTATAGATTGCGAAAAAAATCCGACACAGCACATAACGTTAAAAAATGATGGTATATTGGCTTTGGTAGATATGTAGGGTAACCGCTCAAGATTTTAACATTCGCACGATTCAGCGAATAACCCAGCGAGTGTACGAAGACTATTTACCTGCTTTCAATCTGACATTGTCAAGTGTTGATAATATAACTCAGTCAAGATTGGAAGCCACAGTAAAAGATGTGAAATTGCGAAATGTTTTGCGAAATCCGGAAGAATTAAAAAATTCTTGGTGCGCGTATTGAAAACATTAAATCTACGTAAAGTAAGGATAATAGCATGCTCTGGCATGATCTTGTAAGCAATTATCATACATTAGGTATTTATACTGTACTCGGAGTAGTATTAGTGGCTTTGGTCTGCTATGCCGTATACAGGTGTTACTCATGTAAATGTAACACGACACCCGCTACGCCGGCCTCGGCGGTGCCTCCAGCCGTGAGTATTAACGTAGAGTCACTTGCACCACGGCACGAAAGAATGCCACCTCAGCAAATAGCTGTGCGGCAAGGACGGTCGTGGCTGGAGAACGCATAACGCATAGGGAGACCAATGCTATCAATTCGTTATACGATGTGCGTTAGCGTAGCTAATGGTAATTGTAACTAGTGGTTATTTACGACAGTAAAAAGAACAAGAAAAAATCATAACATTTTTTCTTTTTTTTTAGGGGGGAGAGATGCTGCGTTCGGGATTGTCAAACATCTTTTATTGAGTAAATTGATTATTGATAAAAATCGAAGGTAACGATACCTTGAAAAGTGCTGACAATCCGGGGCGTTACGCAACCATCACTCGTCTCGCGTTTCAATGTGCGAGCAATGCGAGCCGAGTGACCTGGTTAAAGCTGCAACTACGCAAGACTTGCAGCAAGACGTTAGTAAATATTAAAAGATGTAAACATCTTCAACGAATACTCCGTTTTGGGAGTAATGCGGGTTTTCGGATGAGCAATGAGCGGGAGTCTCAACTTAGAATTATCGTCGGACGGTCAGGTCTCGTCGGGAGACCCGTACCTTGTAGAACTTATATATTCTTTATCATTTTATTAAATAAATACTGTTCTTTTCTAAAGTTCTTGGGTTAAACCCTTTATTGGCGAACGATCCCAATACTTAAAATAAATATTGTACCCTCGTCCCACAAACGCGCGACGTGCGGCACAACACTAACCTGCCAGGATGCTCTGACAAACTACAGCGCCGCCGTAGCCATCCCTAATCAGGAGGCTAATACGGTTGCCAAAGCTCTCGTGGAAGAGGTAATTTGTCGTTACGGCACCCCGGAAGTGATACTCTCAGATCGGGGTACCAACTTCTTGTGCGCGATTTTAAAGAAGGTGGCAGGCTGCTTCGCATAAAAAAAATCCAGACTACGGCTTACCACCCGGAGTCGAATGGCGGATTGGAGAGGTCCCATCGAACTCTCACAGAATACCTGAAAAACTACGTGGATGAGGACCAGGACAATTGGGACTGTTACGTCTCGAGCGGAATAGACGTAAATTATTTATTAATATATTATTTTATTTTTTTGTTGGGCTCGTTGCTTAATTAACTGTGGAAACAGACATTTTGAATTATTACACAATTTAGACACTTGTTTTATTTATCGATTCAACGCAAAATAAAAGTTTAACAATTCCACAATATTTCTAAATAATTATTTGTCGATATATAATTCAAAATATATAAAGAATATTAAAAGTTATCGCGAAATACAAAGACCGAGCGCAAACTTGCGCTAAAAAGTAATTATAAAATTATTCGACGACCCAACATACGGGTAATTAATTATTCAGACTCCCATTCGGAGTGGACTCAAAATAGAACTTCAAAGTACGGAAAAAGAAACAAGACTAACTAAAGGGACTGCCAATTATAAAGAAGAAAGCGGGTAGACGTGAAAGTGGGGGAATTGGGGACCGTGAGATAGCTGACGCAGCGTCGCACGCGCGGCCAGCAAAACTGCAAAAGTTAGAAAAGATAAGAGACTCGCGAGTCGCGCGAACCAGACTCGCGGTTTTGAGCGTAACGGATGTGGAGAGTAATATAGCATCTCTCCACATTTCTGTCTGAATGAAAATAGAAGCTCATGGGAATTAAAACGTTTGAGTTTTAATTCTCAGCGCAGGTTAGCGTGAGAAAGGAATTTTGAAAAGAAAGCGGTTAGTGGTGTGAAAAAGAAATAGGATGTTAATTATTATAAAATAGGAAAAAAAGAAGAATAGGCAAAATAGCCAGGACGTAACACCTCCCCTTCTGGTAATCAGACAAGGCTACACAATGCCTTGTCTGACTCAAAGAATAAGGAAGCGGAGCCAGTCATGGCGATTTTTTTTTATCTTTTTTTTTTTTTTTGCTTTCATAAGAGTTATTGAGAAGGAGAGTAGCTCCCGTAAGGTGTGCTTAATAATAGCTTAAGTAATTTTATTTGGGGTAACAAAGGTGTGTGTGTGTGTGTATGAGTGTGTGAATTTAGAACGAGAAGGGTATGGGTATATATATCTTCGCTCTTCGCGATGATATCGTTGGCCTCGGACTATTGATGTTTGGTGGGCTCGGTGTAGGTGGGACTGGCAAGCTGAGTCTGTTGGTTATACATCCTTTTGGTCCTGGGGTGATATTTCAAGAAATGTTGGGCCATGGTCTGTAACTTTAATAACATGTTTTATAATAATGAACTATGCAGCGATGAACATACGAAGAGAGGAATAGTGGAAGCGAGGACGAGGTAGGAACTGAAAATATACAACAAGGAGAAAAATTAATAGCAGGGTAAAACAAATAGTTTGTTTACTAGCGGAGGTAGAATAAGAATGGGAAAGGAAAGAAAGGATGAGCGGTGAAAGAAGACGCAAAAGAGGGGGAAAAAAAGAAAGGTTGGAGTAGGGGGATATGTTTGTGTGCATATATACATATGCACATATGTTTGTAAATCTATTCGCGCGTATACGAGTAAGCGAGGTCATATGTACCTTTGATCCAGGGGAAAGCCGATGAAGTTTTGTTTCGGGGTGGATTATACTTATGAAGCTGTGGAGTCCAGCCGCCGGGAGTATGACACGCGAGGCCGGTGTGTGCTCCGATGCGTAGATGTAATTGGGTGGCGGGTGGAGACTTGCCGGGCGCCATGAGTGACTGGAGCTGGGCATATCGCACGGCGTGAGTAGTAGGTGCCCCATTCAACTTTGTTGTTTCTTACTGTTATCGGAGTAGGAGGAGCCTCGTCTAGCTCTACGATCTCGATCGTTGGTTGCTCCTTTGGTCGAATGTTTGGAGGTCGGTGTCGCGTTCTCCGGCACAACGTTAGGAAGAATCCGAGCTTGGAAATTAATGAGAATTTCCAGGCGAGCCCGGAGATAAAGGCGAGGCTTCCGAAACCACACAAGGAATAGACGCTCATGGACTCGAGTTGATGTATCTTCCGTTGGGTCTTTCTATTCTTAAACAAATCTTGAGCTCGGTTAATGACGGCTTGGAGTTTTACTCCGCCGTCGACAACATTTAAATCGTGCGTATTTTCATTGTCCGATAAGCTGGGGAATTCTAGGCTAGTGAGGAGGTCGGAAATGTTTGTAAGGTCGGGGGGGTCGTTCAGTGTGGCAAAGATGGCGGAAATGTTTAGGGGGTTTGAGACGAAAATTCGGTGAATTGGGTGGTGGAGATAGTATCCGTGGCTCTGAGAACTATTGGTGTAGTAATGGCTTCACATCGTGGTTGTAGGCGTAGTATCCCCGTGCCGTTGATCGTGACGACTCGTGGGTCGGAGTTGAAGCATTTTATGCGGAGGGTTTCGGGTTTTGCACATGAAAAGATCCATTGATTGGAGTAGTGTATTTGTGACCAGAAGGTGTGGGTGCTTGTTTTCATGCGAATGTCGCATGAAGCAAAATTTCGCAGTCGCTATGTTCGTCTACGCGGTGCAGTATATTTACATGTTTGCAGATAAACAAATCTCCGACAGTCTTGCATGAATTCAATTCTTCTCTTCTTAAGCGGAAATACGTTTCCAGATTTTCTGAGACGGCCGTGAATTCAGAGTTTGGTTTAATGTATGCGAAGCTTGTTCCGCTTAGGGTAGAATGTTGAGATACTGGGATAGGGATGTTTTTGAACACTGTAAATGTTTTTAGGTCCAACAGTGGTACAGAAATTACGTAGATTAGCATTTTCTTATAATGGGAGATCGAGATGTCTGAAAGTTTTATCAATTCGGCCATCGATTCGGGTTTTAGTGCGAAAGGGAATTTAGCATTCGGGCGTTCTTGTTGGATAGCTTTTGCTCCTAATAGTATTTGTTGTTGGGTTAATAACCGCAGGTGTAATAGTCCTTGTTTTGCGAACAAGATAGCGTCGATGAGTATCGCGGTGTCGAGTTCGTACTCGGCGATGCAGTGTTCGAGAACAGCTGTTATGTCGGCTAAAGTTTCGTGGTATTTTATTCCGGATATACCTCTTTCGAGCGAGGCAATTATTTTCGATGCGGTATTAAATTTTTCGATGAATGTTAATGTTAGATTTTTTATTCGTAAGTGGTTTTCGTTAAACTGTGATTTTATTATATGAGTTTGATTTATTATTAGATCGGCGATTGATCTTGTGTCATTTTCTAATGCTTCAATTTTGTCGTTGTAGAAGCTCGCATCTTCCGCGCTTAACGTGCCAAATAGAGCTCGGTTAATGGTGCCTATGAACTCAAAGGGAGCTCGTTTTCTTCTTGATGTTTCGTTATATTCATAAGCTAATTCTTCTACATCTTGTTGATCTTTTCCTATGCTATCCAATGTTTTTCGCATTTCGAGCACTTGATTCGAGATTCTGCAATGTTGTCCGAGAGCTTGGCATTCATTATTGAGTCTGGACCACTGCTCGTTTAATATATTTTTCTTTTTGAGGAATTTCGTGATGTCGATGTGTGTTATGAGGTTCCATGAAGCCTGATAGGGTCTTAGTGATCCTCAATGGTCGGAAAAGATTCCGGGGTTGTTGTTTATTACTGTCACCGAATATTCCTTCGTCTTTGTCCCGAGCCTGTATAGGAACATGGATATCCTTATTTCACACATCGAAAATACACGCGTACGGAGGCATTGCACGTAGAGTGAGTTTATAATATCCACACACACACACACACACATTCGTGTTGGGTGTTAATGGTGTGAGATGAGTGTGGAGAAAGGGAAAGAGCGAAGTGAAGAAGGAGTAGAGTTTGATAGAATAAAGACAAGCGGTTTGGCTTAAGATTTGCCGAGGCTCTCACGAGCGTTGCAATTTCTTATCTAGGGGTTTCGGGTGAAGCATTCCTCTGGTGACGGGAGTGAATCTTCTGAACGGTCGGTAGTTCATTATTAAACGAGACTTCTGAGCGAACGCAGTCGCAATGGCATATTCCCGAGAAGAGTTGGGTCTACGGGCGTATTTTGTATTTATGGTAAGTGAGAAAAAAAAATTTAATATATTAAATGTGGCAGTTATTTGTGATTGGTATAATTGGTAATTGTTATAGTGTCTGGATGTAGTTATTTATATATTTTTTTGCTCTCTCTTTTTTTTTTATAGGAATGGCGCGCGCGGCGCCTTACCGATTGGGAGGCACGGCGTCATGTTCGGGCCCAAAGGGCAGCTGCTCTCGAAGCTCGGACGCAGTTCGAGGTGGAGCAGGGAGGAGATGGATTCTGATGGGGGATACGCCGATTGTACGACGAGGCTCAACGTCAATTCTACGGGTATCCACCCAAATTGATCCATGGGTGTTACATTGGCCGTTTTTGGATGCCCGGTGGATCGACGGTTCGTCTCGGAGGAATGAGCGACACCGAGAGTGACGATGACGACTGGGCGTAACCCCAATGAATTTGTATAATTGTTTTATATATATATATTTTTTTTTATTTATTTTTTTATGTATTAACATCATATATAATTAGTACGTGCGCTAGATCATTGTTATTTTTGTATCCGGGGGTACACATGTATTTGCACCATATGTTCGGTTCATTTATCTCGCTCGCTCACGTAGATAGAGAAAGGACGAGCGTGTAGAGCGACGTAGAGGCGACGTCGAGGCGACGTTGTTAACTGCAGAATAAGTAGGCGGTGAAGTCTAGCTACAGGCGCAGGTTAATTATGGTGTAGCCTAGTTGCAGGCGCAAGCGAGTTGCCGACGTTTTTTTTTTTTTTGTTTTTGTTTTTATATGCCTTTATGAGCCGTGTACATATTTTTAATTATAATTTGGTAGTTTGAATTAAACTTAAACTTAAGATGTATATATAGGCTAAGATTAATTTAGGGTTAATTTAAATCTAGGGCGCATGGTTGTATATATATTTATGCATGCATCTATACGTAAATATTATGTATGTTAATGTGTGGGGTATATTTGGTTTGAGTAGTTCAGCTAAGCTCTGCTGAGCGTCTCCCCTCCCCCCGCAACCGATGAATGGCCAACGGTCGAGCGTACGGTTGAGGTGGATAGCTATGAAGCAGAGGGGACGTCGGTAATTTGCTGATTTACCGTTAGGGATAGCCGTGCAAGGTGAGTGTCTTAACAATAGGCGCGTTTCACCTTGTCTACGTGCACTGTTTTGTGTTTGTCCGGTGCTAGCGATAGAACGATGTTATTTCTTTCTAATATTTTTTCGACAATATACGGACCAGTATATTCATCGTCGAATTTACTTGTTTTTGGTTCTTTGAGTAGGTATACTTTGTCTCCCTTTTTATATGAGTGTGGTCTTATTTTCCTATCGTAGTATTTTTTCGAGCGATGTTTAGCTGCGATGAGATTTTCGATAGCAGTTTCTCTTGAAATTTTAAATTTGGTAACGAGTTCGGTGTAAAATTCGTTGTACGTACTCTCCTCGTATTCGTGAGCGAACTGGGATGGTAATCCAGCGACTTGACCGAATACGAGCTCGAAGGGTGAATATTTTGTCCCTTCGTGCGTACTGACATTATATGAGAACATGGCAGACGGTATCCAGCTGTCTCATTCGCGTTCATGATCCACGAATTGTTTCAGGTATTCAGTTAAAACGTGGTGGCTTCTTTCTAGCGACCCGTTGGACTGAGGATGGTATGCTGTCGTTCGGTAATGTTTGATTTGAAAGATTTTTACGAATTCTTGGAAGATCTCACTAATGAAGTTTCTTCCTTGGTCGGATAATATGATTTTTGGGGCTCCATAAATGCAGATATATTTATTTGCTAGAGCTAGGGCGATATCCTTGGATGTAGTTCTGCTTAGTGGGATGGCGACCGAGTATTTCGTGAGGTTATCTTGGATCGTAAGCAGATATTCGTGTCCTAGACGGGTGCGAGGCAGTGGGCCGTAAATATCGATAGATATTTTTTCGAAGGAATGTTTGGGGGTATCTGTGATAACCATTGGTAGTCGGTGCTTGACCCGTACTAATTTCCGGCGTTGGCAATCGGGGCAGCGTTTGATGAAATTAGCTATATCTGTCTTCATTTTGCGCCAATAGTAGCGTTGAGAAATTAGTTGGTAAGTTTTGGTTACCCCTTTGTGCCCTCCAATGGCGGAACCATGGAGTTCTTTTATAACTTCTGGACGAGCGTCAAGGTTTGGTACAACCAAAGAGCCATCGCATATTACAATGGTGGTGTCCGTTCCGTTGAAAGTCCGTCGAAGCTCTTCGAGTAATGCTCGTTGTTCGATTCCTTCTATGAATCTGTTATCGATTGATATTCGTAGTAGATCTATTCTGTGTTTCTTCGTTAGTTCTCGTAGCGTGGAAAGACACGCGGTCAAGTAGTCTGCGTCTAAGCAACTAGAGAAGTGTTTTTCGTACACTAACCCAAAAGCGTGTAATTTTTTTTTTGTTACTATAACTTCTCGTGGGTTAATTGGAGCACGCTGGATTAATTCCCAATCGGTTCGATCTTTTTCGATTAGCAATAGTATCGAATCAGAGGTGATCGTTTTATCTTGTGTGATTAGATATGCGACACATGAATTGCGTGATGCGATGTTCTCTGTCGTTGTTATTAAACAACTTCTGTCGGCTAGCGTGGAAGAGTCGTTTTCCTGAGGGATGTTCATGTTTGAAGATTCGGTGGAAGGGTTTTCTCTGGTCATAAAGCGGTGTCGTTGAGGTTGAAGAGATGATGATCGCGAAGTATTTGAGCTGGACGTGTCTCGTGAATCTGATCCGATGGTTGTTTTTGATGGGTCGAAAATAGAACCTGCGGTATTCGTAGCATGGGTAGGTGTTTCTGTTCCGAAAATGCTATTGAAATTTGTAGTTCTATTATCTCGATGGTGATTTGACGGTGTTGTTGGTCGCTCCTCCCCTGTTTCATAAGGGCTATAGGTGTCGTTTTGTTGTGTAATAGTGGACACCTCCCCAGTTTCAATACGGGGGTTTGTTGTTTTTTCAGTCTGATGGTTGGTACTTGTTGCCTCCCCGGTTTCGGCAAGGGGTTGTTCGTTTGATGTCAGCGAGGGGATTTCTTCTAAAGAGTCGGTACTTTTAAACTCTTCGTCCAACCAGAGGTCGGTGGGTACGTCGGTTTCTGGATTTTGTTGACGTTTTTTCATTTGAGGGCGTCTCATCTGATCGGAAGTATCACTAGATGAATGTTCTCTTTTCCCTGATTGGGGTTGTTCGCGCTGGGGTTCATCAGGTCGAGGACCTTCCATATCGCGAAATATTGCCGACCAGCTAAGGTCCGTTATTTCCGGTTGAATCTTTTTCCGGGGCCTCTTTAGCTGGTCTTTACTACGAGGAGCTATCGTATTGGTGGTAGTAGTAGGGCTCGTCGTTGGGTCAGACGAGTCACTGGGCGAAGAGACCTTTGGCTCGGGCTGATTTCTCCGAGGTCTTTTTGCGTTGATGATGTGCGCGTTAGCCCTTTTTACTTCTGGTTCTTCTACCGGGTTTCTCGAGAGGGCGTCGGCATTAGTATTTTGTGAACCCCTTTTGTATACGATATCATAATTGCAACCGTCCAAGATGTCCGACCAACGACGTAATTGCGAACTCGGATTTTTCAGCCTTTTGAGCCAAGTTAAGGGTTTATTGTCTGTTACTGTTACGTCACGCTTGGACGATGTACGTTTATTTATGATTAAATTATTTTTGTTGGGAACTTGTCCGATTAAACGTAGAAACGTAAATTCCGAATTATTACACTTGTCATTTATTCGTTTGTTCAAATGATACATAAAACTCGCAGTTTATTATTATTCGATATTATTTAAGTTTAACCGGCAAAGAACTTTATTTTAATTATTTAAATTAAAGAATTTTATTTAATAACCGACAAACAATGGTCACCGCTGTGACGAAATCTCAAAGTATTAATACCCAACGCCGTTAGGCCAAACAGAATACAAAAAGGCTCACTCAGAGCAGCAGACAAATTAAGACATTTCCAGACGAAGAACAAATTAAGACTGAATAAAATAATTAGTCGAGCAGGGAAGAAGACCAGAGTGGTGGGGATTAGTGGGACCGTGAGGCGGCCCGAATTCGCTGACGGTGCGTGGCACGTGCGGCCAGCAAAACTGCAGAAAAGTGGAAAGCGTGTGGCGGTGATTCTGGTGCTCGCGTCTAAGCGCGAGCGGATATGCGTTAGCAGTCATCGGATATTAGCATCCGGCGCAAACGAATGGTCAGCGTCTGGATGCATTTGATATACAGAAAAGAATAAAGATTGAAATTTAAAAGTCGTGAGAAATTAATAGTGGATGAGAAAAATAGCCAGGACGTAACACCTCCCCTTCTGGTAATCAGACAAGGCTACGCAATGCCTCGTCTGACTCGAAGAATAAGAGAAGCGCAGCTTAGTCATGGCGATTTTTCCCTCTGTTTTGTAGGAAATGAAGGAGAGTGGAAGAGGAAAAGAAAAACAAAGGATAAAAAGATAGTAAGGCGTGGAAGAGAGAAGGGGGAGAATAGCTCCCGTGTGTACTTAATTGTATCTTAGATATTTTTATTTGGGGTCAGTGCAAATATGTGTGTATGTAAGAGTATGAATTTACGATGGATGGGTATGGGCTCTTCGTGATGATTATGAAGTTCGAATTGTTGGTGGGGTTGACGAAGTTGATTGCTGCGGGGTTGATGTTGTCCTATTGCGATCTGGTGGGCTGTCGAGTGGCGTTGTATCAGGTTGGAGCGAGTTGAGAGGCAATCTGTAACTTTTTAAAAACAGATATAAAATTTGTCATTATAGCGGATTTTATAGCAGTACGGGAAAAGGAAGGAAAGGTGAATGCATGAGAGAAAAAGAGGGAGGAAGAAACGAGTAAGCCTGAGATAAATAGTAGATTATTAATTTACCTTTCGTCCAGGGGGAAATAAATCGAAAGATCGGCTCGAGGAGGGCTATACTTATAGTTCCGTGGTGTTCAGGCGTTGAGAGTACGTCATCGATAAGGGACGTCCCGGTGCTCATTGTAGATGGTAGGCGCGAAGCTTATCGCTCTGCGCGAATGATGGGCGGGGGCATCTCTGATTACGTCGTCTTCGATGGCCATTACTCGTGTAGGTGGAGTTTCGTTTAGTTCAAGGATTTCTATTGATGGCCGTTCGGGTTGATGATTATTTGTAGTTTGACGCGGCGTTTTTCGGCACAGCAGAGTGACAAGGTTGAGTTTGGAAAGCAATGAAAATTTCCAGGCTAAACCCAGAAATAATAACAAGCTTCCCATGCTGATGGCGGAATAGGTTCCCATGGTTTCAAGACGATTAATCCTGTGTTGGGTCCTTCGGTGCTTTAACAAATCTTGAGCTCGATTAATGACGGCTTGGAGTTTTACTCCGCCGTCGACGATATTAGAGTCCTGGACATTTTTAGGGTCGAGAGGTGTGGGAAAATCGATGTTGGTTAGGAGATCGGTTATATTTGTAAAATCGGTAGAGTTTATTGTGGCGGCGTAAATAGCTGATATATTCAGTAGTGTCCGCGGGGCAAAATCTGACAGTTCGACGGTGGAGATTTCGTCGGTTGAGGTGAGGACGGCCGATGAGGTGGATGCTTCGCATCGTGGTTGTAGATGGAGGACTCCAGTCCCGTTGATTGTGATGGCATGAGGTTCGGAATTATAGCATTTTATGCGTAAGGTTTCGGGTCTCGCACATGAAAAAATCCATTGGTTGGGTGTATGGATTTGAGACCAATAGGTGTGAACACTATTCTTTACGCGTATGTCACATGTTGCGAAATCTTTGAATCGAGGTTCGGTGAGAATTTTGACTTCGCAGTCGCTGTGATCGTCTACTCGATATAAGATGTTAACATGTTTACATATGAAACGCTCGCCAGAACTCCTACATCGATGCAGATCTTCATTGTTTAGTCGGAAATACGTTTCTAGATTGTCGGCAATGGCGGTGAATTCTGATGTTGGTTTAATGAACGCAAGGTTAGTTCCTTGAGTAGTAGAGTGTTGAAGTATCGGGACGGGTATGTTTTTGTATATCGTGTAGGATTTGAGAGTTAATAACGGCACAGACACGATGTATATTAATTTTCCTTTTAGGTGAAAGATATTTATTTCGGAAAGCTTTATTAATTCGGGTATGGATTCAAGTTTCAATGGAAATGGGAATTCCGAGTTAGGCCTTTCTCGTTGAATGGCTCTAGTTCCTTGTAGTATTAGTACTGGAGACAATAGTCGAGGGTGTAACTGGCCTTGTTTGGCGAACAGAATAGCGTTAGTGAGAATCGCGGTGTCAAGTTCGTACTCTGCGATAGCGAGCTCGAGAGTCGCGGCGGCATCGGCTAGTGCCTCTAAGATTTCTAGTGTGATCATTTGATAGCCTATGTTAGATACTGTGCGGGAAATATTGATTATTTTGTCGTTGAATCTTTTGGAGAGGTTGTCGATACGTTGGCGTTGTTCGTTGAATTGAGATTTAATAACGTGTGATTGGTTAACGACTAGTTCTATGATGGATCTGGTATCGTTTTCGAGTGCTTCTATCTTGTTGTTGTAGAATTCTGCATCGCTTGCATCGAGCGTGCCAAAAAGAGTGCGACTAATTGAGCCGATGAACTCGAGGGGTGCTCGTTTTTTCCTGTACGATTGGGTGTCATTGTATTCATATACGAGATCTTCGATATCTTGTTGATCTTTCCCGACAGTCCTGAGAATTTCTTGCATGTTGGTGAGCAGTTGTGAGACCTTACATTGGTTTTTAAAAATTTCGCATTCGTTTGTTAGTTGTGACAATTGTCGAGTGAGGTCGTATTTTCTTTTTAGGAATTTCGTGAGATCGACGTGCGTGATTAAGTTCCATGATGTTCCGTAAGGCCTTAGCGAGCCCCATTGGTCGGAGTAAATTCCCGGATTCTTGTAGAGGGGAGAGATAGTGAATTCTTCACTCTTGGATCCCGACCTGCAAGCGAGCAGTTTTTGTATAATAGTGTTTGTATTGTGGACGACGAGTCAAATTCGAGGTGGCGAGATGTGCTCTCGCTACGGCGCGAGCTCTTGGATGTTCATAGTCATTCTACTGTTGGTCGTTGAGCGAGTACGTGGTGTTTTATTTTTCTCCTCCTTTTTACAAAAGCAACGGCTTATATATAAAAAAAACTATTAATAAACTTATATATATATATTACTAATAGACAGAGAAAGGAAAACAAGGATCATGGCCAGTTACGACAAGTTTTTGGGGCTAAAGGCCTATCGTGTTCACAAGGTAAGTGAAATCGGTCTAGTTTTATAAATTATCTATCCTTATACGTACGCGCGTGTGCACATACACATGCATTCATTCTTCTCTCCCTTAAGTTTATGTGTTTAAATTGTTTTCAGACTTGGGTATGGGAGAGGGAATTCCCCATTCGTCAGGCGTTGCGTGAACGCCGTTCACTCGCCCGTCGGCAGAGGGAGGCATTTGAAGCAGCCACGAATCGGTCGGATTTCGACTACGGGCTGGAGGGTCTATTCGACTCCGCGAGGCCCTTCCTTTCCGGCTACCCCCCACGTACCCTCCACGGCTGCTTCATCGGGAGGACATGGGTTCAGGGGGGATCCATACTCAGTCCGGCGGGCATGAGTGATAGCGAGAGCGACGACGATTGGGGATTTTAGCGGCGTCGCTACATCTTTCATTCCATCTCTCCCTCTCCCCGTACACACACGTTCATACGAGGACCAAATTTAAAAAGAAAAATATATATATATGTTTGTGATCGGTGAAGAAGAGATACAATAAATGGGTTTTGCTGTACCAGTGATACAGCAAAAAGAACAAGCAAATGCCCAAATTGAAACTACTGTGTATTGATTCTTTTTTTTCTTTTGCGCCCCTTCCCCTTTTTTTTGTTTGTGTTTTGTGTTTTGTTATATATTTTTTTTTTTTTTTTTTAAGAGACGAGTGCCCAGCCAACCTTGCTAAACACCCCCCCCCCCCCTCCCTCAATCGGTGATCAACCAACTGTTGGTCACGCGATTGAGGTTCACAACTAGACTGATAATAATATTTAGAAAAAACAACGTGCTGTGTTATTATTTATATTTATATATGTATAAATTTTTTTTTTTTTGTGTACATATTTGTTTATATACGTGACTCCTTTTTTTTTTTTTTTTTTTTTTTTTTGTGGGTTGCTTTGTCAATAGTAGGCACGTTTTATTTTGTCTACGTGCACCGTTTTAGATTTTCCTGGTCCCAGAGACAAAACAACGTTGTTTTTTTCGAGGATCCTTTCCACCTTGTATGGGCCGGTGTATTCATCGTCGAATTTACCCGATTTTGGTTCCTTAAGCAGGTATATTTGGTCGCCTGTTTTATAGGTATGGGGTTTGATTTTCCGGTCGTAATATCTTTTTGAACGGTGTTTTGCTGCTATTAGGTTGGCGGCTGCTGATTCTCTTGATGTTTTTAGTTTCTCGGTAAGTTCTTTGTAGAACACGTTGAATCTATTATCTTCGTATTCGCGTTCGAATTGTGAAGGTATTCGTGCAGTTTTACCGAATACGAGTTCAAAAGGTGAATACTTAGTTCCTTCGTGTATGCTCACGTTGTATGAGAACATTGCGGCAGGGATCCAGCTGTCCCATTCTCGGTGTTCATTGACGAATTGTTTCAGATATTCGGTTAATACGTGGTGGCTTCGCTCTAGAGAGCCGTTGGATTGTGGATGATATGCAGTAGTACGGTAATGTTTAATTTCGAATATTTTCGCAAACTCTTGGAAAACTTCGCTGGTGAAATTTCTACCTTGTTCTGACATTATGATTTTTGGCGCTCCATAGATGCAAATATATTTACTTGCCATTGCTAACGCAATGTCTTTGGAGGTCGTTCTGCTTAGAGGGATTGCGACGGAATATTTTGTAAGATTATCTTGAATCGTTAATAGGTATTCATGCCCAAGACGAGTGCGAGGCAGGGGGCCGTAAATATCTATAGATACTTTCTCGAAGGAATCTGTCGGTGTGTCTGTGATTACCGTAGGTAAGCGGTTTTTTACTCGTACCAGTTTTCGGCGTTGACAGTCGGGACAGCGCTTGATATAGTGCGCAATTTCGGTTTTCATTTTACGCCAATAAAAACGTCGCGAAATTAGTTGGAATGTTTTAGTCACTCCTTTATGCCCTCTTATAGCTGAACTGTGATTTTCCTCGATTATATCGATACGGTTGTCGGCGGACGGTACAATCAATGAGCCATTGCAGATTACAATGGTGATGTCCGATCCGTCGAAGGTTTGATGCAGATGATCAAGTATCGCTTTCCGTTCCCAGGTCTCGAGACAAATATTATCGAGAGAGAGACGGAGCGTATTGATTTCAAATTTTTGCAACAGTTCTTTTAGCGTTGAGAAGGTTGTGGCAAGATAGTCGGAGTCTAAACCGTCCGCGAAATTCTTTGCGTATGTTAGTCCGAATGAGTGCCGTTTTTTCTTTTTGGTGACGATGACTTCTCCTGGGTCTGGGTTTTCTCGACGGATCTTTTCCCAATCGATCCAATCTTTTTCTATCAGAAGGGTTGTAGAATTGGATGTGATGGTTTTGTCCTGTGTGATAAGGTAAGCTATACATGCATCGTGTGAGGTGATGTTTTCTGATGATATTTTAATATTACCGTTGTCAACGAGCATTGATTCTTGTAACGACGGTACGCTGGCTTGACTCGTATTAGTGTGATCACTCGGGTTCTCGTCGTTGGATGTAGTGACTGACGCGGATTTTTCTATGATTAAATCGGAGCTTTTGGTCGATGAAGATTGGTTTTGAAAAGTTGTTGAGTTTAAAGAGTGGTTTGCGGTTGATGGCTCGTAAATGGAACCTAATGTTTCAGTTCTATTGTTGGTAGTTGGTGATCCAAATATGCTGTCAAAGCTTGGTGCAGGGATCGATCTTCTGTGGTTAGAAGGTTCAGGCGACCGTGGCGCCTGCCCTGTTCTGTCTGTTTGATTATCAGGGTTACTGAAACTTTCTGGTGCCTCCCCGGTCCCGGTATCTATCGGTTCGTCTGATGGTGGATCGACCGGTTTCCATGCCTCGGCAATTATTGGGTCGGAGAGTGTAGGTGATGAATTTCTGGTTTCGATAATTGGGTTTTCGTGATTATCGAGTGACCTTGACGCCTCCCCAGTCTCAGCAGGGAGTGGCGTTATATTACTGGGTGGTAACGGCGACGAAGCTCCTTCTGTTTCTGGAATAATTTCTTCCGATGGTGGTTCGTCTTCGTCATCCCACCAGAGTTCAAGCTCTTCTTCCGAGTCAAGTATGTGAGCTCGTTTTTTACGTCTAGGCCTTGCTATTTCGTCCGAGGTATCACTAGGTGGATGTTGACGTTTCGGGTTAGACGATATTTGGTTGTTGTTGTCATTCGTATCGAATATCGGACTGTTGTTCGATTCGACTACTTTTCGTCTTACCTTCCTACGTGATTGCTTTGATTATTTTGCGTTTGAGCACCACATGACAAATCGATAGTAAGGACGAGTTTGTGATCAGCTGTTTCGCTCGAAGATGATGTTTCCGATCCGGATTGCCTTTTTCGAGGTCTTTTTGCATTTATGACGTATGAATCTGTTTTTTCTATGTTTGATTCGTATTCTACCGGATTTCGAGAGAGAGCGTCTGCATTCGTATTTTGCGTTCCCTTTTTGTATATTATCTCGTAATCGCATCCATCTAGGATGTCTGACCAACGGCGTAACTGAGAAGTTGGATTTTTCAGACTCTTCAACCAAGTCAGAGGCTTGTTATCTGTCACCAGAGTAAACTTCCTTCCGTAGATGTACGACTGGAAATTTTCTAGTGCATAGACGATAGCCAACAGCTCCTTTTTGGTAGCGTCGTAACGAGTTTCGGGATCGTTTAGAGTTCTTGACGCGTCAGCAATTGGCAAGTCTTTTCCGAATTCGCCTTGACTTAATATTGCTCCTAAGGCGTAGTCTGATGCGTCTGTTGTTATGATAAAAGGTTTTTTGTAATCCGGGTGTTGTAGGATTGGTTCCTCGCACAGTTTGTCGCGTAGTTCTTCGAACGCTTGTTGTTGTTCTTCGCCCCAATTGAATGGCGAACTTTTCTTTAACAACCGTGTGAGCGGCTTAGCTATAGCGGCAAAATCCTCGATGAACCGACGATAGTATCCGACTAGGCCCAAAAATTGTTTGATATTCTTTTGGTTTTTGGGAGTTGGAAATTTCAGTACTGCTTCTAGTTTCTTCGGGTTTGGTCTTACTCCATCGGCGCTGATAATATGGCCGAGATAGACCACTTCTGGGCGAAGAAATTCGCATTTGTCGGGTTGAAGAGACAATCCTGCAACTGTTAGTCTTCTAGCTAAACGCCTGAATTTTTTATCGTGTTCCTCGAGAGAATCTGCGTAGATCACTATGTCGTCAAGGTACACAAACATTTCTATGCCTTGAAGGCCGGATAGTACTTGATCCATAAGTCGTTGGAAAGTTGCAGGAGCGTTTTTAAGTCCAAAAGGCATACGGTTAAAGTCGTAATGTCCGTTTGGTGTGGAGAATGCCGTTTTTTGACTATCTTCGGGATCCATAGGAATCTGGTGGAATCCCGAAGCGAGGTCGAACACCGAGAAATAGCGGGCTTTGCCCAACTGATCTAAGATGTCGGTAATGTTTGGCAGAGGGTAGGCATCTGCGATAGTTTTTTTGTTAATTTTACGAAAATCTATCACCATTCTCCAACGCTTTTTCCCGTGTGAATCTTCCTTTTTGGGGACGATCCAAATTGGCGAGTTAAAGGGTGAGGTGGACCTTTGAATTATACTTTTGTCCAACAACTCGTCGACTTGTTTCCGGATTTCCCCTTTCATATGGTGGGGGAAACGATATTGTTTCGTATTAATTGGTAGGTCGTCGGTAGTGGGAATCCGATGCTCCACTACATTAGTGACGCCAAGTGGTCGATCTGGTAATTGGAAAATATATGGGAATTCTTCGATGAGGTCAATAACGTGGTCATATTCCGCATCGTTAAGGTGATCTAAACGCAACAGCGATAATATTTCTTCAGTGTAGTCGTGGGTTTTCGTGTTCATACATGCGACGCGTGTGGTTTTGTTGTCGGTATCGGTGTTTGCAAGTTCGGTGTTTACAAATTCTTCGAAAGGTTCTAATTCTATACGAGGTACTACTAAATCTATTTCTAAGTCCTTTGTGTTAATAACGAACAAGTGCGCTATTCCGTCGCGGTTCTCGACCACAGCATCGCCGCAGTAAACGCCGTCTGCAAACTCTATCTTGGGCACGTAACCGCATGAGAGGCTATTCGTTACTTCAAGTTTTAATAATTTTACAGTTCTAGCCGGTATTGATGCTGTTTCAGTGTTCAAAAAGGGGATAATTTGAGGTGGATTCAGTGGAGCTAGCCAACCGTTTTGATAACTGATGTCGACCTTGTGTTTTTTAAAGAAATCGCGTCCGAGTAGTCCATCTTCGTTAATTCGGAATTTATTTGAGACCACATTAAATTTTGAGTGCATGTTGTTGACGGTCAAATTTACGGATCCCAAGGAATAATCGATTCCTTCAGTAACACCCTCTATTTCATAAATTATTTTTCGGTCTATTTTCGTATGGGGTGGTAGAAGTTTTTCCTTGATGATTGAAATGTCTGAACCATTATCGATGTAAAATATGGCTTCGCCGCCCAAGAGTTCAGGTGAGTCGAGTCCAACTACGCTATCCTCTTTGTAAGGATTCTGCCGTACACTGGCCTTACGGAGTTCGACTTTTGCGCTTCTGGTTCGTTGCTCGAGGTCGCGCTTTTCCGTCGAGCATTTTCGGAGTTTAAAGATTCCGTTCTTTTGGGTGATTTTTCAGCATGAGAATTTTCTGAGTCTCGTCTGTTTGCGCTACTATCCCTCTCGCTTGAGGAGCTAATTTTTCGCGAGCGGCGACGCGATTTACTGTTTTTTAAGGTCTCCTTGTTAGAGTCCTCGGAGTCGGTTGAGGCATCGGAGGAAAGGTGTTTTTTAGAGCTACCCTTACCACGTTCACGATTTCGATCTCGTCTTGATCTATGTTTAACTTCCGCGTCTTTAATTTGCACGTGTTGTTTAGTTTTAAGATCGCGTTTGTTTCCGCGCGAAGTTGGGCTTCGGTCGTCCGAGACGGTTCTGTCGCGTGATTTATGCGAAACTCGATCACGTGAATGATGACGAGAGATGTCCCAGTTAGAATCGTCTTGTTCAGAATGTGAATATCGTTTTTCGCGATTGTTTGTATTGAATAGGGGATCGGTACGGTCGCGACGGTCGTGTTGAGAACGAGAGTGTCGTTTGTTTGGATCGTTATCGCGCGATTGTGAGGGGTCGCTATTATAGTGGTTACGTTGTGATCGCGGGTTGTCGTTGTCGAACTGATCACGTCGAGAACCCGAATTGTCTCTGTGGTAACGGTTGGGACGCGCGTGCGAATTGTCTCTGTCGGTGTGATTATGTTGAGACCGTGGGTCGCTTCTGTCGAAGCGGTCACGGCGGGACCGTGAGTCGTTTCTCTCGAAACGATCTTGTCGAGAGCGCGAGTCGCTTCTGTCGAAACGATCACGTCGAGAGCGAGAGTTGCCTCTGTCGAACCGATCGCTTCGTGAATACGAGTCGTTTCTGTTGTACTGTTTATAACGACTGCTTTCCCTGTCGCGGCTGTTAAAATACTTTTCGCGAGAAACATCCCGTATACGGGGGCTGTGTTGGAGGGAAGACTCGCTACTGTCTGAGTAGTAATTATCGCGTGATTCCCGGTATTTTTGGTGTGAACGCGAAGAGTCATTAAGACCATCGCGAGATCTTTGCTCTTGATCTTCATACCATTTACGATTTTGGAGTTTATAGCAATTGTCCATTATATGTCCTAATTTTTTACAATAGTGACAACGGATCTCGGTTGTTTTAGAATCCATATAACGAACCCTAGCAGACAGACTATTAGTGTTGATTGTCTGACCCACGCGTAAGGCTGATTTCAATTGATTATTTTCCTCGGAACTGGGTATTGTATTGACGTGCAGCGATTCGATTTCTGGATTTCCCTCGGATTTTACTGCCGACCCTTTGTTGTTAATCAAGTCGAATTTGGCGCGATTAGAATTCGTTATCAGGCGACTCCTAATGAGTTCTTCGGCCTCGTAAGCATACTGCATAGCGCTTCCCATGTTGTTTGGGTCCCTATTCCACACGTAGACAGATAGTTCTTCGCGCAAACCCTTAATGAAGCATCTAAGGGCGTATTGTCGGATATCGTCGCACAATATTCTGACAACGTCCTCTCCGTTTTGACTGCGATCCTCGCGCGTGCGACGATCTAGCGCGTTTCCGATGGTTTTAACGCGTGCAGCGAAGTCATGGATGCTTTCGCGCGACCCTTGTGCGATATTTTCTAGTACTAATTGCAGGATGGGAATTCCCTTCCTCTGCGCATAGAGAGATCACAAATCCTTCAACAGTTCTGTTGTCGATGTGTAACTACTTCGTTTAGCGAGGGTTTGACGTCGAGCATCACCCTTTATTTTTTCGAACAAGAGGTATTGGAACTTTCTCAAGTCTCTTGGCTCGAGGGTTCCAGTGGCATATTCGACATCAGCAATAAATTCTTCGACCGGTAAATTTTTTCCGTCGAATTCCGGGATTGGAGCCAATGACTTAGTCAGCCATTCGGAATCACCGTAAAAATTATTACGGTTTCGCATAAGGACGTCGAGATCGTCTTGGGGTTCTTGGAACTCGGAACTTGGAATTGAAGACCGAGATTGTTGTGTTCCTGAATGACGACGAATAGGGGAGTCGTGACGATTGTGGTCAGGGTAAATGTCGAATCGACGATCATCTACCCTGTTGGATCTCCAACGGAGTTGAGACTCCTGAGGAGGTGGAGAGTTTTGACGAGAGTCGTGACGATCGTTAGAGCGATTACTAGGCCTGTAGTAAGTTCTAGAATTTTCTCGATGGTTTCTATTTTGATTAATTCGATTTTGATGGTTCGAATTATTTGGAATGGAACGTTGACGGAAAGGAGGAGAATTGATCTCACGACGAGAGTCTTCCTCTAGGAGAGTTCGTGGGTCCGGTGTCGTAGGACGATTGATACCTTGTCTAGGCATCGTGAAAGTCGGGGGTCCAAGAGGAAATAGGGACGGAAAATAATTTCGGAGGGAGAAAGGAATGTTGAAGTGCGATTGGTTCTTTTTCGAAAAGAGGGAAGAAAAGAAAAAGGGAAGAGTTTTGTTTTTATATCTTTCAAAACTCGAGGACTTCAACTTATAATCGCCGACCGGTAAGGGTTACCTGCGTCAGCGAATAGTCTGTTCAAATCGCCGAATTCTTCAGAATTCGTATAGCTTTCGGGGACTGCAGTATAGATCCGAGCCGGTATGGTAACCTAGTACTCAAAACTACCCAGCAGTAGCCGGTCACGTATAACGAACCGAATTTGAATAATTAAGGGAAAATGAAAGAGGGGAATTTACTGATAGGCCAAAGCAAAGAGTTCGTTCAAATTCGGAAATTCAGCTTTGTAATTACCATGTAAGTGATAATTGATCGGCTTAGTTTTCGAAATTTTTCTCGCGATTCGGTATCATAGAGAGGCTTGAAATGGCAGTCGCTAGCCGGTATGGTAACCTAAGTACCAGCGATTGTCTGACAAGAGTCTATAGTGGATACACGATCGCAGATGAATGAAGGAATAGAGGTCCGAAAATCGAGAGGCTTTGATTTATAGTCGTCGGCCGGTAAGGGTTGCCTGCGCCGACAGCTGATTCACCCAAGTCTCAAGATTTTTTGCGGTATTCACAATACTTTCGGAGTTTACAGCGAGGGCGCTAGCCGGTATGGTAACCTAAGTACCAGTGCTGGGCCGTAAAAGCCTACGGTTAATGCGAACGCGCGTGGGATGAGATAATGAAAAGAAATTAAATAAGAGGAAAGGGTTTTAGGAAAAGTAGAAAGAAAATTTTCTGCCCCCTTTTTTTTTTTTTTTTTTTTTTTTTTTTTTTTTTTGAAAATGGAGATTTGTATGGAGTGAATGGATTTTTGCGTTTAAGAAAGTGTAATAGTTGGGGTACAGTCGAGGTCAGATTCGATGAAGTGAACTAACTGTCCGTCAATAGGATTGTAATGGTACTCTACACCGGTCGAGAAATCTGTTATGATTAAATGGGTTTTTTCGGGAGCAGTAGGAGGTTCAAACCAGATTTTAAATTTGGACGTTTCAGGGACGCACAGTTCTTCTTGAACTTGCCTACGGAGGCAGGCGCGGCAGCTTTCTGTTTCGCCAGGTATGGAGTTTCGGGGCGGGGGGGAGGGGGGGAGGTATCAAGAGTCAAAATTATGTTTAACATCTGTATTTAGTAAGGGCGAACGTACTGCTACGCACAGGGTTTCTACTTATAAATTCGTCGACAAGGTTGTCCAGATCAAGCTCTTCAGTTACATCAGCATGAATGTGCAACGTCGCGAGGCTATTCAGTCGCTGTTGCAGCATAACCGAACGTAGATAAGATTTCAACCTTCGTAACGCCGAGAAGGACCTTTCGGCGGTGCACGACGACGCAGGGACCGTCAACAAAACGCGTACGAGTCTTACGAATTCGGGCAACAGATCTCGGATGCATGCGTTTTCTTTTAAGAAGGAAACCACGTCGCCGAGGGTGTTAACGCTCAGGTTTCGCTCTTTTATAATGCTTAAGCACATGTCGCGATGCAGCTTCAGTTGCTCGCCGTCAAAATCGTTTTTGTAGAAACAGGTTACTGTATCGGACTCGCAATCTTTTCCTACTACAAAATCCTCGAAGTTATTCAGGAGCTTTACTGTCTCGGACTCAAATCGGTGACTAAGAGACACCAGAACTTGATCAATGATCTCAAAAAACATTTTCCGATAATAATCTTCGGGTTTCGAAAAAGTGTGGCTCTCCGAGGATGTTATCTCCCGCCGACGGGGAACTCTACGAATCTGTGGTAGTTGTGGTTCTCCCAAGTTGAGATCTTTGGGCCCGATCACCGCTGACTGCCACACTTTTTCAAAGCCGGACTCTCTTGTTTGGCGTATGCTCTCCGTAATCGCTTTTACTTTTTCGTTGGAGTCGTTGGTGCTAAGATCGCTTTTTTGAAGTTGCGCATTCAAAACTTCAATTTGCTCTAAAATGGCGATAATAGCGACCAGCAGGAAGTAAAATTCAAAGCGCTCGAGTTGTTTAAAAAAACCGGCCGCTTTAGCCGAGACAGAACTGTCCACCGAGCGATCAGCTGATCTTTCTTCGAAAAACTGCATCGCTGCTTCGTAATTCGATTTTATCGTTTTCAAGAATTTGATGCGCATACACCATCTGAAATAGATACATTACTGATAGGATAAAAAACGAAAAAAGGCTCGCGTAGACGATCCCCGAAATTATGAGTGGCCTGTAATTTTCAATAGATATGCGTTTGTACCTCGTTGGGCAAAACGGCGATAATCCCGGAGCATCGCTGGCTTGCAGATTCTTGAATTCGGCTATCCTCTTTGGCGAATCTCGGATGAAGCTGATTAGGTCCTTAACGACGCCTATGAAGTTTCTAGCACAGCCGATACCTTCAATTGCGTCTTGCACGACGAGGTTGAGAGTGTGCGCCGAGCAATGAACGTACAGTGCCCTTGGCTCGATTTCTCGAATCCGTGTCTGTAAGCCCGAAACTTTTCCACTGACGTTTGCCGCCCCATCAAAACATAGACCTCGAAGATTAGAAATATCCAAATCAAATCGTGCTAGAACATCCTTGACGATCTCGAAGAGCGTTTTTGATTTTGTATCACTAGTTTCGTAAAAACCCATGAATATCTCTATAACGGTCAAATCCGGTAGAACAATTCTAATTGAGATCGACACTTGTTCCAATCTTGAGATGTCTGATGTTTCGTCAACGATTATCGAGAAAAATCTTGCAGATTTTATTTGTTCGAGGTTTTTGCGTGTCACTGCGTTCGCTAAGAGCTCGAGAATCTCGTTGATTTGAGTATGGTGGAGCCATTTGTAGCCGGTTCGTTTTAACCACGCTTCAAGTTCCGGGACGTCTTCAGCTCTCAGTTGTAAAAACTGCATAAGGTTTGAACGCTTATCGTCATCGTGGCCTCGAAAAGCGAGTCCCTGTCGCGCCAATACACCGATTGTGCCGAAAATTTTGTCCAGTGCAACTCGCGAATCACTAATTTCTTTGCGTTTTGCATTCGAGATGTGCTGTACTACACTTTTTTTCTTTAACGAACTAAATGCTTCTACAGCACTTCGATGCAATTCACTTGCTTCGTGTGACTTGAAACGAGCGGTAGCATTCTTCCAACAGTTGAAGCCGTTGACAACATAACATTCTCGCGAAATCGCGGCACAACTATTTTTTGGAAGCGGTAACTTTGTTTTTACTGCCTCAGTGCATACTGTGCAAATTGCTTTTTCGTTCGTGTTCAGATCAAGCCATGGATAAATGTTTTTCCACGTTCGAAAACTGCGTGGTATTTCTTTACCTGAAATAAAATATGTAGCATGCTTAGGATCCTAGAAAGGAATTAGGATTCACAGTGCGATCGACAAAGGAATTGCGGTAAACTGAGAAAGAACACGAGCATGGGTAAAGAAATAGCTCGTCTTCGAATTTAAAAAATTATTTTTAAAATAACGATGAAGCATATTTTTAAATCATTTAACATTTAATTCAAGCATCCTGTCTTTTTTGCATTATACCTTTTTGCGTCTTCAATTGCGTGTCTCCGAGGTTTTTTCCTCCGAGGTTCAGATTATCACGCTCTGTATTGGCGTTCTCGTCTTCCAAATGATGGGGTTCTTTCTGTTTCCTCTTCAGAAGAAACTTATCCATAGTGTTGGGTATGTATATACGAACACCAACACCATCAAATCGAAGCTTACAGAATTGTACGCGCAGTAGACAACGTTACGTGGAGTTCTGTCAGTAGAAGTATGCGAATCCTTAGAGGTTATGTTGCCGTTGCTGTGTCGGCAGTAGTAGCGTCTCACACCGTCCGCGCATAAAGTAGAATTTTGCAGTATCGGCCGGATCGCGCGAGCAATCATAATCATTATGGAACGGTATCTTGTCAGAAGCAAAAAAAAAGTCGCAAAAATATACATCTGTCGCGCCGGCCTACGAAATAAGTACGAGGGAATTCAAAAAAATAAATATATTCCCAGGTGTGGAAGCTCCACACTCAGTGAATTTCAGGTGTGGTACGCTCCATACCTTCCATACAAAAGTTGCCGCCCCTGTACGGAGGGATTTAAAATAATTCCGTAGTTTTTTACGGTTGATACGAGGTTTACGCGTCCTAGTTGTTAATTGATGGGATACGGCATCCATAGGTTTTGTGAGTTTTACCCGAAAGGGGTCGAAGAAATGTTATTATTTTTAGGAAAATACCGCGACGCGTTTTTTTTTTTTGTTTAAACGATGCAATCCGCGTAAATTGATACAAACTTATTTGGATATACAAAGTCGGTTTTCGTTTCTTTTTGACGAAGGATATGAGCTCGCGGGCCCAGTCCTACGATTTTCCCCAAAATATTTTAGTAAAGATGGACAGTGGTTGGTGATAGCCTTGCCTCCTGCCGTGTTGTATTAAACCGTGCTATCCACAAGTCCCACCTTATTTCGGATACAACGGTAGATTTAGATTTTTTTTTTTTTTTGACGGAGGATATGAGCTCGCGGGCCCAGTCCTACGGATTTAAAATTCCCCAAAAAAAAAAAAAAAATCACTTTTATTTATATTTTTATTAACTTTTTCTTTTTATTGGTACTGTGTTATCCTAAAGTGCCACCTTATTTCGGATAACGACAGTGAGTGGCTTATTTCATCAACGGGAGGGGTGCTCAATCCCTCTCGTTTTATTTTTTTTTTATGTTTTCTCCTTATTTCGGATAATTGATAGTGGTTTTAAAATTGTATTTATAGAGCGATGCACGCTCAGTTTTAACCATGTAGTCAAATATATATGTATATATATTAAGAGTAATTAAATTATACTTACGTCGCACAGACTAGTATAACGAATGCAACAGTCAAGCACGCCATTTAATCGGGAAATAGTGTCGGCACGATGATGGCTACTCTGGCGAATCGGTCCTACGGCAGTCGAGCGCAATCTGAGACGTTGCGATAAGGCGCTGGACCCAATGAGTCCCTTGGCTGAAGCGCGATTAATGGCTGCATGGGCGGTACACCACCTGTTCTTCGCGTACGCGGTTTTGTAGCACGACACTTTGTTTTTCGGAAGATTCGCGCCGAAACACGAAAGAACATTCAAAAGTGATAATATTCGATAGGTCCCGTGTTCGAATTTGCAGCGATGTCACTTCGCGGATAATAGTTTTATGCAAATAATGTCCAACACACTGGAGTACTTCCAGAATTTGAAAATGTGGAAAAATTGTGGATTATTGCAAAGACACAATGATCTAGAATAATTCATAAAAATTAATGAAATTGCAAAATCGCGGAATGTAATTACTAATTTGTTTTTAATTTTTAATTTTTAATTTTTAATTTTTAATTTTTAATTTTTAATTTTTAATTTTTAATTTTTAATTTTTAATTTTTAATTTTTAATTTTTAATTTTTAATTTTTAATTTTTAATTTTTAATTTTTAATTTTTAATTTTTAATTTTTAATTTTTAATTTTTAATTTTTAATTTTTAATTTTTAATTTTTAATTTTTAATTTTTAATTTTTAATTTTTAATTTTTAATTTTTAATTTTTAATTTTTAATTTTTAATTTTTAATTTTTAATTTTTAATTTTTAATTTTTAATTTTTAATTTTTAATTTTTAATTTTTAATTTTTAATTTTTAATTTTTAATTTTTAATTTTTAATTTTTAATTTTTAATTTTTAATTTTTAATTTTTAATTTTTAATTTTTAATTTTTAATTTTTAATTTTTAATTTTTAATTTTTAATTTTTAATTTTTAATTTTTAATTTTTAATTTTTAATTTTTAATTTTTAATTTTTAATTTTTAATTTTTAGTTTTTAATTTTTAATTTTTAATTTTTAATTTTTAATTTTTAATTTTTAATTTTTAATTTTTAATTTTTAATTTTTAATTTTTAATTTTTAATTTTTAATTTTTAATTTTTAATTTTTAATTTTTAATTTTTAATTTTTAATTTTTAATTTTTAATTTTTAATTTTTTTAAATTTTTCATATATATATTTATTTATTTCTTTTCTATCAATCAAGTTTTAATTTAAATTCAACTCGTGTTTTAATCACGGAAGTGTTAAATTCACGCCAATTTGCAACTTTACTTTCAAACAAGTAATAGTAATAATTCAAAACTTGAGTATCCCACTTCTGACACCAAAATTTTTGTATGTTACGTCTCGATATAATTCAAAATATATAAAGAATATTAAAAGTTATCGCGAAATACAAAGACCGAGCGCAAACTTGCGCTAAAAAGTAATTATAAAATTATTCGAAGACCCAACATACGGGTAATTAATTATTCAGACTCCCATTCGGAGTGGACTCAAAATAGAACTTCAAAGTACGGAAAGAGAAACACGACTAACTAAAGGGACTGACAATTATAAAGAAGAAAGCGGGTAGACGTGAAAGTGGGGAAATTGGGGACCGTGAGATAGCTGACGCAGCGTCGCGCGCGCGGCCAGCAAAACTGCAAAAGTTGGAAAAGATAAGAGACTCGCGAGTCGCGCGAACAAGACTCGCGGTTTTTAGCGTAACGGATGTGGAGAGTAATATAGCATCTCTCCAAATTTCTGTCTGAATGAAAATAGAAGCTCATGGGAATTAAAACGTTTGAGTTTTAATTCTCAGCGCAGGTTAGCGTGAGAAAGGAATTTTGAAAAGAAAGCGGTTAGTGGTGTGAAAAAGAAATAGGATGTTAATTATTATAAAATAGGAAAAAGAAGAAGAATAGGGAAAAATAGCCAGGACGTAACAGGGACGAATGGCTGCCATACGCGATGTTCACCTACAACTCCACGCCGCATACGGCCACGGGAATGTCACCCTATATGTTGATATTTGGTCGCAAAGCAGAATTACCGACCGGGGTAAAACAAGAATCGAGAAATACCTACACGCTCGACAACATCGCTCAAGAATTGCACGAGAGGTTGAGAGCCGCGTGGACAATGGCAAGAAATATCCTACGGCTCGCCAAGGAGAACTACAAGCGGCAATTTGATAAGACAGTACGTGATACGGATTTCCGAGAGGGAGATCGGGTGCTCCTATACGACGATACTGTAAGACGAGGACGCTCCGCTAAATTGACACCCCGATGGACGGGACCCTATCACGTGCTTGCTAAAAAATCGCCTGTAAATTACGAAATAAAAAAGGCCGGAAAACGGTTACGGTTCACGCCAACCGTTTGAAACTACACATTGACTATTAGAAAAAAAAAAAAAAAACACGCAGATCCCTACCTAAAGACCTAAAGGAAGGAAAAGGATTACCCGTTACGACGGGGGACTGTTCACATTAACCTAAGAAAAACGCAAAAAGTTCATCATTTTCACCCCCGAACAAATTTATTACAAAAAAATGAGATAACTAAGCTCAAAAAGGTTAAAAAAAAATGATACAAATGAGTTTATTACAAAAAAGGAGATATGATTTTATGCGTCGGTGGGGAGGTGGTATCTACCACCAGGCCGAAGTTGTCCCATCGAGTGGAAAAACATCGAAATAACGACGGCCGTCGAGCTGGCGCAACCAACAGTCCGGGCAGTCGTAGGGGCAGCACCCCTCTTCCACCGGTCCCTCGCGGAACAGGAGCGCCAGCCCTAGAAACCCGGGATGGTTGAGCAGAGTGCCCCAGGGAGGATCCCTCTCCCAAAACACGTCGCGACTATCTCGTAGGAAACCTCGGCGCCGACGGACCTCGCTCGCTTCTCGTATGAAGCGCACCATCCACTCGGGATGGCGGGGGCGACGGGCCTCGAGCACCCCGGCCTAAAAAGAAAGCAAGAAGGCGATTAATAAAATAAGTAAATAAATAAATAAATAAAAATCATGTTGTATAGGAAAAGTTACTTACCAGATGACGGAGCACATCTGGAATCACGTCCATATCGTGGACATAGTGGGTCATTTTTAAGAAAATGTTTTTTTTTGTTTTTTTTTTGTGGGAACATTGCAGATTAGCACTTCCCTATCTGAGTGCGATCCGCGCATCCGAGACAGGAAAGGGATATAGGATTTCAACCTTCGCTACCAGCCCCGGTATCTACTTCGAGGACTCTGGTAGCCTATATGAAACCAGAGCTGTCTGGCGTTTGGTAATTCGTATGGACCTAACAAATATGATGACTAGGGAACTTAGCCTAAAACTCCAACTGAAACGATTAATAAGCCTATGCGACCTGGAATTAGAAACGGACGATCTTTGCACCGTTCTCCGTGACGCGGTGACCCGCATGGCACAGAAAATCGAGGATAAAACCACCACGATACGTGACCTCGTTCAACCACGGGAAGAGCGTAAACGACGTGGACTCATAGACGGATTGGGTTCTATAATAAAATCTATCACCGGGAACTTAAACGCTATGGATGCAGAAAAAATTCATACAGAAGTAACCGAGATAAGCTCGAGCCAACAAATGCTGAAAGAAAGTTCAAAGGACGAGCTCCAAGTCGTGGAATCTACTCTCGAGATTTTCAAGAACGGCACCGACGACATGCAGACAAACGAGCAGGCTTTAAAAGAACTCACCGCTCACGTATATGATAGCCTTACGTCGGACGAACACAAGCTAGCCAGATGACAATGTTTGGATGAGAGCCTCGCCGCAATAAGCGCACTAGTGGAGGCAATGCTCAACGGCTCGAGCGAGCTTGTGTGCCTCATCACTGAGATCGCGAATGGTAAGGTGAGCGCAGCGACGATAATACCACGAAGGCTCGTGCAATATCTCACGGACGCGTTACCACACTTGTCACCGGGCAGTAGTTTGCCCGTAGCAATAATGACGGCCCAGACGCCAACACTTATCCGGCTGGCCGATACAATGGCTTACAGCCAGGGTAAAAACGTAATACTAATACTCGACATCCCACTAGTGGGACACCAAAAATTTAGCATTAGCAGGATATACGCCGTACCGACACGGGCAGTTAATAACTCCTTCTACTATATCGAAAATATAGAAGACCTAGTAGTCGTAAACCTAGAGAACCGACTTTACCTACGTATGGTTATACGTAGGTAAAGTAGACGAGACGCAGTCGAGTACCAGAGACCCTTGCACGAGCGATAACACGCCAAGACGAAACACCGGTGGATGCTGGGACCCGGGGTCCCGCTACTAAGAAGTTCGATAAGGACCCACGGGAACTGCGACTAAGCAGAATTCAGAGTTAAACGCAGAGGGGATAATTCGGTCGTCCCAGCCACAATTAATATTTAAAACTTTAGTTCTCGACGCGAAACGACACGGTGCACACCTCTTCTAAATACAACAGAGTGTTCCCTACAGCGATCAAACTCCGGGTTTTCTTTGTTCTTCAGATCAGTAATTAGCGGGGTATTCAGTCGGATAGCAATCGCTCGTGCTGGAGTCTCACCGGGACTAACCCTAGCTAAATGTAAGATCAAAGGCTCGTCATTTTCAATAATTATTTCAATTTAAATCCACTTTACAACTATTTCAATTAAGTTATATTTCGATTCAAATTACAATTACTTTGAAACCATCGTTCTGGAATAATTATTTCAATTTGAATTTGAAACCATCGTTCTTGAATAGTTGTTTCAATTTAAATTCACTTTACAAATTATTTCAATTAAGTTACTTTGTATTTAAACCTCCGTTTCTCGAATAATTATTTCAATACAAAATTTCAATTGTTTAAAACCATCGTTCCTTGAATCACTATTTATTTTTGAGAACTCACTGAGATTTTTCGTTCTTAACCTCCAACTCCCTACCTTGGCGTTCTCTTTGCTTACAACCCTTCGTCCAGCTTATCAGATTGACGTTGGTGTTCTCTTTGCCTACAACCCTTCGTCCAGCTTATCAGCTTGACGTTGGTGTTCTCTTTGCCTAGAACCCTTCGTCCAGCTTATCAGCTTGACGTTGGTGTTCTCTTTGCCTACAACCCTTCGTCCAGCTTATCAGCTTGACGTTGGTGTTCTCTTTGCCTACAACCCTTCGTCCAGCTTATCAGCTTGACGTTGGTGTTTTCTTTGCTAGAAATTTTCCTCGAACCCCCAAGTCTCAACTAATTACCCTATCTAGATGGTAAAACGAAAGCGAGCTGGGAAGAACATTCAAAAACGAAAACGGCAATGTAGAGAGCAGGAACCAAATAATTCGAGAGAAAATTTGGCGGGGCCTAGTTTGGGTGAGACCTATGCTGTCGCCAGTAATCCGACAATTAAAGTGCCAGCCCGAAACCCCGGGGGGAAATTAACTTTACCAGTGTGTACGGTGATCGGTGTACCTGCTATCAGGTCTTCCGTCATATGTGAGGAAAGACCGGTGGGGTATAACGGTCCAGCCATTCACCAAGAGGATATTCCTCTGTTTGATATCGGTCGCCACGAACGAGCTGTTGAGGTGTTTGTGACGCACGAAAACAACGAACAAGGTGGAGAACCAAGAGCATTGGATCTCCACGAGCTCTCAACCGAAAGCGAGAACAGTGGCGAGGAGCCATCAGCGGCGGACGAAGACGACACTTGGGAAGAGACGCAGGATCCCGAAATACACATTCTAGTCCAACCATAAATTACAGGAAAATCAAAACCTATAATTGTGTAAGCCACAATTTAATATCGCGCCGACTTTGTGCTTCGATCCCAGTCCGGCACATTCCGGGCTAAAACGAGGCAAAGAAAGAATGTTTAGCTTCGTTGCGTTAACCCTCAAAATCCATCACGTAACACTGTCTTTCTTTGTCATCCATCTTGGAGGCCTCCTTGTCTGAATTTTACACCGATATTGAATGCTTCATCATCTTCATCTGGCATGCCCATTGCTACCTCCTTCACCATAAATTGCCTACGCCTGTGGAGATCATCAATTTCAATACTGAGCTAAGTGGACGCGTTTCGTGCGATCTATTCTTATTATTCATGCGTTATTATTTATCATTGTTCGCCGGGATTCTTGCCATCTTTTTATTTATACTCATGGGCGTTTTATAGTGATCTTATATATATATATTTTTTTTTATATCTTGAAATTAACGAATCGTTGTCGCAAATATTCCCATATATTTCATCGTAATTTTATGACTGTACACTAATTACCATTAATTTCGGTTTTGATTAATGAATTGATTTTCGTCTGATTTAATATTCGTAATTTTCCTGATAATCTGTATTTTTATTGATATTCATTCTTGTGCATAATCTTTACTGCAATAATCTTGTGATAATTAATGAAATGGAATTGTTAATCTTGTGCCGGAGCAGGTGAATTTCTTGGACGTTTTTCGTGATATACGTGTTCATTATAATAGCATTTATGATCGGGATTATTATTGCTTCTTCAATGATTCATTAATTAGAAATAATATCTTGTGTGCCATATTCATACTCTTTCTTCATCTTACGCATATAATTGTGGAATTCGTTTCATGATTTTTATTTGCGTTCGGGTTACTTGATTTTATAATTTCGATTTCCATCATCTATTTTTCCATCTTTTTATTTTATTTTCTTTTTTTATTATTCTTGCTCCCAAATTTATTTCGATTTATTTCACATTGTAGTTTCTGCTTGTAATCTACCTGATTTAATTAATTCCCACGGCTATCTTTTGACATTCATTTTTCCAACTTATTACATTCATTCTTAATACTGTTTTTATTGGTAATTGGGAAATAAGGGTTTTATAGGGTATGCGTATGTTGAATTTTATCCGATTTTCGTGATTTATAATTTGTATGGTGTGATTATCTTATGATCGAATTTGCTCGCTATTTATTGCGTACACTATAACTGATATATTTATCGTGTGTTGATCGTTATCCGATCGGGCATTGAATTTCGCGTGACAATAGACTTTCGTCTGTTGTGTTGTATTGAGTGGGTATATTTTTTTTTTCTTTCGGGGTTCACCCATAAGGTCCCCCTTTGACTGTGTTGTGCGTATATCTCGTCTCTCTTACAACTGTGTGGTCGCTGTACACGGCTTGAAGCGATTGTTTGAGGGTCAGATATATCGCTACGTGTGTATCAGATTCCGAGAATTGAGTTTATTCTTCACCAAAACCAGAAGTCGTTTGATTTTCCTAACCTTTTTTACCCCCCATTAGGTAAACATGCTCATGCTTCTCAACCAGAATTTCGTTTTCGTTTAATTTTTATTGCTTGCCATTTCACGTTCCGTTATAATTAATTAATTTCCATATCTCCACATTCAGTCCAATACAAGTTAATTAGCTGTGAGTCTCAATTCAGACGCGGTTCATTTCCATATTTTAAATTCAAATTCTGTTTAATAAACTAAAACATTACAATATGCAGTCCGAAACACCCATCTATCCCGCTCACGGCAACGGCCTGCGCTGTCCCAAGCGAGTTATCATGCTCACCCACTCCCTTATCGTCACAATGCAACAACCCGGGAGATGGTTATTCGTAGCACCGACCGAAGAACCGATCGGAATATATTGCGACCATGAACCCGCACACCATGGCATGTTAAAAAATTCAGGTATATTGGCTTTGATAGGTAAATGTAAAGTAACCGCCCAAGACTTTAATCTCCGAACCGTCCAGAGAATCACCCAAACATTCCACGAGGACTATTTGCCAGCATTCAATTTGACCTTGTCAGAGATCGACAAGTCCGAAATTCTACAGTGGCCGACGAAGTGAAAAATATGCACCTGAAAAAAGTGTTGAGTCATCCTGAGGAGTTTAAATACCTCGGAACGCGAGTGGAAGTGATAAAATCTAATCTGGACACCGTACTTACTCGTAACGAGCAAATTTATCATAACATAGGGTTGTACTCAATAGGCACGATAATGACTGTAGCATTGGTATGTTATGCGGCATACAAGTACTATAAGCGTAAAGGTAACTCTAAACCAGCCGCGCCAGCAGCACCAGCCGAGTCAGCACCTCCAATCGCATCCTCAACACTGACACTGCCTCGCGCACCTGTTAATCTTAATCTCGAGTCACTCACCCCATCACGGGAAAGACTACGACGCACAATTAAATCGCAACTTTAACAAAACAAACAGCCAGAGAGTATGACGCACATAAACACCCCAATGCTACAAAATAGTAAATAAAATAAAAACTAGTGGAATGAACATATGGAAAAAAGTTTTGTACCAAAGTATGGGACATGAAAAATACACCCGAGTGACCATTCGGTAGCCATAAAAAAATAATTCAATAATTTCCTAAAAACAAAAATCCTTTACAACATTCTTCTTTTGATTTTAAGGGGGGAGGGATGTAATGCCCCGGAATTTATTTTAATTTTTAAATTTTTATTCAAGCGTTAATTCCGTTTCTGAACAGAATTAACGCAAGGCCACTGGCACGGCCAGTGGAATTTGCCGACACTGCTAAATCAATAGCCAATCGAGGCACGCCAACACTATGCAGACGTTAACAGTTTTCTGCAACTAAAATCGGAACTCACGGATAGCAACCTTGATTACGGCAGTCTCAATCAAAACCTCGAAGCGATCGAATGGTCTCATTGGATAGACTCGACATAAGATTCTTGTAAAATCTACTGTAATATCAAGAACATACCTTTTCTAAATTTATTCAATAAATAAGTCTATAGTATTTCGGGTTACGTGAGTTCCTACTCTTTAACCGAAAACGATCCCTCAACAATAAATTAACTCAACCTGGAAGTCTCGTAATTTGACAACCTACGAGGTGACGGGTATTACAGAGAGCAGCATGACCTTTTTCATAGCCCCGGGGACCTCTTAGAATCAACCAACGCGATAAGCCACAAAATCCTGACAACCGACGACCAACCCGTGTTTAAGCGTCAATACCGTTTCCCACCCGCTCATAAAGATGAAATAACGCACCAAATCGGCGAATTAATCGATGGGCGCTTTATTGAACCATCGGATTCTCTGTACAGCTCACCTCTGTGGATCGTGCCCAAAAAGCCCGATTCCCAGGGGAAGCCTAAATGGAGAATGGTAATAGATTACAGACACCTCAATGACAAGATGGTGGGAGATGCGTATCCTCTCCCAAATATTGTAGATATCCTCGATCAGCTAGGCAACGCAAGATATTTTTCGGTCTTCGATCTGGCGGGCGGGTTTCATCAAATAAAGATGCATCCCGCTGATGCTCATAAAACGGCATTCTCGACACCGTTCGGGGATTACCAGTTTTTACGTATGCCTTTCGGGCTTAAAAACGCCCCTGCCACATTTCAACGCCTAATGGACAGGGTGTTGAGCGGATTACAAGGGATAGAACTCGTTTGCCTCGACGATATTTTATTGAATGCAAACATACTCGAGAAACATGAGGTGAAGTTCAAAAGACTCGCTGACCACTTGCGCAGGGCGAGTTTGAGGCTCCAGCCCGATAAATGCGAGTTTCTTCGCAAAGAAGTTGGCTATTTGGGCCACATTATTAGTCAGAACGATATTAAGCCCGACCAAAAAAATTAGTGGCAATAAAGCACTAACCCTAGACCAACCAATCCTACGAAAATCAAGCAATTTCTCGGCCTGGCTGGATACTATCACCTCTTCGTAGAAAATTTCTCTGGAATAGCTAAACCACTAACTCAACTCCTGAAAAAGGGAGCCCCATACAAATGGACGGAGCAGGAAGAAAAAGCTTTTATCGAGCTTAAAGATATTTTATGCAAACCCCCGGTGCTATAGCACCCGGATTTCACGAAATCTTTCATAATTAGTACCGATACCTCGGCACTTCCAATCGGCGGGGTATTCAGCCAGGGAGAAATAGGTAAAGCTAGGCCAGTTGCTTACGCTTCACGTACGTTAACAAAGGCCGAAATTAATTACTCGGTAATAGAAAAATAATGCTTAGCCATCATTTACGCCGTAGATTGTTTTTGACATTATGTCTATCATAGGGAGTTCGTGTTAATAACGGACCACAAGCCACTGGTTTGGTTGGACTCGATAAAAGACCCCTCGAATCGTTTGTTCGGCTGGCGATTCAAACTCGGTAATTACGATTTTTAAATTATTTATAAACCGGAAACGGCAAATAGCAATGCTGCCCTATCACGAAACCCACCGGAATCAATTAAGGTGGTTTATTTGGTTAGACCGATTAGGAAGCGTGATGCCCCTGATGGGCCAGGGGAAGACGAACCCACGACGAGTGGGTCGAAAAGGAGAAAGAGCGAACAGGACGATCCAGTGCGAACGGAAATGAACGAAAGTATGACAACTAGGTCTAAATCGAGAAAACGCGAGCTAGATCGTGTAACGGGATTAGAGGGCATCGCTAAATCTAAGCCCTTAGAGATAATGAGGGAACTGCACCAGTTAGAATTGGATTCCTCAAATGATACTTCTCTCATGGGGGAAACTAGTGAAGATAGCATTCCAGCCTCAACACCCGATAATGTTCCCGGGCGTGTAATAGAACTAAGTAGTACACCTCCGTTTACGGAAGATTTCTCCGGAATGAGCAATTCATCCAGCGACGAAGAAGACGCCTCTGAAGTCGCGGATGAACCAAATGTGGTCAGGTTCACACTTAGTGAAACTCGCGATAGAATAAGCATGCGACCACTTGGTATATGTAAAATTACCACTAAAAATCAACCAGTCGACGTTGGCGCGATAGAATTGTCCGAAACCGGAAGGTTACCTACGAATGACCACCTTACGTTCGCGAGAGTTAGTGAAAATCGCGTGAGATCCAAATTATATATAGCGCTTCCCGTCAAAAACGATTTGCGATCAAATACCCATTCAGCCGGCCTAGATGAAACATTCCAATCTCTGCGCAACGCGATAACAGAGCTTCGCGTAAAATCATTTAACATAGCAAAGACGGAAAACATAGACGATATAGCTTGGACTAGCGCGATTGACTTGCTTAGGAATAATCTCGGCGATCTACCTGTCCATGTAACGATACGTAATCACAGCGTGCGTATACCGCCCAAAGACGAAAGAAGAGAGACCATCCGGGAGTGTCATGACTCCCTCATTGGGGGCCACAAGGGTGTCAACAAAACGTACTGGAGAATTCGCGAGAATTCTGGAAAAACATGAAGGTCAATGAAGGTCATGAAGGTCAATATCCAGGAATATATTCAACAATGCGAAGGATGCCAGTTAAAGAAATTGGTGAGGGTAAAGACCAAACAGCCGATGGTCCTCACCGACACACCGGGTAGTGCCTTCGACAAAATCTCCATGGATATTGTGGGACCACTTCCCATCACTGAAGCGAGACATACGAATATTTTGATAATCCAGGACCTGCTTACGAAATATTCGGTTGCTATTTCACTGCGGAAAACAACAGCCATGGACGTGGCTGACGCGTTCACCAAAAACATCATCGCACATTTTGGGGCGCCCAGAGCGGTGCTCACGACCAAGGAACAAACTTCTGTACCAGCTTGATGAAGGACGTCGCGAGGAAATTCCGTATAAGGCAATACCGAACGACGGCTTTCCACCCGCAGACGAATGGATCAATAGAGAGATCGCACCATGTCTTAGCAGAATATCTCAAACAATTCGTGGACCACCGTACTGACGGGGACGAATTATTGGAACTAGCAATGTTCTCCTATGTTACATGTCGCCACGAAGGTTTACTGGTTTCACTCCGCATGAGCTAGTTTACGGGAGACTGGCATGTAAACCTTCTAACCATGACCATATTGAAGAAAATCAAAACCACAGTTATGTAAAATATTTGGAAGATCTGTTCCAAAAAATTCGCGGTCTCCGGGAGATAGCCGTCGAAAACTTACAGAGAGCTAAACATAAATCGAAAGAACATTAGGATCAGCCAATTACTCCACAAAATTTCAAGGTTGGAGACATGGTTTATGTCCTCAAAGAACCAGGAGGCAAGTTCGCCGATCAATATGTAGGGCCCTGCCCTGTATTAGAAATCCTCACGGGAGGAAATGTTAAAATAAACTTGAACATGATCTCGTGACATCCGCTTCCCTCGAAATCTGATCAAGTTCGAGGAATTCCGGGTGTGTTTCTTCAATCAGTGGGACAACTTCCAACGTGAAAGAGTATTGTACTTTGACCAAGCCAGAGGCTTCTTTTACTATTTACCACAGGGGTCGAGAAACACCTTAAGTATCGACATCGAAGACGTAGAATTGATCGTGTTCAATGGAGAAAAATTTACAAGGAGCGACTACAAGAGCTCCATCGACAGCTTCTCGACATATGTATATATACAGCGTCGTTTGGTGGATAAAGCTAGATGGGATGCCGCCACACAACCACCGAATACCACCAAGACACCTTCGTGGGTCTGGGCGATGTCTCATTTATTGCTATCGCCATCCTCCTGATGACGATCACTTCAACAGAGGCAATAGTTGGATAGGACCAACGGCGCGACGCTCAATGTGACGACCATATCGCTGACAGGGGTAGCCGAATGCGAACCGCTACCTAAAGACCCAGAATCATCTCAAGTGTACATTCAGCTCCTCCAGTTATCGGGATTCGATAACACGGACGTTATTCAGTACAAAATAGAGATTATACGGATAATACATCATTGTGGAATGCATTCCCACAACTCCATAGTTCACGACGCGCTACGTGAATACATTCAAGAGATCGACGAAGCAACATGCCGAAGGATTCAAGAAACTGGAATCATCCGACTGGTCTACTCAGCAGAAGTCATCGGCCTACGAAAAAATGAAACGACTATAAGAAGTCTTACTTTGGCCGGATCAACAACGACGGACGGAAAGAGCAGTGGCACCCAGTATAGTGATCCATTCGGAACCTGGGACAACGTGGTACATGCCACAGTCCAAATAAGTCTTTCAACACACCAAGCAACAGTGGACCTACGAACGGAAAAAATAATCCTCGTGTCTGGCACGCAGTGTGAACTATCTGAAGGACATTGCCTAGACATTGAGGGTAATAGTGCTTTTTGGAATGTCGCTCCAGTCGATACGTGTAACTTTAAAATGTATGACGTGTTGTACGAAGGTGTGGTGACGAAATTCACCACTAAGGACAATAATTCTCGTCTACCAGACGTATATTCGCTCGACTCTAATTCAACGATCTTCGCACGAGCAAAAAGAGCAGAACTCCACTTTTGCGGTTATCTGCTCATTACTACCGAACATCCCAAGTTATATATCCTCGAGATACGGAAGGAAGAATCTTTCGCATCAGCTAAAAGGATCTCTGTGAATAATCTCGACATTTTTACGTATATCAACTCAAAGTTCATCTACGTGGAAAAACACGTGAGGAAACAGATGACGAGTTTGTATAAGGACGTGTTGACTCAAAGATGTAATGTGGAGCGACAGATACTCAAGAACCCGCTCTCGATCGCTGCTCTGTTGCCTGAAAAGTTCGCATACACCGTAATGAAGGGCGCAGGATACATGTCTGTGATCGCTGGGGAAGTCGCCCACATCATAAAATCCGGTCAAATGCAAACTGCGTCGTACCGAGGATTGTTACCAAGAGCGGCCAGTAACTCATCGTAATGAATCTTATTACCTGTCACCTACCACTAGGACGTTAGTAAGATCGGGGACTCTGATAACCTGTGACCCTATTGTACCAGTTCAGTACCAGATCGAGGGAACTTGGTATCGCTTTTCTCCTCAACCAGTAGAAGTTATGGCACCTCGGGTTCTTGAACCGACGTCTAAACCAACGTGGACATACCAATCAGCCGGCGACCTCGCCAACAGCGGAATATACACCGAGGACGATGTTAACAAGCTCCGTGATAGGATAATGTTCCCGGCAGAGAAGTCAGCACTACTCAACAACATTGCTCGAGGTAGCGCAGGATACTCGCTACCAATGGGAAGTGTCTCAATCAGAGGACTACTCGATGAGGAAAAGCTCAAACATCTTGCTGATAATGCAGCAACACGAATCTGGAATGGATTCGTAAAGTTTGTATCCGCCAGCGCAGGTGTGATTGGCGTATTCCTCATTATTCGGGCGATAAAATTCGTCGTTGATACGTGCGTCCAGGGGTACGCAATACATTCTCTATACGGATGGAGCCTGCATCTACTCGGAGCAATATGGAGCTCTGTCACTAGTCTCCTTGTCACACTGGGTCATCAGCGAGAAAAACAGGTCTCAACAGACGTCGAAGTGGCACGGCCAACTACAAGCGGAGTCTATCCGAGAATCCCACCAAAAGATCCAGCACTGAAGACAACACCAAGGAACAACAACAAGGAAGAATCTGTACCCGAAGACACATCCGGTTACGCTGGACGGCGTCGACCCTGTTCTCTCTGCGCGCCTTGTCGCCACTTGTATGCACAGCCAAGGCTCTGCATCCAGCCAAACCGGGGGAGGTGTTACGTCCAGGGTACGACGCAACAGGTTATATGGATAATTATAAAAAAAAATTTGTTATATGTTACGTCCTGGCTATTTTTACTAATACAATTAATTATTATCTTATTATTTCAAGTATTCTTCTCTCATGCTTCTATATTTCTAATCCAACGCCAAAAGAAAACAGTCCAGACGTTTACGTCTAAAAAGCCTCAAATTCTGCTAATGCATATCCGGTGTACAATTCTGCGCTTCGCTCTTTCCAATTTTTATATAGTTTTTGGTGACTAATGGCTCCAGAAACCCCCACTTAATTTCGTATTCACACTTTCTTCATTATTTCAATCTTTTCACTCGTCAGTCTTTGATCATGTCTGGAATTGTAATTATCAGGCTCACGTGTCTGATTGGCAAAAACTACACGCTAAAGTTGTCTGTGTATTATCTATATTGTTATAATAATATCCAAAAACATTTTTTGAGGTATTAATCAAATAAACAAGTTTATGTGCATGATAATACGAAATTTTTATTTAAATAATTAATCGAACCACGAAACCTCAAATCCTCATTCATCCGAGACGTAACATTATATAACAGTGTTTATATTTTTTTTCGCTTTCTTCAATGTAGAATATCGGTCACATTAGGCACTTATTCCTTTTTTTTTGCGTATGGTTGAAGACTGAAGCTTCCAAAGGAACCTTCATTCTCCAACCATACGATTACAAGTATATTGTTACACCGCGCGACAGACGTGACCTAAGTAGACCCACGGTGATGCCAAGGGTACGTACTCGGCTCTCGCTCCCGTCGTGGAACGGAAAGCCGTTGATCCAGGATCGAGCGGGCGGCCGATGCAGTGCTCTCATAAAGAGTTGCATTGTTCGTGGCAACTAATCGTCACCTATACTTTGTAAGGCATATGTAGATGTGATTAGCTGAGTTAGGCAGTCTCACGCGTCAACGCAAGACGCCAGGCTTCGAGAGCACGTCGAGCGACGGTGATAAGCCGGGAGACGAAACACAAGATACAGTGGTTGGTCCAACCGTCCACCCGCCGTGTGAAGTACCAAGAATAGAGATAGGGCCCGGTGAGAACAACAGTCCTCTGCTACACAAAGAAAGTCACTGGAGGGGAGGGTCTTAGACTGATTAGGTACTTATTCTCGACACTTTGGTCGTCAGTCTGATTTGGTTCTCGGCTTTGAGCGAACCGTATGATTTGCTTTCAATTTTTATTCGCGAGGAATATCCTCTTTATTTTTCGAGTATCAGTTATCAAAAACATTGTATCACGCGGTTTGTTATACTTGTGTTGGTTTTAAAATACAATTATTCAAAACCATCCAGAACTTAAAACTTTGCTCAACCAGTGCGTATTTTGAACTCTGACTTTTCATTCGGCGAGAGTGATTTCCGTGGATTTGTGGGGCTGCTCTGTGCTGGTTGTCGTGAAGTTTAAAGGCGTGCGTAAAAATTTAAATTTTTAACGCCCCTATCCCTATCTTTCTCTTTACGCAGACACCCACCATCCTTCCGTCTCGTAGGCATTACGTGCCACGAGTCATCTGTTCTGTTTTCTGAGATCTGAAACTGCGCGGGGAGAGTGTAACTACTTGGTGAGCTAGCTATAACTGCGGGCGAATCCTCATTTTCATACTGTGCTGGCGGTAGTGCCGACCACTGCATACTCGCCGCACACCGAACAACCTCGAGTGCCGCCTTCTGGTTGGCGCCCTGGACGTTCCCTACGCTGTTCCTTTCAACTAGAACACGTGGCGTTGAAACAACTACACACGGGTTCGAGATTCTTTTTTTTCACAAGACCGGGTGGTACTTAAGGGTCCTACACCCGGGCTTCTTTCTCTTTTCGGCCAACTGTGTTGCGAGGACACCCTCTTGGATTTCCACGCAGGACCGTTTGCCTACTTACCCTACCATTTCTGTACAAATCAACCTTGTTAACTAGACGCCTAAACACCGATCGGGCAGAAACTACAGGACTCGTCTAGACAAGTTAGCTACACTCCACTCTGTAGAGAACGTGGGCGATCAAACGTCGGATGTTTTATCCGCGGCAAACACTCGGCCCGTTTCTTCTGTCAATCTGAACCGCGGGACCAATTTGTCGTATTCCAGTGCCACTGTGTCTGTTATGGGGTTGTATCACCCAGCATTTAGTCTTTCACGCACCTGCCAAAGGATGCCGACGGCCGCAGTGCGCCCATTGCAAACACTGCGCCCCTTGGTTCTTACGACGGAGAGACCCAATTGGTACAAGGGGCCGGCTATTGACCCTGCGCTAGAGGAGACTCACGGGATTGGGCCATCCCAACGATTGTTGGTCCCAATTCCCACTCGAACGGTTACCCACGTCCCGCGGCCAACACAAAGTCTGCCCGAAGACACAGACAGCGACAGTACCAGCGACGCATCGACTCATCCAGTTACCCCTGACCCTGTGGAACTCGTATATTTAGACGAGTAAAATTGCAACAAGGTAAGTTCATTGATATAAATTTGGGTTAAATTCATGTCTTCAATCTGAGAGCCCCGGAGAGCGCATCACATGACAATCATCCGAGCGATGTTCCTATCCCTAAGCGGCGCATTCCGCTCGAAAAAGGAACAGTTAGAGCCTTTTGTGCCCCCCGGACGTAACAATATATATATTTTTTTTAAACAATATGTTTATTTTTCCAAATTTTTCTAAAATAAATGGGTGGTACTGTGCCCTTACGGGGCACTTGTACAAAGAAAGGCACATAAAATAAGACACCCAAACTAATTGGATGTCGTTGATTCTTCTTTGTTTTCCTTCCTGAATTTTAGTATCTAGTTGTACGTTACAGTTATATATAGAGAAAGAGAATTATTAAACTTGTATGTATTGTAACGATTCGTTAAACTGCGTAAACCGTAATCTTAAACTAAGATAACTTTACGCGGTAAAAGATGTGTTTTATTAGTTTGAGTTCGTGCTCGGGACCGGGACTTTTGGGTAATGGTCACTCGACGTGACACCTTTACTACCTACCTCTGACCCACCCATCATGTCGTGCGTGCATTATTCTTCGCACGGATTGGGATCCTGATCGATAGGCCCGTTCTTCAGCCTTTATTTATCGCTTAATTAATAATTTTCATGGCGAAAATTATTGATACCGCATGCAGATTTATCTTTTATGTAAATTTCTTTCATTTGGTATATTTATGATGTTATTTGTTTAATTTGTTTAATGTTATTTTAATTCTATTGATTTATTCAATAATAAATTAATAATCTATTTATTACATCTGAATGTAACGATTTGTTCCGTTACATCGCCCTTCCAAACGATTAAATGCAGGTGAGTAAGAGTGTTAATTGTTTATTAATTGTTTATAAAACAAAATTTGTATCAATTTTAGGAGTTTTTTAGCTGTCGCTCTTGTACGGCTTTTATAGTGATCATCGTCTCTTCACTGGCTTTTGTTGGTGGAGTCACACTATGTGTCGGCGGCCGGGCTGGTGGAGGTCGCACCTTGGTATGCGAGTGTTGAAGGTTGATCGCGTCGATGATGATCGGGTCCGTACCGGAGCCTTTGCTTCGGCGCTGCTATCGCAGTTTTTTTGCTTCTAGGTATGGTCCTAATGTAATAGCTGGTCGATTGTTCTGGCGGATACATTTCGGCTCTTTGCGAGGAAGAAAAGACGTTCCTCCCGGAGGCCACGTATTTGTTGTTGCAGTCTTTCGTCTTCCATGAGGAAGGCGAAATACATGGGCTCGGTGGAGGTGCGAAGGCTCCTGTTGGTCCGCAGAGCGCGTGGCGTTCTATCCCTTTGGATCGCCTGATTATCCGCGGGCACGTATGTTCGCGGAGTAATATACTTAAATCCGTAACGAAAGTCGCCGGTTTGCGTGTCTTTATCTTGAGACATGTTAGTCCGATTGCTTCTGGAAGCTTACTGAAATCCCTTTCGGGTTACAATGTCTACTCGCACTTACCATGAGCGGAGTTTCCATTATTTTGAAAATTTTAAAATTGTTTATCTTTAGTGTTATTCTTTTATTCGCCTCCAGTTGCCACACCTTTGCTATTTTCTCCTTCGGAGGTGCTCGTCGGTGTGGTTTTGTGTAGGTTGTGTTGGTAGTTCTTTTACCAACAATAATTATTTATTTATATGTTGGAAACTCGAGCAGTTGTAAAATTAAATGAGGCACAGGTAATTGCAAAAGAGTATTTTATTGACAAAACAATAAAGTGATTCTTTGTAGACCTTTCTGGCTGTCTTCGCCTTACAATTTTTATCGTGATATGGTAGGCTTCTGGAGTTACCGACCTTCTTCCTTTTCTCTCCAACAATTATACAAAACTAATTTTTGGTTTCTTTGGTGAGCAATTCAATGTAGTCGTACCTCTCGTCAATTTACTAACTCTGGGTTAGTAATTTCTTTGACTTATTTACGAAAATCTCCTTGGTAAAGTAGCGAGACTTTTGTTACTGGTTATTTTCCAGTTTGAGGTAATGTTACTGATACAGACTTTAGGTACTCCGTTGCGCCGTTGAAGATTCCCCTTAAGCGTTGCGTAGATGTCTCTGCGTGCGGTGACGGCTAGATAGTTGGGCTCCTGTTGCGCAATCGTAGACGGGTAGCGCTGTCCTTTTCGGATTCGTGGTCTCGGACCTCTCTCTCTCTCTGCAGTAGTGTTGAGCGATGGTGGCCGCGCTCCCTTCGTGGCGTTGTAGTCGATCGATTCGTGGTTCGATCGCTGCCGGCTGAGCTCCCGTAGTCGTCCGACGTGCAGGTGCAGTGTGTGCGGTACAGTGCGGCTCGTCGAATTAATGTCTCGTATCTTTTGATACGAGACACTGTGAATTGTGTCGACGTTTCCTAGACGTTCCCGAGGATGGCACCGAGCCCTTCGTTGCCGTGGATTATCTTCGAATTGGCTGAAAAACTTTATTCTGGTGAGTTTATGTCTTTACTTTTCCCTTGTATCCAGTTAGTCTGCCGTGTACCTCTTATCCCTTTTATCAAATTTCTCTTTGATTTTTGTTGGTTTATATTGGTATCTTTAAATTCTCTCTTTTTTTTTAAATTTTTCTGAATCAAAGTTTGTCTCGAAAAGTGACTTTAATCAGATGATCTCTGGTTTCAAAGTCTCGAGGTTAACAGCTGATTTCTGTCCCTTGCTTGATTCCCGTCTGTCAGATTCTAAGTCCTTTAATACTTCCTTTTTATAAGTATTATGACTTTTCCTGGCACTTGAGCACACTTTACTTTGACTGACACTTTTTGGTGATACACTGTTGACTGTTGAAAAATAACTAAATTATCTTTGAATTTTGGGTCTGTTTATATACAAAACAGCCCTCTATTCATCTCTCTTTTTCTTATTGCTTTTTCCTGTCCTAGTGTTCCTGTAGCCCATCCCCCTTGGTCCTGTAGCCCTTTTTGCCTTAAATATTAATAATTTTCACCTTCAATTCCTTTTGCTATCCCCCGCCTTGACGTGAGTCTACCATTTAGAGCGGGTCAGCTAGCCAAGCTCTGGTCGGCTCACGCCTGGCACTCAGCCGGCCCAACATGATCCTGTTTCCTTTTTTTTTCTCTCTTTCATAAATTTGTATAGAGATTTCTGTTTTATTTGTTTCGTATTTTAATTTTTAATTTTTTTTGTCTTTTTCAGATTCAATCTCAGTCTTTGGGAAGAGGCAGCTGCGGCTGCCTGTCATCGTGGTGCGACTAAGGTTCTTTTGGTTTGAGAGGTTTATTTTGGGAGTTTGAGAGAATTATTCATTGATTATTTTTTTTTTTTTAGAATTATTTCAATTAATTTTATTTTGTTAAATTCCCTCTTATATTAATTCTCTTTCTTTTCTAGGAATCCCTTTGAAGGCCATAACCGCTGGGACTATAGGCTGGTCGGAAAGGCGCTGCGCAGTGCTGCGGCAGCAGGCCTTTCCTTTTCATTATCCCCCAAATTGATGGTAAGGATGTCAAATTTATCATCAATTTCTTATTTTACTGTACCTACTTTTACTTTTTTTTTATTTTACTTTTTCTTATTTTTACTATACATTTGGGTAAGACGACCTTCCAGCTTTTTGTTTTGGCGTGTTTTTGTAAAATGCCATTTCTCAAACGGAACTTCTTTTCAATGTCATTTTCTTTATCTATTTCTAACACCTCTATTATGCCCTTTAGGTCTTCTTGTCCTCGTTGTAATTTGCCAATATTCCGTAATTGTTTAGTCAATTCATTAGAGGGTTTGCTGGCTAGTGCTGTGGCAATGATCACCACCCCCTGTTTTTGGTTTTCATCTTCCTTATTCAGTCTACTCAAAGCATCGGCTGCGGCAGTTTTCTTTCCCTCGAGATGTTCCACGTCGAGATCATAATCCTGTATGGATAACACCCAACGCATCAATCTTTCGGTCGTAAAACGACAGGTTCGGAGGAAAGTTAATGCCTTGTGGTCAGTAACGACCTTTATTTCAGCCCCTCTCAAATATGTTCTGAATTTTTCAAGAGCCCACACGATGGCCAATAATTCTTTTTCCGTTGTTAAATATCCAAGCTCAGCCCCCTTGAGAGTTCTACCGGCAAACGTTATCACTTCACTTTCTCCCGCATCGTTGAGTTGTGACAAGATGGCTCCCAAGGCATATCCGCTGGCATCCGTGGTCAATATGTATGGTTTCCGAACGTCCGGAAAGCGCAATATTACCGCTTCGCAAAACAAAGCCTTCACTCTTCCGGAGCTCTCTTGTTTTTTTTCGCTCCACCGCCATCTGACCCCTTTTCTTAGCAATTCTAGTAATGGTGCTGTTTCGTGAGCATGACGATTTGTGAATTTAGTGTAGAAATTGATTAGTCCTAGGAAAGCCCTCAATTTTCGGATCGTTCGAGGCCTAGAATATTCTTTAATCGCTTTTATGTTCTCTGGATCTGGTTTGAGCCCTTCGGTTGTTAAAAGATGTCCCAGGAAAGATACCTCTTTTCTAAAGAAATGGGATTTCTTGAATTTTAATGTCATGCCCTGGTCTCGAAAACGCCAGAACAAAATCTCAAGATGCCTCATATGTTCCTCGTGGTCCTTTGAGAGTACTAAAAGATCGTCGACGAAATTTATGACAAAATCCAGCCCATCGAGCACCACATCTAGAGCTCGTATCAAACTTGCTGTGCTGGTTTTTAATCCAAATGGAGTTACTGTGAATTCGTAACATTTGCCATTATGTTGAAATGCCGTGTATTTCCAAGAATCTGGATGAAGCGGAATTTGCCAGAAACTGCTGGTTAAATCGAGAGTTGAAATGACCGATTTTCCTCCACACATCTGGAAAATTTCCTCGATGCGTGGGGCGTTGTTGTAGTCGTTCACCAAAAATTTATTCAACTCACGTGGGTCCAGAGAAAGTCTCACACTTTCATCCTCCTTGGTCACGGGCATTAAGGGATTTATGTACTGGCTCTCAGATTTTCGTACCACTCCATATTCCAGTATCCTGTCGATTTCTTTCTGCACTTTTTCCCGTTGCGATAATGCTACCGGATAAGACCGATGAAAATAGGGTTCTTCATTTTTCAGAGTCAGTTTATGTTCATAGGTCTTCATTCTTCCTGGTCTTTTGTCAAAAACTCCGCGAAAATCGTTAACGAGTCCCTTGAAATGCCTTTTGATCACGGGGTTCAAATCTGGGCATTCCGCCATCTTTTCATCAAATTCACTTTCTGTCAGCTCGTATTTTATTTCTTTTTCCACCCCGTTTGTCACGTTGCCACAATTTATTTGATTTGTTGCTATTATTGGGTCCAATAATTCCCAGTTTCCTTTTATTAATTTTGCCACTATCAAATCCTTTACTGCCACTACATGCGCGATAGAATCAATGGAAATCTGCAGTGCCATCATTCCACCTATACCGATCAACAGCTGTTTCATCAGCTTGGGAACGATTAACAGTTGCAGATCTCCCTTCGATCTGTAAGTTTCTCCTTTAACCATTATTTGTCTTTTTACTTTTTCTGCTTCTCCGCCAAATGCTCCAACCACCCTCGTAGATGTGACGGGCAAAATCGGGCACTTTTCAAACCTCTCCTTATGCTCATTATAGAACTTTTCTTGGATACAGCATACCTGGCTGCCACTATCAATCAGCGATACCACTCTCACACCTTCTATTTCCACTGGAATCTCTGGGCAACGCGGGTGTATCTCGTCGTACCATTTAGGTCGCGGTTTCTCCCCTTCCTCCCTCAGGTATTCTCGTGGATCTTCCGTGAGAGTGCAGATGCTGCTCGGCTCTGACTTACTCCCGCTCTCTAGTCCTCCAGCTTCGGTAGGAGTAACTCCGTCGACATTTTCAGCGACTGCAGCCAGGTTTTCCTCATACACTGGTTTTTCAACCGTGTCAGTACTGTGCCTCGACCGCTGTCTATCATCATCGAATGTTTTCGGTGTCCCTACAACTATACCGTCGCCTGTGGACGAGGCGGTTTCGGCTATTCTCGTTGCCGTACTGCCATCTGCCTCTCCCACGAACTCTCCCTTCCCTTTTTGCTTCCTTCTCGGTTTCTGCCTTTTTTTTGTTACCGTTGCGCCCCGGCCTTCCCTCTCTCCATTCTCACTCTCTGTTCCGGACGCAACGGTTATGCGTTTCCCGGAGGCTTCCCTTGATTTTTCATCTCCGGAGTCATAGTCTGCGGTATAAATGGTCCAATACCGTATCGCTGGACCATACTCACATTCTGTTGTGTCGCTGGTGACTCTTTAGGCACAGGTGGCATGGGAGGAGGCCCCCATCTTGGAGCTTCTGGCGGTGGCACGCGCCACTCGCTCCTCTCCGGCTGTGCTCTCATGCCCGACTGCCGGACCCCCTCTTGTGGAGCGTCAGCTTGAGCGGTTTCCCCCACGCCGTAACCCCTGTTGCTTGTCCACGGTTCTCTTGGCGGACCGTACCAGCCGCTGTTCCCGCGTGCATTATTGTAAGGCCTGTTCCGCGGGTTTCTTCTCTGAAAATTCTGAGGACCCGCCTGATCGATATTTTCTAATATCTCGATGAACTCATTTACCGTTTTTACGCGATGCAACCGTACCGTGTATGCTACCTCCTCGTCGAAATGTTTTCATAATCTATCAACTATTTTTTCTTCCGTGAGACCTCTACCCAGGTCTCTCACGTTTCCGACGATTCGGATCGCGTACTCGGCTCTAGTGCATTTCTGGCTTTCATAACTATAAATCCCGAACTCCAGGTTTGTTCTGATCTTTGACTGGATATCTCGGGTCCAGTATCTTTCTTTAAAGAGTTCAGAGAATTGTTCGAGATCACAGGCGGCTCTTTCGTCCATTTCCCACCATTCCTTGGCTCGCCCTTTTAGGGCTTTTTGCACGGTCAATCTAATATCTACCCCTTCAAGACCCATCGACTCACAATGCTCTTGGAAGTTTCGGAGAAATTTGATGGGTCTTTGAGTACCATCCCCCAGAAATTTCGGAGCTTCCTGATTTGCCAGGCGATTCAGATTTGTTCCGTTTCGGAACGTGGTGTGCCCAAAGGAATTAGGTGGTACTCTGGTAGAGACCGTCTCCTCCAAATTCTCGATTCTTTCTTCACATTCTATCTGTTTTTCCTCCTGTCCCTTAGCCCTTTCTCGGGCCCTCTGCATGGCCTCTTCCATCTGGTCTCTTCTGACGCGGTCATCCGCAATCTGAGACCGGATGTAGTCATCGGCCTCGATCATGACTTCTTTTCTCACGAGGTCTATTCTCTCGTCCACTTGCTTGTGGACTTTTGAGATTTCCGTCCTCACATGGGTTCGAACGGTAGCCCACATGGCACCGTTCTCTGCCTCTTGTTGTCAATGGATTCTCCGAACCTCTTCCCGGATTTCCCTAATCGATATATCCTAACGACTAACTATAGAGTCCAAATATTTCCTGATGGGATCTGGGACTCCTTTGCCCAAATCTACCTCTTTACGGGTAGTTAGAAGAGATGGCTCATTTTCCTCCCTCAAGATCTCCTCCAATTCCTCGTCTTTCTCCGATTCTTCACTTTCATCCACTAGGGTCTTATTAATATTAAACATCCCCCCTATTGTCCTCCTGGATCTTTTGTTCGCAATCCCTAAAAGGTCATCGGCTGTAGTCGATTCCCACGTTAATGAGGGCATTGTTCCCTCAGCATTTTCCTCTCCAAATATCTCTGTATTAGTGACTTGTGCTTCTTTACCCTCCATTTGGTTGATTTATCACTTGTTCAGAGAGAAAAGAAAATCTTTAAATTATTCTGTCAAGCACTCAACTTCACAAATTACCAGCCTCTTTTACTCGCTCGAGTCCCGGGTTTCGGCACCAAATGTAACGGTAGTTCTTTTACCAACATTAATTATTTATTTATATGTTGGAAACTCGAGCGGTTGTTAAATTAAATGAGGCACAGGTAATTGCAAAAGAGTATTTTATTGACAAAACAATAAAGTGATTCTTTGTAGACCTTTCTGGCTGTCTTCGCCTTACAATTTTTATCGTGATATGGTAGGCTTCTGGAGTTACCAACCTTCTTCCTTTTCTCTCCAACAATTATACAAAACTAATTTTTGGTTTCTTTGGTGAGCAATTCAATGTAGTCGTACCTCTCGTCAATTTACTAACTCTGGGTTAGTAATTTCTTTGACTTATTTACGAAAATCTCCTTGGTAAAGTAGCGAGACTTTTGTTACTGGTTATTTTCCAGTTTGAGGTAATGTTACTGATAGAGACTTTAGGTACTCCGTTGCGCCGTTGAAGATTCCCCTTAAGCGTTACGTAGACGTCTCTGCGTGCGGTGACGGCTAGGTAGTTGGGCTCCTGTTGCGCAATCGTAGACGGGTAGCGCTGTCCTTTTCGGATTCGTGGTCTCGGACCTCTCTCTCTCTGCAGTAGTGTTGAGTGATGGTGGCCGCGCTCCCTTCGTGGCGTTGTAGTCGATCGATTCGTGGTTCGATCGCTGCCGGCTGAGCTCCCGTAGTCGTCCGACGTGACAGGTGCAGTGTGTGCGGTAGAGTGCGGCTCGTCGAATTAATGTCTCGTATCTTTTGATACGAGACACTGTGAATTGTGTCGACGTTTCCTAGACGTTCCCGAGGATGGCACCGAGCCCTTCGTTGCCGTGGATTATCTTCGAATTGGCTGAAAAACTTTATTCTGGTGAGTTTATGTCTTTACTTTTCCCTTGTATCCAGTCAGTCTGCCGTGTATCTCTTATCCCTTTTATCAAATTTCTCTTTGATTTTTGTTGGTTTATATTGGTATCTTTAAATTCTCTCTTTTTTTTAAAAATTTTTCTGAATCAAAGTTTGTCTCGAAAAGTGACTTTAATCAGATGATCTCTGGTTTCAAAGTCTCGAGGTTAACAGCTGATTTCTGTCCCTTGCTTGATTCCCGCCTGTCAGATTCTAAGTCCTTTAATACTTCCTTTTTATAAGTATTATGACTTTTCCTGGCACTTGAGCACACTTTACTTTGACTGACACTTTTTGGTGATACACTGTTGACTGTTGAAAAATAACTAAACTATCCTTGAATTTTGGGTCTGTTTATATACAAAACAGCCCTCTATTCATCTCTCTCTTTCTTATTGCTTTTTCCTATCCTAGTGTTCCTGTAGCCCATCCCCCTTGGTCCTGTAGCCCTTTTTGCCTTAAATATTAATAATTTTCACCTTCAATTCCTTTTCCTATCCCCAGCCTTGGCGTGAGTCTACCATTTAGAGCTGGTCAGCTAGCCAAGCTCTGGTCGGCTCACGCCTGGCACTCAGCCGGCCCAACATGATCCTGTTTCCTTTTTCTTTCTCTCTTTCATAAATTTGTATAGAGATTTCTGTTTTATTTGTTTCGTATTTTAATTTTTAATTTTTTTTTTCTTTTTCAGATTCAATCTCAGTCTTTGGGAAGAGGCAGCTGAGGCTGCCTGTCATCGTGGTGCGACTAAGGTTCTTTTGGTTTGAGAGGTAATTATTCATTGATTATTTTTTTTTTATTTTAGAATTATTTCAATTAATTTTATTTTGATAAATTCCCTCTTATATTAATTCTCTTTATTTTCTAGGAATCCCTTTGAAGGCCATGACCGCTGGGACTATAGGCTGTTCGGAAAGGCGCTGCGCAGTCCTGCGGCAGCAGGCCTTTCCTTTTCAGTACATCGCTATAGTACGGTCTCAGGTCGCTGATATGGTACATACCCCTTTCTTTCTGACTTTGTATGTGTTCTAGTACATTCGAGGTGTTGTGAATCTTTGTTTTGATCTTGTACGGGCCTTTATAGAGTGGTAGGAATTTTGCTGTTATTTTCGCAGCCGGGTTGGATGCATTGAATTCGCTGTGTTGGTGTCGTTTGTTGAACTTAATTGTATTTTGTGACCGGATTCTTTGGGTGTTTTGTTTGGCCAACATAATCAATTGTTCGTGTTCTTGTATTGTATTTGCCGGTTTGATGAACTGGTGCCATGGTCTTTCTGATATTTCGCCAAAATGTAATTGTATTGGTGTAAAACCAGTGGTCTCATGGTGAGTATTGTTTATACAGTTTTCAATTTCGGGGATAACACTGTACCAGCCATTATGTTGGTTAGGAAGTAACGTTCGGAATAGTCGTGAAAGATATCGGTTCGTTCTTTCTACTGGATTAGCTTGCGGATGACCTATCGATGTTATTATTTTTTTAATACCTGCCTCTTTCAATAGTATACTCCATTTTTTTTGCAGTGAACTGAGTACCCTGATCCGAGATTATTGCTTTTGGCTTACCATAGTTGGGAAAGTAATCGGTTGTTAATTTCTTTCAAATGGCGTCCGTTGTCGCGTTTTCTGTGGATATATTCTTGTTATTTTTGAGAAGACGTCTATGACCGCCAGCACGTATTTATTTCCGTACTTAGATGCTCGTAAAGGTCCATAGTAGCCTAAGAAACAAGTTCTCCTGGTTTTTCGAGCAGAATATTTTGCATCTCTGCAAATATTCCTTGAGTGTAAACTTTGTTTCTTTAACATGAATTACACGTTCGAAGTTGTTGCCGAATTGTTCGATATAAGTTGGGAAAATAGAAGTCTTCACGTAGCATCAAGTAACATTTACGAGCACCTGTATGTGCATAAAGCACATGACATGTTTCTATCAATGTTTTAATTCCACTTTTCGAAATTATTGCGCGTAGTCATTCTCCCATTCTTTTAAAGATTATCCTGTTCTTAATTACGTATTCTTGATTTTCATCACCGGTATTGATTCCTTTTTTTAGACGTTGACAATTCTCATCCGTACTTTGTAGTTTCTCGAGTTCTTTTAACAGTTTTTCAAAGATTTCGGGTAATACTTCCATCAAAGATGAGATTGTTATTATATTGTTCTTTGGCGAGTTGGCCGGCTAAGAATATCTGCGATAGTGTTGTTGCGTCCTTCACAATGTATGATTGTGGGATTGTAATCCTGTATGGCTAAAGACCATCGGGATAATCGCGCGTGTGATAATCTACATTCACGCAAAAACGTGAGTGCAGCGTGATCGGTAACGCCATTTATGGTTGCACCAACAAGGTAAGTTCGGAATTTCTCCATGGCCCATATAATTGCTAATAGTCCTTTCTCTGTAGTGTTATAACCAATTTCGGCCCCTTTAAGGGTTCTGCTTGCAAAGTATAATACTCTTTCTTCCCCAATTTCGTCTTTTTGAAACAGAATAGCAGCAACAGCAAAGTCGCTTGCGTCTGTTTGAACAAAGAAAGGCTTGTCCTTGAGGGGATAGTGTAGGATTACACTTTCACAGAACTTGGTTTTGATGTTTTCAAAAGCAATTTGTTCTTCTGTAGACCACTTCCATTTAACACCCTTCCTGAGGAGATGTAGGAGCGGCACCGTGGATTCACCATGTTCTCCCGTGAACTTGCTATAATAATTCACCAGTCCTAGAAAACCTCGTAGTTGTTTGAGATTTTTAGGTGCTGGGAATTCTTGAATATCTTTGACCTTGTCTGGATCAGGCCGGATTCCTTCGGGAGAGATGATGTGTCCCAGGAATTTCGCTTGTCTACGGAAGAATTGAGATTTTTCGAGATTTAGAGTCAAACCATGTTGTTTGAAGCGTGTAAAAAGCTCATTCAAATGTTCAATGTGTTCGTTGAACGTTTGGGAAGTCACTAGTAGGTCGTCTTCAAAGTTTATTACGTAGTCGAGTCCGGCTAGTACTTTCTCGAGTCCTTTTACGAGGCTTGCAATGCTGGAATTGAGACCGAATAGTGTTACCATGAATTCATAGCATCGACCTCGATGCATGAATGCTGTGTATTTTCGTGATTCTTCTGCTAAGGGAATTTGCCAGAAGCTAGATCGCAGATCTAGGGTCGAGATGAATTTCATGTTTCTGCACTCTTGAAACAGTTCTTGTGCGGTCTGCATGCGTTCATTGTCCGGCTCCAGGATTTCGTTGATCCTTCGAGCATCCAAGCAAAGACGGATATCCCCATTCTTTTTACAGATGACGACTAAAGGACTTATGTATTGGCTTTTACTTTTACTTATTATCTCTTGTTCCAATAGTTTCTCTAATTCTTTGTTCACTTGATCTCGATATGTCAGTGGTACGGGATATTGCATTGCTTTGAACGACTCATGTGGCTTAGTGAGTAGCTCATGCACATACGAGTTCAGGAGTCCCGGTCTCTTCAAGAATGCCCTACTGTGGACATTTAGCAAGTTCTGGAATATCTTCTTTTGTTGATTATTTATTCCAACCGTTGCGTTGATCTTTTCGAGAATTTCAGCCTCATTCACGACATACTTTGAATCATCTGAGTGAATGCTAGTTTCGCCGCATTTCATTATAGTCGATTTAAAAACAAAGCAATCGAAGCTGCAAAGGTCTAAAAGGCTATAAAACCGGACCTCCGGTTCTACAACTTGCATTACAAGTGTGTCTTCTGTCGAAATCCCGAAAAATCGAAGGGTAAAGACATCCGGAAACGTAAGTAAGTTTGATTATTATATTGGCGATTTCTTGACTAATTGATCGAAAACCAGGCGGGTTCCACGAACATAGGTCCCGTCAAACTGTGATTAGGAATTCTGAGTAATTGTTAGTAATTGCGGTTCTGGAAAAAAAAGTACACTGGAAGAAAAGTATCCGGAAAAGAAGACCCTCGGAAAAAAGTACTCCGGAAAAATAATCCCCTGGTAAAAAAGTCCCTCGGGGGACTTTTTATCGAGGTACTTTTTTTCCGGGGACCATTTTTCCCGAGTACTTTTCTCCGGTATTCAGTAATTGTATATAATTGTTAACGTACACTTTCGCTCCTGTTATTTAGATCAAAGAAAATCAATTGTCCGGCTTTGTTCAAGCTGAACGTGACCGCGAGATGAGTTTTTCAAATTCACCCGTCCGTTAAATTACCGTATAGTTAAAGAAAAATTTGTATCGTTTTAGTTCTTGAGATTAAGTTAAGGTCGATGTGCTCAAATCTGTCGAGGGGAGAGAATCTCGACGAAACGTGTTGCCCGACAGAGGAGACCAGCCGACGAAACTCCTCCACGAAATCGGCAACAGTACGGTTGAAATACCGGCGCCCTCAGAGAAGATGTAGAGGGCTGGAGAACGAGCAAAAGTAGAGTTTGCGTTGCAGTCAAGGGAGGAACCCCTTCGATATGTTTTTGTGTTGTGTATGCTCTGTTCTCGCCCGATGCACTAGGGAAACGATCGTGGAGGATCTCATAGTTAGATGCTACCGACTTACGTGTATTCGTTCTCGTTAAAGTTCGGAGGTAGCTCGAGTCAGAGGGCAATAGCTATCGGATCGAGTAATTTCGGATTTCGGAAATAATCATAATGTTTCGCTATCGAGAATTACGTGTAATAATCAGTCTGTCTCGAGACGTCTCGTCGACGTCTCGAACTTAGTACGTGTTACCGTGTTGACAGTTTCTCTGTCTGCTTTCACGCGATAGTTCGGCTCTCGCGGTCTATCATACGCGATATTCGCGTTTCCGGATTCTCGTGTGTCGGACTTTATAAAATAAATTCCGAGCGTTTTCTCGTGTCGCTATCTAGTGCAGTTCGTGCATTGTGTTCTCGGATACATAGTTCCCGCTCCGCTCCTGGATTCTAGATTAATTCGGTTAGTTTCTCGCAATTATTTTGCCAGAAATAAAATAAAAGAGATTTTATTTCGAAAAAACCACATTCTCGTTGTTACGTCCTGGCTATTTTTCTTGTCAATTATTATTATTTATTCTTAATATTATTATATACTAGGGGTATTCCACGGGTAACGGGACAGGTTTTGGCCGCCGGTCTCAACATTTTTTTTTCGTCAAGAATATCGTTTTCTGGTATCATATAAAAACATTTCCACACAGTTATTGACCCCGATAAAGTCATAGTTTTTGTTGAGGCCTAATCGAAAAAAAAAAAAAAAAAATATTACCCGTACCTTTGATTGTGTGTCTTTTACGTGTTAACAGAGCAAAAAAAAAATCTGACCAGTGCATTTTAACCGGGAAAAAACGCTCTTTTCAATAAAAAAAAGCAGAATATTAATCCGATATGTAAAAAAAAGTCTACGGCCCAAAAACTGCAAAAAAAACAGTTTTTAATTTTTTTCACCCCTTAGGGTCTACTGAATTTTATCGAAAATTTTACTGAACATAGTTCAACATGTTAGAAATGTTCGGTAAAATTTTCAAGTTGCCTTTTTTTTTTGTTCGCTGGCAATTAAATAAATAAGTTTTATCTTCATCAATAGAAATGCAATGATATTGCATTACGCAGGGATCCGTGAAGTAAAAATATGCCTCTCAATGTGAATATCAATACTGTACCAGTTCAATATTAGTAAAATGTATAAAAACTGTTAATCTGAATGGAAATATTGCCTGCGTTAGTATATGGTGGCCCTGAAAAGGGCCGTTTTTTGTGTTGTTTTAATGCTTCATGATGACTTTCGAGATCGGCGCAGTTGAATACGAATACGTTTTGAAGTTCATCCTTCCATCTTTGGCTGGTATGGCTGCATGAAACTTCAGTGTCCCGGGTACGGTTTTAGCCTTCGCATATCGTTCCTTCAAAAATTGGACTGCCAAATCGCTTTCGCTTTTCGCGCTAAAGTGGAAGTCAATCCCTTTGATATTCTGCGTGGCCCAATCGAAGAGCCGTTGTGGTGTTAAAATCTGACTTTCTGGAGGTAGTTGCAGGCTTGCACGTGCAGCAAGTCTCTTAACTGTGCCTGATATTCCGTCGCAAGCTCCTTTTCCATGCGCAGTGGCAAAGAAATGCCATTCAGCATCAATACCGAAGTCTTGTTTGTGATGAAGCAAGTTGATGAAGTTCTTACAATTCTTGTATTGCTGTGGAGCTCCATCCGAAAAGTAGTAAATTTTCTTCACCGAAAAGTGCGTCTTTAAGTATTGGACAAGAATCCGTTGAAAGGCGTACACTGAACTGGTTATGTGATCAAGACAATCAGAAATGATCGTCAGGTTTTTCTTGGCAATTCCATTCTCCGATTTATAGTAAATCACGAAGGGGTGAATCGTTGCCTGGTCATTATTCCAGTGAAATCCCTGAGAAGCATCCTGTGCAACGAATGCATAATTCTGGGCAAAGTCTAAATCGACAACAAATTCTCCTTCTTGAAGATTTTCCTTGATCGACCGGTGGTACGATGCTTGTTGCTTGGCGATAAAATCGTGAAAAAGCAACGTTGTTAACTCACAGCATAGCGTATCTACAAACTCATCCGTGGGGATCTCCAAAGTTTCTAACGTTGATCTGTCTACTGAAATCCAACGAGAATATTTGATTGTGTCGATTATCGCGTCGTCGAATTTCATTTTAAGCATCTCGTTCAATTTTTTGGTGCCGGGACATTCTTTGCACTTGCTTGAAAAACATTCTATCGTCGGATCCTTGCATACTATAAATTTTAAGCAATCCTTGTAGTCAGTCAGCGGGATGGTCCAGTCTGAAGTGAGCTGTCCGATTCTGCAAGCATCTAGCTTTAGTTTGACGTTGTGGTGTGAGGTACAAACGCACACAGTATGTGTGCCACTCTGACCCGCCAGAACGCAGAACGGTGGTCGAAGAGTAGCAAATCGTGAAAATCCAATTTCTATTTCCGGATACTTATCTCGAAAATTTCGATGCAACTCTTTCAGATTACAGAGAACTAATCTTTTCTGTATTCTTTCTCGTTGGCCAGAGGGTTTTTTAACGGAGACGAAATCTTTTTTTCCTGCTAGGACACGACTATTCTCGTCGTCGAGATAAAATGCTTGTACTGTCGCCGAGGTGGTTGGGTCGAGTACCTTTCCAGCTTTAGCAGTGGGTGTCGATATCACTCCTGTTTCTGAGTATAGCTGTTTAGCGATTTGTATCATCCGTCTGCTCGCAGCAAACTCCGACATTACCTCGTTTATCGACAGACTTTGCGGCAAAACTTGTTTTTGCGGACTCGTTCAAACCGGTTTTTAAAAATTCGTTTACCTTCTCATAAACTTTCTGCTTTTTGGCAGACGAGTATGTAACGGTCTGTTTACGTTTTTTCGCAATTGGTGACTCATCCACTAATTCGAGCAATCTTTCAAGTCCGCTATTGTTATTGGAAATCGCGAAACTTTGATAAGATGTAGTTGCTTCATTCTTTTCTTCCCCAACTGACGAATATTGAGAATAACCTCCAGGCTGACTTGTAAGGTTTTCCGAGTCCTTTTCATCTCGTGATAAAACACTAGAATCGCGTTTTTCTGAATGTCCGGGGTCAGGTTGACTCGTCGCGAGATCAAAACTATCCGATTTGTTGGAAGGTCCAGGTTTATCTAAAGCTCCAGATACAGTTTCCAGTTCCGGACTACATCGATTTTCTTCAATTTCGTCGTTCGGAACCGAAAGTGCATGCGGAGCCAGAGGCTTACCGTCAATTATCATACGACATTGTCTACAAAGATAAAGCCCTAATTTTAACGACGGCTCCCTGTCGATTTCGTGCTTAGTCACAAGTTTCACACGCGCACGTTTGTTTTTATGATTTTTTTTGTTGAATGGATTGTGGCAGTAATTTCTTACCATCGTGGATGAACCAAGTTAATAGTTTATGTTAAATAAATGTACACTTGTTCGGTTTGTTCATGAAACAGACCGTAGCTCTCTTAAACCTGCCGGGTAGTACGATTCACGCGGACCATGAAGAGAGACACTTCCATCTACCAGACCCCCCGAACAGGGCGCTCCACCCAATCACGTGCGATCTTAGTGTCCCAACCAGCGCACCAACGAACTCCGAGCATTGTCCCAACTATACACCAATCGGAGACGAGTGATGTCCCAGTTTCAACGGAGCAAGTTCCGATGCGACGGAAGTTTCTACTATTCACGAAAAAATTGCGCATTTAATTGCGAGCGAACGAAAAAAAAAGGCAACTTGAAAATTTTACCGAACATTTCTAACATGTTGAACTATGTTCAGTAAAATTTTCGATAAAATTCAGTAGACCCTAAGGGGTGAAAAAAATTAAAAACTGTTTTTTTTTGCAGTTTTTGGGCCGTAGACTTTTTTTTACATATCGGATTAATATTCTGCTTTTTTTATTGAAAAGAGCGTTTTTTCCCGGTTAAAATGCACTGGTCAGATTTTTTTTTCGCTCTGTTAACACGTAAAAGACACACAATCAAAGGTACGGGTAATATATTTTTTTTTTTTTTTTTCGATTAGGCCTCAACAAAAACTATGACTTTATCGGGGTCAATAACTGTGTGGAAATGTTTTTATATGATACCAGAAAACGATATTCTTGACGAAAAAAAAATTTTGCGACCGGCGGCCAAAACCTGTCCCGTTACCCGTGGAATACCCCACTAGTAAATCCTTTTGTCCCATCGTTACCTCCAATATCCAATATTCATAAACTGCCTTCTTGCCTTTTCCACATTCCAACCCCGGTTCAATGCTCCCTAAAAATCATCCGATGCCAAATCCTCGGGTGCATTGAACATTCACCTATAATCCCGCTGACTAATTTCCGCTCCCTAATAATCAGCAATTCCTTTCAATTTCCTATAAAATCCATTGACCACACGGGCCACGCACGGTCAGCACCTTTTGGGCCTCCCCACGATCACTAAATTAACTCCCACTTTTCACCCACCCAAGTCTTCTTGGTCAACCTCATTCCCTCAACTAATCAGTCTCATTCAAATCTTCAAACAGTAAACAATTAATAAGTATTTAGTCCGTTTAAGTGCCGCGTATTAAATAAGTGTAAACTGTCACCAACGTGACTAGTTATAAGTTCAAGTGTACCGTTCCAAAACCTCAGTTATATATATTTAATCGTTAATTGTAATCGCGTATTATTATTTCACTTCTTAGCGAAATAAACTTTATAAATAAACTTATAAATTTAAAGAGATAAAACAAAAATCCAAAAACGTGGAATTTATTCCTTTACGGATTTAAAAACCCATCCAAATTAAAATACAAATAATGTATGTATCGTCTCGATCAATAGCCGGGACGTAACATAAATTTTCTGGTGCTAAGTGTGGGGTATCCGAGTTTTTGGAGTTTTATCTTTATTAATATACAACCGATAAAATCAATTTTTATCGGACACCTATCGATAGTTTCTCACGTTAATTTATACGCGCGGACTACGATTATTCGCGTTTTTGGGTATTTTCACAACCGGTGAAACATATCCGATTTTTCGCGACTTTATTCAGCAGTGATAAAGTGTCGTGCACCAGCTGACCAGCGTTCATCGGCATCAAAGGCAGTGCAAACACCTTCCAGCCAACGACCTGCGGAGTCAGCAGATTCCATCGTAGGCCGGGACACTCACTGCACTCGTCGGAGCTCGTGCCGTGTATCGTACACCTTATCGCAAACATGATACTGTGGATCATCGTCGCAGTCATCGTAACCAGCTCTACGTGAGTACCTTTATATTTCCTTTATATCTATTTACCTCTTGCACTTTTATTGCATTCTCTCATTTTATTTCTTTTTGAATCTTTAAAAAAAAAAAAGAAAAAAAAATCAATTTAACATTATTTCACTAAATTTTATATTTCTCTTTTATTCACTTTTTCCTCTTAGTTATAATTAGATATAATATATTTATTCGTTATATTTGATTAATTCCCCTTGTTTACCTTACCCCAAATTTAAAATTCGTGAGACTGGGCCCGCGAGCTCACAGCTCCCGTTAATAAAAATCGAAAACCCACTGTTGCATTCCGAAATAAGGTGGCACTTTAGGATTGCACAGTTTAATACAAAAGGCAGGAGGCAAGGCTATTACCAACCACTGTCCAACATAACTAAATCTCGTAGGACTGGGCCCGCGAGCTCATATCCTTCGTCAATAAGAATCGAAATCCACCTGCATATCCAAATAAGTTTGTAGCAACTTACGCGGATTGCATGGTATAAAATAAAATTACAACATTTAAACTCAAAACTTAAAAATTCGCGATCATTCCCCATTAAATTTTCTTACGTGTAAAACCTACATTTTTAATCCGCCGCTTATGGACCTCGTCAATTACCCCCTAAAGGCTAAGTCCCGAGCCCCGAAAATCAACAGAAAAAAAACTACGAAATTATTTTAAGTCCCTACGCCGTCAAGTTCGGGAAGAATTGAGTGTACCCGAAACGGCGAAATTCAAAATCTGGTTTGAACCAGACGTACAAATAGAAAAAGACCCTTTAGTAATAATTGATTATTCTACAGGAATAGAACATTATTACAACCCTCTAGACGGAAGGCTTATCTACTCCGTAGAATCCGAGCTCGACTCGCTTCCCCTCATTACCATCTCCTAAACCTAAATTTCAATTGAAAAATTAAGATTAAGGTTGAAACGAAAATAAAAACAATAATTGGAAACAATCTAAATTCAGGAATTAAGATTTAAAAATAAAAATAAAAAAAATAAAAATTAGAAAACTTTAATTTAAAATTGAAGTTTAAAATACAAATTAAGATTGATAATCTTAATGAAATATTAAGATTTAATAATAAAATAAATCTTAACTGAAACTAGATATTAATTTTTCTTAATTTTGAATTCTTAATTCAAATTAAGATTTAAAAAAAAAAAATAAAAGTTTAGAAAACTTTTATTAAAAATTAAAAGGTTAAAACTAAAAGTTAAGGTTGGAAACCTTAACTGAAAATTAAAGTTTAAAACAGAAAATTAAGATTGAGAATCTTAATTGAATATTGAGATTTAAAATTGGGAGAAAAATCTTATGTAAAATTTAATAAAAAAGAAAAAAAAAAAGAGAGGAAAAACTCTTTTCTTAATTTTGAATTGAGAAATTAGAATAATAAATAAAAAAAGAAAATATATTACATATATTTTTATTATAATTTAGAATAAAAGTAGAGGTTTATTCGGTTTAATAACTATCGCGAATACCAGTGCGCTCAACGAACGTTCACACACCTCAAGAGTCCGTTCGAAGGTAGTGCATTTTGCTGAGTGCGCAGTTATATGTCCGCGTTGTTACGGATCGGATTCGGTGTGTTGATCTCTCGTCTAACAAGTCACCGACATATCACCCGACACCTCGCACGACGCCAACTGTGCACGGAGTACGAAGTTAGGAGATTAAAACAAAGTTTTTAATCAAAATATAAATAAAATTTTAGAAATTAAAATACAAATAAAAAAAATATATATATATATATATATGTAATAAAAATAAAAATTCTTTTCGCTCTCTTATCCTTACCTATTTCGTTCTTGTGTTTTATACGTACCACTAGGCTCTCACAGCCCAGTGCTAGTACATAGGCTACCATACCGGCTAGCACTCTCGCTGTGAGCCCCGAAAAGTACTATAAGCGTCGTAAAAATCTCGAGACTTGGGAAAGCTAGTTGACGGCGCAGGCAACCCTTACCGGCCAAAAACTGCAAACCATAGTCTCCCGATTAGAACGTCCCTTTTGACAATTCTTCCTTTCGAGTGTGTGCACATTTTCTCCATAGGCTCTTGCAGTCCAGTACTAGTACTCAGGTTACCATACCGGCTAGTTACTCTCACTGTAAGCCCCGAGGGCAATGTGCTCACCCTAAAAATTTTGAGACTTCGGTAAATTAGTTAGCGGCGCAGGCAACCCTTACCGGCCAATAATTACAAACCGAGGCCTCGTGATTTCGAAAATCCATCCCTCATATCGTTTGTTGAGAGCGTATTTTCTGCGGGCTCCTCCGAGACAGTTGCTGGTACCTAGGTTACCATACCGGCCAGTAACCGCCATCGTAGGCCCCCGTAAGATTACAAATTTCAATAAAAACTCGAAAATTAAGGCGAAATAATCACCAACCAAACTTTCGAATCTCGAACGATCCCTCCATCTTTCCGAGTCCGTCATCTTCGTAAACCTATTCGTTCACTTTCTATTATATATATTTTCCTCTTACTTTATTCATCAATTAAAAACCTAATAAATATAAAGAATACATATATATATATATATTAATTAGAAAGATAATAACATAATATATCCATATATATATATATATATATATATATATATAAACGTAATAAAATTAAAATTCAACAAAATGTCTAGACCACAAGTCCGATCGCCTCGACCTCCAAATGTTGGGGAAGGGCGACGCACTAGTAGGCCCAATAGATCAGTAAATATAAATCGTCCTAACACCCCAGATGCTCGAGTGTTGTTAGAAGACGACTCTCTGCGAACAATAAATTCGCCCAGGCCAGCACCCAGTTTACCCAGCTACCCACCCCAATTTAATCTACCAAATCCCGATTCGCTCGCGCCAGAAGGCCAAGAATTCAATGGCGTCCCAACCCAACTCCAGAACAACCTCAACATTCGACAACATTTCCCGACAATTCCTAATTTCCGTACGCAACATAGTACCCCTCGCACCCACCACTACGCACAGTGCCCTAGTTTTTCACCACCTTGGGGACAGGGCTGTGAAAACTACCCTCAAACAATTGACCCCAATTGGTCATTCCAACACCCTCAAATGAGCTATCCCCAACCTCCTATCCCCGAGTGGGCCTCGGATTCGGAAGAGCGAAGAGAAGACTTCGAAATCAGTGCTCAAAATCGGACTAATCTCCGCGGTGACACTGATTGGGTGATGAAAGCTCTTATACTCATCCCCGAGTTTAACGGAAAAAACATGCCCGTCGAGGAGTTTATAGGTGACGTGCAATTCGCGATGGGTACACTCAATCGCGATGAATTCGGAAAATTCCAATATTTGCTTTTCGAAAAATTAAGTGGCGATGCTCGACGCCAACTCCACCCTAAACGTTCGAGTTACAAAACTATTGCAGACCTTTTAAAGGACCTCCGCATCTTGTACTCGCCCAAAAGGGGGACGCTCGCCCTCAAATTAGACTTAGCAAATATAGCTCAAGGCTCGAAAGAAAGCATCCACGACTATGCAGCTCGAGTAAAACAGTTAGGAGGAATTTTAGACCGTCGTATTTGCGAAGATCGCCGTTTAGAATCCCCCATAGTAATAAATCTGTTGCGCGAAGAAAATCACGCAGAAGTCTTGCAATGCTTCGTCAAAGGGTTGCGCGAAGAACTGTCGAGTCACGTGTGGTACAAAAACCCCCAAAGCATCGAGAAAGCTGTATCGTATGCTCATGAAGCTGAAGAACGTATTCGAAATAGGGAAATTACGTGCCTAAATCGTGCTAGGTTCGATGCACTCAACTACGCCAAAACTTACGAAGCCGAGCACGAAATGGAAACGGAGCCCAAATCATCGGATATAACGTCAAATCATAATGATACGGGTGCGTTGAAATCTGCTTTACGGACCGCCCGTGCTCAACGATCGCGCTCAAACAGTCTGTCCTCTCGGGTTCGATATACAGACTCTCGACCGGCCGAAATACGGTGCTATTACTGCAAAAAATCAGGCCATTTAATTGATGACTGTTATAGGCTCCAAAATCGAAAATGGTATGAGGAGCAAGAACGTAAACGTCGCGACAATAGCCGCGACTCTTCTCGATCTCACCGTGCTTATCGAGAACCTCTCGACCACTACTATTCTGACGACAGTGAATCTCCCGACCGTTATAAAGTTCGTTCACGAGACTACTCTAGAGAGAATTATTTCGACCGACGCGAAAGGGGAAATTCGCGTTCTCACTACAATAATCACGCTGGGAATAACTCTCAACCTCGTCGCGATAACTTTGAGAGAAATAGAGAAAACTCGCGATCCGAAAGTCGCAATAGAAGAAATTCACATCGCGACCAAAACAACGACAATGTCCGATCCCGACGAGACCATTTTGATCGCGATAACTCACATCGGCGTGATAATTCACGTTCACGTCACGATAGTCCCGACAGAGGCCATTCAAGGTCTCGTGAAAATACCTCTCGAAATCGAGACATTCCTCGTCACCGCTCTGATAGTTGTGACTATCGGGGTTCTCGGTATTCCCATCACGACAGAGAAGATTCTCAGCACCGTTCTAACAGCCGTAACCATCGCGACTTCCGTCACCCTAGCCGCGACCGAGAAGATTCTCGTTCCCATTCAGATGACAGAAACAAAAGAATTCACCACGAAAAATCTAATTCACGTGACAGAAATCAAAACTCGTGGAGAGATAAACAACGCGATTCAACTCCCGAACGAAAACAAGTCCGCATAAGAGAATCAAATCAAGATACCCAAAAGCGAGATAATAAAATTCCCGAAAGGAAACAAAATAGGCGTAAACTCGCGAATCATTCAAGTGACTCCGACTCCGATTCTCGTGCTAGCCTAAAACAGAATCGATCTCGTCGTCGATCACGAACAAACGATTCATCACGCGAAAGAGACACGCCGAATAATTCTCGATCGAGCAGCATCAAAAATTCGGAATCTTTAAACTCCGAAAGGGCTCGACGGGAGAGCGCGTCGTCGAGCGACAGACAGAAAGCGCAAGTGTCAAACGCGTCGAAATCCGTAAAGCCACTATACGGCAGAGTGTTTACAAAGAAGATAGTGTCGTAAAACTCTATTCGCCAGGTTTAAAAGATTTCGAAGCAATTTTCTATGTCGACAACGGTTCGGATATTTCGGTAATCAAAAGGCATTTCCTCCCTTCGAAGACAAAAATAGATAATAAAGTGATATACGAAATCGAGGGCGTTACCGACGGTGTAGTTTTCTCATTAGGCTCCGTAAATTTGATGGTTAACGAAATGATGATGAAATTTAATGTAGTTTCCGATGATTTTCGTATTTCTGAAGATGGTCTCCTCGGACGCGATTTATTCAAAAAACACAAAATAGACATTAGCTACCGGAACGGCTGGTTAGCTCCACCTGACCCTCACCCACTAATCCCGTTTTTGAACACCGAGGTCGTAACAGTACCTCCAAGGACAAAAAAACTATTGAAGATCCGAGTAACTAACGACCTATCTCACGGATATGTCCCGAAAATCGAGTTTACGGACGGAGTGTATTGCGGCGATGCTGTTGTCAAGAATCGCGAAGGAATAGCCTATTTATTCGTAATTAATACTAAGGAAATAGAAATAGATGTAATCGCCCCTCGCGTAGATTTAGAACCATTTGAGGAATATTCGCATACCGTCATTGCGAATAGCGTTAACAAAAATAATATTAAGCACATTGCTCGCACAAAGGCTACACGCCTCGACCCAACAAAAGAAATAATTCCATTGCTGCGCTTGGATCATCTCAACAATGAAGAATACGATCATGTCATCGATCTCATCGGAGAATTCCCCGAACTCTTTCAATTACCCGACACACCTCTCGGGGCAACAAATGCTATGCAACATCGCATTCCAACAACGGACGATCTGCCGATTAACACAAAACAATATCGTTTCCCTTACCATATGAAAGGCGAGATAAGGGCACAGGTCAACGATCTATTGGACAAAAATGTGATTCAGCCATCAACTTCACCGTTTAATTCACCAATATGGATCGTTCCCAAAAAAGAAGATTCTAAAGGTAGAAAACGTTGGAGAATGGTTATCGATTTCCGGAAATTAAACGAAAAAACTATCGCTGACGCTTACCCATTGCCTAACATTACCGAAATTTTGGATCAATTGGGTAAAGCTCGTTATTTTTCCCTATTTGACCCTAAGGATCGTGAGAAGACCGCTTTTTCAACTCCTCATGGCCACTACGAATTTAATCGTATGCCGTTCGGATTGAAAAATGCTCCAGCCACTTTCCAAAGGTTAATGGACCAAGTATTGTCTGGACTTCAAGGAATTGAGATGTTTGTTTATCTTGACGACATCGTTATTTACGCAGACTCCCTTGAGGAACACGCTAAGAAGTTTAGACGCCTCGCAAAGCGATTAACCGAGGCCGGTCTATCTTTCCAACCCGATAAATGCGAATTCCTTCGCCCTGAGGTAGTCTACCTCGGCCACATTATTAGTGCCGACGGAGTAAGACCAAATCCAAAAAAATTAGTGGCGGTAAAGAAATTCCCTATCCCGAAAAATCCAAAAAACATCAAACAATTTTTGGGTTTAGTGGGCTACTACCGTCGCTTCATAGAAGATTTCGCGGCAATCGCTAAACCACTCACGCGACTGCTAAAGAAATCTACACCTTTTATTTGGAGCGAAGACCAACAATTAGCGTTCGACGAACTATGCAATAGACTGTGCGAAGAACCAATCATACAACATCCCGATTACGACAAACCCTTCGTCATTACTACTGACGCTTCCGATTATGCATTGGGAGCAATACTCAGTCAAGGTGAGGTTGGTGAAGATCTTCCTATCGCATACGCTTCAAGAACACTGAACGACGCTGAAACTCGATATGACGCTACGAAGAAAGAACTTCTTGCCATCGTTTATGCACTGGAGAATTTTCGCTTGTATATATATGGACGAAAATTTACACTAGTAACCGACAATAAACCTCTAACGTGGCTCAAGAATTTACAAAATCCAACATCTCAACTACGCCGTTGGTCTGACATTCTAGATGGGTGTAATTTCGACATCATCTATAAGAAAGGCAAACGAAATACTAACGCTGATGCTCTTTCGAGAAATCCGGTCACCGACGAACAACATAGAGAAAAGGTCGAGATATACACCATCAATACCAGAAAAACTCGTAGAAACAAATCCGAGCCAAATTCTCCGCCCCCGAACGACACGAACGATCATACGCTCGTTCTTACAATCGGTTTAAAATGCGGAGCTCAATCACAACCTAAACACCAACGTAAACAGACCAAAACAAAAATATTCGAGCCAAACGATAGCTCGACAACAAGCGACTCCAATAACAACGTCGAGTCAGCTTCGAAATTTAAACGCCAACACTCATCTAGCGATACATCAGACGAAACAGTAAGGCCTCTACGGAAACGTCGCCAACATGAACTCGATTCCGAAGAAGAACCCGAACTGTGGTGGGATGAAAATGTCCTACAAAGACCATTAACCCCTGTCGTAACCGGGGAGGCAACAATCTCGCTTCCACTCGAAACCGCTGAATCGTTTGCTGCTGAAGCAGGGGAGGCGACAATTCCAACTCCACTAGTGACTGCCGCTTCACCAGTCTCTGTAACAAGAGACATTAGAAGCCCACTTCTACCTGAGTATCGTAGAACAAACCCTCCCGAATCAGGGGAGGCGTCATCAAACTCTTCCGATCTCGTCGACGCAGAAACCCGGAGATCAACAAATTCCTCACACGAAATACCACGTGCTGGAACCGGGGAGGCGTCGAAATCACCGGAAATAATTAACAATCAAAGATCGATTACAGCTCCAAGCTATCGAAGCATATTTGGCTCCACACCAACTAACATCGAGACAGAAACTATGGGATCCAATTATGAACCATCGAACTCCCGCAACTCAACGGATTCAATGACACCCGTGGATTCAACATCATTGCAAATACCATCATCAATCTCACGACCAGCTCATCGATTCATGACCCAAAAATACCCCTCTAACGAACAATCTAGCGATGACTCGCCCATGGACTACCTAGATCAACACAATAATGCTCAAACGAATTCGCATATAACGATCACAGAAACAACTCCACCTGACAATAGTTGTATTCGAATCATAGAGGAAAATATTACATCACAAAATACCTGCGTTGCTTATCTGATTACCCAAGATAAGACAATAACTTCACCATCTTTATCACTCTTAATAGAGAAGGGTCGCATCAACTGGGAGAAGATACGCAACACAGATGCTAACCCAGGAGAAGTGATCGTGACCAAAACCAAAGGGTTATATGCATTTGGCTTAATATACGAAGAATTTTTCTCAAATAGCTTGAGCGACGACAGTTTACAAATTTGCCTCATCGTATTACGAGAATTAATGGCAAAACACGACGTCAAGTCACTCCGAATCTCTATTGACAACGCATTTCTAGACCCTGCGGAACGAACATCAATACTCCAAAGTTTCCGCCAAATTTTCAACGATACAGACATTACCATCACCGTCTGTACGGGCTGTATAATTGTTCCAGACGCTGATGACCGCAAAGACATAATTGAAGAAGATCATTCTTCAGCGATAGGTGGTCACAAAGGAGTAACAAAAACATTCCAATTAATTTCACAACGTTTCTACTGGCAGAAATTGAAAACCGACGTGGCCCAATATATCAAACGTTGTCCTGAATGCCAACGAAGAAAATTGGTAAGGGTTAAACATCGTTTACCTATGATTATCACGGATACGCCTACAGACTCGTTTGAAAAAATATCTATCGACATTTATGGTCCTCTACCTCGAACTCGTACCGGTCATGAATACGTGCTCACCATTCAAGATAACCTAACGAAGTACTCTGTTGCTATCCCATTAACCAGAACTACCTCTAAGGACATCGCTCATGCACTTGCAAATAAGTACATTTGCATTTACGGTGCACCTAAGGTCATAATATCTGACCAGGGCAAAAATATCATCAGTGAAATTTTTCAAGAATTCACGAGAATCTTTGAAATTAAACACTACCGCACTACCGCGTATCATCCGCAATCTAATGGATCCCTAGAGAGGAGTCACCACGTGTTGACCGAATACCTCAAACAATTCGTCGACGAACACCGTGAATGGGACAGTTGGATCCCCGCCGCAATGTTCTCATATAACGTGAGTGTACACGAAGGCACAAAATACTCACCCTTCGAATTAGTATTCGGCAAGGTCGCTCGAATCCCATCTCGATTCGAACAAGAATACGAAGACAATGGTCTCGATGAATTCTACAAGGAACTAACCGAAAAATTAAAGCTATCAAGAGAATCAGCAGCTGAAAATTTAATAGCTGCAAAACATCGTTCAAAAAAATATTATGACAGGAAAGTGAAACCCCACTCATACAAAACAGGAGATAAAATATACCTGTTAAAAGAACCCAAAAGCGGAAAATTCGATGACGAATATACAGGTCCATATGTCGTCGAAGAAATACTGCAGAACAATAACATTGTTTTGCTGCTTGACACAAATAAGCGTAAGACAGTACACGTAGATAAAGTAAAACGTGCCTACTGCTAGTAGACTCGTGCCATGCTGTCACCCTAAACGGCAACGTGTAGAGTTACCAACAGTGTCAACCCGATACAGCAACCTCTCACAGTTGCACCTTCACCGGCTCCGCTCACCTGCACACCTCATCAGACGCTCGACCATGGGTCGTTCACCATCTGAGGGGGGGGGGGACAGCTGAGCACTCGCCGACTCCTTACGGTTACCTCCACAAGGACACCTATTTTTAAGGAGTGATCCTAAGTAGCTATATTAAGTAATAGAAAGCGCCATTTTATTTTAGTAATTACATCAAGTAGATGAAGGAAATAGGTAACATTCTTTTATAATTATACATATAATAATACGGATTTATATAGAATAAATTTGCAGTAAGATTACTATAAACTTAATTTTATTACATTTTTCTCTTTCTCTTTTAGCTGGATCTATTCCAGTATTTATATTAATTATAGAATGAAAATATCAAAGCAACAAACACTCTACATTCTAAGATTAAGCAATGTCGTAATACTGGAATGATAAATGTGCACATGCTCGTGCACACACACACACACCATTCCCCAGACAATAGCCTTGCATGGCCAGTCGCGCCTCACTCCAGCTCACTATATATACATTTTTTTTTGTCTGCGTCTGCACATATCCGGCATTAAATAATGCCGAAATAAAAAAAAAAAAAAAAAAAGGGGTGTATATATATATATGCATTTATGTTTAATCAAATTATGTTTAGTAAAATTAAAATGTATCCTTTACAAATAGAATTAGAATTTAGAATTTACAAAAAAAAAAAACCCACAACATATATATAATAATAATAATAACTTTAATATAAATTAGCTTAAACTAAATTTTTAATTTCAATAAAAAACAAAAATATATATATATATATATATATATATATATGTATATATATACATACATATATATATATATAATAAAATAAAATAACAAAATAAAAAAAAAAATAAAAAAAAAAAAATATTCCACAGAAAATAATTCGGACGTAGCCTTACACATACACATATGTACACACACGTATATATACATATATATGTGTGTATATATACATATATTTATGTATATATATCCCGCTCTAATTTAAATCACTCGCTTGCAGATACGGATTCGAGAATGAAGAGTTCACGATCTCCCCACTACTCAACAACCCCGGCATCTATGCCGACCGTTGGGGCACCCTGAGGCCCTACCAAGCATCTTGGAATCTCGTGACCCATATCGATCTCGGAAAATTCTTAGAACGAAAAAATTTATTAACTGAACAATGGTCAAAGTTATCCAAACAATGTCAAAATATCGAAGAACATTGTAAGATCCCGAACCAAGTTTTAAACATGCGAAACACCCTTAAAAACATAGAAAAGGACCAATTGAACATAGAAGAACTAGCCTACGAATACAAAGACAAAGAAATCGACCGCGAGAAACGCGCACCTTTAGAATTTATCGGGTCAATAAGTCGAGTTCTCTTTGGCACGCTCGATGCCGAAGACGCTGCGTATTATAACGACAGAATCGAAGCTCTCGAAAACGACACTAGATCAATAGTTGAATTAGTAATAAACCAGACACACATCATAAAATCACAATTCGACAAAGAGCGGAACCATATCGATAATTTAACAAAATTATATGACGAAAAATTCAGCAAGGCGTCAATGGCGTTAGCTATGATAAGCAAAGCAGTAGTAGCGATCGAATATCAGGAAGCTTTAGCCGATATTGCAGCGACTCTTGAACACAGCATCGCCGAATACGAACTCGATACAACAGTACTCATCGATGCCATATTATTCGCGAAACAAGGACAATTACATCCACGTCTGCTGACGCCACAACAAATACTATCTGGTGCAAGAGCTATACAACGTGTAAGACCGAATGCAGAGTTTCCTATTTCATTAGGAATCGAATCAACATCTGAATTACTAAAACTTTCGGATATTTCGATCTTCCACGTGAAAGCTAAACTAATATATGTCATATCAGTACCACTCTTGGATCTGAAAACTTTCACGGTGTTCAAAAATATCCCCGTTCCCGCGTCTCAACACTTTACACCCCGTGGAACCAGTTTCGCGTATATTAAACCAAGTTCGGAGTTTACCGCTGTATCGGATAATTTGGAAACCTATTTTCGATTAGAAACAGAAGACCTAAACCATTGCAAGACTTCCGGTGATCGTTATATTTGCAAACACGTAAACGTCTTATACCGGATAGACGATCACAGCGACTGTGAAGTAAAAATTTTAACAGAACCCCATTTTCAAAATTTCGAGTCGTGCGACGTACGCGTAAGAATAAGTGCTCGCTCATACTGGTCCAAAATGCGCTCTCCGAATCAATGGATCTTCTCTTGTGCTCGCTCGGAAACGCTTCGTATAAAATGTCACGATTCCGACCCGCATGTGGTCACAATAAACGGCGCCGGTATCCTCCATCTACTGCCACGATGCGTAGCCACAACCTCTTCTACAGTTCTCACGTCAACCGACACTATGTATACCAGAGAAACATCTGAGTTCTCACCGCGAACCCCTCTAAACATAAGTGCAATTTATGCCGCCATTGCCACCTCCGTCGATTTCACAAACCTCACCGACCTCTTAACTAACCTTGAATCTCCTACTCCGTATGACCGAGAAAACTCCCATGACTTAAATATTGTCGACGGCGGAGTTGAACTCCAAGCCGTCATTAATCGAGCTCAAGATCTGCTTAAAGAAAATAAAACTCACCGGAGGATACAGAAGCTGGAAACGGTCGGGAGTTACTCCCTCCTTGGTCTAGGGGCCACAGTGATTGCATTCGGCCTCGCATGGAAATTCTCGTTATTTTCGACATTTTGCCTCTTGGGCAAGCTATGCAAAAGGAAACAACGGCGAAACACAAACACTCACCCAAGCAGCCGACCTTCGATCGAGATCGTCGAATTGAATACAACGCCATCAATACAACCACTACCTGCGAGCAACGAAGGCATGGTTGTTGCTGAAACGCAATATAACAACAGACACAAGGCAATATGTCCACCACCCACCACCTATTCAAGGCAGGGCACCAACAATCACCACCATGACGCCCGCGCGAACAACCTACCGCATCAACATCAAAGATCGTACAATCGACAGCTGTATTCGACTTCTCGTTAAGTATGTCACATAATTCAACATCTAAATATGTTGCAATCTACAGAATTAACCAGCCAGGAAAAACTTCAAAAAAAAAAAAAAGAAAAGCCATCACCCTCTCGACCTAAATTCTTAAACACTGATACACACCCACAACAAAATTGATTCCCCCAAATGAAGTAAATAAGCTAATTTAAGTACACTTTACAAGGGCTATTCCCCTTTCGAGCCGTTTCACCATTAGGCTTTGCATTAATTTAAAAGAAAAATTGCCAGTACGCGCTTTGCGCTTCTTTTTCTTTGTACCCGTCGAACACTACGCTGTTTCGACGGATTACCAGAAGGGGAGGTGTTACGTCCTGGCTATTTTTCTTGTCAATTATTATTATTTATTCTTAATATTATTATATACTAGTAAATCCTTTTGTCCCATCGTTACCTCCAATATCCAATATTCATAAACTGCCTTCTTGCCTTTTCCACATTCCGACCCCGGTTCAATGCTCCCTAAAAATCATCCGATGCCAAATCCTCGGGTGCATTGAACATTCACCTATAATCCCGCTGACTAATTTCCGCTCCCTAATAATCAGCAATTCCTTTCAATTTCCTATAAAATCCATTGACCACACGGGCCGCGCACGGTCAGCACCTTTTGGGCCTCCCCACGATCACTAAATTAACTCCCACTTTTCACCCACCCAAGTCTTCTTGGTCAACCTCATTCCCTCAACTAATCAGTCTCATTCAAATCTTCAAACAGTAAACAATTAATAAGTATTTAGTCCGTTTAAGTGCCGCGTATTAAATAAGTGTAAACTGTCACCAACGTGACTAGTTATAAGTTCAAGTGTACCGTTCCAAAACCTCAGTTATATATATTTAATCGTTAATTGTAATCGCGTATTATTATTTCACTTCTTAGCGAAATAAACTTTATAAATAAACTTATAAATTTAAAGAGATAAAACAAAAATCCAAAAACGTGGAATTTATTCCTTTACGGATTTAAAAACCCATCCAAATTAAAATACAAATAATGTATGTATCGTCTCGATCAATAGCCGGGATGTAACACTCGTTATGTCAGAAATATGCTGTCACTACTACCGCTGTTGTTGCAGCGCTGGTGCTTCAGCTATGCCCATGATATCGGGAATCTCAATCGATTCTTTTCTCGATGCGTTTTCGCATGATCTCGCGGCTTTTTACCCAACAAATTAATTTTGCATTCGCGATCTTTTATCTCTTGTGGAGATCAGAGTTCTTGAGACTGTAATCTCGTGCTATCGTTGAGAGCAGTGTCTTTTACTGACAATCAATCCCGACCCCTCTACCACAACCTACAGCCTGAATGGCCGTGCATTTCCACCACCGTTGCTCTCGTTCATGCATTCAGGGCGTACCGGTTTACTAATTCCGGTGAAACACAAATTGGTAAGCTTCTTTTTTTTTGTTGCGGAGTTCGAGAGTAAGTCCGGCGTGGAGTCCTCTCGAACTCCAGGGCATACCGGTGAAACAAAAATTAGCTGGCGCTCACCAGGTTTTACGAGTGCATTAGCGAGGGTGGACGGCCGAAGGTGACGTCATCCCGATGTGTTTTCGTTTAGTAATTACTTTTTGTGTTCTCGTTCGTGTTTTGAGTGTCACCGAATTGGTAGAATAACTAATTAATTTATGTTACCGAAATATATATCACATAACAAAGAATGGTAAATTCCTCCAAATTTGCACAGCCAATATGGTTCATAACCGCAAACCCCAGTACAAAAGTATGTAATATATTTTTATGTTCACTGGATTTTTTCTTTTTACTTATTCAACTTTTTAGCTATAGCAGATACTTTTATAAGCGATTCATTGTTATACAGGATTTGGGCATTGAGGTACCGGTGCATGAAAAACTCTGTATGAAGGATGGCGATGAATACGGCGACACCGCAACTTATTATTGCGACGATGAAGCTCCACCCAGCGACAACGAAGCTGGATATAATAAAGATGAAGCTCGACACAGGGACAATGAAGCTGAAGACAGCGACGATGAAGCTGAATACAGGAATGTCGACACTGAGCGAAGCGACGACAAAGCCAAAAGTAAGATTTCAAGACAGAATTTCTGATTTCAAGACTCCATTTGACAAAAAGGTGAGTGATTGCCAAAATTCGAGAGAAGAATAAGAAAGATTTTCGAACCTTTCTCTGTTGAACAAATCGAACAAGAATTGCGAACAAATTATTGAAATAAAGAATTATGTAACAAATTGGCCACAAGTCTATATTTTTCAGAATTTTATATAATGTACAAAAATTGCGTTTTTTGTATGTTGAGATTTGTGTGAAATTGAAAATTAGAAAACGTTTTTAAAAATACTGAAAAAATTCACACGTATTCAAAAAAATAAACTAATCACTTGCGTAACAAAAAAAAAATAAGTTTCCGGATAATTTGTTAATTTAATTTGTAATTTGTTAACAATTTTTTGGAATTATTATTATGCAAAAATAATCATTTTAGCACTTCCCATATAAATCGTAAATTTATAAGCGATTAAAGCGATCAATTTATATATAAATATAAATTGATGAGATCCGCTCTCATCAAGAGCGGATCTCATCAAATTTGACGTTTTTCAACAGAATGTGTCTGATAAGATATCAACCGAAAGAGATTCGATGCGTAACGATAGTATAAATAATAACTTCAACGATAACGGTAATCGCTTCAACGATGAGCTTTGGGTGGAACCGGGCCTACAGGCCAAGCCTGTAATTGACGGTAGAATAGACTTCGCTGCTACAATCGAGTTTTCATTTGCTAAAGAGGTGAGTTGGACATATTCTCATCACTTGTACTGTAATGAGTGGATCTCATCAACCTTATCCTTTACTTATAGGATTTGTGTGAGACTGTTGCGACGGACGGGCATTCCACGCTTCCTAATATCGCCGAGTTTATGAATGACAAGCCACTGCAGAAATCCACGGACAATCAAAAAGTGAGATCAAGCAAAGAGAGCCGCATGTCACTGGATAAAAATGCATCATTTACGAGTCAAGAAGTTCCGGAAAACGGGAATAATACCTTCGGCAAAAATTTCAACGTCGAGCCTCAGATGGAACCAGCCGAACAGACCGATCGTACAATTGACGGTATTGAATGAATGGAATAATTAAGGAGAAATGAAGAGCAAGCTCGTAGTCACTTTCGTGTGACTGAAGTAGGGCTGTACGGTTTGGCCGGCCAAGCCGGCTTGACTAGATAAGCCGGCTAATGAATGATTAATTTAGCCGGCCAAGCCGGCTTAACCGGCTAAGCGAGCCAAAAATTAGCCGCGGCTAAATCGGCCAAAAATTAGCCGCAGTAAGGTCGGCTAAAAATTTGCCGTGGTTAAATTTAAAACCATTTTTAAAATTTTTTTGGCCTTTTTTATTTATCGTCGGGCTGCTTACTTCACAGTGAATTAAAAATCTTTATTACCAGTGTATCTAACAACATCAAATTTTTAATGAGACGTAACGTTTCGAATTTGCAGTTTTTTTTACTCGGTAGATTAAAAGAAGAATACCACCTCGTATTGTCGTATTACGCTACATACTATCGACGGTGATAGAATGTGACTGTCGATGTTTATATAGCTATATATGTTTGGGCTTTCTTCTCCAAATTGTACACCTTATACATTGAGTTTATACACCGACGGTGATAGAATCTGACCGTCGATGTTTACATAGCTATATATGTTTCGGCTTTCTTCTCCAAACCGCTCACCGGCTTCTCTCTCCCCACCTATAATGTATTCCCGAAATCTCAAACAACGTCGAAAGTGACGCATCAGTAAACGATAAAGTTCCAATAAACCTCAGTGGAACTGCCCATCACCTGCACGAGGAAACATTTGCGACAGTCAAGACGCAAGATAAGCATGAGGCTGTTATTTAATTTTCATTATTATTCTATTGTATAACGCGATGACAATGTGCGACAAACAGGGGACAATAATGTTCAAAGTTTTAATTCCTACAAATAATTATAAAACCTGTATTATAGAGATGCCTCGGGGCAATCGCGTTCACCACGCAGCGAACACCGTTCGTCCCAAACACTGCCCAGTAATTCGCGCGAGGAATATACACCGTCAGCAAGTGCCGGTCCAAAGCGGAAATCGGGTGGTAATCAGGCAAGTACTCGGCTTGACTCTTCGAATTGGATCCATAATTTTGTGTGATTGACAAGCACTCATTTTTTTTTTTTTAACATTATGACTTAATTGTCCACGCCTCCTTCTATGTTTGTCGACGTTTTTCCGAAAAATAAAATGGAAAAAATAGAAAATGTCGAAAAAATTAAAGGAGACGCAGGCCCACTTCGGCTCAAATCTTAAAAATATTTACTTTTGATGAAAGATTTTTCAGAATTTATTTAGATATGAAAAGTGAACATCGATACTCTTATTTTAAGGGGGAAACTTACGGCATATTTGTGAGTTTCTGGTAAAAAATAAACTATACAACGTATCGATGCGAAATTTGGCATGGTGTTTTATTTGTGTTTGTGTACACAAAAAACAAATGTTGACCAATTTCGTCAAAACATGCGCCTCCTCGCGAAATATATCGCTTTATCAAGCGATAGCAGGATGTTTGCTGAGCATGCTGACCACATTTGAAGGCAATTGGTCCATTAGATTTTCAAACATCTTGACCGCTAACGATTTTGCACTATCGGACGACAAATTTCGTATCTATACGTTGTATACATTTTTGTACTAGAAAATCACAAAAATGCCGTAAATTTCATCGGAAAAAAACATTTCCCCTTAAGGGATCATCTCAGTGTGATGCCCCGAAAAATAGCTGTTTTTCGCGATTTTTTTTAATGGTTTGAATAAGCTAATCGATTTGATTTTTTTTTCAACTTAAAGCACTGATGGAGAACACAAAATAATTTTTTTCGAACGGATTTATTTATTGTTAATGTCGCTATTATTTATTGTAAAGACCGGTGAAAAAAAGGACCAAAACAGAGGCCAGGTTAGGGGTCGCGATTACAATGCGAAACAAAAATAAATTTCAAAGTGATTATTAATCTGTAGGAAAGGCTCTAAGTCGCTATGGAGGTTTTTTTTTACTTTTATGAAAACTTACAAAATGACAGTGGCTTGAAAAAAAGTGTCAAATTTAGACTGTTTTTTCGACGTTTCTTCATAAAAAAAATAGGAAGTTCTCAAAAAAAGAAAAAAAGCTTCCATAGCGACCTAAAGAATGTCGCGAAGAATATTGTGTCCAAATTTTAAAGAAATATCTTTACAACTCTTCCTCTGAGAGTGGCCACCGTTTTGAAAAACACCATTCCGAGAAAAACGCGTTTAAAGTTTGGCGTTTGGCTGGTAGACACTGCGACCCCTTTCTCTAAGAAAGGTTGCAGCGACCGAAATAATTCGAATATCAACTTGAAACTTGCAGAGAATGTGTATAACACTGTATTCTGTCCGAAAATGCAACAACATAAAAAGCGATTTTTAAAAAATTTCACACTGAGATGATCCTTAATAAATCAATACATAAAAAAAAAATCGAAAAAACATAACTTTCGTTTCTCTGGTGTGTGAAACGCGAAATATAATCGACAATCATCCTCGTTCCTCCAAGTAGCATTACTAATTTTGCATTGTATATTTTCATTTATTATTTTAGAAATCAGAAGAAATAACGAAGCGCATCGCAGCGTGCATTGCCATCGATATGTTGCCACTATCATTTGTTGAAGGCGAAGGATTTAAAATGCTTCTGGTGTATCTTGCTCCGCAATATACAATGCCGAGCAGAACAGCGATAAAGACACGGCTACAAGACCTTCAAAAGGCAACGAGAAGGAGCATCATGGAAAACGCTCAAAACTATGAAGCAGTAGCATTAACGATGGATGCGTGGACAGCGCGAACAACGTCGTTATTTGTCACCGTGACTCTACACGCGATTTCGCCGTCTTGGGAAATTGCGAACCATACGTCGGATTCGTTGATTATGACGGAACGACACACCGCTGATAACCTAAGGGACCACCTGGGTCGAGTAATCGCAGACTGGAAACTCAAGAAGAAGATTGTCGCAATTTCACGCGACAATGCGAGCAACATTTCGGCAGCAGTTCGATCTTCTACGCTCCTTGGAGATAGCGTCCGATGTTTCACGCACTCTCTCCAGCTGGTCATCAATAAACGTCTTGATCAACGAATGATTCAGCAAATCGTGAAAATTTCGAGCGCAATCGTCACCCACTTCAAGCACTCCAATGTAGCTACGGGCGGCTTGAAAGTGTACCAGCGTCACTATGAGCTCCCTGAACACGCCCTTATACAGCGTTGTTCAACTCGATGGAACTCGACCTTTTTCATGGCCGAGCGGCTTATCGAGCAACGCCGTGCTGTTGACGCTGTTCTTCAAGATCAAAAATACACTTCAAAAGCCGTGGCGGAGAAATTTTCAATGTCAGAGATGGACTGGAATCTGCTAAAAGATGTTGTTGACGTATTGCGACCGTTCGAAGTGGCGACGAGAGTAATGTCCACAGAAGCGCATCCAACCCTGTCCATGGCTCGACCGTTGGTACGAAGGTTCGTGGAGAAATTCATTAAAGAGAAGGAAATCGACAGCGACCAAATCACGGAGATGAAAGAAGTGATGCGGTCAAAACTTCGTTCTCGATTTCTTGAATCGAGCATCGTCACACCTCGTTGGCTTGCGTTCTCGATATCAGGTAATTAAAAAATGATTGACGTACTTTGTAAAAAAAATAAACAAATTTCATTTTCATTAAAAAATTATTTTTTGTCATCAATTTGTCAATAACATTTTGGAATTATTATTATGCAAAATTAATCATTTCAGTACCTTGAGTATGGACACTTTTTCAGATTTTTATCCTCTCGAGAAGTATTCGAAATTTTTTCTGAATCTCGCGTTTGACGTGACTGTATCGCCTGTAAATTATATTTTCATACTAAAAAAATATTTTATTGAAACTATTCGAAAAAATACGTCATCGGATCCAGTATTTTTTATTACTCATCGAAGATTTTAAGACATTAACATATAAGAAAAAATATATGATGTACCGAGTACTTCAAGTCTTAAAATTAAAAATATCTTGTCGGATTCTGCGTAGGTATAAAAACGCACCGGGTGAAAACAGCGCGTTCTAAGAGTTGGTGATGGAGCGTCTTCTCCACATGATGCGAGACGAGCACGACGCAGCGCAGCCTCTTCCAAAAAAAGATAAGCGGGTAAAGTTATTCGACGACGAGAGGTACTGTTGCAGAGTTTGTCAGAGGCCTCCATCTCGCAAAATTCTCAGCAGACTGAAGAGCTCAATGAATACATGGAGGAAAATTGTATTGCTCGAAGCGATGAACCACTGCTTTGGTGGAAATCACGGCAACGAAAGTATCCGACACTGTCAAAAGTAGCGCGAAAATATCTGGCCATACCGGCTACGTCGTATTGAAAAGAAAATTTTATTTGCAAGCCATTTATTCTCATGTATTAGACTGCGTGAATTTGATTTCTTTTGAAGAACCGACATGCGTCGTAGTATTTTTTGATTGTAGCTTAGCCGACCTTGCCGCGGCTAATTTTTGGCCAATTTAGCCGCGGCTAATTGACTGGCTTGGCCGGCTAAATTAATCATTCATTAACCGGCTTAGCCTGTCAAGCCGGCTTGGCCGGCCAAACTGTACAGCCCTAGACTGAAGTGCCTCTGTTAAGGTGATGTGCTATACCAACTGAGACCGTGAGTGCGAGAGAGACAGCTGAATCTTCCCGAAACGTTGTTCTTGGCCACTGTTGATTTTTCGGATGAAAGACGAGAACGGTTCACTGCAGAATTCTAAAACGCAGTGAACCGTTCTCGCCTTTTGTTAAAAAAATCGAATAGGAATGAGAACAACGCTTTACAGTTTTTTTTACCGACCGATCAGTAGCATATCATATCGTCACTCCAAAATCAGCTGCGCGCAAAGTTTAATGAAAGAAAATAATTAATGCTGGGTATAGTAATATATTGTACGGCCAGTAACTCTCGAAATTATTAGAGCCTCCCTCGATAACTCGGAAAATGAAATAAGTATTGAGGAATACAGAACAATGCTTGTAGTCGCTTCGTGTAACTAGAGTGTTTCTATTAAAGAGACTCTCAAATTGCCTACGCGTAAATGTCAAAGAAATAAATTAATTAACACGGAGAATAGAATTGCATTGCTTAGAGGATAATTGACTCTCGAAATGATTACAATTTGCCTCGCTAACGGTGGGAATGAAATAATAATTGAGAAATATAAAGCAATGCTCGTAGTCGATTCGCGTAACTGAAGTGGCTCTGCTAAAGATACTCCAACGTCGTTGAATTTGCGAGTAATTATTGGAGTGTATTGATATAATAAACTGATTTTCCAGTGACTTGTTACGTGTGTAAGTTGTACGGAAAATCTTAATAGAACACTTTATGTTTGACTTGATACCAAAGGTTTCTTATCAAAATAACAAGTCAGAGCAATGACAGTTTTTAGTCGAAGAGTAACCACTGTTCAACTGGCATTGATACGCTGTTCGAATAATTGTTACTGTTCGACTGGTACTGATAAGGTTTCTACTTTAACAAACTATCAATAGCAACATTCTTTATTCATGGTTATGTATAAATAATCCTGCTATAGACATTTTTGTTGTAACCTATCAATATTTTTATTTATTGTCATTGTATATCTCTCACCGATAGAAAGTTGCTGCTTACAAAAAACTTTCCACAGCAATAGTTTTTGTCTCTAACCAAAAATAAAGAATATTGCTGCAGAAAGTTGTTTTGATGTAGCTATTTTTTATCGATGATAGATAGACAGTGACAATAAATAAAAATATTGATAGTTAAAAAAAATTTCGACAGCAAGATTATTTATCTATAAACATGAATAAAGAATGTTGGTCTACAAAGTTTTTAAAAGTAGAAATTTTGTTGTCTGCAGTCACTGTTCATCTCTCATTAATTAAAAAAACTGATTTTCCAGTGACTTGTTATTTTTATGGGTTATACAGAACATACAAATAGAAGTAATCTCAGATTTCTCAATCAGTGCAGTTGAAAGTCAAATTTGGGCGTCAGTACCAGTCGAACAGTAACCATTGTTTGACTGATACCGATACACAATTCTACCTCAAAACTACACTGATTGACAAGACTGTAATTACTTTGACTTATCACCTTTGTAAAAAAACCTTTCGTAGCAAAGTCAAGAATTAAATGTTCTATTTGTACATTGTATAGAACTGATCCATACAAGTAACAAGTCACTGAAAAATCAGTTTTTTATATGAATGAGAGGTGAACAGTGACTACAAACAACATGATTCCTACTTTACAAAAAAGTTTCTACAGCAACATTGTTTATTTATGGTTATAGATAAATAATATAGGTCCAGAAATTATCTTATTTTGTTAAAATATTTTTTATATTATTAACTATTTATTATTATTATTATTAATAAAATTTTCGCGTTGCGACGTGTTCAAACGCGTCGCAACGCCGAAAAGAGCCACAACGCCTGCGGCTGAAAGAGCGGCAACGAGCGCAAAAGAGCGGTTGTATAATTTTTAACACGATAACATGAAATTTTCGCGAGTTACCCTATCTATGTCGTTTGGCACCTTTGATAAATCTCAAACATCTATTGGGGTCTGTTTATTTTAGCTAAAGCGATTATTAAGAGAGAAGGAAAGATTCTTTTCTGAAATAGACATATTTCACTACTGGAATCCATCGCTTACTCTAGCAGTAGGTGAACTCCAAGGTGGATGCTATCTATAAATGCTCAGTTTTTTAAATAGTACTCGGCAGCACTGTATAGGCATTAGCACCTTTTGAGTGCCAGTGAGATACCCATCCACTCTAACCCACTTATACTAATGTATAAGTTCATTTCTATTGTTCCCAATATACGACACGAACGCTCTCATGACATTATGTCAATATGTTTATTAATATAACCTTACATCTATGCTGATTCAACTACAGGGAATTGAGTCAGCTCACGAGATCTCAATATTGTTGCTATATGAGAACGCATAACAGAGATATCGCGAGAATAAGTTTGTCTTGCAGGGTCAGCTTCTAAAGCGATGGTACATGCAAATGCAATAGTAAACTCCACAACTGTAACCGTCCGGCTGTTTTGAAACAGGTTGAAGACATACATCTTCACAAGCGATGTGAGGAAAGCGCTTTGTAATATAACTCTATTCCTCTTCGCTCAGTAGTTCGTATTCTGAACGAAGAAGACTGTCGTATACGAAAAGCATAGTACCGTCATAATAAATACAGCACCAGTGTCGGGACTTGTTCCCACCAATAATCTGAATATCCCGTTTACCAGATTCGCAAGGCTCAGTGCACTGCTGACAACCACTGTAACAAGCAGGATTAGACTGAATTCAGGTAGTGTTTCTCAAAAAAAAATATTTGAGAGACACCACCTGCGTCTAATGACGCAGGAAGTGAGTCTATGCTCGTGTCCGTCAAGAAAGTAGTTGATTGCAGAAAATGTGCAATGACTTTTTTAACTGAAATATCTTTTCGCAATACTTCAATCAATTCCCGATGTTTATCAGAATATTCAATATCGCCACTATCGATTGCAGCCCAATTTACAAGTGCGTTACGTCCGTGATTTTGTTTGGAAGTATTTGGTGAGTCGTTATTAGTTTTGACAGAAACTTTACCAACGCGTTTTGTTGGTGATTAAGTTTTCGCCTCTGCAAGAGATGAGTCTTGGTAACTTACTTTGCGTTTTTTATTCGTTTTCGATGTATCGCTTTTTCTCGAGCTTGTAATATGTACTCCGGGTCACGTAACACGGCATATTTCGATTACGACGGCTATCGTTAATCTCCGGAAGTAAGCAATGAAGATAAAATCGACACAGATGTGATTCCATTTTTGACTCCCAAAACGTGTTATCTGTACGGACGGTAATAAGTCTGAGATCGACAGATGTCCACATTGCAAACATGCAATAATTGCGCATGGTAATGTGCAATTGGCCCTGAACCTGATAATAATAGGCGTGATTTTTGTTCAAATCATGTTTCTTTTTATCAAAGATATTTCTGAGATTAGGTTTTTGTTGAATAGCGTCCATGACACTAATACCCTTTCCCGAGAACGGACATTTAATTTCGATAACATCGTCATCACCGATAAGTCCATCGGGAGATGCTCCTAAATATGGTATTACCGGATCAATGAAGAAACCACAGAGAACAAGTCGTTTCTCGATTTTTAATTTAACTACTCGCCGAGCAGTGTCCTTTTTTGCGAGCCCAAATCGCATCTCTGTTTCTAGAACCTTTGGATACAGAATACTGGCAACCAAAATTTGCGCACGACGTTGTCGGCAGCTTACAGCATATTTGCCCGAACTTTGATGCCGTTATCATTTCTATGTGTAGCTGATGCCAACGCTCACAATTATTTTGCAAAACTGTGTCTCGTTCAATTGTTTTTTGATTATTCTGGTAAGAACGCAATTTTGTCATATGTTCCTCAGCAAAAACATCGAAAATCTCTTTTTCTATGTCAGACTTCTTCGCTGAAGATCCGTAATCTTTATCTGTACCCCCGAATCTTCGAGATTTGGGATGACCTCTCGCCACCTTGCATCGACGATCGCGTACATTTTTTAATCGTCTTCGCGTATCTAGTCTTTGCACGAGGGCAGCATTTCCTTTTTTTTACGAAGATAAATTTTAGACAACACAGATCCCGTGTTGTGTTGCACGAAAACACAGTAACATCTCATTTGATATGAGTTTTTAGTGCAATGATTAATTCTCTTGCTAGAATTTAATTTGTTTACTATTGAATTATAAGTCTCCGCTACATTATTCGTTACACGTGCCAAGAGGCTTTTGGCATGGCTACTTAAATAACACACCGCGTCTGAAATAGCGGGGTAAATATTAGTTGCATGAAGCCCCTATTACACTCGTTTTCTCAATGTACGGTTTGCAAACGAATGGAAGAGTGCTACAATTTGCATGGTCATCGATGTGATATTATTAAAATATCCTTACACAGCCGCGTAACTTTTCCAGTAAATTTTTTCAGTCATTCGAGCAACGTAACAATCCCGAACACCGTAGTTTTCGGCTGAGTTACTGCAAGAATGACCGAGAATTTATGGGGCATTCCACCCCATTTCGACCTGGATTTGACCTCAACCTGTCCGATTTGGCTCATTATTTTTTATAGGCTTAGTTGGACCCTCAACTGCACAATTTTTGTTTTGTTTTTATTACCATTTTTTTTAAATATATTTTTAACGAGACGTATAAAACACCATAATTTAAAAATCTGATAAAATTCTGAAAAATACTTTGTTTAATACCAAATTTATCTAGTTTATAGCCAAAGTGGGGAAAATTTTTCTTCTTACAGTTTTTAAGCTTTTTTATTTAAAAAATTATTAAAAAATAGAAAAAATAATTAATCTACTACAGGTCAAATGGTCAAATGTTTATTTATGTAAAATAGGATTTTTCAGATTTCTTTCAGATTTCTAGGATCTTTTTTCAGATTTTTCCGAACTATGCAAATTTTTTTATAAATATTTTTTTAAAGTGACATATCCAATGCCATAATTTAAAAATCTGCAACAAGTCTGAAAAATCCTCTATTGATTATTAAACTGTTCTAGCTTATTTCCAAAGTACGCAAGATTTTTCTTCTTATCGTTTTTAAGGTTTTGTTGTTCCGCACGTCGCGCATTTGTGGGACGAGGGTACAATATTTATTTTAAGTATTGGGATCGTTCGCCAATAAAGGGTTGAACCCAAGAACTTTAGAAAAGAACAGTATTTATTTAATAAAATAATAAAGACTGTTACGTCCCGGCTATTGATCGAGACGATACATACATTATTTGTATTTTTATTTGGATGGGTTTTTAAATCCGTAAAGGAATAAATTCCACGTTTTTGGATTTTTGTTTTATCTCTTTAAATTTATATGGTTATTTATAAAGTTTATTTCACTAAGAAGTGAAATAATAATACGCGATTACAATTAACGATTAAATATATATAACTGAGGTTTTGGAACGCTACGCTTGAACTTATAACTAGTCACGTTGGTGACAGTTTACACTTATTTAATACGCGGCACTTAAACGGACTAAATACTTATTAATTGTTTACTGTTTGAAGATTTGAATGAGACTGATTAGTTGAGGGAATGAGGTTGACCAAGAAGACTTGGGTGGGTGAAAAGTGGGGGTTAATTTAGTGATCGTGGGGAGGCCCAAAAGGTGCTGACCGTGCGTGCTCCGTGTGGTCAATGGATTTTATAGGAAATTGAAAGGAATTGCTGATTATTAGGGAGCGGAAATTAGTCAGCGGGATTATAGGTGAATGTTCAATGCACCCGAGGATTTGGCATCGGATGATTTTTAGGGAGCATTGAACCGGGGTTGGAATGTGAAAAAGGCAAGAAGGCAGTTTATGAATATTGGATATTGGAGGTAACGATGGGACAGAAGGATTTACTAATATATAATAATATTAAAAAGATAATAATAATAATTGACAAGAAAAATAGCCAGGACGTAACACCTCCCCTTCTGGTAATCCGTCGAAACAGCGTAGTGTTCGACGGGTACAAAGAAAAAGAAGCGCAAGCGCGTACTGGCAATTTTTCTTTTAAATTAATGCAAAGTCTAATGGTGAAACGGCTCGAAAGGGGAATAGCCCCTGTAAAGTGTACTTAAATTAGCTTATTTACTTCATTTGGGGGAATCAATTTGTTGTGGGTGTGTATCAGTGTTTAAGAATTTAGGTCGAGAGGGTGATGGCTTTCCCCTTTTTTTTTTTTTTGAAGTTTTTCCTGGCTGGTTAATTCTGAAACATTCGAAATAGACATAGAAATTCCTGGTTTAAAGGTTTGCATTGAGTGATGTGAGGATTTTCGTGGAACATACCTGTAGATTGCAACATATTTAGATGTTGAATTATGTGACATACTTAACGAGAAGTCGAATACAGCTGTCGATTGTACGATCTTTGATGTTGATGCGGTAGGTTGTTCGCGCGGGCGTCGTGGTGGTGATTGTTGGTGCCCTGCCTTGAGTAGGTGGTGGGTGGTGGACATATTGCCTTGAGTCTGTTGTTATATTGCGTTTCAGCAACAACCATGCTTTCGTTGCTCGCAGGTAGTGGTTGTATTGATGGCGTTGTATTCAATTCGACGATCTCGATCGAAGGTCGGCTGCTCGGGTGAGTGTTTGTGTTTCGTCGTTGTTTCCTTTTGCATATCTTGCCCAAGAGGCAAAATGTCGAAAATAACGAGAATTACCATGCGAGGCCGAATGCAATCACTGTGGCCCCTAGACCAAGGAGGGAGTAACTCCCGATCGTTTCCAGTTTCTGTATCCTCCGGTGAGTTTTCTTTTCTTTAAGCAGATCTTGAGCTCGATTAATGACGGCTTGGAGTTCAACTCCGCCGTCGACAATATTTAAGTCATGAGTGTTTTCTCGGTCATACGGGGTAGGAGATTCAAGGTTAGTTAAGAGGTCAGTGAGGTTCGTGAAATCGACGGAGGTGGCAATGGCGGCATAGATTGCACTTATGTTTAGAGGGGTTCGCGGTGAGAACTCAGATGTTTCTCTGGTATACATAGTGTCGGTTGACGTGAGAACTGTAGAAGAGGTTGTGGCTACGCATCGTGGCAGTAGATGGAGGATACCGGCGCCGTTTATTGTGACCACATGCGGGTCGGAATCGTGACATTTTATACGAAGCGTTTCCGAGCTAGCACAAGAGAAGATCCATTGATTCGGAGAGTGCATTTTCGACCAGTATGAGCGAGCACTTATTCTTACGCGTACGTCGCACGACGCGAAATTTCGAAAATGGGGTTCTGTTAAAATTTTTACTTCACAGTCACTGTGATCGTCTATCCGGTATAAGACGTTTACGTGTTTGCAAATATAACGATCACCGGAAGTCTTGCAATGGTTTAGGTCTTCTGTTTCTAATCGAAAATAGGTTTCCAAATTATCCGATACAGCGGTAAACTCCGAACTTGGTTTAATATACGCGAAACTGGTTCCACGGGGTGTAAAGTGTTGAGACGCGGGAACGGGGATATTTTTGAACACCGTGAAAGTTTTCAGATCCAAGAGTGGTACTGATATGACATATATTAGTTTAGCTTTCACGTGGAAGATCGAAATATCCGAAAGTTTTAGTAGTTCAGATGTTGCTTCGATTCCTAATGAAATAGGAAACTCTGCATTCGGTCTTACACGTTGTATAGCTCTTGCACCAGATAGTATTTGTTGTGGCGTCAGCAGACGTGGATGTAATTGTCCTTGTTTCGCGAATAATATGGCATCGATGAGTACTGTTGTATCGAGTTCGTATTCGGCGATGCTGTGTTCAAGAGTCGCTGCAATATCGGCTAAAGTTTCCTGATATTCGATCGCTACTACTGCTTTGCTTATCATGGCTAACGCCATTGACGCCTTGCTGAATTTTTCGTCATACAATTTTGTTAAATTATCGATACGGTTCCGCTCTTTGTCGAATTGTGATTTTATGATGTGTGTCTGGTTTATTACTAATTCAACTATTGATCTAGTGTCGTTTTCGAGAGCTTCGATTCTGTCGTTATAATACGCAGCGTCTTCGGCATCGAGCGTGTCAAAGAGAACTCGACTTATTGACCCGATAAATTCTAAAGGTGCGCGTTTCTCGCGGTCGATTTCTTTGCCTTTGTATTCGTAGGCTAGTTCTTCTATGTTTAATTGGTCTTTTTCTATGTTTTTAAGGGTGTTTCGCATGTTTAAAACTTGATTCGGGATCTTACAATGTTCTTCGATATTTTGACATTGTTTGGATAACTTCGACCATTGTTCAGTTAATAAATTTTTTCGTTCTAAGAATTTTCCGAGATCGATATGGGTCACGAGATTCCAAGATGCTTGGTACGGCCTCAGGGTGCCCCAACGGTCGGCATAGATGCCGGGGTTGTTGAGTAGTGGGGAGATCGTGAACTCTTCATTCTCGAATCCGTATCTGCAAGTGAGTGATTTAAATTAGAGCGGGATATATATATATATATATATATATACATGAATATATGTATATATACACACATATGTATGTATATATATGTGTGTGTACATATGTGTATGTGTAAGGCTACGTCCGAATTATTTTCTGTGGAAAAATTTTTTTTTTTTTTTTTTTTTATACATGGGGCTATGTGTGGTATGTTCGTATGTATTAGACTTTATTTGTAAGCGTCAGTTTATGTTTGTATTGAGGCGCGACATGGGCGAGAAGTGCGATAGTGGTGAAATGGCGAGTGTTATTCCGCGAATTGTATTAATGCTGTTTCGCGCGTTCGTGAGGCTCGCGAGACCTGGTTGTGCTTTATTATTTGAAAATCTACCATGGAGAGAAGAGCTAAAATCTACGGAGGAAAGTCGGAATTGACGAGACGAGAGTTGGGAGTTATGGCTTATGCCATTTATAAAGTAAGTACTAATTTTAATATTTCTTATTTTCTTGTCTAGTTATGTATGATAAAAAAAAAATGTAATTCTCCCCTTTTTCTCTTTTTCTTTTTTTGGAGTGGCGGTGGGAGAGGGAGGCCCCAATACGGGCAGCAATCGCCCGGGCCCGCTCTGTTGCTCGGGAGGAGTTGGCGTTGCGAGAGGCGGAAATATGGGCCGATGAGGACGTAGGGGTCGAGCGGCCTTTCCGGGAGGCTTCCCGGCTATATTACGGGTATCCGCCGCGTGCGATACATGGGCATGTACTAGGGACGAGTACCTGGGTGCCCGGGGGGTCGATCGTCCGCCTTTCCGGGATGAGCGACTCAGAAAGCGAGGACGAATGGTCTTAGCTGCGATTATATTGTATATTCTATTCCTTATTTTTTTTTTTTTTTTAATAAAAGGGTGACATGCGCTCGTCTCCGTATGGAGGGGAGCGCGTGAAAAAAAAAAAAAAAAAAAGAAAAATAGGGGCAGATAGCCTCAGCCGCCCAAACAAACTTGGATTTTTTTTTTGTTATTTAATTTATTCCCTATCCTTTTAGATCGTAAGAGTAGTTTATTACGTTATTGTTATTTTTTATACGTATATTTTTATTATATATATATATATATATATATATATATATATATATATATATATTTTTTTTTTTTTTTTTTTTTTTTTTTTTTTTTGTTATGTCTAGATTCTAATTCTATTTATAAAGGATACATTTTAATTTGACTAAACATAATTTGATTAAACATAAACGCATATATATATACATTCCCTTTTTTTTTTTTTTTTTTTTTATTTCGGCATTATTTAATGCCGGATATGTGCAGACGCAGACAAAAAAAAATGTATATATAGTGAGCTGGGGTGAGGCGCGACTGGCCATGCAAGGCTATTGTCTGGGGAATGATGTGTGTGTGTGTGTGCACGAGCATGTGCACATTTATCATTCCAGTATTACGACATTGCTTAATCTTAGAATGTAGAGTGTTTGTTGTTTTGATATTTTCATTCTATAATTAATATAAATACTGGAATAGATCCAGCTAAAAGAGAAAGAGAAAAAGTAATAAAATTAAGTTTATAATAATCTTACTGCAAATTTATTCTATATAAATCCGTATTATTATATGTAAAATTATAAAAGAATGTTACCTATTTTTTTTATCTACTTGATGTAATTACTAAAATAAAATGGCGCTTTGTATTACTTAATATCGCTACTTAAGATCACTCCTTAAAAATAGGTGTCCTTGTGGAGGTAACCGTAAGGAGTCGGCGAGTGCTCAGCTGTCCCCCCCCCCCCTCAGATGGTGAACGACCCATGGTCGAGCGTCTGATGAGGTGTGCAGGTGAGCGGAGCCGGTGAAGGTGCAACTGTGAGAGGTTGCTGTATCGGGTTGACACTGTTGGTAACTCTACACGTTGCCGTTTAGGGTGACAGCATGGCACGAGTCTACTAGCAGTAGGCACGTTTTACTTTATCTACGTGTACTGTCTTACGCTTATTTGTGTCAAGCAGCAAAACAATGTTATTGTTCTGCAGTATTTCTTCGACGACATATGGACCTGTATATTCGTCATCGAATTTTCCGCTTTTGGGTTCTTTTAACAGGTATATTTTATCTCCTGTTTTGTATGAGTGGGGTTTCACTTTCCTGTCATAATATTTTTTTGAACGATGTTTTGCAGCTATTAAATTTTCAGCTGCTGATTCTCTTGATAGCTTTAATTTTTCGGTTAGTTCCTTGTAGAATTCATCGAGACCATTGTCTTCGTATTCTTGTTCGAATCGAGATGGGATTCGAGCGACCTTGCCGAATACTAATTCGAAGGGTGAGTATTTTGTGCCTTCGTGTACACTCACGTTATATGAGAACATTGCGGCGGGGATCCAACTGTCCCATTCACGGTGTTCGTCGACGAATTGTTTGAGGTATTCGGTCAACACGTGGTGACTCCTCTCTAGGGATCCATTAGATTGCGGATGATACGCGGTAGTGCGGTAGTGTTTAATTTCAAAGATTCTCGTGAATTCTTGAAAAATTTCACTGATGATATTTTTGCCCTGGTCAGATATTATGACCTTAGGTGCACCGTAAATGCAAATGTACTTATTTGCAAGTGCATGAGCGATGTCCTTAGAGGTAGTTCTGGTTAATGGGATAGCAACAGAGTACTTCGTTAGGTTATCTTGAATGGTGAGCACGTATTCATGACCGGTACGAGTTCGAGGTAGAGGACCATAAATGTCGATAGATATTTTTTCAAACGAGTCTGTAGGCGTATCCGTGATAATCATAGGTAAACGATGTTTAACCCTTACCAATTTTCTTCGTTGGCATTCAGGACAACGTTTGATATATTGGGCCACGTCGGTTTTCAATTTCTGCCAGTAGAAACGTTGTGAAATTAATTGGAATGTTTTTGTTACTCCTTTGTGACCACCTATCGCTGAAGAATGATCTTCTTCAATTATGTCTTTGCGGTCATCAGCGTCTGGAACAATTATACAGCCCGTACAGACGGTGATGGTAATGTCTGTATCGTTGAAAATTTGGCGGAAACTTTGGAGTATTGATGTTCGTTCCGCAGGGTCTAGAAATGCGTTGTCAATAGAGATTCGGAGTGACTTGACGTCGTGTTTTGCCATTAATTCTCGTAATACGATGAGGCAAATTTGTAAACTGTCGTCGCTCAAGCTATTTGAGAAAAATTCTTCGTATATTAAGCCAAATGCATATAACCCTTTGGTTTTGGTCACGATCACTTCTCCTGGGTTAGCATCTGTGTTGCGTATCTTCTCCCAGTTGATGCGACCCTTCTCTATTAAGAGTGATAAAGATGGTGAAGTTATTGTCTTATCTTGGGTAATCAGATAAGCAACGCAGGTATTTTGTGATGTAATATTTTCCTCTATGATTCGAATACAACTATTGTCAGGTGGAGTTGTTTCTGTGATCGTTATATGCGAATTCGTTTGAGCATTATTGTGTTGATCTAGGTAGTCCATGGGCGAGTCATCGCTAGATTGTTCGTTAGAGGGGTATTTTTGGGTCATGAATCGATGAGCTGGTCGTGAGATTGATGATGGTATTTGCAATGATGTTGAATCCACGGGTGTCATTGAATCCGTTGAGTTGCGGGAGTTCGATGGTTCATAATTGGATCCCATAGTTTCTGTCTCGATGTTAGTTGGTGTGGAGCCAAATATGCTTCGATAGCTTGGAGCTGTAATCGATCTTTGATTGTTAATTATTTCCGGTGATTTCGACGCCTCCCCGGTTCCAGCACGTGGTATTTCGTGTGAGGAATTTGTTGATCTCCGGGTTTCTGCGTCGACGAGATCGGAAGAGTTTGATGACGCCTCCCCTGATTCGGGAGGGTTTGTTCTACGATACTCAGGTAGAAGTGGGCTTCTAATGTCTCTTGTTACAGAGACTGGTGAAGCGGCAGTCACTAGTGGAGTTGGAATTGTCGCCTCCCCTGCTTCAGCAGCAAACGATTCAGCGGTTTCGAGTGGAAGCGAGATTGTTGCCTCCCCGGTTACGACAGGGGTTAATGGTCTTTGTAGGACATTTTCATCCCACCACAGTTCGGGTTCTTCTTCGGAATCGAGTTCATGTTGGCGACGTTTCCGTAGAGGCCTTACTGTTTCGTCTGATGTATCGCTAGATGAGTGTTGGCGTTTAAATTTCGAAGCTGACTCGACGTTGTTATTGGAGTCGCTTGTTGTCGAGCTATCGTTTGGCTCGAATATTTTTGTTTTGGTCTGTTTACGTTGGTGTTTAGGTTGTGATTGAGCTCCGCATTTTAAACCGATTGTAAGAACGAGCGTATGATCGTTCGTGTCGTTCGGGGGCGGAGAATTTGGCTCGGATTTGTTTCTACGAGTTTTTCTGGTATTGATGGTGTATATCTCGACCTTTTCTCTATGTTGTTCGTCGGTGACCGGATTTCTCGAAAGAGCATCAGCGTTAGTATTTCGTTTGCCTTTCTTATAGATGATGTCGAAATTACACCCATCTAGAATGTCAGACCAACGGCGTAGTTGAGATGTTGGATTTTGTAAATTCTTGAGCCACGTTAGAGGTTTATTGTCGGTTACTAGTGTAAATTTTCGTCCATATATATACAAGCGAAAATTCTCCAGTGCATAAACGATGGCAAGAAGTTCTTTCTTCGTAGCGTCATATCGAGTTTCAGCGTCGTTCAGTGTTCTTGAAGCGTATGCGATAGGAAGATCTTCACCAACCTCACCTTGACTGAGTATTGCTCCCAATGCATAATCGGAAGCGTCAGTAGTAATGACGAAGGGTTTGTCGTAATCGGGATGTTGTATGATTGGTTCTTCGCACAGTCTATTGCATAGTTCGTCGAACGCTAATTGTTGGTCTTCGCTCCAAATAAAAGGTGTAGATTTCTTTAGCAGTCGCGTGAGTGGTTTAGCGATTGCCGCGAAATCTTCTATGAAGCGACGGTAGTAGCCCACTAAACCCAAAAATTGTTTGATGTTTTTTGGATTTTTCGGGATAGGGAATTTCTTTACCGCCACTAATTTTTTTGGATTTGGTCTTACTCCGTCGGCACTAATAATGTGGCCGAGGTAGACTACCTCAGGGCGAAGGAATTCGCATTTATCGGGTTGGAAAGATAGACCGGCCTCGGTTAATCGCTTTGCGAGGCGTCTAAACTTCTTAGCGTGTTCCTCAAGGGAGTCTGCGTAAATAACGATGTCGTCAAGATAAACAAACATCTCAATTCCTTGAAGTCCAGACAATACTTGGTCCATTAACCTTTGGAAAGTGGCTGGAGCATTTTTCAATCCGAACGGCATGCGATTAAATTCGTAGTGGCCATGAGGAGTTGAAAAAGCGGTTTTCTCACGATCCTTAGGGTCCATTGGGATTTGGTGGAACCCTGAGGCAAGGTCGAATACTGAAAAATAACGAGCTTTACCCAATTGATCCAAAATTTCGGTAATGTTAGGCAATGGGTAAGCGTCAGCGATAGTTTTTTCGTTTAATTTTCGGAAATCGATAACCATTCTCCAACGTTTTCTACCTTTAGAATCTTCTTTTTTGGGAACGATCCATATTGGTGAATTAAACGGTGAAGTTGATGGCTGAATCACATTTTTGTCCAATAGATCATTGACCTGTGCCCTTATCTCGCCTTTCATGTGGTAAGGGAAACGATATTGTTTTGTGTTAATCGGCAGATCGTCCGTTGTTGGAATGCGATGTTGCATAGCATTTGTTGCCCCGAGAGGTGTGTCGGATAATTGAAAGAGTTCGGGGAATTCTCCGATGAGATCGATGACATGATCGTATTCTTCATTCTTGAGATGATCCAAGCGCAGCAATGGAATTATTTCTTTTGTTGGGTCGAGGCGTGTAGCCTTTGTGTGAGCAATGTGCTTAATATTATTTTTGTTAACGCTATTCGCAATGACGGTATGCGAATATTCCTCAAATGGTTCTAAATCTACGCGAGGGGCGATTACATCTATTTCTATTTCCTTAGTATTAATTACGAATAAATAGGCTATTCCTTCGCGATTCTTGACAACAGCATCGCCGCAATACACTCCGTCCGTAAACTCGATTTTCGGGACATATCCGTGAGATAGGTCGTTAGTTACTCGGATCTTCAATAGTTTTTTTGTCCTTGGAGGTACTGTTACGACCTCGGTGTTCAAAAACGGGATTAGAGGGTGAGGGTCAGGTGGAGCTAACCAGCCGTTCCGGTAGCTAATGTCTATTTTGTGTTTTTTGAAAAAATCGCGTCCGAGGAGACCGTCTTCAGAAATACGAAAATCATCAGAAACTACATTAAATTTCATCATCATTTCGTTAACCATCAAATTTACGGAGCCTAATGAGAAAACTACACCGTCGGTAACGCCCTCGATTTCGTATATCACTTTATTATCTATTTTTGTCTTCGAAGGGAGGAAATGCCTTTTGATTACCGAAATATCCGAACCGTTGTCGACATAGAAAATTGCTTCGAAATCTTTTAAACCTGGCGAATAGAGTTTTACGACACTATCTTCTTTGTAAACACTCTGCCGTATAGTGGCTTTACGGATTTCGACGCGTTTGACACTTGCGCTTTCTGTCTGTCGCTCGACGACGCGCTCTCCCGTCGAGCCCTTTCGGAGTTTAAAGATTCCGAATTTTTGATGTTGCTCGATCGAGAATTATTCGGCGTGTCTCTTTCGCGTGATGAATCGTTTGTTCGTGATCGACGACGAGATCGATTCTGTTTTAGTCTAGCACGAGAATCGGAGTCGGAGTCACTTGAATGATTCGCGAGTTTACGCCTATTTTGTTTCCTTTCGGGAATTTTATTATCTTGCTTTTGGGTATCTTGATTTGATTCTCTTATGCGGACTTGTTTTTGTTCGGGAGTTGAATCGCGTTGTTTATCTCTCCACGAGTTTTGATTTCTGTCACGTGAATTAGATTTTTCGTGGTGAATTCTTTTGTTTCTGTCATCTGAATGGGAACGAGAATCTTCTCTGTCGCGGCTAGGGTGACGGAAGTCGCGATGGTTACGGCTGTTAGAACGGTGCTGAGAATCTTCTCTGTCGTGATGGGAATACCGAGAACCCCGATAGTCACAACTATCAGAGCGGTGACGAGGAATGTCTCGGTTTCGAGAGGTATTTTCACGAGACCTTGAATGGCCTCTGTCGGGACTATCGTGACGTGAACGTGAATTATCACGCCGATGTGAGTTATCGCGATCAAAATGGTCTCGTCGGGATCGGACATTGTCGTTGTTTTGGTTGCGATGTGAATTTCTTCTATCGCGACTTTCGGATCGCGAGTTTTCTCTATTTCTCTCAAAGTTATCGTGACGAGGTTGAGGGTTATTCCCAGCGTGATTATTGTAGTGAGAACGCGAATTTCCCCTTTCGCGTCGGTCGAAATAATTCTCTCTAGAGTAGTCTCGTGAACGAACTTTATAACGGTCGGGAGATTCACTGTCGTCAGAATAATAGTGGTCGAGAGGTTCTCGATAAGCACGGTGAGATCGAGAAGAGTCGCGGCTATTGTCGCGACGTTTACGTTCTTGCTCCTCATACCATTTTCGGTTTTGGAGCCTATAACAGTCATCAATTAAATGGCCTGATTTTTTGCAGTAATAGCACCGTATTTCGGCCGGTCGAGAGTCTGTATATCGAACCCGAGCGGACAGACTGTTTGAGCGCGATCGTTGAGCACGGGCGGTCCGTAAAGCAGATTTCAACGCACCCGTATCATTATGATTTGACGTTGTATCCGATGATTTGGGCTCCGTTTCCATTTCGTGCTCGGCTTCGTAAGTTTTGGCGTAGTTGAGTGCATCGAACCTAGCACGATTTAGGCACGTAATTTCCCTATTTCGAATACGTTCTTCAGCTTCATGAGCATACGATACAGCTTTCTCGATGTTTTGGGGGTTTTTGTACCACACATGACTCGACAGTTCTTCGCGCAACCCTTTGACGAAGCATTGCAAGACTTCTGCGTGATTTTCTTCGCGCAACAGATTTATTACTATGGGGGAGTCTAAACGGCGATCTTCGCAAATACGACGGTCTAAAATTCCTCCTAACTGTTTCACTCGAGCTGCATAGTCGTGGATGCTTTCTTTCGAGCCTTGAGCTATATTTGCTAAGTCTAACTTGAGGGCGAGCGTCCCCTTTTTGGGCGAGTACAAGATGCGGAGGTCCTTTAAAAGGTCTGCAATAGTTTTGTAACTCGAACGTTTAGGGTGGAGTTGGCGTCGAGCATCGCCACTTAATTTTTCGAAAAGCAAATATTGGAATTTTCCGAATTCATCGCGATTGAGTGTACCCATCGCGAATTGCACGTCACCTATAAACTCCTCGACGGGCATGTTTTTTCCGTTAAACTCGGGGATGGGTATAAGAGCTTTCATCACCCAATCAGTGTCACCGCGGAGATTAGTCCGATTTTGAGCACTGATTTCGAAGTCTTCTCTTCGCTCTTCCGAATCCGAGGCCCACTCGGGGATAGGAGGTTGGGTGTAGCTCATTTGAGGGTGTTGGAATGACCAATTGGGGTCAATTGTTTGAGGGTAGTTTTCACAGCCCTGTCCCCAAGGTGGTGAAAAACTAGGGCACTGAGTGTAATGGTGGGTGCGAGGGGTACTATGTTGCATACGGAAATTAGGAATTGTTGGGAAATGTTGTCGAATGTTGAGGTTGTTCTGGAGTTGGGTTGGGACGCCATTGAATCCTTGGCCTTCTGGCGCGAGCGAATCGGGATTTGGTAGATTAAATTGGGGTGGGTAGCTGGGTAAACTGGGTGCTGGCCTGGGCGAATTTATTGTTCGCAGAGAGTCGTCTTCTAACAACACTCGAGCATCTGGGGTGTTAGGACGATTTACATTTACTGATCTATTGGGCCTACTAGTGCGTCGCCCTTCCCCAACATTTGGAGGTCGAGGCGATCGGACTTGTGGTCTAGACATTTTGTTGAGTTTTAATTTTATTACGTTTATATATATGTATATATGGATATATTATGTTATTATCTTTCTAATTAATATATATATATATGTATTCTTTATATTTATTAGGTTTTTAATTGGTGAATAAAGTAGGAGGAAAATATATATAATAGAAAGAGAACGAGAATTTTTATTTTTATTTCTAAAATTTTATTTATACTTTAATTTAAAAACTTTGTTTTAATTTCCTAATTACGTTTACTCCGTGCACAGCCGGTGTCGTGCGAGGAGTCGGATGATATGTCGGTGACTTGTTCTACAAGAGGTCAACACACCGAATCCGATCCGTAACAACGCGGATATATAACTGCGCACTCAGCAGAATGCACTACCTTCGAACGGACTCTTGAGGTGTGTGAACGTTCGTTGAGCGCACTGGTATTCGCGATAGTTATTAGACTGAATAAACCTCTACTTTTATTCTAAATTACAATAAAAATATATGTAATATATTTTTTTTTATTTATTATTCTAATTTCTCAATTCGAAATTAAGAAAAGAGTTTTTCCTCTTTTTTTCCTTTTTTATTAAATTTTAGATAAGATTTTTCTCCCAAATTTAAATCTCAATATTCAATTAAGATTTTCAATCTTAATTTTCTGTTTTAAACTTTAATTTCCAGTTAAGGTTTCCAACCTTAACTTTTAGTTTTAAACTTTTAATTTTTTATAAAAGTTTTTAAATCTTATTTTTCAATCTTAATTTGAATTAAGAATTCAAAATTGAGAAAGAATTTTTTAGTCTTAATTTTTAAACCTTAATAATCGATTAAGATTCTCTATCTTAATATTTAGTTTTAAACTTTAATTTTCAGTTAAGGTTTCCAACCTTAACTTTTGGTTTTAAACTTTTAATTTTTAATAAAAGTTTTCTAAACTTTATTTTTTTAAATCTTAATTTGAATTAAGAATTCAGAATTAAGAAAAATTAACATCTAGTTTTAATTAAGATTTGTTTTATTATTAAATCTTAATATTTCATTAAGATTATCAATCTTAATTTGTATTTTAAACTTCAATTTTTAAATTAGAGTTTTCTAAATTTTATTTTTTTATTCCTTATTTTTAAATCTTAATTCCTGAATTAAGATTGTTTCCAATTATTGTTTTTCTTTTTCTATATGTACGTCTGGTTCAAACCAGATTTTGAATTTCGCCGTTTCGGGTACACTCAATTCTTCCCGAACTTGACGGCGTAGGGACTTAAAATAATTTCGTAGTTTTTTTTTTTTTGTTGATTTTCGGGGCTCGGGACTTAGCCTTTAGGGGAGTAATTGACGAGGTTGATAAGCGGCGAATTAAAAATGTAGGTTTTACGCGTAAGAAAATTTAATGGGGAATGATCGCGAATATTTAAGTTTTGAGTTTAAATGTCGTAATTTTATTTTATACCGTGCAATCCGCGTAAGTTGCTACAAACTTATTTGGATATGCAGGTGGATTTCGATTCTTATTGACGAAGGATATGAGCTCGCGGGCCCAGTCCTACGAGATTTAGTTATGTTGGACAGTGGTTGGTGATAGCCTTGCCTCCTGCCTTTTGTATTAAACTGTGCAATCCTAAAGTGCCACCTTATTTCGGAATGCAACAGTGGGTTTTCGATTTTTATTAACGGGAGATGTGAGCTCGCGGGCCCAGTCTCACGAATTTTAAATTTGGGGTAAGGTAAACAAGGGGAATTAATCAAATATAACGAATAAATATATTATATCTAATTATAACTAAGAGGAAAAAGTGAATAAAAGAGAAATATAAAATTTAGTGAAATAATGTTGAATTGATTTTTTTTTTCTTTTTTTTTTTTAAAGATTCAAAGAGAAATAAAAATGAGAGGATGCAATAAAAGTGCAAGAGGTAAATAGATATAAAGGAAATATAAAGGTACTCACGTAGAGCTGGTTACGATGACTGCGACGATGGTCCACAGTATCATGTTTGCGATAAGGTGTACGATACACGGCACGAGCTCCGACGAGTGCAGTGAGTGTCCCGGCCTATGATGGAATCTGCTGACTCCGCAGGTCGTTGGCTGGAAGGTGTTTGCACTGCCTTTGATGCCGATGAACGCTGGTCAGCTGGTGCACGACACTTTATCACTGCTGAATAAAGTCGCGAAAAATCGGATATGTTTCACCGGTTGTGAAAATACCCAAAAACGCGAATAATCGTAGTCCGCGCGTATAAATTAACGTGAGGAACTATCGATAGGTGTTCGATGAAAAATTGATTTTATCGGTTGTATACTAATAAAGATAAAACTCCAAAAACTCGGATACCCCACACTTAGCACCAGAAAATTTATGTTACGTCCCGGCTATTGATCGAGACGATACATACATTATTTGTATTTTTATTTGGATGGGTTTTTAAATCCGTAAAGGAATAAATTCCACGTTTTTGGATTTTTGTTTTATCTCTTTAAATTTATATGGTTATTTATAAAGTTTATTTCACTAAGAAGTGAAATAATAATACGCGATTACAATTAACGATTAAATATATATAACTGAGGTTTTGGAACGGTACGCTTGAACTTATAACTAGTCACGTTGGTGACAGTTTACACTTATTTAATACGCGGCACTTAAACGGACTAAATACTTATTAATTGTTTACTGTTTGAAGATTTGAATGAGACTGATTAGTTGAGGGAATGAGGTTGACCAAGAAGACTTGGGTGGGTGAAAAGTGGGGGTTAATTTAGTGATCGTGGGGAGGCCCAAAAGGTGCTGACCGTGCGTGCTCCGTGTGGTCAATGGATTTTATAGGAAATTGAAAGGAATTGCTGATTATTAGGGAGCGGAAATTAGTCAGCGGGATTATAGGTGAATGTTCAATGCACCCGAGGATTTGGCATCGGATGATTTTTAGGGAGCATTGAACCGGGGTTGGAATGTGAAAAAGGCAAGAAGGCAGTTTATGAATATTGGATATTGGAGGTAACGATGGGACAGAAGGATTTACTAATATATAATAATATTAAAAAGATAATAATAATAATTGACAAGAAAAATAGCCAGGACGTAACAAAGACTATACAAGTTCTACAAGGTACGGGTCTCCCGACGAGACCTGACCGTCCGACGATAATTCTAAGTTGAGACTCCCGCTCATTTCTCATCCGAAAACCCGCATTACTCCCAAAACGGAGTATTCGTTGAAGATGTTTACATCTTTTAATATTTACTAACGTCTTGCTGCAAGTCTTGCGTAGTTGCAGCTTTAACCAGGTCACTCGGCTCGCATTGCTCGCACATTGAAGCGCGAGGCGAGTGATGGTTGCGTAACGCCCCGGATTGTCAGCACTTTTCAAGGTATCGTTACCTTCCATTTTTATCAATAATCAATTTACTCAATAAAAGATGGTTGACAATCCCAAACGCAGCATCCCTCCCCCCTAAAAAAAAAAGAAAAAATGTTATGATTTTTTATTTTTCTTTTTACAGGCGTAAATAACCACTAGTTACAATTACCATTAGCTATGCTAACGCACATCGTATAACGAATTGATAGCATTGGTCTCCCTATGCGTTACCACCCATACGCGAATTCCTTATTCAGCAGGCCCTACTTAGCTCTGCATGTAAACTTTTAGATTGCGGGGCATCGCTCTCCGGCCGCGACCGTCCTTGCCGCGCAGCTATTTGCTGAGGTGGCATTCTTTCGTGCCGTGGTGCAATCGACTCTACGTTAATACTCATGGCTGGAGCCACCGCCGAGGCCGGCGTAGCGAGTGTCGTGTTACATTTACATGAGTAACACCTGTATACGGCATAGCAGACTAAAGCCACTAATACTACTCAGAGTACAGTATAAATACCTAATGTATGATAATTGCTTACAAGATCATGCCAGAGCATGCTATTATCCTTATTTAACGTAGATTTAATGTTTTCAATACGCGCACCAAGAATTTTTAATTCTTCCGGATTTCGCAAAACATATCGCAATTTCACATCTTTTACTGTGGCTTCCAATCTTAACTGAGTTATATTATCAACACTTGACAATGTCAGATTGAAAGCAGGTAAATAGTTTTCGTACACTCGCTGGGTTATTCGCTGAATCGTGCGAATGTTAAAATCTTGAGCGGTTACCCTACATATCTACCAAAGCCAATATACCATCATTTTTTAACGTTATGTGCTGTGTCGGATTTTTTTCGCAATCTATACTAATATCCTCATCGGCAGACGCTACGTATTACCATCGACCCGGTCTTTGCATTGTAATAATTAAAGTATGCGGCAGTCTTACGACCCGTTTCCGACATACCGACATACTATTTAGGCCACGTTTAGCATATGTCAACACCTCGCAAGGGGCATTGACAGAAAGCGCAATCGACGGATGTATCGGGTTACAAATGTGATGTTCGCCTAAATGCTTACAATTGCTTAACTCGGTTACAGACATATGTAGATAATTTCTATAATCCTGATCTATCATAACTAATTCTTCGGTCGTCTCTACGAAGAAATAGGTATCGTTTATGGATCTAATTGGTATTGGATATACCCTATTTACACTCGCGTTGTCCTATCAACGGAATACCTAGAATTAATACTGTCGAATTTCCTTTGCCGTAGGCCATTGTATCGGTCAAACGTAAAAGATTTGCCGCCTCGCTTCGCGTTATTGAGACGGGGCAACTACTGCCGGGCGGCAGGTGTGGTAGTGCGTCGGTGAGGTGTTGTATGAGCTTTGCCGGTGGTAGTACCGCCGCGCTCGCCTTACCGCTGTCTATCTCTGTCATCAACCACACCAGCTCCCGTACGTCGGTGAGCAAAGCCTCTACCATGACACTAACGGCTGTGAGACTCTCGTCTAAGCGTTGTCGCCTGTCCAATTGGTATTGGTTAGATGTTAGGCTCCACTGATGAGTCCCTTCAAGAACTCCTCATTTGCTTGGATTCTATCGGTGATATTTTTGAAGATCTCGAGCGTTGACTCGACTACCTGTAATTGCTTACTCAGGCTATCTTTCAATACTTGCTGGTTAGATCATATTGCCGAAATCTCCGAATGAATCTCCGCAGCATCCGATGCGTCCATATTTCCGGTTATCGCCTTTATTACCGATCCCAGTCCATCGATCAAACGTCATAGGCGTTGCCCATTCCTATTGCAATTTTATCCATCATCCGATCCACCGTATTACGCAGCAATGGGCATAGGTCGTCAGCCTCGGTTTCCAGGTCGCAAATTCCCCGTAACCTTTTCATATTGAGCCTTAGGCTGGTCTCCCTCATTATCAGGGAGGATAGATCCATATGGACGGCCAATCTCCATATAGCTGTAGCTTCCGAAAGACGTCCGACATTATCGAAATACATTCCCGGGTTGCTGACGAAGGGGTTCACCTCATAACCTCCCTCCTTTCCGGCCGCAATCGTGTGATCAACACAATCAACCTGGAAGAGGAAGACGAATGTTAGCGGGTCATTCGGCCTTTGAATTGCTTATTTAGCAAAAATGGCCTTATATAATCCGGATTTTCCGTGTAACAATTCATTACCGTCTTCGCTTTCAACCGTCGATCAGCATTAACCAGCCTGAAGACGTACCGCCGTGAAATTAGAGGAGTCTTTGAGGACAAGGACGTGGTCCCATCCCTCTTACGGAAAGCAGTAAGTACAACACTTTTTTAGCTTTTCGTTTTTCTCGCCTAATCCATAATATGGGTACTTTTTCATTGTTTTCTTTTTCATTCGTTTTTTCTAGGCCTTGCTAATAGAGGAGAAGAAACGGACGTCGGAACCCCCTATGTGGCTTCAGAGGTTCGTCCGCCAGGCGAAGGGAGTTCGCGTTCGAAGGGCCCCCCTCCGATCCAACCGGGATGCCCTATGGTCAAAGGACTTCTGGGGCTTTGCACCTTACCCTGACCCGGATTTCTTGGGCCTCCGGCGTCTCTTCCCGGAAGGACCTGACGGCATCATGGGCCCTTGTCCTTATGATTGCCCCAACTGTTGGAGCCTGAATTGGAGGGCCTCCCTCGAGACCTTCAGCGCCCTCCTATATTAACACGAGTTTCTATACTGCGGAATATATATATATATTTATATTGTATGTGTGTGTATTCATTTATTTGTCTATTTATTTATTTTAAACAAACCATTTAATGTTATATTTTATAAAATTATTTATTTTTTTAATAAACGGGAACATTTTCCCACGATTCGCTAGAACCTTCATGCATTTTCTATTTCCCAAAATAAACAACAAAAATAAAATGAAAAAAAAATTGTTATCACGTAATTTTTTCTTCGCATTCAATTTTCCCGTGCGTCTACCCGATCTCCTAGGTAGTAGGCTAGTAATTTATATAATGTTTTAGACAGTTAGCGTGAACTGTGGTCGTCTTCCGACCCTTTTTTATCTCGTAATTTACCGCAGATTTCTTTGCCGTGACCTCGTACGGTCCGATCCACTTTGGAGTAAATTTCGCAGATCGACCACGCCGGACCGTTTCATCGAGCAGCAACACCTGATCTCCGGCGGCGAATTCTTCGAGCTTTGCACTCTTATCATAGTAACGTTTTGCTTTTGCCTTGGCTAGCTGTAGGTTGTCTCGGGCGACTGCCCAAGCTGCACGTAGGCGTTCGCGCAGTTCATTGGCATAGTCCTCGGTAGTATATGTATCCCGCGGATCCTTCCTTACTACCGAGGGTAGTTCCGCATTTCGTCCAAACACCAACAGATACGGTGTCACCCCTGTTGCTGTATGGGGTGTTGTACTGTATGTAAACATGGCGTATGGAAGCCATGCATCCCAATTCCCTTGATCCTCTTGTATATAATTTTTTAGGTACTCAGCAAGGGTTCGATGGGACTGCTCTAACGCACCGTTACTTTCGGGATGATAAGCTGAGGTTTGAATTTTTTTAATACGAAGAAGCTTGCACATTTCCTTAAATGTGGAGCTTAGAAAATTCGTACCTCGATCCGATAATATCATCTCTGGCGTGCCATACCGACAAATAACCTCCTCTACTAACGCCTTTGCAACAGTGTTAGCTTCCTGGTTAGGGATAGCCACGGCTGCGCTATATTTAGTCAGGGAGTCCTGTAACGTGAGGATGTACTTATTTCCATCCGACGTTTCGGGTAAAGGACCAACAATGTCCACCGCTACCTTTTGAAATGCCCTTTCCGGAGTGTCGGTTATAACCATGGGCATCCGATCCCTTTTTCCCAATTTATTTTTTTGACATTTACAGCATCCCGATATGTACCTTTTTAGGTCCTTTCTTATGCCAGGCCAATCATATTTGGTCCGGATCCGTTGTAGGGTACGTTTTATACCCTGATGCCCGCCTAGAGGTGCGTCATGGTATTCTTGTATTATTAATTCTCTGTCAGTCATCGCAGGGCAGGTCACGCCACTGCGGCAGCGAGGCTTGTTTTTCCTATCGCCGTCTTGCTCGTCATCGGAGAACGAGCTCGTGCTGTCGTCGTCCCCGCTCCCCGCTTCCTCAGACTCTCCGCTGGTTGAAGCATCGCGTGACTCCACCGAAAGGCCCCGACCGTGCGTCTCCACTGCTTTCACGCTGTCTCGCTCGGCCGCTCTACCTCTTTCTCTCACTGCGGCGCTCTTGCCCTCTCGCTCGGCCGCACTGTCGCACTCACTCTCCGTGTCCTTCTTACTCGCATGCGTAATCATAGGGGCCTTACCCCAACCACACAGCTCTGAGCTGGTGTGCAGCGGCTCTTGCATGTGTATCTCGGTCTCCGTGCTACCACCGCTGTCTTTCTCACAACGCAATTTGTTTCTCTCTCTCTTGTCCCCTTGTGGTTACAAGTATGCGGCTTAGAGCATCTGCGTTGGTATTACGTTTACCCGCCTTATACTCCACTTTGAATTCATATTCTGATAATTTAATTCTCCATCGCATTAATCGAGATCCTGGATCTTTTACTCCGAATAACCAAGTGAGAGGCTGATGATCAGTCACTACGGTGAGCCGGGTTCTATAAATATATGGCCGGAATCGCGTCAATCCCCACACAATCGCCAGCAGCTCCTTCTCTGTCGTTGTATAATTTATCTCTGCCTTTGAGAGAGTACGACTTGCATAACAAATAGGCAAACCTTCTCCGATTTTTCCTTGCGAGAGAATTGCACCGATTGTTCTATCCGAAGCGTCAGTTGTCACTATAAATGGTCTTTCAAAGTCAGGATATTGTAGTACTGGTGCCGTCGTTAATGCTGTCTTTAATTTCTCAAAAGCAGCATCCCGTATCGCCGTCCATTCGAACTTTGTCTCCTTCCGTGTGTGCTCGGAAAGTAGCTTGGCAATTTCCGAAAAGTCCTTTATGAATTTCGGGTAATATCCTGCTAAACCAAGAAAGGATTGCACTCCCTTCATATTTTTTGGAACGGGGTATTCCTTTACGGCGATATTTTTTCTTTGGATCTGTCCGCACGCCATCCTCTGAAATTATGTGCCCCAAATATTGTGTCTCCTTCCGTAGAAATTGATATTTTCCAGGCTGAACGGCTAATTTCGCTTTCCTCAACCGAAGTAGCACTTCTCTCAGCCGTTGGTTATGATGTTTTAAATTTTTCCCATACACGACAATGTCGTCCAGATATACATAGCACCTTAACCCTTGCAACCCTGCCAGCACGCAATTCATTAATCGGTGGAAGGTTGGGGGTGCATTTTTTAACCCAAAGGGCATTCGATTATATTCGAAGTGTCCTTGTGGCGTGGAAAAGGCTGTTTTCTCCTTATCCTTTTCCGTCATTGGTATCTGATGGAATCCCGATGCGAGATCCAGTGTAGAAAAATATTGTGCTGTTCCTAACTGATCTAGTATCTCGTTAATGTTCGTCAATGGGTATGAATCTCCTACGATCACCTCGTTAAGCTTTCTAAAATCCACGACCACTCGCATTTTTTGTTCTCCTGATGCATCTGGTTTTTTCGCCACTACAAGCAACGGAGCATTCCATTGACTTGGACTGGGACGAATTATACCTTCTGCCAACATTTTTTCGATCTGCTTTGCGACCTCCTTTTTGTGAGCTTCTGGCAGCCGATAAGGGTGCACTTTTGCTGGCAACACCCCTTCCCTCAGAGGTATAGAATGCTCCACCATGTGCGTACATGGCAGCTTATCGCCTGGCAGATGGAATATATCCTCGAATTCGTTGATAATTTCCTCGAGGGCTGCCTTTTCTTCGTCGTTTAGATGCTTTAAATCGAGCTCCTGTTGTAATCGCTCGAGCCGCTTGACCCCCCTCTCCGCGCTCACCAGACTCACGTGCAAGGTCTCGGCCTCGCTGTCGCGCTCCGAGTTCGTAACTTCGTACGGCTCGAGTGTCACCGTCGGCCGTTGCATCTCCACCACGTGCTCGTTAGTGTTTACATAATTTACAACACAGCTACTTCCTTTGGGCGGGGTAACACAACCGCCTAATATCACACCCTTTTTGATCTCCAGTCTTCGGAGAAATCCTATGCTCTGGCTTCTCGTTGCCGCGTACAGTATAGTTTCACTGCGCGGTGGAAGGGTTATTTACGCCCTTCCGTCTATTAGCGGCGAGGTGTGACCGTACAATTTGAACGTCTCGCCACCAAGAATGTCCGCTTTATGTTTTTTGATGAATTCCATGCGCAACAGCCCTTGCACCTCTAGGGGCACGCTGTCCGGCACCACATAGAACCAATGTTTTATGGATATGTGTGGAATTTCAAATACGATTTCCGCCTTGCAAATTGGCATGAACTTTTCTCCTCCGATCCCTTGCAACTCCACATCGCTGTCGTCTATTTCCGTTTCCGGCAACAAACATCCCTGTTTGATGATACTGCATTGAGCTCCGGTGTCGGCCTTGAGAGTCAGCAGTCCAGTGACCGCGAGCGGCGACGTGATGTCGAAATGACTTGCTGACGCACTCGCCGCGGGTAGAGTTACCTGTAGTATTCGCACCGTTGGTTTGTTGTCCTCCACAATTTTCTCTTCCGTCTCACGCGTGCTACTAATTCCCAGCGTGCGTTTTCCCGAGTTTTCATTAGCGGACGCTGCGTTCGGAGGCCTTTGATGAAATTTCTTATAGCCCCCCGATTGCTGATTCTGCTTCTGGTGATTCTGTTGATGATGCTGCTGCTGTGGCTGATGCTGATACAGTTGCTGTTGCTGAGGATGATACTGAATTTGCTGCTGCTTATGCTGCTGTTGTTGACGGTTCTCTTCTTTCTTCCTCGGTCTCTTCGGACATTCTTCCCAAGAGTATCCTTTTCCCTTGCTGTATTTGCAAATTATTTCTACCTGCCTGATGCTTTTGTTCGCTGCCGGGGCAGGTAAACTCATGCGTCCCGATTTGCGCGTGCAGTCACGCGCCAAATCTCCCGCTTTTCCACAGATGAAACAGTTACCTCCTGCAGATGGCGCTGACATGGACTTCCTAGGATTGCTACCCGATCCACCCCTAGGCTGCACCATATAGGTGATCTCTATTGCCCCAGAGATCGATTCGTGCAAAGTTGCGTAATTACGCGACCGCACCAATGTCTGCACTTGGCCGAGCAACCCATTTTCGAAGTTGACCTGTGCACTTTTTCGGGTAATCCGTTCCACCGTCCGAGCCTCTGCTTCCGTGGTCACACCTTCGCACTGCTTCTCCACCAGTTCGACCGTGATTTTCTCGACCCTGGCTGCATATGCTGCTGTTTCTTCTCCTTGGTTCTGACAAAGGGAATTAAACTCCATTTGAAGGGCTGCCAGTGACTTTCGCTGCCCGTAAAGGGACTCTAATTCATACCTCAGGTCCTCCAAAGTCTCAATAGACTTATACTTGAGCTCCCGTGTAGCCCTTCCGCAGATTTTGCTACTGAACACGAGTTTTAAAAGAATCTCGTGGTCCTGCTCAGCCACCATCTGAAATATGGTTTCGCAACTACAGAGAAACCCGTCCATTTCGCTGGCCTGACTTCCATCGAAAGTCTTAATATTTTTAAGGGCCAACCCTATATCTAAAGTGCACCCTGACCTTTCGGTACGCGATCCTCTGTGTGTCGATTCTGCTCGTGGTATCCTCAAATTACCTTGCAGTTCCTGGTTTTTTAGAGTCAGCTCCGTGACCAGTCCCTGTAATTTGCAGATTAAATCGACCTCGTCGCCCTGAATATTTTTTAAGGTCTCCGATAAGTTCCTTTTTGCATCTGGCATGGTAACTACCGGTCTACCTCTTGATCTCCTTCGCTGCTCTCCTTCGAGCTCCTCGTACCTTTCCATGATGGCACGGTCCAGTTCCCTTGACCGAGCCCTTGGCCTTCGGGGATCTGGCTGTATGTTCTCGGCCTTGCCCCTAGATCGTCGTAAGATCTGTCGAAGGCTAATGAGGCTGCCCCTGCAGGTTCTGTCTCGTCCTGCTGGGCCCTTTGCTGTTCTCGAAGGCGGTTGATTTCCTTATCCACCATGTCGACTGTAACGCGTCTCGTCATGACAGTATCGTCTGCTCTCCTGAGAAGGCTGATATCTGACCCCGCGAAGGACGTATCTCCTTGCGTATTAACCTCAAAGGGTCCGTTTAGGGTTTGCGCTAACGCTGCTTCCTGAGCTCCAGGTAATCGCCCTGTTGGTGAGAGCTGCAGAAGCGCGTGTCTTGCCCTGAACGTTATATCCCCTAAAGCCGCTTCTACTCCTGACGTTGGGCTAACCCTTACGCTCAGCAGTACTGATTCCGCTGAATTTGCCCTCCGCAACGGCAAGGATTTTCTATCCCCCGGCATTAGCTAGTCTAAGTTTCCTAATGGAATCTACACCGCGATTATCATTTCTATTACCGAACACTTTTCACGCGTTAAACTAACGGACATAAAGAGGAGAAAAGAAAAATTTTCTCGCCGAAACAATAGTTCCCTATCGCTACCTAATGGCTTTGGTAGGAATATAGTAAAAATTGCGGTAACCGCCACTTACAGATTGATGCTCGTTCTATCCATGGCGTCGCTCTGCTTGGCGGCTGGTCTCGGCGTCGTGTTGCTCCGTTGGGAAGCTGCTCTTGGAGTCGTGTTGCTCCGTAGTCGTGCTGCCCCTGGTTGCGATGACGATTCGAGCCTGCTGTGACTGGTGTCGTTTCTCTGACACGTCGATCCTTCGTCTCGGTCTTCGGTGGTCCTCGTCCGTACTTAAGTCGCCAAGATCCTTGCACGACTTCTTCTCGCAGGCACACCGTTACTCGGCTGTGCTGCTGTTCGTTTCTCTATTTACTTTACGAGACGAATCTCGCAAAACAACGACTGCGTGTTGAATTGCCTGGGCTGTGTTTCTAGCCCTTTGGTGGTGATGCCGCTCGAGATGTTTATAACGCTCCCGACGGTATCACTTCACTTGTAAAACTTTAACTGTTTATTCGTAGAACTTTGGCAGCATCCCACCGCTGCCACCAAAATGTTGTGCCGCACGTCGCGCGTTTGTGAGACGAGGGTACAATATTTATTTTAAGTATTGGGATCGTTCGCCAATAAAGGGTTTAACCCAAGAACTTTAGAAAAGAACAGTATTTGTTTAATAAAATGATAAAGAATATACAAGTTCTACAAGGTACGGGTCTCCCGACGAGACCTGACCGTCCGACGATAATTCTGAGTTGAGGCTCCCGCTCATTTCTCATCCGAAAACCCGCATTACTCCCAAAACGGAGTATTCGTTGAAGATGTTTACATCTTTTAATATTTACTAACGTCTTGCTGCAACTCTTGCGTAGTTGCAGCTTTAACCAGGTCACTCGGCTCGCATTGCTCGCACATTGAAGCGCGAGGTGAGTGATGGTTGCGTAACGCCCCGGATTGTCAGCACTTTTTAAGGTATCGTTACCTTCGATTTTTATCAATAATCAATTTACTCAATAAAAGATGTTTGACAATCCCGAACGCAACAATTTTATGATTAAAAGATTTATAAAAAATAGACAAAACGTTGTGACGTGATTTTTTCAAATTCACAGTCACAAAATATGTCGTTGTGCATTTCTTGTAGTTCTCGTTAGATGACTCCCTCGAGTCACCCTTCTGTAAGTTACCGTATTGTTAAAGAAGACTTTGTATCGTTTAGGTCTTGAGATTAAGTTAAGGTCGGAGTGCTCAAATCTTTCGAGAGGAGAAAGTCTCGACGATACGAGTTGCCCGACAGAGGAGAGCACCCGACGAGACTCCTCCACGAAATCGGCTATAGTACGGCTGAAATACCGGCGCCCTCGGAGGAGATGTAGCGGGCTGGAGAACGAGCAAAAGTAGAGTTTACGTTGCAGTCAAGGGAGGAACCCCTTTGACATGTTTTGGTGTTGGGTATGCTCTGTTCTCGTCCGATGCACTAGGTAAACGATCGTGGAGGATCTCATAGTTAGATGCTTCCGACTTACGTGTATTCGTTCTCGTTAAAGTTCGGAGGTAGCTCGAGTCAGAGGGCAATAGCTATCGGATCGAGTAATTTCGGATTTCGGAAATAATCATAATTTTTCGCTACCGAGGATTACGTGTAATAATTAGTCTGTTCGGTTCTCGCGATATACGGCTCTCGCGCGATGTGCACGCTTCGAGTGAGTTTTCGCGTCACGAGTGTTCTCGAGATTTTACGAAAGTAAAATCACCGTGTTCGCGGGCAGGGATTAAGTGCAATTTAGTGCACCACGTTCCCGAGTGCATGGTTCTCGATTCCCTCCTGGATTTGATATTGATTTGGTGAGTTTTCCGTAATTATTTCGATCGAAATAAATTAAAGATAGATTTATTTCGAAATAACGTCGCTCTCGTCGTGTCAGCTGTGCGTCTCACTGCTACTGCTACTGCTGCAACGTTGACGCTTCAGCGACGCTTGAGATATCGGGAATTGATTGAGATTCCTCTCTCGATGCGCTTTCGCATGTTCTCGCGGCTTTTTAGCCAACACATTCATTTCTGTTTTCTCGATCCTTTGCCTCTCGTAGAGATTAGAGTTTTTGAGACTCTAATCTCGGGATATCGTTAAGAGCAGTGTCTTTTACTGTCAACCGATCCCGACCCCTCTACCACAACCTACAGCCTGAGCGGCCGTGCATTTCCGCCACCGTCGCTCTCATTGATGCACTCAGGACATACCGGTTTACTAATTTCGGTGAAACAAAAATTGGTAAGTTTCTTTTTTTTGTGTTGCGGAGTTCGAGAGTAGTTTCACTCGAACTCCAGGGCATACCGGTTCGTTAATACCGGTGAAACAAAAGTAGCTGGCGCTCACCGGGTTTTGCGAGTGCATTAGTGAGGGTGGACGGCCGAAGGTGACGACATACCGATATGTTCTCGTTTATTAATTATTTTTAGTGTTCTCGTTCGTGGTTTGAGTGTTACCGAGTTTGTAGAATAATTAATTATTCTATGTTACCGAAAAATACGTCACAACGTCAATCTACTATGGATGATATGTCAAACATTTCTGTATATAAAACTGTATTTTTCAGAACTTTTTCAGATTTTTCGAAACTAAAGCTGCATTGCAAGCGCCATACATGCCAAACTCTAGCATCAACAAGCCATAATTTAGAATTCTAAAAAAAGTCAGGAATATACTCCGTTAGATATTAACATTTTTTAGCTTAGTGCCAGAGTGGGGCAGACCTTCCTTCTTATAGTTTTTATAGTACTTATAGTTCTTATAGCTTTTTTTTTTTAAATCTCAAATAGTAAAAAAAATTCAGTCTACCTACAAACTCACGAGAGTAAACATCTTTAGTGCTCTCGTGTTGACAACGCAGTGAGCAGTGAGAGTAGTGGGACAATCAAAGTCAGTGCATCGCGTAACAACCAGTCACCATATTTGGAATTCCTGGTAGAAACATTATTACAAAATCGAGGGTGTACGAATCATAAATCTAAAATCAAAAATATTCGCTCGTTTCGTAACGTAAATATCAAAACGGATTTGTAAATTATCGTTATTTGTAGCACGAGCGAAACCGAGTTCCACCGATATGAGCCGAGAAGATAGGTACCGTCAGCGCGTGTGGCTAAATTGTTCTCTTCTCATCTAAACCGCCCGACGGAGCAGTCGATTCATAGTAAATATATAATATTATCCGGAGTCATAGTGACGATATTTCCCTCTTTCTATCTATTGTGACGATCAGGCCTAGCGTTTATATCTGGACATTGGTGCGACTCCGTGAAACCGATTAATAAAGATAAGTAATATAAACTTTATTTAAAAGAGAAAAAAAAAGGAACAACGATTGTGCAACATATAATTTTTTTCTTTTTTTTATTATATCGTTCCTCAGAACTAATTACCTTGATCCTAATAAATTTTTCGAATGATTATTTCGAAAAACGAAATGTTGCTATTTTTTTTTATAAATATAATATTGATGACGGTCTTCTATATGTTATATAATATTGAATTTTATATATCCATCAAAATTACTAATAAATGTGAAATATAAATGATGAGAAGTAAAAAATTGTGTTATATTAATAATATAACAAAATAATAATAATATCATTAATAATTAAATAATAATTTTATTACAAGGGCAATAAGATGGAAGGCAGAGTAGGTCGGTGTTTAACCCCTTCCATTTACGCCGACACAATGTGAAGAAAGGACTACGATTTGCAACAGCCATGACAAAGAAAAAGTTCCCAGAATTCGCTGAAAAGTTCTTTTGTCGAGACTGCCGAATGAAACTGAAAAATGAAACTGAAAAGCTATGTTCGACCAACAATAGAAGGAAACGAAAAAAAATTAAACATTTCGTGAACTCGGTTATCAATGAATGCCACTATTAAGAGGATTATAGCGATTTTTGTAGAGACGGAAGGAAGCTCACTGAATCCTGATAAAAGTTGCCAGCCAAAACATGATCCTCAGACTTCAATGTCACGGGGCAATTGCAATGATATTCTGCCACTACCTAACCCGGATGCGGTCGCGTTAACACCTAGTGAAAGTGCTCCGGCATCGATAGAGGATGCGATCTCGTCTGAAATCGTCGAACTGGGTTGAACAAAAAGTTCATGAAACAAGTAATATCCTGAAAAAATTGTTACGACTCTCTTTGGAAAACAGAGGTCATGGATTATTCAATCATATAATTCAGGAACTGAAGATGAAATTTAAAGACCCGTCAACCACTCAGAGTGAACGAATCGAAATATTGACTCTTGTACCAAGTATTTGGAGTAACATCCGCGTTTCTCAGGAGTTTGAGACAAGTCTGTGTATGATTAAAATAGCGAGAAAGCTGTATAAAGAAAAAGGGATTCTCGCGACACCAAATGGAAAGCTCGGTAAGCATGATTATGTCAATAAGCAAAAATTTTCTGGTATTTCGATTTTGCGATAATACTTATTAGTAGTGCTTCTACCAAAGTACATGGTTTCCGTTCGGATACAGCACCGTGCCGAAAATAATATTGATCTGTTAATCAGGCAGGAAGACCTCGATGATCAAGTTTCGGTTACATTGCCGGGAATAAAAGCTTCGATTTCGCTGCGAGCCGCTAATCGTCAAAAAGTGCGCCACCAAAAAAAAAAAAAGATTTTGTGCAATTTAAAAGAGTTGCACGCACACTTCAAGAAAGGAAACCCAAACCTATCTGTAAGATTTTCCTCATTCGCATCACTGAGGCCGAAGTGTTGCACATTAGCTGGGGGAGCTGGTACTCACATAGCCAGCGTATGCCCATTCCATCAGAATATAAAACTGATGATATATGTTGCGTGAATTCTTTCCCAATTATGGTTTTTAACTCGTCATTATGACCACTTTTTGTTTATGACAATAATATTACTTTTTTACCGTTTCAGGATCTAATTTGTGTTTCGAAGATTTGATATCTCTGTTATCTCTGTAGCTTTGTCCAGCGCCTCAACAAGCCTGCTACTTCGTTGCATTGTTACTACAATGCAGAAATTGTGCTGGTAGTGAGAAACTTCAGAATATGTTGATGGATATTCTGGACGAACATGCGATTGAAGAGGTCAAATACTCGCATGGATTTTAAAACTTCGAGCGACACTCGAGACGTTCGGTAAGTCGGCTGGCGAGTTTATCGACGAATTATGCGAGGAAGCAAAAAACACTCTGCAACATGTCTTTACCGTTAAAAAAGAATCGCTTTTTCTCAAATCCTTATAAGATCATTTGAAACGGGATGAATGCCTGGTGATATGTGATTTTGCAGAGAATTATGCTTTTATCGCTCAAAACGCTGCTCTGGGTTTTCATTGGAACAACTACCAAGCCGCAGTTTATCCAGTCGTTATCTATTATTAGAGTGATAAGGATGTAACCCACAAAAGTCTCGCGATAATCTCAGACTGTTTAAACCACGACGCTGTCACCGTCCACGTTTTTGGGAAGATTATCATGGGCTTTGTTGAGGCGGAAATAATGACGAAGCCCGGTCGGATTTACTACTTTTCGGATGGCGCACCACAACAATTTTAAAATTTCAAGAATTTTATCAATTTGTGGTACCATGATCGCGATTTCTCCGTTCCTGCCAAGTGGCACTTTTTTGCCACATCGCACGGCAAAGGTCCATGCGATGGCATTGCGGGGACCCTGAAAAGACTGAGCAGGAGAGCGAGTTTGCAGTTTCCTCCTGATCAGCAAATATTATCGCCACGTGGCCTGTTCGATTGGGCTTGTACGGAGGGAACATTACCATAGCTGAAAGATTCTCAGGAGTTGAGTATTATGAAGCTGCCAAAAAGGATCTGAGTGAGAGGTTTGCAACGGCAAAAACAATTGCCGATACTCAGAAACAACATTGTTTCATACCTGGGCCGGAAGGTATGAAAACAAAGTTGTTTTCTTTATCATATAAATTTAAGGTGCACAATTTTATCAAAATGCGAATCATTCGAAACAAATAAAATATTTACATGACAAATCAAACTGTGATCATTCCAAGTATTCATGTAGACCCTGCAGTTAAGGAATCAGAATATATAATTCTTAGTAAAATCCACAAAATTCGTAATCATTGTCGACTATGAATACTTCCGCTTTTAAATTTGATTCAGTACATCAGCTATTATAATCTACAAATAATTATTTTCCTTTTCTAAGAAAGACTTGTTAGAAAATGAATACAGATTCTGTTATTTTTCCCTCAATATTACTTTTGAACTCAAAATTGTTATTAGACGACTATAAGATATAATAGTTTCTCCCATCGACGTTGTACAATTATTACGAAATCCTTCTCACTGCATATAAAAAATCCAAAAAGAATAAAATCTTTAAAAAATCCGCAATTTTTTCCTGAAAAATATGTCTTTATATACAGAAACGTTTGCCGAGTTGCCCATGGTAGATCGATCTTTTCCCATTTTTTAATAATTTTTGAAATCCAAAAATCTTAAAAACTATAAGAAGTAAAATCTTGCGTACTTTGGCAATAAGCTAGAAAATTTGATATTCAATAGAGTATATTTCAGAATTTTTGCAGATTTTTAAATTATGGCATTCGATATGTCACTTTAAAAAAATATTTTAAAAAAATTTGCAGTTCGGAAAAAACTGAAAAAGATCCTAAAAATATTAAAAAATTCTGGAAAATCCAATTTTACATAGATAAACATTTGACCAATCGCCTGTAGTAGGTTAATTATTTTTTCTATTTTTCAACAATTTTTTAAATAAAAAGGCTTAAAAACTGTAAGAAGAAAAATCTTCCCCACTTTGGCTATAAGCTAGATAATTTTGTTATTGAACAAAGTATTTTTCAGAATTTTATCAGATTTTTAAATTATGGTGTTTTATATGTCACTTTAAAAATGTATCTAAAAAAATGGCAATAAAAAAAATTTTGTGGAGATGAGGGTTCAACTAAGCCTATAAAAAATAATGAACTAAATCGGAGAGGTCGAGGTCAAATCCAGGTCGAAACGGGGTGGAATACCCCTTATATACAACAACAAAACTTGGGCGTAACCACTGCCCTATAATTATGATGTGAAGATAACCATTTGTAAGGCAACCGTCATTATAGACGTTACGACCGACATCCACCTTTTTTTTTGTGCAAAAAGCTCTCGGTAGTTCTTACGTTATAACTTCGACTTAGTGGTCGAATATGTTAGAATGATCTTCGAGTCTTTTAGAAAATGAAGCAAAAAACATGATAATAAAAACAATTGAACTTACAAAGAAGCGTACGATCCTTTTCTCGACCATCCTCGACGTTTGTTGTGGCGATTGGCCATATTCCACTTCACAGATCACACAACACACAATATTTCACTGATTTTACACTGCTCGGAATAAAACACTAATAATCTACTTAATATCAATGCCAGAAATTTATAACAAAGTACAAAACCGAATGCGGGCTGTAATGTGCAGTCCGTCTTTCTATCGACTGACCAGCAGCTAACTAGTTGCAAGTCAACACACGTCCGCTTTCTCGTGGATGCACTCATACAAAGTTATGTGCTTATAGGAACAACTGTTAGTCGGATTTTTAAACTCCTTCATTGGCATGGAAAATTCAACTAAAAGCGCTTGATATGACATTATTTTTTTTCTTACTGAAAATACGCACCAATTCCCTAACAAGTCATGTCACTCCAATTTTTACCGCAATTTACCCCTAGCATACCGAAAAATGATCGACATCGTTTTGTGCAAAAATGATACAGCAAATCACTGCAAAACCACCGATCTTATTTTATGTTCGAACAACGTCGATTACCGTATCGTACGGAATACTTTGGCTCAAAGGACGGAAGAGGTAAGACAATATTCGCGTGTTACGTCCCAAGTCCGCTCCTTAAATCATTTCATACTTTTATTATTCCAGACTCTAGACTCTTTTATTCCTCCGGATAAACTTTATCTTTTTCTCCTGGATTAATTTCATTATTTAGTATAACCGTGGCAAAAGGCAAATTGTCGCGCATGCTGGATCCTGGATGTAATTAAACACCAGGATGTGGCGAACGTGACAAACCGCGGCTGGAGAATTTTTGTTTAGGAAGGAATCACTTTCCGTCGATTTGTAGAATTCCTTGTCCGACGCCTGACGGTCGGAAGACTGTCGGACGAGCGAGCGAAGAATTCAGTCTCCATCCGATTGCGAAAGGAAGAGTGTTGAAGAAAGACTCCGTTCTCAAGCACTCGCATAACGAGATTAAAATATACCTTGTTCGGGTTGCAAATCGACAAAGTTCTCGTGCCGCGGTGTTAAGTCTTCGAAAACGTTAGTTATTAATGTTTTAAAGTTGCCACAAACAATTTGTCGTGCAATTTTAAATAGTGTGCGTAAGACTGTGCGGTGGAGAATCCCGGACAAAGGGGTAGCGATTAAATTGTAAGTAGAATTAATTAACGTAGTAATACCGAACTAATGTTGCATGTTTAGATTTTCACTTTCATTTTTCTTTTGTTTGAATAATTTTTAATTTTCCAAAATCTTGCCAATTTATTAATGAATAATAACGTAAATTTGTCCCTTTAAATCTGTGTTGTTTCACAAGTTATTTCAGTGAACCTTAACTCGAGAATACCTCAATCCCTCAAGCAGTCCTGTGTAGGACGACCAGTGAATTCCTTTAAAAAAAATTAAATATAAACTTCCTCGCTTTACGAAGAGCGTTTAATTGTCGCGTATGTGACCGCTCCGCACGTGACACGCGCGCTCGAAGAATATCGTATTTCGAGAAAAAAAGAATTAAGTAAAATTACGCAAGAAGATTGGTCGAGTGATTAAAAAACATACACTTTAAATTTTGTTTCATCGAAATCGATGCAAACACAACGCATAAAACAGCTATCAAGCATTGCACTTCCACTTTTGCTCATACACGTAGCCGCGGCGCCAACCACGCTGTCGGATCATTGCTCAACTGTACGTATAATTTCTGCAAGCTGTTTTCTCGATTATTTTTTCATCGATTTCAATGAAAGAAATTTTGAAATGTATGTTTTCCAATCGTGTATAGGCTGATCTTTGGACTGTGCAATGAAGGCAGTACAAGAGATAAAATTTTTTATTTTCTCCGAGGGTAACTAAAACTGTAATACTGATCGGGTCGCAGATTTTCTATAAGTTTGTCTCGAAAAAAACGGCTTTGAGGTTTAGGAAAATAAAAGATTAGCCCAATTATAACATCCTTCCGCATATGCTCTCAAAATTTAAACTCAATGTGTCGAGTTATTTGGGAAAAAACAGATTTCTAAGTTTTGAAAGTGATAGGGGAAGCGACACTAATGCTGAATGTAAGCTATCGGTCTCGGGCGATGGGCGAGCGATGTAACATTCAAAAGGGCCTAGGGGCGTGGGACACGCCTACCCAAATAGCAAAGGATAGGTGCGATATATCTTTTTCTAACGTTCCAATGGTCGAGAATTTAGGAATGGTTGAAGGGTTTTTCGAACCGTGCATACATTCTGCGTAAACGCCACGTCGCATTTACGAAGTATTTGTCGCATTTGTAAATGCGTGCGTGGCCGTTGGACTATCATCGCTAGCGCCGTCACTCGGATTATGCTGAGCTATGCTTTTTATCTCATTTGTGAACGACTGATAAGTTATTATAGCAAAAATTGGGAAAACTATTTTCTCCGTTGTTATTGCATCGATTTGCATGAAACAAACTTCAAAAAGTGCGTTTTTCAACCGTGCATGGACGGAAGCTAAGCTTCCGGAGATACGATCTGATAATTTTATCGGCAGAGATATCATCATTTTTCCGAGGGTAATTAAAACTGTAATTTTTTTTTCAAAATTTTGAAAAACCACAAGCTCAGCCCAATTCTGGCACCATCTTCTACTTATGTTCAAAATTTTGTTCCGATTCAATGTTCCGTTTCAAACAAAATAGCTTTCTAGATTTCGATGTGATTCCGAAGTGGAGTCGGGAAGTATCACTGCCTCTTAAGGGTGATTACAAATATCTTCTCGCCTGCGAGCTCATGCGGAAATTTACAGAAGAATGTGGTGCAGAATATCCGGAAACGCTACCTGGTACGATTCTGAGAAAGCACATTGCTACGATGTGTGTCCATTTTAATGTAACAGAAAACGAAGTATCCGATTTGGCGAACTTCTTGGGCCGTGCCGACAATATCCACAAAACTCACTACAGACAGCCCATTATATATAGAGAAATTTTACAAATTTCTAAACTTTTGGAAGCCGTGCAAGGCAAGGATGCTATTTCAGAAGATGAATCAAATGACGAAGACAACGATCGCTCGACTGGTCGCTCAATGCTTAATCTTCCTGTCAACGATTAGAAAATCGACCAGTCACAACGAGAAATAAATAATTCACAAACAGAGCTTCCATTAGCGAATAAGAATCTGAGTTTCAGCCTTACTAATAGCAACGGAAACTCCTCCGATGACGAATCTCTTACGGCACCGAAGGCGAAGAAAAAACGTTCGAGTATGTATCTAAAACATTCCACTAAATATTAACCAGCGACTAAACCTCCTCCACCCAAACTCGGTTGTAATTTTATGAATTGTGCGCTTGCAGAGACTAAGTGAGTGTGTAAATATTTTTTCCTATACTTTGTTTATTTTTTACGTGCCTGCGAAATTTTTAAGTTAAAAAAAGCATACAAATTTTTATATCGGTTATAATCGATTCAAATTTTATACTATTTTGAAAAATTAAAAAAATAACTTTCTACGCTATAACTTTTCTAAATTACATGATATCAGGGTGAAATTTTATACACAAATGGATTAACATTAAGCCATAATCGGTACTAAACTTGACGAGAATCGATAGAGTGGTGCTGATTTTATTACAATTTAAATTTTTCTTAAAATGCCCGTAAGCTCTCCAACACCCGTAAATTTTTAGATTTCTGGATAGAATTTTCCACATGAATTTATGATTACTGATTATCAAAGATTAATTTGGTACAATAACGGCCGCTGTATTTGTGATTTTCGATTTTACTGAGGAAAAGTGAAAACAACGCTACCACGAAAAAAAATTCAACTACTTTTGGTGGATGTCGGTCAAATTTGGTTCACATGTGGATAAAACTATAATAAGGTTCATGTACAAATTGGATGCAAATCGGTCTAGCGGTTAAAATATTGTAGCGTTTGGAAAAATCTGGCTCGCGCAGTTAGAAGATATCGGACAGAAATTTCCTATATAAATTGACAAACACTAACCGTGGTTAATTTGACGAGAATTCATAAAGTGGTTCTAATTTTACAAGAACTTACATTTTTTGATATAATGGTTATGAATTAAATAATTGTGAAAAAGGGATGCAAAGTAAATCTTGCACATTAAAACTTTGTACCTTATTTTTTAATTTTTACAAAGCTATACCTCTACGAGAAAGTATGTTGATCTATTTTAGCTCCCTCATACAGGAAGATTTGTGAAAAAAATCCTCTGAATTCCCTGCTCAAACTTCCGGATAGAAACCTATAGAGACGTAACAATATTTTATACGTTTGAATACGTTTTGTGCAATTCCAATCCGGTAGTCAAAATTGCTGGTCAAAACTGTTTCCGATCTAATACGACGCACTGGAGTATCCGAGATTATCCGGATTTCGAGAATTCTTGATCATTTTCGTTCATTTAAATTCCAAATTATTACCGTTATTTAAGTTCCAGTCATAAAAGTTCAATCTTCAGGGGATCGAGTCACCTAATTTTTGATAAAGTTCACCAAGGTCGTTATTTTCTTTCTGTTAAGATAGAACTAAACAAAAAATCTGTTAATTGATGAATCGAACAAATCATTTTTTTATCACACCATAACCAATTTTGTCAACCGGTTTACTTAGAAACCGAACTTAGGTGTTTTCAGGTCTGCGCGTGATCCAGAACTAACAACTCGATGGATTTTGATTTTGTTGAACTTGTTTTGTTTCTAACGACATGTTCTACAGATTGAACAATGGAATTTTTTGTTATGTCGCCCAGACCAAAGTTATAGACTGATTTATATATTGTTTTATTACTGATCCGGCTTGACTTCAAGTATCATGAAAAGTATCATCTTTTATAAAAGCCATCGTTCACTCTCTAGAGCATTTCGATATGAACAAAACCAAACCAACTTAATGAAAATCCATCCAGTAGTTAGTTCTGGATCACGCGAAGACCTGTAAAAACCTAAATTTGGTTCCTAAAGAAACCGGTTGACAAAACTTGTTTTGGTGTGACAAAATTATTTGTTCGATTTTAACAGGAAAAAAAAATATCTAGGCAAACTTTACCAAAAATTCGACCTGAAGATCGAATTTATGACTAAAAATTTGACCCTAAGTTTCACAAATGAGTTGACATGTCTTTTCTTTACGTTTAAAATTTCATTAAAAAAAAACTGTTGACCGTTGTCAATAATCTATAGATGCATAATCTATACTATATAGTGGTCTAATAAAGAATTGAGATATTAACCGTTACAATCTGACTAATATTATGATTTAATCTTTTTCAAACCTGAATGAAAAGATTTCACATTTCAGACTACAAATGTTTCTATATATAAAGAACGCAAGCTGCTGCGTACCCTTCAATTCAGTCCATGAAAACACCAAAAAATGTAGAATGTTCTTACAAATTTCGAAAAAATAATCGTTTATACAATTAAGCAATTTTCTTACTCGTTCCGTACCGCTACTAATATTGACTAACGAATTGAAAAAATCTAATTGTAAGAATTCCCTGATTTCACGGACAATGTTTTAGTACCTAGCTAGCTATTTCAGGTTTTCCCTGGCTATAGTGGCATTAACGAGAAATCTCCAGACAATCTTCTATAAATGCTATTGTGGATTGACATTTCGACATTTCGAAGTTGCGGATAGACGGATAAAAAAATCTACGTATAGAATCGTATTCTTAATACGATTTCAATTAGAAGAAACGTATATAACCCAATGTAAAACGTAATGGCACCTGCGTATAGAACAGCGTATAAAACATTTTCAAAGCAGGGAAACAAAAACGGATAGAAACATATAAAATATGTTTAAGCATACGCGTATGACTGCGGATACGTAAATGGATCCTATGATCCTGGTCGAATCTGCAGATAGAGACGGGTAAAAATAATTCACTTCCGATTCTATCCGAAAGTCATAATTTAATCCGCATTAATACGCAAACACAGATGAAAAAAGTTACAGAAAACACATGGTAGACGGAAGTGATTTTTTTTTATCCGCTTCTATCCGGAAGTTTGAGCAGGGTTAAGAACTCCTTATTGGATGCTCACCGAATTTGGTATTAACACTTTCTATTCAAGTTTAATGCAAAATTTTAGATGAGCTGCTTGAACCTTAGTCAAGTTACAGGATTTTTTTTCTTAATTTACGAAAATGCAAATTTTTATAAAATCTTAACTACTTTATGGATATCGCCTAAATTTAGCATTAAACATTGAGATACTCTATTTCAGTTTTATGCAAAATTTTAGATCACTTACTTGAACCGTTCTCGAGTTACATTTTCAAAAAAATTACGAATATTACAAAACTCCATAAAATCCGAACCACTTTTCCGATTTCTACCAGATTCAGTACCAAACAACATTAAATATATCTGCACTTTTAAAGAACTATCTAGCAAAATATAGTACATTTTATGAAAGTTAGAGCGATCACGCCCTTTTGTAAATTCAAAAAGCTATAGGATCTAAATGCCTGCGTACATTTTATTAAAAAACATATTTTGCATTGTTTGCAATGCTGCCAGCGGTGAACGCCATGTTCAACGAATCTGCGAAGTGTTGAAGAAGAATCATCAAGAAAGATATGTCATCTCAGCAACACAAAGGGAGATAGCGAACGCTGGTATGGGCGCTACGGAGACTCTCAGAATTTTACAACACGTCTATCCCAAGTAGAAAAAATGTATTGGGTTTATATACAAATTCTACATGAAATCTTGGATAGAATTTTAATAGGAATATGGACATATTGAATATCTATACATTATATATAATGCTTAAATAGTCTACATAATGTGTATAGAATGATTTTAAGCTAGTGTATAAAAAGGGATTCGCAGAATATCTATAATCTTTGCGAGGTTGAATTTGACAAAAATCATATGGAATCCGTATACAATCTATATATTGTTTATAGTTTTATGAGCTCTTAACGATAGAGATTATTTATGTACAATTATAATAGTCTAGTTTTTCAGAATGTATTCGATCCGCCCCTTACCCAAAAAGGCCACGCCCGTTTAACCTACAATTTTTTTTGTATGGCATTAGGCAATATGCAAGCATAATTTGATACTCGCAGAAATTTTTCTTCAATCTTATTTATAGGTACTATTTCTACACAATACGTCTTCAAAATAGGTTTGATAACAGCATCGAAACAGATCTCAATATCTCTATGAATAATTGAGTACTTTCCGTCTGTCTCGGCAACGAATTTTTGAACGATTGCGAACAAGGTTGTATAGATGCAAACAAAAGATTTGATTGTTCCGACCATCAGTCCATTGTTCCATATAATATAACTAGCAACAACGACCGCGCTACGCGCTTTCTTTATGGTTTTTCTAAAAAATTGCCGCCATGGCCTGCCCGTGTACGATCCATTCAGGGAGAGGGAATGATCGAAACAGGGAGCCAATCAGAATGCTTTTAAACTGGCATCAGTTTTCGATATTTCGACTTTCGATGTGTCATATCCTTTTTAAGAGAGCATAATTTGCTCGGTTTTTTGTCTACTGTAGAGTTTTCATGTGAGCACCGTGTTCCCCACTTTCACCCTTGGCTACCTGCTCGCTCGTCCTGTATCTATATCATTTGAGTTAAATCCCGGTATGTTTTGCAATGTTAAGAGATCAGCTTCGCTGAATAACATTTTTCTGGGAATTCCTAGCGGAATGCAAATTTGATGAGGTCACGTTGATGTTGGCAACAACCTTTAGAATTTGAAGAGTATTAACGTACTTTAGCGTATTTAATATCTCAACATCTATTTTATTAAGACCATACGTTATTCACAGGAGGCAGCCGTTGCCATCTTCAAAAGGAAAAGCTGACCATCTCCAAAGTGGTCCCCAATATCGTACAGACCTGGCCATGTGCGACATTTGGTGGGCATTAAATGAACATTTCTCAACTCCGTACAGTTCTTTTATATCTGTTACGAATAAATATGGTAACGATTCAGCCAAATCAATCTCGTTAACATGAATTCGCGACTGAAGCAAAATCTATATAGCACGGATGAACAACAAATAGTGTTAATAGTAGGGCATCGGAAGTTTATCCATTAATAGAATCGCTGATAAAACAGTAGGAATGCTAGTAATTCTGATGCTTTCCAAAATTAAAAATATTTCAGACCTCTTGATGCTCGCGGAAACACGTCCGGCGGTTTAATTTCTCCTAGAACTTTATCAATTTGATCGCGTGAGGATTTTTTTAATATAAAATGGCCGAACCTTACTTTTGCTATCGCACCAACAAGCAATTAACTTGCGCACAACCCCAAGAGGAACAGCATGCATATAATCGGGTACAAAACCAATAGCAATATTAAAGAACGGCATGGTAGATACGATTGTTGGCCGTTTAACACCTTTTATGTGAGTAACATTTTCATTCACCGCCTGTGATGCTTGAAGTACCATAGTTACGTTGTCTCGCATAGGTGGGTCATTATCAACGGTCGCATATACATGATTAATTCCAGATCCTGTTCTACATGTTCGCCCTGGATGCTCGCAAAATGAGCAACCATACAATCCATTAAACTGAACGACATTCTGTACTGCAGCTCTAGCTGGACAGTCTAATGTGGCAATTGCAGCTACGACTTTACTGTGTTTCATTAAGCCCGTTTGTTTTTGGACCCAATCAACGCCGTTTATGCAGAGATCTTTCACAGACTGTGAGAATTGTTTTAAAAATGAATTCATATTCGGTTTAGTAACTGTGCTATAATATAGACCGCATACGAATTGAAAAGCTCGTCTATGACTCGGAGGTATATTAAGAATTTGAACTTGAATCGCCCAGGCTTGCCCGTTAGAGCTACTCGCAGTTGGAAATCCGTCCGTGTTCCAAATTAGCGATAAGTCGACTTCACCTTGATTTGCATCGTTTTTAAGGTTTTTATACTCGGACCCTTCAGACTGCGGCAGCGTTACCGGATTGGGCATGCATTTCGATGTAAGTATCAAGTTGTCGCGTCTCAAAAGCGTCAACGGAGCAGATATCGTATTCGACAAACATAACCCCGACATCGGAACTTTCACACGCTTCACAAATTGTCACTGCTGGATTCTCAAAACAATTCCCTAGGTAGTATGAGCAGACATTATAAAATCTATGTTTCCTAATAGTATGAGATGAAATTCATGGCTCCAGCAGCTTCGACTAGAAATACTTTGTTTTGAGGAGGAAATTTGGCTGCGGCAGAAGAACGGCTAACATTTGCAGCAAATCGTCAAGACTTTTCTTAGTTAGCGCATTCTTCAGATAGTAGTCAAGAATCATCTCAACACTTTCGCCGACCGTATTCACAGCCGTCATAGAGTTGCTGAGTTAACCATTTCGGATCAATAGTTCCGTTTACTATGTCTTCATACAAGTACATGTCGGTATTGCTCATTCTATTGTTGTTACTAATTCGGGAATTGGTTGAAGATCATTCCGATGAAGTAGAATCTGCGTCTGATTCTGACGGTTGTTGGATCGATTCTGGTTCCCGTTGATATCACGAGAGTTACAAATTTTTTAAATTAGAAATACTCTCTAATAATCATTTATTTTTTTACATCTGTGTACTGGTCATCTTCTATAACCTGATTTTTATAAATTATTTGAAAAAAATATCTTTTTTTAGTGACTGAATTAACATGAAATGCTCATATATTGGCTTATGTCGATAAGCCGTAGGCATTCCACGGCTTATTGATAGGGTCGTGACCATCATATATTTTTCCTTTTAGAATTTTGTAGAGCAACATGAAAAAGCCCTCCAGAATTTGTTTCAGATTTCTTTCTAAATTTGTTTTTTTTAAATTACCAAAAATGTACATCTCTTAAAAAACGATTGAAAAAAGATGTTCATAGTAAATTCTGTGTTCAATAACAAGATTTTTCAGACGAGTGCGAAAATGGGAGACAACCTAGAATAGCAGCTAAAACACATTAATTATCAAATCTCAAAAGGTATCGAATAATTTGCTAATGAAATTACATATTTCATTGTGAACTTTAAATCACAGAGAAGGTTATTATAAGTTTTGAGTACTGTTAAAACCATAATCCTGATATAAAACGACTATAAGTATAACGAATAAGAGTTTCGATCGGTGCTGGAATCCTTTCAATATTCTCAGTCATTTTTGTACGAAAGATTTGAGGCCAGCAGCAAAGACAATATTAAAACAATTTCCGCAATTTGATTTGAATGTTTTTGTCTGTAATTTAATTACCAAATTATTGAAAAGAAATTTATGATTTTATTATTTTTTCAGCTGCTGTAGTTTCAAAAATTTTATTTTTGAACACAAAATCTACTGTGACAAATTCAAACAAATCGTCGACGTAGTTTTTGAGTAATTCAAATTTTGGGTGATTATACTACATCATTTTTTATTTTATTTTATTTTTAGCTGCTATCCTAGAGAAACGCCCATTTTCCTAGTCTGAACCTTTTTTTACACACAATTTACTGTATTTTTTTTTTCAGAAATTCAGAACTTGGGTAATTATGAAAACACAAATTTTCGACACAAAAATCAAATCTCAAAAGAAAAAAGTCTAGAGGACTTTTTCATATTGTTCTATACCATCACAAAAGGAAAAAAAAAACAAAATCAATACGATGCTCGTTTCGATTCCAACGATTCAGACTCGTTCTCGGAATGTGTTGTTTCTATCAGTGTACGAAAATCTAAGTATAAGTCGTCACTAGCGTAACACATATATCTTTAATTTATCACACATGCGACCTCACTATTACAAATTAGAAAAACCTCGTTGATTTACCTCATCATCTCGTAGATATTGTCGATATCGTTTCATCCTAAAAAATTATGGTGAGAAGTCACAGTGAAGAATTGTGTCACTTAGCGATAAGTAACGCTATCGAAACATACTTCGAGCTGAAGTCGTGTGAAAAATCTAAATCGACGTTACATCGGTGCAACACGATCACCTCGTTTGCGAGAAGCTTTAGGTATGCAAGCAAAGCGAGCGTCGAAAAACTAAAGCAACACATCATTATAGATTAAATTATCACGGTTGATATAATTTGCAATCGTATATTGTAATAAATTTAATTATTTTATTTTTTACTATTTAGAAATATATACATTCATTTTCATTTTATGCGAAAATATAGTTGAATAACATTCTTAATTATTCGATACTTCGTCACTTTGGCATTTGTACTTTGTTATAACCGTCCAACACGAGGAATTTTTCAATCCGTAAAGACAAACCCAAACATCCTTATAATTCGTAACGCACGAGATCTCGGAATAACGCACGTGAATTAAATTATTGTCACATCACAATCACACGCCATACGACATTTAATAATAAACGATGGTCGGTGAAACAGCTCAAATTCTTTATAGAGAGTATTCAATACAATAATACCAGTTTGGTGAAATTTTAATCAAACCAATCGAATCGTTCATATGCTCCAGGACAGGTCGTCCACTAACGGACAGGGACCAGACGGGTAGGCGGAGCGTCCGTGACGTCACAGTAGAGAATTTATATATGAGCCTCGTGACTCCTCTACTTAATGGTTTCTCCACAATTCAGCAACTAAATGTTTATAGACGTCCCAAAACCACAGTTACTAGGGGAACCGTTTTCGTTCAATATGAAATCGACATATAGATCTCGATTGTTATTTAGTCCAATTACAGGGAAAAATTACAGTACCAAAAATCCCCAGCCGCCCTGTATACAGGACCCATCTGTAAGAATACAGATGGGATTGAAATATATAATTTGCCATGAGGCCGATTCATTTTCCGTAATTATCGGAGAATGACCTTATAAAAATATAAAATACGCTACCTTATTGTGAAAACTCTTTTTCTAGCGCACTTTTTCACTGGATGATATTATTTTAAGTGAGGATGCCATGAAATTATTAGGATGACCAAATTAAACGCGATAACGGTTCGAGAATGAGATTCATGATATACCGTGTAGAGAGTTCACGGACGACTGGGGAGAGTAGAAGGTCTCGCTCACCCGTGTCGCTGACCGAATTCACGCGTTACAATATAGGTCAGAATACGAATGACCAATTTGCCTACAGGAATTGTCTCGTCGCGCAGATCTACCACTCTCGCCGTCGATATATTGACCACGGTTAATACATATTGCATAGATTATTCTCACAGGGAATAAAAGAGAAGATGTATATCCGGTAATACCGTTTATTCAGGGGAGAACGTACATGTGTTATATCCGTATAAGGATATTGCAAAAAAAAAAATTCTTTCCGGCACATTGACTTCGATGCCGAAATACAGAGCAGCAAGCCACGCGCTCTTGCGAAACTACTCGCGAGTAGCGCGCCTCACGAATAGTAACAGGCCCTGTGTCAGCACCCAACTTCCGCGTGCATCGACCCATCGATCACCGACCGATTCCTTTTGAATCGAAAAATAGTTGAGTCACTCTCTTCGAAACGCTTCGCCCGGCAGGAGCTCCCCAAAGAGTTCCTGTCGAAGTCATCGGTACTCGGTGGACCCCTCGCGAAGTGTTTCACGTGTCTTCGGCCTTTCGCGATCAAGCCTTCCCACCCGAGGGAGCGGGAAGTCATCTAGGTGAACTTGAATGGTAAACCGTCGCGAGGGGAAACCGGATACCGACGCAGGCGGAAGGACCCATTAAATCCAAACTTAACCAAGATAGGAAAGGAATCGACCGAGGCGCATACAGGACACGCAGAAGAACCAACGTAAGTTAAGAAATAGTATCATAACTAATAATTATATCAAACCGAATGTGTTTTAGTGAAAATTTCCAGACCCGAAACACCACAAGCTAAAGTCCAATTTTTCCCTTTATTTTATATGGGCGCCAGGCGCTTTCGCGCCGGGAAGAATTCCAGAGTTTCCAGGGACCAAGCTGGCTTTTGCCAGGCTAGCTGCAGCCGTCAATAAATGTAGAGTGGCGGGATTCAGAAAAAAAGGAAACTCGTGCAGATTAATGAAACTAAGAATTAAAAATGAATTCTCAAATACGGGAATTACAATATTTATTTAAAAAAAAATATATCCAGAGGAAAAAAGAATACGATTAAATTTTCCCGTAAAATTCACAGCGTTCGGCTTGATCGGCCGATGCGAGCTACCGAACGACGGCTCTCGCCATACAATGACACAAAAATATGTAAACTAAAATCACACATGCACACGATAAATAAATAAATTATAAACGGACGGACGGGACTGTCCAAGTAATAAATTAATGAATAACGATTGTATTCGCGCAAGGTACAATTATTCTCGTTTTGATAACTGGCAAATATCAAATCCGAACAAGTTGACGGGAAGTTATTCCCGAACACAAAAGAACGAAATTAAATAAATAATATTTGAAATTAACGCATGTTAATATTTTTGTAAATCCACTAACGATACGCTCAGTCCCGTCGTTAAATTATTCACGCGACGGTACGACGGGAACAATACACTCACGAAATTAAATACTTTACTTTTATTATTTTTTAAATTTAAAATAACACAAAAAAAAAAGAATAAAAACCTCTTACGCTCTCCCACGGGAAAAAAAAAGCGGCTATTAAATTCACCGAAAGAAAATAATTTAGGCGCGACTCACACTCAAAAAAAAAACACTCGGTCGTTCCCGAAACCCGTTAAATTAAATCTAAAATTTTTGGCTGATCCCGGGAAACTCGCGGCACAATGCACAAAATACTAATAATGAGCACGCGTTAAATAAACGGGGAATTCAGTCACCCGACAAAAATTTCCGACGAAGTCTCGCGGGACTTTACAATGATCGAACAAAAGAATCTCGCGACACTACACCCGCGGAAAATCGTCGTCGCGGCAAAACACACTCGCGAAAGAACGAAGCACTAAACAATTCATAAAAAAAACAATATAACAAAGAAGAATTTAAAGGAAAACTAAACGGCAAAGCTCATCCAGACGACGGGAATAACGGGAGTCTCCCCTCTCCCCTCCTCGGAAAACAGTCTCGAGATCTGTATCGCACGGAGACACGAGCCCTTTCATCCCTACCCTCTTCCAAAAATTAGACGGCGAGAGTCAGGCGGCCAACTTTGACTCTACGCAATACCTATTAGCGCACGCAAATATGTTGGTGGCGCGCGAAACCTAAACCCAACTTTCGCAACGCAGCGCAGCAGGGCGGAGTATAGCATCGACGGATGACTTTAGACAATGGGGGAATGATGCAGCGATGTTGTTCATTGTAGGGCGAGTACTCTATTCCTCCGTAAAATACCCTCGGGAGTATGGCTGTGTTAGGGTAAAACCCCTCGTGACTCTCTAGATCTCTCGACTTTTCAAACTTACAACGTCGACGACTCTCTCTCGTCCCGAAAAACTCGCCGCTCAGTACATGAGTAAAAAAAAAATAAAATAAAAAGAATTAAAATTATACCTAAATATCTATCGAACCCCGTGGATCTGCCACGAGTTGTCGCGCCGCGAAAAGCTTTTTTATCGGGCTGGGAGAAGCCCAAATTTTACCACGTTACAGTGTAGTTTTAGAACTTTGAATATCTTATTGTTGACAGTAAATCGAAACCCAAACCTTATCTTGATTATTAATCTTTAACTGTTTTCACCTTCTCGTCATCCTTAGAAATACCCATCAGAAAGCGGGTGCGCCAAGCGCCCTAGATGGTAACCCTTAACTATTAAAATCTCAAATATCGCTGTTCACCGCGTCTTCCTCGTCGATCACCACGTTTTCCTCGTTGTTTATCACGTTTTCCTTGCCGTTCTCCGCGTTTTCTTCGTCGTCTACTAGTTCTTCAAGGAGATCTTCATTTTGTTCGACTGCGTGTTCGAATAGTGGTTCGATATTGATGAGGTTCGGTGATTCTCGATCGATTATTTTGGACGTTTTGGTCCAAGAATTCTTCTGCCGAAAATCAAAATTCTTGACGAATTGTAAATCTCGTCAAACAATAATCTTTTGTTCATTTGGTAGCCAAGCCGATACGCTTCTGATTTCCCATCGTAACCAACGAATAGACATTTGCTTCCTCGTACATCAAACTTTCCTTTTCCTGGATTTTTGTCCAATGTGTAGTCTTCTTCTCCAAAAATTTTGAAATGTTTGACGTCTGGTCGCTTTCCGTAGAGCATTTCAAAAGGAGTCTTTCCGTTGAGAGGTCTTGTGATACACCAATTTCTCACATGATTTGCCGTAGCGATCGCCTCTGCTAAAAAGGATTTAGAAAGACCACATTGAATAAGCATACATCTCGCCATTTCAACTAGAGTACGATTTTTCCTCTCAGCAACCCCCTTCTTTTGAAGCGTATAGGGAACTGTAGGTCGTCGCTTTATTCCTTGATTTATCAAGAATTCGTCGAACTCTTTGCTACAATATTCCTTTGCATTGTCCGATTGTATGGATTTTAAGGATCTCCCGGTTTCTTTCTCTATCATGTTTTTGAAATCCTTAAAAACCTTGAAGATATCGCTTTTATTTGGAAGAGAACGAACTTCGCACCATCGAGAGTAATCATCAATAAAAGTCGCAAAATATCTTGCTCTTCCTCTCGACTCTACATGATTGGGACCCCAAATATATGTGTGGGTGAGATCCAACAATTTAGAGGTTCTTTCAGATTTGTTTTGGAAATGGCGTAGCGGTGATTTTTCCTTGCAAACACGTTGAACACGTAAATAACGACTCGTTATCTTTTAAATCTATTCCAATCACCACTTCCTTCTTACACATTTCTAAAAGATCATCCTTATTCAGATGCCCAAATCGGTAATGCCAAGTCGTCAGATTTGTCTTTATATCTTCGGTCGATGAATTGCAGGTCTGTTCTACTGTATTTCTGACGTAATACAAATCACCGACGCGATCAGCGACCATCTTGACTTTTCCTTCTTTATCTTCAATAAGAGCGAGATTTTTCTTAAAAATAACGAGATTATCTTTATCTGTTATTTTTGCGAAAGACATGAGATTTGTTCCGAGATCCGGTAAGTACAACGTATTCTCCAGATTCACATTTGTATTTTCCTTTCCATCCCAGGTCTTAATTCTTACGGAACCTTTGGCTTTTATTTCTGTCGAGGCGTTACTTGCTAGACTGAGATTTCTGTGTTCCGATCTCGACTACTCGCTGAAAGAATTCTCGTTGTTGCAGAGGTGTGACATACAACCATTATCTAAGCACCACGTATCTCTTTTCTCGACAGATTCAGCACGAAGTGCAGTATTGGGGTCCGTAGAAATAAGATAACTTACGTCTTCCGCTATTGATGCCTTATCCTTGTTTTTCGGGACAATTCATAGCCTTACGACCAACTTTCCTGCACTTATGACATTTATATTTGATTTTCTCTTTGTTTTCCAAATATTTTTCGAATTACTGCTTTTGCTTACGCACGAACTTTGCGTTGGGATCGCTTACCTTGGATTTTTCTTTCCTGGAGTTCGTCTAGTATTTTTATTTTTAGTACTTCGGAATCCGGAAGATTATCTCGCGATTGAATGGCACACCGAAAATTATCGTAACTGTCAGGCAGACTATTGAGAAGATATATGAAATTCAGAACTGACAGTTGACAGATAATGTCGAAAAATTCGTTCATGTGCTCCGAAATATCATGGTTTTCTTCCATATGAAGAGTCGTTATTTTCTTCCAGAGAGCAGCTTTCCTGACAGGTCCTCGCGATTCAAAGATTGACTCCAATTTTAGCCAAACATCTCGTGAGGTCGCGCAGTGTCTTACTTGCTTTAATTCCGTGTCTCCGATGATCAAATACAGATCTGCTCTTGCCTTTTCGTCCTCTTCTACCCAAGATTCCACCGCAGCAACATTATTTTCCGTAAACTCCGCCTTAGTTCTTCTTCCATTCACGCCCAAGTTTTATTTTTTTTCAGGATCCCCTGAACCCTTAACTTCCACGTATCGTAATTAGTTTTTGTTAATATCGGTATTCGCAATGATGGTCCCGTGGACGTGTCCATGGTTACGTGTCAACACACTGATATTCCCGATTGAACTCAAAAATAAATCCCACGCGTTATATTTCAGATTTCCCTTCTTACTTATAAGTCCCTGGGCCCATAACCTATAACGCAGATTATTACTTTCTTATAAGTCCCTGGGCCCATAACCTATTGCGTAGATTATTCTCACAGGGAATAAAAGAGAAGATGTATATCCGGTAATAACGTTTATTCAGGGGAGAACGTACATGAACGTGCGTTTAGTATGACAGACCGAACTGGACTGACTATAAAAAAAGGAAATAACAAATGCATCTTCACATCGATAATCTTTTGTTGATTAGCGCTTATACGTATTCTAACAATATATGCGAGTAGAAATGAGTATATCTCGCACTATCTTACAATATTTTTACATAATGAACGCCAAAGAAAAATCGTTACAGTTCTTGGTCGATGGTCAAGAGTTATCTATATATCATTCACGAACAATCGGTCGTAGTGAATGAAAATTGTGAAGAAATCGGTATAGGCTCGGACGTGGAATTTCTATGGCCCGAAGAAGCTATCCGCCCTAGGAAATATCGAGGCACAATTCTTCACTTGTTAGGTATGAATACCTTTCATTCGGATATAAGACATTCCAGTTGACTTCAGCCAATAACAAAGAAAGTTTTCCTTAATTGATTTCTGAAAATTATTTGAGAAAAACTTTTTTTTTGTGCCAGACTCATATGAAATGCCCCATATACAATACTGGGCTCCGGACGTGTCTATTTATTGTCGATAATTTTTCTACCCATTTATTAGTGAATGAATCGCAATTAAAAATCACGATGAACGAGATTATTTTAAAAAGAGAAAAGAAAGGTAAGTGACCAACGTTAAAAATGGCGGAGGAGGTATCGAGCAAACGTCTACAAATTTCTTCATCCAAACAAGATGATTTTATGAAGAAATCAAACGAGACATCATCCAATGATAAGGCTTCAATGAGTATATGATATATGGCATAAAAAATATACAAAAAATCAACATTATTACAAAAAAAAAAATTACTTTATTTTCACGGAACTGTTCTTTTGATGATCCGGGAAATGGATTTGGCTTAGAAAAAATGTCTGCATGTGTGTGTGTACGTGCAGATTTTCTTGTTTGCACGATAACGGTCGTAATTTTTCATGTGTCTTCTTCAAATGTGGTACCCGAGTAGGCTGTCATGTAACAATGATAGGAATTGTATTTGGCGCCAATTCAGTTCTGAGATCCAAAGTTTATAGCAATTTGAAAATTTTGAAAAAAGTGATTTTGCGCTATAACTTTCGTAAATTTTGAGATTTCAGGTTGAAATTTTGTACATAAATGGACTGATCGAGCCATGATCGATGCCAAATGTAGCGACAATTGATAAAGTGGTTCTAATTTAATTGCAATTTCAATTTTTTTTCTATGTCCGTAAACATTCCAACTATTTTAAATTTTCCGAAATCTGACTGGAATTTTCCATGTGAATTCACGATTATTGATTACCAAAGATGAATTTGACACAAGAAACGGCCGCAATATTGTAATTTTCGATTTCAGTCTAAAAAATCAAAATATTGCTGTCGCAAAAAAATCGACATTTTTCGGCAGATTTGAATGAAATTTGATACACATGTAGATTCTCATAGAACAAGGTTTGGTTACAAATTTAACGCAAATCGGTCGTGCGGTTAAAATATTACAATATTTTTTATTTTTTGAAAAATGTTAGTAACTAATCTAATTCTTCTACTTAATTAATAGGAAAAAAAAGTTTTTTTCGGGGTTATCGTTTTTTTTATTGGAATATTAATTTAAATTAATTTCTCCCGGAAAATAAATTATTCGCTGCTTTTGTCTATATAATTAATTTTGTGTATTGTTGATCGCTGATAATTTCAAGTTATTATAAAGCACAGTCTATGCATACAATATATAAAAAAACCTTGAAAGGCTTGTTTATATGTTGTATACTTTGCAAATTGTTCCATCATTATTTTATATTTTTCACAAAGAACCGTCTATGACGAAGTATGTTAATCAATTTTGGATTCGTCATAGAGGAAACTTCGTCAGTGTTAGTCAACATTAATGTTCTTAGTATCTGCAATGACGTTTATTTATTTTCGGTTTTTTTTTCTCGCGAACTAATCAAATGTTTATCAAATTTTACTTTTGGTTGGAGATGTATGTATGATACATCCTTAAAGTTGCCTCGTCTTATACTGGTAATCTCCTCATTTTCATTCTCTCTCCTATTAGCGTGTCCACCGTCCTCATAATCGTGTTTACCGATTATTATCATATTTTAATCCTGCTAGCTAAGCAAAAATTGTCACATCTCACTGGCGATATTAATTTCTCATATCTTTGGCATTGCGGTATTTATTTCCGTAAATTATTTTACAATGAATTAGGAGAACTGATTGGGTAACCAAATGCTTTTAAAGTACAACAACGTAAAAAGATGGCTACCGCTCTGGTAGAAAAAGAGATTCTAAAAGAGTGAAAGATAACACCAATGGCTCAGGACAAGCCAAAAAATGTCCTGGAATCGGTTTCTAATCCTGTTTAATCCGAGATCTTGACTAAGAAAGTGGACTCTGCTCTTGTTACCGCGAAAGGGCTTGTTGAATCACTGCAAGGCATAAAAGCGATGATAGCGACTTCTTCAGGCGCAACGATTGTCACGCCGTTTGCACTCACCAATGATTATGCTGAAATGCAGCAGCGCAATACACGTTTGGAATGCTCGCAATCTCATCAATCTCCCGACCACAGCGAAAATTCTTCTTCGCATATAAGAGGGATTGACCACATAGGGTTTTCAGAAAGTCTTGTTAAATGAGTACAACATTTATACAATGAATGTGTAATATCCATTTCTTCGTTGAAAGATTCATAATACCGATTTAAAAAAAATACTAATACTAAGGTTGTAATCTCACTACTCATACAGCAATACATTACTGCTCTCATATATTCTTAAAAACATAATTTATTGGATGTTCTTAATAATCTCTTTATTATTTACTAAGGAGCAGAGTGTATCCAACAGCCGTGAATCTCCGTTGTCAACAAAAACTGAAAACAGTCGGCTATCTTCCCCCACGTCTATTTATAAGGACGGAGACGTTTACCCATCGACCTCTTCCTCTCCGAAAAAACAGAGAATGTTGCACTGGACCTATCATGCCAAATTTCCTACGATCAATACAGTTCAGCTAAATATATATCATCATCAGTTGCGTACTTAAACGATTCGTCGAATGACAACTGCAACGAAGATTTGCAACTGGAAAATCAAGACCATGATGTACGTTGTAAAAGCATTCAAACATTGAAATCTCGAGAAGCGATGGGCATCAAAAATTAGTCCTTGCTATTCTACTTCCGAGACATCACTTTTAATATGGTTTTTACCCTGAACTCGTTGAAATGTAATCAAACATTTTATACACCACGAATTTTATTCTACAGAAACATAACTACGAACGAAAAATCGAACAGCCACAAAAAACGTGTCAAAATATTATGAAGTCCAACGAGCAAAACATAACTGATTGCGAGAACAACAGTAACTCTAAGGCGGGCACATCACAGCTTGTTTATAATAAAACTAAGAATGATGTTTGGACATTGAAGCATGATGGGTTAAATCGAAGGGAAAAGGTGACTCCAAAAGTTCCTTAATTCTCGAACACACAACTTTCGTAGCCACCTTTTGATTAAGAACTTTATACACTACATTCTTTTTCGTCAGGAAAACTGTTCTTACATGCGCGCCAGAGGCATCGAAATCTCAAACGGGCCTAGCGAAAATGCTTCTGGAGGAAGTTTTTGATTCGAAAGCCTTAATCGAGTGTTCTTTGTCTGGTGGTTCGGCTAATGGAAATAGGCAAGAAGTCACCTAGTCACCTAAAAAAAAAAATTGCTGAGTCGAACTTTGCACATTGCTTCCTCATAAATTGACGTCATCAAACAACGACCCATTCTGTTCAAGTTTTACGTAAAATTTTGGATTAGCTGCTTCAACCGTTCTCGAGTTATAGCGTTTAAAAAAAAATCAAGAAAAGTTACTATTTATAATTTTTGAATCCCTCAACCGATTCGAGGTAAATTCAATACCAAACAATCTTAGTGAACCTTAGTGGTAACTCGACTCGCGTGCAAAGTTTTCAGCTCGAGCGCCCAAAAATTGCGGCAGCTGTCCTCTTAACGTCCTTTTCGTCATATATACACACACACATCCGGACGGCGGCTAAAAATTGCATTCCTCGACACTTTAGGCCGTTTTGAGAATGTTGACATTAAAATCTCGAAATTGTTTTTTTGCACGAAAACATAGCTTTCTCTATGAAGAAGCAAAAATCGTTAGAAAACACTTTTTATTGATGATTTTATTCTTTCAGAAAATCTTACATTTAAATCTGATAAAGTACATACAATTACTATAATAGTGCAATTTTGTACAAACATATGGTGCACCAGGATGGCGTGCAGTGCAATTTAAAATTTTTCACTTGTTGCAGCATTTGAATAAACCCGTAATTTCACCGAAAGTGAACAAATTTAGCTTCCGATGTCTGATTTTGTTTGTGAATAAGGTAATAATGTAATAAGTATAGCGATTGAAGGTCTAGTGGAAATTGGATTAACCGCAGCCCATTATTCAGTGAGTTTTTAATAAATAAAGATTTCAATACACATATAAATTCACAGTTTTGTTACGAAGACCTGGAATAAAAATCCCCATATTCATTATGGAATGATCTCCCTTACGAACAAAGTAATGCATCGGAAGCTCAAATCTGTTCCCAGATTTGATTCAAAAGCTGCGCCAAGTGTAAAATTTTACATTGTACCTCACACCATTCTGGTATACCATATACTTGTACAAAATTAACAATTGTAGTACTTGATATATACTTTGTGAGGTTTAAATTTAAGATTTTTAGGAAGAATATAATCATGAATAAAAAAATGTTATCTGATGACTTTTTTTAGGTGACTGGATCCCGTTAAGGGATTTTTAGCATTTAGTTTCATTTGATACTCATACCCTATTTCCCTCAGATTTTGTTCGCAAGCATGCCGAAACCCAGAAATGGCCCCATGTCGACAATTCAACTATTAAATCGAGCCTCCAATCGAAACTAATCGAGTTACGGAAGCAGCATCAGTTAAACAAACGCTAAATCCGTTTAAATGTGTTCAGTTCATATTATACAATTCATTTGTTTAGTTTATATTATTACTGTCCTATGCAAATCAGTTAAAAGTTATAATGTATAAAGTGGCAGTGAAAGTTAATAAAATTATACAAATATAGAAAATCCATGAGTCGTTTTTATACGTTAAAAGAACTGTCCATCAACAAGCAGGAAGCTCTACAAATGTCGTATGGAGCATATAGGCGCATTCTAGTGAACACATATACAAATAATATATGCAGCTTCTATAGAGTTTCTATACGCTCTCTCATAAGTTATTTCCCATAGAGATTCTATGCAAGCATAGTCATATTCAATCCTTAAACATTTATATATATTCTGTAAGACCCTTTTTATACATTACCTCAAAGTTATTCTGTACTAATTATATAAACTATTTAAGTATTATATATTGTGTATAGACATTCAATATGTCCATTTTCCTATTAAAGTTCTATCCAAGGTTTTATATACAATTTGTACATAAACCCAATCATTTTTTTTTACTTGGGATGAATTGTGTCGCTATCCAGCTGTTCAGCGTTTTGGATGTAAGTTAATTATTTTGAAATTTTGTTTGTAGCCTTGTTGTGGGGCAATATCTTTAAAAACTTCACAATAATTTTTAGATAATAAAAATTGGTTTGAAAAAATGTTGAAACTTTCAAAAAGTGTTAATTGTTTAAAAGAACTGAGTAATGTATTGTTTTTTTTATATTTTACAATGAATTGTTTTTGGTAAAAATAATTGTTGAGTCTACGCCGGTAAGCGTAAGCGAAAAAAATGAACGTCGAAAAAACGACTGCGGAAAAAGGTGTTCCGTAGCAAGGACGGATTTTAGCTATAATAAACAAAACATAAAATTTTCGTTCAACGACGGGATTATCGAGCCCCGAAGAAATTTTGATGTCTTAGCTTCGCGTGCCATAATCATTAAACATCTAGATTGCAGCTGACTTTTTGGGAAAGATGGAAAAAATAATCCTTCCACTGTAAAATAGTTCACGAAAAAGCAATTGCCGTAATTCATAAAGCCTTTTATGAGCCCGCATACGGCGCGTCTCGCGGAAGGGTCAACGTCGAGCGCGAACCTTTTTTTACCTGCGTAAAACACAAGCGTGCGACAGCGTCTTGCCTCCCACTTAGACTGTACAATTCTAGTCGTCAAGTAACGGAAATCCCTTCTGCAAAGTCAGCAGCCAATCACTTCATTATTGTGAATACTTGTCAAATAGCTAAGACACGCCCTTAAATTTTACTTCGTTAGTTTCAAATCTTTGTAAACTCAGTCTCAGAACTATCGTCATATCGAACAGTCGCGTCTTGGACACTAATACCAAACGCGTGTATCTTTGACTCATCATCGATGGGAGCAGCATTAGAGTGTAATTATTTAAAGTTAACAGTGTATTCCAGTAAAAAGTATAATTCTTGTTGTGTTTTTCTTGTTTCATAAATAAATATTGTGTATTCAGTTCTCCACTGTTTTATCCCTTTCAATTCACGTGAAAATAAAGATCGTTGGTGATTAATTTCCCTGACGGCATTCTGTACCAGCGAGACTTCGTCACCGCCAGCGTGAAATCAGGCCTTACAACCCTGATCGGTCGAAATATCCGCGGAGTTCCAGCGTACAGTACAAAAGGGCTGCTGAAAAAAGGGACAAGGGAAAAAGGGCAGCCTGTATTACTGATTAGTCGCTATAGCGGGACACCGGCATTACGACCGCGGTCGCGGCTTTTTCATTGTTTTCGCGGCAAGTAGATTTTACACTGTTCCATTGTGTAAATTCATCGCGCGCGTAAAATACAAACATTGACTTTCTTATGATATTAGTATACATGTATTTAAGCATTCTCGGTTACTTACTCGGATCTCTGTAATCGAAACTAATAGCAAAAGCCAGTTCAGTTCAGTTATTTCCGTAACACCGATTATATCGAAGGGATGGAAGAAGTGAGCTCAAATAAAGGCAAATCACAAACATTGCTAAATGACTACAGAAAAACGCGTTTCTCACACTAGTGAAATAATAGTACTTGGTGATACAAGGGCGAGAAAGCGACCATTATACGGAGGTTGGGAAGTTGATCGCAAGAGCCTCACGAGTATCACAGCGGCACGAACCGAAGGCGAGTGCTATCCGTAGTCGCTACAGCCTCCTCTATCTCCAGATAGAGGAGAGTGTAGCGAGGCTAATGAGAAATGCTAATGTGCTCGCTCTTATTAGGACGAATTTGGAAGAAAGACTCCGATCGTGCCTACGTAATGGAAGCTGTCATATAGAAGCCGGAGAACAAGCGCGCATACTCAGAGCCATCAGACGAGATGGATCGATTCTATGGATTCCTCGTCAGCGCCGCCGACGGCCACGCATTGAAAGAGTTGGGGAATGATCGGGCCCAATACACCCACACAGACGCACATACGCACGTAGTTTGAAGTCGATAAATACCAGGAAAATGACGAGTCCTGGGGTCCACGAGCACACGCACACATGCACGCGCACCCACACACATACACACACGCACGTGCGCACACGCACATATTATTGGAAGATGGTTCAAAACCCCTATAACAACGGTATCAACCATCACGTGCCTATCCATCCACCTCTACGTGGTATAAGTCGGACAGCGGCAAACTTTTTAAAGGAAATTCCACTCTATAAAAGTTTCCAGCTGAGCGATGGAAGGCTCAGGCTATTATGACAAAAACTCTTTCGTTTTCAGTTTTTTTGCAAATCTTCAGCAAGAACTCGTCTCTGATTTTTTTTTCAACTTCAAGTCGATTTTTCAAGCTGAAGGGCTCATCTCCGACCCATGGTCCCTCAGAGACTTTTGTTCGTGATGACTCATAGAATTCTTACCCGTGAAATTTGACCTTGAATTTCAAGGTCAAGGTCAATTTTGCACAATCATGTATGGGGGTGATCTGCGCCGGACATGAACTGGAGATTCATATGCCGAAGTCTCGACCAAACATTTCTTTCCACCCTGTACAACAACGTTTGGGATGGTAGTTGACGCGAATCGGTTGGAAAATTCAAATTTTGCAGCATTTTTAAAATTCTGAGAAAACTGTTTTCACGCTATAGCTTTTGCAAATTAAGAAGTATCGGGATGAAATTTTTTACGCAAATGGACTACCATCAAAATATTCTATGTTAATTGAAGTAATACCAAGATATTTGTCGATTCTACTACTTCAAAATATGTTTTCACATAACCTGATGAGGTTACTCATTTTACCTTAATTAATGAGCTTAAAAATTGGTAAAATCTGAACTCTAAATAATTAACAAAATAAATTAGCAATACACACTACGTGATTAATTTCTGACCTAACGGGTTTTCCTCTAGGTGCAGCAGGGGAATTACAAGAATATTTGTCGGAAGAGAATGTGAGACGAGGCGCAAGATCAAAAAGACCAGACCGTATGAATTTGACGCCACTGGCAATAAAATCTGCTTCAAAAGCGACTAAGTGGCGATTGAAGGTCGCGGAAGAACAGGGCGAAGCAGTAGTTAGTAAGGTAGATTGATAATATGTTGTCATAATAATATGGTGTCCTGATATATTGATATTATGACAGTCTCATTCTGCAAAGAAATAGTTTCGTTATTCTGATAACTCACACACACATACACACACAGAATTTATATTTCATGAAAAAAAATTCTCCGCCCCAAGAATTGTTAATCTGCAAAAAGAATTAAATTGTTTTCTAAACTACGAAAAAGTATCCACTGCAGTGGGAATACTTTTCTTATATTATATGTAAACAACGATAAAGAGTAGTACCTTCTATATTCCTTTCTTATTTTATATTCTTTTTATTGTACAGCTTCTCATCTATGAGGAAGCCAAAATTAATCAATATAACTCCTTATAGAGGTGACTTCGTGAAGAATGGAAAATAATGACGAAGTAATATGCAGCATTCTTACATTATTTTTCATCTCAAAAATATTTTTGTGTGATTTGTTTTCAAAAAATGTTTAAGCTTTAAGACTTCGTCTCATTTTTTGTAGCTTTAATCTTTCAAGTTTGCTCGCTTTATTTTTCTCTGTTCTTTCATTTTTCATTAAGCCCATCTCCTTTCTTTTTTCCATAATATTTCCCGACTGTACTTGTTTTTATGAGTGACTGCATCATTCTACATGACAAGAATTCGAACCCGAGCAGCAAGTTGAATCCTACACAATTACGCCGAGGGTGTTAGCGGAGTTTCCTTCTGAAAAGAGTTCTCATGAATCAAAGGATCGTTCGCCAGTCGCTAATGAGAGTAAATATGATAGATTTTTGAAATGACTCTATATTTAAGTAAGTCCCACTTGGGCATGTTGTCAACCATAATATGAATTTTTCATGTCGATTCTTTAACACTTCTGTAAAGTTTCAATCCATTTTACAGAGTTTTTCGGCGAGAAATATTGACCCTTATTAGATCTCTGGGAATACAGTTTCCCACCCCCTCTATATCGAAGCCAAAAATGATTTCGGGTAACTCTTTATCATGTTCCTAGATAGAATGACATATAAAATAATGGCTAAGTGGGAGTCCCAGTGTGTGTTGAAAGATCAAGAACTTTTTTTTTTAATTTCTCATAAACGAAGCTTTGTGTTCGTGACATTTTTTTTGAGATTCTCATGTCTGTATACTCAGAATGGTCTAGAATGTCGAAAAAAGTGGTTTAGAAAAAGTGTCCGTGTGTATGTAGCATACATTTCATAAAAATTGATTGAAGCATTTTGATTTTATGGAATTTTTATCGGACTCTTAATTCTATTAGACTCAGATTCAAAACATAAACATTCAGATATATTTTGTATATATTAAACATATGTATATATTCACTGATAGACATTAAGAGAGTCTGATAAAAATTAAAAATTCCATAAAATCAAAATACTTCAACCAATTCTTAGGAAATGTATGCTACACACACACACGGACACTTTTTCTAAACCACTTTTTTCAACGTTTACATATATATTGTAACGCGGCAATTTTACCCCGTTGCAATAAGGGCATCGTCCTCGCACCTCGAAGGCTCAGCGGCGATCACGTAGGGTTGTTAGAGGAAAATTAAGACTATTATTAATTATTTTGTATGTTATTTTTTTTTATGTAAAATATTCCCGAGGAAAGAGAGAGAGAGAGAGAGATAAGGGTCAGCCAACCGGAAGGAAAGAGAAAACAAACGTCCCTCGAGTAAATCAGCTCGCTTGCCATATAGACGAGAAGCTCTAACCACCTGTATCGCCGGTCAACGCATGGGAAAGCAGCGCACTCTCTGATATACCAGAATCATCCGAGCAGAGTTGCTCGGAAAAAGGACTTCGCGTGTGGTCGGTAGCGCAGCGTACTGCCGAACCTTGACACGCACTAGACAATGCGAATCTAATAACTTAATTCGCCAAGCGAGGCGCCAGGTCCCGTCTCAAGTAAAAGAGAGCGCGTAAACGATTTCCCCGAATAGGGTGGGGAGCAAAGTCCGAGAGCGTTCGAGGTGCGAGGGCGTCCCGTGTCTGTTGTGGAGATCGCGCCTGATAAAGACCGCCTTTGGTCCCGTGGACATAATTTGGATTTTGGTTGAGGGAGGAAAAGGATTGGCTTCTTGTTCGGTAAGACTTTAATACTTTCTCTGGTCTCAGTAAATATTATGTTCAGATTTTGTGCGTGAAAAATTTTTAAATATTGATATATAGTAGAGTTTGGCCGTGCCGGAATCGTCGTTTCGTCCGCGTGGAGATTTAGTCGCGAGAGTTTGTACCGTTAAGCGCTGTTCGTCCCGCGTCTCGTTCGTGATTTCGGGCTTCGAGTCATTATTAAAGAATTGTTTTATTCGAAATAAGTAATTTTCTTTCGCCATTAAAATAAACCGTGATTTTCATTAGTCGAATTTTGTGAACGTGAATCGCCCTTGAGCCCGTGTCCTTGGAAAAGCCATAGGTTAAGCCGTGTCGTTGTATGTGAGTGAGTTGTCTTCGTCCCGTAAGTGTTTTGGTAGGGAGAGTGAGGCAATAGCCACCTTACAGGGCATCGGAAATATTTCTTTATTTGTTATTACGAACTGATCGAAATATAAAAGAAGTGTAATACGGATCGATTGCCGTGAATTGGATTTAGCGCGGCCGTCCCGAAACATTTTCTTTATCTTTTTTTTGTTGTTATTGAATTTATTGATAATCATAAAAGGGTGTATTAGGGATTGATTGTCGCGAGTATGGTTTGTTTGAGAAATTCGCGGCCGTCCCGAGGCATTACTTTTGTCAAAGGAATTTAGAATTCTATTGTTATTTGCTACTTTATTATTGGAGTACTAGCGAGCGAGTAATTGTGGAAATATTGTGACCACGAACAAGAGGTATTTTTACGGGATATTTTAAGTTAAATATTGTCGAGCTTTGAAGTGGAGATTTTAATAAACTATTAGCTTTTGTGAGTCCCGTACACCGTGTTAATTTTGATTTGGTGTTTTGTCCTTTTTGTTATTTGAAAGTATCTCAGGAGTCTTACCCCCCCACTCTACGTAAAAAATAGCTGCAGTTAGCCTGGGCTGGCAATTGTCACGTTACATCGTTGCTTCTCTCCCGGCGCGAAAGCGCCTGGCGCCCTGTTCTTCGGAACGAAACAAAAGGGAGAGAGGTAACTGACAATTTAGATTGTGGCGTTTGGGATTTTTCATCGCGTTGGGAAAAATAGCGTTACAATATATGGGGTATTCCACGGGTAACGGGACAGGTTTTGGCCGCCGGTCTCAAAATTTTTTCTTCGTCAAGAATATCGTTTTCTGGTATCATATAAAAACATTTCCACACAGTTATTGAAAAAAAAAAATATATTACCCGTACCTTTGATTGTGTGTCTTTTACGTGTTAACAGAGCAAAAAAAAAATCTGACCAGTGCATTTTAACCGGGAAAAAACGCTCTTTTCAATAAAAAAAGCAGAATATTAATCCGATATGTAAAAAAAAGTCTACGGCCCAAAAACTGCAAAAAAAAACAGTTTTTAATTTTTTTCACCCCTTAGGGTCTACTGAATTTTATCGAAAATTTTACTGAACATAGTTCAACATGTTAGAAATGTTCGGTAAAATTTTCAAGTTGCCTTTTTTTTTCGTTCGCTCGCAATTAAATGCGCAATTTTTTCGTGAATAGTAGAAACTTCCGTCGCATCGGAACTTGCTCCGTTGAAACTGGGACATCACTCGTCTCCGATTGGTGTATAGTTGGGACAATGCTCGGAGTTCGTTGGTGCGCTGGTTGGGACACTAAGATCGCACGTGATTGGGTGGAGCGCCCTGTTCGGGGGGTCTGGTAGATGGAAGTGTCTCTCTTCATGGTCCGCGTGAATCGTACTACCCGGCAGGTTTAAGAGAGCTACGGTCTGTTTCATGAACAAACCGAACAAGTGTACATTTATTTAACATAAACTATTAACTTGGTTCATCCACGATGGTAAGAAATTACTGCCACAATCCATTCAACAAAAAAAATCATAAAAACAAACGTGCGCGTGTGAAACTTGTGACTAAGCACGAAATCGACAGGGAGCCGTCGTTAAAATTAGGGCTTTATCTTTGTAGACAATGTCGTATGATAATTGACGGTAAGCCTCTGGCTCCGCATGCACTTTCGGTTCCGAACGACGAAATTGAAGAAAATCGATGTAGTCCGGAACTGGAAACTGTATCTGGAGCTTTAGATAAACCTGGACCTTCCAACAAATCGGATAGTTTTGATCTCGCGACGAGTCAACCTGACCCCGGACATTCAGAAAAACGCGATTCTAGTGTTTTATCACGAGATGAAAAGGACTCGGAAAACCTTACAAGTCAGCCTGGAGGTTATTCTCAATATTCGTCAGTTGGGGAAGAAAAGAATGAAGCAACTACATCTTATCAAAGTTTCGCGATTTCCAATAACAATAGCGGACTTGAAAGATTGCTCGAATTAGTGGATGAGTCACCAATTGCGAAAAAACGTAAACAGACCGTTACATACTCGTCTGCCAAAAAGCAGAAAGTTTATGAGAAGGTAAACGAATTTTTAAAAACCGGTTTGAACGAGTCCGCAAAAACAAGTTTTGCCGCAAAGTCTGTCGATAAACGAGGTAATGTCGGAGTTTGCTGCGAGCAGACGGATGATACAAATCGCTAAACAGCTATACTCAGAAACAGGAGTGATATCGACACCCACTGCTAAAGCTGGAAAGGTACTCGACCCAACCACCTCGGCGACAGTACAAGCATTTTATCTCGACGACGAGTCGTGTCCTAGCAGGAAAAAAAGATTTCGTCTCCGTTAAAAAACCTTCTGGCCAACGAGAAAGAATACAGAAAAGATTAGTTCTCTGTAATCTGAAAGAGTTGCATCGAAATTTTCGAGATAAGTATCCGGAAATAGAAATTGGATTTTCACGATTTGCTACTCTTCGACCACCGTTCTGCGTTCTGGCGGGTCAGAGTGGCACACATACTGTGTGCGTTTGTACCTCACACCACAACGTCAAACTAAAGCTAGATGCTTGCAGAATCGGACAGCTCACTTCAGACTGGACCATCCCGCTGACTGACTACAAGGATTGCTTAAAATTTATAGTATGCAAGGATCCGACGATAGAATGTTTTTCAAGCAAGTGCAAAGAATGTCCCGGCACCAAAAAATTGAACGAGATGCTTAAAATGAAATTCGACGACGCGATAATCGACACAATCAAATATTCTCGTTGGATTTCAGTAGACAGATCAACGTTAGAAACTTTGGAGATCCCCACGGATGAGTTTGTAGATACGCTATGCTGTGAGTTAACAACGTTGCTTTTTCACAATTTTATCGCCAAGCAACAAGCATCGTACCACCGGTCGATCAAGGAAAATCTTCAAGAAGGAGAATTTGTTGTCGATTTAGACTTTGCCCAGAATTATGCATTCGTTGCACAGGATGCTTCTCAGGGATTTCACTGGAATAATGACCAGGCAACGATTCACCCCTTCGTGATTTACTATAAATCGGAGAATGGAATTGCCAACAAAAACCTGACGATCATTTCTGATTGTCTTGATCACATAACCAGTTCAGTGTACGCCTTTCAACGGATTCTTGTCCAATACTTAAAGACGCACTTTTCGGTGAAGAAAATTTACTACTTTTCGGATGGAGCTCCACAGCAATACAAGAATTGTAAGAACTTCATCAACTTGCTTCATCACAAACAAGACTTCGGTATTGATGCTGAATGGCATTTCTTTGCCACTGCGCATGGAAAAGGAGCTTGCGACGGAATATCAGGCACAGTTAAGAGACTTGCTGCACGTGCAAGCCTGCAACTACCTCCAGAAAGTCAGATTTTAACACCACAACGGCTCTTCGATTGGGCCACGCAGAATATCAAAGGGATTGACTTCCACTTTAGCGCGAAAAGCGAAAGCGATTTGGCAGTCCAATTTTTGAAGGAACGATATGCGAAGGCTAAAACCGTACCCGGGACACTGAAGTTTCATGCAGCCATACCAGCCAAAGATGGAAGGATGAACTTCAAAACGTATTCGTATTCAACTGCGCCGATCTCGAAAGTCATCATGAAGCATTAAAACAACACAAAAAACGGCCCTTTTCAGGGCCACCATATACTAACGCAGGCAATATTTCCATTCAGATTAACAGTTTTTATACATTTTACTAATATTGAACTGGTACAGTATTGATATTCACATTGAGAGGCATATTTTTACTTCACGGATCCCTGCGTAATGCAATATCATTGCATTTCTATTGATGAAGATAAAACTTATTTATTTAATTGCCAGCGAACAAAAAAAAAAGGCAACTTGAAAATTTTACCGAACATTTCTAACATGTTGAACTATGTTCAGTAAAATTTTCGATAAAATTCAGTAGACCCTAAGGGGTGAAAAAAATTAAAAACTGTTTTTTTTTGCAGTTTTTGGGCCGTAGACTTTTTTTTACATATCGGATTAATATTCTGCTTTTTTTTATTGAAAAGAGCGTTTTTTCCCGGTTAAAATGCACTGGTCAGATTTTTTTTTTGCTCTGTTAACACGTAAAAGACACACAATCAAAGGTACGGGTAATATTTTTTTTTTTTTTTTTTTCGATTAGGCCTCAACAAAAACTATGACTTTATCGGGGTCAATAACTGTGTGGAAATGTTTTTATATGATACCAGAAAACGATATTCTTGACGAAAAAAAAATGTTGAGACCGGCGGCCAAAACCTGTCCCGTTACCCGTGGAATACCCCATATATATGTGTAACGAACACTTTGAGGCCACCAAAAAAATACCACATATAATGATTGAAATAGATGTAAAAAGTTGTTATAACCTATATACAACTAATTTTAGTGGAAACTGTACTTTCGTTTTGCATATATTCCATAATTTCTAAGAAACGGCTACTATGAGGCCTTTTATATATTGGTGTTTATGAGGACACTTTTCAGTTCATGCAACGGCACATATGAGGACATATATATATGTGTTTATTACATATATATATTTATGAATGGGTTCATGTTGGGTCCAATTGGAGACTCTAATGGTGCATATGGGGACATTTGGCACATACGGGGACGGTCCCCGTATTTTTCAAGATGCATCGGTGGATACTGGGTCTGGTCCTCATAATTCGCTCTCTGTGGAATGTATTTTCTGGGGACCGAGGTATTATATTGCGAACGGTGTGTATGAGGACCGATGTACAATTTAGTTTAGGTCACTTTTAATAGACCATGCAATGAATGTAGCAACGATAGTCGATGTCGATGCTCATATATAGTGACGTATCAAAATTTGCTTTCGTAATTCGTCAGTAAAAATGTATTTTATGTCGTTCACTGTGTGAGGGAATATATCGAGTCTAGTCCTTGTGTTAGAAAGGTGCTTGCCGGGACCGCTCGTTGGTTTAAGCGTCTCTCTCGGTAATTATCTGAACAACATGATAATACGTACCCAAATCTATGATATATGTGAAAACAAAAAAAAAAAAATTCATTTCCGTTCAGAAATTTTGCGACCACACGATAATAAACTATTTACCTTGCGGCTTTACGAGCTAGGATTTGTAATGAGCCAATATCGTTAAGAACTCGAACTTGGTTACTGCTGCATTGATTCGCATTCAACCAAAGGCACTGATAAGTCGAGACTACTACTCGCAATATTTTTAAATATCTTAGTTCTATTAAATTGGTTCGCCGCTAATAGTTTTCGTTCGGTTGAAGTGTGATTTCTGGGGTCGATATAGAGTCGGTCCCTGCGATCACCCCTTCACTATAAGGAACGGTACCGATATCTCGAATGATAAATAAAAACTTTTTTCTCCATTCTTGACATGTATGCGGTCATGAATTCTGCTTAAGATTTTTCAGGACGTCCCCGCGTGGAAAAAAATAGTCTTTGCAAAAGTCTTACAGAGGCTCTTGGCACGCGTCTTGAGGGAACGCTGACCAAGAGTCTTAACAAGCGTCGTTGAACGAGTACTAGCAAGAGTCTCGCGAACCGTATTAGCAAAAGTCTTTTAAAGCGTTCTTGCAAGCCTCTTATAAAGGGCCTTGGAGCGGATTTTGCCAAGAATCGTAAAATGGGTAACGGATGTGGTCCGGACGAAGACTCTTGGCAATACTCTTTTTGAGACTAGAAAGCTTTCGTCGTACGCCATGGGCACGATGGTCAGAAAAAGATTGGAGAATCTTATAAAGACTGTTGCCAAGCCTCTTTCTGAGACTGAATGACGTCTCTCTCAGCCTATTGCGGAGTCTCTTCCCGAGACTCCGGAAGCTTTCTCGGACCGTCGCAAAGACGCTTTCAAGACTGCAGAATTCGCGTCAGACCATCGACGTGGATACCTATAAAATCAACGAAAAGAATTTGTCAGACTGTAGCCGAGACTCTTTCTATGACTGAATGATGTCTCTCTCAGACTGTTACCTAGACCTATCCCGAGACTCAGGAATCTTTCTTAGACCGTCGCAAAGATTCTTTTCAGAATTGCAGAATTTGCGTTACACCATGGACGTACCTGTAAAATCCCCAAAAAGCCTTTGTCAGACTGTCGCCAAGACTCCTTCTAAGACTGAATGATGTCTCTGTAGGACTGTTACCGAGACCGTTCCCGAGACTCGGAAGTTGTTCTCAGACCGTCGCCAAGACTCTTTTCAGAATTGCAGAATTTGCGTCAGACCGTCGATACGGATACTAATAATATCCCCAAAAAGTCTTTGTCAGACTGTCTCTAAGACTATTTCTGAGAATGAATGACGTCTCTCTCAGCCTATTACCTATTATCTTGCCGAGACTCTGGAATATTTCACAGACCGCAGCAAAGACTCCTTCCAGGACTGCAGAATTTGCGTCAGACCGTCGATGCGGATACTTATAAAATTCCCGAAAAGTCTTTGTCATACTTTTACCTTGACTCTTTCTAAGAATGAATGATGTCTCTATCGGACTGTTACCGAAACCTTTCCCTAGACTATTAAGTTTTTCGCAGACCGTCGTCAATACTCATTCCAGGACTTCAGAATTCTCGTCAGACCATCGACGCGGATACCTATAAAATCCCCGAAAAGTCTTTGTCAGACTGTCGCCGAGACTCTTTCTAAGACTGAATGATGCCTCTCTCAGACCGTTACCGAGACCTTTCGCGAGACTCCGGAATTTTTCTCAAACTATCGCCAAGACTCTTTCCAGAACTGCAGAATTCGCGCCAGACCATCGACGCGGATACCTGTAAAATCCCTCAGTCGCACTGTCGCCGAGATTCTTTCCAAGACTGAATGATGTCTCTGTAGTACTGTTACCGAGAACTATCTGGAGACTCTGAAGTTGTTCTCAGACCGACACCAAGACTCGATCAAGGACTGCAGAATTCGCGTCAGACTATTTATTTCTTGTGACGTGATTTTTCGTTAATCACAGTTACAAGATTTTATGTTACCGATTAATGATATGTTAACGTTTCCGATGTGCCCCTCCCCGAATTTACCGTCTCGCTGTAGCTGAGAATTTTTAGATATTCTGATTATTGTGTTGTTCTGTCGGCGTTATGGGAGATCGGTGCATTCAAATCTGTCTCGATGACGAGAGCTCAACGAAACGAGTAGTCCGGCAGACAAGAGTCACTGAGTCGTGCGATTATTTGTAGACCGGTGTAAATCCGGCGCCCTCTTGAGATAATGTATTGCGTTAGAGAACGGGTGGAGTTTTGTTGGTTATTTGCAAAGGATGGAGCATCCTGTTGCAGTGTAATGCATAAGTGTGCTAAGTAGGCCCGTTCTCGCGCGAAGCATTTGGGGAGGCAATTATATAGATTTCGAATATGTTACCGGTATGATTTGCGTTCCCGATATAGTTACGAGGTGATCCGAGGGAGAGGGCAGCAGTTATCGGGCAAGTGATTTTCGGATACTTGAATAATAATAATGAAGAGCTCTCGATAATTTTTCGAAATGAGTAGTCTCGCTCGAGACACCGGCGTAGTGCCTCGAGCCGTGAACACGCTCCTGTGTTGACAGTTTTTCTGTCGTTTGCGCGCGCGTCTACGCGTAGTTCCCGTACCGCTGATAGCGAGAAGTGTGTAGCGTTACGCTGAGTGTTCCCGTGCTGTGACATATGATAGTTCTTCACGTTTTATTTGATAAAATAAAACCAGTTCTCGTTCGCGGTGTAGTGCTTTGGTGCATCCTGAGTGCTCGACTGCCACTCCTTGGATTTCAGTTCTCGATCTCGGAGCCCGGCAACGGATTTTCGGTGAGTCGTTCTGGCATTATTAATTATTTAATCGAATGCGCCGACCGCTTTGATTAAAGATCTCGCCAGGCCGAGTATGGCCCGCGACCGATACCTTCGCGACGGTTGTGCTACCGGTACGCTTCACTTGGTTTCGCGCATTATTTGATGCATCGAAATTTATTTATACTTGCTCCCGTTCATTTAATAATTCGCCAAAGTTGCCGCGATTATTAATTTCGATCGAGAATACACTATCCCGCGAGTGCATCCAGTTGCGTTTGTTGGTTTTACGCGACAATAAAAAAAATCAACAAAGCTCTCTCTTTTTTTTTTGTTTTCGTTTTCGATCGACATTTTTGCTCCGAACTGTCGAATGTTATGGAATCGAGATCGCTAAGCTGGATTCCAGGGGCAGCCCTGTTTGTTAATAGGGGTGAAAAAAAATTAGCTGGACCCCACCGGGTTTGCGGATGCGCAAACGAGGGCGGACGGCCGAAGGTGACAGTATTGTGTTACCGCGTTCGAATAAAATGTGAAAATACGGAAAATACGTTACATACTTTATTATGTCTCCCTCCAACTGTTACCGAGACTTTTTCTGGGACAGTATGAATATAATCGACCGAGTTATGAAGGCCAATTTTAGGCCTTAATTGATCAGCGTCATAAAATCGCCTCTGCTAGTTATGGATCCCGTCGAATTGCTAAGAAGGAGAAGATAGATGGGCGGTCCGAACATCTTGGCGATTCACACAAAAAGGGATACACTTTAATTTATTCAAATACAAAATAACAGTCAAATTTATTAGTCGTAGCAATCAATAATAACAACAGTTTACAATTTTTATTTCGCTGGCACGGTACCAGATTGACTCGACACAACGAAAAAAAACCCTACTAAAATTCCCTTCAGCTACTCAGTTCGCTGGTTAGAATTTCTAAAAAAAAAAAAAAAGCAAGAATAAATATTACCAAAATAAGTGAGATAAATGTCTCAGTAGTAGGTGGTGCACTATGGCGACCCCCACTCCTATCCCCACTCCTATCCCTACTCCTTTTACCCCCACCACCAAGTCGAGTTGTAGTGGTGGGGGTATTGAGAGTGGGGGTAGGAGTGGGGTAGGAGTGGGGAGTCGTCACAGTGCACCACCTTTTTTTTTTTTCCTATTTTATTTGCGATACATTGTTTTTAATTATTACATTATTTTACAATAATAATTATACAATCAGAACATATTTTTTTTATGTACGATGACATTTACAATGTGTGACCGGTGATACGTCAGAAGCTCGTCGATAATTGCGATTTTTGATGAAGACGACAGTTCAGAGGATAGCAATAATGATTGGGCCTGCGCAATTGCACGAATCATATCACGTTTTCGGCGGATGTTGCGTAGAATAGAGCCTGCTGTGCGGGATGTGGAGTGGTACGCGACAGCGTTGATGAGAATGGTTTTGCAGCTATGCGCATGGACATGGATACGTGAAAGCCATGACATGTAATCGTTGATACACGTCTGTAATACTGTCAGCCTGGTAAACTCCTCCGTCGTGAAACACAGTACAGGGCTGTCGTCACTATTACACTCTTTCGTACCGAGAAGAAACGCAATAGGCTTGTTGTCTTGCGCACCGTAAGCCAATTCAAAGCCACGACACGTTACTGCCGATGGTATAGTCACTGGGATGCGGTTAACTGTTGTGCTGACAATGTCTTCTTCTTCTTCTTTTTTTTCACGTCTAGGTATGCGGCGATGGTGGAAAAATGTTTTTGAAAATCTTCCCAACCAGAGGAATCCATGGACACCCAGTCCCTGATGTGGTAGATGAATCTGATGGTGGGTATTAGTGAACCGTCGTCATGCAGTTCCAGACCAAGTCGAGCAATTTTCGTCGATGCTGAATTTAAATCCACTCGCAGGGACAGCAGTAGCAGATGCTCCGATTTATTGTCTTGAGCCATCGTTGCGCTGTTTGATGGTCAGAAGGCGCGAGTAGAATGGAGCTGTTGCCATCGTCGTTGCATCTGTTATCCCCTCCACGGCATGTAGGTAGTCCCCACCCATCACTCGGAGGCCTCCTTGAACTCCAGATGATTGTATTTTGTGCCGTAATAGATCATGCGCAACTTTTTCTCACTAGCAGCGACAATCATTTGTTGGAAAAGCGTGTTCTGCTCTTCGAATGCCTGGACGAACCTTGACGGCAGGAAACACGTAAACCCGTCTTCTAGATCAACGGTAATGCGGACACCCCATTTGGTCTGGCTGGTCTTTATCTTTGTGATGGTGTACTCTTTATCGGTCTCCAGCTCTGATAACTTTTTCACAGGCAGAAACGCCTCGGGTCTTCCCACTTTGTTGATCATTGAGAAATCCATCGCACAAACTGACCGCTTTCAATTTTCTCGTCAAAAAATATAATTCCGATCTCGAGCGAATCAGAGCCTTGATTGCTTGAATATTTTGTAAGTGTCTCTCTATTAGCGTCTTTAACTCGCGTTGCCTCATCCGGCTGCTAAGATAGTTCGACTGTGGGTGATGTTCCCCTGGAGACAAGAGCGTTTTGCAGCTACCTTTCCCCCACTCTGTGAGACATCAGGCGACTGTCTTCAAATATGTAGACTGCCGACATAGCATCACGTGTGCATGTAAAGATATACCTCTGTAGCTAAGTCAGATGTCTGTCTTCAAAGAAGTAGACTGCTGACACAGCATCACGTGTCCATGTAAAGAGATACCTCTGTATCGTTATGTCTTGGTGAAATCACACCTCGTCGTTCAAGGCTATCGAGAGTGCGAGCAACAGCCCTGCACGTGTATGTGAAATCCCTTGTCTTGCAGTTTAGATATGCCTCGTTTATTGATGTACGCTTTATAATAGTTAGATATTATTTGATCATTCCGCGGCAAATTATCTGAAAACACGCTGCTAAACCGATGAATACCAATACCTGCAGACATGAAATGAAGAAACATAACACAATAATGCCCGCAAAATTGTGATTCGGGACTCTGAAGCCGCGATGTGCTGTAGCGAAAGAGTCTACAATTTCGTCGGAGACGCTGGAGATGCTGCGGTATGATTGGAGGGAGTCCGTAGCTATCAAAGTACCAGCCGTGTCCATCTCGATCGACGTACGTGGCGACCCAGTGGCTTCCCGGCTGCTTGTGTCCATCGGTATTAGCTACGATAGCTGTCGGTTTCGTCCACACCCTCGGGATGCGATCGGCGGGGTACACACCTATAGCGTGATTCTGTATGTTCTGAAGAGCCTGCAATATTTGCAGACTGTTCATAACAAGAGCCCGCAGCGACAACTTTTTTCTCCGGATGATTTTTTTTTTCGTTGACTCCGCCAATCTCTGATAATCCAACGCTCCAGGTCGTCGTGGTTCTATACTCCCACAAAGAGGCGATGCGACTGCTATGACGAAGCCACTCTTTAATTTTCACAGCGTTATTTAGAGCACACTTGTACGTGGATTTTTTCCTGCGTAATAAGCTGTGATAGATACACAACGTCTCGCACTCGGATAGATTTCGGAAAGAAGGGTCCTCAATGTCTTCTTCCAGATTTATAATAAAGCAGTCGGTGAGATGAGTCAAGTACGCTGCCTTCTCGGCTCCTCTAGTGAATATGCGATCTGCCTGCACGGCAATCTTCCTTAAAACGGTCTCGATTGCCCGTAACGTTGTTTCACCTTCGGACCACTCTATGCCGTGATAGCTGTCAATCAACCACGTATTCTGACGTTTTATACTAGGCGGTAGGCTTTTATATGAGTGGGGTGGCGATACAATCCAGTGTGCACTGTAATCCGAGTGAACCGAAACTATGGCAATTTCTTTCGGTATAAATGCGTTATATCTATTTCTCACGCCCTGGATATCAATAACGATATTCATGACGCTGTGACGTAAGATCGTAACGTTTCGGCGTATAAAGGCGGACTGATTCTCTCAAGCTGCTCCGCCGCAAATATACCATGCTACATCGACGCGTCAGCACCACAGTCTAACCGCTATAATCCACAATTACCTGTCTGAAGGAATCAATCTCTAGCACATTGTCATATTCGGCGTACACAATACAGTTAACAGTTGAGGTTAGAGCTTCGGCAAAGCGTACCTCTATTCTCACGCTACCGTGCCTCACTAAATTCCAATGGCTGTTGCTGTTTGCCGAGAGGTCGGGTGTGAGATCAAATGCAAAGAGGCAATAGCCTCGTGGATAAGTTGTGCGAGGAATACAGTTACCCTGATTGAGAAAGTGGATGCCTGTCCCGGAGAACAGTGTATGATATGCGTCCACAAAACGATTGCTGTCAAAGTCGGGTTGTAAAGGTTTTGAGGGTATCTGCACACCGTCTGCGTATATTGATAGATAATTGATTTTGTAGTTTTGGAAGTTAAAAGGATTTAGTCGGCGGTTGCCATTGAAGGCCCTATTATCGACAAAGCCGATAATTATACGTTTAGGCAATTGCCCGAGTATGACATTATCCAGAGTATCACCATGCACACCGGCATGTAATGATAGGGCTTTAACCTCCACACGCGTCAATGGATATTTGGCAGTCGATTTAGATAGAGCTCTAGCGTGGGCTAGAAGCATACCGGGGGCTATCTTGGCCCGGCGCACAAGAAGCGATGCTTCGGTAATGCGTATGCTCCAGTCAGGTGAGGAGGTCATGAGTCAGAAAGCATCACTGCTGCGCACGAGACGCAACCGCAATTCAACGCCATTTATTAGAAACCTCTCCTGATTAAAGATATCGCAGTGCAGATGACCAAGAAGATCGACCGATTGTTTATTGGTGCCTAGAAATGTCCGGCGATTAGACAGCCCTTCATTTGCGTCGGCAATATCATCCATTTTTCCGGGTTTATCAGTGTACCATAGTACGCTCGTGAGATGGGAAGCCTTGGCACCCTGCCCGTAATTCAAAAGTGTTTCAATGTACGCTCTGTAGGCGTAAGCGTTATTTGGCGGTGACACAAGTTTTTGATTCAAGAACACATCGATCTGATTAAACATCGAATGCATTAAATTATTAACAGGACCGGCTGTAATAGATGCATCAGGCTTCGTACCCGTTTGTTGTATCTGAACTCGCATGCTTAGCATTGTATGCGCGAGATCAATGTACTCATCGCCCTGACCAGGCACGACAAACTCTATGGGTGAGTCATCTGTCAGAGATGAGATTGGTTTGTAGTACACCCACTGTGTTCCCTCAATTGTGGTTTGGGTCGGTGGTAACGAAAACAGCTCGAGCTCGGACTTCAAGCACTCGCATGAGTGTGTGTGCAAGAACGCCATTTTACCGAAATAATATTTCTACGCGAAAATGTCGGATACAGATCTTGGACTCTTTCTCTTCTTCCCGCTTCTCTTCTTTTTCAACACGCCAGTCTTTCTCACTTTTCCACTCGCTGTCTTACCCCTCCTCCCCCCCGTGCTCCTCCTCCTCCTCTTCTTCTTCTTGGTTATTGAGGCGAAACGTTTTCTCGACGTTGTGGACTTCTTTCTTTTTCTTGCACCGATGCTGCTCGACGTACGATCACGGGCGTAATGAAGCAAACTCTTAATCTTAGCTGCTTTATACCCTGAACCACTCATAAGTGAATTTATTTTTTCCACGGCTTTGCGCTGTAAGTTCGTGCCTGATTCACGTAGTCGCGTTTTAAAGGCTTCTCGAGGCTGTACATCGTTATCCATTATATCGCTGGCTACATTAACACCCGCACGGAGTGCCTCCTTACCAACAGCACGGGCCCCTTGTTTAAGCAGTGGTATGATGCGCCGAAACAGACCTCCGAGAAAACTACCAATGCCGTGGCCTCTCTGATGCGGCGAGCCTATGTATACCTGACTTATACCACCGTATCCCGATCTTGCACCACCCGTCTGCATGTCAAAGTAACTCTCGTAATAAGTCATCTCCTAAGCACTCTAGTTAATCGAGACGTTTAAATTGAAGTGTCACCGTCAACGTTCCGCACTCGAATGGTATTGGCTTGCCAAATTCATCCCTTATATCAATGGTTATCGACTGGAAGCTTGTGCGCAGAAGAGGCACGTAGCGTAGGGGTGAGAAGCTTTTGATCTTCATAGACCCGTAGTTGTAATTATCAGAGGCCTCTGTTGAGACGACACGCAGTAAAGGGGTGTGCACGTCTCCGGTGATATAAGACTCGCAGATGTCTGAATAAACGAACAACATGCCGGGTATGCCGTTAATCAAATTAGCCGGATACGCACCCGTGTGCTTTAGAGTCGTCTTGAAGCGTTACACTCCCAGAATGGTTAAAACCTAAAATTTTGTTAAGTACATAGGAGAAATAAAAAGAGTGCTCTAGGCCTTTACAGGCGCTACAGACTCGAGCAGCTGTTACGTAGCCGTGACGCTCACGGCTAAATTTTAAGTGATCTGCCACACACGGAATCTCGTTTATTGCCTCAATTAGTAAATCTATGTTACGGTACACTCCAGACGGGACGCAGACACGTACTTCTTTAAAATCAGTAGCAGCACCTTTGCCCGGGAGTATGGCGGAGGTAACGAGATTCAAAAAGTTTTCCTTGCCGTCGGCCGGTACATGTAAAATTGTCATAGGTATATGCATTTCGGCTAGCGAAACAGCCCAACTACCATGCAAACTTATGTTCTGCAGCAAATGGGTGGTATACCTCGTTGTCGTGTTATCAGGGTAATATTTCATACTGCTGTTGCTAGGCAAGACAATGTAAAACTCGTCTTTCATTTTGTTTTCTTATTAGCTTTCACTTGTACGGACACCTGTACTCTCGATAACTCAGGTTCGTAAAAAATACCGTCGATATCCTCGTTATGAAGATCGCGCAAGATGTACACCACAGGACAGCTGGTAGTCGACACACTATGTATTTTAAATAATTCGCTACTCCAGCCGCTCTCGTAACCTTTTGCGAAGGCGGCTTTAGCTTTACTGATGCGCACAATATCGCCCACGGCGTATTTAGGCGGTTTACCACTGTCTAGTTTCTGATAACGGCGCAGCAGGTTAGCTCTCGCTGTTGCCGCTGTAGCGAGTGTCACTGAGGCCGGAGCCATTTTTATGCTGCTATGTCGAGCGTGATTGTAGGCCGCAACAATATCATGCAAAACATCAATGTAGCGCTTTTTTCGCGAATAAGTGAAAAAGCGCCACATTCTTTCTTTCAGAGTTCTGTTAAAGCGCTCCACAACAGCGGCTTTTATATCAGGGTTCCGCGCAGTACGGAATTGTATATTCTTTTTTCTCAGGAGCGCCTGGAACGCGGCACCGACAAATTCCTTACCTTTATCTGACTGCAGATAAACGGGAAATCGGCCACTATTGCTTTTGCGAGCCAGTATTCGCGAAAAGGCTTTAGACACCGACACAGCCGTTTTATCGAGAAGGGGCTCCACCCATGCATACTTACTGAGAACGTCTATGACCACGAGAAGATAGACATAGCCGTCATTGTAATCTTTGATTGAACGAAGATCTACGAGATCAGCCTCCCAAACATCATCGATGTTACGCACATTGTAGAAGCGTCGTGGAAAACGATATCTCACGGGTCTGTGTCTCGTGTACGCATCCTGAGCCTCCAACCATTGCACCGTTCTACTGTTGGAAATTCTTTTCTTACGGCTTACACGCAATAACTTCTCGGAACCCGAAAACGATGCTTCATGAGAGGGATCAAAGTACACGTTTTGTAATGTTTTCATGATTATAATTTAAGACTGGCTCAAGTTAGCCGCCTTTTTTTATTGTTACAACCAGCGCCTGCCTGTACACCGCGCTCGGCGTTGTCGTTATCACTGCCGCTGTAGAAGGCCTGACCCGCACTGCTAACCGATTCGTCAGTGTTGCCCTCTTCTTCTTCCTCATTCGATGCCTGTGGTAGCAGTGTTGAATTGGCTCTTGTTTCCTGCCATAGGTCCTCATTCCCGATAAACTCCCGTGGCGTTTGAATTGCTCGCAGGAAGCGAGCGAACGACCTGCGTCCCACGGGCGATGGTACTTTTCTCGCGCGCATGGCATCATTCACGAGGTCGACAATGTTTGAATCTTTGATAGGCTTTCCGCTAATGGAGACAACACCCGCGGTATCCCAGGAAAAACCGGATGCTGGTGTTGCGTGCAACCGTCGTAGTAAGAGTTTCGCTTTGGTTCGAAATTTTTGAGGCACACTCTCGACAATAACAGAATCATTCAATTTTGCGGGCTGTATGCTTTGCTTTTCGTCATTCCGAGATGTTGGCTCCGATGTCTCCATGCGCGTCAGCTGATGCTGTGGGGATCGCTCATCGTCAAGAAAATGAAGGAAGCGCTGTAGCACAGCCTGATAAGCTGCCCACTTTTCTCGCTCACTCTTGTAGTCATTAGAATTCAAAATATCTTTCATCTCAATATCCAGTCTACTCAAAGCAGCAGCAACAGGATGCTCTGGCTGTGTGTACGTCGCAAAGCCATTAACAGTCGACTGTCGCTGATTCTGCGTGCTAAGCTGTGGTAGATTTTCCTCGGCGACAAGTACCATTTTCCGCGCGTGTTCCATTATCCACGGCCACCAATTAGATTCGACAGAAGAGTTCCCAGTATCGGCGCGAGTATGAGTGGTAGAAAACCGCCGCTCTGAACAACAAATCGCTTCTTACTCTTCCAGCAGCCTTTTTTCGCGGCCAAGCGCCGTAGGATAGAGGCGTGACGACGAAGTTTTTTCCGCTCCCCAGTTTTCAGAGGCACGTTACCACGGAGGATGTTGAGCGCACACTCGCAGATACAGCGGATCACACTTGAATCGGCTTTACGCAAAACGGCCTCACGCTGCTCCTTGTTTAAATATTGAAGAGCCCGTAATATAGCAATCTGCTTCTTGCTGAGCGGTGATCCGTTGTGTTCCATCACAAACACTCGCTCTTTCTCTCGCCGAACGTGTCAGTAGACTACTGATTTATCGATCCGTATCACCAGCGCTTTTTCCTTTCTTTGGCACTTGGAAGTATACTGCCACGAAGAATGATCAGCGCACACTCACAAATACGCTGAGTTGCGCTAGAAGTAGCTTTGCGTGAATTGGCCTCACCCTGCAGTCTATGTAAATTTTTAACAATGCTCAATACCGCTGTCTGTTTCGCACTGTGTGACGATCCGTTTCGCTCCATCACAAGCGCAGTACTGGTAACTCACCGGATGTGTTAGAGCTTTTAAATTTTTTACGCGGCACGTAGACGTATTGATGAGGGTCATCGGGGAAGATACAGGTGCGCAGTCTACAATTGTCAGGCGTTGCCTGTTTCAAGTCCAATAACAGATATCCATGAGGCTTAGATGTTGCATCGTGATAAGCTTCTTGAAAAAAACGCGGATTTTCAGGGTACACCTGGCGTGCTAGGTGCTGCACTTGAGCGCGATCGCGAGGATTCTTGAAAATGACAATATAATTAGCGTTCAAGGAAATATCTCGTTGTCCGTGGCCCTGGTGAAACAGATTTTGTGTTATAAAAATGACGCTTAAATTTTTATGATGGCTACCCTTGGTAAACAGATCGACAACGCTGTTGTTCGAAGCCTCACGCATTAAATCATCAATTATTATAAGTTTTGCGCGTGGATCATTTGCAAAGTCCGCGTTCTGCGGTAAACCCTCGTGAAACTCTATTGACTTACCATAATCGGTATACGCCGACTGCCACTCGGAATAATAAAAAATAATTCTTTCGAACGGCACGCTATTCATGCGCGCGATAAACTGTAAAAATTTTTTCACAAAGTATGTTTTACCGCAACCAGTGGGCCCGCAGACCATCGAAGTCCAGGGATGCTTCCAGCGTGTATCCATCTTAGCGAATGAATGATATCGCTGCGTTTAAGCTTATAATAAAGGCAATGATTGAGGGAAACGGCACGAATCGTATCATAGATTATTTATTTAAAGGGTTACATTGACTTACATTATATGTCGATGTAATTAACTAGCGTAGCCGTAAGGAAGTGATCCGTACGCCCCATTGGGTCTTCGCTTGACGCTCGTCGGTATACATGACTTTGTTTCAGGTCGCGTGACAACCTGATGAAACGCCGTCCGTCGAATAGAGTTATAGCTTAGTACAATGGGGTCTTCTCTCTCGCCTGTTATAAATGAACGTATTGATATATAATTAATGAGTGCGCTATTTGCGAAATTTAGGGTTATGCCCTTTATTTTACAAACTTCGTTTTCCGTACCGTTTGGAGATTTTACGATAAAAGAATAAAATTTTGGACCGCCCGAAACGAAGGATTTGATATAGCTGCCGGAACCGTAGCAGCTTAGCTCGTCTGTTAAATCACCCAGGAGTTGGCCCGTCGGTGGCTCGTATTCTTCGGGCTCTTTCCGCGCAAGGTAAATAACCGAATCTGTGTCACAGTACAGAGCACGTCGACCTAGAGGTTCGAGGTAGCTATAAAGCTTTAATCGTGCCTGGGCCGTTGTGTACGCCGCGATCACAACGTTTGCTATGTTTGAGGGTGTTACAGCGTCATCGGCTTTTGTATAACAGACATATAGCATCTGATTGTTTACAGGCAGAATTCCTGTAATATCATAGTCCGGACTAGATAGCAGCTCCATGAGCTTCTTGCGCGTTGACACTATCACCGTCTGTGGTAAATTTTCTCGCTGTCCAAATTTTCCCCAAAACGAATTCAGGCATTGCTTTGCCACAGATCGCAGGCCAGGGTTTTTCGCTATAGCTGCGCTGTTCAGACTAATACCCTCGGCGTTCTCGAAGGAGGTAATGTAACGATAGCGAGCCTCCTCGTCCTGCAAACAGTTCTCAGGCCAACCGCTAGCCTCCTGTTTAATTGAAAGAAATGTGTTTATGTAGTCGACGAAAAGACCGCCCTCCTTTGTATTCTTGTTATACTGTGTTATTTCATACTGCCAAATCTCGGTTACACCTAGTATGGTGCATCCGCACGAAATAGCTTTGCGCAACTCGTCGACCACCCACGTGCCTTCAAACGAGCGTTCGGAGGGGTCCCCCGTGAGAGCACGCTTCTTTATTCAAGGCTTCACAGCAGGTGCGACACAACCCAAATAGTAGTCTCTGGTGCATTCGCACGGGCAGCACAGGATGATAAAGATTTCGCGGGGCTAGCACAGTGCACTTGACAAGCCCTTCGACACGCGACAGGTCTGTATTATCGGGGCCTGTTAACTCTTTACACTCGTCGCCTACATAGACGCGCGGATGCCCCACAGGGTATTTGCCGTATTTACATATATACGGATACAGGGAGCAGACGTCGACATAACGTATTTGCTCCCCATCTTTTGCATCGTAGAGGGTCGTCATGTTCTCGGTACGGCCTCCGAAAAAAGCATCGCGCGGATTGAGAGGAGCGTCTTTGACTAGATCATGGTCGCGTACAAAAGACCTCATTTCCTCATTTGCTTTTAGCATACGGTCATACTCACACTCCCAAATCTCCGTGAGCGAGTAACCGGCCGTCTGTATTCTGTGCGATATTGCGTTCGTTCTCTCGAGGCGTTCGTTCATCGACACGCCATCGCTAGATTTTTTATCTCTATTGAGAGGAAAACACCTTAAGCAACCGTGCCAATAGCAGCCGTGAAACTGTAATACATGTTTCGTATCAACGGTCTCATAATAGCCATCCACCAGAAGATTTTGCGGTAGCTTAAATTCGCGTGAACGCCCAGCGTGTATAATACGCTGGTCTAAGGATCGCTCCGTCCACACGAGCCAGGCTGTCGCTTTTTTCGACTGGTTGTGAGCCCAACGGTAGCCCCCATTTGGTATAATGCCGATCGTGTTGTTTTTCAAAAAGTTCTTACGGAAGATTTGAAAGCACGCTGATGCGATTGTCGTGCTCTCGCTAAACGGGCAAACACGGCCGCACGTCATGAACATGTTTCGAAAAACTATACACGCCTGCCGCAGTATCGCGACGTCCATCCTGCAGTAGTCGATAAGTTCTTTCGAAACATTGAAGACGTAACCGGACGCCGTGAGCTCATTGTACCAAGCGGAATGGCGATCCCGCTCAGCCGGGCGCATCGTGTCCGGTGAGTAATACTCAATTGGCGGTAGTTCGCCTACAGAAGCCTGATTCTCGGGTCTATTGAACAGATGGGGAAAAGAGCCCTTCGCCACAACGTCCGTTAAGCCAAATGCTTTAGGTAGGGCGCTCAGAGGCATGTGAAAGTAGTGCAGACTATCGAGGAAGATGAGGCTTCCCAGCCTCATGGTTATGATCTTTGTCCCGTTCATTATTAGCGACGGGTACTGCGTTTTTTTCTCCTCGATCAAATAGCGCAGGATGAATTGAGCGTCAAATCCGCCTGCATTATGAGCAATCAAAATTGTACTTGAAAATCCCTCAATATTCTGCATACCCAGATCCACAAGCTGTCCTACGGGGTCCCTGCTGAATATAAACTCGTGAGGTCCGCATCGCTCACACGGTTCGGCTATGGAATCTTTATCGCAACAAACAGTACAGACGCGCTGAACCACGCAGAGATTCGGTCTGTACTCAAAAACGCTGGGAGCGCCTTTCACAGACGTGCACTGTTGCGTTTCGAAATCATAAAAAATGAAGATATTCTCTTTCGCCGTGATGACGGCTCGAGCGGGTCTCATGAAGCAGAGATGATTATACGGCTGGTGTGTCTTGCACGTTGAGCAGAAACCTATGCCGCATCTGTGTTTCTTTTGTTCGAGAGGTCTTATAGATCGAAAGCAGTTGCGACAACGTTTTAGAGATTCGCAAACGGTGCTTGCTTTGCGTTTCTTATTGGGTGCCGCGAGAGAGTTATGCTGTCGCAAGCACGCTTCGCCGAAAAAATAGCGATTACAGCCCCTGCATTTGATTGTGTCGTCCGAGAGAGGGTCGCACGGTGGCGATTGGAAGCAACGCGGACATTTCTTCTTCAAACATCTATGATCCTCTCGCCTGTACCGAGCGTTACACGTAACGCAAAACTTCAAACTACCCACAGCACCGCGAAGATTGAGGATGGGTTGGAAGTGATGCGAGCGCTCGTAATAAAGGATATATAGAGTGTGGTTAAGCGTTCCCGCGACTCTTAGAGCTGTCGACGTGCCGTCAAACAAAGGTGCTGCGCGACGGCCGAGGGTCAGAAACTCGAACGCCACTATAGCAATACCGTCTCTCGCCAAATAGTCCTGGTAACGACTTATTTCGTGTACACCGCAGCCATTTCTAGGCACGTTGACGCCCGCGGCCCTAGTCAGATCGAGAGCCGCCTCTCTTTGAAATGAGCTGTTAATCTGCCTGATTCGCTGCCATTTAGCGTGTAATTTGCCCGTTCGTATTTCACCCCTTTCGGCGTATACACGGGCTGTTACTAATGAGCGGGGCAAACAAAGATTGTCGGTATTCCGTATAGTTAGAATAGATTTTTTAGCAACGCCCTCGTGAGTTAGCCCTTTTCTACCTCGGCCCTCCACGCCCTTCACAACGCATGTTTTTATGGTACAAGAATCATCGATATTAAGAGAAGAGGCACTTTGAGCGACATTATTTATTAATTGCCATATATCTTGAAACGTGTAGTCTCTGACGGGTCGGAAAGAGAGCCACACAGGGCCGTGCGGTAAACTACTCGCGGTAAATGAAATACCTGCATAATCACTGCCCTCGCATGAGCCCGTGATATGCGTTAATAAATCGCGGAATGCCCCCTCGAGCCATGGTAGTAAGGGCGTTTCCTGTGACGGCTGTCGTATGCGCAGTGTTGTTTCACGGCCTCGGAGTTTGAAGCGCCTGAAGTACCTTGTGACTTCTTGAATGACCTCGAAACGGGCTCCTGGTGGCAAAACCGCTCCAAAAGACCCGTTTGCGTCGCTTCGTGCTGACCTTCCCGCGCCCGTCTGCAGTTCTGAAACAAAAAAGATAAAAAATGTATTGAAGAGCCGTTGCATTTATGAGGCCATTTAAAGCATTCGTTATGAGCACCTCGTGATAAATATGGTACGTCTATGCTGAATCCTCCTCTCTGCCATATTTACCCAGGTTATTTGTGCGCAGAGGATTAAGCGGAGGCCAAGCAAAATAATCGTCATATAAGCCCAACTGATTTTCGGGCAATGTTTCCGGGTCTTCGGCCTGTTGAGGCACATCAGTGGCTCTTAGTCCGGAGGGCCCTGGTGTGCCTTCTTCTTCTTCGTCGCCACTAAATAGTGTCGAGGATCCACTCAAAGACGCAATCGTTATCACTGATAGCGCGTCATCGTCGGCGCCCCCATGGGTGGAGCAGGGCCCCGGCACTATAAATTAAAATTATTTCCTCTGCAGCTCGTGCCGCCTCGATCAGCAGCTCTTCTTCATCGCTCGTACCGTTGAACAGCTGTTGATCGTCGTTCCGTACCTGAAGCTCTACAGCCCGTGTCCCCTCTATCAGGGCCTCTTCTTCATCACGCGATGCATTCATAAGCTGCCGATAGCCTATACATCCAAGCGTCAAAATTACGCCTCTAAACATACAATTTTTAAAAAGTTTGCTTACCTGTAGTTTCATCGATGAGGCCTCGAATGCACGGTACTAGGTCAAGGCCACGCCGTTGTAGTTCGTCAAACACACACATCAATATACGTTGTCCCCTGAGTATGCCTCGATTGTACGCTGTCACGATACAGCGCAAGGGGGACCACCAAATAATGTATCGTAAGCGCTTCACAAGACTGTTTCCCGATAAAAGCCGTAATTCACGACACCATTGACTATTGCACTTCCGTCTTAACTGAGCACTATTTAACTTCGCCAGTCGTAAAAGATCTAGTATACACGTACGAAGGGATGAATCAGCCATGATGACCGGGAGGGAGTTTAGAGCGGTCGAACGGTCGGATGCAGACTGAGTGTTTCATGCGACGAATAAAAATGTCTAACTCAAAATAATACTAATAGCTTTCGCACGTTTTAGTCTGAGCCGCAGTGCGCAATATTCGCTTGCGCTGAATTTCAAAACATATTAATTTCATTGTCGCTCGTGGTAAGTCAGACACTCAAGTCGCACGAAAGACATTATTATTAAAACAGTGCCTAGTATCAATAAATCAGTGTAATAATTTTCGAGGGTGCAGCTTTACTCCTTTAATAAAACGCTAGAAATTTCATTCATTATTATTTTTCATGTACTGCTCTCGAGATACCGTGAAAACAGCATTAAAGAATTATATAATAGTCGAGGCTACTTGGTGTATTACGCGCTTCTTCTTACTTGGACCACAGAGGAACGATATCACCTCTGCAGCCGCGCGGACTCCCGACGCTGCACATTCCGATCAACGTAGAGGTGGGCCGTGCCGTCGAGCATCCGCATGGTCTTAACGAAAAAAGTTTGCTTCTTCGTTTGCTGATATTTAATACGGGGTGATTCATCTTACTCTGCTCTGCATTAGGAACCCGCGAACGTATCTTCGCGACACCTCCGTGCCGCGAGCTCTTCAGTATGTTCTGTACGATTGAAGCCTTAAGAAATTAAAATGTATCCGCGCATTGTTAACGCGATAGAAAGCGTATTCTTGTGCGTAGTAGTGTATGTGGAGCATACGGCATGTGTAAACGTGCGTACGCGGCCGATGACGGCTGCATACAACCTCTTAAAAGACACCCTTCAGGCTTTTTTTATCGATCGACGGGGACACACACCGATACCAGTCAATCTCGGTGAGTTACATGACGGTATGTCGTGTGTTGTTGTGCGACACGGAAACGCGAATCGTGCTGAAATTGTAAACAGTGATTCGGAGGGCTATTCAGACATATTGCTGATTGATATAGGTGAGCGTGTATTCGTTGAACTACGCCACCTGTATCATCCTGAATCGATGATGCGTATGGTGGCGGCTCTGAGTGTCAAATGCTCACTACTCCACCTCACCCACATTGACGATCGTGACGCGGCGTGGTTAATCGCGGAGGCTTGCGTGGGCGAGGTGTTCGGGATACTGCGGGGCCACGACGACGACGGCACGCCAAGCATACGCCTATTAAATAATAATATGGTGGATGTAGGGCTATATGTCGTGGAACGACTCGGCGGCGATGCCCTTATTTATGACCAGGGTCTACCCGACGAAGGCTTCGCTGAAGATCCCCTTCAAGACGAAGAGCGAGAGTGAGAGAGAGGGAGAGAGAGATGCGATAAACAGGAGTGTGTGAGTTCGAACAGGAGTGTGATAAACAATAGTGCGTGTGTGTGTATGATGGAGATGTACGTGACGAGAACGTAACAGGGCTCAGCGGTGAGTTTTTGAAATTTATTTAATAATATTATTATAAAAAATTCGTTAATAATTTTTTACGACGGGATTGGGTTCATTCCCCGAAGTAGCCACACCCCCGCGGACCACCGCAGCATTTCGTCCGTTTTCGCGTATCTCGAGCCGTTCTCAAGATATCGTGAAAAAAGATAGTTTTAAGTTTTCTGCAATATTTTAATGTCTTTTATTTCATGTATCCCGAGACCAAGACTTAGCTGCAGCGAGCGCGGCCGTCCATATGACACGCCGTGCGATAACGCATAACCGCGCAGCGTCAGCACCGCGGCTGCCCTAGAGTAGCCGGGCTATGCACGCTTCCACGATGCCCTCCTGTAGCACACGGAGAAGCAAATAAAATATTATTTTATCCACAACGAGTATAATACTTTAATAAAATTTATTAAATAATTTAATAAAATAAAAATTAATAACAATAATAATTTTTATATTAAATTATGAAAAAAAAAAAAAAAAAAAAGGTGGTGCACTGTGACGACTCCTCACTCCTAAAAGAGTACGAGTGCGGTAATGCCCTTTGTCATACATTCTTTTGTTAATGAGCCAGAGAGCATCACGCTATGTCGTGCACCCTTGACGCGAAATCGTGGCAGAAAAATACATTACATCCATTCTAAACGGTCGCATATTAAAATAATATTTTATTTTATTCGCCTCCTCGTACATTTGCGTGTCTGCAGAGTATCTCGCAGGGCATAGAGTTCACAGCCACACGTGAAGGAATCCGCTGTTCGTGGACACAGACATCTGCACGGTATCTCGTAGGGTATAGTTTTCACAGTCACACGTGATAAGGAATCCGCTGCTCGTGGGCTGCAGTACAGCTGCATGCTCGCGGGTATAGTGTTCACGGTCACCGTGAAGGAATGCAAACTCCAACATCAATCCCTAATAGCAAGGCCACAGAGCAGTAGCATTAGTTTCTGGCTCTCCACGAGAACAGACATTCCGCTGACAATGCAAAAAAGCCGGCAATACAGAATAGTATCTTCACGGTGCCACTGTACTGCATTTCAGTTTATTCTTTACAGCCGCCTGGTCAAGATCGCCTCCCTGAAGAGGTGCGTGCGCGCGCGCGCGCGTGTGTGTGTGTGTGTGTGTGCGTGTGTGTGCGTGTGTGTGCATATGTGTGCATTGTGTGCGGGAGCAAACACAAGGGAATTTTTAACTGTCAAAAAATATTTAGAGGCCGCTACCTGACTCTGCCGTGATTTATATGGTACGTAATTTTTTTTCTTATTATTATAATATTTCGTAATTGTTATGAGGTCTGTACAGGGTTCAACGGTTTATTTACTTTCTTTTTTAAATCTTGTCATATTATCATAATACTTTGCAATTATTATTGGGCACCCAAAAAATATTGTTTAAAATGGCGAAAAAATGATCATGAAAATGAAGATATTAAATAAAAATAAAATTATTATTATATATATATATTATATAAAAATACAAATAAATGAATCAAAGAAGTGCACTGTGGGACCCACACTTGCGCTCCCCACTCTTACCCCCGCCACCAGCCGGCAGTGGGGGAAAAGGAGTGGGGGTAGGAGTGGGGTGTGCACTTTGTAAAAATATTAATGCAAAAATGTATTCAATTAATATGTACTCAATAAATATTTTTAAAAAAGGTGCACTGTGGGACCCACACTCCTATCCCCACTCCTACCCCACTCTCAATACCCCCCACCACTACAACTCGACTTGGTGGTGGGGGTGAAAGGAGTAGGGATAGGAGTGGGGATAGGAGTGGGGGTCGCCATAGTGCACCACCTACTACTTGTCTCAATGGCGGGCAATGGTGTGCAAGTGATAGGAAAATACGGTTCTCAATGTGGGTCCCGGAATTAGGACCTCACTGTCCCGCGACTGATACGTTTATCTTAGTCACTTCCAATAATTAATAACACTGATCTTCCCTACTAATATCCGTCGCTCTTCGCGGGTACCGACATTATAATACAAAAACCGACAAAATAACAATATTGATTCCTCCAGCTCGTAGCGGACTCATCGTTTTTTTTTTTTTTTTTTTTTTTTTCTACATTTACGACGCTGCCCATGTAGGGTAGCAAGACTGGGCCAGCTTATTTACCGGCGATCTCGAAAGCAAAAAGAAGCTAATGAAATTTTGTAACGCGACCCCGTCCATACTGCAGGCCGTTTTGCCCCGAAAGCACAATGGCGAAGAACCTTTCGTTTATCCAGCACCGAACTCGACGTCGCGTTCGAGCGCCGTGTTGCTCGATTTTTTAGTTGACCCCTTAAGCGGCATTGACATCATTTGGCGCACATTTTTTTTATATGATGTAATATGATTGGGATGAAATTTTTTTTTTCATTGATTTTATGCTCCCCGAAATGCAAACTCTACGTCAAGTTTTGAATTTTTATATTGTGAGTTCGGATTCGTAATTAGCGGCCTCAAAAGCCCCCGAGTGCCGACTTTCATTCAAATTAACTCAATTTTGAATTTTGATCCGACATATTGGATGCGCCATTTTGCTTTTCTGAACTTTGATCTCAAATTCTTAATGACCAACCAAAAAAAAAAAAAAAAAACACTCGGTGCCATGTTTTATTAAAATAGAAATACTTTTTTTTCCACGTTTCGGTTACAAACAGTCAAATTTTTCAAAATAAAAAATCAATAAGAAACATACCGAAAATCCGCGGAACCGAGAATAAACGAAGTTAAAGCCGTACCGTGACTATTGATGTTATTAATGAATTATCCGAGATTTCTTTTATCCCTTCTTCCGCGAAAAATCAAGTATTTTACACTGTACCGCAATGCTTGTTCGAAGTATCCTTTACATGGCACGCACGGATAAGAGTGTGAAGCACCCGACTTTAACTTTAAATTTTCGGCAATCTGTCTCGTGGCTTCTCCCTCTTCCAACCTATTACGATATCTCACGACTGTGCCTTACCTAGCGCCTCTTACACTTAGCTCTAATATATGCAAGTACAGCTAGCGCAAAACGATGAAGATGCAGATCGTAGAGTTGCCCGTCCGGTAGAGTAAGATCAGTTACCGGACATTGATGCTGAATTCTCCAAGCCGCGACGTATACATATGCGCCCAGGGCAATAGTTGTTAATATTTAGGTCAAAAGTAACATTACAAATACTCCGTTCAGCTAAAAAAATACATTAACATCAGAGAATCTATCTCGTTCACAGTTCCACTCCGCCTTATAGATTCTTGTACCAAAAATAAAAGAAAATAAAATTTCTGCAAATCAGGAAAATCATGTCTACGGTTACTTCGAACCTTCGAGATCTCCTGGTCCCTGTCTATATGTGAAAAACGCGTGCTCGCCGAACTCTCATGCGGCCTAACGAGATTCTTGTGACGCCTTAAAAAAATGCGGTTGAAGTGAAACTTCTTTAATTCTTTTCCACCACACGTGTTAGCCGTGTTACTCGTATTACTATTGTTTATATTATTTCAATTAATTTGAGTCAATTCTATGAAATAAATTTACTAATGAATTTATTCTTAAAAATCAAATAATTGAAATTATCTGAACTGTAATTCCTATCATTATTTTCATTTATAAAGCTATTTCTTCTTACAAAATTCTATATTAAAATGTTTATATATATCTGAATCTAAAACAACGCACGCAATGCTCGAGTAAAAATAATGTCAAATATCAAATTGGAATTTAAAAATTGTAACGAAATTTCACCGTTACAATTTATAGATAAGCTGATGTTACTGAGACTTGAAATAACAATTAATACTTCTTATAAATTCACATTTTTTGCAACCGTTCGAAAATTAATGATGCATTAAAATTTTCTGAATATTTCAATTGAAAATTAGAACGCAACATTGATTTGGTAACAGGACCCCTATTACCACGTGTATTCTAAGCGAATGGAATTACGCCCTTTTTATTCGAAGGAGTGGAGTTACGGCCTTTTGAGTCTAAGGACTATTGATTCTGAGTCAGTAGACTCACACCCATTTGATTGTAAGAAAATGGACCTTATGGCGGTAACGCGTTACGGGTTGCGCGTTGCTGTTAACATATTTGACTTACTGTACTGGGTAACGGGTTACGCGTAACGGTAATGGGTAACGTTCTGACTTACTATACCCTAAAAACGCAAAACGTGGCTAAAGAAGTTCCACATCAATAATATCTATATCTATACTATACTATAAAAAAGTATCCGGTCTGGGCTGACGTTTTTTGGGGTACTGACGTTTTGGAGGGCTGACGTTTTGGAGGGTTGACGTTTTGGAGGGCTGACGTTTTGGAGGGCTGACGTTTTGGAGGGCTGACGGTTTGGAGGGCTGACGCTTTCAAGGGATGGCTGACGCTTTCTTACATCGGTTTGAATTTCTGTGTACAAAGAAGAAGAAAACTTTGTTCTGTGTACAAAGAAAATATTGAAAAATATTATTGAAATATACCTTCGAGGTATGAGCATCGTTCATTTCGTCGCAAGTTCTTTTTAATTTTGGCTTTTCCATTCCCAGTAGCAGTTTAGACAGTGACATTGCGGGAGCATTAATTTTTGTAATAAATGTCATGTCGTCTACGTGGAGGTAAGCACCGTTTTCTGTTATTAAATATATTTTTAATAACAGAGTATTTTAAGTTATTTTAAGAGTTATTTTAAGAGTATTTTTTTGTTATTCTTACCGGTGTTCTCCATTCTACCCGTCAATTCAATTTTCTGGCCTCTATCCATGTCCGTTTTATTATCGTAATTTGCTATTACTACGTCTAATTTGAAACGCCCATCAGTTATTGCTCCGAAAACTTGTGATGGTTTACGCGAATTTGTTGAGACGAATTCATTTCTAATATATCCATTGACGCCTGTTATAAACAAACCCGTAAATAAATCAGTTGATTTAGTGAAATTCTCGACGATTTTGTGTGTACTGACATCAAAAACTCGAAAAAAAAAACGACAAGTTTCCTCTTTTCAGAAAATTATGATTACTGAAATAATTCAGGAATAATTCGGTAATTATTCTTCAATTATTAATAAAAAAAAGTGTGACGTGCATTTTTTAATTGACTTACGAATATGTCCCGACGCAGATTTTGAAAATATATCTTTCAATTCTATGCACTCGATCTGACCATAATTAGGTTTGTAGGAGTCGAGTCTGGTGATTTTCGAATAGGGCTTGATCACGAGTTCGTACGAAACGTTTCCATCGTTAAAATTCGTTTCTTTTGCTGTAACAGTCTCAATGAGGAGGACCTATGGGATTTTTCATGATAAATCAAATGGAATCGCTATCTCTCATGGAGGGACGCACAGTTACCATATTGAATCAAATTATTTTATAAATACCTCATTTACGTGTACTTTTTCAATTATTTTCGGGATATCACTATTCCATACGCAGCATTGAATCTTGGAGCCTTCAGAATTGTTGACTATGAATTTAAACACCTTGAATTCTTTCGATAAATCTTTTGACCTAATATTTCTAGGGGGTTCGATCTCATCGACGTATCCAACTATGGACCTAAAAAATATCTTCTCTGAATTTTCTCTGAATCTTCTCTGAATTTAAGCCGAGGTGAGACATACACGAGTGCGAGTGAGTACTTTTCTTTTTTCGAGGAACGCGTCGTGGCAATAATTTTTTACAGTTTTTATTACCGGCTGAGTATGTTTACCTCGCCTTATGGTAGTCGCATCGGTCCAGTCCCGTCAAATGACAGTTTCTGAGAAAATTTCCAACACTTCTCGATGGGATAATAATCTGAAAAAAATTAAGTGAATTGAAGGTCCTGAAAGTATTCACTGTATTTTGCATAATAATAATTTCAAAATGTTATTAAAAAAATAACGAAAAAATGAATTTTTCAACAAATAACCCGGCAAACCATCTATTTTTTTCTGATGGAAATTATTCATTCATATTTCCGAATACTTTCAGCACCTTCTATTCACTTAATTTTTTTAACATTTTCAGAATTTTGTCCAATTTTTTTAAATAACGGTTTTCGCCCCTTATTCTGGTTACAAAAAACGCGATTTAAAAAAAAATTGAGCAGAATTCTAAAATAATTCGAACGCAATCAAATATATGAATGAATAATTTTTTTTTTATCGGAAATAAAGTTGCGTTGCCGGGTAATTTGTTGAACAAAACATTTTTTCGTTGATTGTTAACATTTTGGGGTTATTATTACGCAAAATTAATATGTTCAGCACCGTCTACTTACGTACTTAATTTTTTTCACATTATAATCCCATCGAAAAATGTCATTTGGCGGGACTGTACCGATCCGACGACGTAAGGATATTTAATGCAGAACAGCTTACACAGATTGGTCGCCGATTTCAATCTTTTTCAAGTAATCGTTGCTTGAGAAGGGGATGGAAGATTCTTTTGCACTCGAATTCTTCTTCGAACTGGATCGATCTTGACTCCGATCTCGACTCGAACTCGGTCCATGTAACTCGCCCTTATTCTTATTTTCACCCATTTTATAGTTGGAACAGTAAATTTGGAACAGTAAATCTCGCAAAAATCGACTAGAAATTTGACGTATCAAATGTGTCAGATATGACATACACTAACATGAAAAACAAAATGAAGTTCGCATGGATAGTCGTTTGAATGGTCTATAAGTCTATTGCAAATTTTACACGTCACGGCTCTCACTCTTTCTCACATTGGTTATTCCACTCCAAAAGTTTCTTTAATCTTTTTGACTGCGCTAAATGTTTTGTTGTATTCTTTCATTTTTGCAATGATTTCGGTTGAAAAACGACGAAAACGTCAACAACGATACGTACAAAAAAATCACGCCAAAGAATTGGAACGGAAAAGAAAATATCGCGAAAAAAATCGGGTAAAGCTGTTGAAGAAACGGCAAGAACTTCGGCGAAAGAATAAACAAATCAAAATTACCGATGAATTGGAGTCTCAAGCTAAACGTGAAGAAGAAAATCGAACAATATTAAATAACGACGGAAATATCAAAGAGGAAAATTGTACCTGAGCTCTCGAAATCATCGGATCGCCGAAGCGTAAGTTTGTGCGATCTTTAAGTTATTATTATGGACTCGATCGAAAAACGACGGGCCCGTCAACGAAGGTATGCAAAAAAAAATCGTAATAAAGAATCGAAACGACAACGTAAATACAAAAATAAAAAGAGGGAAATTTTATCTATGAAGGACCGAGTTAATATGAGACCTGAAATTTTGCTAGAGAAACGACGAGAGCGTCAAAGAAGATATGCAAAAAAAAATCGTGCGAAAGAATTAGATCGTAAACGTAAATATCATCGTATAAAGAGAGAAAACAATATTGTTAGGGTGTCTCAACGAAACAGTATTGTTAAAATGCAGAACAAAAAGCGCAGGGTTGAAAATATATGTGAGGAACAATTAAGGAAAAAACGGGTCAAAGATATGATTAGAAAACGAAATCTGCCGAAAATCCGTTCTGACGATATTGAATATTATGATAATGGCGACATGGATTATATTTGCGGACATTGCGGGGCTGTTTTTTGGACTGATGACTATTCGAAGAAAAGCTGTTGTCATGGAGGCAAAGTATCTTTATCGCCATTATCACCTTATCCAAGAAATTTGCGCTCATTATTTGACGATAGTGTATTTCGCAACACGATACGTTATTATAATAATCGATTTGCGTTTACAACATTCCAAACAACCTTCGTGAATAATTCTGGACGTGGCATTTATAATTTAAAAATTCAGGGTCAGGTTTATCATTACACACCGACCACTTTACACCCGAAAGAAAATGAAAGACCGAAGTGTGGTCAAATCTACATCTACGACGATTACGCAGCTCTTAAAGAAAGATTACTATCTAATCCAGAATTGAAATCTGCAACAATTAAGAAAATTAATTCCGAGTTGAAAAAAATAAATCCGTTCGTTAAAAAGTATAAACATTTGCATCAATGTTCGAAAAAGTCAAAGAAATATTGTTTATATTTCGTTCGCAGTCCTAAATTAGATATGCGTAGATATAATAAACCAGTAACTGAAGAATGTGCGGCGTTAATCGTCTCAAAAAATGGTTCGGTTCCTCCTTTCGATTTGTGTGTCTACCCCAAAGATAATGATACCAATAATACAACGATTAGAACAATGAGCAAATTGTCATGTTACGTGGATCCAATGACATTTCCGCTTTTCTTTCCGTCTGGCGATTTCGGGTGGCATCCCGAAATGAAGCAGACGAGCAATAACGCCAAACGTCTATCAATCTTGCAGTTCTATTCATATCGCTTAGCCTATAGGCCTCGAGAGGATTTTAATCCCATCTTGAAAGGCGGACGATTGACGCAACAATACATTATTCATGCGTATATAATGGTTGAAAGCACACGTTTAGACTTTTTCCGAAGGAATCAAAAGCAACTACGAATTGAATGCTATCAGGGAATCGTAGATCATGTCAAGAAAAGTGCTTTGAACGATTCGAAAACGTTCCAGTTGACAGAAAGATTAGGAAACATTTTTATTTTACCGTCATCATTTATTGGAAGTCCTCGACACATGCATCAAAATTACCAAGATGGAATGGCGATAATTAGAGCAAAAGGGAAACCCGATTATTTTATAACCGTCACGTGCAATCCAAATTGGCCTGAATTGAAACGTGTGTTAAGAAATTTTCCTGTAGGTACAACAGTAAATGATATTCCAACGATTACCTGTCGTCTTTTTCACATTAAAATTAGATCTATTTTAAGCGACATTTTGAGTGGCACAGTATTTGGGCAAGTGTTGGCGTATTTTTATACAATCGAGTTCCAGAAACGTGGATTGCCACACATGCATTTGTTGTTAACGGTACATCCTCAGTTCAAAATAAAAACGCCAGAAGATGTAGACAAATATATTAGAGCTGAAATTCCGCAAAAAAGTGAAGATGATCGGTTGCGATATTTGGTAATCAAGCATATGTTGCATGGCCCACATAAAATCACAAGCCCCTGTGTGAAAGCTGGTAATATTGATGTTGAGTGCGTAAAAAAATTTCCAAAACCGTTTCGCGAAACAACTATTTTTAATAAAAACGGATATCCAATTTACAAAAGAATTGATAATAGAGAAGAAAAAATATATTACAATGCTAAGGTTGATGGTCATTTGAAATTGGTTAATAATCAATGGGTTGTACCGTACAACCCGTATCTACTTAAAAGATACAATTGCCATATCAACGTAGAAAGTTGTCACTCCGTAATGGCTATTAAATATATCAATAAATATATGCATAAAGGACATGATAGAGCTTTGATTGGAATAAAAACGAGTGGCAATAAAACTGAAATTCATGATGAAATTTCCACATTTCTGGACTCCCGTTACGTTGGTCCACTGGAAGCGGCGTGGAGATTGCAAGAACTGCCACTCTCAGGTCGATCTCATGCAGTTATTCGTTTAGCGGTTCATGAAGAGCATCAACAAAGTGTAACATTTATCGAAGGCAAAGAAGGGGATATAATAGGAGATGAGAGGAAAAGTAAAACGACTTTAACTGCATGGTTTGATTTAAATAAAAGAGATACACGCGCTCATAACATATTGTATCGTAATATTCCACTTTATTATTCATTCAATACTAGCAAAAAAGAATGGATTAGGAGACAACAGTATTCACATACTATCGGCCGTGTTTGTTCCGTAAGCCCAATAGATGTTGAACGTTTTCATTTGAAATTGATATTAAATCGCGTAACTGGAATAACATGTTGGAATCACCTAAAAACGTTTGAAAATATACGATATACAACATTCCGAGAAACAGCCCTAGCAATGGGGTTAGTTGATACCGACGAAGAAATTTTTAAATTGTTTGAAGAAGCGTGCAATATTATGATGCCAAAACAATTGCGCCAATTTTTTGCATTGTTTTTAATCGGCGATTCTACTCCGAACGGTTTACAATTATGGGACAAATTTAAATATCATTTCTATGAAGATTATAGTGACAATAATGAATACAGAGCCTTAAAAGAGATTGATCAAATATTGCAATCGGAAAACTTCTCGTGCGAGCATTTCAATTTACCTCTTCCTGACATAGATGTGACATTTATTGAAAATGACCGTGAAATAGAAATGGAACAGCTAAATTATAACAAGATAGGTGAGGAAATGAAACGAAAATTGAACTTTGATCAATTAATCATTTTCGAAACGATAATGAATGCTTTAATATCTGCTGAAAATAAATGTTACTTCGTGGATGGGCCTGGGGGAACTGGAAAAACTTTTTTATACAAAACGATAATCAACACACTTTTAGGCCAGAATAAGAATGTTTTATCTGTTGCGTGGACAGGAATAGCCTCAATTTTATTACCGAAGGGTAGTACATCACATCGAGCTTTCAAGCTTCCATTATATTTTGACGAGCAATATAAAACGTGTTTTATTAAAGAAAAAGACCAACGACGTAAATTGATGAATGTAGACATTATAATATGGGATGAAGCATCAATGATTCCTAAAAAAGCTTTAGAAATGGTGGATGAAACCTTCAAAGACATTTGCCGATCTGAAAAACCGTTTGGAGGTAAAATCGTTCTATTAGGTGGCGATTTCCGACAAGTACTGCCTGTTTTGAAATATGGGAATAGAACTGCGATTATTGAACAGACTATAAAGTACTCATATTTATGGCCTTTATTCAAAACAATGAATTTAAAACAAAATATGCGAACTTCACACGTAACGTATTCTGAGTGGTTGCTTTCGGTGGATGACGGGTCAATGGAACGCGTACTTATTTCAGATAATTGGCGATCTGAGGATGTATGCAATGATATTTACGGAACGGTTATTGACTCGAAAGATGATTTATCACATAAAGTCATTTTAGCGTGTCATAACGATGACGTTAATAGGTTGAACGAAAAAATATTAAACAAAATAGATAGCGCGGGTCACACCTATTATAGTATTGATACTGCGACACATAAGGGAGTAGACCAGACAGATCAAGACGTTCAATTACAGTACCCTATAGAACATCTAAATTCAATTACGTTGCCCAGTTTTCCGAATTATAAGTTGACATTAAAAATTGGCGCGGTCGTAATGTTATTAAGAAATTTAAGTATTAATAACGGTTTATGCAACGGTACTAGATTAAAAATCACTAAGTTATTCCAAAATAATATAGAAGCCGAGATAATAACAGGAGAACACAAAAAAAATATCGTATATATTCCACGAATTAAATTACAAACAAGTGAAGCTGAAAAATTTCCTTTTATTTTGCATCGACGACAATTTCCAATAGCATTATCCTTCGCAATGACTATTAATAAGTCACAAGGACAAACTTTCAATAATCTAGGATTATTCATCCACAAACCATTATTTAGCCATGGACAACTCTATGTAGCTCTGTCGCGATGTACATCGCCAAATGGCCTTAAAATACAAAATAATCTTAACGACACGAACGAAATAGAAAATATTGTATGGAAGGAAATATTTCAATAACAGTCTTATTCTCTAACACTGTAATTAAGGACTTCGTTTGAGCTCAATTCATACGTCAATATTGATCATTGTTGTTCCGTTTGTTCTGGGTCTCCTTCCACCGAGGGCTCTGCTTCAAGAAGAATGGCGTAAATGCGTTAATCTGAGACGTGACAAAAAAGAAACGAATCACCATTTCCTACAAAACACGGCCGTCACTTTCATGATTTCTTCATTTCAAATTGGGGGTTGGCGCGCGAAGCGCGCAGGGGGGCGAAGCCCCCCTAGTATTGTATAATATTATCTCATGTTTAAGGAAAAAGCAGATTTATTTTAGCTAAAGAGCTGGAACGTACTTGCTGTGAACATTCCGTTACAGGTGTGTCATATGTGCATAAAATAAAAATTTGCAGATCGTTTCCAATGCAGATACGAGCTTTTTTTAAATTAATATCGTCACGGAATTTCCTTCGTCAATGTTATCCTAAGATTAGAAGGTATTTTTGAAAGTAGCGAATCTCTGCTTTTTAAGTTCAGTCTTGGTCGAGAAGACATCTGCGTTTCCCACGTCGATCGTGATCGGGACTATCGTATACTTGGCAATCGGCACCAACACTACGGTGCTATAAACATTCATGTTTTTTAAGTCGGTCGACCTTCCAGCTGGAGAAGTAGAGTACATTTCTAGACAATACACACCTCGTCAGGCAGCGACGTTAGAGATAATTCTTGTGGTGATTACCGAAAAGATAGAGGTGATAGTTCTAACGAATAAGTATCTTGATTTAGCCATGATGAAAGACCGAAGGTTTTTGAAGGAAAGGTATTATCATTCCCATTCTATTCGATTTACTGGTTCAGTAATATAAGTGCAAGACGTATCGTCAATGTAAGAATAAATACAAACGGATCCCAGATTCATTATGTCGACTGCTTGTTCCCCATTTTCGTAGTCCACGACTGTGTGCATAGTTCTCAACACGATTCTATCGATACACGTTGAAAATTTATTTTCAGTAACGCATCGGGTCAGTATGGCGTAATTGCGACCAAGACAGTGGCACAATCCTGGACAGATACAATCCGCTACTCTTATAAAACAGCGAACCCTTCCGAGTAGTTTCCTATCGTCCTGCCCGGTGAATACCGCAAATGACGAATTTGTTTTCCTGCTACGCCTGTTTTCAGATGATATATAAAGCACATTCTTCTGCAAAAGTCTTGTATAGTAGAAGTATTTCAATCCGGTTATGTTTGCCTCTGTAAACAGTTGATCAACTTCACGAGGAAGCTGTCGAAGTTGAGTACATTTTCCAACAATATACACGTCGACTGCAATTTGGTGTCGCTTCATTTTTCCACGTTTCGCATCCAAATTTTCACAAAATTCGTAAGCTGGTCGTCCTTCAACTAAGCGCTCAGCCTTTAAACTTGTGAGGTGCAAAAACTTTGAGATCGTCGAATAGATTTGCAGTTGAGCGTCTTTACTTCCATGTACCATGGATTTCAACCGTCCATTCAAACCTTCGTATTGAAAACACGACGTTACCCAAAGAGGTCCGAATTGAATTACATTTTCCGGTAAATGGAGCAATTGATGGACGTTGTTGGACATGTTTCGCAGGCCATACAAATGTTCAAATCTTGACACGAATTCGTTTAACGCACGAGAAGCTACGACTATTTCTGCTCGTGAAATAGACGATTGGAACAAAATCGATATGCCAAGCAGGAGCAACAGATAATTCTCAAAGTATCTTTCGTCTATGATGTCATTGGTACAAGGTATAAGATAATAAAAAAACAAAGCTTTCAACTCGTGACCCTTATAATATGGTAAATGATCCAGTAACGACCGCGGACACCTTTGAAAAAAACTTGGTGGTGTAAGCGATATCAACCTCTGATTTACGAGGCGGACGTGTTGTATATGCGATGCCGGGTGATCTGAATACTCCGATGAAAACCAGAAGTGTACCAAGTTCTTGAAGACACCTTCAAAGACGCAGTGCATTGCGTCAACTGCAGTTGCTCGCATGTATTCGTGAACCATTGATGCCAAAATAGTAGGTCCTTTGACACCACACACTGCAAACCCAGCATCCAAGGCCTGCTGGGCATGAAGACGAGTTTCCTCTTCTGTGCGTAAATGGAATTGACGGTAAGGATAAACACGAACTCTTGGACCGTGCAGAAACTGTCCTTCGTTTTTACACTTTTGGCAACCGAATCTCCCATTATATTGTTTCATATTTAAGAATGTAGCCTTGGCTGGTAGATCGGCCGTGCCGCAAATGATAATTCCTCTGACGAAGAGCAGATCTTCGGCGTTTGGGATGTCTACATAAATTCCGTCTAACAAGTCTCTGATGCTCTCCTCTATGGGTTTGAGGAATAAATTTACGTCCGGTTTATCATCGCCGAACCACAACCCCGCAAATATAACATTTTCCTTCTTTGTCCTAAGTGCAAACGGCAATTCATTGATAACCAAGTAGATCGGCCAAATGTTGAATTTCGCTGAATTATAAATCCGCATACCGTCAGCGTACCAAGTGAGTGATATATTTGAAGCATTACTCAAAAAGCCGCCGTTACAACTGAAATCTTTGTAGACTTCGCCGTCATATATGTCCTGGTAGAAATCCAGATTCTGACGTTCCCGAGTGTGCCGATGTTGAAGCGATTCCAGAAAGCCTGGGCGTTTGAACAGAGCTCGTATTTGTGAAATAATTGAACCCTCAATCGAGTAACCGATGTTTGATCCGTCGTTGCAAGTGGGACAAATCGAATTTTGTGTTTCAACGGCCAGGACACACGTTTTGCAGTAATAATGTCGGATTAACGGTATTTGCGCTTCCGAAAAATACTTATTGAAAGTATATTGCGTTGTTTTACATTGATTTTCGGGTGGACAATGTAAGGCAACGAGCTTTAATATGTCCGTTTGCAAAGCGCGACTAACATTATGCCGCAGCGACAGGTTCAGAATTGATATTTGGCTTTCTGATACCGTTAACGGAGCTCCCTCGTAAAGTTGGTCATCATTAATGCGTTGTACTTGGTCAGGTTGTTCATTCATCAAGCTTTCGACGCCACTTTCGTCATCGCTATCGTCAGATTCCAGCTCGGTGCATTCACTTATTCGATCATCGATTAGTTCATCCGCGTATTCAATATCACTCGAGCCTTCGTCAGTGTATGCCAGCTCTTCATTCGGGTTGCGAAATTGACAGTAGATTGTAGACTCACACGACGAATCAGTCTCCACTTCGCTTTGATCTGATTCCAATTCGCTTTGCTTAGAGCCATCGACCCGGTCTATTTGCTCGGCAATATTTTCTCTTTGTTCTGCAATTCGTTCGCTTTGGACGGAGTCCGAATCACTATCGTTAAACGCCAGTTCACGATTCTCACGAATAAGTTCTGCATTCAGGTCGCTATCGTCAAACTCTCGTTCGCTATGCCTAGGATTCACCTCTGCAATCTGGTCGCTTTGGACGGAGTTCAATTCACTGTCGTCGTACCCCAGTTCACTATTTATTGGAGTCAGCTCGTCTAAGCCTGATGCATCATTCAATTATTCTTCGGACACATTGTCTTGTTCAGAACCGTTTCCGCCATTATGGGATTCATCGCTCTCGGAGTATACGTCGTCGGATGAATTGGCAAGGCACTGCCGTTTCAAACGGTTTTGTGAAGTCACGGAGTAGTCTGCAAACCTTTTCCACGCTCCCGGCATTTTTCAAACGAGGATAATTTATTCCGTCTCTGAATCGGAGAATCGAAGGTAAAGTTAGTTTTGCACTGAGTATCTAGAAAATATCAGAGATGAGCACTAAAATCAGGAGCAAGAAATTTATTTTGGAAAAAACTAAATTGTAGGCCAGACTCATCAGAAGTAATGCAGGTTTACATTTGGATGTAGAGCTACTTTCCGGAGGTTCGTAAAATAAAATAGTTACTGTGTATTCAAAGTTAGCCAATATCAATCAAGAATCATGTAAATAAAAAAGAATATAAGATGGTAAGCTATCGCATGGTGTTCAAATTTTACAATTATAATTTGAAGGTATTCATTCCTAAAATCGAAAAATATTGTAAAACCGGGTCGGGATAAAAGTCTCGAATGCTCAATATTCAGAAAGGCGTTACTATCGATTTTTTGTGCATTATTTTTAAAAAACCGGATATCCCCATTACGGATAAATTCAAAATAGAAATGGCAAAGTCCTAAAATATGGAAAAATGGATGCCAGAATCAGAACAATCAGCCCCTTTGAAATGGCACCGACAATGAAATTAGGTACGGCAATAAGAGCAAAATGAGAGACTCGGCCCGAAATATTCCCTCCTTAACGAAGTTCTTCGGCCCGATGAAATATTCTAAGTCTCTAAGGGGGTGACTTAGAATATTTCGGCCAAGCAGACGACATAAAGAGAGGACTCTGCTTTGAGATGTCTGTGAGAGGTATTCGTGCGAGATACCCGTGAGAGGTGTCCGTGAGACGTGTCCATGAAAGGTGTCTGTGAGAGGTAGGACAGACAAACAGACCAACAACTATTTAACTTATTTATCTCAATTAATCGGAAATTGATTAATTAGAAATGAATTGGGTAATCTCAATCGGAGCAAAATTGAGCAAGTTATTAGCGTTCAAAGTTGGTTGTGTTTAAGCCAATCAGAGAGCGGCTTATCAAACGATCATGGACGGCCAGCCAACGCCCGAAACAATGCATTACTTCGTTCGACTTCACTCTGTTAACTTAACGAGTGAATTTGAATAAACGAATTAAAAAAATATCATCGTTTAAAGTCGTTGCCTACTTGCGATGGATTTAACGCGGATTATTTCAACTCGTAGTCGAGATGTTTGCATATAATTTTTTCGTATTTGTGGGAGTTCAGGTTGATAACTCCATAGTTTTATGTGTCCAGGTCTGACGCTCTATAGTTTATGGTCTCCATGTTAACCACTCCATAGTTTTAGGTGTCCAGGTCCGACGCTCCATAGTTTATGGTCTCCAGGTTGACCGCTCCATAGTTTTTGGTCTCCAGGTTGACCGCTCCATAGTTTCTTGTGTCTAGGTTTGTTGCTCCATAGTTTTTGGTGTCTACGTCCGTTGTTCCATAGTCTTTGGTGTCCAGGTTGATCGCTCCATAGTTTTTGGAGTTCAGACTGATACGCTCCATAGTTTTTGGAGTCCAGGTTGATCGCTCTATACATTTTCAACTTTATTCTCTGAGGACGCACGGGTTGAACAGAGAATTCATTTTAATGGAATAACCCCCTGCCAAGCGAGAGTCGGGCATCTTCGTGAGCGTTCGGGCTTTAGCGAAGCGTCGGTGAGGTGAGCCAACCACGTCGCGCGCTTGGCAACACGTGGCAACGTAACAACGCTTAGTCGTTATTCGATCCCGTCTTGCGATACGGAGTAAATAACATAGAAAGTTTATATCATTGTATTCTCGTTATTTAATTGAAGGAAACTAATTTTATTGTTGCTAATCGTTTATTCACTCGAGAATTCTCTTTCTTTCCCATTACTTCTTTCAACTGAATTATTCTTCTCTAATAGCTTTCATTGTAAAGCCGGCCGGCCGGCCGGCCCAACGAACCTATATACCATGGAGTCAATCTAGTCTCCACGCAATATACGTAATCCGACACGATTTGCCTTTGTTTCGGTGTTTTGTTTATCAAATACGAAATTTCGTTGACATCGGAGATTTATTCTCAAAGGTCAAACACGCAAATCATCAAGAAATAACAAACTTCTTTTACAATAATTCGGCGGTTCACTCTTCGTTGGAATCGAAATAGGTTAGTACCGTGAATTCACTTCCGTTGCGTTTTTTTTTCTTTTATAATGATCATAAAGTTGTCTACAAAAAAAAATCAAACGAAAAAGGCCATTGATACCTAAAGACAAAATGAGGAAAAATAAAACATACGCATGAGTAAAAGAATCAAGGTTAAATAGTTATTGTAACCGAATGAAAAATTATCAAAATCATTATTAATTTCGCAATCCCACGATACTTGTGATCATTTCTGGATTTTTCGTTGCGATTTAAATACATTGGAGCAATTATTTTGTCTTAATTTCTTTGCTCCTACACATTGTTTTATTTTTTTTTATTCGCTCATTAGATGTCGATAATATTTCAGTTATTTCTTTCAATCTTTCATTTCAATGGATTAAGAGTCAATGAAACAAGGGAATAACATATCAATTATATAGATTCATTTAATTAAAAAAAAGTCTAATTACTGTCTCGCACATCTAATTATTCATATGTTTCTCCCTTGTCCCATCGATGCTTCATCCATTGAGATAAAAAAACAACTTAACAAATAATTAAAATATCATAGGTATATAATGATCGAATGAAAAAAGTAAATGAATAATTAGAAGTATAAAAGTTAAGGCAAAATAATTCAACAAGCTGTTTTAATTGCAACGGAAGATCCAGAAAATCTTACAAGCATCATGAAAATTCAAAATGAATGATTGTGACTATTTCCCCGTTGGTGCCAGTAATTATTGTACATTCATTCTGTGTCTTCTTTGTTTAATAGAAACAGAATTCTGTTGACATCAGAGATTCATTTCGGCATCGAGCACATTTTCATTCTCAAAGGTCATACACGCAATTTATCAGGAAATGGCAATGTTTTTCTCGAATAATTCAGCAGCTCATTCATCAGTGGACTCAAGATAGGTAAGCACTATGAATTTACTCAGTTACGTTTGCACACGTTTTTTTTTACAACGATTTGGGTTCTGTAAATAACATATTTTGAATTGATAAAAAATAAAAGATTTTCAAACACTGTCGATTTTTCAGATCCGCCAAAAAAAATTATATCAAAAATCTAATACGTATGATTGTTAAGAATAGTATACGTAACACACCAAAAAATTGATAGGTCGGAATATTAGAAATTGCAGGAGATCATTTTTTTTGAGTCGAGATCAATATTTATTTATTTATTTTTGAGTACCACTATTTTTTTTCATAAAGTGCAGTTAACTTAATATTTCCAGAGACATGATTTTTTAATAGGTATAACATTAATTTTTTAAAAATCACATCCGGAAATACGCATTAAAGTAATTAATATTATCTTACGATTGGAATTATTTCATGCAGTCTGTTAATGTCGTCTTTCTTTTTACGTTTTTACCAAAAGTATTTATTACTTTTTTATTTATTAATTAACCAGTTCATAATTTAATTATTTTCTATTTTCTCGAGAACAGAAAATTTGAACTTTTTAAATTTTTTAAATTAAATTAATTTAGTATTTCCCCAAAATTTGATTTCGCTTATAATTTTCAAATTTCATTAGTTCATATTTGTTTAAGATAAAAAGAACGTTGGAACCTTTAAAACTAATTTTATTATGATTTTTCTCAATAATGTAATTATTTTTATCTGGGTTTTATTAATTAGTTTCGATATTTTTGATGAAGAAAATAAATTTGAACTTTATTAAAATCGAACTTATCAAGACTTTCCCAAATAATTAAAATCTACTCATTATTTTCAATCTAAATTTTATTAATTTGCATTTTTTTTTAACTAGAAGATAACATTTTACGTTCTTCAGATAAATTAATTAAACATTTTCTCAACAATCTAATTTCGTCCAGATTCTTGTAGTCTTTTTTAAAGAAGAAAAACATATTTAACATATTTTAATTCAATTTTTTATGCATTTTCTTAACAATTTAATTTTATTTATAATTTTGTTTATTTGAATTTGAATTTTGTACAATTTAATAAGAATAAAATATTTAGATTTTTCTAATTAAATTAATGAAGAATTTATAAAATATATCCCGTCATTCTTTAATTCTACAGTGAATGTAATATGTCATTAGATTTTTTGTCAGCGACGTTTTTTTTAGTTCATTGCGATACATTACGTATATTTTATTCAATTATATGTGTTCAAGGGTTGGCTATACGTTATTTACAAAAATAACCGGTAACGCCGGGTACCGGCTACATTACCGGTTATTTTAGTAACTAACATAATTAAACGGTAATTTTACAACAATAACTGAAAGGAATTAGGGAATTACGCATAGAGTTGCGTATCGCTTGTGACGTATTTTTCTTCATCTCGATACCGCGAGTTTAAAAGTAACAAAATACTTCAACCAAAAAAAACAAAAAAAAATGGAACCGGAACCAAACTTACGCTCAAACCAAAAGGGAGAGAAAAAAAGAAAAAAAAGAAAACACGAAACCGAAACTTACGTCACCTTCGGCCGTTTGCATCCGCGAGTGCAACGAGATCCCGGGGGCGCCAGTCAATTTTTATTTCGCCGGTATTAACTAACCGGACTAAAACTGGAGATCGGTGGAACCGGCCGACCTCCGCAAAGACGAAACAGACACGAAAAGCTAAAACTAATCATCGATGGCACTCGCGAACGCAAACGGTTGCGGAAATGCACGGTTGCTCAGGATGCAGATTATGGTAGAAGGGTCGCGATCCTCTCGCCAATAAAATAACTACGAGAACACACACGACACCGAGAAAAATTATTCTGTACCAGAATAATTATCTTATGTTGACTTAAAAGTCACGGAATCGCATCTAAATGCATCGAAAACTGCTCAGCTGATCGAAAGATCCAGGCGAGCATAACGAGAACGTATCTCTCCGCACGATTGATAAATTATCTTTAAAAGAATAACTCACCGAAACAGCAGAAGATATTCCAAATAATACGACGGGATCCGTATCTTACGATACCACGAGAACTACACTTGATCACTGCAGCACTTGGAGCATTAATTAATGCATCCCACAAGGCACCGAATCAAAGAAGAATTCTTAAAGAATTCTCACGAGAACGACACATGGTTATCCACGAGTCAAACGAGAAGCACACGCGAAAGCGAACACTCGTGACAGGTAGGATATACCATGAGCACGAGAGAGACAGCGTATGTCTCTCAACCGAGCGCGAGAACGATAGGGGCCGAAACCACAACACACGGGAACGCGAGAGGGGTCCGAGTTGCCTCGAGGACAGCTCTCGGTAGACTAATTTGTCTACAGGAATCATCGAAAGCAATTATTATCATTATCACCGAAATCGTGACCGATAACTACTGCCCTCTCAACTATTTCACGATATCCTCGATACGAGAGAGAGAGAGAGAAAGAAAGAAAGAAAGAAAGAAAGCTATAGCGGTAATATGGATCTTCACGATCGCTTCCCCTAGTCAATGCGCGAAAACAAGGCTCTTCTTTACATAAAAAAAATAAACCACACAGTACAAGGGGTTCCAACCTTGCCTGGAACTGAACCATAACTCCGCCTGTTCTCCAGCGCATTGCACTATCCGTTGGGGTGCCGGAATTGCACCGGACTTTTGCGTATTCGCAATAACCCTCGTCGGGCCTCTCCTTTACTCGGGCTGCTCATTACTTCGAGCTCCTCACCACCGAACAAATTCGAGAACCTCGACCAAAACTGAACTTAATCGTAAAATAACCAATAAAAAAAAATACCGGAAGTTGTACAAAGCAAAAAAAACAAAATAAAATCTCGATCGAGAGCGTACGGGAGCCGAACGGTAACATGAAATAGTCGAGGTGCGATAAAGCGGGATCTATAACGACGAAAATCGGGCGTAAATCACGCAATTTCGTTCATGTTATATTTTTGTGACGATGATAAAAAAAATCACGTCACACGCTTTTGATACGATTCTGAACGATTATTTGCGTTTCGTTTCTCGAACGACTGTACTATGCGAACGTGGACTCAAGATAGGTAAACACCATGAATTTACTCTGCTATGCTTGCTCACGTTTTTTTTTTTTTACAATGAACGTAAATTTTTTTAAATTAATTAATCAGTTCATAATTTGATTATTTTCTATTTTCTCGAGAACAGAAAATTTGAAGTTTTTAAATTAAATTTATTTAGAATTTCCTCAAAATTTGATTTCGCTTATAATTTTCAAATTTCATTAGTTCATATTTGTTTAAGATAAACAGAACGTTGGAACCTTTTGAACTAAATTTATTATGATTTTTCTCAATAATGTAATGATTTTTATCTGGGTTTTATTAATTATTTTCGATATTTTTGATGCAGAAAAATAAATTTGAACTTTATTAAAATCACACTTATTAAGGGGATACCCCCTGCAAAATCCAGTAACACTATTGCTCAGCTGATCGCGACGAAATTTTTTTTCGTCGCGATCAGAAGAATATGAAGTCAACATTTTTTTTGTTTTTTGTTTTTTTTTTTTTTTTTTTTTAATTCAAAAATCAAAATTGAATTTTTTAAAAGTGTATCGCAAATCCCAAACGTAATCTTTTTTTAAATGTTATTTTGAATGTAGAAAAAAATTCTCGTAGAAAAAAGATATTGGTTGCAAAGTCGTCGTATTTTTTTTTCGTCACTCAATTCATACTCAAAATATTATCAGATGCTGATTCTCCATAAATAATGGATTTTTTTTTTTTCATGAATGATTCGAACGCTCCGAGTTTTCAAAAAATGAAAAAAATTCCATTCTTCATGGAGAATCAGCATTTGATAATATTTTGAGTATGATATGAGTGAGAAAAAAAATAAGACGACTTTGCAACCAATATAGGCGTCAGGAAGTGAAAAAAATGAAATCAAAATTTAAAAAAAAGGAACCACAATAGCAGATTTTGAATTTTCTCTTCGTGAATTTTTTTCCACATTCAAAATAACATTTAAAAAAAGATTACGTTTGAAATTTGCGATACACTTAGAAAAAAAATTTAATTTTTATTTTTTAATTTTGAAAAAAAAAGTTTTGACGTCATATTCTTATTTGAGATGAAAAGTTGAGCGATGAAAAAAAATTTCGTCGCGATCACCCGAGAAATAATGTGAAAAAAATGAAAGAAGTTAAAAAAAATTAAATAAAAATAAAAAAAAAAGAAACCGCAATCGCAGATTTTGACTTTTCTCTTCGAGAAATTTTTTCCACATTCAAAATAACATTTAAAAAAAGATTACGTATGGGATTTGCGATACACTCGAAAAAAAAAAATTTTTGAAAAATTGACTACATATTCTGATTTGAGATGAAAAGTTGAACGATGAAAAAAATTTTCGTCGCGATCGCCTGAAAAATAATGTTACCGGATTTGGCAGGGGGGTATCCCCTTAAGACTTTCTCAAACAATAAAAATATACTCATTATTTTCAATCTGAATTTTATTAATTTGATTTTTTTTAACTAGAAGATAATATTTTACATTTTTTAGATAAATTAATTAAACATTTTCTCAACAATCTAATTTCGTCCAGATTCTTGCAGTCTTATTTAAAGAAGAAAAACATATTTAACATATTTTAATTCAATTTATTATGCATTTTCTTAACACTTTAATTTTGTTTATTATTTTGTTTATTTGATTTTGAATTTTGTACATTTTAATAAGAAGAAAATATTTAGACTTTTTAAATTGAATTAATGAAGAATTTATAAAATATATCCCGTAATTTTTTAATTCTACAGTGAATGTAGAATGTAGAATGTAGGAATAACATTTATTTTTCAAAAAATCATATCTCTGGAAATATGCATCGAATCAATTAACATTAAAGGACCTAATTTCCATTAAATTAACTGTACTTTACGAAAAAAAATAGAGGCACGTAAAAACTAAAAAAAAAATTACTTTCGATTCGAAAAAATGTATCTCCTCCTACAATTTTCAATATTCTGACCTGTCCATTTTTTTTCGTGCTTTGTATACTATTCTTAACAATCAATCGTGCCAGATTTTTGATATCATTTAATTTGCGGAGTACAAAAAATCAACGAGGCTAAAAAATTTTGTTTTTTTTTTTTGGGTCGAAGTATGTTGTTTGGATGACCCAAAGACATATAGGAACAAATTTTCAATTTTCTACATTCAAAAGTTTGTATAGCAAAATTTTTCACGAACCCCCCCCCCCCCCCCCCCCCCCCCCCTAACGGCACATAATTTTTTTTTGCCGTTTAAAAACTTTGTCCAGCGATATCTTTGTCGGTTCAACTCCCAGAAAAAAGGAAAAAACTCTACTAGACATTTTTCTTCCTTTTTCGATTATCTAGTGGCGAGTTCTCCCGGATTTTATTTTTAGGCGCGATGAATTATATTTATTTGCTATTTGAAAACTTTGTCCAGCAATATCTTCATCAGATAAACTCCCATAAAAAACCTATATTAGACTTTTTTTTATCCTTTTTCGATTATTTAATGGCGGTTTGTCCCGGATTTTTAATAAGTGCGACAGCATTTTTTTGCCATTTTAAAACTTTGTCACACGATATCTTCGCCATATTAGCTCCCAGAATTTTTTTTTTTACTTTTTTAAATTCTTTTTTCGATTATCTAGTAGCAGGTCACCCGGATTCTTTTTCAAGCGCGATTAAATTTTTTTGTAGCTATTATTAAACTTTGTCCAGTGATATTGCCACGAATTTCAGACGTAACGATAGATCTATTAGGCTGGAATTCTGGGGTTTCCCGGTTCAAACCCGAATCGTGGCGTAATTTTTTCTCGATTACTTAAAAATAGTCTTGAAATGGCAAGTTTTAAAATGGCAAAAAAAAATATCGCACTTCAAAAAAATCCAGGATAACCCGCCACTAGATAATCGAAAAAGGAACAAAAACTAATATTTTTTTTTTATTGGAGTTGATCCGACGAAGATATCGCTGGACAAAATTTTTAAACGGCAATAAAAAAAATGTTTCCTTAAGTTTAAAAAAAAATCGGGGAACACCCGCCACTAAAGAATCAGGAGTACTACAAAAAAGTAGTTCTGCATTTTTGCCTTCGATCAATATTCTAGACAGGAAACGCTGACAAATACAAAAGATGAAGTAACTAACCCGAGCATGCTTCTTACATTTTTTTAATAACCGCCACTTCAAAATGAGAAAAGAAAGAAGATGTCACATTTTTCTCTCTGAGCCAAAACTAAAAAGATAAAGCATGACAAAGTTTTCAATTTGTAGAAATCATCTTCATTTCACACTAAATATATACATATATATTTTTTTAAAATCCGCCATCAGTGAATTCGAAAAGGAAAAAAAACCCAGAAATGTTCGACTTTGAACTAAGGTCACGACGCTACAGTTTGACAAAGTTCATTTTTGAAGTCATTTTGATGGTCATTAGAGCATTGATAATTAAAAAATAATCAACTGTATGACGATTTAGGGTATTAATTGAAATCGCCCATGAATCCAATGGGAACTGTGGTCAGGGAAAATTGATTGACTGATCAGGGAAATGTCAGGGAAAAGTCAGGGATTTTTTTTTGCGGATAAAAGCGGCCACCATGATATACTCATTATTTTCAATCTGAATTTTATTAATTCGCATTTTTTTAACTAGAAGATGATATTTTTAATTTTTTAGATATATTAATTAAACATTTTCTCAACAATCTAATTTCGTCCAGATTCTTGCAGTCTTTTTTAAAGAAGAGAGACATATTTAACATATCTTAATTCAATTTATTATGCATTTTCTTAACACTTTAATTTTGTCTATTATTTTGGTTATTTGATTTTGAATTTTGTACATTTTAATAACAAGAAAATATTTAGACTTTTTAAATTGAATTAATGAAGAATTTATAAAATATATCCCGTCATTTTTTAATTCTACAGTGAATGTAATGTCATTAGATTTTTTGTCAGCAAAAAATATGAAAATTATTAAATTAAATTAATTAAGATTATTTATTAATAATTAATTATTAATAATAATAATAAATAATAGCATATAATTATATATAATTTAATTAATAACTTAAGAACGATTGCGTTTGCCATCGCGCCCTTCGGAGGGAAACGAATAACCTCCATTAATAATTATTATATTATAATTAATTAATTAATTAATTATTATTATTAAAATATTTTGCCCTGCGCAAAGTTTCACTTTTACGTTTACTTTACACACTCCTTTCGGAAAACGAGCACTTTGACTTCGCTCAACCTCCCCGAAGAAAACTCGCTGCACGCACCACTATTACAAAAAAATTGTATGTGTAACTCGCGCGGAAATGTTGTACTTTAAGCGCTTGTTGCACAATATACTATTATATCACTCCGTGCGTAAAACGTGCATCAAACCCCATTTACACACCTCGTGAAATTAAATTTTGTACGTTACTCGTGCGAAAAACGTTTTTTTAACTCGTGTGATTGAAAACTTGCTTTCGGCTCATGTTGCAAACTCACACCTGTCAGAAAAAGTTTTGTCGAACTAGTATCGTAATGTACTATTTTTAGTTTTGTAGGGAATTTCCTCGTCTTCAAGATTGATTACATCTACTTTGGTCGTATAATTAACCGTTAAAGATTTATTCCACGTTCGAGGGGGAGAACTGAGGTTAATGTTATTTAGTCCACTATGAAGTAAGGTAAATGACCCAATTAGTGACCTTCTAAGCTCAGCAATGTTGAGGCAAGAAGGCGGATTAAAATAGCAAAATGTTTGATATTGAACGTATTGTAGCGAAGCTTAGAGTTTTTATTAACTTAAACGCGTGTTGTTTTCTACTTTATTATAATTTTAAGGTTATATTAATTAATATACGCCGTCATGTAAAAGACCCAATTTGTGTCCTATGATTTCTTCATATGGACTATTTTATGACCTATGGAAGACCCAAACACTGACCCATGCCGTATTACGTCTTGACCAGATTAATGACTGGAACCATAACGGCAGTGCCCCAAATGATGACATATCTTTTTGCGCTTTTCCAGTTAAGAGGCAGTGATCACTTCAAAATTTTGAAAGTTATTTTCTCCCAAAATACTCGGCAGATATAGCTCAGATTTTGATACAAAGTGCAAAAGTATGGCAGAATTGGGCTGATAGACAGAGACAGCCCTATAGGAGTTTAACATTGGGCGACTCTTAATTAAAAAAAAAATATTCATCGGAATTGCGGACAGAAATAGCACCAACCCGGCGTTTTTGTGAACCTTTTGCTGACCTATATATTTTCCGTCGTAAACGTAATTATTTGTCCTTTTCGCACATGCTAACGTTTTATTTTAATCTTAATGAAACACTACGAATTAAATTTGTTCATTAAATACATTTTATAAACATTGAAAAACTCATTCTCCAGATGACAAGGTCTTACCGACGTCGACAAGAAAATGGCGTCAGCCGGTTTTTGACGAGTCCGCAGATAAAATTTTGGAACTGGACGATTATTAAAAATTACTTTTCGCCGCTTGTCACATCGCAAAATGTAAAAGTGTAAGAATATAAATAAAAAGTTTGACGTGTATTGGACATCTAGAGAATTTCTTATCGTAAATAATATAAGTAACGGGCAGTAAATGGGTCACGGTCAGTAATTGGGTCGTTTAGCTTAGATAAAACAATCTCCCTATCAGAGTGATTGCAGAAAATTGCACTTTTTGAGTATAAGGGCACTGGACTATAGTATATTGCGACACAAGGAAAACATTTTTCTCACGAGTGTGAGTTTGTAGTATGAGCCGAAGGCGAGTGTGCAATCACACGAGCTGAGAAAACGTTTTTCCATCGAGTATTGTATACAATTTTACTTCATGCAGTTTGAAACTAGAAATTTTACGCCCCCCAAAGCACATACTGCCACCCCACGTGAAGTAAAAGGAACGAAATTTGAAAGTTTGCAGTTTTCAAATATTTTTATGTATTACTATACAGGTACACATTCGTTAAAACGAACACGTGCTTCGTAAACAGAAAATCCCATTATGTACGCATTGGTGTTCTGGAGTGATGGAAAAACTACGAGTGTTGTGGACAAAAACGCCGTCCCTGCTGATGCATCAGTAGACGACATTGCACTAGTGCAGTATTGCGATGACAAGGAGTACGAGGCAAGGATCTTGGCGTTCAGTGGTAAGCTAAAGCTGAAAAGCTTTCTAATTATTTCTTACTTTCTACGTTTCCCCCATATATCTGCATTTTCAAATGTTTATCGATCATTTCCCGCGCAGGTACAATTGTGTTTATCCAGCCCTTAATTTTACACATATGTAATACTTTTTATGTAACGCATGCGTGAGAAGTGCTACTTCTCGTGCCTGCAAAGGGTGGCGTAAGTGGCGCTTTATAGCTAACGATACAGTAATATCCCGCCCATGTGCACATCGGCCCGATTTTACTTCTCGCACTAGTGCTTTCTAATTATTTTACTTCTCGCACTAGTGCTTTCTCATTATACGCAACTATCGCACGATCCGCCAGGGCGCCCCTCTCGGGCGCCCCGCGCGCGCTGTCGCACAGCTGTAGCGTTCATAACCCGAAAACGAAGTATAGTTTTATCGTTTTCTCGAAGAGCTAAAAATTATTCACGTTTTTTTTTTTTTTTTCGTTAATCGCTTTTTTTTCATCAGCGAGCCACATTTTTCCCGAACCTCCCCAGATCGTCCGGATCCTAAAATAGCTTGGAGATGCAGCGAGTGAAAACTAAACTGCACGATAGTTTAAAAGCAAAAAAAACCTTTGTAACGCTGATTCTGAGAAATCACGTCACACTATATATAAAAAAATATTAGGCACATTCTCATCGACACCTGTTTGCTGTGTTTTCAATACATACGCTAACAATGAGCTTTCTTTTTCATTTAAATTATCAGAAGACAAGCGTTATTTGCAATCTCTGAGCGTGTCTGTCGATGGTGAAATTGAGACACCAAAAGCTCATCGAGTCAAAAAGAAAAAGGATTTGAAACCTCGTACGACTACGAGTAAGACAATTGTTGCAATGAGGAAGGATCGAAAACGAAAACTTCAAGAAGAGATTCTTGCGAAGTCTCTACCCGAGTGGAAATTTGTTCCGGCTGAGGTCCGGGCCCCATCAGGCTTTCCTTAATAATTAATCCGGTCCGGATAAGGCTGCTCCATCTGGCCCTGACCTGGCATGTAACGCCATTTCTGACCCGGTCGTGATCAGGCTACTAATCCGGCCATGATCAGGCTACTAATCCGGGCATGATCAGGCTAGTAATCCGGCCATGATCAGGCTACTAATCCCGTCGTGATCGGGTTACTAACTCGGCCGTCATCAGGCTACTGATCCGGCCATGATCCGGCTACTAATCCGGTCGTGATCGGGATACTAATCCGGCCATGAACGGGCTCCTGATCTGGTTATTATGAGGCTACTGATTAGGCCGTGATAAGGCCCATATTAAAAATCGTCTGTAGCCCTGATTATTTTCTGATCACATCTGATGTATTCAGTTACTTAATGAAAAGGTCGGATGTACATAAAACTCATAAATCGCTAGATTAATTATTGGAAGTTTAATTTTGTATCATAACATACACCGCCGTGACATGTTTAAAAATTAAGTTCCCCTATTTTATTTTTTAACTCTGTTTTGACGGTGGCCATCCCAATCCTTTGCGTTATTAATAACACATCCGATTGCTTCCTGTATTTGTTTTTCTTTGACTGAAGAATCGCTTGGCGTCTTGTTGCACTCAGTTAGAATTGCATCTGCAATATTAGTATTATTATCTTCAGTATTATTATAATAAGCCTTAAATACTTTAACCTAGAAAAAACGAATAGTTATACCTCGGATGCAAATGTAGAAGGTAGTCTCGTCCTTCAAGACTTTTTTTTGGCCCGATTGTCGTACCGCAGTAAACATCAAAATCAAATCTCTTGACAAAAATCTCTGTAATATGTTGCGAGCACTTCTTATCAGATGCTTTGATTCCGATGAAATAAGTGCTGACATGCCGTTAATCTAAAAACATTCACGAAATTAGCCATTTTTACAACGAAATTGCTATAGATAGTTGATATATTTTTACAACTAAATAGTTAGCCATTTTATTTCATACGACGGAGTATACAATTTTTCAAATCAAATAATACAGAAATGTAAGCCATACTATTTCCTTCTGGATATTTTTGTTTTCCTTGAGTTTGTTGTCAAATAGTTCAAAGTCCAACATCGTTTTAAGCGGCAGCTCTCCGAGGCTATATTTTTCCAGTGTGGTGTCAATTCCTGTAATAGTTTTGGGAGCGTTCGTACCAATACCAGACGCGATTTCGGTTTGACGGAGGCTCAAATCCGTAACGACACTTTGAACTTGTCCAATTTGTGCAGATAAGCGGCGATAGCAGTCAAGAATAATGGTTTTTAAAACGTCCAAATCTATGCATAGTATGTACATTATTTACATATTCATTACATGAATGAAATCAATAAAAGTGTAAGTTCATTCTGAAATAATGAATTTTATAGAAATGATGATATACAATAAATATAAAAAAGAAAGAAACCAATTAGCTCACCTGATATATCAGAGCTTCCGGTAGGCGTGATCGCGTTTGCAGATTTATGGCTACTGATATCGGTGCTTTGTCCACTTGCGTCTGCAACGACTCTTTTTATAGGTGGATTACGCGTGAAACTCGAATCATTAAGATTACACTTGGTACCTGAAACAATCGAAACTCGATTAATATATTACATCGTGAAAAGACAGCGATGATAATAGCAAATAAAAAAGATACAAGATAAAAAAGAGAACATTTTTTAAAACAAAATGAATCGAGTAAGGTTAAGTTACTCCTGCGTACCGATTGTTTTTTCAAAATCTCTGAAATCCGAGAGACTGTTTTCTTTTTCATTCTCACGCGTATCGTGTCCATTCGACTTGAGCCCCACTACTGCTGCTGCTGCTGCAACTACTTGTTTATGCTCGATAACTTCGCTGACATCGTCGTCAGTAGATCTTTCGGATGCCGATTCTTCAGAATATACGCTGCCCGACTTTTCGGAATCAGATTCTTCGATCTGACACTGCTTAGTTTTCCGTTGCTTTTCGTTTTGAGAAGCAACCTGCTTTTTCTTCGGAGAAATAGTCTGCTTCTTCTTCGGGGAAACAAACTGCTTTTTTTTGGTGGAAACAATTTTCTTGTTTCTTACGACGGTTTTACCTGTACATATGTATGATAACAAGATTGAACACTAATAATTTTTCTCGAAAGATAAGATTCTGAAAATTTAATTACTAGGGTGTTTCATAATTTTTTGAAAACTCAAGAAATAATGTCGTTAATAATAATGAATAAAAAATAAAATATCGTTTCTCACCCCCAAATATAATTATGAATAGCAAACCACTAGTTGTTACAAATACAGGGCTCTGGCAACCCACTCAATTAAATAAACGTAAAATTGTCTTTATTTCAACGAGGCACCTTTTAAAGTTGGTTATAACTTATAATAATACTTGAGGGTGGGTGGGTGTTAGACGAAATCTGATTTTTTATTCGTTTTTAACAACATTTTTTGTTGAATTTTCAAAAATTAGTGAAACACCTTGGTAATTACGTGTCTCCGTTTTGAAATTCTAAAGATTATTACAATATAAAGTACTAGCTCTATACAAACAGTTCAAGACTTATGGAATGTGACGACTTTGCTGAATAGTTACGAAGATTTCACGTATACATTCCCAGCCAAAAGCGAAGTTTAATAAGCATTCTAAATACTTCAAGATACGATAAAAATCTATAAAAACGATAACATTCAGAATATGAAGAGTATAGTTGATGTCGAATTATAATAATAACAATGCTAAAAAGTATATCGATAAGCCAGTTTTCAGAAATTTTTCTTTTTATTTTTGTGTTAAATATGTTATTTGTTCCGAAAACATGATTTTAAAAACAATCGTTTCAGACCCGAAATTTCCGTTCGCAGAATATTGTCACGGCTGTCTTTATGATTTTGTAATGCGAAACCTTTTGTCGGTAAAATGTTAAAAATTCGTACTTTTCAAGCATTTTTTGAAATCACAAAAAGCGAAGTATGGACGCTCTGAAAAATCATTGAAAAAATATATATTTTGTGCAAACCAGAAATTGATTAAATATGTTAAAAAAAATAGTTTAATTGAAATTTGTCGAGCTATGATTTTGAAACTAATTTGTCAATAACTTTTCAGCGTTATTAATATTCATGATCAGTGTTCTTAGTATTTTCTGTATATATATATTAGATTTTTCTTTACCATAAGAAAGTCCAATTGTCATTGAACACATTTTTTGTTGGGAATACATAGGTGACATATTTTTTAAGTTCTGAACATACTATTCCAGCATAATCACCTGTCCTTTCTTTTTACGTTGTCACTTCAAAAGCAGAAGCTGCTAGCATCGTCTGAACATCATGCGATTCACATTTATTTCCCTTCAGTTTATATTTCTTAATTATATTGCCTTCTCGGGCAGCTGCATGACTCTCATTGTCTGTAGTGAACACATGATCATGCGTCTCGAGATCTTTTAATTTCCTCTCAGCTTCTGCGTATGTCTCTAAAACAAATAAATACAAGTGACGCAATGAATATCCAAACAAAGATTGCAACTCAATATTAAGAAGGCCGAATCAGGCAAACAAGTGTTTTTTATTTAATTTTACGGACAACTTTCCCCCTCACAGAAATAAAAATTTGAAATAGTTCCCTCCCTTCAGGATGAACACGAAGGATTTTTTTTGGAACTTGATCAACCGGTTGGGTCAATTAGTTGTATCGAAACCAGATTTATGGGTTTTACATTCTGCGCATGATCCAAAAAACACTGCTCGAAGGATTGGCCTTCGATAGGTTCTCTTTGCAGTTAGACTGTGTACCTTTTAATCAGAGTGATTTTTTTTAAGAGGCCAATCTTTAAAAGGTACATTATTTTACACACTTATACACACATATACCTTTGCTTTAAGAACCTTAAAAAAATCGCTCGAATTAAAAGGTGCACAGCCTAACTGCAAAAAGAATGAGACCTATCGAAAGCCAATCCTTCGAGCAGTATTTTGTTGGATCATGCGCAGAGTGTAAAACCCATAAATGTGGTTTCGATGCAACTAATTGACCCAACCGGTTGATCAAGTTCCAAAAAAAATCCTTCGTGTTCATCCTGGAGGGAGAAAATTATTTCAAACTTTTACTTTGGTGAGGGGAGAGTCCTTATGATAAAAAAAAAACACTTTTTTAACTGACGTCCTCTTGAGGGGACTAGACTACCTAAAAATCATGTTCATAAAATTGTGTTGAAATTGCACATTATAATCGTTCAAATAAATAATTATCATCTCATGAACATTACAAAAAGATTGAATATTTTCATAAGTATAATTGTTTTTTATGTCTCTAGCTCATCTCTGCAAATATTTATTACATTTTCAGCTTGTTACAAGATTAAGGTTGCAGTGTTGGGTCAAATTGGCTTCACAGACTCATTTTTTAAATGAAAATCTTTGTTAAATCTAACTGTAGAAGCTTCTCATTTTATGCTAGTATGCAAAAGTTACAGAAGACGTTTCTGAGACGTTACTGCGATAAACAGTATTAAAAAAGAAAAGAAAAGACAAAACAAGACCTTGCGAACCTAGTCTGGCCAATTCGTGCAGGCTGCATCTCACAACAACAACAAAATACAATTAATACTTGCCGAATGAAATGGGCTGGAAATACAAATATTTTGTTCATGAAAATTATTCTTTCAGAAAAGAAAATGATAGTTTTAGAATAAAAAATATTGTTCTTGAGTGGTATTTTACATTGAAATATAATTGTAGCATAATTTCAATCTCATGATTTTTAAGTAAGTTGAATCCCTTATCAAATACAGAATATTGAATATATCACATACTTGCAGAACCTTTAATTGAAATGCGGTGCTTTGACCACGACAGCAGTGGTTTGCCTTCAGATTTCACGAGATCACTCAATACCCGCAGATTAGATTTTGAGCATTCTGAAATAAACGGCGTGACAAGGTGATCAACGGTGTCATCGTAGATGATCCAGTTCGCTGGCACAATGTCAATACTACGCGTCATTCCTATGTCATCGTCAAACAAGACGAGCATAAATTTCTGTTCGCCAGTCATCTTTCACAGCTGAAATACAATCACCGATGAAAAATTTAGACACATAGTATTATGTATATCGATTCAATGCATGCACGTTTCCGTCATTAAGACAATATTCGTTGCCATTCTCAAAGATGTACATAAAAAATAAATCATAATAAAGATAAACAGATTCGCGAAATTACGCGTTCAAAAAATAATACGATATCGCTAATGAAATAATATTTGTAACAGCTAAGCGCGGGAATCCCGCATTCAGCATACATTGTGTATAAGCAAGCTAAAACTCCAAGTCGAATGCAGGTTAGAAGACGTAAGGCTTTGTGCGACCGTTATTCGTTCTCACGGAATAGTAATTTATTGTTACTCACTATTTACTTGTATTATTAGTCTTAGAAAAAACTCTTACCTTCTTGCTGTCGGTATCAACACAGATGACCTTCAGGCTAGCCCTCTGAGGTCACAGCAACTATACTACAGTAAGCACTGTATATATTTATATACAGTAATTTATACACTATTGTATATATTATATCTTATAAAATCTCAATCTGCTTGAATTACACTCTGATGAAAGACACTCACTTAATAGCCCAAGCAACAATACTGTCCAAACGACACCTATACGATATCCTTTATAAGTTGCCTTTTGGATATGTCCGAAAGATAACTGTAATGTGACTTCAAATGTCTGTCCATATGGACGTTGACTTAATGGCTCCATTTTTAAGTTACCGTAAATGTTCTCAATATAAGTCGTCCGAAAGCTATCATATAACTTTATCAGATGGATATCCATTCCAGGGCATCAAAAAGTTGCCCGAATATCGGTAACAAATATAGATAAAAGACACGTTATCGTAAAGACGTCGTTTTTAAGTCATTTTAAAGACACTCCTTAGAAGTTGTCCTAAAGCGATCATTTCACTTTGTTCGATGGATAACCATTACAGGGCTCCAAATAGTTATCTATTTATTGATATCAAATAGAGATATTAAATAAGATATCTTATTTAATACCGAATAGTTATCTACTTATCGATATCTAATGGACATATTAAATAAGATACACATGAAAGTTATCTCCATTGGATATCGATAAATAGGTAACTATTCGGTGCCTAGTGATGGTTATCCATCGGACAACCCCGGATGTTATCCAGAAGTCATCTTTTTGTATTTCGCGCGCTCTACCAGTATGTTGTCTGTAAGTCATCTTTTTATTCCGTGACGGGAATAATATTTGGTTATCCGAAAGGTGTCGTATCGGTGTCTTTTGGATTTTCTTTGTTCAGCCTTAGCCCACGCGACGATCGAGACACACGAGCCGGCACATCGAAGAGAGGTTTTGAAGAGACGACGTGTGCGTCGTTATTAACAAGTAATTGTTCGTCACCAGGAGAATTTTGGTAAGTACACCGATATATAGAGTGTCTTTTTATTACTCAACGCGGTAAAATAATGAGGGATTATATACGAGCGTATTAACCCGTCGCCTCGCGTGTGCATAACCCAAAAAAAAGGTGGGACAATACTTGTCGGAAAATTTTATTTTTACTCCACCCTTGTATTGCAGATTTGTTTTATAATAATACTTTTTCGGGTCAGGTCGCGCCAAGCTGTCTCAGGAGCTGCGAGTCGAGAGCTGTCGCAGGAGTTGAGTCGAGAGCTGCCCCAGGAGTTGCATCGAGAGCTGTCTCAGGCGGTGAGAGGAATCAGGCAGGCTATTGGTGAATTCCTGAAGGTAAATATTAATGTATAATAAATTATAACTTTTCAATCAATCATGGGGCCACCGCTTAAGCCCTTTGATCATCTTTGCACTCGACAAAAAAGGAGGCGGATAACTCAGTCCATACAAGAAGACAGCACGATTCATCTCATCGAACCAATTCTTAACAAGGAAAATGTAGAAACTGTAAACGCTGTAATATCTCCCCCCAGTAATACTTCACATGATGTATCCGGCTCCTTTGATGCCCTGCTTGAGCTCTCAAACGATGCACCTCTCAATGCACCGTCTGAGGATCCTGTCGATGCTCGCAATATCCAAATCACTCTAGATCAACCGCTGCTTGCTACTCGCACTGACAGTTCTTTCGACCTGTCCACTTTTCTTGCACATTGGGGTACTAAGAATAAAATATCGCATGCCGCTATAAGTGAGCTTCTGGTAGGATTGCAACAATCTGGTCACACTGACCTACCATCCGACGCAAGAACGTTGTTTAGAACCCCAAAATCTATTGAGATGCAACCGCTTTCTTCTGGCTGTTACGCTCATTACGGCTTAGAAAGAGCCCTTCGAGAGCAACTTCTACACGTTGACGCAATGATGGTTCCAGAAATCCTCCAGATCGACATCAGTACCGATGGACTTCCATTATCTAAAAGTTCAAAAAGTGATCTGTGGCCAATTTTGGGGAGAATTACAGGAATCGGGTTTGATTCACCATTTCTCATTGGAGCGTTTCATGGGAGTGGAAAACCGTCCTCCGCTGCGGAATTCTTATACCGATTTATTCAAGAATATTTGATATTGAAGAACGACGGATTTGTACACGAAAATCGTCGGTGTTATTTAAACATCCGCGCAATAATCGCCGACACTCCTGCACGGAATTTTGTAACTTGCTTTCCTGCTCACAATAGTAGATGTGGCAAGTGCATTCAAGAAGGAAAAACGGTTAACGGACGGCGTATTTTCCTTGATGCAAATCCCACTTTAAGAACCAACGCGACTTTTAGAGAAGGATTGCCTACTGCATTTGGACTCATCACATCTCCTTTTGAAACGTTGGGTTTAGACATGGTGAACCAATTCCCGCTTGACTACATGCACCTTCTGTGCTTAGGTGTTATGAAGAAACTGCTCTTGCTCTGGATTAGCAATTCCGGAAAATCAAAAGCTTCGTTAGCAAGAATTTCCGCGTTGAACGATTCATATAGAAGCTTCGTTACATCGATTCCGGTAGAATTCGCGAGAAAACCACGGTCCTTTGATGAAGTTGCTCGGTGGAAAGCGACTGAGTTCCGACTCTTTTTATTGTATTTAGGCCCAATCGTTCTTCCGACTTTCCTAAGTAAGCCGCAGGTAATTCATTTCAACTCTTTAAATTGTGCAGTCCGAATTCTTTGCGACCCGAAACAGTGCGTACGCAATAATCGCTACGCTCAGGATCTTATGATCTACTTCGTGGAAACGATGAAAATCTTATATAACGAAGAGTCAATTGTCTTTAACGTTCACAACATCATTCACCTTCCGGCTGACGTTCTCAATTTTGGACCACTTGATTCTTTTAGTTGTTTCCCATTCGAGAATTTTTTGCACTCGGTAAAACAGACGGTCAAAAGTGGAGCCAACCCTTTGGCGCAAGTCATGAATCGAATAACGGAACGTTCGCGGAATCTCATACCAACGAGTCAATGCAAAACCGGTTATAGCTTGCTCAAGAGGAAACGGCCGGGAGGTGATAAACTTTGCGGCGGATACACAAAGACCCACGAAGGAATCAAATTTTCCGATTTTCTAATAACTGACAAGTCGCCTAACAATTGCTGTTATCTGTTAGATAAGAGCATTGTTCTCGTAGAGGGTATAAGCTCTAGTGATGGAACTCCTATCATAATCGGCCGGAAGTGCGTCGATGTTCAATCAATCGATGATTATCCGATCGATTCTCGGAATATTGGCATTTGCAAAGCGCAAACTTTTTCTGAAATCCAAACGTGGACCGTGGATCAAATCGATCGAAAGGGCTTTCCACTTCCGCACGGGGATTCTTTGTACACTTTCTCTCTCATTCACAGTGATTAGGTCTCGCGTTCCATTTCAAATCATAAATATTTATTCCATTATAATCTATACCGATGTTCTATTCTAACTTTCCCAGCACTTCATTCTGACTACTACGACACTTTCAGCCAATTATTGCTTTGCACGTGCGATTTTTGTTCGTTGGGCTATTTGTGGAATAACAATATAAACATATTTATAATCTAGGAATCCGTTTTCAGATGTACCACCCAAAGATGAGGCGTCGCAGCTTTCACCGGGGGCGTTTTCGCATATCATCCGTTTTTTTTAGATTTCCATGGAGCTCCACTGTGAGATTCGATGATCATGAACAACTATTAGTACGTAATAAATGCACGAATTCAGTCGAATGTGGAACGAACTGGTTTGATAGCGAATAATGTATTGCATTTCTCATTGTTTCGGCGGTGCATTGTGATGTGTGGCGTTTTGTTCCGTTATAATTAGTTTATTTTTTGTTGGTACTGTTTTGTGGTCTTGTTCGTCTCTGGCGCAGTTGCATTTTGATTTTTCACAGATTTGGATGTCCATTTTATTTCTTACACGGTGCAGATAATGGCTACCTTGAAGGGCCAGGCCATGAAGCGTAAAGCGACGCAGCCTTCGCCGTCAGTTTCACTGCGTGAGTTAAATATCTATATTTTATGATGAGCTTTGTTTAATTTCACGTAATAATTATTTTCTGAATCCACAGCTGTCGTAAGGATGATGAACATGCCACCCGCCGCATCATTCCAAGGTAATGAATCTCTAGTGTTACGGCAATTACATTTAATGTAAGTACATGTTGTTGTTTTATTTTACAGCTGACGAATCGCCGAGTGGGGACGTGGACGACAACATCGACGACCTCGAGTATCTCTCGATATTGCGTGCGGAGGCAATGCGCCAAAAGAAACGGAAGACGGTAAGCCACAAGACGGCCGATCTAGACGACGATTATATACTTGAAGGTAAACGAAATAAAATATACAAATATAAAACAATTATAAAATATATAACGGATATATTTATGTTGGCTCTATAAGATTATCTCGACGAGGAAGAGAATGCCGACAACGACGAGCTACCCAACGACAGCGCACGCTCTCGCAGTCCCGTCATTGCACTTCAAGAACCACAGGATCCCGCGCACAATCATGCAGCATGTTGCCGTACGTATTGCGATGGATTTTTAGCATTAATTGATTGTCAATGATGTGTTTTTTTTAAATAATGATGAGTATAATCATCACTTCTGTTTCAGCCGAATGTAGAAGAGAACGACAAGAAGAACATCAAACCGTGCTCCGCCTTCTGCACGAGATCCTGCTAACGGCGAGGAGTGATCACCCACGCAGACAAGAGGCCAACTACCATCTTCTACCCGCGATGCCGTTCGAGGATTTGAAGCAGCTGAAGCAGTTCGACCAGGAGTTAAACGAAAACGTCGAGATGAAACAGCAATTCGTTAGTATTCAAACATAATACAAATAAAAATTATGCATGCACGGCTCGGCAATAACATTGGTCATGTTTTTAGATCGCAAAAATATCTACCATTGGTGGAAAAAATGCCCTAAAAACAATCAAATTTGCGATGGAGGCCGTCATGAGCGACGCCCTCACACAAAAAGTGGTGTGGGTGCTGGGGCCTCCAGAAAAACCGAAGCTGTCGACATTCAACTTTCCAGGATTAATCGTTCGTAAGTATATTTACATTACTTACATGAATCACATTATTTTTAACGGGACGCCATGTTAAAGTCATGCTTTTTATCATGTTTACAGAAATCGTACGGGCTTCGCATCACGACACAAAAATAAAGTTTATCCAGGAGAAGATAGCGGAGTGGCTTCGTCGCGGAGGCGATCGGCTCAAGGCGTCAACGATAGTGGCAACAAAGAAACGCCGTCAGGACGATCGCGAAGGCGAATAATTATTTATAAAAAAAAAGTCTCAAAGCTGTGCCTATAAGGAAAAAAAAATAAATTTTCACTTTTTCTATTTTCCACAATATATGGACTTCATTATTTGAAAGCACCCGATTATATACACATTAATTAATAATTGTTAATATGTATATATCGGTGGCACTCCTCTGGAAAATGTAAAGTGACAAAATTATTTTTATTGTTAGTCCATGCGCCTATTGTTATGTTTCATTATCTTTTTCTAGAACTTTCAATTGTGACTAATAGAAAGTGCTACGGTAAAAACTGCGAAAAAGGTATTGTTAATATAACAATATGCGTATTATGGACTAACAATAAAAATAGTTTGTTGCTATGCATTTTCCAGGGTATACCACCGATATATAAATGTGAAAAAGGATATCCTTTGGATTCGTCCAGTGGATACCATTAAAAAGGTGCCATTACGTCGTCGTTTATATGTCGTCTATAAGTGACCATTAAGGTAACCTTTTTGCCGACAAATACTGGTTAACAACATGACATCATTGCGATATCAGTTATCCGTTAACAAAAAGTTAACGTTTTGATCACCACAAGATCGTGTCCTGTACGTAACATTTTTAATGATGTCGATCAGATATGCCCGTAAGATGACATTAAGTTGTCTTTTCGGTCACATATAGCAGTTCGAAATATGATGCCATTTTGACAACAGTTTTACGTCATCAAAAAGTCATGATTCCGTTACGCCACAGTTATCTTTCTGGCGGACATAAGTGATACTATTTGGTTTACAAAAAGACGTCTTTTCACTGCGAAAAATAGATGTCCCTAACTTTCGTGTGTCATCATTTTGATGCCTTTCGGATAACTTAATGTTGCTTGGGTATTTTCAAAGAAAATCAAATAATTGTAATAAGACACTTTGTATCACCGAAAAGACGCTCGAGAATATCGGGCATGCGCAAACGCGCGTCTGAGCCTGCAACTGCTAGGCGTATCACGTCGAAACTTCGAGCATCGTCAAGCGTCAGGAGATGCCAACTTCTAAAATATACAAATACTAGCAAGAACGCCCGCGCTACGCGCGTGCTTGCTTATATCCTTATGTTGCTACTTAAGTTCGATGAATTTTATATTTTATGCTAGGATTAAACATAGTAAAAATTAAACTATTTTGTTGTAAGAGAATATTAATGTATGAATAATATGTGGTATGCATTATATCTATATATTTCTTGTTTTTCTTGTAAATTCTCCATTGAGATGTAATTAGTCAAGAAAATATTAATTAAGAAGTCCTGTATAATTAGCAAGTATGTCGACGGTTGCATGAAAGATTTGACACTGATTTTAAAAAACCACCACATTCGCCGACTTACACTATTTTAAAATCGGGCCGTGTACGTGACGACAGATCATTGCCGATAACAAAATTGAAATATAAAGGTCTGATAATCTCAAACAAATCGCCAAATAATGGGGTTGCTTTGAAGAATGGAACCATCTTGCAGATCCAAAGTATATACAAAACACAAGACCAAAACAGAATTGAAATAGAAGGAACTGTGTTAAGTGTTAAAAGATCTATCTACACGTATCCATGCGACTCATCAATTTTCAAAATGTGGCGCGTAAAAAAAACACAGCGTAGAAAAACGTATACGATAGAATCAATCGACCGTAAAATGATCATTTTAGATTTAAGTGATGCAGTCGCTGAAAAAATATATGCTATTTCCCTTATTCATGAGGAATAATTCTGTAAGACACATGATATGGGGCATTACATACCGGCCAACCTTTCGGATTGGATCCACATCCTTTTATGTTTTTGCTCTAAATCTAAGAGGCAACCAGAATTTTTATTAGATTTTTTTTTAAACATTAAATATAATTATGATTATTTAAATCCAACATATTGTTAACCCGAACTTAAAAATCGGAAAAAATTCTCAAAAGTCCTAACACATATAGAAATGTTTTATATATATTATTTGTTGTATAAATGTACAATAATAAACAGAAAAAACTATACAGTATTATATAGAAAAAATCTTGGATTTATTTATTGTACAACGGTTAAATGTCTGATCCCAGCCGGATAAGGAGTGCATTTGGCTACCCTGATCGGGAGTGCCTGACCAATGCCTGATCCCGTCACGATGTGGAAAAATATAGCCTAACCACATTTAAAATGTTGTAATGATGTATTATCTCGGCCGGATCAGGGGCGCATCTGGCTACCCTGATAGGATGTGCCTGATCAATGCCCGATCCCGGCATGATATGGAAAAGTATAGCCTAACCACATTTAAAATGTTCTAATGATGTATTATCCCGGCCGGATCAGGGGCGCATCTGGCTACCCTGATAGGGAGTACCTGATCAATGCCTGATCCTAGCATGATATGGAAAACTACAGCCTAACCACATTTAAAATGTTGTAATGATGTATTATCCCGGCCGGATCAGGGGCGCATCTGGCTACCCTGATAGGGAGTGCCTGATCAATGCCTGATCCTGGCACGATATGGAAAACTACAGGCTAACCACATTTAAAATGTTGTAATGATGTATGATCAGGGCAGGATCGGGGCCTTATTTCACGAGCCACATCAGGAATGCCTGACCGATGCCTGATCCTGACCTGATTGGGAATATTTCAGGCTAGCCAATTTTGAAATGTTGTACCGATATATGATCCGGGCAGGACCAGGGCCTTATACGGCTAGCCTGATCAGGCATGCCTGACCGATGCCTGATCCGGACCTGATAGTTATTCAGGCAACCTGAACTAATTTCTGCTCGGGTATTAAGGGCACCTGTTTCGAGTGACGATGAGATTGACGAGGAGATAATCGAGCCTGTTTTCGATTCTCCTCTTGGAGCGTCGAGTGATGAAGGTTCGGATCAACTTTAGTATAGACGTAGACGTGTAGTTTAGTATATAGAATATCTCCGGCTGAAGGGCCGCTGATGGAGAGGACTTAAAATATTTCGGCTTTGGTATCGGGGTATCATCTTCACCGTATGTGGATAGACTTCCCGTACGGTGAAGCTGACCTTTATCCTTCCATTTAATGAATGGGGAAATGGTCACCTCTCTCTTTGTATGGTGAATTCGACTTACTGGTTTCTTGTACACGGCGACGGCGGCACGATCTTTTTATAATACTAGCTTTTTATAATACTACAACGCGCTCGCTTTGCACGTGCTCCTGTTATTTCCACGTCGCACGACTCGCTACGACCGTGCGGCGTTGGTTTAAGGGGGAATATACACTTGGAAACGACAGAAGAAGATAATTTTTCTGGATTTTTTTCAGGGAAACTGTGGGAATGATCGGATCGGGGGTTTTTATAGTTAAAATATACACGTTCAAGAATGTCTTCAATTTTTTTTTATTTAGACATGTTGCAAATTCACTGAGAACTCGAGTCATTTAAGGAGTTCCGTAAAAAAAATCTGCCATTGTGCTTTTGTGCGAAAATCTAAGTTTTTTGAAAAATTCAATTTGGCGTAAAATCCAAACCACTTTACCGATCATCACCAAATTTGGTATGTAGCAGGGCTGTAAGTTATTTTTCGTCTGTACAACATTTCAGTTGATTTGTTGAGATTCGACGTGATTTATAGCAATTTTTTTTTTTTTTTTTTTTTTTTTTTTTTTTCGAAAAATTCAAAATTCTACAAAATCCGAACCGCTTTACCGATTTCGGCGAAATTCAATACCGAACAGCATTGAACGTGTCTTTAGCTATGAAGAACTATTTAGCTAAATCATTGAACTTTTACGAAAAGTAGAGAGTACGACATTTTTCCAAAAAATAAAAAATTCTATATAATCTATACATTTTGTTAAAAATCACACCAATTAAATGCTGTGTGTGTGTGTGTGTGTGTGTGTGTGTGTGTGTGTGTGTGTTCCCGGCACCGAAAATTCAAGTCCACCAGAGCGATCGATGGGCCATTTTAAGACCGCTTTGAGGTCTTAAGGGGGGGGGGGGGGGATGGGTTCGGCGAGAGATTTAGCTATTGGAAATAATGATTCGAAAAATCTGAAAAAATTCTCCTACATGCCTTTTGTTACTGTTTACAACATATTTTTGACCAGAAAAAAAACATCGATTTTTTAGAATCTCTAAATAAAATGATATAATAAATCAAATACGATTGATTGTTAAAAATAGTATACAAAGCACGAAAAAAGTTGGGCAGGTCAGAATATTGAAAATTGTAGGAGGAGATACATTTTTTCAAATGTAAAACAATTTTTTTTTTAGTTTCTAAGTGCCTCTATTTTTTTTTTCGTAAAGTACAGTTAATTTAATCGGAATAAGGTCCTCTAATGTTAATTGATTCGATACATATTTCCAGAGATATGATTTTTTGAAAATAAATGTTATACCTATAAAAATAGGAATAAAATTAGTTTTCAAGAGGGCGATATATTTTTTTATTTATTTTCAAGCACTACTATTTTTGTTCGTAAAGTGCATTTAATTTAATGGAAATTAGGTCTTATAATATTATATTTCCAGAGATATGATTTTTTAATAAGAATAAAATTTATTAAAAAAAAATCATCTCTGGAAATATGCATCGAATTAATTAATATTAAAGGACCTAATTTACATTAAATTAAGTGCACTTTACAAAAAAATAGAGGCACTTGAAAACTAAAAAAAAGTGTGAGTACCAAGGTACTCACGAGAATTGATGTGTAAACATGTGAGCTCGTATCGGTTCCATGGTAGTACATATGGGAACAACATTTGAACCCGGTATCTTGTAATTTGCACAAGCGGAAGATATTTTACGAAAAATATAAAAAGTTATAATATTGAAACCGCACTACAGATTAGCGCCAAATTTGAATTAGAACCTTGTTTGATCATAGTCGAGAAGTATAGTACATTAAATTTAAACCCAATATCTCGAAATTTGCGGGAGTAAATGCTCGAAAGACATTTTTCAAAAACTAAACAACGTTGTAAAATTTTAACCGCTGGACCGATTTGCGTAAAATTTGTACCCAGACCTAGTTGTAAGGCAATCTACATGGGTACCAAATTTAATTGAAATTTGCCTAAAAAGGTTGAAATTTGTTTTTCGCGACAGCAATATTTTGTTTTTTATTTTAAGTAAAATCGAAATTTATGAACATAGAGACCGATTCTTGAAATAAATTCCTCTTCGATACCCAATTATCGTGAATTCACGCGGTAAAATGCAGTTGGAACTCTTAGAATTTACAAAAGATAAAGTGTTTACCGACATGAAAAAAAATAAATAAAAATTGCAATAATATTCACGCTCGATTTTCAGTTAGCCCCTACCGTGTACCGATTGCTAAGATGTTTACACATCAAAAAATTGCTTTCGATTTGAAAAAATGTATCTCCTCCTACAATTTTTAATAATCTGACCTGCCAATTTTTGTTCGTGCTTTGTATACTATTCTTAACAATCAGTCGTGTCAGATTTATTATATTATTTTATTTGGCTATTCTAAAACAAGGATGTAAAGTAGAACCTTGCATATTGCTTCCTCATTATTCTTCGCTTTTTACAAACCTAATATGCAAGGTTCTACTTTGCATCCTTGATTTAAAGAAAAAAAATTAACGTCATTTCTTTTTTTATATTTCGTTATCAGAGCGTTTCCGAAAGTAAATTTGATATTTTTGATATTTATTGGAGGATGCACAGGGAATGAGTGTGCTTTACATGGCATATGTACATAGCGTTTTTGTTTCTTACTTAGTCTAATATGCTTACAGTTTTATCGATACTTTGTACTTTTCTCATTCGCCTTATGCGAGTCGCATGAGCTCGAGTCTGGGCTTGTTCGCGACTGCAATCCTTGCTTACTTAAGTCTAGAGAAATGAAATAAAAATAAAAATAAAATAAAGAAACAATAACAGCAAGAAAAAGAATTAATAATAATTTTGTGCTCCGTGTTGATTCGGTTTAATGTTTTTGTTTTGGCGACAAAAAAAAAACGAAAGAAAAAGAGGAAACGTCTTCTACGTCTACATCGTCATATATTCAGTTATTAGGTGCTTAAAGTTATTATTTTCCCAGCTTTTACGTATTTTTATCGGAAGGTCATTAAATGCCTTGTTGCCTTGGTAGACGTAGGACTTCCTTCCTATTTCTTTGTTAGTCCTCGGGATTTTTGCACTGCAGTTAGCTGCGCTTCTCGTATTTCCCTCATACAATTGATATTCGTTATTCCTTGCTAATTGCACCATAGATTCTCGACTAAAGTATTTCTTTATTGGCAGCACATTGATTTCTTGAAAAAGTCTTTCCGTCGGGAAAAGTCTGTCTGAAATGCGATAACGTATATTTTTTTTCATAATCCAAAATTCCATAAAATCAATAGTTACATATGGTTCGTTGTTAAATTACATATCTATCATTGCTAAGTATTATTTCGTTTACATACAAAATTTGGGCTCGCTATCTCAATTTTTGCAAAAGTTTGAGCGATAACGTCAATTTTTAAAAATTGAATGTTCCATAACATCTAAATCACTGTACCGATTTTAGACACATTTAATAAATGAAATATATGCATAGTTTTTGTAAGAAATCACAGTAACTGAAGAGGGGTTTATACACCACTTGTGTGCAAAATTTCAGCTAGATACATCGTGCTATTCGAGAGTTATGGGCAATTGAATATTCATACTTACGGTCATTACAAATAGAAATATAATTAAAAAAAAAGAACCATAGGCTATAAAACATCGTTTCAAACACCGTTAAATCTCATTTTGATTAGGTACAAAGTTTAACTTTTGTGGAAGGTAGAGCGAAAATCTAAGTTTCTTGAAAAATTCAAATTGGCGTAAATTCCAAACCACTTTACCGATCATCACCAAATTTAGTATGTAGCAGGGCTGTAAGTTATTTTTCGTCTGTACAACATTTCAGTTGATTTGTTGAAATTCGACGTGATTTATAGCAATTTTTTTTTTTTTCTTTCGAAAAATTCAAAATTCTATAAAATCCGAACCGCTTTACCGATTTCGTCGAAATTCAATACCAAACAGCATTGAACGGGTCTTTAGCTATGAAGAACTATTTAGCTGAATAATCGAACTTTCACGAAAGTTAGAGAGTATACGACATTTTTCGAAATAATTAAAAATTCTGTATAATCTATACATTTCGTTAAAAATCACACCAATTAAATGTGTGTGTGTGTGTGTGTGTGCCAGGCACCGAAAATTCAATCGTCCATAACTCAAGAACGGCACGATGGATCGAGCTAAAATTTGGCACGCAAGTAGAGGAGTAGTAACTGCTCTTTAATTGATGCGATTTTTAACAAAATGTATTGATGTATACAGATTATATAGAATTTTTTATTTTTCGGAAAAATGTCATATACTCTCTAACTTTCGTAAAAGTTCGACGATTTGGCTATTTAGTTCTTCATGGTTAAAGACACGTTAAATGCTGTTTGGTATTGAATTTCGACAAAATCGGTAAAGCGGTTCGGATTTCATAGAATTTTGAATTTTTAGAAAACAATACATTTTGCTCTAAATCAAGTCGAATCTCAACAAATGAACCGAAATGTTCTACAGTCGAAAAACAACATACAGCGCTGCTACGTATCGAATCTGGTGATGATCGGTAAAGTGGTTCGGATTTTACGGTATATTTTGAATTTTTCAGAAAATGTAGATTTTCGCTCTAACTTCCGCAAAAGTTAAGAAAGTAAGCCAAACATTTGTACCTAATCAAAATTAGATGCAAAGTGTTTGTAACGGTGTTTTATAGCCGTATACAACATCGATTATTTTTTTAATATACCATTTCTTTATTTATAATGAGCGTAAGTATGAACATTTAATTGCCCATAACTGTCGAACGGCACGATGTATCAAGCTGAAATTTTGCGCACAAGTGGTGTAATGACCCTCGTTCTGTTATTGTGATTTTTTTACGAATGTCTATCCACAGATACCGATGGATTAGCATTTTTAGATAAAAAAAACACGTAAACGCGATTACTCTTTGAGTGGTTGCATCCATAAGTTTCAAAAGTATAACGGTAACGAAAAAAGTTTTAAAGTAGAACTTCGCACATTTCTTCCTCATTAATTTCAATTTTTCACAAAGCTTCCTCTACGAGGAAGCCAAAATAATAAATATCTCCTGATAGAGGTAGCTTTGTGAAAAATTGAAATGAATGAGGAAGCAATGTTCAAAGTTCTACTTTGTAACTTTTTTTTTTCTTTGGCTTGAGCACGAGGCAGCCAACGAAAAGTTACTTTATAAAAGCTTGGGTGTTACATTATGGAGCCTATGTGTGGTGCCTGTGAGAGTTTTCTGTGAGTAGAGTCTATATGAGGTATCGGTGAGAAGTGTCCGGTGTGAAGCGTATGTGTGAGGTGTCTGTTAGGGTGGATCGAAATTTTATTTTTATTTTTTATTTCTTCGTAATAGGTCTTAAAAATTCCCTTTGAACTTGTAGAACGAGTGTTCGAAAACTGGAGCCTATCCGCGATCATCTTCTGCCCGCGCAACTGCCTCGGATCTCAAGAATCTTAAGAAAATTTTGTTTTTACTCTAAGCTCCATAACTTTTTTAGATATCTGGCTGAAATTCGGTTCACAAGAAGATTGTTAACAGACAAGGTTTGAGACTGAATTAGGAAAGAATCCGTTGAAAGGTTCACATTTTATAGCTTGTAAAATATTCGGGAAAAAATTTTAAAAAATTAAAAAAAATATTTTCTACTACAATTTTACAGTTCTTGAGATATTGGCCTGAAATTTGGTTTCAAGTATGTAGATTATTGTAAGACAAGGGTTGGGCTGAATTGGAAAAGAATCCGTGTTATTTCCCAAAGTTACAGATTTTTCGGCAAATATTTAGGGACACACAAAAAATTAAATGGAAGAGTATCGAAAACCCATGTATTTAACTCGTTCGATCAAATGTATCAAATTCGATCGAGAAAATTCGAGGAAGCCAAACTTGATTAATATACTTCCTCATAGAAGTAGGTTTGTAAAAAGCGAAAAATAATGAGGAAGCAATATGCAAGGTTCTACTTTGCATCCATTTTTTATTCATTTTAATTTATCCCTTTTATCGATTTTCTTCAATTTTTATGCCAGACATCCATTAAAACTGTTAGGTATGTAGAACTAATTTTAATTCATTGCTTCAATATTTTCATAAGCTGCAATTATAAAAAATTCAAAATCCTTTAAAATTTGAACCACGTTACACATTGTGACGGAAATTCGGGTTCAATTTTTGTAAATAGTATTGAAATAACGTCAATTAAAATAAAATCAAATCCTCTGCACTAGAGTGGTCGTTATTTGGGGTCCCGACGAATTTTGTTGTGGGCGCCCCCCAAATCGTCTACAAATGTACGAAAAAAAATCTCTGAATAATTCAGATTTTTATTTTAAGACTTAACCCTCCCTCTAGAATCCTTAGTTTTGCTATTTTTAATACATGGGTTTTCTATACACTTCCATTCAATTTTTTGTGGGTCCCCAAATATTTGCCGAAAAATCTGTAACTTTGGGAAATAACACGGATTCTTTTCCAATTCAGCCCAACCCTTGTCTTACAATAATCTACATACTTGAAACCAAATTTCAGGCCAATATCTCAAGAACTGTAAAATTGGAGTAAAATCAATTTTTTTTTTTTTTTTTTTCTAATATTTTACAAGCTATAAAATGTGAACCTTTCAACGGATTCTTTCCTAATTCAGTCTCAAACCTTGTCTGTTAACAATCTTCTTGTGAATCGAATTTCAGCCAGATATCTAAAAAAAATTATGGAAATTGGAGTAAAAACTAAATTTTCTTACGATTCTTGAGATCCGAGGCAGTTGCGCGGGCAGAAGATGATCGCGGATAGGCTCCAGTTTTCGAACACTCGTTCTACAAATTCGAAGGGAATTTTTAAGACCTATTACGAAGAAATAAAAATAAAATTTCGATCCACCCTAGTGTCTGTGCGAGGTGTATGTTTGGGTGTCTATGGGTGGTGTCCGTGAGATATATATGTCTCTATATTATATAAAGATGTTTGATGGGCTGTGGCAGATGATAAATAGAGTGGATGTTGAGCTGCGGCTGCAAACTGCCGCAGTTTGCAGCCGCAGCTCAACATCCACTCTATATTATATATTAGAAAAATCCTAGCCTGGGGGATATTGTGAATCTTAGAACTTAGAAAAATCCTGACCTAGAAGGGGGAGATATTGTGGGACTTAGAAAAATCCTGGCTGGGGGGGGGATATTGTAGGACTTAGAAAAATCGTGGCCTGGAAGGGGTGGATATTGTGGGACTTTTAATATAATTATACTGTAACTAACTATACCGATAGACACGGGGGGTTTGGAGCGCGAAGCGCGCAGGTGGGCGAAGCCCCCCTAGTATTCTATAAAAGCCTCGCCGTTGCTGCCGCCGTTGCCGCTGCCGTGTAAGTATAGTTTTATCGCTTTCTCGAAGAGCTGAAAATTATTCACGTTTTTTTTTTCGTTAATCGCTTCTTTTTCATCAGCGAGCCACATTTTTGCCGAACCTCCCCAGATCGTCCAGATCTGAAAATAGCTTGGAGATGCAGCGAGTGAAAACTAAACTGTACGATAGTTTAAAAACAAAAAAAAAAACCTTTGTAACGCTGATTCTGAGAAATCACGTCACACTATATATGAAGCATTCTCTGCCAATTCAGCCACTTTTTTTTCGATCCTCTCTGATCTGCTCCATAATTGGTAATATCAAAGTACCAGTAAAGGGTACTCCATGTGAATTTTTTCAGATTTTTGAAAACCATATTTTGAAATATACCGTTTTCGTCACTCGCGCATGAAACGCGGCACTTTCCATGGCAGTCTTGCGAGCCGAAAGTAGCCCATAGCATGCCAGTCGTGAACCCGTGGTGAAATGACAGAGTCGGGCATGCGCAGTTCGCAATCGTTCATTTTCGTCCCTTGGAATTTTACTTTCGACGTTTTCGTCTCTATAGACATAACCACACTTTTCAGTGTTCGTCTCGCGCGACTGCCATTCCAAGTGCCGCAGATTCATGCACTCGTTACGAAAAATGTGATGTGCAACGAGGGTCGAATTGGCGATTGAGACTCGTGTGATTGCAGCCCTCGCTTCGCTCGGGCAGCAAACCTCACACTCGTCGCAATCGCCAATTTTCGACCCTTGCTGCACAATATACTATTTTCATTCAAACGCAAATATCTTGGACACTTGAAGTGACTAAAACAAAATGTTTCTACATAAAAGTTTTCTTTTTCTGATACCTTTCGAGCGGTATATTTCAAATAATTTTCACGTTCTGGTAAGAATGACTTTTTACCGAAAAACAGACAAATTATTTTTTTATAAAAAAATATTTTTATAAAAAATTACAGAGTATTCGTGCATGACTACTGATGTTGCAAAAAAATCCCCAGAGTGGCACCGATAGATCTACTGATATAAATAAAATTATTTATGTAAAAGTTCCGAAAAATGGGGGAATTATGTTTATTATTAAAAAACGGTAGTACCAGAAGATCTATTGGTGCCACTCTGGGGATTTTTTTGTATTATCAATAGTCCTGCACGAATACTCTGTAATTTTCTCAGTCAAAAAAAAATATCCGTTTTTTTATAAAAAAATTATTTCGTCGATTTTCCAAATTTCCCCAGGAATCATTTTTTTTTTTATACGGGAACCTCGACCCGTGCCACTCTGGTGATTTTTTGTAGATATCGACGGTCATGCAGAAATGCTCTGTAATTTTCTCAGCCAAAAATAAAAAACCGTTTTTTAATTTAAAAAAATATATGAGGTATTCCATACCAAATCGAACGGTCCAAAACCCGACCCCCTCCAAAAAAGTTGTAAATTTACCACAATTCATTATTATTATAAGGGATTTTTCCAATTTTTTTCAGAATTTTTGGATCATATTTGTTTGAGATTGAGAAAAATTGATATTTTTTTTTTTAAACCCTGTATCTTAAAAACTATTAGTCGTACCAAAAAATGTATGAGACATAAAAGTAGGGGCTTCGAATGAACTTTGTAAAACAAATTTTTATAGACTTTTTCAAATGTAATAAAGATCTATTTCTATGACAATTACACAAAAATATTTTTTTTTCAGTCAATATGTCTGTTTTTATTTTTCTTAAAAAAATTCCAGAATATACTCTCGAGTTTGTAGAGTGACCTTATATTTTTTTTTGAGATGGGCGAAACCCCTGTTTAGTAGCTATGATTAATTTAATATCGAGTTTTTGAAAAAATTAAAAAAAAATAATTTGTCTTTTTTTCGGTAAAAAGTCATTCTTACCGGAACGTGAAAATTATTTGAAATATACCGCTCGAAAGGTATCAGAAAAAGACAACTTTTATGTAGAGACATTTTTTTTAAGTCACTTCAAGTGTCCAAGATATTTGCGTTTGAAAGAAAAACGGTATTTTCCGAAATATGGTTTTCAAAAATCTAAAAAAAATTCACATAGAGTACCCTTTACTGGTACTTTGATATTACCAATTATGGAGCAGATCAGAGAGGGTCGAAAAAAAAGTGGCTGAATTGGCAGAGAATGCTTCATATACAAAAATATTAGGCACATTCTCTTCGACACCTGTTTGCTGTGTTTTCAATACATACGCTAACAATGAACTTTCTTTTCCATTGAAATTATCAGAAGACAAGCGTTATTTGCAATCTCTGTCTGCCGATGGTGAAATTGAGACACCAAAAGCCGTGAAAAAGAAAAAGGTTTTGAAACCTCGTACGACTAAGAAAATTGTTGCAAAGAGGAAGGATCGAAAACGAAAACGTTTAAGGGCACCATCTGTTTCAAGTGACGACGAGATTGACGTGGAGAAAATCGAGCCTGTTTTCGATTCTCCTCTAGGAGCGTCGAGTGATGAAGGTTCGGATCAACTTTAGTACTGACGTAGACGTGTAGTTTAGTATATAGACGTCATTTTGGCTTCAGATAATTATTCGACTGCATGCCCTTTGGTTTCTCTGTCACTTCAAATTACATAATTTCCTTTAACACTTTCACTTTGTCTATCTAAAATACATTACCGTATGCAAAACATCAGAAGAAAAAGGCGAGCTTATGCCGTCAGGAAAAATGTCAATGAAATGTAGATATCGGTATCGGATTCCGAAACCGATATCTACATAATAATAAAGTACAATACCACTAGATAGTCTCACAGACACCCATACAGCCACTCGAAGGAAGACACTCACACAGACTCACACCGACTCTCACAGACACTAAAACTCTCACAGTCTCCATCATTAACCGGGCCCGCGACCCAATTCTAAGTCTTTCTAAGCTGCGCAAGAGAGGACACAGAATATCTCCGGCTGAAGGGCCGCTGATGGGGAGGACTTAAAATATTTCGGCCTTGGTATCGGGGTATCATCTTCACCGTATGTGGATAGACTTCCCGTACGGTGAAGCTGACCTTTATCCTTCCATTTAATGAATGGGGAAATGGTCACCTCTCTCTTTGTATGGTGAATTTGACTTCCTGGTTTCTTGTACACGGCGACGGCGGCACGATCTTTTTATAACTAGCTTTTTATAATACTACGACGCGCTCGCTTTGCACGTGATCCTGTTATTTTCACGTCGCACGACTCGCTACGACCGTGCGGCGTTGGTTTAAGGGGGAATATACACCTGGAAACGACAGAAGAAGATAATTGTTCTGGATCGGGGTTTTTTTATAGTTAAAATATACACGTTCAAGAATGTCTTCATTTTTTTTTATTTAGACATGTTGCAAATTCACAGAGAACTCGTGTGTGTGTGTGTGTGTGTGTGCGTGCGTGTGTCAGTGTGTGTGTGTGTGTGTGTGTGTGTGCGTGCGTGCGTGCGTGTGTCAGTGTGTGTGTGTGTGTGTGTGTGTGTGTGTGTGTGTGTGTGTGTGTGTGTGTGTGTGTGTGTGTGTGTGTGTGCGTGTGTGTTTGTGTGTGTGTGTGGGCACCGAAAATTCAAGTCCACCAGAGCGATCGATGGGCCATTCTAAGACCCCTTTGAGGTCTTAAGGGGGGGGGGGGGGGGGGGATGGGTTCGGCGAGAGATTTAGCTATTGGAAATAATGATTCGAAAAATCTGAAAAAATTCACCTACATACCTTTTGTTACTGTTTACAACATATTTTTGACCAGAAAAAAAACATCGATTTTTTAGCACTGTCGATTTTTTAGAATCGCTAAATAAAATGATATAATAAATCAAATACGATTGATTGTTAAAAATAGTATACAAAGCACGAAAAAAATTGGGCAGGTCAGAATATTGAAAATTGTAGGAGGAGATACATTCAGGGTGGCCGCGGTCAGGGAAAACCGGGAAATGTCAGGGAAAAAAAATGTAGTCAGGGAATCAGGGAAATGTCAGGGAATTTCAACCTTGGTCAGGGAAAAAAATGTGACTGCCATTTAGGGGGGGGGGGGGGGGAAATTTGCTATACAAACTTTTGAATGTAGAAAATTGAAAATTTGTTCCTATATGTCTTTGGGTCATCCAAACAACATACTTCGACCGCAAAAAAAAAACAACATTTTTTAGCCTCGTTGATTTTTTTTACTCCGCAAATTAAATGATATCGAAAATCTGGCACGATTGATTGTTAAGAATAGTATACAAAGCACGAAAAAAATTGACAGGTCAGAATATCGAAAATTGTAGGAGGAGATACATTTTTTCAAATCGAAAGCAAATTTTTTTTTTAGTTTTTAAGCGCCTCTATTTTTTTTCGTAAAGTACAGTTAATTTGATGGAAATTAGGTCCTTTAATGTTAATTGATTCGATGCATATTTCCAGAAATATGATTTTTTGAAAATTAATTTTATACCTATTAAAAATAGGAATAAAATTAATTTTCAGGAGGGCTATATATTTTTTTATTTTCAAGCACTACTATTTTTTTTCGTAAAGTGCATTTAATTTAATGGAAATTAGGTCCTGTAATGTTAGTTGTTACGATGCATATTTCCAGAGATATGATTTTTTAATAGGAATAACATTTATTTTTCAAACAATCATATCTCTGGAAATATGCATCGAATCAATTAACATTAAAGGACCTAATTTCCATTAAATTAACTGTACTTTACGAAAAAAAATAGAGGCACGTAAAAACTAAAAAAAAAAATTACTTTCGATTCGAAAAAATGTATCTCCTCCTACAATTTTCAATATTCTGACCTGTCCATTTTTTTTCGTGCTTTGTATACTATTCTTAACAATCAATCATGCCAGATTTTCGATATCATTTAATTTGCGGAGTACAAAAAATCAACGAGGCTAAAAAATTTTGTTTTTTTTTTTTGGGGTCGAAGTATGTTGTTTGGATGACCCAAAGACATATGGGAACAAATTTTCAATTTTCTACATTCAAAAGTTTGTATAGCAACATTTTTCACGAACCCCTCAACTCCCAGAAAAAAAGGAAAAAACTCTACTAGACATTTTTCTTCCTTTTTCGATTATCTAGTGGCGAGTTCTCCCGGATTTTATTTTTAGGCGCTATGAATTATATTTATTTGCTATTTGAAAACTTTGTCCAGCAATATCTTCGTCAGATAAACTCCCATAAAAAACCTATATTAGACTTTTTTTTATCCTTTTTCGATGGCGGTTTGTCCCGGATTTTTAATAAGTGCGACAGCATTTTTTTTTTGCCATTTTAAAACTTTGTCACACGATATCTTCGCCATATTAGCTCCCAGAATTTTTTTTTTTTACTTTTTTAAATTCTTTTTTCGATTATCTAGTAGCAGGTCACCCGGATTCTTTTTCAAGCGCGATTAAATTTTTTTGTAGCTATTATTAAACTTTGTTCAGTGATATTTTGGTCAGATCCACCCCCCAGCAAAAAATGCTATTATACTTTTTTTGTTCCTTTTTTGATCATCTGGTGGCGGGGTTTCCCGCATTTTTTTAAAAGTGCGATGCAATATTTTATTTCCGATTTTTAACTTTATCACGCGTTATCATCGCTGGATCAACCATAAAAAAATTATATTTTACTTTTTTGTTTCTTTTCCGACTATCTAGTGGCGGCTTTTGCCGGATTTTTTTTTTAAACCAAAGGAATTTTCTTTTTGTTATTTTTAAACTGTATCACGAAATATTTTTGCCGAATCAACTTTCAAACAAAATGTTCTACAACTGTCTCTTATCGTGTTATTGATATGTTGACGAACAGTTCCGCTAATGTTTGACTTTCTCTCAAAGAAAGTTTTGTTCTGATGTCAATTTCATACAATGCGTCAATTTCAATTGCCACGAATTTCAGACGTAACGATAGATCTATTAGGCTGGAATTCTGGGGTTTCCCGGTTCAAACCCGAATCGTGTTGTAATTTTTTCTCGATTACTTAAAAATAGTTTAAAAATATCGCACTTCAAAAAAATCCGGGATAACCCGCCACTAGATAATCGAAAAAGGAACAAAAACTAATAGTATTTTTTTATTGGAGTTGATCCGACGAAGATATCGCTGGACAAAATTTTTAAACTCGGGTGTTACATTATGGCGCCAATCTGTGGTGCCTGTGAGAGTTTTCTGTAAGTAGAGGCTATATGAGGTATCGGTGAGAAGTGTCCTGTGTGAAGCGTATGTGTGAGGTGTCTGTGCGAGGTGTCTGTGAGATATATATATATGTCTCTATATTATATAAAAGTCTCGCCGTTGCTGCCGCAGTTGCCGCCGCCGTGTAAGATAATCGAGAAGGTCAGAGATGCCTGGCCTCTTGGGCAAAAAATCTTCTAAGTAGTCCCTTTGCGTTGTCTGATAGACCAGAAATATTCTAAGTCCCTCTTTTGCGAGGTCTGCTAGGTCCGAAATATTCCAAGTCCCCCCTCAGGGACTAAGAATGTTTCGGGCCAAGGCGTCGCTTAAAGCAGGGGCTTAGAATATTTTGGGTCCAGGGGTCACTTCAAAGAGGGACTTAGAATATTTGGGGTCGAGGGCCGTTTAAAGGGGGAGACAGAATACTTAAGGCCGAGTCCCTTTTAGCTGGCCCCGTGGGCTGAAATATTCTTTTAAATATTTGTGAGCGCGCGCACTACTACAACCGCTAGTATATATAATATAATCGATTCTCACATATTCTATCAGAAGACGGGGATGATCAGGCAGTGAGGAAAGCGTGTGGTTTCACGGCGTCACCTGGTGGAAGTTAGTATAAACTTTACATATATTTTTCATATTCAATACTTTTGGGATATATTTTTAACGTGGAAATTTTATACACAGATGGATTGACTACTCTTAACCATCCAACCGCGTACATTTTCGTTATTCTATGCCTTCCAAATATCCGAATTCCTGTATCATTTTCTCTTTATCCACTTACATGCAAATAATCAGGCGACAAGGCCGACATTCCGACATCAAAATCAAAAAAACGAATTGTCTCCCAATACGTCCCAACACCTTTGAATGTAGAAAAAACGGTATTAAACGAAAAGATCCAAATCGAGGCAAAGGATCGACGTGACGATCGTCGATTTGACGATTCCGAAAACTATTCGTCGACCAAACCTAAGAAGCGAAAAAAAAATGTCGAGTCGAACCAAAAAGAGACGACGGAACCGACGAGTACTGATCGATCCAACAAGAATCTCCTTGATGCACCGAAAGCAGAAGGTTTGCATAAAATGATGCATAATTCATTATCTAAACCAACACAGAGACACTGCGCGCACTATTAGACGACAAGAAGATTCCTTACAAAATTCGATCTCAAATTCGATGCTAATTTCGCATTTCCTAAGAAATTCACACATTTGGAGGCGGACATTTTTTTATGACTTCGTTTGTGGCAAGTTGTGCTTTGTGGTTTCCTATTTAAAATAAAAATGTTCAGAAACCATTCAGAAATATATTTTATGCAAAAAATTACAATTGTCCATTTAATATGTTGTTTTGGCGTCAAAACGCTCCCGCGTCTCTTAATATATTTTGTTGTAGAATACGATTGATACCTCGGTCTCCCGGATATTCTATCGCGAAACATATTATATGTATAAAAATATCGAAATCCGCAGTTTATTAAAAAAACGGTCACAAAAAAATGTCGCTAATGATCTAAAGACTATATCTTAATTTTTTAATCTGGCACTATTTTAGAACACCTTTCGATGTTTATATTAAATGTCGTACTAAACTACTTTTAAACATTCTGGAAATTCGGTAACAGTCCTGGAAATGTCCTTCAATTTTATACAGTAAAATTATTGCACAACATGAAAGATTGTGATCGGCATTTAATTAAGAACTTTTTAATTTGAACGTAAAGGTCCAGTAGTTGCCGGCGCATCCAGCGAGGCATTGTTGATGGAGATTCTAGGATTGCTAAAAGAAACAAAGAAACGTGTTGACGATCACGATAAGCTCCTACTGTCCCAAGAGTCATGTACATTGTCGAGTACATCAGTGGGATCAAATCTGGTGCAAAGACGATTACCTCCAACTTCGCCGGTAGACAGTATCGATGCTCGTAAGAGGCAGAATGACAGAGATCGGTGCGTCCTGAATACCGTTCAAAAACCAGGAACGAGCGGTTCGCGACCTGGAGAGGTACTATGATTTTTAATCAATAAGATAATAATAAGATTTTCTTTAATTTAAGTTGAAAGTGGCAAGCACGAACCGTACTGCCCCCCACCCCCCACCCCTCACCTTTAGAATTTTATTAAATTTCGAGTAGACAGTCCGTTAACTAGATTCATTCGAATATTTAATCCGGCAATGCTAAGGACTTCTATATTTTATGGTATTGCAGGTAGAACTTAAACCGGAGTCTGGCGTTTTCATAGACTCTACTGACCTAAAGTTCATCCGTCGGTACAAAAAAAAGCCGGCTGAAACAGCGAGGCGTCTGATGAAATGTCTAATAGGTGCAGATGAGTTGATTAGCATGACTGCTCGTGGGACCAAAGATAAAAAAGGAATCCCAAAAATGATACTAGACGCTGTAAAGTGTAAGTAGATTAAACATTGTGAAAAAACCCCCCTTAAAGCCTAATTAAAGAATCTAGGGGGAGATATTGTTTTATATATACGCATCTTTAACCCCATACAATTGATTGTTCGTAATAGTGTTCTGATCATACGGAAATATTTCAGGCTCGAATATGAAAAATTGTAGATGAAGGTTCTTTTTTTGCAAATAGAATATTTGTGAATTTACATGATCAGAACACCATTGCTTTCAATCGCATGAGATTCATGATGCCGTTTTTTTTTTCTTTTTTTTTAATAAATAAAAAAAACTACTTCCTTACCTGAATCGTCGGACCGCCCCAGCCCCCCCCCCCCCCCCCCCTCCCGCTATATTGATGGAAGTTATTTTTTTTAGTATAAAAATTGGCTTAAGTTTCGATATCGCCTTCTATTTGATTTTCTGAGACTATCTCTGATAAAAGATGTATCTGATTTTATTTTAGATTATATCGATGAAAACTGCAGACCCGAACTCGACGACGTTGAATATATACGGATACTGAATCAACAGATCTCAAATTTACGACATCCGAAGCCGTCAACGAAAAAACAGGAAACCGAAGCCGTCGTCGAAAAAACAAGTTCAAAATCGGATGATGAAGAATCGGTATAGAGCGGATCTAGTTGTCATAAGTCATCTATTTTTCAAAAGTCGTATAATGTTTTCTATAGTTCATATAAAGTTTCTAAAATTACTAACGTTGTAATATATAAGGCATTCTTCGCCAATTCAGCCACTTTTTTTAAACTTTTTTGATTAGTCCCATAATTGGACACATTGTAGTACCACTTGAAAGTACTCTCTCCTAATTTTTTCAGATTTTGAAATCAAATATTACGGAAAATCGGCTACTTCTTTAAAGTCAATATATCTTGAAAAATTACAGTCACAGAAAAAAATTGTTTTAACATAAAAGTTATAGTTTCAAGTAAACTTTTCAATGGAATTTTCAAAAAAAAAAAAATTATCGGCAAGATACAAATATTTTTTCGCCAAAAGTGATAAACCAATACTTTCCGACAAACAGAGTTGGGAAGGCAAAAAAAAGAGAGGAAGCGTTGTGCAAATATAATTTGCAGCTTTTTTTTTTTTTTAGTGTTACAAGGGCGGGTAGGGAGTGATAGGAGGTATCCACCTCCTATCACTTCCTACCCGCCCTTCGTTACGCTACCTAACCTCCCCATGCGACCGCAGCCGACTTAGCACACTGTACCCCATCCGCTGTGGGCACGGGGAAACTGCGGAAAACTCGTGCCAGTACAAACGGCATTATATTTCTCCGATTATCCGGTGTATACACGAATGTAACGATGTTACATTAATGTAGCCACCATAGTATTAAACAAAATGCCTCCCACTGACTGGTTGATGTGCAAGCTGATGTAAGCGGTCTCCCATCCGAGTAGTGGCAGCATGACATGCTGCTTAACTCGGGGTCAGCCGAAGCTGCACGCCGACCACACAACCACCAGTGTCTGTGACTTTTCGGGAATTTTATAGCTATACGTATCGACGGTCTGACGCGAATTTTGTTTCGGTCTGAGAAAGATTCCAGTGTCTCGGGAAAATTCTCGGCAATAGTCCGACAAAGACGTCATTTAGTCTTAGAAAGAGTCTCGGCGACTTTTCGGGTATTTTATAGGTATCCGCGTAGATGGTCTGACGAGAATTCTGAAGTCCTGGAAGGAGTATTGGCGACGGTCTGCGAAAAACTTAATAGTCTAGGGAAAGGTATCGGTAACAGTCCGACAGAGACATCATTCATTGTTAGAAAGAGTCAATGTAAAATCATGACAAGGACTTTTCCTGAATTTTATAAGTATCCGAATCTACAGTCTCACGCAAATTCGGCAGTCCTGGAAGGAGTCTTTGCTGAGGTCTGTGAAATATTCGAGTCTCGGCAAGATAATAGGTAACAGGCTGACAGAGACGTCATTCATTCTTAGAAAGAGTCTTGGAGACAGTCTGACAAAGACTTTTTGGGGATATTGTTAGTATCCGTATCGACGGTCTGACGTGAATTCTACAATTCTGAAGAGTCTTGGCGACGGTATGAGAACAACTTCAGAGTCTCGGGAACGGTCTCGGTAACAGTCCTACAGAGACATCATTCAGTCTTAGAAAGAGTCTTGGCGACAGTCTGACAAAGGCTTTTTGGGGATTTTACAGGTACCCGCGTCCATGGTCTAACGCGAATTCTGCAATTCTGAAAAGAATCTTTGCGACGGTCTGAGAAAGATTCCTGAGTCTCGGGATAGGTCTCGGTAACAGTCTGAGAGAGACATCATTCAGTCTTAGAAAGAGTCTCGGCTACAGTCTGACAAATTCTTTTCGTTGATTTTATAGGTATCCACGTCGATGGTCTGACGCGAATTCTGCAGTCTTGAAAGCGTCTTTGCGACGGTCCGAGAAAGATTCCGGAGTCTCGGGAAGAGACTCCGTAATAGGCTGAGAGAGACGTCATTCAGTCTCAGAAAGAGGCTTGGCAACAGTCTTTATAAGATTCTCCAATCTTTTTCTGACCATCGTGCCGATGGCGTACGACGAAAGCTTTCTAGTCTCAAAAAGAGTATTGCCAAGAGTCTTCGTCCGGACCACATCCGTTACCCATTTTACGATTCTTGGCAAAACCCGCTCCAAGGCCCTTTATAAGAGGCTTGCAAGAACGCTTTACAAGACTTTTGCCAATACGGTTCGCGAGACTCTTGCTAGTACTCGTTCAAAGACGCTTGTTAAGACTCTTGGTCAGCGTTCCCTCAAGACGCGTGCCAAGAGCCTCTGTAAGACTTTTGCAAAGACTATTTTTTTCCACGCGGGTCATTACCGATTGTATGGTAATGTTGGCATTGCGGTCAGGCAACAAAATTTTCTCATATCATCGATTCATAGTCAATCGAACCACGAATATAATAAGTAAAAAACAATGGTCTTGATATTAAAGTTTGTATGTTTTATCGTTGGATAAGATCAACCCTCAGCTAAGAATGCCGCAATTGCGCATGTATTGGTGGAAATTAATATGCAATTTGTATTCCCTTTTAATTCGACAGCAAAATTAAATTTGCTGTTGTCTGTTGTAATGGTACATATGAGGGTCAAGACTGTTATGTTCTAAGGGTAGTTGCGGGGTCCAATCTATTGTTTCCACGGTCGGACCCCGTATTCACCTTTACAGCATAAGAATCGGAGCCGAGGTGTACCATTATATATCAAAACGAAAGATGGCTTATCTTTCCACTTTCGATTTACGCAAGTTCGTCATAATTTTAACAAACCAACGTCAGGGCACATGTAAGTCGGTAACAATATTTTCTATATTTATGTCTTTATTAATCGTTCATACATAAGATCTATCTATTTATCTTTGGCCCAAAAGAGTGCAGGATCGGACTTATACGAAACAACAACATGCAACTTACATTGTACGTAATTCAGAAAATGAAATTTTCAGTTTTGTATTGTAACAGTACATGTAGGGACCAAAAAGTACGACATATGCGTAATCCTGGTTTCTGTATAAAATATGGATAATATGGCATATGTTTGTTCGCTTCCTAGAATGGATCTACGACCTTCTTAAGAACTTAAAATAGACGTTAAGAATTCACCAACAATGTGAACATGCTATGTAAATGTCACTTTTTGCGAAGAATTACTTAAAAAATTATATATATGTTTTTCTTGATTTCGGCAATTTCTGTCCCGCAAATAGTCAATGTGCATCGCCGGAAAGTGGTCTGTAGAGTTTATCGATTTTAAAGCCATCTCCAAATTATGTCGTAAAAATGGTTGAAAACATCTTGTTAAGATTTATTACCAGAAGATCATAGAGTTGCGCATGCACCGGATACAACTGATAGTGGACATTTGTGTTGGTACAATGAGCCATATAACTAGTGCAATTGGGTTGTTATACACATACTTGCTTATGTCGGAAACGAAGCACGAAACTAATTTTTGTGTTCTATTATAACAGTAAGTGCAGGATCCAGTAGCAGTATTGTAATGGTGATTATGAGTACCGACAATGAAAAGAATGTCATGGTCCCCATAATCACCTTTACTGTACTGCTGTTGGCTCCGACATATACCATTACAATAGAACTCCAAAAATATGTTTTTGGTTACTAAGTATTATTAATAATATTGTTATTAATATTATCATTAGTATTATTAATAGTATTATTAACAATGCTTCGTAACCAAAATCATATTTTTTGTTGTTGTATTGTAAGGGTAAATGTTGGAGTCCGCCGCAGTAAAGTAAAGGTGATTATGGGGACCAGGCAATTCTTTACAATACAACGCTACGTTGATTGCGGGGACCGACTCTAAGAACAATAGCTTGGTCCTCATAATCACCCGTACAATACTGAGACTGACCCCGACAGTTACCGTTACAACAAATGAACACACGGATATGAAAACATGTCGCAACTTATCGACACTATTCTTCACGCTCTATTCAAAAGTATATTATTAGTGCAATTGCGTTAATGTACTCGTACTCGTTTCCACAATACTTCATTCTCAGCGTCAGTCTTTCGCGAAACTCTGGCGTCGCTGGAAGTGATTTGCAATGTTTGCTCTCGTTTTGTTTGATGATGGTATTTACCATATCTGCACAGAGGCAGATATAAGTTAAAAAAATGGTGAATGTGTCATTAGGTACAAAGGATCACGATACGCAGGATCGGTTGTGGAATTAAATAGTAAGTATAATATATTTTATGCACATTTAAACAAGTGCCATTGAGAGGCATCTTTGTTTTCTCATCTTTTCTTTATGTTACCTGAAAATGAATATAATTTTTATCGATTTTCGTGTTATTAATTTTCAATATATTCGAAATCCTTATTCGTCCATATTATTAAAAGATTATCGAAAACAATAAAAAAAACTTCTAAGTAACCGACGCTTTGAACTCGATGGAATTTTCGAGAAAGTGATGCAACACTCACAAAGTCACGCCGCGAATGAAACTATATTTACTTCCTACTTGTTCCCCTTGTTCTCTTTTGTGTCTCTCCTTCTCCTTTGTCTATACCGATTTACTGACTTTCATCGGCATTTTATCGTCGGCTGACCGTATTTTACTCATATCTGATAAATAGTTTCGCTTTTTTCTAAACATAGAGAGCTCGAAAAGGCAATAAATACGGATATATTGTGAAAAATATATTTTCATTCGTAGAGTTACTTTGAACGTGTTGCATCACTTTCACGCAAACTGTATTGAGGTAAAAGCGTCATTAGTTTCTTAGAAGTTTTGTTCACCGTTTTCGATAACCTATTTACAATATTAAATTACGTAACTTTTTATTAAAATTTTTTTAATCTAAACAAAAAGCGTTAATGGATTGAACTATCCTTGGTCATAACTACACTTGTGTAAAAAGTGTTAGTTCGATAGATTGAAGTTTGCATCTGCAATTTCGTTGCAATAATAATAAAAAAAGCTCTCTGCATTTCACGTGGTTGAGACTGTGAGAATATCTTATCTATAGCTTTTCTTTTTCTGAAGTCACATTGCCTTTAATTAATTTGTTTCACTTTTATTCTTGCATTCTATATATTTTTTTAGATTCTCTTTTTTATCATTTACGTTAATAAAACTTTTTTGAATATGTATGAGTCATTCCACGGTATTTCACACAGCATACAACTCGACCGTCTTCAATCATCTTGTAATTTTTTTATGTTACTGATAATATTGATCGGAGCATCTGTGAATTTTATTTCGATTTCATTTTTAGATGTGTTCGATTTATAAAATAAAAAATGTTTAGATTTTTAAAAAGATTTAAAAATCCAACGTCAAACGGAGAAATCATATGGACAAAAATAAACAGGTTAATTTTTTCGTAATTCACCACAGTCATTACGAAAAATGATCAAAGTATTTCAAATAAAAAGAAAATACAGAATCGGCGGTTGCATGCTTAGTGAAATGTTGAATTTTCGTTTTTGGCAAAGGCGTTTAACGGAAAATCTGTAAAATTTCGACCGTTTTTAATCGTAAACTGTCTCCAATTACGAAAAAATTAATCTGGTTATTTTTGTCAATATGATTTCTCCACTTGACGTTGGACTTTTAAAACAATTTTTAATTTTTAATTTCATAAATCGAACAGATCTGAAAATAAAATTATGAAAAAATTCATAGAAGCTCCGTTCGGTATTATCAATGACATTAAAAAATGAGAAGATTAGAAAAAATAAAAAAATCTCGATTACAAGAATCCTTTAAAAAAACTATGGAAGGAATAATTTCTCCATCATGGGCTTATGTTTAGAATTTTCTGCATTCAATATAGTATTTCCGTGATTTTTAAAAATGAAATATTGTTTTTTAGGTTCTCATTTAAAAAAAAAAATTATAAAAATTTAAAAAATGTTTATCGTAAACTGTGTTGAATTATGAAAAAAATTGGCCTAGTTATTTTTGTCAATATGATTTTTCTTTTTTATTTGCAATAAAAAATGTTTTATTCATATTAAAAAAGTAAACATGTTGAAACTTTTTTATTTGATTTCACAGTAAAGAAAAAAGTGCTTGTCGCGTTGAAATCCCGACTAGAAGGAGAGCAATGGGGAAGCAAAAGCGACTCTCACGAGGAAGACAGCGATCAAAAGACATCGACTAAAAAAACAGGTACGTAGAGACTCTCGTAACGGCACACTCTTATATGTTTACTTATTTGCGAGCTTTAAAAATTAAATAATAAAAACAAATTATTTAGTTACAAAAAAGCGCAACCTGCGAAAATGTTCATCGACGAAGCTGAAAGATGAACAGAAACATGTAAATCTCAAGAAATCGGTGGAAAAGAGGGAAAAGGGTTTCGAGGTGGAGAAGCGAGTGGAAGCAAACAGCGGCATTGAAACCGATTCATCGTCAGTGTTGAGTAAGGAGGCGGACACTCCAATGCTGAGTATAGGTGCATTTATAATATTTTGATGGACGTTTGTTTTGCTTACTTATTGCGATTGAGTTAATCATTGACATTATTTTATTGCTGATTTTATTTCAGAAAAGGAAAAAGAAAATGATAATTCCTTGACGTTGGAGCAGGAACCAGCTCCGTCTGCTACAGCCATCGCATCGAACACGATCGAAAGCTCAGACGGTCCAAGCTCCAATCTCAACGTTCCGACAGGTATTACGGGCGCACATTGCGGTTCGCAAATTTAACATGAAAAAATTTTCATGGGAAAATTTAACTTCCTCTATGAGGAAGCAAAATAAAATGATTTCGGTATATATTTGAAATAAAATTGCAATAGATGAAGAGCTTTTACTGGTTTACTTGCATGTAAAATATTAGCTGTATTGCTCAAGTAATTCTCAATGAACAGGTCTTTCATTTTTTTAATAATAGCAAAAAATAGTTTTTCATAAGTGCGGGTATGTTCAATGTTGTATAGTATTTAATTTCGACGAAATCGGCAAAGCGGTTTGGATTTTACGGGATTTTGAATTTTGTGAAAAAGGGCGTGGTCGCTCTAACTTTCGTAAAATTTCAGATATTTTGCTAAATTATTCTTCATAAGTGCAGGTACATGTAATCTTGTTTGGTATTGAATTTGGCCGAAGTCGGTAAAGCCATTTAGATTTTATGAAATTTAGAATTTTTTGAAAATTTGTTTTTATTACCATAACTTTCGTAAAGCTTGAGCGAGCAAACTCGGATTTTCTACATAAACGAAGTACTATTCAGGGATGATTGGTATCATATTTCGGAAGTTAAAGCAATGAAAAGTGATAAATTCCGTAAAATCTGAAACACCTTACGCATTGTGACGAAACTCGATATTAGACAGAACCGAATAATACGTCGTATATGTAGCAAATTTTGACTCGGCAGCCTAAGTTTTACCAAACTTAGTATAATAACGTAAATTTTTATCGAATATCTCAAAACCTCGTAAGATTTGAACCCCTGTACCGATTTTAGCCAAATCTTCAAACATACTTGCACTTATAAATAATTGTGTGTTTCATTATTAGACATTTTATGGAAGCTAGAGCGATGACGCCCTTCTAAAATAAACTTAAGAAAATACTTAAAATCTTAATGTCCACATGCATTTTGTTATAAATTACAGCAATCAAAGCGGGGTAACTGCTTCACTAGTGTGTCAATTTTCAAATGAATCGCTTAAATGATTTTTTAATTATATGCGAATTGAATTGAACCTACACACGCGGACATTTTTTCTAAATTACTTTTCTTGACATATTGGGCTATTTTGTGTAAACTGACATGAAACTTAAAATAAATAAAATTGATAAAAACAAAGACTCCTATGAAGAATTAATAGACAATTAAAAATCTTTAAAAAAAAATTACCAAATTCAAATCATACGGCCAACGCTTCACTATCCTTGAAAAAAAATACTTTGAACTTACAGTACAACAAAAAAAGCTTAACTTGGAGTGTAAATTGACAACAGGGCACAATACACGTACGTAATATTATTAATACAGAAATACTTTAAGATTACAGCGCGGTTTTCCGGAACAAGCATATTTTTATTTAGCAAGCATATTTGTGAGATTTTAATAATGACTTACGAAAATCAATCATGTTTTGACAGAAAATGCTGAATCGCGAATGATTTCAATAAAGACGGTAGGAGATCAAGTAGGTTCAATTATAAACGAGCCGCTTAAGGATGAAGGAACAGAACAGGAATTATTTAAATCATCCTCAATTTTGGAGCCTGAGTTGCCAGGAGATAATAGTATCTCACTCATCTTACCGGTTAATGACGGTTCGTACATTTAACACTATATCTCCTAATAAGCATTACGCAGTGTTATACTGTTATACATTATGTAATCTGCAGATTTCTATGATGACCTGAATGTCAGTGATAATTGGATCTGGTCGAGTCAAGTCTTCACCGTTTATGACACGAATGGTTCTATGATGGAACAGAATAATAACCTGGAATTAAATTCAGGCAACCTCCTAAAACTCAACAATACTAAGGAAGATGCACCCGGGCTCATCACGTAAGTTACGCGCTAGTGTAATCTTTTATTGTCAATTCATTTTATGGCAAGCTTTTAGTAATACTAAAATTTTTATATCGTTGACCATAGGCCTAATGCTACAATCACAAACCCTAGATCGGAAGTTATTTCCCCCGTGACAACACTTTCGAACCAAGGTTATGATGAAGGTAAAACTTTTAACGGATTATAGTCACTCAAAAGATTTTGGCGTAATCTTATTTTCCGATGCAATTAACTTATGCACTTTTTATAATTACAGAAGAGAAGCATGAGGATTCTCATACCGACCATTCAAGTGGTTCCTCCTATGTGCCTGAACAAAACTATTCAGATGATAGTGTGGATGAAGAAGAAAAAGGAGAACCTGCTGATAATACAGGTGAACGACTCACGCATAATGCCTCCACCAAAAACTCGAAGAATGCCTCCACCGACTTGGACGCAACACTCGAGATCAACAAAGTTGGACATAGTGCGCCTGACGATAACGACATGTTCGTAAGGACTGTCGAATCCGGAATCAAAAAAGATTTTTGTATATATTGTAAAAAGGATCAGGGAAAGTTAAGCCGGCACGTCGTTAGACAGCACAAAACGGAAGAAGATGTTTTGCAATTTTTGAGCTGTGAGAAAGGTACTGAGGAACGGAAGAAAATCATGGCAAAAATTCGCAAAAGGGGTTGTTACGTCCTGGCTATTTTTCTTGTCAATTATTATTATTTATTCTTAATATTATTATATGCTAGTAAATCCTTTTGTCCCATCGTTACCTCCAATATCCAATATTCATAAACTGCCTTCTTGCCTTTTCCACATTCCAACCCCGGTTCAATGCTCCCTAAAAATCATCCGATGCCAAATCCTCGGGTGCATTGAACATTCACCTATAATCCCGCTGACTAATTTCCGCTCCCTAATAATCAGCAATTCCTTTCAATTTCCTATAAAATCCATTGACCACACGGGCCACGCACAGTCAGCACCTTTTGGGCCTCCCCACGATCACTAAATTAACTCCCACTCTTTACCCACCCAAGTCTTCTTGGTCAACCTCATTCCCTCAACTAATCAGTCTCATTCAAATCTTCAAACAGTAAACAATTAATAAGTATTTAGTCCGTTTAAGTGCCGCGTATTAAATAAGTGTAAACTGTCACCAACGTGACTAGTTATAAGTTCAAGCGTACCGTTCCAAAACCTCAGTTATATATATTTAATCGTTAATTGTAATTGCGTATTATTATTTCACTTCTTAGTGAAATAAGCTTTATAAATAAACCATATAAATTTAAAGAGATAAAACAAAAATCCAAAAACGTGGAATTTATTCCTTTACGGATATAAAAACCCATCCAAATTAAAATACAAGTAATGTATGTATCGTCTCGATCAATAGCCGTGACGTAACAGGGGTCAATTTTTTTTCAATACTAGTCGTGCAGTGAATACTGGCGAGCGAAAAGTGTCGAGACGGCCAAATGCGAAATATAAGAAGACCGCGACTGATTTTGCAACGTGCCCATCGTGCCTCGCGGATTATGCTAAAAGTTCACTTCGACACCACTACAGGCGCTGCGGCAAACGAAATTCTGCCAATCGCAGAAATATACTGTTAACATCGAAACAGCTCACCGGCCGGATTCATCCAAGAGCATGCGAAATTCTTCGCAAGAACGTTTTTCCGACAATGCAAGAGGACGACATAGCAAAGGCTATTCGATATGACGAGTTTGTCATTCTGTTCGGGAATAAGATGTGCGAGAAATACAAGGACCGGCATTTTTATGACATGATCCGTCGAAAACTGCGACAATTGGGAAGGTTCCTCATCGAAGTAAGGAAGCATGATAAAAGTATTCACGATTTCTTCAGTATCTTCTACCCAAAAAACTACGATGCCGTAATCACTGCCGTCCAATCACTCGCTGGTCTCAACGAGGCCGGTACAGGTTTTAAAGTTCCCTCTCTTGCGATTTCACTCGGAACTTTAATAAAACAAATCACAAAGCTCTGCGTATCAGTATGGATAAAAAGGCAAAACAAAGATCGTCAAACGTATGTTGAAGCCTTTTTAAAACTGTTGATGGAGGATTACGCGACAAGCGTTATGCGTACTGCTCTTGAAACTCAAGCTCGTAACAAGCGTTTGGTAAAAACGGTACTGCCGTCTAAAAATGATATACAAAAACTTCAAATATATTTAAAACAAACCGTCAACGAAAATTACGAAGCTCTGAATAAGAAGTTTTCGAGACATGTTTGGATGAAATGGGCTGAGGTTACTTTAACTTCTATGCAGCTTTTCAACAGACGCCGAGCCGGAGAAATAGAACGGATATTCATTGAAGATTTTGAAAGTCATCAAAAGTTCGACCAAAGCACTATCGGCGAGGCGTACGCGAAATTCCAGCCAGCAGAAAAGCAGGCCGCAATGAAATATGTAAGATTTACAATTCGTGGTAAGCTAAGTCGCACTGTGCCAGTATTGTTACACAAGGATCTTCTCGCATGCTGCAAGTTATTGCTAAAATACAGATCGGTTGCGGGCGTGAGTTAAAAAAATCCATACTTCTTCGGAATTCATGGAACAATTAAGGGAGATTACAGGTATCTTCGTGCCTGCGAGCTAATGCGCAAATTTGCGGAAGAGTGTGGCGCAGAACACCCGCACACGCAACGAGGAACGACTCTCCGAAAGCACATTGCTACCATGTGTGTGAATTTTAATTTGACAGAAAATGAAGTGTCGGATTTGGCAAACTTCATGGGCCATGCTGACAATATCCATAAGTCTCATTATCGGCAGCCCATTATCTCTAGAGAAATTCTACAAATATCGAAGCTTTTGGAAACCGTGCAAGGCAAAGACGGTGATTCAGAAGAAGATTCACATGACGAAGGCAGCGATCGTACAGCCGGTCCCTCAACGCTTGGAGTAGCTGCCAACGATACGGAAATCGACGAGCGTCAACTAGAATTCAACCATTCACTAACAGAGCTAAGATCAGCGGATAAGGATCCGGATTCCTGCCTTACCAACAACAACGATGGAATTTCGTCCGGCGATGAATCGTTTAAGGCGCCGAAGGCGAAAAAAAAACGTTCGAGTAAGTATATCAAGAGACGCGGTAGCGTCTCGAGACAAGTACATTTACCTACTTTACCGACCGACCGACGACGCTACCGCAGACTCTCTTACTCGAGCCAACGCATTTTAGCCACTTTTTTCGAGGTTAATCATGTTATACCAATAAAATGATAGCGTTTTCAAGTCTTAATCACATATATTCAGATAGTACGGTTCAAAATATTTCGATTAAGACTAAAACGAAAGTTGTACCTTTAGGCATGTGGGTGATATGGTCATTTTTATTCTTGAACTCCTCTGAAATATTTCACTTTTTCAGTGGTCGTTCCATATTATGTCGCACACCATTCTTTCGCAATCGCAATCTGCCAACCACTACATTTCGCAACCTGCCAACCACTACGTTTCGCAACCTGCCAATTACTATAAGACCCTTATAAAGTCATCCTGTAATGAGCTAGCTTATGATACGGCGACGCAAATTTATTTATTTTAAGTATTCTAACATTTTAGTCTTAATTAGATCGATTGGTTTGGTCTCCTGTTCAATTTGCCCCTAACTTTGGGTGTCTAGGTCGATTTTTCCATAGCCTTCGTCCTCAGGTCGACCGTTTTGTAGTTTTCGATGTCCAGGTTGATAGCTCCGTAGTTTTCGGTGTCCAGGTCAACCTCTCCATAGTTTTCGATGTCCAGGTTGACCGGTCCGTAGTTTTCGGTGTCCAGGTTGACCGCTCCGTAGTTTTCGGTGTCCAGGTCAACCTCTCCATAGCTTTCGATGTCCAGGTTGACCGTTCCGTAGTTTTCGGAGTCCAAGTCAACCTCTCCATAGCAGACGGTGTCCAGGTTGACCGCTACGTCGTTTTCGATGTCCAGGTCAACCTCTCCATAGTATGCGATGTCCAGGTTGACCGCTCCGTAGTTTTCGGTGTCCAGGTCAACCTCTCCATAGTTTTCGATGTCCAGGTTGACCGCTCCGTCGTTTTCGGTGTCCAGGTCATCCTCTCCATAGCTTTCGATGTCCAGGTTGACCGCTCCATAGTTTTTGGTGCCCACGTCAATTCCTTCATAGTTTCCGATGTCCAGGTTGACCGCTTCGTAGTTTGCGGTGTCTAGCTCCCTGCATTATCGACGGCACCGACCGGGTCGCGGCGCAAAAGAACAATGAGCTCGCACGCGATCCTCCGCACACCGGTTATGATTACAGTTTACAATTTTGGTTAGTGTTAAGTATTTTGTCCCTTTAATAATGTATAAAGTACTATTTTCCATTATCGCGAGTTGCGACTTTAAATTACTGTAAGGCCTAGGATTTTATGACTAATGTGGTCATTTTTTAAGCGGGCACATATTTCTTGGAACAAATCAGGAAATAAGTAATGCTATATTTATACATTAGAAACAAAAGTATATTTTCACCATAAATATTTTTTGCTTGATTCAATTAAATTGTATCAGAAACTCCGCCATTGCCGGTCCCAAGCCCGGATGAGAAAGGAGGAGGGTTCAATTTAAATAACTGTTGTAAAATGGATTTTTTTACTGCTCAAGAACTTTGCAAAAAGTAAACAAATCCTCCCAAAAAACTCTCACGAGTAAAAAAATTGAGACAAGTACATTTACACGAGTGGTATTCTAACACAAAAAATGTATACAAAAACATCTTCGCTGACATACTGTTTATTCCAAACAATATTTTCTATCCCAAAAAAAACTCACTGAGTAAAAAGACTAGATCAACATACTGTCTACTGTGCAAAAAGTTTTGAAATAAACTGAAAACATCTGCAGCATGTATAGCCAAGTACATGTGTAGTATTGCAATATCCTTCTTTATAAGAAGAAATAAACGTCCAAATAAAATTAGTAAATAAATGAAAAGTTGATTATGAAAATAAATTAGACCTCAGTACTTGGCGAGTCTTTATAATTACTCTTGATATAAATATCCAAAATGGTCAGGGTAACTGCATTTTGCTAACTCGCCAAGTACTGAGGTCTAATTTATTTTCATAATCAACTTTTCATTTATTTACTAATTTTATTTGGACGTTTATTTCTTCTTATAAAGAAGGATATTGCAATACTACACATGTACTTGGCTATACATGCTGCAGATGTTTTCAGTTTATTTCAAAACTTTTTGCACAGTAGACAGTATGTTGATCTAGTCTTTTTACTCAGTGAGTTTTTTTTTGGGATAGAAAATATTGTTTGGAATAAACAGTATGTCAGCGAAGATGTTTTTGTATACATTTTTTGTGTTAGAATACCACTCGTGTAAATGTACTTGTCTCAATTTTTTTACTCGTGAGAGTTTTTTGGGAGGTGGATCATTCCACCAAATATTGATCGGCGGCTAAACTTCGACCCAATCTGGGTAGATTGGGTTATCATTTTGTGCATTTTACCGCTTGCAGAGACTATGTGATTTTTTTTAGATTTTTTTTCTGGGTTTTGTTGATTTTTTATGTGTCTGACAATTTTTCGAGTTTAAAAAAACAATATAAAAAATGTTAATTAATCTTTTAATTATATGTTATTAATTATCTTATTTATTTAATTATAAATTTAACACAGAGACTACATACATTTTTTCAGATTTTTTTATGTACCTATCAGATTATCGAGTTAAAAAAATCTCTTAATCACTTTACACCACATAGCTCGGAACTTAGTTAATAAGTCACAAGATTTCAGATGTTCTTAGTTCCTGATAAAAGTACAATAAAAACCTAAAATGGAATATTGTATTGTACTTTTGCCAGTAACTACCAACATCTAAAATCTTGTTATTTATTAATTAAATGTCGAGTTTGTCATATACACTGTAAAAGGATTACTAATTCTTTTTAAACTCGATAATTGGATGGCCATTTGTTATAACAGCACTAATTATCAAAGCTTCAGTTCCGTAGCTGCAAACTTGTACTAGTTGATGTATTTACGTTGTTTTGCATTAAAAAAAAATTCTAAAGTTCCATGTAATTTTAAGAGATCTGTCGCGTTCCGATGTCGTATTTTTATTTTTTATTTTTATTTTTAATTTGATCTTTTATAAATGCTGTAAAATTATTTTAAAACAGTTTTTTTTACCTCGGAAATTTGAAAATTACGTAAAAACTGAATGACAACATAGAACAAATCTGAAAAAATTCACACAGTCTCTGTACAACATTACCTCATAATGCAATTTAATTGCAAAATTACAACCCAATCTTGGAGGCCTAGGTTTATTCACTGGTTAATATTTGCTGGAATGATACATATAAAATAGATATATATGTGAGACAGTCCGCACGAAGTAGGCCACCCCTATTTTGAGATGTTGTAAAAAAAATCTAATTTTTTAAAAGAGTTATATGCTGAGGATCTGGAATATGTAACAATTATTTAAGATTTTTTAAATCTTATATTTCGCCTAGAATTATATATGATTTTTTTTGTTTTTTTTTATTATCTCTATAAAAAAAAACGGTCCACCGAATAAACAAAGTGTTGTAACATAACACTTAGATCTTTGAATGTAGTTTTTGCTAAAAAGTTTTGAGGAAATCGAAAAAAATCTAATAGTTTACAGATAACCTAAGACAATATTTCAAATGCACAAGTAAAAGATAAATCAATTAAATACAGGCAATGGGAGTTTAGAAAAAATGAAGAAAAGCTTCAGACAAAACGTTCTGATAGTCTCAATCGCGTGAAATGCAGAGAACCATTTTTATAATCATTATTTTTAGATCGGTTATTATTAGTTTTTTTTCAGTGATTACCCCGACTGAACTTATCGAAGATATTAATTTTTCATCGTGCAGATTTTTCTGTAGATTTTGTAGATAATAACGAAAATTTTGTGAAACTTGGTGCAAAATTAAGGTGATCCCTCTCCAAAAATGTAAACAAAATATTTTTCTCAAAAATACATGAAATGAATTCTGCGTACCTATGATTTTTTTAAAATGGAAGTGTAGCTTCAAAGACCTATATTTTAGGTTGAGTACATCGGATCGAAAAAATAAGAAAATTATAGATTAAATTCTCATTGAATTATAAAATGAAAAAGTTCAAAATAATTAGTACGTGTTCTGGACAGTCTTCATTACTCTAAAAAAAATGTTGAATTTTTGTGTGACATCTCGACACAGGGGCAGCCCACTTCGTGCAGAATGTCTTACATACCTAGTCCTGTGGGTGCCACAATTTTGTAAGTGTGAAGTTAATGGAACTTTTTTTCAGCGTCATCATATGGAAAATGCCGCCGAACTCGATGGAGCGTAAAAGAATCTGCAATTGCACGTCAAGCATTTAGTACGTACTGTAACGCGGCAAAATTGCCACGTTGCAATAAGGGCATCGTCCTCGCACCTCGAAGGCTCAGCGTCGATCACGTAGGGTTGTTAGAGGAAAATTAAGACTATTATTAATTATTTTGTATTGTAACGCTAATTTTCCCAACGCGATGAAAAATCCCAAACGCCACAATCTAAATTGTCAGTTACCTCTCTCCCTTTTGTTTCGTTCCGAAGAACAAGGCGCCAGGCGCTTTCGCGCTGGGAGAGAAGCAACGATGTAACGTGAAAATTGCCAGCCCAGGCTAACTGCAGCTATTTTTTACGTAGAGTGGGGGGGGGGGGGGGTGTAAGACTCCTGAGATACTTTCAAATAACAAAAAGGACAAAACACAAAATCTAAATTAACATGGTGTACGGGACTCACAAAATCTAATAGTTTATTAAAATCTCCACTTCAAAGCTCGACAATATTTAACTTAAAATATGCCGTAAAAATACCTCTTGTTCGTGGTCACAATATTTCCACAATTACTCGCTCGCTAGTACTCCAACAATAAAGTAGCAAATAACAATAGAATTCTAAATTCCTTCGACAAAAGTAATGCCTCGGGACGGCCGCGAATTTCTCAAACAAACCATACTCGCGACAATCAATCCCTAATACACCCTTTTATGATTATCAATAAATTCAATAACAACAAAAAAAAAGATAAAGAAAATGTTTCGGGACGGCCGCGCTAAATCCAATTCACGGCACTCGATCCGTATTACACTTCTTTTATATTTCGGTCAGTTCGTAATAAAAAATATAATTCCAAAAAAATAACAAATAAAGAAATATTTCCGATGCCCTGTAATGTGGCTATCGCCTCACTCTCCCTACCAAAACACTTACGGGACGAAGACAACTCACTCACATACAACGACACGGCTTAACCTATGGCTTTTCCAAGGACACGGGCTCAAGGGCGATTCACGTTCACAAAATTCGACTAATGAAAATCACGATTTATTTTAATGGTGAAAGAAAATTACTTATTTCGAATAAAACAATTCTTTAATAATGACTCGAAGCCCGAAATCATGAACGAGACGCGGGACGAACAACGCTTAACGGTACAAACTCTCGCGACTAAATCTCCACGCGGACGAAACGACGATTCCGGCACGGCCAAACTCTACTATAATATCAATATTTTAAAATTTTTCACGCACAAAATCTGAACATAATATTTACCGAGACCAGAGAAAGTATTAAAGTCTTACCGAACAAGAAGCCAATCCTTTTCCTCCCTCAACCAAAAATTCAAAATATGTCCACGGGACAAAAGACGATTCTTATCAGGCGCGATCTCCACAATTGACGCGGGACGTCTTCGCACCTCGAACAATCCCAAGAAAAAGCCTCGAGCATTAGCGTGCTCTCGCGCTCTCGGACTTTGCTCCCCACCCTTAGATATTCAAACTTTGCCTAATCGGGGGAATCGCTTACGCGCTCTCTTTACCTGAGACGGGACCTGGCGCCTCGCTTGGCGAATTAAGATATCAAATTCGTATTGTCTATTGCGTGTCAAGATTCGGCAGTACGCTGCGCTACCGACCACACGCGAAGTCCTTTTTCCGAGCAACTCTACTCGGATGATTCTGGTGTATTAAAGAGTGCGCTGATTTCCCATGCGTTGACCGGCGATATAGGTGGTTGGAGCTTCTCGTCCATATGGCAAGCGAGCTGATTTACTCGCGGGACGTTTGTTCCCTCTTTCCTTCCGGTTGGCTGACTCTTATCTCTCTCTCTTTCCTCGGGAATATTTTACATAAAAAAAAATAACATACCAAATAATTAATAATAGTCTTAATTTTTCTCTAACAACCCTACGTGATCGCCGCTGAGCCTTCGAGGTGCGAGGACGATGCCTTTATTGCAACGCGGCAATTTTGCCGCGTTACAGTTGTAACGGCAGCTCGGTGATGCCGTCACCATAACTCGTGGGGCTATGCTTACCTCAGCAATCCCACGAGTTACCCTTATCAGCTAAGAAGTCCGAGGGCCCGCGAGACGCCCGAGGACCGCTCAGTTCTTACTCTCATCTCGACGACTCAACTAATCAACTGTGCACTCTTCTCAGATATATCGAATAAAGACCCTTTGTGAACCCAAAAGATTCCAATCATTACAATTGGTGTCAGAAGTGACGCGAATACGCAAACCACGCGCACAGTGAAAAAAAAAAAAAAGTTTAAAAAGTTAAAAAGTTAAAAGTTAAAGTGCATTATTTGAAAAAAAAAAAAAAAAAAAAAAAAAAAGTGAAAAGTGAAATTTACTTTCCGCAAACATATTCAAAAAAAAAAAAAAGAAGAAAAGATATTCAACAACAACAACAACAACAACAACAATTCCATCAACCAACCGATAAAACCAACCACAAATTACCAAAAGAAGGAAGGAAGGAAGAGATAAATAACACCCACATAATCCAAAATCAACAAAAAAAAAAAAAAAAAAAAAAAAAAAGGGAAACATCTATTTCATAACTTGTAACCATTACTCTTATATTACCAATATTTATAAAATTATACGTTATATCATATATTATAATCTCTACCATTATAACCTCATCATTATTATTATACTTTACGATATCCAACATTTTTTTTTCTTTTTTTTTCTCTTCAAGACTAATAACATTATATTGCTTTTCATTATCATCATTATTATTACTATTATTATAAAAAAAAAAAAAAAAAAAACATTTTCTTTGTTATTCGCACCGAATTTTTCGCACAAAATACACGCTTTTTGCTTTTAAATATAACCATCTTGTCTTTCTTTATTGTTTTGCATAAACCATAAATTCCAGAACACAGCCCAAATCCAACCACATCCAAAATAACAAGTGCTCTCCTACTAACCCCCCCAAAAAACTAACCGAAATAGAATGTTACAGATGTCTCAACCGCTCGAATAACCACAGAAACCAAGAAACAAGAAGGAATTATAAAATAACAACCAACTGATATCTGAACGGCACTAAATTACCACAAAATATATGAAGGAAGGCTAACAAAAAAAAAAAAAAAACCAAACAAGGATACCACCACAACAATCGCGATATTTAAAATTTATTCCCATTATCTAGTATATAAAACCATAACCCAACCCACTCCACTTAACAAACCACACCCACTAACAAAAACCTAATGCACAGTTAGTTTGTTTCAGAGTCAACGTAAAATCAACATCCAAATCAAGGGGAAAATTCATAAATTGCATCTGGAAATCAAGCAACAACCAACAAACCAACAACGCAGAACAAAATCCGCACCGCACCTCAGGAAACCAATCAATAACCAACCGCATCTCAAAATTACATTTTTTTTTTTTTTTTTTTTGGAAAAATCAAACCATTTATATATAAAAATTATATAGAATCATAACCGCAACTTAAAACCTTATATACAGCCAAAAATTTAAAAATTATATAGAGTCAAAATTTCATACGATGCGGAGCATCGTTCCGAAAAAGGGGGAGTGTAACGGCAGCTCGGTGATGCCGTCACCATAACTCGTGGGACTATGCTTACCTCAGCAATCCCACGAGTTACCCTTATCAGCTAAGAAGTCCGAGGGCCCGCGAGACGCCCGAGGACCGCTCAGTTCTTACTCTCATCTCGACGACTCAACTAATCAACTGTGCACTCTTCTCAGATATATCGAATAAAGACCCTTTGTGAACCCAAAAGATTCCAATCATTACACAGTATGTTATTTTTTTTTATGTAAAATATTCCCGAGGAAAGAGGAAAGAGAGATAAGGGTCAGCCAACCGGAAGGAAAGAGAGAAAAAACGTCCCGCGAGTAAATCAGCTCGCTTGCCATATGGACGAGAAGCTCCAACCACCTATATCGCCGGTCAACGCATGGGAAATCAGCGCACTCTTTAATACATCTGAATTATCCGAGCAGTCCCGCTGGGAAAAAGGACTTCGCGTGTGGTCGGTAGCGCAGCGTACTGCCGAACCTTGACACGCAATAGACAATACGAATTTGATATCTTAATTCGCCAAGCGAGGCGCCAGGTCCCGTCTCAGGTAAAGAGAGCGCGAAAGCGATTCCCCCGATTAGGCAAAATTTGAATATCTAAGGGTGGGGAGCAAAGTCCGAGAGCGCGAGAGCACGCTAACGCTCGAGGCTTTTTCTTGGGATTGTTCGAGGTGCGAGGACGTCCCGTGTCTGTTGTGGAGATCTTCCCCGATAAAGACCGCCTTTTGTCCCGTGGACATATTTTGGATTTTTGGTTGAGGGAGGATAAGGATTGGCTTCTTGTTCGGTAAGACTTTAATACTTTCTCTGGTCTAGGTAAATATGATGTTCAGATTTTGTGCGTGAAAAATTTTAAAATATTGATATATAGTGGAGTTTGGCCGTGCCGGAATCGTCGTTTCGTCCGCGTGGAGATTTAGTCGCGAGAGTTTGTACCGTTAAGCGCTGTTCGTCCCGCGTCTCGTTCGTGATTTCGGGCTTCGAGCCATTATTAAAGAATTGTTTTATTCGAAATAAGTAATTTTCTTTCACCATTAAAATAAACCGGGATTTTCATTAGTCGAATTTTGTGAACGTGAATCGCCCTTAAGCCCGTGTCCTTGGAAAAGCCATAGGTTAAGCCGTGTCGTTGTATGTGAGTGAGTTGTCTTCGTCCCGTAAGTGTTTTGGTAGGGAGAGTGAGGCGATAGCCACATTACAGGGCATCGGAAATATTTCTTCATTTGTTATTTTTTGGAATTATATTTTTTATTACGAACTGACCGAAATATAAAAGAAGTGCAATACGGATCGAGTGCCGTGAATTGGATTTAGCGCGGCCGTCCCGAAACATTTTCTTTATCTTTTTTTTTTTGTTGTTATTGAATTTATTGATAATCATAAAAGGGTGTATTAGGGAGTGATTGTCGCGAGTATGGTTTGTTTGAGAAATTCGCGGCCGTCCCGAGGCATTACTTTTGTCGAAGGAATTTAGAATTATATTGTTATTTGCTACTTTATTGTTGGAGTACTAGCGAGCGAGTAATTGTGGAAATATTGTGACCACGAACAAGAGGTATTTTTACGGGATATTTTAAGTTTAATATTGTCGAGCTTTGAAGTGGAGATTTTAATAAACTGTTGGATTTTGTGAGTCCCATACACCGTGTTAATTTTGATTTTGTGTTTTGTCCTTTTTGTTATTTGAAAGTATCTCAGGAGTCTTCCCCCCCCCCCCCCACTCTACGCAAAAAATAGCTGCAGTTAGCCTGGGCTGGCAATTGTCACGTTACATCGTTGCTTCTCTCCCGGCGCGAAAGCGTCTGGCGCCCTGTTCTTCGGAACGAAACAAAAGAGAGAGAGGTAACCGACAATTTAGATTGTGGCGTTTGGGATTTTTCATCGCGTTGGGAAAATTAGCGTTACAGTACATCGCAGAAAAAACCCTTCCCTCATTTAAATCGGTCGAACAAGTTCTCAATGCGAATCCCGGCGTTTGTAATCGGAACATAGCATCGATTAAAACGTGGGTAAGCAATCAAATTAAGAAGAAAGACTGAAGATCTGTTATTACGTTATTACTGTATTTTGATATTTACTATATAATGAATAAAACATTTTTTAAGTACTTGGCGTCGAAACGCTACTGCGTCTCTTGATGTAATAAATGAAGATTTTGGAATATGCCTAGCAGTATTTGATTCGCCCGCGAATATAAAATACATTTGAGGAAATCGTTTTTCTACTTGATTCTCTGATCGCAGTTATAGGACGTTCTGGAAAATCATCTTGGTATAGTCCCCATAGTATATTTCTCATGGCACTGGAACTCCGCGATACTCAAATCTACTTGATTATACCCGTTGCGTACCGGAAATGAATAGAGGTGAGGAGTTCGAATTTTGAAACGGATGAATTTTCCGCACCTTCCCAATCGAAAGATTAATTTGATTAGTCATTAAATATAGTAAGAACATTGATCTTGAATAATAATAATCCAAAATGGCGTGTAAATCATACAGTAAAAAATGTTCAACAAATGTAGTAGAGATCTTTTTTAATTTTTATATAAAGTTAATGCTTTGAGTTTTCAAATATTTATGCTTTTTTAAACAATGTCTTTATAATTGTGAATTTGCAGTTTTCGAGAATTGCTTAATGCTGTTTTAATAAAACCGTTCGTTTAATGATCTAGATACTTCGTATGTGAGAGTGAAACCTTTCTGCGAAAAATATCCATAATTTACAACCATTATAGAAAATAAAATATTTAATTTCACAACGGTATAAAATTTCTTGCAAAAAAATTATCTCAAATATATTTTGAGTGTTCGGAAAATCAGAGAATACATTTCACATTAACAAAAAAAAAAATTCTATTGTATTTATTCAGTAATATTTTTAACGTATTTATTTATAACTTCTTAGGACTATTATTCAAAATCAATATTCTTAGTAATTTCAATGAACCGACGGCAGTCGACGCCCAGTCGGTATGTGTCTTTGGCAGCCTCCCACTTTGTTCAGAATTTCATGCTGCCAATACAGCAATTGGTCGTCAGCGCAGTCATGCACCAGCTTGCGCGCCAACTGTTCTGCGGGGAGCAGTACTTCTTAGTTTGTAATGATTTACAAGGGAATCTTCAATAACGTTGATTTATTTTTTCTTGTTAAAAAGTACTCAAATTCTAATCAAATCAAATTTTTGGTTGGTAGTTAACAGGCCACTCACCCTTAAACATGCAAGCTATAAATACAAATTCCATTACTACGCGGAGCAAAAAGAACACTATTATATGAGTGTCCAAAAATATTATTGTGGGTATTCACCAAAATGCTGCGTTTCAGAACGCCAACATCAAAATTATTCCACTGGTATAATAATTCTGATGTGTAACCGTAAAAATGATTAGTTATTCCAGTAAAAGTTCTGGTTTCCCTGATAATAAGGGAAATTATATACGTGATAATAGGGATAATTATATACGTGACTGATAGTAGGCACGTATATAATTATCACTGCGCTCACACCTGAATCATTATACCAGTAGAATAATTCCGGTGTATAAAAATAATAATTCTAGCTTACACCTATAATTATTTTGGTGTATACCAGTATATTGACACAAACAATGCTCACCGTCCTCGAACGCCGTAATGTTTCCAGAAATTATTCTGATGTGGACCAGACTGATTTGAGTATATTTTCTTCGAGTATAAATTCAAATCTCTCCCGCCGACTAAGTCTGCAAAATACATCCTTGTGTGTGTGTGTGTGTGTGTGTGTGTGTGTGTGTGTGTGTGTGTGTGTGTGTGTGTGTGTGTGTGTGTGTGTGTGTGTGTGTGAGCGTGCGTGCGTGCGTGCGTGTGCGTGTGCGTGTGCGTGTGCGTGTGCGTGTGCGTGTGCGTGTGCGTGTGCGTGTGCGTGTGCGTGTGCGTGTGAAAATTGCTTCCGTATTATTGTACACATTTAAAAAGCTACCGCTTCCTTGAAGTTTGATTATTAATTTAGAATTCCTCATAGAAAAAGCTTTGTAACAGGTGTACGATAATGATAAAGTAATTTGTAATCGTTTACTTTTCACACATGTTGATAATAATAACAGTCCCCATATGTACCGATGCATCAATATAGGTGGTCCTTAATTTAACCTACTCACATAAAACATTTAAATTCTCTTATATTTTTTTTCCTGCGATATACAAAGTGATATCGATCGATTTGTATACTTGCATTTCGAAATGTAGATCTATGTATATTCGATTTACCATATATACACTTGGACCCCATTTGAACCCTCTCATAAACATATATATATATATACGTATGTATATAAAAGAATCTTAATTATTTTCAAAAGGAGATAATGACAACTGTAGTCGTAGAGAATATAAATAAATAAAGAGCAAAGCATAAATGTACTCACGTTGAGCTGGCCAGGACTGCTCCAATGACCCACAGTATTAGATTGCACTGATACAGCGCGTACTACAGCGTGCAATGTGGCGCGAGCTGCGAGTATTCCGGCCTACGAAGGAATCCGCTGACTCTGCAGGTCTGAAAAGTAGTTGCACTAGCTTCGTTTCCGGTCAACACTGGTCAGCTGGTCGACACTATTGGCTGGATTGACGAAGTCGCGAAGTGTGAGTAAATCGTCCGAATTCACTGTTTGTGTAAGTATCCGAAAACGCGAAAACTCTCGCATGTCGAGATTGACGCGAATCATTAATGCTACGTAATTGAATTTTATTGTTCAATTTATTAATTGCAACGTATGAAGTTCAAAAACTCGGACAATCCCACTTCTGACACCAAAAATTATGTTACGTCTCGAAAAATTGTCACGAGCGTAATATAAACAAAGCCTGCTGCCGTCATCCGAGAGATCGACAAAGGATCGCCGAGACAAGGGGGCCTTAGTCCGTCACAAAGAAGGGCTGACGCAATGAGGAGACGGCTAGTCCATCGATCGTGGACCAGCGAGCATTCAAGATCGATACCGCGATGCGGACAGTCACGAGCTCTGCTTCTTTCTTCTAATATATCTAAAATTATTAGATGTTAATTGTTCAAAACATGATGAGGGACTGTCTGATTGAAGAAGTGCGGGTGATTATAGACTTGAACGGATAAAAGGTGGGAGTTATTGGCGGCCGTGGGGAGGCCCATAAGATCCTGATTATACGCGGTGCGAACGGTCGGCGAACTTATTGGGAAATGAGAAAGAATTTCAGACATAGGTTCTTGCATAAATTTGAAGGTGGAAATCAATAACTAAATAATGAAAGTTAAATATCCGATTTAGGAATTCTGCATCAGATGTTTTATAGATGGTATTGAACTGGGGTTGGAATGTGAGGATTGGCAGAAGACAAATTATTGACGTTATAGTAATGGATATAAAACTAGGAAAAAATAGCCAGGACATAACAGGGACAAATCTATCTGATCAAAGATAGGCTTTTCCTAAATAGACAAAAAAACACTGAAAAGCTGCATTACCTTACAAGTGGCTGCAGAAAATGGCAAAGTGAAACATTTGTCGAACAAAATTTTGAAACATTAGGAAAGAAAAAACTTGTCACACAGTGCTTTCTGACACACGATAGAGTAAACACTGTAGAAAGCGGGCTATGACAAGCTATTTCTCTAATCTTTCAAAACTTTTGTGTCATTGACCTAGAAAAAATCTGACATCAACTATGCGTCGATTATCAACTTTCACCTCTTTCAGTCGGACCTTTTCAAGAGATCCCATCTCAATTACCAACTCATGATTTTCAACATCATCGTAATCTTATAATATCCGATTGATCTGCAAATAGGACAACTCACTGTTGTCATCGATTTGCAAATTTTGTTTTTTTTTCGATGCAATACGCTTCACCTGGATATTACAACCACCTAAGATAGTATCTGTGCTGTCATCTTCAATTTTGAACAAATCGACGTTTAGAGAACACGAATTGTCCACTTGTACGTGCGAAAACTGAAGAAGTCGAATTGTCAATTCGCACGTCCCTAACAAGTACAGTATACGTGATTTTTACACCGCGTGCCATTGACGCACAAATACCTGCAGACGAAATATTGTTCACGCACGTTAAACAACTATTTATACTTATATCTGTTCTTAGAAAGCTAGATTTTTTCCGCATGCACGTACCTTAATTGAGGGGTGTCATGGAGACGCCACGGTCAATCAGCGGCGATACCGTATCTGCCGTATTTCCTACACTGTCAAGCGTCGCCTGAAAATGAAAAAAATAAATAAAATGAAACGCACCGTACAGATACAAGTAAAAGAAAGTGGAAACTTGCACATTGCTTCCTTTTTGTACTCTACCTTTCAGAAAGTTTTCCCTATGTGTGAGTACATTGATCAATTTTCGTTTCTTCATACAGGAAACTTTGTGAAACTGGTAGAAGAAAAAGAGGAGCAATGTACAAGGTTCTACTCTGCATTGCTTGTGTTACGTCCTGGCTATTTTTACTAATACAATTAATCATTATCTTATTATTTCAAGTATTCTTCTCTCATGCTTATATATTTTTAATCCAACGCCAAAAGAAAACATTCCAGACGTTTACGTCCAAAAAGCCTCAAGTTCTGCTAATGCATATCCGGTGTACAATTCCGCGCTTCGCTCTTTCCAATTTTTATATAGGTCTTGGTATCGCACGTGTGGTGCGTTGTAAACATCTTTGGGCCGCCTAATGGCTCCAGAAACCCGCACTTAATTTCCTATTCACACTTTCTTCATTATTTCAATTTTTTCACTCGTCAGTCTTTGATCATGTCTTGAATTGTAATTATCAGGCTCGCGTGCCTGAGTGGCAAATACTACACGCTAAAGTAGTCTGCGTATTATCTGTATTGTTATAATAATATCAAAAACATTTTTGAGGTTTTAATCAAATAAACAAGTTTATGTGCGTGATAATTCGAAATTTTTATTTCAATAATTAATCGAACCGCGATCGAAACCCCAAATCCTCATTCATCCGAGACGTAACAGCTTGCTTTCACATAAAATTCGCAGTCGACAGCAAAGGATGTTTGTTAGTTCGTTTTTTTGTTCAAACAGAACTACGATTCCATATCATCAACGAGGAACGGTCATATGACTGTGGGAAGTTGTCGTGAAAACAAAACTTTCTGTATGGAGAAGAAAAATCGGAATCATTTCAGATCTTAAATATAGTGATATTTGTGGGTAATTGTAATGAGATTTGTTTTCTTTCGTTAACCCCATTCAGATGAAGCAGAAATCATGAAACAAAAAACAAGTGAACTTACAAAGAAGCGTACAATCTTGTTCTCGACAATCCTCGATGTTTGTTGTGGCGATTTGCCGTGTATCACTTCACAGAACACAATGTTTCACTGATTTCACATTGCTCGGGATAAAATACTAATAATGTACTTGATAACAATGCCACAAAATTGACTATAAAGTACAAAACAGAACGCGAGATGTAACACGCAGACCGTCTTTCTAGCGAGTGGCTGGTTGCAAGTCAGTACTCGAGCGTTTTCTCGTGGAAGCACTCATACAATGTTCATACTTATTGTTGGAATAACTGTCAGTAATTTTTCTGATGAATAATTTTTCACTGTTAATTTTTTGTTTTTAGTGAAAGTATGTACGGGTTTTTGAACGGAGTGCTGAATCCGATTTTTTCATGAAAATTTTGCAAATTCAAAATAGTTAACTCAGGCCGCAGTTGATACAGATAATTTGTTAATAATCGCATTCATCAATCTTTTTAAAAATAAATGTTTGTTTAATTATTGATAGTGGTGGCGGACAAGACAATTAGGAATCACTCAATTTTACAGATTCCGTTACCCTCGGAGAAAATACAAAAATGTTTCTCTTGTGCTGCCTTAATTGCACAACCCAAATATTAACCAATGCCCGATTAAAAGACATTTAAAAATCTGTTTCATTAAATTCGATGGAAAAACAACGGAGGAAACAGCAGTCCGAAATGGAGTCTGTCGCCTCAGGCTCGAAGGCAGTCAAGAAGAGAATTTTGCTCCACTCTCCTGATGAGAGTTGTTAACTGTTTTTAAAAAACAAAGGGAAAACCAGAAAGCTTGAATTTTAGATCTGGACATCTCTAACTAAGCAGAGTCTTACTAGTTACATAAGAAGCGAAAATGATCATCTCGCAATCCTCGAAAAAAAAAACTAAAAACTTACCTTTTTTATGATCTGAAGTCTGCTGGAATCCTGACTTTCGCGTAACGCACGAACGAACTTATTTTAAAGAATCGCTCATCTCTTCGTGAAGAAATTCTTTTCATGAATCGATCGATTCTTTCTTTCAAAGTCGTTTTCTTTTTTCTTACAACTGTTGTGGCCGTTTTGATCCCTGGAACCAGATCTTTTACCAGAATTTTCTATTTTTAACAGTTAAATTGTTGAAAAAACTTGAGAAATTCTGAGGCCTGGTTTACGCTGACAAACCAGAAAAATAATGAAGATGTCGGCGCGACGCAGATAAAGAGCGGTAAACTTTTCTTTTTGTATACTCTGAATGTGGCGAAATCTCGCGGAATCAGGAAGTAATATTGTAATCTCGAGAACGAACCTCAAAGTATAATGGTTTTTAATACTATATTTTAAAGTGAAGTAGCAACTGTTTGGAATAGTAACTACCCAGATAGTTACTACTGATCACAAATAGTAGAAACTGTTGAGCTTACGTAGTAACTATTTTGAAAAATATCTATTCGAATAGTGACTGTTTACTGCCAATAGCCACTAAATATAACTAAATATTGACAGTTAATAGTAACATTTGAATGTGAATAGTAACTCTTGCGTCCTGGCTATTTTTATTAATATAATTAATTATTATGCTATTCTTTCAAGCATTTTATTCGATGCCAAAAGGAAACACCCCAAATACTTACGCCTAAAAAGCCTCAAGTTCTGCTAATATATATCCGGTGTGTAATTCCGCGCTTCACTCTTTTTATTTTTATGTGGCGTTTGCTGACCGCACGTCTCGTGCGTTGTCAGCGTCTTTGGGCCCTCTGACGGTTCGCGAAACCGCCACTTAATTTCCTATTCGCACTTCCTTCATTATTCCAAGTTTTATACTTGTCAGTCTTTCATCATGTCTTGAATTGTAATTATCCGGCTCGCGTGCCTGAGTGGCCAATACTACACGCTAAAGTAGTCTGTGAAATTGTATTTTGTGCTAATAATTATCTGTATTGTTACGATAATGTCGAAGGCATTTTTTTGGAGAAATTAACCTCTTTGAGGGCGTGATAATTCGAAATTTTAGTTTCAACTATTAATCAAACCGCGAAATCCCAAATCCTCGTTCATCCGTGACGTAACAGTAACTATTAAGCGCTTAATAATATTTTTCCGTAATGGCAATGATAGCGTTTCATAAAATTACAAATCAAAGTTCACGAAACTAGAACTGGACTACCGAACTATAAACCGTTTGGTTTCTACTTCGAAAAACGCAGGCAGTCGGTAATCCAGGACAACAAGTTGCCAGCTCTAGGTCGGATTATAACGAGTGCATGATGTTCTTAGCCTACAGACGTTCAATAAAATCCTACACGATTCTACAGCGAGAAAATATAGCAGCAGAAGTTTGCCTCGTGTGTAAATAATGCCACGCGACTCCACTCGATATTGCCCCGTGAGCTTTTGGCAAGCGTTTCACTCCTTCATTCCTGGGCTCTCTGCTTCTCATTGTGCAAATAATTGAAATACTAATCCCGCACTCGGCGGAATGACAGTCGCGATAATCGAATCAGACAATGGGGCGTGGAAAGAAGTGGCAAATGCGCGGTACTGCGCTTGACCGCCTAGAGTATTGCTGTACTTGTATACACAACGCTATAGAGGGTGCAACCCCGGAATGATGCGCTCTCCCGAAAAGCAACACTGTGCAAACTCGCGTGCCGCACGCACTGCCACCCTTAAGGGCTGCACGTGACTTTGCATCTAAGCGATGTCGTGACCCTCCTGCTCATTTTACATTGGAAAAATCTCATCGACGTTCTTTACATTGCAACCTCTCTATGTCATTTCATCGAAAACCATAGAGCTTGATCGTATCTTTATTAGCGTGTTTCGAGTTTTTTTTTAGTCAACGAGTGATGTTTTAAGAAAGCCTGTCAATTGTTTCATCATTATTTCATACCTTTGACAAATTCATCTTTGTAAAGAAGTATGATGATCAATTTTGGCTTCCTCATAGAGGACGTTCTTATAAAGGTAACACAGATTTGGCCCTTTAAGGATTTTGCTATGTATAATTCGCATGATTGAGACCGAACCTCGTAAAACGGGTTTGATGTATTTCATATGTAAGAAGAATATCAATTTTTGATTCCGAATTTTATTTTCACAGAAAAAAAGCACAAAACACTGCACATATTTATATTTTACTTAAGACAGAGTTGAAATGCACATGCTTGTACATTTTTTTGGGACCGACGTGGTCGAGTCGCCGATCACATACATGTATTTTCAAAACTCATGGGGCCGTGTCCGTCGGCCGGCCCATGAAAATTTCAATGGTAGTCGCCAAATCATTTCCTATAGTTCCTTTTTCTTCAAATGTATAATAGCGAAATTTCAATTTCCGTGCCAAACAAATGTACAAGTATGTGCATTTCAATTCTGTGTTTAGTAGTTTTTTTTTATCAAAATAAAATTTCGGAATCAAAAAATGATATCCTTCTGAGATATGAAATACATCAAACCCGTTTTACGAATTTCGGTCATAATCATGCGAATCATATATAGGAAAATCCTTAAAGGGGTCATCGCGGCCGCATCTACTTAACCGTGCAAGACTTAAAAACTAGTGACTTTTATTTCTAATAATACCACTGCAAAGTATTTTGTTACGTACGCTATCTTGACAACGCGATGTGTTCTTTGTTCTTTGTCACCCGTTACCAATGGGTGCTAATTAATTCCTACCGGTGTTTTTTGTTTTCTATATAAGGATTTATTGTTTATTATCTCGTCTTTCATCCTCTCGTATTTCACGCGTTGTTCATACTTTTCACTTAAATAATACTTTTTTTTACAGTGAACGAATTGTATGGTTTGCCAAACGACGTTGAACTCGAAGTAGCTTACGACGAAAATACGATAATTAATGAAGATATTTTCGATTTGTTCCCGAACAGAGGACTACAGATAAGAGTAGCCAATATACTGGACACAAGTGCGTTTTTTATTTCAATTCTGATTATGTCGCTTAAGTATTGCATAGGATGTAATAATAGTAATTTTTTATTGTTTCAGATAACGAGATAACGAGCTATTAAGGGTTTAATGTCATTTTTGAAATATATCAGTGATTTTTCACACTGTACCGAAATAAATATTTTTCAATGTACATCAGTTTCTTTATTTGGGCCTCCGTGTATCTATATTCACCTAATAGTGTCAATCAATGATACCACCATGATGCTGGTGTAAAAATATATCCATATGGTGTAACAGATTCGATACACTTCGGTTTTATAAACACGCATTTAACACCAGCAATAGGTAAAGTGAAGTAGGTGTTACTCTTTTTAACACCGCGACGGAGTAAGCGATATTTAATTTAGGATATGAAAATAACACCATACAGTGTTCTATCATCTTTATTTGCACAAGATTGTGTCGGGTGGGTACCAACTGTGCATCTCCCAAGTCTGCACAAAGACAAGTCAGCACAAAAAGTATACACCAAGCAACTGTACACGCGAACAGTTCTCCACGAAATACCTGTACACCGAAAAGTATGCACCGCGCAAATGTATACGACGACAGGTCTACACAAAAGGTGTGCACCAAGCAACTCTGCACGCGGGTAGGTATATTCCAAGAAACTGTATACCAAAAGCTGGGCACTGCGTAATTCCACACGTCGATAACTGTACACAAACTGTATACACCGAACAACAGTACACGGGGGCATCTTTACTCCACGTAACTCTGTACCGAAAAGTCAACACCGCGAAATAAACACTAATCAACTGTACGTGGTAAAATGTCGACACTAAAAGCTATACACCTACAAACAAAAAGTCGACACGGTGAAAATTCGACACTAAAAACTCAGCACGACGGAAATTCGATACCAAAAACTCGGCACGACGAAGAGTCGACAACGAAAACTCGGCACGACGAAGAGTCGACACCGAAAACTCGGCACGACGAAAAGTCGACACCGAAAACTCGGCACGACGAAAAGTCGACACCGAAAAACTCAGCACAGAGCAATTTAACGCACAGGACGGGTGTATCGGGTACAGTATTTTTACCCGTAATGAATAACACTCCCTTAAATGTAAGATTGGATCATTTAGCGCTAGGTGATGGTGGACGTTGCAAATTAACTTTGAAAACAGTGGTTTTTGTTAACGGTGACTCTGTTCAGTCAACGTCGTGAGTGTAAAAACACTGCCAGCAAAAAACTTAGCAAATGCGTTGTTGGCCGACGATGTTTACACTAGAGTTTTTATAAATAAGTTCTTATAAAAAAGAAAAAAAACGCAGATGATGTACATCCGCAATTCTGCAAAAAAAAAAAATCCTATAACTTTCAGTCGAATCTCGCGCTGTTGTCCGACTGAATTTTCAAGATCTTTAAATACCGCAATTCTATGACAAATATATACTGTGGGAGGTCACGAAAAAATGTCACGCTCGGAGACATTTAATCAAAAGACATTTATTTTTCAGCTCGTAATTCTGCATTAAAATTATCCTTAAAAAAATTCTGTCGAAACTTACACCATTTTTGAGTTTGGCAGAATTTTCAGGATCTTTCACCATCGCAGTCTCAATTCTATTGCAATTCTTCAATACAGGTTGTCACATGAAGTCAGCACACATTTAATCATATCAAACGTTTTGTCATCATTTTCTGGATTCGAGAGAATTTTGAGGATCTTTTACTGACGCAATTATACATAACAATTTTATATTTGTTGTCACGTGACAACGCCACTCTGGCTGACATATGATATTTTTTTTTAGCTCATAATTCTGGATTGAAAAGATCCTATACATTTTAGTTGAAATTCACACCATTCTTCAGTTTGACAGAATGTTTAGGATCCTTTACAATAGCAGTCTCATTTTTTGTTTGCATGTAATGTTCGCTCAGTGCACATGATATCCAATGTGGAAATATGCATATTTGTTCTATATTAACACAATATCTGAGCTTTAATCAGTACACTAAGCCAGATCGATATCTTATATATTCTCCAAGTTATGAATTTTCTTAAGTAACTGCCAATTGAAGCAAAATTTCGACGGAAAACTTAAAAATGTTTTTATTAATAGAATATTTTCATCAAAGTACATTGCTCTGTTGCAAATGTGCATGGTAAATCAATTCACGACGATAATGAAAAGCTAAAAACACTTTTATGTATAGAGAAATTCATAGATTTGAGTAGTTGATGGTCTTGAGTCTCATCGCAATATCAGTGCATTTTTTGTTCGCTCAGTATGTCTGAAATAGCCACTGTGGAATCATGTATATTTTTTCCATGTAAACGCAGTGCCCTAGCTTTAATCAGTACACTGAGCCAGGTGGATGCATTCTTTATTGACCAAGTTATGAATTTTTCAAAGGAATCAGGACAATTTTTTCAAGTCTTATGAGGACCATCGCAATGTCAAATAACACATTTTTGTGGCACTCGATGTGGCTGACATATCAACTGTGGACAGGAGCATATTTTTCCTCTAGTAGCACTGGACCTTAGCTTTATTTGGAGCCTTGAGCCAGATTGATATCTTATGTATTTTCCAGGTTATGGATTTTTTTAATGACAGCTTATAGAATAAAAATTTAGATGAAAAACTTTAAAAAAAAATTTATTAATTGAATATTTTGATCAAAGTACATTGCTCTGTTGCAAATGTGCATGGTAAATCAATTCACGACGATAATGAAAAGCTAAAAACACTTTTATGTATAGAGAAATTCATAAATTTGAATATTTGATGGTCTTGAGTCTCATAATATGCGAATTAATGCGAAAATGATATAACAAGCGAAATGAAGCTACTACAAGTAACTGCAACCGATTCTGGCTTCGACACACCATTTTTCGACGAATTACCAACAAAACAAAGCTATTTGTGTTGAGTAAAAGTAAATGAGGAAGATATATGCAAGGCCGTACTTTGCATCATTTTTTAAAAATTATTTTTAGATGGAGGAACTTTCCGGGCAGCGCCACGGAAAATCTACGATTTATTTCTATGGGCACGAACCATATCATTTGGATTCTCGATACAAGAATTCCGTCTATAAAATATTTAGATGCGTCAGCAGAAATGCCACACCACCCTGTGGCGCATCCATTTTGCTTCATGAGAACGGCGATCTTGAAAAGCTTGGCGCCCATAAGCACGCCGTATCGAACCATCTCCGGGAGGATATCCGATTTAAAAATCAAATCCGCAATATAGCACGTGACGTGACCTTAGTTCCGGCGGAAATATTGCGACGTGCCACTAGACAGTATGTTTATGTCTGTCTGTCTCGTCTCGTCTCGTCTCTGTCTGTCTGTCTGTCCGTCTCGTCTCGTCTCTCTGTCTGTCTCGTCTCTCTGTCTGTCTCGTCTCTCTGTCTGTCTCGTCTCTCTGTCTGTCTCGTCTCTCTGTCTGTCTCGTCTCTCTGTCTGTCTCGTCTCTCTGTCTGTCTCGTCTCTCTGTCTGTCTCGTCTCACTGTCTGTCTCGTCTCTCTGTCTGTCTCGTCTCTCTGTCTGTCTCGTCTCTCTGTCTGTCTCGTCTCTCTGTCTGTCTCGTCTCTCTGTCTGTCTCGTCTCTCTGTCTGTCTCGTCTCTCTGTCTGTCTCGTCTCTCTGTCTGTCTGTCACTGTCTGTCTGTCACTGTCTGTCTGTCACTGTCGTAATTAAAACAATTCTATAGATTCAGACTCAAGTGATGAAGCGGGACAAAGGTTTTCGGTCGATCTGGTGGAGGTTATTGACGACAGTGATAGCGGTAAGTACAATTTATCGGTATAATATAACTTCACAATAATGTCATTTAGGTTAATAGCTTAATCCATATTGATTATTACTTTATTTCTTCTTAGATGCAATTCAAGAAGTTATATCGGTCGCCAATATTCCAACGTCGGCAGACGTAAACACGAACGGTAAAATTATTTTAATTTATAATATTTAGCAATTATTATGATGATGTGATAGATTTTATTTGTTTCGGTGGTTTATGCACAACAACTTGCAGTAGCAGTGGATTAAACCGGTAGTCATATTTTTTGAATTTTAATGTACACTGATGGTTCAAATGTAACGAATCAGAATATGAAAACTGATCATCCCGGTGCTTGAATTTTAAAGCACTTTTATGTTTGAAATTTGAGAAATGTACGTGACGTTTCATATACAGGTTATTATCAAAATCAACGTCTATGAATTTTCATACATATTTATCGAAAAATATCTTGCGACGATGGAAAGTTTGTACACGATTGTGCCGTAATATTATCGAACGCTACATTTTTTTCAATACCGTGCATATGAAAATTCAATATAAATTTTTATGACAATTAATACAAGTATATGAATTTTAAGAAAGATTTTTTAACATTGTAAGACTACTTTGCAAAATGTCTTCAAATTACATATGTGCACGACGTTTAGTGATTATTTTGTTTTAATCTGACAGTTAAAACATTTTATAATATTACATTACCAATTAGCCGCAGATGTCGTTTTAACTGCAATACGTTGTATAAACACAACCTTTGTTCGTCATGAGTTTTTTTATTTAAGTTTGTAATCTAGGACTGGTAGCTGCTTTGGAGGCCGAGCGCAAACGCGCGCTGCGCTCACAAAAAAAAAATCGTCGCCGCAAGCGTCGTCGGCAAGCTTTAAAAATGGCTGGAGAATTGCCACCTGGACAGCGGCGTCACAAGCGTCGTCGCAAGAGTGAAGCAACGAAAAATAGTAATATTACTTATTAATTGAGGAAGCAAACTAGATTCATTATCGTATTATATAATGTAATAATAATTCAAAAAACTTGATTTATATTAAATTAACAGTGGTAGAAAAATAAATATTTCTTACTTTATATAGTGAATCTATTTTGCATCTCTGGTAATGTTACTAGTGTATGTCATAATTGGTTAAGGGAGTATCCCTCTATAGATGATCAAAAATCGATGGGAACTTCGCGAATTTTTTTTAAGAACTATACATTATACAATGTTTTTATTTTTGTCGGAATATTGGAAAATTTTTATTTCAAGATAAACGCGATTGAAGTTTGCGGTGGGCCGCCTTTGTGACCGGGATCCCACCAAGCCATGTGAACCTGGCACCCAATTATGCGGAAACTATTTTTTTGTTTATTAATCTTATAGATCGTGATTTGTAGTTGATTATAGTAACAATTTTTCCATTTGTAGTAAAAGACAAAAAAAGTAATGGTACTTTAAAAAATACCCATCCCCCCACTTTAACGAAATTCAAATCTGACGGTTAATTCGTATAGAGAATCGTTTGTAGTTGATTGTAGTAGAAGAATTTCCGTTTGTAGTAAAAAAGAACAAAATTTACAGCAATTTTTTTTTTTTTTTTTAATGTACATACATTTTAGTAGCATTTATTAGAAATTGCGGTACTTCAGAGACTATCAGGCAGTCCACATACTGCAAGCAGTATCTCAAAAATCGTTTGTAGTTGTTTGCAGTAACGTTTCTTTCGTTTGTAGTTATCGATAACTACCGGACAGTCAATATATTGTAACCGGCGACTTTATAATCGTTTGTTGTTCGTAGTCGCGTTTGTTTCATTTATAATTCTTCAAAATCAATCGTACAAGCATTCTAATCGTTGGTAGTTGTTCGTAGTCGCATTTATTCTGTTTGTAGTTCCTCAATATCGCTCGAAAAAGCATTGTAATCGTTTGTAGTTGATAGTAATCACATTTATTTCGTTTATAGTTGTTCGTAGTCCCGTTTATTTCGTTTATAGTTGTTCGCAATCGGGCGGTCAATAAATCTAATCGTTTGCAGTAGCATTTCTTTCGTTCGTAGTTCCTCCAAATCGCTCGGGAAAGCATTCTAATCGTTTGTAGCTGTTTTTAGTCGCATTTATTTCGTTTATAGTTACTCGAAAACTACCGGACAGTCAGTGTATTTAAGCTGACTACTGCAGAATCGTTTGTAGTAAGATACATTTCATATGTAATTCCTCGAAAACTACCGGGCAGTCAGTATATTGCAACTAGCGACTTGAGAATAGTTTATAGTTGTTTGCAGTACAAACAGGTCTGGAGGGTTCAGAATTGAAAAGGGTTCTAATTCTGGACCCTCCACACCCGTTTTCGACGAACTACAAACGAAACGAATCAACTACAAACAATTATGGATCCTCCACACCTGTTTGCGACGAACTACAAACGTAATAAATGCGACTACAAACAACTGCAAACTATTCTGAAGTCGTCAGTTGCAATATATTGCACTGCCCGATAGTTTTCGAAGAACTGCATACGAAATGTACCTTACTACAAATAATTCTGCTAGTCAGTTGCAATACACTGACTGTCCGATAGTTTTCGAGTAACTACAAACGTAATAATTGCGACTACAAACAACTACGAACGATTAGAATGCTTTTCCGAGCGATTTTGAGGAACTACGAATGCAATAAATGGGACAACGAACAATCATAAACGAAATAAATGCGATTACGATCTACTACAAACGGTTAGAATGCTTTTCCGAGTGATATTGAGGAACTACAAACAGAATAAATGCGACTACGAACAACTACAAATAAAATAAACGCGCCTACAAACAACTACCAACGATTAGAACGCTTATACGATTGATTTTGAAGAACTATAAATGAAACAAACATGACTACGAACTACAAACGATTCTGAAGTCGCCGGTTGCAATATATTGACTGTCCGGTAGTTATCGAAGAACTGCATACGAAATGTACCTTACTACAAATAATTCTGCTAGTCAGTTGCAATACACTGACTGTCCGATAGTTTTCGAGTAACTACAAACGTAATAAATGCGACTACAAACAACTACGAACGATTAGAATGCTTTTCCGAGCGATTTTGAGGAACTACGAATGCAATAAATGGGACAACGAACAATCATAAACGAAATAAATGCGATTACGATCTACTACAAACGGTTAGAATGCTTTTCCGAGTGATATTGAGGAACTACAAACAGAATAAATGCGACTACGAACAACTACAAATAAAATAAACGCGCCTACAAACAACTACCAACGATTAGAACGCTTATACGATTGATTTTGAAGAACTATAAATGAAACAAACATGACTACGAACTACAAACGGTTCTGAAGTCGCCGGTTGCAATATATTGACTGTCCGGTAGTTATCGATTAACTACAAACGAAAGAAACGATACTGCAAACAACTACAATCGATTTTCGAGATATTGCTTGCAGTATGTGGACTGTCTGATAGTTTTTGAAGTACCGCAATATTAAATAAACTTTACTACAAAAAATGTCCATTAAAAAAAATTAAAAAATGAAATAAAAAATAAAAAATAGTAGTAAATTTTTTTCTTTTTTTACTACAAACGGAAATTCTTCTACGACAATTAACAATAAATGATTCTCTATAAGAATCAACCGTCAGATTTGAATTTCGTTAAAGTGGGGGGATGGGTATTTCTTAAACCCCCTATCTTTTTTGTCTTTTATTACAAACGAAAAAATTGTTAATACAATCAACTTCAAATCAAAATCTATAAAATTAACAAAAAAAAAAAAATTATTTCCGCGTAGGCATGGCATTTCCGAGTGCCAGGTTCACATGGCTCGCCCATCTGTCTACCTGCTCTGCGCGCCGAGAGACGTTGGCGGTAATACCCATAGTAAGTGGAATTTTTCGAATTTCGGTCTAAAATTTTAACAGTCTATTCTTTGAATGTTGTACTTTCGATTCGTGAAAATAAAACCGATTTTGTTACACATCTATAGAGGGATACCCCCTTAAGCTAAGGTTATTTCGGTAATTATTATATTTGAGTTACGAAATTATGATATACATTGGAGTCAAGATCGCAGTATTAACTATAAAATGGTCAATAGCGTTTAAACGCATTTTTGAACGCATTTTTCGGAAAGAAAGTATGCGTCTGCTATGTTGTGAGTTTAGTGGAATTGTATGCTTTTGCCCATACTTTTTTGGACAAGAGTATGAGTCTGCCATGCTTTCAGTGTAGTGGAATTGTATGCTTTTCCTGGAACGCGGGTGCTCAAGGCGATGTACAAGCAATTTTGTGCATAAATATCAGAGTATATTATTTAGTACGCAAAAAAAACCGTACATAAACCTTTTGATTGTAGGAATTGTCACTGATGTTGATGATTATGATGTGGGATGATAGCGGCAATGAAAGGATAAAGTAAACATATTTTCCATATTTTTCGGAACGAAAGTGTGTTTGCATTTGTTGTTATTAGTGTGTCGGTGTGTTGGTATTGGTGGTGTTTGTGATCGTGCGTTTTTTATTTTATTTTTTCAATTATTCATTTTGTTTATTTTTTTTTATTGTTTATTGTTATAATTAGTAGATTTGAATTACGAAATTGTGATATACATTGGTGTGAAGATCGCAGCGTTTGCATATCTCGTATCCATGCATTTATGCAGCCCCGAGTATGCGTCTGATATTCTTTCAGTGTCGTGGAATTGTATGCTTTCGCCCGCATATTTCGGAGCGAGAGTTTTCGTCTGCGATGATTTCAGTGAAGTAGAATTTTATGCTCTTGCGCGCATTTTTCGGAAAGAGAGTATGCGTCTGCTATGTTGTGAGTTTAGTGGAATTGTATGCTTCTGCCCATACTTTTCTGGGCGAGAGTATGGGTCTGCCATGCTTTTAGTGTAGTGGAATTGTATGATTTTACTGGAACGCGGATGCTCAGGGCGATGTACAAGCAATTATATGCATAAATATCAGAGTATATTATTTAGTACGCAAAAAAAACCGTACATAAACTTTTTGATTGTAGGAATGGTCCGCATTTTTCGGAACGAGAGTATCTGTTGGTGTGTTAGTGATCGTGTGTTGACCATGATTTGCTGGTGATAGTATGCTGGTAACCCGGGAAAAACGATTCATGAAACCAACGTGAAAGTAAAGCATGCCCTTCCAGTGGAAGAAGAGGATATACCGATAGTCATCAATATAAACAGCATACGCTCGATGTGCAAAGTTATTAAAGTTGGAGAGTATATTTGCAAGACACCAAATCTCTTGAAGAAAGTAATGTAAAAATACAATGAAGTTGAACTTCATCACGATATACGGTTAAGAAATATCATTACTAATGTTATATTTCGATTATATGTACAACGTATAAGGTCCCGAACTGTTCGTGTTAATTTCTGTGCACTATTACAATAAACGATTATCACGATCCTTTTATGTTGATATTATTTAGTATAGTAATCTTGATCATTCTTATTAATATGCGACCGTTTCAATTCATCAAGTGGAAGGTTTTAATGAAACGTCCGCCCATGAAAGCCAAATATCTTCATTAATCGTTGCGAATGAGCATGTGATTATAAAGAAAAGAACCGCATATGCAAAAATACCTATAATTTGAGCGCTTCAAACAAAACCGGATGATTCACGCATTTACAAAACGGATATTAAATGCTTAGTTATATAACCATATAACGAATTTTAGATCCGTATATAAATAAGACGTGAACATCGAAATAATTCGTGAATATTATATAACAATAGATTATGGAATACCATATAATCATACGTGCACGATCATACATGAGCTGTCAGTTCTCTGTGCGCAGTCATATATAATTGTATATGATCATATATTGCACAGTCGACACACAGAATAGATCTCATATACAATCCTATATGATCATATCTGTTTATATATGACATGGTAAACAGGCAGTTTTGGTGTTATATATGGTCATATATAGGGTCATATATGCCAATGTATATATACATATAAAGTTATATACGCTCATATACATTTGTATATGGATCCACATACAATCATATATGCGCTAAAAATGGGCGATATATAGTTGTATATAACTATATATGATCATATCTGTTCATATATGACATCGCAAGCTGGCGGTTTTGGTATTATATATGATCATGTATACCACTGTATATGTACATATAAACTCATATATGCTCATATATGTTTCCATATACAATGATATATTACGTTATATACAATTATATATAATTATATACAACTATACATGAAATTATATACAATTATATATGATTATATATGAACCGTTTTTCCCGGGAATGGTCTGTTGGTGATGGTATGTTGATAATTGTGAGTTCCTGTGTTGATGTTGGTATTGCTGTGTTGGTGTTTATGTGGTGTGGGTGTTGGTGTTGGTGTGGTGTTGGTGTGGTGTTGGTGTGGTGTTGGTGTGGTGTTGGTGTGGTGTTGGTGTGGTGTTGGTGTGGTGTTGGTGTGGTGTTGGTGTGGTGTTAGTGTGGTGTTGGTGTGGTGTTGGTGTGGTGTTGGTGTGGTGTTGGTGTGGTGTTGGTGTGGTGTGGGTGTGGTGTTGGTGTGGTGTTAATATTCGTGATCACTTTTGCGGTATTGATTTTGGCGTGTGTGTGTGTGTGTGTGTGTGTGTGTGTGTGTGTGTGTGTGTGTGTGTGTGTGTGTGCGTGTTCGTCTTCGCGTTGCGTTTGTGTTCGTGATTGCGTTTGTGGTGTTGATTTGCTGTGTGTGCGTGTGTGCGTTTTAAGATTTTGAAAAATTTCTGTTAAATGTTTGTTAACTCAAATAAATTTCTAGCTATCGGACTGAAACTTGGAAGAAAAGTTAATCAAGATTTCGTATTGAATTCGGTATTAAAAAATTGAGTATGACATACACTAATATTTTTTGTTATTTACAGCCCCAAGGTGTGTCGTATGCCTTGTTGAAGGTATCACACACACGTTTGTACCTTGCGGGCATTATTGTGCTACCATGAGTGTGCCGAAAGGTTGACATCTTCGGAGATTCAAGAACGAAAGTGCCCGAACTGTAGGACGCCGATACGGGAGGCTTTACGAATTTTCGCAGAATTAAAATAGTTAAAAAATTGTAGTTCTCACGTGTCCCGCGCCGATTTCGATAACGTTTATATATGTTGTAGTACTCGAAAATCTACGGGATACGTATTTTTCTATATGTGCTGAGATTTTATTTAGAGGGTGAAACAACCCCTCAAAGTATGATAAAATATCGAACTTTTTTTTGTTTTTAATACAAGCACTTCACGAATTGCAACGCAACTTGCCATAATTATATCTTGTGTTAGGAGGATCCATAAGATCCATAAGGATGGTATCTCCTACCCGGTTGCACCCCTTTAACGGGGGTGAACTATCTTTATCATTTTTTTTTTTCGGCGACAAATAACCCCAACGTAATAAAAACCGTGGTTAGTTGATGGTTGCATTAAATATGAGTTTACGTTTTTTTTAGTTTTATTCCAAAAACCGCTATTTTACAAGGTAAGTGTTAATTAAGAGCAGGAAGTATTTTTTATAGATCCACTAGATAGTTTTACATGAAACTCGTTACTAATATATTTCGTATCGGTAGGATCGAAAAACGATACCATCCTACCCGGTTGTAATCCTTCAATGGGGGTGAAATTCCCTTATCGATTCTTTTTTTTTCGGCGACAAATCCGTTCGAAATTAAAATCGCTTGTAGTTGATGTTTGCATTAAATAAGAGTTTACGTGTTTTTAGTTTTTCTCTCGAAAACCACTATTTTACAAGATAAATGTTAATTAAGGGTAGATAGTATATTTTATTGAGTCACTAGACAGATTTATATGAAACTCGGTACTAATATGTTTCGTGTCGGTAGTATTTCACCCGTTGAACGGGGGTGAACTACAGTAGAACGTCGATTATCCAAACCAATTGGGACCGATTATCGTTCGGATAATCGAAAATTTGGATGACCGAATAGCAATAGTCTGTGAGGGGGGAGGGAGGCACTGAAACGCTCAAAATATTAGAATATATAAAAAAATTTGGTTAAAAAAAATGCAACGATTGTTTTTTTTGCCGTCCTCAACGGAAAATATGAGCCCATTATGAAAAAGTAATTTTAGCAAAATATGGGTGATTTAAAAAATGTTATTACTAGAGCTCAAACGACCTTTTGGCTTTTTTTTCTATTTTTCGTTAATAATCAGGACATTAATTTTTTTTTGCTCCCAATGCATTTTGGCGAAGTATTAGTGCTTAATGAAGCAATAATTTGTTCAAAACCTTGAGGCTCTAAAATATGTTTAAAAGTTGCCTTCAATAGATAATTAAAACTTGAACCAATTCGACCACTTTTTTCGAACCTCTGATTAGACCCATGTTTAGACCCACAATTAAGTACCACTTGAAAGTACTCTCGTAATATTTTCAGATTTTAAATCTAATATTACGGAAAATGGTGAATTTCTTTAGTCCTTAAAATTCTTTTAAATCAATGTGTCTTGAAAAATTGTAGTCATAGAAAAAAAATGTTTCAACATAAAAATTGTAGTTTTATGTAGACTTTTCAATGTCATTTTTCAAATAATTTTGTCGATCTAATAATATTGCTTTTTCGCTAAAAAAAAATATAAAAATTTTAGTTTTTTGCGAAAAAGAACCCGTTTTTTCGGCTTGAAAATTTACAGAATCTTTGCACCTATATATCGATAACATAAAAAAAACACCAGAGTGACACCAATTAAAGTTCCGGAGTAAAAAAATAATTGAATAATTGAAACTCCCTAAAAGTTTCTTGACGCAGCTTTAGAAAATTATTGAGCGTCAAAATTTTGAAAAAGTTACAGTTCCATCAAGCACTAACACTTTCTTCATTGGCAGCAAAAAAAATGAATGTCCTGATTATTAACGAAAAATAGAAGGAAAAAAACCAAACGGCCGTTTGATAATATTTTTTAAACCACCCATATTTTGCTAAAATTACTTTTTCATAATGTGCTCATATTTTCCGTTGAAGACGGTAAAAAAAAAATCTTTGATTTTTTTTTAACCACCCTAATATATATTCTAATATTTTGAGCGTTTCAGTGCCTACCTCCCCCCCTCACAGACTATTGCTGTTCGGTCATCCGAATTTTCGATTATCCGAACGGTAGTCGGTCCCAATTGGTTCGGATAATCGACGTTCTACTGTAGTTCACCCCTGTTCAAGGGGTGAACTACTACCGACGCGAAACATATTAGTACCGAGTTTCATGTAAATCTGTCTATGAAATCTGGCTCTATAAAAAATACTATCTGCCCTTAATTAACATTTATCTTGTAAAATAGTGGTTTTTCGGAAAAAACCAAAAACACGTAAACTCTTATTTAATGCAAGCATCAACTACAAGCGATTTTAATTTCGAACGGATTTTTCGCCGAAAAAAAAAAAAATTTCAAAGTTTATTTCACCCCCGTTAGAAGGTTGCAACCGGGTAGGATGGTATCGTTTCTCGATCCTACCGATACGAAACATATTAGTAACGAGTTTCATGTAAAACCATCTAGTGGATCTATAAAAAATGCTACCTGCCCTTAATTAACATTTATCTTGTAAAATAGTGGTCTTTCGGAAAAAACCAAAAACACGTAAACTCATATTTAATGCAAGCATCAACTACACGCTGTTTTTATTTCGATCGTGTTATTTGTCGCCGAAAAAAAAAAATTATAAGAGAAGTTCACCCCGTTAAAGGGGTGCAACCGGGTAGGATGGCATCGTTTATGGATCCTCTTAACACGAGATATATTTATGGCAAGTTGCGTTGAAATTCGAGGAGTGTTGTAATAAAAACAAAAGTAAGTTCGATTTTTTGTCAAACTTTGAGGGGCTGTTTCACCCCCTAAATATAAAACTCAGCACATATAAAAAATACGTATCCCTTAGATTTTCGAGTACTACAACATATATGAACCTTATCGAAATCGGGGTGGGCCACTTGGGAATGTTCCCTTGTGAGTCAGCTTTATCTTTGCGTGAAGTTCATGTTGAGCCAAGTTAATAGTTCAGTCGATTTTGGTGGTTTAGTCAAGTTTATAGTTGAATCGTGAGTTTGTACCTGAGTCAAGTTTATAGTTGAGTCAAGCTAATAGTTGACTCAAGTTTATAGTTGCGTCAAATTTGTGGTTGAAGAAAGTTTATAGTTGAACCAAGTTTACAGTTGTATCAACTTTGTAGATGAGTAAAGTTTATTTTTGAGCCAAGTATATAGTTGAGTCAACTATGTGGTTGACTAAAGTTTGTCTGTAATTGAATTAAGTTGCACAGTTGCGTAAATTTTACTGTTGAATACAGTTCATAGTTGACTCGTGTTTTTAATTAAATAACGTTTAAATTCGAACTTCCTCAAGCCTGAATTAAATTACTGAATACGTCTTGAAGAGTTTGATATAAAGGTGGCATACAATGACGTATCCTCGATTAACAATGCAACAGTCGATTTATTACCAACTCTAAAGTGTCACGTATAACCGTTGTTTTACGTATAAATAAAGGCATAAACCAAGATGTATTTTTCGTTATTACATAATATCTGTGCTGCTGTTTTACCGTGATCACCAATTACCGTATTAAAGTTTAGAGAATTAACGTAAGTTTAGAACACGAATAATGTAGCTTAGTAGGGCGATGAGTTTTCCGGTTCGAAGGTATTAGCATATACACATTACCACATGTAAATCGAATTCGGAAGAAATGAGAAACGGAGAAAGAAAAAAATGAAAAAATAAATAAACCATAATGTATATAAATAGACATAAAGCAAGATGTACTCACGTATGACCGTTGTGTTATGTATAAATAAAAACATAAAGCAGGATGTACTCCATTTTGAACAATGGATTATCGTATTTCTTATTTTGTTTTTATTCAAACGCCATTTTCCCTTCGTTTTATTAGTTGCGACCAAGACGCAGAATTTTACGTACACGTTCATCTGGATACGTTGTAAATATAACATTATACGACACTTAAGGGCCGTATAGTTTCAAACACCCGTTTCCGAGGCGATTTTTTTTGTGAGTTTAATTTAAAGAAACGTTTAAATCTACGATGTTCGTGTTTCGCAGGTATGTTTATAGATGTTTGAAGTAATATCTCAAATTTTATCAAAGTCGTGTACGCTGAACCGTCGCGTCTCGGTTATTTAAACGAATTTCATTTTGACATTTTCACGACCCATTATTACCCCTATAAGAATATTAAAAAAAAAATCAATTTCTTTGTCAATCAGACCGACTGTAATACGGCCTTAATGACACTAATGCTGTCGGCAGACTCAATCATAATTTTTAAATCATGTTTTACCATGGGAATTTGCAACAGAGCAATGTAATTTGATGAAAATATTCTATTAATAAAAACATTTTTAAGTTTTCCGTCGAAATTTTGCTTCAATTGGCTGTTACTTAAGAAAATTCATAACTTGGAGAATATATAAGATATCGACCTGGCTTAGTGTACTGATTAAAGCTCAGATATTGTGTTAATATAGAACAAATATGCATATTTCCACATTGGATATCATGTGCACTGAGCGAACATTACATGCAAACAAAAAATGAGACTGCTATTGTAAAGGATCCTAAACATTCTGTCAAACTGAAGAATGGTGTGAATGTCAACTAAAATGTATAGGATCTTTTCAATCCAGAATTATGAGCTAAAAAAAAATATCATATGTCAGCCAGAGTGGCGTTGTCATGTGACAACAAGTATAAAATTGTTATGTATAATTGCGTCAGTAAAAGATCCTCAAAATTCTCTCGAATCCAGAAAATGATGACAAAACGTCTGATATGATTAAATGTGTGCTGACTTCATACGACAACCTGTATTGAAGAATTGCAATAGAATTGAGACTGCGATGGTGAAAGATCCTGAAAATTCTGCCAAACTCAAAAATGGTGTAAGTTTCGACAGAATTTTTTTAAGGATAATTTTAATGCAGAATTACGAGCTGAAAAATAAATGTCTTTTGATTAAATGTCTCCGAGCGTGACATTTTTTCGTGACCTCGCACAGTATATATTTGTCATAGAATTGCGGTATTTAAAGGTCTTGAAAATTCAGTCGGACAACAGCGCGAGATTCGACTGAAAGTTATAGGATTTTTTTTTTTTTTGCAGAATTGCGGATGTACTTCATCTGCGTTTTTTTTTTATAAGAACTTATTTATAAAAACTCTAGTGTAAACATCGTCGGCCAACAACGCATTTGCTAAGTTTTTTGCTGGCAGTGTTTTTACACTCACGACGTTGACTGAACAGAGTCACCGTTAACGAAAACCATTGTTTTCAAAGTTAATTTGCAACGTCCACCATCACCTAGCGCTAAATGATCCAATCTTACATTTAAGGGAGTGTTATTCATTACGGGTAAAAAATACTGTACCCGATACACCCGTCCTGTGCGTTAAATTGCTCTGTGCTGAGTTTTTCGGTGTCGACTTTTCGTCGTGCCGAGTTTTCGGTGTCAACTCTTCGTCGTGCCGAGTTTTCGGTGTCGACTCTTCGTCGTGCCGAGTTTTTGGTATCGAATTTCCGTCGTGCTGAGTTTTTAGTGTCGAATTTTCACCGTGTCGACTTTTTGTTTGTAGGTGTATAGCTTTTAGTGTCGACATTTTACCACGTACAGTTGATTAGTGTTTATTTCGCGGTGTTGACTTTTCGGTACAGAGTTACGTGGAGTAAAGATGCCCCCGTGTACTGTTGTTCGGTGTATACAGTTTGTGTACAGTTATCGCCGTGTGGAATTACGCAGTGCCCAGCTTTTGGTATACAGTTTCTTGGAATATACCTACCCGCGTGCAGAGTTGCTTGGTGCACACCTTTTGTGTAGACCTGTCGTCGTATACATTTGCGCGGTGCATACTTTTCGGTGTACAGGTATTTCGTGGAGAACTGTTCGCGTGTACAGTTGCTTGGTGTATACTTTTTATGCTGACTTGTCTTTGTGCAGACTTGGGAGGTGCACAGTTGGTACCCACCCATTGTGTCAATGTGTAACGTACATACATGTAAAAAAAAATTTACGACGGAGTTTATTTACACTGTTTGGTGGAAATTACATCCGGATCATTGTGTAAACATTTTTTTATATTTACTCCTAAAGTGTACTTCACATTTACTTATTTCGGAGTGAAATCGGTGTTACTTTGCGGTATGAAAAAGCGATCGTTTGGTAACACCGTTTTTACACCGCATGCTTTACACCATTTTTTAGATCCGCTATTAACACCAAAGTAAAAAACCTATATGTACCACATGCGGGTGTTGACACGGTGTTAAATTTAACACTGTTTTTTTACAGTGTAAGCAAATATCGCGTTGTCATCGCGTTGTTACGTCATGGCTCGACGCCCCATATAATAAATATATTATATGGTAATGATATATTATATGATAGTTTCCGTTGATTAACGATACTTAAAAAAAATCAATTTTATACGGAACAATCAAATTTTTTTTTTTTTAGAAATTATGATTGCATTAACAATATAATTATTGTTTTAACAATGATTATGTAATATGTTGAACGGATATATATCTTCTCAACATATTCTTATTAACATCTTCGTTAACTTTATAAAAGTCTCCTGTTATAAGGGACGTAAGGGTTATAAGGAGCTTTTTGGGTGTCAAAATGGTTCAAAGGTTAAATTCTTTCACCCAGAATTATTTTGTTTCTCGTTAAATTAAATTGGTTAATTGTCGAATTATATTCATTTAATTGTTTAAATATCCAACTCGTTATTTGGGTGTCAAAATCGTTCAAAAGTTAATTTCGTTAGCCTGGAATTATTTTGATTCTCATAAAATTAAATTATTTAATTGTCAATTTATGTTCATTTTAATTGTTTAAATATCCAACTCGTTTATTCGAGCTGTTTAAATATTAAAATGGTTCAATGATTTGTTTCATTTGATACGGAAATTGTTTCGATCCTTGTTCGGTTGGATTGTTTGGATACCAAAAATGGCCCAATAATTGTCCAAGTCAACTATTTTGAGCATAAATCATCCCATGTGAAAAATTTTGGTAGAATATATATATAGTCTCATATATGGAATTGGATATATATATATATATATATTCCATATAAACTCTATATGCAATCTATATACAATTATATAATTTATACAGTTTATCTATATACTATATACAATTTATATGCAATGAGCATATTCTGGTAGACCATATACCATATTTAATTAATATACAATTTTAATATAACAAGTTCAACGATAATAAATATAGATTTCTTATACACAAAATATATACAGCCTATGTGCAAACTATATGCAATATTTATACAACAAGCCCAACTGCGTTGCATTTTTCTTCTGTACTCTATATATATATATATATATATTATATAGCTTATGTGTAATGTATACACAATTTATGTACAACAAGCTCAACGGTATTGAATATCCACTTTTTATGTTCAATCTATATACAGTCTATATACAATTTTTTTCTTACTTGATTTCATGAGCGTTTGGAAATAAGCAAATGTAATCAAGCACTCGGAGTAGTTGACTATTTACTTCTCGCACGTGCACCGCGTGTAATATGCCACTTTCGCGTACTGGAACGATGTAAGGTAATTGTACGCCAGTAGCACGACGTGTAATAAGCGGTGCATCGTTGCATCGAATTAACTATCGCAATATTGGGTAATATTCATTGTCAAGTTCAGTAAAGCATTGCACTACCCCAAAAAATGTACTCTGATTCCATGTAATGCAGGTATTGTCTCTCTTGACTTGTTTTTATACGAAACTGAGGTAGGTGTTCGTTTTCCCAGTTTCATTTTGAAATAGAACCGCAAGTCCTTGAAGCAAAGCTCATTTGACGAGAATCTACTAACTTTCGCTAAAGCTTGAATAAAATGCCCCTTCTGCTGGAAATTCAGAAAGCTGTCCAGATATTATAAACTTATTGTCTGTTTCTGAATCTTCAATTAGGAAATGTCTCAAAATGTACATTATATTGATCAAATGTTTTAATAATTCTACATCGATTTTGTTTGGACCATGCTTTATTTTCATTAAACCTCCGTTACCATCTTCGAAAGGAAAGGCGGATCAGGCCCAGAGAAGACCCCCACAGTCGGACGAATTGAGAAAGATGTATTAGTTGATGTACGTTGAAAGAACATTTTTCGAGTCAATACAAATTCTTAACGTCTGAACAGAATATGTTCAGCATGCATTCAGCTAACAAAATTACATTTCTTGAGATCTTGGATTGCAGCAGAATTTGAGTTGCACGGACAAGTAGCAAGTAATGTTGATAATACCGATCTGGAAGCTTATCTTTCATAAGTATCGACGAATAGTAAAGAAGGAACGCTATCAGTTCCTTTGCTTTCGAAAACTTAAGGTATTTTGGTTCTTTTGGAATCCGAGTGAGAGAATCTGGTGGTCTAATATTCAGCAAAAGGCCATTGATTATTTTTCCAAGTTCTCTTGAAACAGAATATGGCTTATTCCTATTTCGCTCCTGAACCAGCAATCGTAGAACATCCGTTCAACACCAAGTGGAATATTATGCATGTAATTCGGAACAAAACCTGTGACCATATTAAAGTGCGGCATTAATATTGCAACCGAAGATCCTCTACCGCCTTTTACATGTGACAGGTTGTTATTGAGTGCCTGTAAAGCCTATTGCAGCATGCCTTCATGCATACGTATAGGTGGATTTGTTTCGAGAGAAGGATATACATGTTAAAATCCGCGCGTTGTCCGAAAAGTTTCACCAGGATGCTCGCAATAAGATCATCCATACTCTCCATTAAATTGTTTTATATTTTGCGCTGCCGCTCTAGCAGGGCAATCCAAGGTAGCAATAGCTGCAATGACACTGCTATACATTATCATATTATCGGCGGGATGCTGCCATTCTAAACCAGTTGAATACAGTTCGCTTATTGCAGTTACAAATGGTTGTAAAAAGGAAAGCATGTTTGGCTTTGCAGCGCCGTAATACAAGCCACAGACAAATTGAAAGTTTCTTCTGTTCTTGGGTGGTACGTTCGCGATTTGTACTTGTACAGGCCACAGCTGAGCAACCGAACTAGTTGTCACTTGAATGCCATCCGTGTTCCATATTAGACAGATGTTATATTCTTCGGTGACAACTTCATCTTTCAATCTCTTGTACTCCGCATGACTAGTGATATCACGTATGAAATCGGAATCGTCGCTGTTAGTAGACACATGTTCATCCATGAGCATGGGTAAATTGCGTACCTCGAATTCATGCACCAATAAGGAACGCAAATTATACTCAACGAACAGACCGTTCGTTTTGGAGCTCGTGTATGACTAACATGCCACGTCGTTGTTTGAGCGTTCGCCCAAGTAGTTTGTGCAGTCTTCTCAAAACCTGTGTTCTTCAATCGGTGGCGGTCCCTTAGGCATTAATCCGTTTAATAGTTTATATAACTGGTATCTCGTCGAGGGAAGATTATTCGATGCGGGCAATAGAACACTCAGTAATTTTAATAGAGAATCCAAGCAACGTTTGGTGATCGAATTTTTAAGAAAAAAATCGAGGATGAGTTCCACACATTAACCATCGGTCACAGCTGAATCAGTGTATAACTGATGTCGAATCCACGGTGGTTCTTTATTTTCACCACCCCCGAAAATCTTCCGAAACATTTTCTGAATCCGACTCGTTCTAAATCCGAATTGAACTTTGAACTGGGTTTTTGACCAAATATGCGTGTTTTCGTTTTACACAATTTGATATCATTTTTATACGGATATTTTGTAAACAATAATTTACATATTTCTTGTGTCATTTCCAATTCAACATAAAAATTCATAAAATACACAACATTTCTGTTGAATTAACACAATGGGGTTCGATACTTCGATATGTGGGACTCCGATTTACACAGTAGCTTCTCATATCATCGTAAACTTCGTGGTCTCGGCTTTTTTACCTATCCGACAATTTTTGTAATCAATGTTTGATTTTCTGTGTTTGTTTGCGCATAGTACGTGCAAGATACCGCGGAAAAACAGAAATGGCCGGTAGTAGCCGACCAACAAATTATTCAGAGCTTGCGGACTAAGTTGAATGAAATGCGAGACACTGGAAAGTTGAATAAAAAATGTCCGTACGTCTCTTATAGGGCCCTGCGAAATCATTACTGATTAGTATTGAAATTACAGAAGTTCTCAATAGTTATAGGTAATAATTTCTCGTGCCTATTGTGATTTTAGTTGTGTTGTCATGTCTTTTTGTAAGAGATGCAGACTACACGCACACTACGTGACAGCATACTTTCAAATATTCTCGGTATTTAACGCATATCATTACTCTGTCCCACACACTAATAAAGATATATTGCTATGTGCATTAATTTGTGTTACATTATTTAATCATAATGGAACGAATATTGATTTTTTTGGCTGAATGATATGATTTGAGTTCGACAACACTCTGCACGTTGCTTTCTGTCGATGAATATTGAATATTTTTGGTACAGAATTGCTGAAATCGCCATAACAATATTGCAAAAAAATAATTGATTAAAATTTTTTTTTCGCAAAAATAATATTTAAATGGTATTGATATATATTATTAGCAAAATAAATACATTTCTTGAGGTTTGTTTAAGTAGCTAATTGAGGATGCTTCCTCCGTACATTACCGAGCAAAAGGAGATTCAGTGTGAATTTTGAACACTTCCCATTGGGATAAAAATCTGAATAAATTCAACTGTTATGACGGTGCAAGATTTATTTATTTATTTATTTAAAATGGGCAATGCCCAATTACAAAGTGCGATAGCTAGAAGCCACCGCGTGCAATTCAATAGTCAGTGTGCCAAGTATAACAAAAATAAAAGCAAAAATGAAAAAACAAGAAAAAAAGAAAAAAAATATATGTGTATATATATAATCCGTTGACTTATACTCGTAATGAGATCGCAGTATAAGAGCAAACAAGACCCAGTTCCCGGTCCACCGAGAAAAACTAAGCGGTTAGAAGGATGGAAAAACACCGAGCAGCAAGCATCTAAAACGTGCCAAAGGGATATTAAAAAAGTTCACTGTCCCCGAATGAGCATTTCCCAACCTGGCTATCCTAGGAAGTCAGCTGAAAAACGCATAGTTCGACCGATAAAGGGGCACGAAGAAGATCTCGGTGTTACGGTTAGGTCTTACCTCCTCCCTAATGCAACACAGTTCTCGACAATTAAATTTAGAATTCACTAAATTATATTAAAAAACTAAATCCGCCATATTTCGGCGCGTTTCGAGAGAGCCAAGCTCCAAAAACTATCAGATAGGAGTATAATTATGATCCGCAATATTCATTGGTGAGTCGAATATTGAACCCGTTCAATTACCAAAATAAATATTCTTTGGTACGGGAACCATATTACCGACGCATATCCTAACTGGGAACGTACTAAAGCCATATACAGAATTTTCAACGCACGAGGGTTGTCGAAGTTGACCGCGATGCGCCTAATGTACCCCAGTATACGTAACCCCGCAGATATAATGTTACAAAAATGACCGTTGAAACTCAAATCACTATCGAACAGGACACCAAAATCACGAACTGAGTTAAGAACCTGCATAGGAACATTGTTCAAAAAATAACGTGCATATAAAGAAACTCCGATTCGAACAAAACACACTATATGACACTTCGCCATGTTACGTCCTGGCTATTTTTCTCATCCACTATTAATTTCTCACGACTTTTAAATTTCAATCTTTATTCTTTTCTGTATATCAAATGCATCCAGACGCTGACCATTCGTTTGCGCCGGATGCTAATATCCGATGACTGCTAACGCATATCCGCTCGCGCTTAGACGCGAGCACCAGAATCACCGCCACACGCTTTCCACTTTTCTGTAGTTTTGTTGGCCGCACGTGCCACGCACCGTCAGCGAATTCGGGCCGCCTCACGGTCCCACTAATCCCCACCACTCTGGTCTTCTTCCCTGCTCGACTAATTATTTTATTCAGTCTTAATTTGTCCTTCGTCTGGAAATGTCTTAATTTGTCTGCTGCTCTGAGTGAGCCTTTTTGTATTCTGTTTGGCCTAAAGGCGTTGGGTATTAATACTTTGAGATTTCGTCACAACGGTGACCATTGTTTGTCGGTTATTAAATACAACGTTGAATAAATAATTGTTCTTTGCCGGTTAAACTTAAATAATATCGAATAATAACAAACTGCGAGTTTTATGTATCATTTGGACAAACGAATAAATGACAAGTGTAATAATTCGGAATTTACGTTTCTACGTTTAATCGGACAAGTTCCCAACAAAAATAATTTAATCATAAATAAACGTACATCGTCCGAGCGTGACGTAACATAAAAATTTTGGTGTCAGAAGTGGGATGGTCCGAGTTCTGAATTATTACGCGATTAAGAATTGAAAATAATTAAAAATCGTTTAATTTTAAAATCGGTGAAAATATTAAAACGATAATTAATTCAAATTATTAATCGATTATTAAAATCGAATTAAATCAATTATCCGGTGCCGATAATAAAAGTAAATAAAATAAAATAAAATAAAAACTTTAAATAAATAAAGAATTTTTAATTCAAATAAATTAAAATCAATAAAATATTTATGCGATAATTAAATCGAATTTATGAATTATTAACATTAAATTAAACATTTTTCGCAGTATTTTCGCGATTTTTCCGAAGTTTTTGCGAATAATCCTTTTTATTTACGGATATTCGCCCGCGTTCCGTACATTTTGATGAGTTCGAATACTCGCATTTTTCGCGAAAGTGCATTTAGCGCGATAGAGGATTTTTTGCGATTCGAATGTTCTCACATTTTGAGAATTTTTGAATCCTCAACGAACCTCTTCTCGTAGATGCCCGATCGTTTGTGAATCCTCATCGAGAACAATCGAACAGTACAACCGCGAGTGATTTTAAATCTATATATATATATATATATAGAGCGTGTGAAGTCTTCATTTAAGCCAGCCCTCGCAGCCATGCAAGCCGCTCGGCTCAGGCCCTTATTGGACTCAGCGGTCTTATCGCAACGCTGCTTATCTTGCGCGTCGCAAAGCTTCATTGAACCCAGCGGCCATAACTAAGATATCTGCTTGAACCTGTATACCGGCAAGATGGCTTACTTCATCGCGATTGTCCTCATCGCTGCAGCAGCCACGTAAGTATAGATTAATTATTATTTACATACTCAATTAATAAGTGAAAATAATAAAATACATAACGAGAGGGATTGAGCACCCCTCCCGTTAATAAAACACGTCACTCACTGTCGTTATCCAAAATAAGGTGGGACTTTAGGATAACGCAGTACAAATAAAGGAAAAACATTAAATAAAACATATAGTATATACAATTTTTTTTTGGGAATATTAAATCCGTAGGACTGGGCCCGTGAGCTCATATCCTCCGTCAATAAAAATCGAAATCTACCGTTGTATCCGAAATAAGGTGGGACTTGTGGATAACGCGGTTTAATACAACACGGCAGGAGGCAAGGCTATCACCAACCACTGTCCAACTTTACTAAACATTTTTTTTGGGAAATTCGTAGGACTGGGCCCGCGAGCTCATATCCTCCGTCAAAAAGAAACGAAAACCGACCGTGTACATCCAAATAAGTTTGTAGCAACTTACGCGGATTGCATGGTATAAAATAATAAAAACACAAAAATTAAAAATTTGACATAAAAGAATCGCGTTTCACCCCGGTTTTAAGCCCGAAACAACGCGTAAATTTAAACCATTTAATATAACCATTTCGCGTAATTTTAATTTACTCAAACCCTCCAAATATCGGTAGAGTTTCGCGAACAAGAATTTTTTTTTCTTTCTTCACATCTTGGCATTTTCATAAAATATATATAGACATGTATATATTAATATTTCTACGACACCTTTCGAATGCAACCAGTGAAATCTATGGATTCCACGCTTTGCAAATTTACGCGCAAACCTCGAATTAACCGTAAAAAATGACGGAATTATTTTAAATCCCTCCGTCGGCAAGTTGAAGAAGAACTGCGCATTCCCGCGTCAACCAGATTTAAAATTTGGTTTGAACCTCCTACCGCATCCGATTCCAATCCATTAATTATCACGGATTTCTCCACCGGGATAGAATACCACTATAATCCTACCGACGGCCAGTTGCTTTATTTCACCGAGTCCGAGCTCGATTGCATCCCAACTATTACGCTTTCCTGAATCTCCAAACCTTTCGCTCCGCCGCATAAAAGCCTCCTATATTAATTCCAAAATTATTTGCACATTTTTCTTAAAATCCTTTTTCTTTTCACTCTCTCATTATCGCTCACTCCACGCGCGTTCACACTGACCGTAGGCTTTTGCAGCCCAGCACTGGTACTTAGGTTACCATACCGGCTAGTGCTCTCGCTGTAAACCCTGAAAGTATTGTGAATACCGCAAAAATCTTGAGACTCGTAGGTGAACTAACAGTCGGCGCAGGCAACCCTTACCGGCCGACAGTTACAAACCAAAGTCTCTCGATTTCGGACTCCTCTTCCTTCATCGATCCGCGATCGTGTATCCGCTATAGACCCTTGTCAGACAGTCGCTGGTACTTAGGTTACCATACCGGCCAGTAACTGCCATCTCAAGCCTCTGTACAATACCGAATCGCGGGAAAATATTCGAAAACTAAGCCGACTAATTGTTACCTAAATAATAAATACAAGCTGAACTTTCGAATTTGACGAATTCTTTGCTTCTCTCTTACTAGTAAATTCCCTTATTTTATTCCCTCTTAAAGACTTTGAAGGTCGAATAATTTTCACATAAATTCCTTTTCTATATACACCTATTTCATATTGGTTTACACAATCACAATAATTCAAGGCCCTTGCGAGTTAGTCAAAGGTACTAGGTTACCATACCGGCCTGGGACTGATATCGCAGGCCCCAGCGAATTATTCGAGTTGTAAAGAAATCGTTGATTTTTCTGCAAACGTCCACTAATTCAGGCCAAGACTCTGAACGGTGGGCTATCGTCGAGAAATCTTCAAAGTCCATTTCTGTCCGTATTATAAATAAAAATCTTTTATCACTTTCTCGACTGTTCACTTGAATTTTGTATACGTGATCGGCTCCTGCGAGATCGTTTTGGGTACTAGGCTACGATACCGGCCCGAAGCTTTTATCGTAGTCCCCGAAAACTATACGGATTAGAGGACTTTCTAGTGACTTCGACGGACTAGCTGTTGACGCAGGCAACCCCTACCGGTCAGCGACTATAGGTCAAGGTCTCTCGAACACAAACAGTAGAGAATTATATTCTCCTCTGCCAAAAAGAAAAAAAAAAAAAAAAAAAAAAATTTTTTTTATACAATATACCTGCCTTTGTGACTATTATTCGATTTTCTCCGTTCATTATGATGAATCGAAACCACGTTCAATCACCATTCGAGCTCGGTGGACTGCCTCTTCGGGTGGGAGCCGAGCAAATAAATAACCCAAGCCGGCCTGCTACCCCGGATGCAAGAGTAATGTTGGCCGAAGATCCGCTACCCGGAATAAATTCACCACGGCCAATACCTTCGCCACCTCAAAATCCACCCCATTTTCGTCGCCAAAATGCTGGCAATACGAATCGCTATAACGAATGGTCTGACCATTCCTATAGAAATGATCGTAGTTCGCGCCAACAAAATGCCAATAGATTCTCTCGATCACACATACACTCCAATGCTCAACGCGGCCAAAATTATGGCATGCCTTCACACGAGCCTAACTGGGATAATCACACTTCTAGACAAGAACCTCATTTCGAGGCTCGCTCACACCACCGCCCTAACCAAAATAGGTCCCCACCCCATCGTCACCCGGGAAGACCCCTGTCTCGATCATCAGAATCGGACGCAGGTCATGACAACCGCCGAGATGATTTCGAGACTCGAGCCCGTAGAAACATACGAGGCAACAGTGACTGGCTTACCAAAGCATTGATACCCATCCCCGACTTCGATGGAAAAAATATGCCAGTCGAAGAATTTATCGCCGACGTACGATACGCTATGGACACTGTTAATACCGACGAACTTGGCAGATTCCAGTATCTACTGTTCGAGAAATTGAAAGGTGATGCTCGTCGACAAATTCACCCAAAGCGCTGTAGTTACACATCTACGATAGATCTTCTAAAGGATCTACGCTCCCTATATTCATCTAAAAAGGGAACCCTTGCTCTCAAGCTAGAACTGGCTAACGTGGCCCAAGGTACAACAGAGAGCATCCATAATTATGCTGCGCGCGTCAAAGAGGTCGGTAGCATCATCGATCGCCGTACCTGTGAAGAGCACATCCCAGACAACTATGGTGTTGCCAGAGCATTGCGCGAAGAAAACCGCAAAAACATGCTCGAATGCTTCAACAAATGCCTACGCGAAGAACTGTCAAACTATGTATGGAATAAAGAACCTTCCACCATAGAAAAGGCTATGGCTTACGCGTATGAGGCCGAAGAACTTATTCGAAACCGCGTCGTAGTAAACGCAAATCGTGCCAAATTTGACTTAATTAATAATAAACATTTGCGCGAATCGACTGAAATCGGTATCGAGTCTGAACTATCAAACATTGATTCGGCATCCATATGCGAAGACAATAATACGTTAAAATCCGCTTTACGCTCCTCACACGCGAACCTCGATAACGCTGTAACTAGGGTTCCTTACGTAGACTCCCGAACTGTCGAACCGCGCTGCTACTATTGTAAAAAACCGGGCCATCTCATCGACGATTGTTATAGATTACAAAATCGTAGATGGTACGAGGAACGGAAACAAAGATCCCGTGACTTCAATCGCGGCTCCTCCCGATCACGACAAACATATCGCGAACCTCGCGATAGATATCGCTCGGATAGCAGCACATCCCCGGATCGCTATAGCTCTCGTATTCGAGACGTGTCACGAGAACAATATTATAATCGTCGCGAAAGTAACGGTTCTCGCTCTCGTCACGATAGCCACGATAGGACCCATCCCCGCCGCAATGATTACGAAGGGGACGGCTCCCGTTCCCGTCGAAGTCAATTTGACAGGGATGATTCGCGCCCCCGTCGCGACCATTTTAGCAGGGATTATTCGCGCTCCCGTCGTGACCACGTTAACAGGGACGATTCGCGCTCACGACGCGATAGCTCAAATAGAGACGATTCACGCTCTCGCGATTACAGTAGAGATAGGCGAAACCCGAATTCTCATAAATACGAACAAAACTCGCGTTCGCGCTACGACAAACGGGATCGGGAAAATTCCAAACGCCGTACTGACAGTCGCGATCGACTGGGCATGCACTACCGCGAATCGAATGACTCCCGCTCTCAATCTCGCGATCGTATTATAAACAATAGACGCGAAAGAACAATCTCTGACGATAGACGCTCTAACACGCGCCAAAATAAGCGCGGTTTAGAAACTGATCAAAAACGCGTGCACATCAGAGAATCAAGCCGAGACAACAAACACTCGAAACAACGTCGAAGTAGAGACCGAAAAAGAAATAGTCCGAAAAAACGGACGAATCGGATGACAACCCCGACCAATACAAGAGACGTAGTAGATCGCGCCACCGTTCGCAAGGAAACGACTCGTCGCGCGAACGAGACGATAGTAGAAATAAACAACGCGCAGTAAACTCGAAAGCTCAACGACAGAAATCACCGGAGCCTTTAAACTCCAAAGAGGCTCGTCGGGAAAGCGCGACTTCGAGGGAGACAAAAGCGCAAAGGCCGAAATTCGTAAGGCCTCTGTACGGAAAGATCCGTACAAAGAAGATAGCGTAGTGAGACTATTTTCGCCAGAACTCCTAGACGGTGAAGCGATATTCTACGTCGACAATGGTTCGGACATCTCCATAATAAAAAAAAATTTTCTCCCTCCCTGTACAAAAATAAACCGTCAAATCATTTATCAGATTGAAGGAGTTACTGACGGCACAGTATACTCTTTGGGTTCCGTGAATTTGGAAGTCAATGATATGGTTATGGAATTTAACGTGGTCTCAAACCACTTCCGCATTAGCGAGGATGGTTTGCTTGGACGTGATTTCTTTCTGAAACACAAAGTGGACATCAGCTACCAAAACGGTTGGATAGCTCCTCTCTACCCGGCTCAAATTATTCCTTTTCTAAACACTGAAATAGTCACAGTCCCAGCCCGAACCACAAAATTATTAAAAATAAATATAACCAATAATATCCCGTATGGTTACGTACCTAGGATCGAATTCGCTGATGGGGTTTATTGCGGTGACGCTGTAGTTGAGAATCGCGACGGCAGGGCACACCTATTTGTTATTAATACTAAGGATTTATAAATAGACTTAGTGCTACCTCGCATAGAATTAGAACCCTTCGAAGAGTACTCCGAAACCGAAGGCACAACAACCGAAATCAACAACAGCACTGCACGCGTCGCATGCACCTCAACGAAACTCTACAACCTCACCGAAGAGATATTGCCACTCTTGCGCCTAGATCATCTCAACGATACTGAATACGACCACGTTGTCGATCTTATCGAGGAATTTCCATTCATATTTCAATTACCAGACCAACCATTAGGCGCCACCGACGTAGTAAAACACCGAATCCCAACCACACATGACTTACCTATCAACACCAAACAGTATCGCTTTCCCCACCACATGAAAGGCGAAATTCGAAAAAAAGTCGAAGACTTACTGGACAAAAATATTATTCAAGAATCCACCTCGCCTTTCAACTCGCCGATTTGGATCGTCCCCAAAAAGGAAGATTCACACGGGAAAAAGCGTTGGAGGATGGTAATCGACTTTCGTAAAATTAACGAAAAAACTATCGCAGATGCCTACCCTCTGCCAAACATTACCGACATCTTAGATCAGTTGGGCAAAGCCCGCTATTTCTCGGTGTTCGACCTCGCTTCGGGATTCCACCAGATTCCTATGGATCCCGAAGATAGTCAAAAATCGGCATTCTCCACACCAAACGGACATTACGAATTTAACCGTATGCCTTTTGGACTAAAGAACGCTCCAGCAACCTTCCAAAGGCTCATGGATCAAGTGCTTTCCGGCCTTCAGGGTATCGAAATGTTCGTATACCTTGACGACATAGTGATCTACGCGGACTCCCTCGAGGAGCACAACAAGAAATTCAAACGCTTAGCTAAAAGATTAACAACTGCGGGACTATCCCTTCAACCTGACAAATGCGAATTTCTTCGCCCAGAAATGGTCTATCTCGGCCATATTATTAGCGCCGATGGAGTACGACCAAACCCTCAAAAATTAGAAGCGGTAAAAATATTTCCGATTCCCAAAAATCAAAAAAATATTAAACAATTTTTGGGCCTAGTCGGATACTATCGTCGGTTCATCGAGGATTTTGCCGCTATAGCTAAGCCGCTCACACGGTTGTTAAAGAAAAGTTCGCCATTCAATTGGGGCGAAGAACAACAACAAGCGTTCGAAGAACTACGCGACAAACTGTGCGAGGAACCAATCCGACAACACCCGGATTACGAGAAACCTTTTATCATAACAACAGACGCATCAGACTACGCCTTAGGAGCAATATTAAGTCAAGGCGAAGTCGGAAAAGACTTGCCAATTGCTTACGCGTCAAGAACTCTAAACGATCCCGAAACTCGTTACGACGCTACCAAAAAGGAGCTGTTGGCTATCGTCTATGCACTAGAAAATTTCCAGTCGTACATCTACGGAAGGAAGTTTACTCTGGTGACAGATAACAAGCCTCTGACTTGGTTGAAGAGTCTGAAAAATCCAACTTCTCAGTTACGCCGTTGGTCAGACATCCTAGATGGATGCGATTACGAGATAATATACAAAAAGGGAACGCAAAATACGAATGCAGACGCTCTCTCTCGAAATCCGGTAGAATACGAATCAAACATAGAAAAAACAGATTCATACGTCATAAATGCAAAAAGACCTCGAAAAAGGCAATCTGGATCGGAAATATCATCTTCGAGCGAAACAGCTGATCACAAACTCGTCCTTACTATCGATTTGTCATGTGGTGCTCAAACGCAATCAAAGCAATCACGTAGGAAGGTAAGACGAAAAGTAGTCGAATCGAACAACAGTCCGATATTCGATACGAATGACAACAACAACCAAATATCGTCTAACCCGAAACGTCAACATCCACCTAGTGATACCTCGGACGAAATAGCAAGGCCTAGACGTAAAAAACGAGCTCACATACTTGACTCGGAAGAAGAGCTTGAACTCTGGTGGGATGACGAAGACGAACCACCACCGGAAGAAATTATTCCAGAAACAGAAGGAGCTTCGTCGCCGTTACCACCCAGTAATATAACGCCACTCCCTGCTGAGACTGGGGAGGCGTCAAGGTCACTCGATAATCACGAAAACCCAATTATCGAAACCAGAAATTCATCACCTACACTCTCCGACCCAATAATTGCCGAAGCATGGAAACCGGTCGATCCACCATCAGACGAACCGATAGATACCGGGACCGGGGAGGCACCAGAAAGTTTCAGTAACCCTGATAATCAAACAGACAGAACAGGGGAGGCGCCACGGTCGCCTGAACCTTCTAACCACAGAAGATCGATCCCTGCACCAAGCTTTGACAGCATATTTGGATCACCAACTACCAACAATAGAACTGAAACATTAGGTTCCATTTACGAGCCATCAACCGCAAACCACTCTTTAAACTCAACAACTTTTCAAAACCAATCTTCATCGACCAAAAGCTCCGATTTAATCATAGAAAAATCCGCGTCAGTCACTACATCCAACGACGAGAACCCGAGTGATCACACTAATACGAGTCAAGCCAGCGTACCGTCGTTACAAGAATCAATGCTCGTTGACAACGGTAATATTAAAATATCATCAGAAAACATCACCTCACACGATGCATGTATAGCTTACCTTATCACACAGGACAAAACCATCACATCCAATTCTACAACCCTTCTGATAGAAAAAGATTGGATCGATTGGGAAAAGATCCGTCGAGAAAACCCAGACCCAGGAGAAGTCATCGTCACCAAAAAGAAAAAACGGCACTCATTCGGACTAACATACGCAAAGAATTTCGCGGACGGTTTAGACTCCGACTATCTTGCCACAACCTTCTCAACGCTAAAAGAACTGTCGCAAAAATTTGAAATCAATACGCTCCGTCTCTCTCTCGATAATATTTGTCTCGAGACCTGGGAACGGAAAGCGATACTTGATCATCTGCATCAAACCTTCGACGGATCGGACATCACCATTGTAATCTGCAATGGCTCATTGATTGTACCGTCCGCCGACAACCGTATCGATATAATCGAGGAAAATCACAGTTCAGCTATAGGAGGGCATAAAGGAGTGACTAAAACATTCCAACTAATTTCGCGACGTTTTTATTGGCGTAAAATGAAAACCGAAATTGCGCACTATATCAAGCGCTGTCCCGACTGTCAACGCCGAAAACTGGTACGAGTAAAAAACCGCTTACCTATGGTAATCACAGACACACCGACAGATTCCTTCGAGAAAGTATCTATAGATATTTACGGCCCCCTGCCTCGCACTCGTCTTGGGCATGAATACCTATTAACGATTCAAGATAATCTTACAAAATATTCCGTCGCAATCCCTCTAAGCAGAACGACCTCCAAAGACATTGCGTTAGCAATGGCAAGTAAATATATTTGCATCTATGGAGCGCCAAAAATCATAATGTCAGACCAAGATAGAAATTTCACCAGCGAAGTTTTCCAAGAGTTTGCGAAAATATTCGAAATTAAACATTACCGTACTACTGCATATCATCCACAATCCAACGGCTCTCTAGAGCGAAGCCACCACGTATTAACCGAATATCTGAAACAATTCGTCAATGAACACCGAGAATGGGACAGCTGGATCCCTGCCGCAATGTTCTCATACAACGTGAGCATACACGAAGGAACTAAGTATTCACCTTTTGAACTCGTATTCGGTAAAACTGCACGAATACCTTCACAATTCGAACGCGAATACGAAGATAATAGATTCAACGTGTTCTACAAAGAACTTACCGAGAAACTAAAAACATCAAGAGAATCAGCAGCCGCCAACCTAATAGCAGCAAAACACCGTTCAAAAAGATATTACGATCGGAAAATCAAACCCCATACCTATAAAACAGGCGACCAAATATACCTGCTTAAGGAACCAAAATCGGGTAAATTCGACGATGAATACACCGGCCCATACAAGGTGGAAAGGATCCTCGATAAAAACAACGTTGTTTTGTCTCTGGGACCAGGAAAATCTAAAACGGTGCACGTAGACAAAATAAAACGTGCCTACCATTGACAAAGCAACCCGCAAAAAAAAAAAAAAATATAACAAAACACAAAACACAAACAAAAAAAGGGAAGGGGCGCAAAAGACAAATAAGAATCAACACACAGTAGTTTCAATTTGGGCTTTTGCTTGTTCTTTTTGCTGTATCACTGGTACAGCAAAACCCATTTATTGTATCTCTTCTTCACCGATCACAAACATATATATATATATTTTTCTTTTTAAATTTGGTCCTCTTATGAACGTGTGTGTACGGGGAGAGGGAGAGATGGAATGAAAGATGTAGCGACGCCGCTAAAATCCCCAATCGTCGTCGTTCTCGCTATCACTCATGCCCGCCGGACTGAGTATGGATCCCCCCGGAACCCATGTCCTTCCGATGAAGCAGCCGTGGAGGGTACGTGGGGGGTAGCCGGAAAGGAAGGGCCTCGCGGAGTCGAATAGACCCTCCAGCCCGTAGTCGAAATCCGACCGATTCGTGGCTGCTTCAAATGCCTCCCTCTGCCGACGGGCGAGTGAACGGCGTTCACGCAACGCCTGACGAATGGGGAATTCCCTCTCCCATACCCAAGTCTGAAAACAATTTAAACACATAAACTTAAGGGAGAGAAGAATGAATGCATGTGTATGTGCACACGCGCGTACGTATAAGGATAGATAATTTATAAAACTAGACCGATTTCACTTACCTTGTAAACATGATAGGCCTTTAGCCCAAAAAACTTGTCGTAACTGGCCATGATCCTTGTTTTCCTTTCTCTGTCTATTCGTAATATATATATAAGTTTATTAATAGTTTTTTTTTTTATATATAAGCCGTTGCTTTTGTAAAAAGGAGGAGAAAAATAAAACACCACGTACTCGCTCAACGACCAACAGTAGAATGACTATGAACATCCAAGAGCTCGCGCCGTAGCGAGAGCACATCTCGTCACCTCGAATTTGACACTTCGATAACACTCGTCGTCCACAATACAAACACTATTATACAAAAACTGCTCGCTTGCAGGTCGGGATCCAAGAGAGAATTCACTATCTCTCCCCTCTACAAGAATCCGGGAATGTACTCCGACCGATGGGGCTCGCTAAGGCCTTACGGAACATCATGGAACTTAATCATGCACGTCGATCTCACGAAATTCCTAAAAAGAAAATACGACCTCACTCGACAATTGTCACAACTAACAAACGAATGCGAAATTTTTAAAAACCAATGTAAGGTCTCACAACTGCTCACCAACATGCAAGAAATTCTCAGGACTGTCGGGAAATATCAACAAGATATCGAAGATCTCGTATATGAATACAATGACACCCAATCGTACAGGAAAAAACGAGCACCCCTCGAGTTCATCGGCTCAATTAGTCGCACTCTTTTTGGCACGCTCGATGCAAGCGATGCAGAATTCTACAACAACAAGATAGAAGCACTCGAAAACGATACCAGATCCATCATAGAACTAGTCGTTAACCAATCACACGTTATTAAATCTCAATTCAACGAACAACGCCAACGTATCGACAACCTCTCCAAAAGATTCAACGACAAAATAATCAATATTTCCCGTACAGTATCTAACATAGGCCATCAAATGATCACACTAGAAATCTTAGAGGCACTAGCCGATGCCGCCGCGACTCTCGAGCTCGCTATCCCAGAGTACGAACTTGACACCGCGATTCTCACTGACGCTATTCTGTTCGCCAAACAAGGCCAGTTACACCCTCGACTATTGTCTCCAGTACTAATACTACAAGGAACTAGAGCCATTCAACGAGAAAGGCCTAACTCGGAATTCCCATTTCCATTGAAAATTGAATCCATACCCGAATTAATAAAGCTTTCCGAAATAAATATCTTTCACCTAAAAGGAAAATTAATATACATCGTGTCTGTGCCGTTATTCACTCTCAAATCCTACACGATATACTAAAACATACCCGTCCCGATACTTCAACACTCTACTACTCAAGGAACTAACCTTGCGTTCATTAAACCAACATCAGAATTCACCGCCATTGCCGACAATCTAGAAACGTATTTCCGACTAAACAATGAAGATCTGCATCGATGTAGGAGTTCTGGCGAGCGTTTCATATGTAAACATGTTAACATCTTATATCGAGTAGACGATCACAGCGACTGCGAAGTCAAAATTCTCACCGAACCTCGATTCAAAGATTTCGCAACATGTGACATACGCGTAAAGAATAGTGTTCACACCTATTGCTCTCAAATCCATACACCCAACCAATGGATTTTTTCATGTGCGAGACCCGAAACCTTACGCATAAATTGCTATAATTCCGAACCTCATGCCATCACAATCAACGGGACTGGAGTCCTCCATCTACAACCACGATGCGAAGCATCCACCTCATCGGCCGTCCTCACCTCAACCGACGAAATCTCCACCGTCGAACTGTCAGATTTTGCCCCGCGGACACTACTGAATATATCAGCTATTTACGCCGCCACAATAAACTCTATCGATTTTACAAATATAACCGATCTCCTAACCAACATCGATTTTCCCACACCTCTCGACCCTATAAATGTCCAGGACTCTAATATCGTCGACGGCGGAGTAAAACTCCAAGCCGTCACTAATCGAGCTCAAGATTTGTTAAAGCACCGAAGGACCCAACACAGGATTAATCGTCTTGAAACCATGGGTACCTATTCCGCCATCAGCATGGGAAGCTTGTTATTATTTCTGGGTTTAGCCTGGAAATTTTCATTGCTTTCCAAACTCAACCTTGTCACTCTGCTGTGCCGAAAAACGCCGCCTCAAACTACAAATAATCATCAACCCGAACGGCCATCAATAGAAATCCTTGAACTAAACGAAACTCCACCTACACGAGTAATGGCCATCGAAGACGACGTAATCAGAGATGCCCCCGCCCATCATTTGCGCAGAGCGATAAGCTTCGCGCCTACCATCTACAATGGGCACCGAGACGTCCCTTATCGGTCGGCCATGGCTACGCATCGAGGCGCGCACCATTCCCCGATGACGTACTCTCAACGCCTGAACACAACGGAACTATAAGTATAGCCCTCCTCGAGCCGATCTTTCGATTTATTTCCCCCTGGACGAAAGGTAAATTAATAATCTACTATTTATCTCAGGCTTACTCGTTTCTTCCTCCCTCTTTTTCTCTCATGCATTCACCTTTCCTTCCTTTTCCCGTACTGCTATAAAATCCGCTATAATGACAAATTTTATATCTGTTTTTAAAAAGTTACAGATTGCCTCTCAACTCGCTCCAACCTGATACAACGCCACTCGACAGCCCACCAGATCGCAATAGGACAACATCAACCCCGCAGCAATCAACTTCGTCAACCCCACCAACAATTCGAACTTCATAATCATCACGAAGAGCCCATACCCATCCATCGTAAATTCATACTCTTACATACACACATATTTGCACTGACCCCAAATAAAAATATCTAAGATACAATTAAGTACACACGGGAGCTATTCTCCCCCTTCTCTCTTCCACGCCTTACTATCTTTTTATCCTTTGTTTTTCTTTTCCTCTTCCACTCTCCTTCATTTCCTACAAAACAGAGGGAAAAATCGCCATGACTAAGCTGCGCTTCTCTTATTCTTTGAGTCAGTCGAGGCATTGCGTAGCCTTGTCTGATTACCAGAAGGGGAGGTGTTACGTCCTGGCTATTTTTCTCATCCACTATTAATTTCTCACGACTTTTAAATTTCAATCTTTATTCTTTTCTGTATATCAAATGCATCCAGACGATGACCATTCGTTTGCGCCGGATGCTAATATCCGATGACTGCTAACGCATACCCGCTCGCGCTTAGACGCGAACACCAGAATCACCGCCACACGCTTTCCACTTTTCTGCAGTTTTGTTGGCCGCACGTGCCACGCACCGTCAGCGAATTCGGGCCGCCTCACGGTCCCACTAATCCCCACCACTCTGGTCTTCTTCCCTGCTCGACTAATTATTTTATTCAGTCTTAATTTGTTCTTCGTCTGGAGATGTCTTAATTTGTCTGCTGCTCTGAGTGAGCCTTTTTGTATTCTGTTTGGCCTAAAGGCGGTGGGTATTAATACTTTGAGATTTCGTCACAGCGGTGACCATTGTTTGTCGGTTATTAAATACAAGGTTGAATAAATAATTGTTCTTTGCCGGTTAAACTTAAATAATATCGAATAATAAAAAACTGCAAGTTTTATGTATCATTTGAACAAACGAATAAATGACAAGTGTAATAATTCGGAATTTACGTTTCTACGTTTAATCGGACAAGTTCCCAACAAAAATAATTTAATCATAAATAAACGTACATCCTCCAAGCGTGACGTAACAGCCACATTAAGATATAACTCGTTTTGGTTACACCAATTTGCAATAATGTCGTGATCAGATTGAAAACGATCGGCCTGCTCCATTTTTAAATCATCCGCAAACAAACGAACATGGGAATAACGTACGACCACCTACGATGTCATTGATAAAAATGTTGAACAATAGCGGACCCAAGTGAGACCACTGAGGTACCCCGGAAGAGACTGAAAACACTCTCGAAACGGCTGATTTAATTTTGACCACCTGCTTTCGCCCAAACAACTAGCTACTTAACCAATTCAGAAATACATCAGAAATGTCGAGTGCGCTTAACTTAGAAATCAGAATCCTGTGATTCACTCGATCGAACGCTTTGGAGAAATCCGTATACGCAGTAACAATGTAACAACTTGTGGCTTTCTAGCAAAGGATAAGATTATGAAGTTTGTGCTAAAGGCCAAATTCGTAGTCGTAGATCTGCCCTCCATAAAACCATGCTGTTCCTGAACAATACCGCTCCTGAATGCCATTGACAATTTCTTGGTAACAATAGGTTCGAATAACTTTGGAATGGCATTCTGGAACGATACAGGCCTATAATTCCTGACTGCAGATTTGTCACCCGATTTAAAAGTGGGGGTAATCGAACTTCGTTTAACATATTAATGTTGCCAACAACATTAATTTTGCATCATAATAATAATGTCAAAAGTTATTAACAAATTGCTTAAAAAAAATAGTTCAACAAATATTCAGAAAACCTTTCTTTCTTGATTTTCAAATAAATTCATTGATTTTTCAGAATCCACACGAATTTTTTCAAAATCTTCTAATACAAAAAAAAAATCGAGAAATTGAAAATTCGACATTACAAACAGAGTAATTCCATTACTATGTCGTTAAAAAAATTTCAAAAACGGAAAATTAAAAAATATAAGAAATCTGAATCTGCTTTTGCTTGGGAATGTACGGGGGAAGCATCCTTAATAAGCTTTTGTATAGGAAATTATATACATGATGGAATCTTAATAAAAAAATTCTGGATCCATTAACGCACATATATTATACTGTAATATTTTTTTTTGTAATATTTGAGATTACCTCAATTGCATTAGAGGGGGGCAGTAAAGACAACCAATTAGTTATGTTTCAGTTCACAATAAATTCTATTAATATTTTGAAATCATAAATTTCCATTTCATATTAAATAAATTATCTTCAAATTAATATTCATGAATCATTTCATTTCGACAAATAAATCATTTCATCACATATAATTTTCATCGCATATATATTGTGACGTATTTTTCTTTATCTCGATACCGCGAGTTTAAAAGTAACAAAATAATTCAACCAAAAAAAAACAAAAAAATGGAACCGGAACCAAACTTAAGCTCAAACCGAAAGGGAGAAAAAAAAGCAAAAAAAAAGAAAACACGAAACCGAAACTTACGTCACCTTCGGCCGTTTGCATCCGTGAGTGCAACGAGATCCCGGGGGCGCCAGTTAATTTTTATTTCGCCGGTATTAACTAACCGGACTAAAACTGGAGATCGGTGGAACCGGCCGACCTCCGTAAAGACGAAACAGACACGTAAACCTGAAACTAATCATCGAAGGCACTCGCGAGCGCAAACGGTTGCGGCAATGCACGGTTGCTCAGGATGCAGATTATGGTAGAAGGGTCGCGATCCTCTCGCCAATAAAATAACTAACGAGCACACACACGACACCGAGAAAAATTATTCTGAACTAGAACAATTATCTTATGTTGACTTAAAAGTCACGGAATCGCATCTAAATGCATCGAAAACAGCTCAGCCGATCGAAAGACCCAGGCGAGCATACCGAGAACGTATCTCTCCGCACGATCGATAAATTATCTTGTAAAAAAATAACTCACCGAAACAGCAGAAGATATTCCAAATAACTCGACGGAATCCGTATCTTACGATACCACTAAAACTACACTTGATCACTGCAGCATTTGGAGCAGTAATTAATGCATCCCACAAGGCACAGAAATCAAAGAAAGAATTCTTTCAGAATTCTCACGAGAACGACACATGATTATCCACGAGTCGAACGAGAAGCACCCGCGAAAGCGAACACTCGTGACAGGTAGGAGATACCCATGAGCAAGAAAGAGACAACGTATGTCTCCAACCACAACACAACACACGGGAACGCGAGAGGGGTCCGAGTTGCCTCGACGACAGCTCTCGGTAGACTAATTTGTCTACAGGAATCATCGAAAGCAATTATTATCATTATCACCGAAATCGTGACCGATAACTACTGCCCTCTCAACTATTTCACGATATCCTCGATACGAAAGAGAGAGAGGGAGAGGGAGAGAGGGAGAGAGGGAGAGAGGGAGAGAGGGAGAGAGGGAGAGAGGGAGAGAGGGAGAGAGGGAGAGAGGGAGAGAGGGAGAGAGGGAGAGAGGGAGAGAGGGAGAGAGGGAGAGAGGGAGAGAGGGAGAGAGGGAGAGAGGGAGAGAGGGAGAGAGGGAGAGAGGGAGAGAGGGAGAGAGGGAGAGAGGGAGAGAGGGAGAGAGGGAGAGAGGGAGAGAGGGAGAGAGGGAGAGAGGGAGAGAGGGAGAGAGGGAGAGAGGGAGAGAGGGAGAGAGGGAGAGAGGGAGAGAGGGAGAGAGGGAGAGAGGGAGAGAGGTTGCGTTTTTATTTAGCCTTGGCAGTTCGTTTCTTTTCAAATAACAATCTTACTTATTTTTTGTGTATAACGTGTGTACACTACGCTCTTTTCCTGCATACAGTTACATGTATCGCGAAATAAAAAAAAATAAATTAACAATTACACATACATATTCTGACTAGTTTTGCTTAAGGTACTCTTTCAGTCTTCGCTTAAATACATCGAGGCTACACGCTTCTTTCACCTTGTTCGGTAGCTCGTTATATAACATAACTCCTTTATAGAACAGACTTTTCTGCGCCTCGACGGACTTTTTGAACGGTACAACAATGTTTTTACTTTGGCGTGTCATTCTTTCACTTCTATTTCCTACGTATTTAATTTCTTTGCACATCTCTGGAGCAATGTCGTCGCTTTTCATTTTATAAATGAATATTAGCGCATTTCGCTTTATACGGTCGTCGATTGTCAAAAACTCTAATTCCTTTCTCATGTCACTCGTCGATGTATAAATATCGCGGTGTAGTATGATCCTCATAGCTCGATTTTGTAATTTCTGCAATTTATCTATTTCTTCCTGGTTGGCATACAGGAGTACTGTAGAGCAATATTCCATATGCGGAGCAATAATGGTTCTGTATATTAGGTTTCTCGCACCGGGACCGACAAATCTGCCGACCCGGTTCAACAAACCCAATTTACCACCGACTTTACCGTCCACATATGCAACATGTTTTTTGAACTTAAGAAACTCGTGAAGGATAACCCCCAAGTAGTTAATTTCAGTCACACTTTCGATCGTCATGTTTCTATATTTTATGTCAATTTCCCCATCCATTTGCATTTTGTCATTTCTAAATATCATACATTTTGTTTTCTTAACGTTCATAAACATGCTGTTATTGTTCATCCAGTGATCTAGAGTTTTCATTACAGCATTTAAACGTGTTTCTATACTCTTTACATTCGTATCAGTGACATACAGCATTGTGTCATCAGCAAACATCCTGACTTCACACTGCTGGCCAAGTTGTTGTTTGATGTCATTGATATAGTATAAGGTAAACAGTATAGGACCCAAGACCGAGCCCTGAGGAACTCCATGTTCTATCTCGCGTTCGTCCGACATTACTCCATTTATGTTTGTCCTTTGTCTTCTATTGTTGGCATATGAGTCAAACCACTTTAAAGCTGTATCCCTTATGCCATATATACTTAATTTTCTAATCAGTCTTTTTCGGTTAATGGTTTCAAATGCACGTTTGTAGTCAATAAATATCACGCCTACATATTTTTTCTCGCTCATTGCCGTCGTCCATTTGTCTAATACTAGTTGTAGCGCTGTCTCACACGAATATCCTTTTCTAAAGCAAGCTTGTTCATCAATTAATACATTATTTCTCTCAAGAAAATTTTCCAGCTGGTCTTTAACTATTAGTTCCGCTATCTTTTCATACATCGGGAGTTGATTTATCGGACGAAAGTCGCTCGCTTTATTTGAATTATGTACTTTACGATACGGGCTGATGACAGTGAGTTGCCATTCATGCGGAAATGTACCTGTCACCAGAGAAAGATTCATAGTGTCCACAAATTCTTCACCCATGGACTCGAATACGTTTTTTAAAATCCTTCTATTAATTCCGTCAATCGATCCTTTATTTTTATCTAGGCCGTTTATTAACCTGTCCAATCCATCCACACTGATTTCGTCAAAACTATTTAAATAGTTTGAACAATCAAATGCAAATGAATCAATCAAGTCACCATCGGTACTAGTTTCGTCATTTTCCAAAATTATATTCTTAATGCTTTCAATAAAGAAATTATTAAACTTATCTGCTATGTGTTTATTATCTCGTGTTTCCACTTCGTCATTTTCAAAATTAATATTATTAAAATTTATGTCATTGGTTTTATCATTTCTTAATAATTCTTTTATCTTCAGCGACATCTGTTTTGGATCATGACTAACCTCTTCTATTTTGTTTTCGTAGTGTAGTTTTTTAGAACGATTGATTAATTTTACTGTATCGTTTCTTTGGCGTTTATATTGAATCCAGTAGGTGTCGTCATTTGTGGCTTTGTACATCTTATAGTTTCGATCGCGTGCCCGAATTTGTTCTTTTATCTCCTGTGTAAACCATTTCTTTTCTTTATTTCTTATTACAATTTCGGACATTGGCGCTAGCTCATCTAATGTTTTTGAAATCGCTTTCATTAGTTTATTTGCCTTATCGTTCAAGGCCTCGTCAGCGTTCATAGGATAAGTCATATTTTCTTAAAATTGTTAAAATTGTCCCGCAGTTTACCTACGAATTCATTGTCATCTAAGTCTCGATAATTTCTTCTATTTATTGTCTTTATCTCGTAATTTTTTTTGTTTTTTAAGATTACCGATATCCACGCATGGTCAGATATTTTTGGTCCATTGTTAACTTCGCAATTCAATTTGGTATTTGAGAATATCAGGTCAATCATTGTTCTGCTTGTCTGTGTAATTCTTGTTGGTTCCCTTATCAATTGCACCATTCCCCTCGTTACAAAAATATTTTCTAATTTGTTCTCATAGTGTCGACGATTCAACATGTCCATGTTAAAATCGCCCATCACTATGAGATTGTCCTTTAATAAATTGTCACATTTTCCTTCTAAAAATTGTAAAACGGTCGTATCTGAAGCATTCGGGGAGTGGTAAACAATCAACAAGTTTCCCTTGTACAGCATATTGTCGATATAAATTGCGATTGTCCAATAGTTCCCCTCCAATTTGGTCAAGAATAACACTTTATATTTTATAGACTGTCGAAACGTAAAGTATTACGCCACCAGTCAGTCTATTTTCCGAGTCCATTCTAAACATATTATATCCATTTATTTTAATTTCGTCATCAGTAATATCCGATGTTACTCTCGACTCAGTGCATGCGAGAATATCGATGTTTTTTTTGCGTGTCAAAAAATCTTCTACTTGTTCAAATTTGTTCAAAAGACTTTGAACGTTTAAACAAGTGAAGATCCTTGAATTTTTAACATCTTTTTTATTCTTTAATTGCTAATCGGAAGTGTTACCGATTTTCTTTAAAATTCGCAGATAATGCGGGCAATTTCGGTCAGTAGCCTCGTGGTTGTCATTTAAATCATTCAAATTGAACTTTCGTTTTTGGTTCACACAGTTGATACATTTTTTTATTTTATTTACATTCGGGCATTCCCTACCGTTGTGTTCTTGGGCACAGTGGTTGCAGCGTTTTTCTTTTTTACATGTGCTGTGGGTGTGTCCGTATCCCCAGCAGTTGAAGCACCTTCTTATATTTACCTGGTCAAAGACTTTACATCTTTGCCAGCCTAAATACAAGATTCCTTCTTTCAAAAGCTGTTGATGCGTTACACACCCAGTTTCCACCACCATTGACCAATTGGTCCTTTTATTAGCTTCAGTTCTATAATTCAGTCGTTTCACAATTTTCAGTTGTTCGTCAGTTCTCATAATTTCATGTTGGTCCTTTATTGCCGTTTTTTCAAATAGATCATATTCTATTCCAACTATTTTCAATCGATAATTTTTGATTTTTTGTGTTGTTTCAATGATTTGCACATCATCTCCCATTTCGTTAACGATCTCATTCTTTAGAATTTGTCGTCCTTCTTTTTTATTGCATTTCACAACCACTGTGCCCTTCTCACTCGTCAAAATGCTATTTACAGCCACGTTAAGTTTTGAGATGCAAATTTTTTCTTTTATTTCTCTCTCTAAATTCGGGTTTTTTAATTTGGGTTTTATAACTACTGTGTTGTAGTTGGACCTACTTTTTAGTACTTCCGAAAACTTTAAAGCGTCTGAGTCCTGAGAGAGGCTGAAAAGCCATGAGGGAGAACGGTCGTCTACGGCGTGGGCTGGCTTAGGCCAGGTCGATCTGTTGCCGCTTGAGTCGGCGCTCGAGCACCTCCTCAATCTCGGCGGCTCGCTTCTGGGCTTTCCGCAGAGCCACCCGGCGGGCAATGGCACAGGCGCGGGAAACCGTGCGAGAGGCGCGGCGTCGTTTCGCGAGGGCGACGCGGGGTACCTCCACCGCTCGCCGATGGACCCTGGGGTCAAAAACGTCGATCCAATACGGGAGGATCGCGGGCCGTCGGTGTTCGGGACTGCGTCGGCCGCGCCGTTTCCCGGGGCTCCGGATGATGCGCTCCTCGTTCCTCGGTGGAGGCTGGATCGGAGCCGGCGCCGTTGGCGTTCGAGTCAACGCGTGCGCGACGTAGGGGTCGACTTCGGGCGTGGGCCGACGTGCCGGCAAGAGGCCCTCCGGGATCTTGAGCGGTTCCGAGAAGAACTCGTTGTATCGGAGGAGGGAAAGCAGCGCTTCGTATCCCCGGCGTAATTCTTCGTCCTCAAGGATCGGGGCCACGGCTTTCGCCAACACCCTAGCGGGTGTTTCCTCTATCGGCGTGAGACGATAGAGGAATGGCGCGGCGCTACATACGCGACGGAAAGCCACCCATTCGGGTGCGTTGTTCGGCGTGCGCCTTGAGCTCGTGGTTGGCTCGCCGGATGGACCCGGTTCGGTTGTCGACGTATTGCGGGCGGGCGGCGGTGCGAGCGCTGAGGCCTCTGCTACCGGCGCTGAGGTGCAAGGGCGATCTTCCGTGAGGCGACGGAAGGCCGCTCCGAAGGCCGAGGAGCTCGCGGCAGGAGGCGCTCGGCAAGTCGCGGGCGTCGCGTCGGGTTTCGGCATTGAGACGGCTGCGGGTCTCGCGATGGCGGCCGCCCGCTGTGCAGAACGACGTTTATACGCCGCGTTGACTTTTTTCGGCATCCGGTGGTGTCGGCGTCGATGCTATAGGGATGAACTTCTGCGAAGCGAGGAAAGCGAAGCAACAGCAGCAGCAAGCGAGGACGAGGCAGAAGCAGCGAAGTTTCACGACGAGCCAAAAGAGAGAGTTCTCCGCCCGTTTCTGGGCGCACTGCCCGAGAGTTGTTCCCTCTACGTTACAAGAGGCGCAGGACCTCGAGTGGTCCTCCCTACGTTTAGAGGCCAATCGAGGGGTAAGCGGGAAGGCGGCAGAAGAAGCGAGAAGCCAAAGAAAGCGAGACAGGTGATTGCAAGTAGAGGAGACTTTTATTGTTCCCGGAAATACAATAATTCGGATGAGGAAGGAGCTCCTCGCCGTTCCTTGTGGTACGGCAGACTGAACTCGAGGACTGCGAAGCGCCCACTGATATACTTCCGCAGTCCGATTACAATTGGTCGCGGGTCAGTAGGTGGAGATGTCAAGCGGACCCCCGCGATGATTGACCGGCGGTCTGAGAGTGGGAGTCCGGTCCGCGAGTTCTCAGGTGATTGACCGGTGGCCGCGGAGAGGAAGGCGATTCGCGATTCTCGCTGCCGCGTGAAGCGCGAGCACGGCGGCGTACGTAATTGGCGAAAGAGATCGTGGTAGGGGCAAAGTGTAGCCGCAATTTCGGCGTACATCAACTGTACCTTTAAGTAACACTAACATATGGCCAATTATGGAACTCTTCTGGGGGGGTAAAAAAAGTGGCCGAGTTGGTGGAGAACTTCATATACGGGAATAAAAAAATATCAGACTGCAACTTAATTAAATTTTTATTTTTATTCGTAAAGCCCTATCGAAGGTTATGAATAAAATTAAAATGTAAAAACTGTAGAACCTGCCTATTTTATATGAATAAAGAGACATTGTCGAACTAAACTACATATTAAACCTAGCCTGGTGCGGCTGAGGATCAAGTCTCAACTTTTATGTATGTGTGGAAGGGAAAGAAACGCAAGTGGGCGAGAAAAAAATTCACGGGTATACGCAACAATTTAACTTATACGCGCTCTAGTTGCCGCAAATTTTAAGCTATAGAATTAATTAGTTCTTAATAATGTAATGTTAAAGGAAAAACGGCGTTGAACTTGAGCTGAATCTATAAAGCGGTTTGTTTTTTATGGAACTTCTAATTTAAAAAAAAAGTTTAATATCATTTTCGTTTAATTTAGCTCAAATTTTTATCAGACTACAATTTATATGTAACTGTTCTGCGTACCAAATTCAGTGAATATTGGTGTAGCGGTTCGGATTTTATAACAATTTGACTATTATAACAATTAACCGCATCTACTTTAAAAAATAAAAATATTTGGTGAAAAGAAAATTCAATATTTTAACTGATCATTTTTATATTTTTTGTTGTAAAAGCAGGAATTAACGATAAAAATGTTGCATAATAAACGAAATAGTTCTGTAAACGTTTGGATTATTGACATAATGAGATATCAGATATCTTTGATTTTTTATACTTTCTTGATGGTTATTTAATGCTTATTTTATTGCCTTTCATTATTCTCCCGATTATATTTCGTTCGTGACGAATGTTAAAGTAACGCATACAGCATGGAATGTCGTATATATGTGGTTCGCCCGAGATGCGATGCAGTTCATTTGACATGAAATGCGTGTGGGTCCTACACGGCATGAAATGCCTCATATAAGTTGTCAACTTGAACCGGAAGTTTTTATGTAGCCTACCTGACGAGGGGCTTTTACAAGACAACTTTACATGGAATGGTTGTATATGTGGGATCGCCGTAATTTTATGTTAATGTAAAACTGTCTTTTTATACTTAAAACTGAGTCGCTTTCGAAACTGTTGTTAAGTATACACGAACATTCCAACTTCCTGCTCGTACTATTAATCGCGATGTACTGACACTCTTTTCTTTAGAATCTCATGGTGGCACGATTTTGACCATTTTGGCATATAGAGGAATTATAATTATCATTGTTACTGAATAATTATTCTGCGGTATTTTATTCTATTTGAGTATAACGTTTTTTTACTTAATTTAGGGTCATGTATACACAGGACCTCTTCTATTTTTCTACTTTTTTGTCTCGACGACTTCAGCTATTATGCGAAAAACCAATTGCAACTTTGTTCTTAAAGTATCACGCATAACGACTGCCCACATAAACTGCTGCTGCATAGAGTAAGCATCACTTTTCACCTCTCATCAAGCATTTTAGTGAAGCATAGTGCATGTGTTCCGATAAGTTGGTTGGGTATTATCACTTTTAAAGTATTGTTTGAAGTTTGATGGTGCCGTCTTTCGCAGTCCTTTCTTCGATGATTGTCGCCTTGCATCTGAACTCATTTAATTAGTTTTTTTTTTTACTATTGTCGCTCTAACTTTTTTTCGTATACTGTTGATTATTCTTTGACGCGACGTATCACGTTGATGTGACAACGCTTGAGATTTACCGAGGTTATCGCGATTTCTACGTGAATGATTTACCGTGATTCGATCACACTGAAAACTTCATCATCACAAAAACCTACTTGGGAAATGACAATTTAGACATTAACACTCATGTCGCAGTCTTGACAATGTGCCGATAGTCACACTGCTTCGCTCCGTGCAACTCTATGACAAAGCACAAGTTTTCCGTCAGACCCTGTAGTATTAACACTCTTGATACAACGTTTGCATATGTGTTATGTTAGGGAGCCTATTTCTAGTTGCTGACCGTTTTCTTTATTTTGTCTAAAATTTTACGACAATGTTCTTAAGACATCACACGTAACGGACAATAGGTTTTTATCCCCCCCCCCCCCCCCCCCCCGCCCTCCCGACCTATCGGAACTGGTAACTGAGTGTGCAGAGTGCATATGTTTAGCGAGGTGGAGCAAACACTGTCCATTTTCAGAGTTTATTTGTGCTGTATATTCCAATCGTTTCTGGCAACACTGTTTTTTGTATCAATTGATGATTATTTTCCACATCTACATTTGGATTTTTTCCTCTTCTATTCTTTGTCATCTATCACTGACTGCTGTTTTGCTCTGACGTAACAACGCTTCTCGTTTGCTCCAGACTCAGTAACATTTGAAGTTCTGAAAATTGTAGTTCAAAATATATTTCCATTATTCTTATTATTGCTTTCGATTCAACAATTTTTATAGTTTATACCTCTAAATGGTAAGGACAACAACTGTCGAAACTACCCCTTGCACGCTAGCATATTACGCGCCGCGTATAATCTCCCACAAGCTCGTCCTGCTGCGACGTACGCATAGGTGGTCTACTCAGGCGCCGTCTGATGGTACTCTCACTAACTGCTCACGGATAATATATTTTTCCTGTCTCGTTTGATTCTTTTTGTGCCTCTTCTGGATCGTACCTGCAATATACGATATATCTTTATACCGTATGATTTATAACTTCTTCAAGTAAATTATTCGTCACTCACGGCCTTTCGAGATCCACAGTATGGAAAACGCGATTGCGGAAAAATCAACCGCTAAAATAAAAGTTGCTCGAGGGTATGATAAGGAAGCATTGCAACAAATTTTGGCAAAAACTGAATGAACTGTTGCACCCTTACCGATTCTGGTCGCGTGCTTCCGCCTTCCCATACAGTTTCGAAACAATTTCGAAGCTGATGCTCGATAAGAGTTCTGTGATAGATCCGAAGCATGTTCACACCATTATCAATAATAACCGCAATGGTTTTAAAACGTTCGTCTTACAAACGTTAAAAATTACAGAGACAGAATTAAGCATGTCTATTGATGACGGAAATTTTTCGATGAATGTTAGTCTATCTGTTGAAGAACACAGTACGGACGCTTCTACCGAATCGTTATATCGGCGGAAAGATGGAACAGCATACGGCCAGACGGGAAAAATTGCGGAGGCCGTATTTTTTGGAAAATGCGCCCTGGATGGGGCGATGTGATCGCTGACGCAATTTGGGTTCAGCACCAGATTGACTGTGTGGTGTCATTTAAAAACAATAGCGTTTATCGCAGTGCTACCGCTCGTCCGTACTTGACGTTTTATGGTGTCTGCGTCGAATGTAAAGCCAAATTCACTGGTGATAACATGCCGCATCGAGGGCATGAACACTTGCAAACACTCGAAAAAGAAACGCAGAAACTTGAGGGAAGATCGTCGACGAAAGATGGCCGATGCTATGATCGATGGGCGAAAAGACGCAGTGGTTAGACGGTGTCAAGAGGCTGGTTGATTGAAGAAATTTGGACGTAAAAACCCACCGATTTTACCGAGTACTGCGGTGTTGCACAAGGCCAAACAAGAACGTCTCTTGTCAAAGTATGGCTTAAAGTTTTCAAACCCCGCATTGAATTTATTAGACGGCTCCCAGAACGGGAAGTTTGCTGGCTGCGTCCATTTTATAGGATTGCTGAAATTCAACTGCATCTACTGGACACCAGAGCAAGCACAGATAGATCTACGCAGCCCGCTGCCGTAAGGATCTAAATGCAACACTCGCTCTTGATGCCACGAGCGGAGTTGTCAAACGTGAAAACGCACCCGAGCCGCACATTTTTCTTTATCAATGCGTCCTTATAACGAGCGAGGGTAGCGTCCCTACATTTCAGATGGTGACGGCTGATCACCAGGCGCTGAATATCGCTTTCTTTTTACGTCTCATCCTCGCCGCGATTTACCGATTCCACCAATTGTGGTCACCGATTTAGGGTGGGCGCTCCTCATAGCAGTAGCTGAGATATTTGGTCGTTGCTCTAGTTTCGCAGAGTATTTGAAAAGATGCTGGGATGCTGTCTCCCACTAAATTATTATGGTGCCATTGACGTATATGCATTTGGACGTGAGTCATGTTATGTTAGCCATGGTCTCACGCTGGAGCTGCCTCAAAGGAAAAGAGAAAGTCCTCGTTCGCCGATTTTACTTAAGGTGCGTTGGACAAATGTGCTAAATTTCTACTTTGGATGAACTGTCGTATTTCGCAGAGTCTGTTCTGTCCGTCGCTCTTAGTCAGTACATTGGTCACTCACCTTCTAACGATATACTGCCTTCCAAAGAGCGTCTGAGATTCTTGAATAACAAAATTAAAGGCATGGTGATGATCCAAGAAGATGTCGGCCACGATGATGTCGATGAAGATTGTCAAAAGTAAAGCATAGAAAAAGAACATCCCGAAGAAGACGAAGTCAATACCTCATGTTGAAAAACTTGGACCGACCACTTGTACAATGCAGCGGAAGAAATGGCGACGGAGTCATCGGTCGGTGATTCGATCAACGCTTGCTACAACGAGGGCTTCGCTCAGAGGCTCAAGAGATACCTTCTCCCTTACGTGGCGTTGTGGACTCGAATCTGATTTCGCCGACGAAAAATCGACGGTTAGCAGGCGAATTACCAATCAGAGTGTACAAGTTCGTTCCTGGGCACTTGGATAACATCGACGAAAAAATAAAGTTGGCCTCGAAAGAATCCGATATTTTTCCGATAATGATAATACCGATGTATTATCGATAATGCCGATGATAATGTTTTATAATTATATGAAGATGGCCAATGATTAGAACTATACTGCAGTATCATCAGGGGTACTAAAACAATAATGCAAAGGAGTCTTATCACAGCGCTCGTACTGTTCGGACGTATATCGATGCTCGGTGTCATTTACCTCGCGCTTCGATACCTGTGTAGTCTAAATAAGTGTGTATTGAATCCTAAGAATTACTATAAGCTTAATCGTGGGTACCAAACAAATAAGATAAACGGGGCTTAGCCCTCTTATACTACCCAAACCGTATCACAGTTATCTAGTTTGAAAATTCGCTGAATACAGCGAAATTTCAACCCACACCCACCGCAAACATGTCTACAAACGAAACACCAAGCTATGCAAACGCCACCAAATCGACACAATTTCCGACCAAAGAACAAGCTATCCTGATCGACGCATTAGACAACGTGCAACTGAAAGATTACATCGACGCAGTGGGTAACAAAATATCAGCCGCTCACATTCGATTCGCATCCCGTATTTCTAACAACCGAATATGTATGCATCTCGCGACTAAATCGATAGCTGTCGATCTTATCGATATACAGGGTGACAATTTAGGGGTGGCCACCTGTTTTTACAGGCATTTGCGCCGTCAATAAAGATCAAGTAAAGGGTGGTTCTTGAAGGATTTTTCATGCCCTCTTTGATGGCTGAAACGATTTTTTGCTGAGATGATCAGTTTTTAAGGTGCAAACTATTTTTAAATGAAATTTTTTGGAAAATTGTTTCTCACATTATATTTATAAAGTTGATTAAAAGCTGAATCCAGAGCACTCGTGGGCCGAATAATTTGATTGCGTCTTGATGGAGAAATTATTTTTCAAATATCTTGTATTCAAATATCTTGTATATATAGGAACGGTGGACTTGAAACGGCGCTTCGAGCGAGGTAGCGCCGCGAGTCTCGAAACCCGGCTGACAGCGGGCTAAATGCCCGTCTGTCACCAAACGTGGTTAGGCCGGCCAGCTGCTGTGTGTCAATTTGAATGGCAATCCATATTGACGCACAGCTTTGCTCCACTACGCGCGCGGCAAAATCAACGGTACTAATTAGCTAATCTCGTATCTTACAGCGACGTAAATTAAATGCATTACATTTTTTTATCTCTGGGCACGGCTTTCTCGCTAATTTTCATTTATCATAACTTCCTCTGAGAGGAAGCGAAAGCTGTTCAATAATCGTCCTCTCGGATTTGACTTTATGAAAAATAAGGAATAACGAGAAAGTGATGTGTAAAGATCTACTTTGATTTTTTTTTATTTTTATTTTATTTATTTCCATTGAACCAACGTTCTCTTCAGGTTTTCTTCGAACAAAAATGCCTCGCGTGTATTCTTGGTACATTTGTAACTTCGGTTTTATAAAACTCACCAGATAAGACGCCGAGATTTTAAGAAGCACTAACCTCCTTTGGGAATCCGCTTTATGAAAAATGAGAAATAACGAAAAAGTAGTTTGTGAAGATCAACTTTGAATCTTTTTTTTTAATTTAATTTTTGTTTATTTTCATTGAACCAACGTTCTCTTTAGGTTTTCTTCGAACCAATGTGCCTCGCGAGTATTCCCGGTTCAACTGTAATGTTGGTTTTATAAAACTCACCAAATAAGGCGCTGACATATTAATAAGCCGCAAGAATAATTTTTTTTTATTGCTGAAATTTTTTTCCGTTTAAGTGAATGTCCATTCTAGGACAACATGCAATTTTGTTTGTCAGTCTTTATAGAAGAATTACGAAAATCTATGTGGCACGATCCCTACATGTCTGTGTAAAGATCTACTTTGAACATTTTTTATATTTTTTTTAATTTTCATTAAACCAATGTATTTTTTAGGTTTTCTTCGAACAAAAATGCCTCGCTAGTATTCCCGGTTAATTTGTAACTTCGGTTTTATAAAACTCTCAAAGGAAGTTGTGATAAATTAAAATTAGCGATTAAAGCTGTGCGCAAAAAGAAATGACTGTTGGTGCTTATTAATATCTTGGCATCTTATCTGGTGAGTTTTATAAAACTGAAGTTACAAATGAACTGCGAATCTCACGCGGCATTTTTGATAGAAGAAAACCTAAACAAAACATTGGTTCATTGAACAGAAATTAAAATAAATTAAAAAAAAGATGCAAAGTAAATCTTTGGGCACGGCTTTCTCGCTAATTTTCATTTATCACAACTTCTTCTGAGAGAAAACGAAAGTTATTCAACAAACCTCCTCTCGGAGTTGGCTTTATGAAAAATGAAAAATAACGAAAAAGTAATGTGTAAAGATCTATTCTGAATTTTTTTTTTTATTTTAATTTTTCTTTTACTTTCATTGAACCAAGGTCCTCTTTAGGTTTTCTTCGAACAAAATTGCCTCGCGAGTACTCCCGATTCAATTGTAATATTGGTTTTATAAAACTCACCAAATAAGACACATAAGTGTAAAGATCTACTTTGAATATTTTTGAAAATGAAAAAAAAAATTATTTTCACTGAACCAAGGTCCTCTTTAGGTTTTCTTCGAACAAAAATGCCTCGTGAGTATTCCCGGTTTAATTGTAATGTTGGTTTTATAAAACTCACGAAATAAGATGCCGAGATTTTAATAAGCAAGAAGAATATTTTTTTTTTATTGTTAAAATTTGTTTTTCGTTCAAGAGAACCGTGGTGTCTATTCTAGGATACCACGCAGTTGCCAGTTTTTATACTTTTATTTATTTATTTATTTTTTATTAGGATGTAAAATAAATCTTTGGGCACGGCTTTCTCGCCAATTTTGATTTATGATAACTTCCTCTGAGAAGAAACGAAAGCTGTTCAATAATCCTCCTCTCGGAGTTGGTTTTGTGAAAAATAAGAAGTAACGAGAAACTAATGTGTAAGGATCTACTTTGAATATTTTTTAAATTTTATTTTTATTTATTTTCATTGAACCAACGTTCTCTTTAGGTTTTCTTCGATCAAAAATGCTACACGAGTATTTTCGGTTAATTTGCAACTTCGGTTTTACAAAACTCACCAGATAAGATGCCAAGATATTAATAAGCACCAACAGTAATTTTTATTGCGCTCGGCTTTCTCGTTAATTTTAAGTTATCACAACTTCCTCTGAGAATTTAAAAAAACCGAAGTTACAAATGAACCAGGAATACTCGCGAGGCATTTTTAATGGAAGAAAACCTAAAGAAGATATTGGCTCGATTAAAATAAATGCAAATAAAATTTAAAAATAGATTCAATTAGATCTTTACACATTACTTTCTCGTTATTTTTCATTTTTCATAAAACCGACTCCGAGAGGAGGATTGTTGATCAGCTTTGACTTCCTCTCAGAGGAAGTAGAGATAAATGAAAATTAGCGAGAAAACCGTGTGCAAAAAATAATTGTTGTTGGTGCTTATCAATATCTTGTCATCTTATCTCGTGAGTTTTGTGAAACCGAAGTTACGAATGAACCGAGAATGCTCGCGAGGCATTTTTGTTCGAAGAAAACCTAAAGAGAATGTTGGTTCAATGGAAATAAATAAAATAAAAATAAAAAAAAATCAAAGTAGATCTTTACACATCACTTTCTCGTTATTCCTTATTTTCCATAAAGTCAACTCAGAGAGGAAGATTCTTGAACAGCTTTCGCTTCCACTCAGAGGAAGTTTTGATAAATGAAAATTAGCGAGAAAGCCGTGCCCAGAGATAAAAAAATGTAATGCATTTAATTTACGTCGCTGTAAGATGCGAGGTTAGCTAATTAATATCGTTGATTTTGCCGCGCGCGTAATGGAGCAAAGCTGTACGTCAATATGGATTGCCATTCAAATTGACACACAGCAGCTGGCCGGCCTAACCACGTTTGGTGACAGACGGGCATTTCGCCCGCTGTCAGCCGGGTTTCGAGACTCGCGGCGTCACCTCGCTCGAAGCGCCGTTTCAAGTCCACCGTTCCTTGTTTAGATCGCACATCGGCTGCCGAATACAAGATATTTGAAAAATAATTTCTCCATCAAGACGCGATCAAATTATTCGGCCCACGAGTGCTCTGGATTCAACTTTTAATCAACTTTATAAATATAATGTGAGAAATAATTTTCCAAAAAATTTCATTTAAAAATAGTTTGCACCTTAAAAACTGATCATCTCAGCAAAAAATCGTTTCAGCCATCAAAGAGGGCATGAAAAATCCTTCAAGAACCACCCTTCTCTTGATCTTTATTGACGGCGCAAATGCCTGTAAAAACAGGTGACCACCCCTAAATTGTCACCCTGTACACAAAACTATCCTAGTAAACAACACGCCCCTCCGTATAGCTCATTAGTAACTCGAAACAAGAGGATTATCCTCTCTAACGTTCCCCCAATTATGCCACACGCTATAATCGAAAACACGCTCAAGTAGCTTAAGGTACAATTAGCCTCGGAAACCTCGTTCCTACGAGCAGGTCTAAAAGAATATGCTCACATCATGAGCTTCCGCCGACAAGTTTTCATCAACCCTGAAGACATCGGAAAACTACCAGAAGCTATAAAAATCAACTTTCATGATAATACTTACACGATTTACATATCTACCGACAACCAAACCTGCTTCCGATGTAAAGCTGAAGGCCACGTAGCGAAAGACTGCCCTACTTATACTCAGATTAATGAGACCATGGACGTTGCGACACAAACAAACCAGAGCCAAGTATCAGCAACGAATCTTCCTCCTGTACTCAACCTGGAAGGGACGCATGGAGCCAATATACAAACCAAGATGACTGACAGAGCTACCGGTGATATTGCGCCGAGCAAACGGCCGCTCTCAGAGACCCCGCCCCCCGCATCGCCAACATCCACATCGCAGAAACCACAACGAAGCAATGAGACACCCGTCAACCTGAACAAGGAAAAAGAATTTCCTACTCTACCCAATACCAAAAAGCCCAAGAGATCCTCACCAGTCAGTCCAGATATAAAAAAACCCCGACAGACCAATGATGTCAATTGAAAACGAAATGGAAAACAATCCAGAGAAATACCCCTTAAGTTTCGTTCAACTTCAAAACCTCCTTAAACGAACAAACGGCGAGAAAGAAGTTGACGACGTGATCTCCGAATTCAACACCGAATCTCCAGAAATTACCATGATGCTCTGAAAATTATACCTATTTGCCAAAGAAAGGAGCACAAACACTAGATTTACGAAACTCATTAAAAAATTTACAAAATTAGACAGATTAACTGCAACCGACTCAGGAACTCAAGAGAAACAGGAAAAACAGGATACCAACCTCTCGGATACCGAATTCTCAGATTCGAGCACAATGGATCTCTCGGAAGCCTAAGGCTCAGACTTAGACTTTTCAGAAATGCATCTTATCCAGTTGAACCTAAACGGGTTCTATGCATGACTCCCCTTCCTGCAACTACTCCAAAAAGACTTCTGTCCAACGGTGTTATGTATACAGGAAACAAATTTCAAGGATATTTACTGTGGAAAGTTAAGAGGATACAGAGAATACCACAGAAACCGCAGTTAAGCAATCCATGCAAGTGGTGGGGTCGCGGTGTATGTAAAAGATAGCACACCCTCCGAAGAGATCCTTATTATATCTCAAATAGAAGTTATTGCAGTTACAATAGAGACTCCAAAAAAGATTACAATTTGTAACATATATATCCCTAACAGCTACACGTTCACATTACCGGAACTGCAAAACATAACAAATCAACTGCCGCAACCGTTTATAATAGTTGGAGATTTTAACTACCACCACCCACTGTGGGGCTCTAGAAAGCTAGCCAGACGAGGTTCAATCATCGAGGAATGGTTGGACGACCTCAATCTGACATTACTAAATACGAATGAACCAACCCACCTAAACAGCTCATCTGGTACCTTCAGTTCGATAGATCTGAGCGTATGTTCACCTTCACTACTGGATAAAATCGAATGGTCAATAAACAGCGACCTCTACGACAGTGATCATTTTCCAATTCATATCGAAGTTAACACGGAAAATACACAGAAAACAGCTGACACAATCAATCCAAAAAAATGGAAATTCAACAAGGCAGATTGGAACCTCTACACCGAACTACTCGACATCTCATGCGTAAATCACCCACCAATAGATCCAGCGGTCAACTATAATGTAAACGACCTTGTAAGCTCCTTCACAACAATTATCAAACGAGCAGCTGGTCTGTCAATCCCTACGACTTCGGGACAACATAAAAAAATAGGAGTCCCTTGGTGGAGCGATGAGTGTGATCAAGCGATTAAGAGAGCAAAGCATGCGTATAATATGTTCAAAAAACACCGCAATGACATAAATAAAATCGAGCGCAAGAAACAAAGAGCAATAGCAAGGAGAACACTGAAAGCAGCAAAAATTTAATCCTGGCATAATTTTATATCCTCAATGAACAGGAATACCCTGACTACAGAAATATGGAAAGGGATCAAACGTATTCAGGGCCAAAAGTACTCTAGTTTCACGGCTTTCTTAAGAGATTCCGATGGAAAGCCTCTGAAATGGCTAATCTCCTCGCCGACACTTTCTCTGCAAACTCGAATGACCGAAACTACGATCAAGCTTTCCTTGAACACAAAAATCACATTGAAAACGCCTCAGAACTCAACACAACTGCAGAGGAAAATGTAGACGAACAAATCAATTCACCATTCTCATTAGAAGAACTGAATAATGCTTTGTCATCATGCAAGAACCCAAGTCCAGGACCGGATAGCATTCCCACCATACTAATTAAACACATTCCCGAAAGCTGCAGAAAAATCCTTTTAAATCTGTATAATTATATATGGTTAACCGACTCATTTCCTAACGCATGGAGACTAGCTACAATTATTCCTATATCCAAACAAAACAAAGACAGAACATTACCATCAAACTATCGACCAATCGCGTTAACGTGTAATCTGTGTAAACTGTTGGAAAAAATGATTAATCGTCGCCTCAGATGGACCCTCGAAGAAAAAAACTGGCTGTCACCACTGCAAAGTGGATTTCGACAGTTCCGCTCGACGTACGACCACCTAAGTCAATTCGAGGCCAAAATATGCAACGCCTTCTTGAACGATCACCATCTGGTCACAGTATCAATAGACGTGGAAAAGGCATTCGAAATGGTCTGGCAACACAAAATTATATCTGCGCTCCAATCAATTGGCTACAATGGTCACATAATCGCCTACATATCAAACTTCTTGAAAGAAAGAACTATCCAGGTCAGAATTGGTAATTCCTTCTCACACATATCTAAAACAGACAACGGAGTCCCTCAAGGGTCTGTAATTAGTGTAACCTTTGTGAGGAATTTTCTTACCTAAACAAAGCTCACAACCCCGGCTCTTCATCCCCACATGATGTCTAGCATAGCGAAAGCAAAGCAACAGCTTAAATAATCAAAATTCAGATAAACACAGCGGAATTTCGAAAGTCCATCATATGCCGACGAAGGTGAGTTTCCCGCCACATGGGAGCTGGACGCCAGGTACCGAAATACCGCCGATTTATTATCGACTTATATTGCCCCCGGTGTAGCACGACTCAACCCTGGGCAATGCGAGGATGCGGTGAAAAGCCATAAGACCCGCGAATAACTCAGGCTCCGCGAGCTGATATATGGTAGAGGGGCTGGGTATAACAAAATAGGTGACAAAACACGAAGCTTCGGGAAACTAGTGCTTTATTACCTTTCCCGGGCTGCACTCAAGAAAGGATCTCGAGGCGCAATAACGATCACAGGGTTTTCACAAAGGTGAGAAATCATAAAACCATGAGGCGATATAAAACAAAAGAAATTGAAACGAAATAATAATGCTGCTCGGGAAAATAATGCTGTGATTTGGTGAGAATAATCAATAATAACAATGATAGAAAAAATATAAACGAAACAAAAATGGTAACTCCGAATGATAAATAACGAAAATAATAATAATGGGGATGGAAATAACGCAATGGTTCGCCGCTGATGTTAAATGATAAAAACAATAATAATGATAATGGAGGTAACGCCATGGTTCGCTGCGGATAGTAAAGGGTAAAATAAGTTAGTAATGATCAAAAAATGTAATTTTACGGATAGTAATGATCATAAAAGGAACGCAAATACGATTGATCGCATTTTAGAAAGCATCATATAGAGAACAAATTAAGTGTACGCAAAATAATCGAATAGTAGAGAGCATAGTGTAGAGAGCAATTAAGTATACGCCAAATATATCGAGTGGTAGAGAGCAGAGTGTAGAGAGCAATTAAATTTACGCAAAATATATCGAGTGGTAGAGAGCATAGTGTAGAGAGCAATTAACTTTACCCAAAATATATCGAGTGGTAGAGAGCATAGTGTAGAGAGCGATTAAATTTTCGCAAAATATATCGAGGGGTAGAGAGCATAGTGTAGAGAGCAATTAAATTCACGCAAAATATATCGAGCGGTAGAGAGCGATTAAATTTACGCAAAATAATCGAGTATTTAGAGAGCTAGAGAGTATAACATCCTATTGTACGTCGAATTGCAAAGCGAACAAGGGGTAGAGGTATGAAAAACGGACAAAATTGGGCGAGAGAGTTTCGCACGATTCCGGGAATTGTTCGCTCACGGTGTAAACATCGATACGGACCCGGTATGACCTTTCGCGCGAAGCACGCCAGCAGGCCAGCGAGCGATATATTAATGAAATTTAAGGACGATGAATGATATTAGAAATCACGCAAGATCAAATAATATTTTAGGAAATGAATATTCGAAAATGTAACTTATAATTAATCAGCACGTGATTTCTATCAAATTATGAACTCAGTGATACAAAAACTCAGAATTTATCAGAATACTAAACTGCCGTTAGTCGTCTACAAACAATATTAATCCTAATCAGATGAATCTCAAAATGAAGCAAAACTTTAATCGACGACTTACGCAAAAATGTTGTAATTTAAATGAAATAAATAATCGGAAAATTAAACGACCACTTACTGACGGGAGATTCACGGTTTTTCGAGTACTCGCGCATTCGAAACCAAAAATTATTTAAAAAACAAACTCAAAACTGATTACTCATACTCAAAACTAAAATATAAAATTCAAATAAATAATTAAATAATCGAAGCGGAGTACTTTACCAACCGGTGGATTTCTCGTCGAACAGAATAAACGTGGGGGCTGGGTCTCACCGGCGTCCCGCACAGCTGCTGCGGCGTCGTTCTCTCCGTGGGTTGAGGCGGTGCACACACGATCACGGTCCACGCGGAAGTGATTTTCGCGAGGTGTCGCGTGGCATCGATCGATGAATCTCTCCACTCCGCCCGCTCGCCGGGAGCCTCGCGCGCATACGCTCCATCCTTCCGCGCTCTTCGATCCCTCGATCCTCGCTGAACTTCGTCGGTCTTGGAGGGGGGGTACTCGCAGCGGCGTTGCGCGAAATTCGTAGCCGCGCTTCTTCCTTTTTGCTTGAATCTGGATTTCTCCGTCGAGGTATTGAGGTGGAGGACATCGTGATGTATTTTACTCGCGTCGGTCGTCTAACCCCAGCCTCTTTGATGCAGTAAAATTAGTTGATGGAGCCCTAATATCTTCCCCTCGGATCCGGTGGCCACTCGGGTCGGGTGCGGAGTCCCTCACGCCGGAAACCGTGGCCTCGGTGCATCAGCGGTATTGGACTCACAACTGTTAAGTGCAACGCTGCAATTAAACCCGTCTTTGCCGCTTCTAAATCCTTGCTTCTCGGGGCGCCGGGGTGGCCGGACTGCGACATCTTGGACTCCATAGGATGGTCCAGCTTCAGGTTGGTAAGTCGTAGGGAGGCGGGGGACTCAGTAATATTTTGGTCGCTTTCCTGCGCGCTCCCTGGGCATCCAAAACCCACAGACAACGTTGTTTGGTGTCCGCCTGCGGTGCTGATTACTCAGCCCTTATTTCTCCCAAGGCTGGGTTGTCGAGCCAATTACTCAAAAAAATATCATAACCTCAAAAAAAAGGTAGCTTGACTTCTCTGGTGGTTAGAGGATTTGAGACAGTCAGTAGTCGAAGCGGTGGCGAAGTCGATAGTGAGCGCGTGGCGTTTGGCACCGGTTTGGGGTTGGAGCAGAGTACTTTCCCACGTTGGATGTTCTAGTTGTGGTGAGACCCGATAATAGGGGTAACAAAACGGTCGGAACGCATAACGGAATTTTCTAACTTTTACAAAATCATTGGTCGACGAGTAATAAGAACAGAGCCGATAATAAAAGAGAGCCGTGGGTAAAAGAGAGCTGATCAATAAAAGAGAGCTGGCAAATTAAAGAGAGCTAGTAAATAAAAGAGAGCTGATAGATTAAAGAGAGCTGATAACAAAAAAAGAGAGCTGATAGATTAAAGAGAGCTGATAACAAAAGAGAGAGCTAATAAAGAGAGCTGCTATACCAGCGTCCGCAGGTGATTGTGCACCGCCCAAGTGTCGTTAATCCGACACTCCTCGCAGTTTAGCCTTCGCGCAGGTGGCGTGACCAAAAATCACGTCACACCTTATTTCTGGTAGCAATAAATGACATCCTATTCTCGCTTAAAGCTCCGGTACAAGGCTTACTATTCGCGGACGATTTAACCATCTTTTGTACCGGAAAAGAATTAAGCAACACACAAAAAATCCTTCAAGATACGCTAAACAACCTACAAAAATGGTCACAAACTTCGGGTCTCAAGTTTTCTCACACCAAAACAGAATATATGATATTTACGAAATCAACGTCTCCCACACATATCGAACTCATGCTAAACAACGCAGTGCTACGACGGACCCACAGCCTCAAAATCTTCGGATTGATCTTTAACCCGACACTATCGTGGAAATCCCATATAAAAATATGTAAAGCACAATGCATGCAACGAGTCAACTTGCTAAAACTACTCGCATCCAAAAAGTGGGGTGCAGATCGGGCTACTATGATAAACACCTACAAAGCTATAATAAAAACGAAACTTGACTATGGATCCATTATCTATGACTCAGCTAGCGATAACGTTCTAAAAACGCTAAACTCAGTACAAACCACAGCGTTGCGTCTAGCCATACGTGCATTCCGGTCCAGCCCAAACGTTAGTGTACTCGCAGGGGCGGGTGAGCCCCAACTCATTGAGATTCGGCCTGGCTATATCTCACCTAGCATCGAATCTATATATTTCAAACACCCAACTACAAAACTCGAACATCGGAGCCTCACTGCTGAAGAAATATGAAAATCGACCACGACTCCCCAAGCCTCTATTAGCCCGAATTAACTTCTACTTAGATATACTTAGCATTCAAACACCCCAAATACGTGCGCGCAAAAGAAATCCTTTTCCACCCTGGACAATACCCTCCCTGGCTATTGACTTTGAGTTAGAAGAGTTAACTAATGGTAAGGCAAACACACCTAAGCAAAAATAACAAGAGCTATTTACGAAAATGATTCAAAACAAGTATCGAAACCACGCACAAATATATACGGACGGATCAATTTAAGACAACAAACGGGGATGTGCTGTTATCTTCGACGATCACGAACTAATCATTAAGCTACCCAGCGAATTCTCAATATTATCATGCGAAGCTGAAGCAATACTACAGGCTATACTTATAATAAAAGACACGAAAACCACGCCAGCTGCTATATTCACCGATTCGAAATCAACTCTGGAAGCCGTATCCAACACGACCTCCACAGATGCCACCATCCAAGAAATCCAAATTGAGATGAACAAATTCCGTGCTGAGGATATGGAGGTGGTACTCGTATGGATACCGTCCCACCAGGGAATCGTCGGCAATGATAAGGCTGAACTAGCAGCAAAAAAGCTGTTCAGAAGGGAGTGGATCTCACGAATAAACTACCTATTTCTAATCGTGAATTCAAAAGATTGATACGTAAACATATTTGCTCGGCCTGGGACTCTAACTGGAAGAAAAACAACGACACCAAGCTCCACAACATCAGGGACAGTATAGAAGAAAAACCGCCCGCCATAACAACACGAAGAAACCAATGCATCTTAACGAGACTCCGAATAGGGCATTCACACCTCACCCACAGCTTTTTATTTGATCACTGCCCCGCACCATCATGTCAAACATGCAACACCAGAAACTCAACACAACATATCCTGTTAGAATGTCGAAAACACCAACAACTACGACAAAGACTCGGAATGCCACCATCATTGAAGGAATGCCTAAACAACCCCAAGACTTTCGACAAAGTTCTGGAATTCTGCCGAAAACAAAAATCTACGACCTGATATAGCACTAATTAGTTCTACCAATACCAATGATTTTTTTTTGTACTATATACTAACATTACTTATTTTATTTATGTTTGTATTATATATGGTCGCTAATGACCGCAGATGTTGATGCGACCAAATAAATATATATGAAAAAAAATTTAAAAAAAAGAATGCAAAGCCCCGAACGAACGAAGAACTTGCCATAAAATCATAGCATATCACAATAGCATGGACGATATGCTGATGATAATTTCATATAATTATATGAAGATGGCCAATGGTTAGAACTATGCTGCAGCATCATCAAGGAACTATTGTGAACTATTATGTACAGCCTCGAAACTATTCTAGAAATATTGTGTACAGCCTCGAACAACCCAAGAACTGGTCATAAAACTATAGCATATCACCTTTGTATGTCTGATATGCTGATGATAATTATTTATAATTATATGAAGATGGCGAATGGTTAGAACTATCCTGGAGTATCATTAGGGGTGCTACAGCTATTATGTAGAGCTTCGAATAAACCGAACTCGTCATAAACCCGGAGCCTACCACCATACTATCGACGAAATGTTCATAATAATTACTTATAATTATTTAGATATGGCGGCTGATTAGAACTATGTTGTAGAACTGTAGAACTCACCGAAAACTATATATTGTAGTAAAATACATTTTGAAGGCGTGATATACTAAGCGAAGTTGGCATATGATTTTTAGAATCTTCGTTTTTAAATGTTAAATTACCAGAACCATGGTTAAAATCTATCAGGAACTATAGAACTCAGTTGAATGCGACGGGAAGTTCACTTTTTAGTTGATATGCTGATATGCTACGCGAAGTTGGCATATCATATATTTAATATTCGTTTTTTTTTATATTGAATGACCAGAACTATTGTTAAAATCTATCAGTAACTATAGAACTCGGTTGGCTACAAATCGAACTCCACTTTTTTAGTTGATATTCTGACATTTGATATGCCAACTTCACACATATGAATACGTTTGTCTTCTCGTTGATCTTCGGAGAAGACCATGACGAAACAGTTGAATCACACGAGTTAAGAAAAAGTTCTTTTAACATGTATTGCACACAATTTTATTGCACAAGATGTGAAATAAAAATATTTATCCAGCAATACAACGCAGCAAAAAAGATTTTCTTAATGATTTTTCTCCGGCATAGCCATCTACACTGGAGAAAAATCTTCTACGTTACAGCTGTATCGAATAACGTTATTCAATATATAAAACTTGCACTACCCAGTCTTATCATTATTATATAAGCTCACATATTATTGAATAAATATTTATTTGTATTTATCATGACCTACAACGATAAACTTACTTGCAACGGGTTTCTTTATAGATCATAAGTATAGCAAGGGGGGTTCCGGATAAAGTGGACGAGGGGATGGGTGTGTGCAGGGGGTGCTGTAGGATGTTCTGGAAAATTCTGTGTGTTGTGACGTCACTTGTTTTTTTCCCCCTCTCAAAGTCGAGGTCGTATTTTTTTGAGGTCAAGTGGGGATGTCAACAGTTCGAGGAATTGTTGACAGGTTGACGCATTTTTTTTCGCCTCCCCCGAAAAGAGGTGAGATCACAATTTTTCAATGTCCATTGGAGATGTCAACAGTTCCAGGAATTGACAGGTTGATGCATGTTTTTTTCCCCCTCCCCGGAAAAGAGTTGAGATCATATTTTTTCAAGGTTCAGTGGGGATGTCAACAGTTCCAGGAAATGTATTAAATAGTTGAGATCATATATTTTCAAGGTCCATTGGGGATGTCAACAATTCCGGGAATCGCTGACAGGACGATGCATGTATTTCCTTACGAAATGTCTCGAAGGTTATGTCGGCGAGTTGGAGTCATATTTTTTTAGGTATCGGATGTAGGTAATTATTAGTATCGATCGTTGATGATTCCAAACGATTATTGACAAGAAAAACTCATGGAAAATATAGTATAGAACGTAAAAATTTCATTCAAAAACGTATCTCAAAAATGTTGTACAATATTACATTTTTTTACAAAACAAACAGTCTTTGATCATAGGTATAGGCCCATCAAATTCATCGTTATCATCATTCTTCTTAGCTGATAGATGATGTCGATAGCATCTGTGGCAGCTCACAATTTCTTCATCTCTTTGTATTTTCTCAGGCAGTTTTTCGTAAACCTCTCCAATGGAGTTCGAGGCAAACATGAGCAGGAAATTTTTGGGTAGAAATGCAAGATCTTCAGTTTTCATTTGATTTAAACCGCCTAGTTCACAAAACATTTTAAGCAATCTGTCGATGAATGTCATATAGTTCCGAAGATACCAAATTTTCATACGTTCAACATTTTCGAGAGCGCAGTGGTATGCCGGTACATGTTCATGATGGTGATAATGCCAACATCTCGGCACTTCCAGATTCTGCATTTTGGGGCAGTCTAAATCTTCCAGATTAAAAATCGGCTTACGACATTCAATGAATTGCTCAAGCCACATCTTCTTTTCCAACATAGATACAACTAACGTTTTTCACAATTTTTCCAATGGCTATTTTTACATCACTGTAACTTATGGTACCAACATCCCAAGATATACCATGGAAATGATTGATCAACCAGGAATTTGTTTTTGTATATTTGTGTGGTAATTCATTCCAAGGACACGGTGGTTCAAAGAGGATGCAGGCAATTTCTTGTTTACCGTTATCGTTAGGCTGAATAGCTATTGCAGCAAGTTCGATCAACACAAATTCGTTGGAAGGGCGTTTGAAACCTTGCATATTGAGAATAATTTCCACTATGAAAATTAAATGGCCTCATTAAATTTTTGATAATGAGGCCACGGATGTCTGCGAATGACTGACTGGTGAATTCATGTACTGTGCATATATAACATTTCAGGACAATTTTATTATGTTTAAACACAATAATATTCGATATAAAATTGAGGAAATTGATTAGAATATAGCAACAGAATTGTTACATGAAAAAGCTTTTATTTCTTTATAGCGTTGACCGATTAAATTCTTAAACGATCTTTAGAGCTGCGTATGTAACTCATTTTAGAGTTATTTTCATCGCAGTATTAACTATTTATTTTTTCGTTGGAGGGATGTAGACACTACGACATCGAGAGCGCAAGGATTTTATCGTGTGCAATATAATATTCATGCTGAAGCTGGAGACCGCGCGCCTGCTGATGTCACGCTTGTATTGATGAGAATTTTTGTCGCTATGATATTTTGAGGATTGAATTCCAGTGTAGTACTATATGTATTTCCGTTACATCGGAAGATTGTGTAGCATCGAGAGCGCAAAGATCTTATCGCGTGCAGTATGATACTCTTGTTAAACTACACCCGCCGAATGTCACAAAGTGACATCTAGGTGAAGAATAAAGACAAAGAGCGATGGAGTTATTCGAAAAGGATTTTTAATCTCATCTATCTGTCGTCTCTGTTCTCTTCACCTCAAGTATAAAACTGAGTATAACACATCAGCTTCATTCAATCGATCACGGTGAGCAAAAAGGTGATCAGTGCGCGTGAATTAAGTGAAGTGAGTTATAAAAAAATATTAAAGTGTTTTGTGGAGTTTAAAAATTTGAGGAAATAAAATTTCATATGTGTATTTCTTCATTTCAGATAAAAACGTAGAAAAAAAAAAGAAAAAATGGAAATGAATAATCCGGCAATGTACGTCCACTTCACTCCATCCATAATAATACCACGAGTGTGGACGTACATTCAACTTCCACCCGTGGTCCTTAATCGAGTGATACAGCAAGCAATTTATACCTTTTCGTCCGAAGGCAACTACGTACGTTGATGTATTAGGACACGTGGCCGAGTTGAAGGATGTCAATGGTGTCTACTGGTTTAAAATCGAAACGCTACAGAGTGCTCCACGCGCTCAACCGAGGGCACAACCGAAACCACAATCAAATCCACAGTGAAAAAAAAATGTAAGTGTTTTTATTTTTTATATTCATGAAATTCTATATACAAAAATTGTTCAATTCATAAATTCATAATTCTGTTGAATAATTAAATTTATAAATAATATATTTTCAATAATTTTTTAATTGTATGACTTCGAATCAATAATTTTATTTAACTGGTGAATTCCAAAACATTATAATTGCATGTTCATTGTTAATTTTTTCACATTATGAATCCATAATTCTGTTGAATAATTAAATATGTAGATAATGTTATAATTCTATGATTTCGAATTCATAATTTTGTTTAATTGGTAAGTTTCAAAGAAAAATTTTTTTAAAATATATTTTTTTTTAATTTTGTTTCAGTTTCATCAGGAAAGGATCATTTACTGATTTTTTATCATTACAAAAAATATATATATAAAGTGTTTATACAAAAAAAAAAAATATGTAAACTGTTTTTTTATACAAATAAAAGTATTTTATTTGAAATAAAATAAAAAAAGATAATTCGCTTTAATATAACTATTCCTCCTTATTACCAGTAACAATTTGTAAGCGTAATTCATACAGAGATTGCTACTGCTGCTGCTACTACCGGTGTTGACGTAGGAATCTACATGCACTATGGAAGTATAATAATAATCGTTGCTAAACAAAAAAAAAATATATATATATATATATTCAGTTCCACTTAATACTTAGTAGGATTGATGTAATAAGCAGAGAATTATACAGAAGAAAACTATCTTCTTTTTTAATTACGTATGCAAAGGTCTTGTGAATATTTTAAACAATTACTTTTGAATTTCAAGGTAGAAATATAATTTTCAGTTTGATTAACTTTATATATTATTATCTAATATACTAAAATATTTAAAAAATAAAAACTAAGAATTCAATAAAACATTTTTTTTTCTTATTTTGATAGTAACTCTCTTTTTAATGAGATTGTCGTGCTGCTGCTGCTGCTACAACTGCTGATGTAGGAATCTGTTTGTGCCATGGAAATACACTAATCGTTGCATCGGAAAGAAAAAACAAAAATTTCAAATATATATTCAGTTCCACTTAATACTTAGTAGAATTAATGTAATAAGCAGAGAATTATACAGAAGAAATTTATCTTTTTTTTTTCGATAAGCCATACGCCGGTGAGTTTTTTTTCAACCGCTCATCAAAGTCTCTCATTGCCATGGTCCATACAATCTCTCCTCACGTACGTCAAGTATAATATTGGACAGCTGAATTAAAAGAATTTGTTTCTTTTTGTTTTTTTAATTTTTAATCTTTTTTTTTTTAACACTTGGTACATTGGATAATACAAAGTGAAAGAAATGGTAAAACTGAAGTCTCCATTTTTTAAGTAATTGTTATTGTAGTAACATAATTTTACAAAGAATTTTCACTGGAAATAAAGTCGCACTGGTTGTATTGACCACCAAGGAAGTGTAAGTATAGATGATTTTGCGCAGCAGCTGTTTCATATAGTTGAAATTGATCTGCATCTTCCTGGAATGCCTTGGAGATTCTCGCTGGTAGGAAAACCATGAACTTTCCGTTCAGTGCAGCCATCACCCTCACACCAAATTTCGTATGAACCGTTTTGAATGCTGTCACTTGATAAATCTTGTTGGTCTCCAATTCAGTGATTTTCTTCGTGGGTAAGAAGTCATCCATGCGGGCGACTTTGTTAATTTTTGTGAAATCCATGTTCGACTGATGAGTTTGATATGATTTATATTTTTTATTGTTAGTGTGGATGGAGGACTCTGACACTTGGTTTTTTTATGTATGAGCGATAGAGGAAGACTGTTTTCTTAATATTCGTTCTGACTTGGATGCGTCTAGGCAATCTGAGTCAGATGAGCAAATGGTCATACCTTTTATAGGTGACATGATAATTCCAGACGGTTCCACGCGACGTCAATCAAATGAAAAACAATACTGAGATTTTTTTTTCTCTCGATGGTGGAGGAAGAAGCATTACTTAAAATTCTTCGTCACTTGATGTTGACACACAGTTCTCAGAATTTTACTCCCTAGTGGTAAACATTTCTTAGAATTGTTTTTCTCATCTAAAGCTTCGGTACGTTATTTGGAGACACTCTTCATAACAGAGATTTTCTTAGAATCTTTTCTCTTCGAAACATCCGATAAGTTGCCTAGAAGCCTCCTATAAATATGCTCACAGGAATAATATCACATTTACTTGTCGACTAAATTTGAGTTGTATTATTGATTAAAATGGACACGCAATCGTGCTTAAGATTAATAAGCATTATCGAGTATGCTTATAAAAACGCTCCCAAGCAACAAGATGGAGAATGGACAAATTGGTGCGATCGACACATCAGACTTTATAATAAAATTCTAAAGAAAGTTGATCTTTCTTTAGGGCAAAAAACTCGTGTTCAAACTATAGTTTCAGTTATCCAAACATATCGTGAAAACTTGAAAGAACGACAACATCAACGTGGAGGAACTGTTGGTGTATCACGAAGAAGAATTAAGAATAGAGTGCGGTGGAAAGATTTGCAATTTGCCTTCAATGGAAGAATACGTACTGGTGCCATTGTGAACATTTGTCACAAGGATCTCAACACTTTTCTTCAAGATTGCAAAGCTCTGACTACCGTACGCCTGAAAAATACTCTAAAACGAGATAGAAATTTGAAAGTGAACGGTATATTGGCATGCAAATTTCGAGCTTTAAAGGATGGTGACATCATTGAAGAAACCAAATTCTTTAATACGAAAAATGCGATGGTCCTTCCTACTACGGATGTAAAAACATGGTTCGATGATAATCTAACAGAATATTTGTTGAGAAAGATGGAGGATTTTCAAGAGCGAGATTCAGGATGGTCATTAGTGGAAATTTTCAATCTGACGGTTAATATAAATCGATATGTTCCACTCCGAGCAGCCCTGTCGACATTCGTGAAATTACCTCAAGATATTCAAAATAAAGGCAGTGGTGAATGTCAAGAACACTGATGAGTTTTGCTTTCTATAGACAGTGATGGCTACTCTTTATCCCGCGAATGAGAACATCTGTGTAACGAGTTCCCATCCTCATTACAGCACAAAACTCAAATACGATGGTATTAATTTTCTGATTCGTCTGAGAGATATCCCAAAGTTCGGGAGAATGAATGGATTGACCATTAACGTTTACGGTATAGAGAGTGTGAAAATATGTGTCACCGAGATAGTGCCTATTTATTTAAGTAAAAATACTTCGGATAGGTCAACGATTCATCTCCTCATGATTAATAGTGACATTACCACGGAGGTTGATGATGATGATGATGATGATGATAATGATTATCAAGCAATATCGCACTTTACTTGGATAAAAAATCTTTCAAGGCTGATAAGTTCACAATTGTCTAAACATAAAACTCGTAAGTTTCTGTGTGATAGAAAAGCATAAGCAGGATTATTTCAATATGAACAATTGCAAAATTGTAGTAACCGACAAAGAACATAAAATGTTTTACAAATTTTAAATTCAACGAAGCCGTACGATTCGTTGTGTATGCTGATCTAGAGTGTCTCTTGGAAGACACTGGGGTCCAGTCATTGTGTCAAAAACATGTGCCTCACAGCGCTGCCTTTTACTTGCATTGTTCTTTTAATGATGCACTCTCAAAGTTTGATTGTAGACGCGCTCCCAATTGCATCGAGTGGTTCATTAAAGAACTGCAAGACATAGCGCAGACGGTAGATTATTACGCAAATCGGGTTATCCCAATGAAACCATTAACTAAAGATCAACTACATAATTTTCTCTGTTCTAAATCGTGCCATATTTGCAAAAAACCGTTTACCATGACTGAGGTAAACCATCATGATCATGACCATTTTACTGGTGAATATCGTGGTGCCGTACATCCAGGGTGCAATTTAATTATAAAAAATCCCACTATATCCCAGTAGTATTTCATAATCTTTCTGGATATGATTCACATTTTTTTATTAAAGCTCTAGCTACATTATTCGAGGGAGCAGTACATCTCCTTCCCGTTAACAAAGAAAGATGTATATCTTTCACAAAGACAGTGAAAGGGACAAATGTAAATTTGCGATTTATCGATTCATTCAGATTTATGAATAGTAGTTTGGAAAAGTTAGCATCGTACATGAATGATGATGATAAGCATATTACACGAAAGCATTGTGGTAGTGCAGAGGAGTTTCAGCTGTTAACGAGAGGTGTATTTCCTTACGAATATGTCAACAGCTGGAGCAAACTCGATGAGGGACAACTACCATCGAGGGATAATTTTTATGCAAAATTAATCAATCAGGAAATTTCAAACGATGATTACGTCCATGCCATGAGTGTTTGGAAAAAATTTAATATAAAATCGTTGGCTGAATATTCGGATTTGTACTTGAAGACTGATGTTTTATTGTTAGCGGACGTGTTTGAAAAATTTCGATGGAATTGCATCATGACTTACGGCTTAGACCCTTTGCACTATTACACAGCTCCAGGACTAGCTTTCGATGCTTAAATGTACAGGCGTGAACCTTGAACTTCTTACCGACGTTGAAATGCTCCTATTTATTGAGAAGGGTATCCGTGGTGGTGTTGCTCAATGTCCTAATCGATATGCCCAAGCGAATAATAGGTATATGGGGGTAGACTTTGATGTAAGGAAAGAGGAATCATACCTCGATATTAACATATCGATATTAACATTAACATATACTTCGATATTAACAATCTATACGGTGCAGCTATGTCTCAATATTTACCTTACAGCTCTTTCGAGTGAGTCAATGAGCCGATTAATATTTGTAATATTCATGATGAATTAGCTACAGGGTATATTCTAGAAATAGACTTGGAGTATCCTAAAGATCTTCATGAAGTTCATAAAGATTTACCTCTATGTCCAGAGCATTTGGTACCACCGCACGGTAAAATCTCAAAACCAATGACCACTTTATTGCCTAAGAAAAAATATATTATACACTATAAGAATTTAAAGCAGTGCTTGAGTCTCGGTATGAGAGTATCGAAAATCCACCGTGTTTTGAAATTTCAGCAGACACCGTGGCTCAAACCTTACATTGATTTGAACACGGAGTTGAGAAAAAGGTCGAGTAATGACTTTGACAAAAAAATGTATAAGTTAATGATTAACGCCGTTTTTGGTAAGACCATGGAGAATGTTTGAAAGCAAAAAAATATAAGGTTAGTCACAAAATGGGATGGAATACGGGGCTAAATTTCTCATTGCGTTACCAAATTTTCATAGTTGCACTGTATTCGATGACAACATAGTGATCATCGGGATGAATCGTACGAAAATCCGTTTTAATAAACCTATATTCGTGGGGTTCTCAATCCTCGATCTGTCAAAGACGTTTGTCTATGATTTTCATTACAACTATGTAAAGCAAACATTTGGTGATAAGGCTAAATTGATGTACACTGACACCGACAGTCAGTTGTATAACTTTAACGTGCCCAACATTTACGATTATATTAAACGTTTACATAAATTCGATACATCCGATTATCCTGTTGACAATATACACGGCATTCCACTGGCCAATAAGAAAATCTTGGGTCTAATGAAAGATGAATGAAATGGGAAACTTATAACCGAATTTGTAGGCCTGCGAGCGAAATTGTATAGTTTTAAGACTTTTGATGAAACCACAGAGACAAAACGAGCGAAAAGAATAAAAAGCGGAGCTCTGAAAACAATTACCTTTGACGATTACAAAAACTGTCTTTTGCTTCACCAGAATTTAGTGAAATATCAGTATTTGATTCAAAGCAAAAAACATAAGGTTTATACTGTTTTACAAAATAAATTAGCATTAAGCTGATGTGATGATAAGAGAATTATACTACCTGATACAACTGATACTGTACCATATGGTTACTATAAATAAACACATCCTTTGTACATTTGTATTGTATATTTTTTATTTAACAAAAAAATTATAATTCATTTTTATTTACCCAACTATTGTGAGAATTATAGAAACCTAACCATTTCACAAGAACCTTATTTCCATGTTTTCGTAATACTTTTTCCACTAGGTAAACGTCAGGATATTTCACTTTAGTGAGTTCTTCCTGATAGAAACCACCTTCTATCGGTTGATCCTGATAGTCCACTAGCCACTATGTAACAGGATCGATATTTCGCACTTCTTTTATCGTAAATATCTCAGTCGTCCAGTTGGGTGTATAACCTTTCGCGAAAATGTGTTTGTACTTGCTGATTCGCACTTTTTCACCAATTTTAAATTTCATCTGTCGCGTCCGATTAACACGAATTTGTCTATACTGTAACGGGACGTCAATTTTGACCTGCCGTTACCTAAGTTTGAAATGGCGAACAGAGAACATTGTAAATTATTTAATTAAAGAATGCTTGAAAAATTAAAAAAAATTTATTATTACAAATAATGAAAAATCCTATTCGCCAATTCATCACAAAAATCTCCAAAATTGCATCTCATTATAAACAATTAATTATTATTTATAATAATTAATTCAAAACCCAGGAATTTAAACGAAGTGAACAAACTTAAAACGAAATTTCTGCTTCGATAATTAAATCAAACAGAAATAATCAAAAGAATAGATTCACCCCGCGTGGAAATCACCGTAGGACCCAGCGTTAAACTTCACTGGGCACGGAACAATAGAAGCACCGCGAGCGTCTCTTGCAGTACGACCGACTTGCTTTCAAATTCGTCAACATACCGACTAGCATGATTATAAATAGCTACATATTTAGACAGTACGAAATAAGGCGTTATTATGCGAATCTCGCCAATAGTATAGGTCATTACCAAACGCCTTAGCCACATCCTACTTGATCCTATGGTGACCAACAGCGAGCGAGAGATCACCGGATTACAACTCCTGTATTAGGAGAATAAGAATAGAAGCTGGTAATTCTTACAATAACGAAAAATAGGCGGATCAAATTCGAACTTCAAAGTATGATAGGAAAACAACAGCCCACCTATCAAATATGAATATCGCCGCAGCAATGTCAGGCAATTACCAGTGGTTCCCACACAAAAGGGAAATACCCTCATAAAAAGTTTAATTCCATTAAAAAACAAAGAATTACAACACAGATCATAAATAAAAGATATTACCCAGGATGTAAAAACCACGAAGAACAAATCTTGCTAAGAATTTACATCGTACATCCATTATTATTAAAGTTACTGCGATAAACAATCCAAATACAAACAATTGTGATTTTTGAAACAATTATTAGTAGCACAATAGCATACAACGCAGCTAGTTACCACGAATTTAACATATTTTCAGTATCAACAATAATTGTTCAAAAAACACTAATTGTTATAAATAATAAAATCTAGAGCCTACGTTAGATAGGAGGTTACCACATAAAACCTAAGTGGGACCTCCCTTGAACCGCGTTTTAACCTCCTCACAAAATAAAATTCAACGGAAAAGTGACGTCAGAAGCGTTGGTTGGAGACCACGTGACCACATAGTTCCACGTCGACATCACGTGACCTCCACGTTTTCCCCCTTTTTCCGCTCTCAACCGAGCATATAAAAGCGACAGCCCTGCTCGGCAAGAGCACTCTTGAGCAAACCACTACCTGGAGTCATCACCGGGGCGTGCTGGGAATCAGCACGAGTTTATTTTAATCTACATTTTAAGAAGAAAACGTTGAAGGAAGCAGTTCGTTGGACATCTCGATGACTGAGGATCACGAATTCAAGGCCATCGGTAGCAACGACGAACTTCAACAAAATTCTCACTAAATATCTGGGTCTCTTCGTACAGCTCGTTGGCCCCCAGTATTTAGTTGAGTTAGGGCACTATCTCGAGAAAAGGCTCCATATTACTGCTATATGCCTACCTAGCTTGAGATAATGAAAATCGAGGTGTAAAATCCTCGCAATGGGTACTCGGTCGTGTGAACCTTGTACGATCTCGAAATAACTATGGAACGGTCAAGCTAACGTGTAAATCCACTAGGCCTTGAAAAGCCCGGATTGGTAACATAACTTACCGAACCCTGTATAATATTGCGAATCTTCGTAATATTATTCAGAAGAGTGTGTCGTGGGTTATTATCTGCGATCGTGCTAGGAGGGCAGAACTCAAGGCACCTCGCAAATCGATTTCGCGGACACTGATTGTGCTTTCGAACCTTTCAAAGGTGCGAAACCACGATTAGGAAACAGCGTATTCGAGCCTCGCGTATCAGGAGCGCAGGAGCCTTGAAGAACTCTCGCCTACAGAACCCCGAGTAGACAGTGAAACAGATCACTCGTAGCGAAGGAAAACATACAGCCACGCACAGACAGACCGATGAGAGGCCTCTCTCCTACAGAGACGTACGAGACTCGACGGAAACAGATAGTGCGCATTCCACGCCAAATAGACGAGATATATTTAATTCTCATTCCATCCAAATAATTAAATTCTTTTAAAATCAATTCACACCCGTCCTATGATTATACTGAACACAAATTTTAACGAAAACTGAATAATTTTCTATATAAGATTTACTGTATGAGGACACGCCGCAAACGGCGAGTAGGGCGTCGCAACCCCAATATATTTTCAACAAAATTCGAATTACGTGTTGGTCACGCTCTCCAAATTCTTCAGCGTACCTTTAGAGAATTATACCTTTAGTAGGCCCGCTTTACAAGCAACATATAAGCAGTAAAATCTTTGTGAGTTGAGTGTAGAGCTCCATACAGTAGCACCTCCTACTGTATGAATTTAAAATCATTTTATTTTTGTAAATCAAGTTATTTTTACTTGATCACGGGTTTCCCCGCCTAACATAGGATAAGTTCGCGTTTAGAGCAAACGCGTATGCAGTAAAATCTTTGTGAGTTGAGTGTAGATCTCCGTACAGTAGCACCTCCTACTGTACGAAGTTAAAATTTAATAAAATTATTATTTATTTTCCAACGGGTTATCCCGCATAAAAACAATTCCGTTTATCTTCCCGACAAGGAGGGACCCAAATTAGAGCTTGGCTAATTACCAGGACTAATCCCCCTTGATCCCGAAATAAACGCCTTCTCAAATCCTCTCTAAGAGAGCCAATGATGAAGATGGCAACTTCTCGAAACAATGAGAAATAAAAATTAATACTTTCGACTGAGGCTTCTTCTAAAAACCTATAAAATCCAAACATTCTCACAGGTCGCACCGGTCCAGCACACGAATCCTAAGTTCCTTACCCGCACCGAAACACGGCCAGAAACTTTAAAAATAAAGATTATTGTATTCGTCCAACAACAAACATTTTCGTGCAAACGCTGGCCCCTCTAAGAAAACCACCAATAAATAGCTCGAAAACGATACTCCGTCCCATAGCTAGCATATCGTCAGGAAAGAACATCGGTTATTTCGTCTATAAAGAAACAACAAATAATTTCATTGCTGCCTATACACCTTAAGCTATATCAGGGAAATCTTGTTCGCACAAAACGCTTAGCGTAACGGATACAATAATTCGATTTTTCTACGAGGTAGGGAGAACTTTACACATCATTCTGCGAATTAAGATAAATACGAAAGATCGATTCGTTTCATTAGCGTCCGAAAAAGGACGAGACACGAAAAATCGATTCGTTTCAATACACATTCCGCAGAAGGTTCGAGTGATTTTGAACCGTCACATCTTTCGGTTTCATACCGATCGTACGATGCTTAGAATCATTATAGACCGTCAACAAATCTGGTATGATGTTTTTCCACTCGTACGTACCTTGTAGAGTAAACTTTTTCCACATTTTGGTCTTTAGCGTGCGATTAACGCTTTCACAAATGGATGCTTTCAAGTTGCTGAATGTAGAATATAGTGTGATATTATAACGTTGCATTAGAGCCTTGAAGTCATTGTTGTAAAATTCCTTGCCTTGATCCACATGCAGTTTTTGCGGTACGCGAACCTTTTTCAATACAGCGTTCATGGCATTTGCCACATCCTTACCGCTCCTAGTCTTCGTAGGCACAGCCCATGCGTATTTCGAGAAATTATCGATGTATGTCAGCAAGTATCTGTAACCATCGTTGTACTGCGCGTACGCTGACATATCCACAAGATCAGCCTGCCATGTTTCGTCCAATCCTCGCATCACAACACGTCGTCGTGCATAGTTTCTCCGAGCAGATCTATGAAGTTCTTCTGCTATCGTCGTCTTCTCCATGCTCTAGCGATGTCAATCGAACGTCAAATTGGGATATCATTTCAAAATTCCGCAATGTCAAAGCTTGTAGAGTTTTTGAGTATATTTCCAGTTGTTTTATCGCTTCTTTTACAATCGACTCGAAGCTTTGGATCATCGACTCAATTTCTCTGTTGCCACTGTTTCTCTCAAGTATTCGCAGTCTCTCTTCCAGATGAACTATTAGTTGTGAGTTGTGCTTTCCGAGATCTGCTACTGTCTCATTATTGATAAGTTGCTTTTTCAAATTCTCCCGAAATTGATTTTCGAGCGATTGAATCATTATACCTAAATCGTCTACGTCATTGCGCAAAGAACTGGTAACGGTGTATATAAGGCGAAGTTCTTGCTGTACCGCACTGTGCATCATCCTCATCGAGATGGCATCATTATCGTTTACAGGATCAGCGATATTACACAGTCTCCTATTATCTATATCGTACTGACCATCAAGAGTGATTTTAAAACCCTCACCAGGAGGACCGCGGCTGCCACCGACTCTCTTAATACTTGTCAATTGACGTCCGAACACATAAACACTCATATTTAGAATAAATTTAAATGGCGCGTGCAGTCTAATAAATAATACAAGCCTCGAACAATTCCTCAATAATGGAAATGATTTCATTTGCATGGCTCGTATTACCAGCCGCTTGCGATGCATAGAGTAAGCGAAGTCGATCTACCAACTCATTGGGGTCATCCCAGTAAATATACTCCGGATGACTATCTTCTCTAGCGATCATATACTGCGGTAGCATACCATCTCTTGTGTGCTCTATCATTTTTGCAATATAGTGTTTAAATTTATAACTTGTATCTTTACGTTAGGTTCGTTGGGATTATAATATTTTTTATGCGCACTCGTTGCAATGACAATCTTTTTATAATTTGCGATATCGTCGGTGCTGACAAGGTTTAGGTCTGGTACTTTTTTGAAAAGTAGTTCAATCAATCCATTCGTTTGTGGATAATTTGTATCATTCACACGGATATAATTAGACTCAAAATTAATCTCAGAATTCCCGATCATCAATTTATGATTAGACAGATTTCTAACGCCCCATGTGACGTCCAAGTACTTCTTTCTATTCAACGTTAACAATGCAAGATACTGATCTAGCTATTCATGTGGATCGGTTACTACTGCATTATCCTGCTTAACGTCTACAGTATCCCCAGTACCACCTGCGGTTTCCAAAGATGCTTCAACACCCTCAGGTTCATCGTTCTCACTTCTTTGCCCGGATGATCCTTCTGACGCATCGTGCCATAAAGAAACATCTTCGTTCTCGTTTTCTTTGCCAATTACTTCTTTATTCTTAATTGGTACTTCACGCTTGACTGTGCTATCCACCAATTTTTCAAACGGAGTTACTATTGGTTTGAACATATCCTGGATAACACGCTCCGAGGTCTCTCTGCCTTGCTTCATTATTCTGTGTTTCCGTTGAATAACATTGCTAGCTTTGACGATTTGTCGCAGAATTTCTTTCTCTCCATCAATTTTTTCCGGTTCCATGTTGCCGTTGATGGGTTTTAATCGCTACTGCCTCTCGATCACTCGAGTTTGAGATATTTATTACTCGGTGTTAAGGGTTACAAAACAGTCGAATCCTTTTCGGTATCTACCTCTGTCAACATCATTGTCCTTGTCGGTAGCTAGAAATCCATATTTATGTTTCCAGCATAATGAACACAAATTTTTGAACTGTATGTACGACAAATCAGTATTTACATGGTCATCGTACACATGTTTAAGATTCGTTTCATCTTGTTTAAATACCACCAAGAGATTCACATTGTCCCGTACAAGATTCTTAAGTATACAAGCATATGTCTGACAAAGATAAAAACAGTCCACGTTCTCATGTCTACCCATAGAGAAGAAGGCTCTCATATTATCCTGTTTTTCACAAGCTACATCGTCAAATATTATTATTGAGTTCGGATGCGCCTCACTTGGCGCTATCACCTGTTCATGTTCATTGAAAGGAAAATATTCCACAACATCTACGGACTTAAGAATGCGTTCTAAAAATGTATACTTTGGTTGCTTCAAAGATTTCAAATATATGTATATGTTTTCGACTCTCAAGCCATTAGGGTGTGTTATGAGAGTCAGTAGAGCATTAGTCGTTCCACAGTTTGATGGTCCACAGAATACTGCACGCATACTATTCGGTAACAATGGTCCATGACGCTTTTTCTCTTCGGTTTTCCTTCGTTCTGTCAATTTATCGGAATTTTTATCGGGTAGCCTGGAACTTTGTTCCTTGAACTTCGTCTTAAGTGCACGAGCTTCGCTGTGTTCTAGACCCCCACGTTTTTGTTACTAAAGAGTCAAGTATAAATACAACACTTATATATCGGTTATATAAGTTATTTCCTCAGTTAGAAATTACCCTTCATGCTGCGCTCATCTAAAAATAAAGAAAAATAAATCATGCGAAAATCCGAAGATTCAAAAAATCCGATCTCTCAAAACTTAAAAAATTTTGCAGGAGATCAGCACCGAAACTATCCACCTCCCAGTGATAAAAAGTCTAATAATATAAAGGATAGTCAATCTTTTCATGGTAAAGTTAATTCTGGATGATACGGAGTCGTAGGTGATAAGAAAAAGTACTGAGAATAAGTGACAGTCCTATAAAGATAAAGTCATCGTAATCTATTCGCGTCAATAATCGTTTTTTGAATCGACATGATCCTTCATAGACGTATAAAAAAGAAAAAGGGTAAAGGTCTAGTTAACAGTATCATAAACAAATTACCTATCGAATTACATATACCGGGTTATCAATATTGCGGCCCTGGCACGAAATTAAAAGAGCGTTTAGCGCGTAAGGATCCGGGTATCAATCCTCTCGACGTTGCGTGTAAAGAACACGACTTCGCATATTCGAAGAATCGTGAAAACCTTTCAACAAGACACAACGCTGATCGGGTCCTCGAGGGCAAAGCTTGGAAATGTGTTCTCGCTAAAGACGCAAACCTAGCAGAAAAAGCAGCGTCCTGGGGCCGCTGCTTCACCATCATTGTCAATACCATGAAAATTAAAACAAAACTTGGTATGGGTCTGAAGAAAAAGAAAAAAAAACAAAGAGAAACCAAATAAAAAAACATTGTAAGGGATTTCAGAAGAAAAAAAGGTGTCGTTGAGACATATTGTTAAAGCGGCAAAAAACGTCAATGTATTCAGGAGCATATTCTGTTAAATCAGCTCTCAAAGGCGCTCATGAAGCTGTAAAAAATGTAGGTAGTAAGAGACGTGTGCACTCACCACCACGTGTCCTTCCTGTACCATCCAAAGTTGGAGGTATCCTACCCTTTCTCATACCCATATTTGCTGGTTTGAGTGCTACTGGCGCTCTCGCTGGTGGTGCAGCGGGAATTGCCAAGGCCGTCAATGATGCCAACTCTGCGAAGCGTGAACTTGAAGAGAGCAAACGACACAACGCTACGATTGAGGCGATTGCTTTAGGCAAGGGAATGTACCTTAAACCGTACAAAAAGGGTTTGGGACTTCATTTAAAAAACGCATAAAGCTACCACATCGAGCTCTCACTGATGTGGATTTATTGAAATTCGCTAGAGCTATGGAAATTCCATATTTCCAAGGTGTATACATGAGAAATGAAATGCCAAAGAGTGGAACACTGTACGAATCGGCCATTGTCAATCTTGATGATAAAGATGGTCCCGGTACTCACTGGGTCGCATACAAGAAGAAAAGTAACGAAATAATATACTTTGATAGCTTTGGTAACCTGCAGGCACCTCTGGATTTAATGAGATACCATTGTTATGGTGTTGGTAGCGCTGTGAAATATAATCATAAAAAATATCAAGACTACGATACTGTAGTATGCGGACACCTTTGTCTCAAGTTTTTAAATGATGAACTATAAAATGTCCTCTCACATAAGTCAGAGCATCAGTTCGACATTAGCTACAATGGGCGATTCTTTTACATTAACACTATCAGGTATATCCGCTGTATTAGAGGCTCACTATTTTCCTCCTATTGAGCTGTCACTTTTAAAGAATTATACTTTGGGTCTAGTAGAGCTACTGACTTTTAACTCAATTCCCAACATCGATGTAGGAAATAACAAATTTTACGTGGGAGAAGAAGTTATCACTATATCAACAGGGAGTTATGAAATTGAAGACATTGAGAATTATCTACAGAAAGTATTATCCGCTCGAAATATCTTAATCAGTTTGAAAGCCAATAACAATACTCTGTGCAGTGAAATCAAGTGTGATAGACCTATAAATTTCATTCCACATGATTCCATTGGTCGACTACTGGGTTTCGCACCACGCAAGCTCGATCGTAATATCTCTCATACATCTGACTTACCAGTGACCTTTCTCAAGGTCAACTCTCTACGAGTCGAGTGCAACATCACCACAATTCATGAATTTTTTCCTATAGTTCCACCGGGATATAAGATCGTTGAAGTACCATCACACGTCATATACCTACCGATCACCGTTCAAGCTATAGACCATCTTGAATTGAAAATTGTTGATCAAGACGGGAAATTGGTGAATTTTCGAGGAGAGATTATAACGATAAGACTACACGTGAAATCCTGAAATGGGTATTGTTTTTGAAACTAAAGTTGGTAATAGTTATAAAAGTGAGTCGAGATGCGCGCTAAGAAACAATCGCCCAAAACTTCACGGACAGCTAACACGTCAAAACATTCAGTTTCTGAAGAATCTGGGTTTGAGACCTCAAAAGCGACAGAAATAAAAATACGCTTCTGTTGTTTCGTAATTGTTTGCTTCGTACCATGGAAGAAATTGTAACGATACAAAAACCAATAATCTTCGATGAGTCTATTGCTCACTACGAGACTCATACACACCAGATGTAGTTTCGATGTAGCAGCAGGCAACTACATCGAAACACATCTGGACAGTGAAAACCTCAACGCAATTCGAGAAACCCCAATACATAATCGTTGGGTTTCAAACAGGACGGAAAAATAGAGTCATGAAAAACGCTAGTTATTTTGATGATTGTAAAATTCGAGATGTTAAATTGTTTCTCAATTCGCAAAGCGACCCTTATAGAAATTTAAATCTTGACATTTCTCGCAATCGGTATGCTCTGCTTTATGATATGTATGCCAACTTTCAGACCTCTTACTACAATAAGGAGCCTGAGCCACTGTTGAGCAAAACTGACTTCTTGAAATATGCACCACTTATTGTTATTGATTGCTCGAAGCAGAATGAGTCTCTGAAATCAGGTCCGGTTGACATTCGTCTTGAATTCGAATCCGCTAAAAATTTTCCTGTTGAGACATCCGCTTATTCCCTGATTATTCACGGTCGAATAGTCGAGTACAATTGTATCTGTGGCAATGTAAAAAAAGTAATATAATAAGTTGTATATTACCTAAATATTTTTTTTTAATATGTAAGAGTTGTAGATTAATAGAATAAAACATATGTACAACTGAATTCGTATTTATTCTTTGAATTCCTTCATATTAACATAAGATTATACATAGAAGTTATTTAGTTCATTTTTGTTCAACATTCTTGGTAGAATCACATGTGGATAGAGATTGCTGCTTCTCTTCCTCAAATCTACGACGTTTGAGGAATCTCACGTTCTCCTGCAGTTGCAGGATGCATTGAAGGAAATCCCAAGCCGCATTTGGTGGATTATCACCAAAGTATCTGACGATAACATCATCGTAACCGCAGAGGTATGGTGGAAGAGCACAGAGGAGTCTTATTTCTTCAGGAGTCAAATTATCCATGCTCATGGCTACTGATGCGTACACACAGGGTATATACATTTTAATTCGTTTTTAGCAACACTATTTAACTTCATCAGTAACTCAATCAATAAAACTATAATACATAAGTATACTGACAAAGATTTAAACCGCAAATTCTCGCAGAAAACAATTGTCTGAGACACGAACGATTGCACAGCTATTCAAAAGAATATTGCTCGGAGCCTTCGGGGGCGAGCTAATTTATAGATAAAAAATGACGCATCTTCTCCTCAACAGTTCTTGGAACTGTTTACTCCCCCATCCCAATGGACTTTAAAGATACATAATCTTAATCTTCAATAGGGGTATACCTAAGAACGTCGTTCAAATTCGTGGAAATGACCTTCGACATTGTGATCAATACCATGCCATTTAATACTAATAATTACCTACATCCGATACCTAAAAAAATATGAATCGTCAGCGATTCCCGGAACTGTTGACATCCCCAATGGACCTTGAAAATATATGATCTCAACTATTTAATACAATTCCTGGAACTGTTGACATCCCCACTGGACCTTGAAAAAGTATTATCGCAACTTTTGAAATTAATACCTACATTATCAACAATTCCTGGAACTTTTGACATCCCCACTGGACCTTGAAAAAATATGATCTCAACTCTTTTCGTGGTTGGGGGACAAAAACATGCATCAACCTGTCGACAATTCCTGGAACTGTTGACATCCCCACTTGACCTCGAAAAAATATGACCTCGACTTTGAGAGTGGGAAAAAAACAAGTGACGTCACAATACACAGAATTTTCTAGAACATTCTACAGCAACCCCTGCACACCCCCATCCCCTCGCCCACTTTATCCAGAACCCCCCTTGCTATACTACTTAGATCAATATCTTACGTTAATATTTTCCTTTCTCTTGGACTTTGACCATGCAATTTTACTATTAATTATTAATTAAAGCCTTTCACCTAGCATTCCGGACAATGATTGCTAGGACTCAAATATATTAAATAATTTCACGTTGGGCGCCAATTAGTTTCACTGTAAACTAATAAACGTTTATTAAGTTCTGACCAAAATTATGAATTGGAAAAAATAATAGAATAAGAAATAATGCATATTTGATCGTTTTTTGTCTACTTACAGTTTGTTGGAAAATATCCTCCATAATTCGGTTTGACAATATTCCTTTTAGTTCTCCCTATAATTTCTTATGTTGCGTTAAACATCACGGTATATTTTTTTTGTCTTACGAATACCTTCTTCAGGTTTTGACGTGTTTTTCCCCACTCCCTTGTTCCCCTTTTTTCACTTCCTCAAGTTCCCTCCCGCTGCTCTTTCCTGATGCACTACTTTATCGCATTTGCACAAGGGTACAGGGAAACTGCGGAAAACCTGTCTGATACAAGCGGCTTTATTTTTACTGAGTTTCCATTGTACGAGAATACATTGGAAACTCAGAAAAACTTCGTCCCGCTCAGCAGATGACGCGCAAATCTGTGCATGGCTAAGCGGTCACCCATCCAAGTACCGGCAGCGCGAAACGCTACTTAACGTGGAGGACCGCCGATGCCACACACCGAGCGCGCTCACACTGCTGTCCGTAAAATCTCGATATAATCCAGCTTGTAAAGCGCTCGGGATTGTTTGATCTGATTATTATCAGACCAAAGATACCTACAATAGAGTAGGCACTGACAGACGCAATGTCGCCGTTCGAATATTAGGCACGAGTGCAGTTCATTACGTGATTTCGATCAATTTAAGCATCAACCGATCTATATTTTGGCGCATGGACCCCTACCGTTTATGGACCTTCTCATGGGCCTTATCCGAACTCTCGTCGGGCGTCGAGGCTACTCTCAAATCCTGGATCCTAAATCATATTTTTATTTCCGATTTAAACAATAACTGATATACTTTATTGTTAGTTGCTGTGGCCGTGATGAATTAAGTTGATGTCATCAGTAATTAAATTCGTGTTGTCATATAAAAATTAGAATAAACTTCAAGTACGTCTGGTTGCAAAATACGGGAATTTATCAATTACATATAAAGATATGTAATCTTATATTTTTTTGACTTTCCAAACTCTATGAATATCTTAGAACGCAGTGGATATAAGGTTTTGCCCAGATTGTGGAATAAAAATTATCCGTTTTTCAAATGGTATTTTCTACAATTTCCTTCATTTTTTCTCAAGATATTTCTATTTCGTCAAATAATTTAATAACCATTCTTTAAAAGAGCTTTTTTTGACCAATTATTCTGATTCACAATAGAATCAATAAATTCATTGGTTAACTATTTTGATGCCAGGTTCTTACAATGGAGCCTGTACTTTATTAAAAGAACATTTTGATAAACCCTTTGTACATTTGGATTTTCATAATTATATTTCGGAATTACTGCTAAGGAGTATGGTCGAAATGCACTGAAACGGAACAAGTGCTTCAAATGTCCCATTTTTTCAGCGATTTAAAAAAAAAGTGGCATCAAATTGATCCAAATCGACATAAAACTAGGATATATGACAAGTTTAAAGCTAAAATCCTGGATAAGAAGAAACACAAAATTCTGAATTCAATTGCGTATCAGTATCCCATTTTTATTTCCATTTTTAATTCTGTATAATTCTCTTCAGAATTTTGATAATGATGCTTATTAATATTTCAAATATCTCAACCCAGAAGTGATTACTAAGAATTTTTGGAATCGGCATGTATTTTCCTCTATGGAATATCTCTCCGCGGTATTAAGTTCATGAAGCCTGGAGTCAACCATCACGCTCGGTGACTTGCAAAAGCCATTTACTGTCATAAGATTTTCATTTTTGAAGGACAGTTTTTTACACATTCATGCAGATTTCGAGATGTCAATGCTTTGCGTCACATTTGTATTTTCGTTGTCCGGTTTTGTGTGGAATTATGGTTCACTGCAATAATAACGTGTTCATTTTAATGTCATCCAAAGAAACATTTCTATCAAAAGAGAGAAATCAAGGAAAAATTTCGAATGATGAGTGGAACGGATTTTCTAGTGCCGAGTAAATAAATCAGTAAATATCTGAATATGGTAATAGGCGAACGAATAGTGTAGCTATACCGACTGGCACGAGGGACCCAGAGGTCGGTATGTAAGATTCCTCCACCCTGTATCATATCCAACGGGATATTTTAAGTCCCGTTAGAAAACCTCTGTAACGCCGTAAGGCGAGGTGGCCGTTGTCGAAACTAGAGTCCGACGGCATGAGACTAATTATCGACTGCCATGTAAATATCGATGATCTACTTTTCTATTACCATAGGTCCTAGATCCATAAGTTTGGGAAAGTTATCGCCAGGGGTTTTCGGTCCGGATGTGACTTTACCCATTAATACTTACTCTATGGAAAACCGAATAAAGCCCTTGTTCAGAAATAAAGTAATAAACCCCTATGGGGTACGCAAAAAATTCGAACAACATTATTTTCTCACAAAAATAACGTTCGATATGCCGAAATCAAAGTATCTCAAATAGAATACATATTTATAAAAATACACATATTGCATAATAAAATGTTGGAATTTATATGTATACTAAATACAAGATTTATATGGGGCAAAACACGTCAAGTCGGTCACCCCATTTTCATGTCAACAAAACGTCGTCACATTTGTTCAGGATGTTGGTCTAGTTGAAGAAAAAACGTAGGATTTTTTTTCAGATTTTTTAATTGCATTGCATTATTTTTTAACGCCAATACTACGGCTCGCGAAACAAAATCATAACAACATCAAATTTTGAATTTTCAGCGTACTTTCCAACAACATTTTCTGTAACATTCTCCGATTTCATTTTATGCTATTTTTCGATTAAATAAAGCTGCCACTTTTTTCCCTCCGCAATTCCAGCATTTCCGGTTTAGTTGAAATTTTCACATTTTGTTCGTTGAAATGTCTAGAATCTTAGAAAAAATTGGCGAAATGGGCGGCAATTTCGATCCAAAGTTACAGCTCTTCGAACGATCAAATATCGCGGTAATCTAATACAAAAACAAGAATTATATAATAAAAAAATGTAATACGGGCTTTAGAATATTTTCTATAGACATTCTCAGCCCTCCTGAACGCAGAGAGCAATTACACATTACATAACCACGATTTTCCATCGTTCGAAGAATTGTAACTTTGGGCCGGAATTGCCCATCTCGCCAATTTTTTCTAAGACTCTCGATATTTCGAAGAACAAAATGTGAAAATTTCAGCTAAATCGAAAATGTCGTTTCAGAGGGAAAAGTGACAACTATATTTAATTGAAAAGAAGCATAAACTAAAATCGGAGAATTTTACAAAAAATGTTGTTGGAAAGTACGCTGAAAATCCAAAATTTCATGATGTTATGATCTTTTTGTGCGAGCCGTAGTATTGGCGTTCAAAAATAAACAATGATTATTTTCAGAATTTTTTAATAATTGGAATATGCAATAAAAAATCTAAAAAAATTCCTACGTTTTTTCTTCAAGCAGACCAACATCCTGAATAAATTTAAGGACATTTTGTTGACATGAAAACTTGGGGTGGCTGACTTGACGTGTTTTGCCTCATATACCAAGCGTATAAAGAATTGTTGAGAATGCTAAAGAAAAGTCTGCTATAGAATCGAATCGCTTCATTCAAGTTAATAATAAAGCAGAAGCATATAACCCCAGGGTACGCATACGACAAATAACATTAGGACATAATGGCTAAAATGCTGAATTGGGAATAGACGAGGGACGTGCGAGGGACGTACTAATCGGTCTAGCTGAAAAAATAACGAAATTGATTTTACGATTTTTGAAATTTCAATATCGATACGGCAGTATTAAATATACTCCTGCAACTTTTCGGTTTTTTTTTCGGATTTCGCAAGCAGGTTTTTTTTTAACAACGATACCCAAATATGAATGAGCAAATCGACATCTGAAAATCACCGTTTTTTTAACCACCGTAACCAGAAACCGTATAAGTCTCGCGGTTTCCAATCGAAACCTCCGTCACTCTTGTGCCGTCTTTTCCGATTTCTTCGTGCCTCCTCCATAAACTACGAGAGGCTCATAGAGTTAGTACCAATGTCGAGTTTATTATGATTATGTTAGTAGAAGACTGACAGGAGTTCCGTAACGTGCTGTTTCTTCTAAGGAAGAATGAGAAGGACAATACTCACGGTGAGAGCCATTCAGCCACCGTAGATCTTCGATAAAACATTGAATACGCTTCTTTCCTTTTTGCTCACGTTCTTTTCATTCGCAGACCAGTATCGGAACCATTCAAAACTCGAGAGGTCGACTACAAAACGGTCTGGAAATGTCATCACGTTCCGAAATCTTCTTCATAGCTTCTTTTCTCTTCTCTTTAAGATTTCAACGCTTCCTAGGAAGATGAATTTCTCAGGTTTGGACCAGTAAGACTCGCTCAACTGCCTTAACAATGTCGGGGTATCTGAGTCATTTTAGTCTGCATTTAAGTCGAAGATTACTGAGTATTACGGTTTATCGCGTATGAAGATCATAACGAGGTTGACATACGCATCGAATGCTAGTGAAGAAAAAGACGTAACAAAATTCTGCGCCGTTTGTTAGGGCGTAACTCGCACGACAATTCAGAGATTTTGCTAATTCAACGTATCTTTTACGAGATTTTTTTATTTTAGATTTTTGTTTCCCATGTTCCAGCGTACACCCTCTCGGGTTTCTACGACCCTTCACACCCTTCCTCCAATCACTCCCTACCCGCACTTCGCTAAGCTAACCTAACTTCCGATGCGTCCGCAGCCGACTTAGCTACACTGTACCGCATTCGCCATGGGCATGCGGAAACTGAGAAAAACCCGTGCCGGGACAGACGGCACTATATTTCTCTGATTCTTTGGTGTATACGCGAAAATATCAATGTTACTTAAGTGTACACACCAAAGGCCCAGAAGAAATGCCTCCCGCTCACTGGTTGATGTGCCAGACGAGGCGCGGCTAAGCAGTCACCAATCCAAGTAACGGCAGCACGAAAAGCTGCTTAACTCGAGGGTCTGCCGAAGCCGCGCACCGACCACACAACCATCAGTGTCGGTTTAGACGTATCTTTTACAAATAGTAGATAAAGTTCATATCGGAAAACTACACTATGACTTAATGGATGTTAATACGTTTTAAATAAAATAGAGAATTCTGAAGCGTTGCTGCCAAAAGGCCATAAGCCGCACCATACCAAAAAATGGGCGTTACCCACATATAGAATCACCATGTGGCTCACGTCCTTTTCATAGGTACGTTGTACCTTATATTCTTCTCATCGAGACGTTTTCTGGTGTATGCCTTTCTTATTGATACATCATTTATCTTAGAATAGGAAAGTGCGTGGAATAACGAAGAAAAGGGCGCGTTGCACAATTACGGTACCGAAAAAAGGACAAAAACGGCAATTACTGTGCCGGAAAAAGTGCGTTAGCCATAATTACTGTACCGATGAAAAAACCGTAAAATGTAATGCACCAAAAAAAGGGTGTAACTCTCAGCATTATAAACATGTAGGTTACGCCTTTTTCGCTGGACCTGAGTGACCCAGTACGTTTAATACAATAAAGTCGGAGGAAATAATAACAGTAAATAGATAGACTCTGCCTACGCCTTTTTAATAAGAGAATGAAAATGTCGTAAAAAGTTTATGCCTACTTTTCTAGCAGTAGACATAATATTAGACTTTATTAACTAATCTTTATGAAATTGGTAGCAAATTTGGCCGATATTGTAAAACAGGATTTAACGTAATATTCCATTTTACAAAAAATAACGAACTGAAGATAAAATTTGGAAGTTTGCTGCCGTTGCTGTCAAATAATAGCATTTAATTGTGCCCTTAAAATTATGAGAAAGAAATCTGTTCATGACTTTATAAGCGATAAGAAATTGTTAGCGTGTCGCATTCGGATAGATCAAATCGATATATCGTATCAATAAACAAGTTTTATATGATAATACACTTTTTTGTTGTGAATTGAACGATACTGAGGTATAAATAAAAGCGTGAACGTTATTTGTTTATAGCTCTTTCAATGGTACTTTTGTTAACGTTAGGAATATCTTTTCGATTTTCGCTAATCACCAACAACAGAAATTGTTTCTGTTCTTCGTCATTGGTAATAGCTTGATTGAATTTTTCGATAGGTCATTCCATACGAATTTTACCAGTCAAAAATAATGGATATCATCGATTAGGTTCAAAGTTTGTGAAAGTGTAGTTTACAGGGTGTATATGAAAGTACACACAGAAAGTAATTAATTTTTAAATCATGAATACCTATGGGAGTTATTGATAAACGTCCTTAAGAATTTTCGAGATTTTGCTGTCACTGCGTGGAAAATTAAATGACTTGAAAAATTGTAAATTACTATAGAAGGAATTAAAAATATTATTCCATGCTTTTCGTATTTCTGCGTCATGGACTGCACTAATTATACAACGAATTTCAGATTTGAAAAAAATAGGTTTTCGAGAAAAAAATATTCAAATTTAATAGAAATTGTGACGTAACTCGGGTTAGACTGATTCGATCCGAAAATTTTTCATCTTCAATTAAAGATATGGTCCTACTGCTTCGATTGACCCATGGTAACTTCGATCCGGTTGAATCGCGCGCATAAAACAAGCACAGAAAGATACAGAATAAAAAATAAGCATATACATTTCACCCGTTGCTTTACGTTAGAAAAATATCTTTGCGTGATTGGCACCCGTGTACATTCATGTATACCCTGCAAACTCCACTTCCACAAACTTTGAACCTAATCAATGATATTCATTGTTTTTGACTGGTTGAATTCGTATGAAATAACCCATGAGGGCAACGTCACGCTTCGCCGTGTCATTGACCACTCTGAGCTCTTTACACACGTCTTTGCACGCCAAAAAGTTTTCATCAATTTTCCACTCTGTCGGATCTCGCGATAAGAACGATGGCCCAATGCGTAGAATCTCGAAAAGTTGGCGGCTGTTACCGGTAACAAAATCCGATAGACCGGTATAGTAGAACTTCTCTACGCTGACAGTTGCTTTCAGGAAACGATTCTCACGTCTATGATGTTCCAACGATTGACGACGAAGTATCAATGGAGACGAAACACCAGATAATTAAATCGTTGCTGTTAGCAAAGTTTTTCCCTATTATTTCAAGTATACGCAATTGAAAACTATAATTTGAATGTCCGCTAGGAATGGTCCAATTTTATCCAACTTCAACCATCACGTTGAGCACGTATATTATTCCTAATAGTCTGAAACTTTTTTTTAGGGGCCGCATTACAATTTTTAAACTGAACCCACGAAAGTAGAGGTTACTTCGATAATTTATACTTAAAAAATGATGCAAAGTAGAATTTTGCACGTTGCTTCCTCATTAAATCTCATTTTTCATAATGTTACCTTTATGAGGAAGTTTATTTATTAATTTTGGCTTCCTCATAGAGGAAGCTTTGTGAAAAATGAGATTTAATGAGGAATCAACATGCAAAATTCAACTTTAAATCATTTTTCATTTTAATTAGCATTTTTTAAATCTCGTTACATCTATACTTTTGGTAGTTGCTTGTGCAACAACACAAATTAAACATTAAAAATGTAAAAAGAAACAACAAATTACGTTACACATGACAACGAAAAATTCGTAATTAATATCGTTGCATCATATTTCCATCTAGTACAAAGTTTTGACTTACTTTCTTAATTTTTGCGGAAGTTAGAGCGAGAATTTAAATTCTTTGAAAAATTCAAAATGGCGAAAAATCCGAATCGCTTCACCGATTTAGTCGAAATTCAATACCAAATAACATTGAACCTGTCTTCAGTTATGAAGAACGATTTAGCTAAATTATCGAACTTTTACGAAAGTTAGAGCGATCACGCAATTTTTTTCGAAAAATTCTATAAAATCTGTATATTTCGATAAATTTTGTTAAAAATCACCCCAATTAAAGGGGTACTGCTGTACTTGGCTGTCAAATTTGAGCTCGATCCATCGTGCCGTTTGTCAGTTATGGACGATTGAATTTTCTGTCTCTGGACACACACACACACGCACACGCACACGCATTTTTTCTAGACGTTTTGGACCATTTAGAGTATGCTGACATGAAAATCTCGAAAGAAAAAGTCTCACGAAAACAAAGCTTCCTCTACGAGAAAGCAAAACGAACAAAAATTCGTTCAGCGATCTTGGGCAACTTTCTCCGACTTATAATCATAAAGTTATAGGTCCCAGAGATACGGTTATTCTGGTAGGTATAACTGGCAAATAAAAGAAAATGAATTTGAACCTTCGGTAGCGACCTCCAAATTTGATCCAATCTTATCCAGTCTTCGTCTATGTGTTCTACTAAATAATGTGGAGTTTTTTCTATTGGTGCCTGATGAAGATTATAATTTAATACGATTGTCAAAAACACTTATAATTCAGATTTGAATTTTGTGAGCGACCTCTAAATATTTTTTTACATGTCTCAGTTTTTTGGAAAAAAAGAATTCAGTATTCCTCATAAAATGTTGACGTTCCCGATCGAAAAAAAAAAAAGTTAAATTTGGACCACCCTGGGGGTTATGAATTTGTTTGCTTGTCTGCTTCAATTTCCGAAAGTTTCATTAGCATTGTTAAAATATTCGATTTGTTAATTTAGAATCGAAGTGGTCGATGCACCAAGAGCTAAATTTTATCACGTACCCCTGGCGGAAAGTCTACAACTCACTATGTTGTATCAATAACAAATAACGTATTTCTATAACAAAACAAAACGTATTTAACTATTTATTATTAAATACCAATGACTGCGTGTGATAAAAATCGATTGAAGCGTTTTGATTTTATGGGACTTTCAAAATTTTCAAAAATGTCTGTTATCACTCCAACTCGACCAATTTTCCGGCTATCGAGCTACAGCTTGCCATAAAACTTTGTCGCAGTGATGAGGTTTTTGGTATTGAATTTGGGCAAAATCGAGAAATTATTTCAAATGTTATGAAATCCGCATTTTCATAATTTTTTTTTTGTAAATGCCATAACTCGTGAACGGTTCAAGCAACTGATCTAAAATTTGGTGTAAAACTTGAATAGAATGTGTCGATATTTGATATTAAATTTAGTGAGGATCAAACACAGAGTTTACATTCTGCAAAGAAAATGAAGAAGCAATGTTCAAGTTTCTACTTTTCAACTCTTTTTATTATAGAAAAAACAATTCTGAGTAAAAAATCGGATGAATTAATATTTGTCCCAGCATTAATGACACAGAACAATAAAAAGGTTCTCTATCAATCCATCACTTCGGATCCGATTCATATTTCACAAAAAAATCATAAGTGTGCAACGAGGACACTCGCAAAAGCACGATAATTTGTCACCTTCCCCAGGTTAAGTGAGACCTCTAAGTGGTAAGGCGAGAACGTTTCATTTCCCTACACATAGATTTATATATAAAATACAAATACACACATACCGCAATAGAGCGTGACATGAAAAGGGAGTGTTAAGTGATTCGTCCCTTTCACCCCACAAGTTCCACGACACTTTTATTCAGCATGGACTGATAGTACATACTATAATAAAAGGAGGAAGACATCAACCACAGTTTCTCGACGGTGATGCATGCAAAAGGAACTAAGTGACAAAAAAATGTGTACATTAGTCAAATCTACAAATTTACACATTCTCCACGCACTTTCAGCAGTAACTAGTTATCATTTTGACAATGATTCAAGGTTGTAAACAATATTTGTTTGTTGTAAAAATAACAATGAATATATCCTAAGGTTTAATAAGAAACTTATTTTTGAAAATAATAACGTTTTTGTAAAAGTAAAAAAAAAAGTTGCAAGGTAGAACTTTACACATTGCTTCCTCATTGAGTTTCATTTTTCAAAAAGCTACCTCTATGAGGAAGTTTATTTGTGAATTTTGGCTTCCTCATAGAGGAAGCTTTGTGAAAAATGAAATGTAATAAGGAAGCAATGTGCAAAGTTCTACTTTGCAGCTTTTTTCAATTAGCAGTTTTTCCAATTTATTATCTGCATATTTTGGTAGTTAGAGGTGCAACAACACAAAATAAAATCACAATAATTAAATATTAGTTTCTACTCAACTTGCATATGAGGCAAAACACGTCAAGTCGGCCACCCCATTTTTGATGTCAACAAAACGTCCTCAAATTTATTCAGGATGTTGGTCTGGTTGAAGAAAAAACGTAGGAATTTTTTCAGATTTTTTATTGCATGTTCCTGCCATTGAAAATCGCTGAAAATAATCATTGTTTATTTTTTAACGCCAATACTACGGCACGAAAAAAAATCATAAGAACATCAAATTTTGGATTTTCAGTGTGTTTTCCAACATTTTTTGTAAGATTCTCCGATTTCATTTTATGCTATTTTTCAATTAAATAAAGTTACCACTTTTTTCCCTCCGCAACAGCATTTCCGATTTAGTTGAAATTTTCACATTTTGTTTGTTGAAATGCCTAGAATCTTAGAAAATATTGGCGAGATGGGCGGCAATTTCGATCCAGAGTTACAGCTCTTCGAACGATCGCGGTAATATCATACAAAAAACAATAATTACATAATAAAAAAAATGTAATGTGGGCTTTAGAATATTTTCCATAGACATTCTCAGTCCTCCTGAACGCAGAGAGCAATTACACGTTAGATTACCACGATGTTACATCGTTCGAAGAGCTGTAACTCTGAGGCGAAATAGCCGCACATCTCGCCAATTTTTTCGAAGATTTTAAATATTTCAAAGAACTAAATGTGAAAATATCAGCTAAATCGGAAACGCCATTTCGGAGGGAAAAAAATTGCAACTGTATTTAATTAAAAAATAGCATAAAATAAAATCGGAGAATTTGACAAAAAATATTGTTGAAAAGTACACTGAAATTCCAAAATTTGATGTTGTTATGATTTTTTTCTGCAAGCCGTAGTATTGGCGTTAAAAAATAAACGATGATTATTTTCAGAAATTTTAATAGCTGAAATATGCAATAAAAAATCTAAAAAAATTCCTACCATTTTCCTTCAACCAAACCAACATCCTGAATAAATTGGAGGATCTTTTGTTGACATGAAAAATTGGGGTGGACGACTTGATGTGTTTTGCCTCATATATATCCATCGTGTTGTTCTGAAGTAATGGGCAAATGAATTTTCATACTTACGGTCACTGAATATAAAAAATCCAAATTTCTATAAAATCTTAACTCCTTTATGAATTTTGCCTAAATTTAGTATTAAACGGTGACGGTCGGGAAGTGTAGACGAATATACTTTTGAGTTTAACAAATACATTGCAAGTTGGAGGAGCGAACGTTACAGTACGGGGACCAAACGATGAGAGAGTTTGTAATGACGCTTGGTCCATTGTCTTGGGCTCTTGGGCCTGACGTGTATTCCTACGCCAGCGATAAGACGGCCGTCGCGCGCCCTGGTGCTGCGCGGCGGTCGCCCCCGAGCGTGGTACCGCTGACGCAGTTTTAGGTAGGTTCTTAAGCAACATAATATAATTCAGGGTCGTAACAAAACATTAACACACTCTGTATAAGTTTTATGCAAATTTTTAGATCAGTTACTTAAACCGTTATCGAGTTATAGCATTTTCGAAAAAGTTACGAAAACTTTAAATCTGCATAAAATTCGAACCTCTTTTCCGATTTCGGCCAAATTCAATACCAAAAAACATTAAATGTATCTACACTTATGAATAACTATTTAGCAAAATATCGTAAATTTTACGAAAGTTAGACCATTGACGCCCTTTTTTAAAAAAATTCAAAAGGCTATAAAATCAAAATTTCTTCATACATTTTGTCAAAAATTGCAACAATCAAAGTCGGGCTACTGTTTCACTTGTGTGCTAAATTTCAGCTCAATCGGTTGAACTGTTTTTGAGTTATAGGTGATTGAAATTTTGCAACTGAACTGCACACACACACACACACACACATACGGACATTTTTTTTCTAAATCACTTTTCTCGATGTTTTGGACTATTCTAACCCCGACATAAAAATCTCGAAAAAAAAATTGTCATGAAAACAAAGCTTCCTGTATAAGGAAGCAAAAAGACTGCAAAGTAGAAGTTTGCAAATTACTTCGTCATTATTACGTATTTTTGACAAAGCTTCTTTTTTACAATGCCACCTTTACGTGGAAGTATGTTGATCAATTTTGGCTTCCTCATAGAGAAAACTTTGTGATATATATATTTTTTTAATTGTCAGAATTATGAACTCTTCGTTGGGTGGTCACCAAATTCAGTATCAAACAATGACCCACAGTATTCAAATTTTATGCAAAATTTTAGATCAGCTGCTTGAACCGTTCTCAAGGTACAGCATTAAAAAAAAAAGAAATGAACATGGAAATTTCTCTGATTCCAAAGGCCTCTAAAATTTCTACCAATTTATAGACTATGACAAAACTTTGTACCATCATCATCACCGATCAGTACTCCGCTTATATAAAAAATTCGGTTGCGCTTGTTTACGTTTTGCGAAAGTTAATGTAAGAAAATAAATTATTGAAAAATTAAAAATTTCACAAAATACAAACCGCTTTACCGAGTTCAGCCAAATTCAATACCAAACAACGTCACATGCAACAACACTTATGAAGAATTACTTATTGTTAGCAAAATATCCGAAATTTTACAAAAGTTTTCGGAAATCGCGCGTTTTTGCGTTAAAAAATTGCAAATTTCCAATACCCGCGTTCATTCGCGGCTATTTTGGCATAACTGGCCACAAAGCCCAATAATTTAACTACAGAATGCGATTTTTATTATTTCATTACGCAGGTACAGAGAAATAAAATAAAAACATTGAACTTGATAGTTCGATGACCGATCTAGTCAACGATTGGTCGGTAGTGCCCGGACGGTAGAATATTTTTTTTGTTCATAAGGATTAACCAGCAAAACGTAAGTAAAACCATGAATTCGACCTATTTGTTTATATTAAGAGATAAATTAAGAATACGTAGAAATGAGAAAAAGTTATAAAATCCGAATTTTTCCTCATTAAGTCTCGTTTCCGAATCCTGAATCCCCGAAATGCTCCGTGCTGTAGTTATCGGACGCGTATTTCCACACCTCCTAACCTCAATAACTTTGTCTTATCAAAATGCCTCAATAGTGATAAAAAAAATATTAAGTTCCTTTTTTTCATTATTAAAGGGTCCCGGTCCCTAAAAAAAGGCATAAGAAAAAAATGGTGTGAAAGGACAGAAATCTCATGTGGCAAAAGACATAAAAAAAGAAATGATAGATGATAGCACTGAGGATAGTCAAGACACCAACAGCCCTCGAGCAAAAATTGCCTCCAAAGGGGGATAGGAAATAAATCTCGTTAATATTCCATAATTTGGGCCAAATTATAGGTTAAAGTCATTTTTATAATGTTTACATTATTTATCACTGTTGAGATAATAATAAAATTAGCCTATATATGTTGTTCCACAATAAATTATTTCGTTTTAACTGGGGTAGGTTGATTTTGAGCGTCCGAAACTAACCTACGCGGAGCTGCGTTGCATTTTCGGCAATATTTATTAAATTTTCGTGTATTTTCATGGAAATTAATTGCTTTCCTGTCAGAAAAACATAAGGGATCATTTCAAAACCCTCACACTTAGCATTTGATAAGAATACAGCCAATAAACCGTTCTTGAAGTAAAAATTTTCCTTAACCGTCCGAAAACTGGTGCCCCCACGGTAGCGACTTTTTTTACCTTTTTAAAAAAATGAATAATGACATATAATCAAAATTGATGTATACATTTTATTGAAAATTAGAACAATCGAAGGAGGGAAACAGCTTTACTTGGGTGCCAAATTTCAGCTCGATCCTTCGAACGGTTCTTGAGATACAACCGATTGAATTTTTGAAGCCCTGCACATACACACATACATTTTTCCTAGACCGCTTTTCTCGACGTTTTGGATAACTCTAAGTACACTGGCATGAAAATGTCGAAGTTTTTTTAAACTTAAAAAAAAAGTTTTAAAACAAACATTTTTGGTTTCTACAAAATGATTGGTGTGAGGAAGTATGTTGACCAATTTTGGTTTCTTTACAGATGATGTTGTGCAAGAAAATAGAAAATAATGGGTAATCAATGTGCAAAATGATACATGTTATCCTTAGTTCTCAAAACATAGTAAATACGAAGTTTTGTAAAATTTGAATGTAATAATTAAACCTATCTATTCAACCTCCATTTATTCGACGAACTATTCTAACTTTCTTTACTCAGAATAAAATACCTATAATGTTAATTTTTACTTTCTCATCACATACAAAGTATGTAATAAAACCGAAAGTATTTTGATGGAAATATATGTTTTGGGGGTCCTACATTCCAAAAAAAAAGCATTAATTAATTTCTGTCCGTCTGTAGGTCTGTCTGTCTGTTGCAGGTGGGTGTTCAAAAACAGAATAACTTTTGTAAAAACTTGTGGACCGCATTGAGATTTTATGTGTCTTCTATATATAAAATGTAGTTTTGGTAGTGAAATGCAATCAAAAATCTTCACTCCTTCTGACACTTTACCTGAAACATGAAAAAAAGAAAAAACTGATTTTGACAATTCAGGTAAAGTACCAAAGAGGATTGGTGTTTTGTTTTCAACTCCAATATCAAATTTGTATTTTATTCATCGAAAATGCACAACATATTGTTACATTGTCGATGTTCTCCATCAAAAGATATTACTTTCTCATTGTGTATAAACTATGTAAAAGATAGTTCGTCGCACGATAACTTTAAAGAAACTGTAAACTGCATCAAAATTAACTGTATATGGGGAATAATTCTGGAAATTAAACATAGTTCTGGTATTAAAATTGAAAACAAAATACCCTTTTAGTAATGTACTTTAAAGATTAAAAAAAGAGAAAAAAAATTGAATTTCACATTGCAGGTAAAGTAAAAAAAATGATGCAAAGTAGAATTTGCACATTGTTTCCTCATTAAATTTCATTTTTCACAAAGCCACCTCTATGTTGAAGATTATTTATTAACGTTGGTTTTCTCAAGAGGAATTCTTTGTGAAAAATGATATAATGAAGAACCAACGAGCAAAGTTCTTCTTTACGTAATTTTTCATTTTAATTAGCATTTTTTTAATATCGTTACCTCTATATTTTTGGTAGTTGCTTGTGCAATAACACGAATTGAAAGTTAAAAATGTATTATCTATAAAAAACAACTAATGTTACACATATGACAACGGAAATTCCGTAATTAATATCGTTGCATCATATTTCCGTCTAGTACAAAGTTTTGGCTTACTTTCTTAACTTTTGCGGAAGTTAGACCAAAAATATATTTTTTTTGAAAAATTTAAAATTGCGCAAAATCCGAGCGACTTTACCGACTTTACTTTATTTTTCGTCTCTAGAACACTTCAGTTCATTTGTTGAGATTCGACGTGATTTAGAGCAAATTTAATTTTTTCGAATAATTCAAAATTCTATAAAATCCGAACACCTTTACCGATTTCGGCGACATTCAACAGCACACAACATTCAATCGGTCTTCTATAAAATCTGTATATATAGATATATTTTGTTGAAAATCACACCAATTAAAGAGGAGTACTACGCTACTTGCGTGCCAAATTTGAGCTCGATTGAATTGAATTTTCTGTGCCTGGAACACACACACACACACGCGCAGGCACGCGCGTTTGCACGCACATACCGACATTTTTTCTAAACCACTTTTCTCAACGTTTTGGACCATTCTGAGTATGTATGCTAACATGAAAATCTCGAAAAAAAAAATTTGTCCCGAAAACAAAGCTTCCTCTATGAGGAAGCAAAAACATTGGCGTTTTTACTTACATTTTATTCATAAAAAATACTGAACTAATTATGATGCAATCCATAGTCTCTATCAAAAGATATTGCTTTCTCATCACATATAAACTATGCAAAAAAAAGTAGTCTGAAAATACAAAAATCACTGAGGAGCGCATGGATTACAGAGAAATTTATTGTGTATTTTCTATACATGAAATGTAGATTTTGTATTGAAACACAGGGTAGGGACCGACTGTACATCTCCCAAGTCTACACGAGTATAGATTTACACAAAAAGTCTACACCAAGCGACAGTACACCCGGGCAGCTGTACATAAAATAACTCGACACCGAAAATTGTACAGCGCCCGACAGTGCACGACGATCGATGTACACAAAAGGTATGCACTGATGAACGGTACACGCGGAAAACTTTACACTAAGAAGTGAACATCCAAAACTGCACACTGAATACCGGAGTCAGCTCTACACCAGAAAACTCGACACCGCGGAAATGTAAAAACTGTATACTGTTTAATTATACGCAATGAAAATTTGATACAAAAAATTCAACACGCCGAAAAGTCGACACCAAAACCTCGACACGACAAAAAGTCGACATGTCGAAAACTTGACACGACAAAAAGTCGACACTAAAAACTCGACACGTCGAAAAGTCGACACGAAAAAGTCGACACGCCAAAATGTCGACATGACAAACTCGACACGCTGAGATGTCGACACGAAAAACTCGAAACGCCGAAATTTCACACAGAAAACTCAACCGAGGGCGAGAGTCTCGGTTTGAGTATTTTGTTCATTTAAATCTTTAAGCGCCGTTTAAGGACCATATATATCTCGGTAAAATAATTTTTTGAGGGGGTAACTATCCTAAAAAGACCCCACATATGCATATAACGTAATAAAATACTTTTAAGAGTATCTATAGATCTCCTCAGATATTGTTTTCTGTGTAAAATTTCGGCGTGTCGAGTTTTCCGTGTTGACTTTTCGACGTGTCGAGTTTTTAGTGTCGAATTTACGGCGTGTCGAGTTTTCGACATGTCGACTTTTTGTCGTGTCGATTTTTCGGCGTGTCGAGTTTTGGCGGTTCACTTTTCGGTGTGTTGAATTTTTTGTATCAAATTTTCATTGCGTATAATTAAATAGTGTACATTTTTTATATTTGCGTGGTGTATAGTTTTCGGTATCGAGTTTTCTGGTGTAGAGCTAGCTCCGTGTACAGTCGATCGGTCTACAACTACTGTATAGACCTATCGACGTGTAGAGTTATTCGGTGTGCAGTTTTGGGTGTTCACTTCTTAGTGTAAAGTTTTCCGCGAGTACAGTTCATCAGTGCATACCTTTTGAGTACATCGATCGTGGTGCACAGTTGGGCACTGTACAATTTTCGGTGTCGCGTTATTTTATGTACAGCTGCCCGCGTGTGCAGTCGCTTGGTATAGACTTTGTGTGTAGACCTATACTCATGTAGACTTGGGAGGTGTACAGTCGGTCCCCACCCGAAACACAAAAGACACAAAGGCACAACACACCAACTCCTTTTAATACTATACCTGAAATGTGAAAAAATAAAAAATTGTAATAAATATATTTTTAATTTCCTGACTGATTAAAAAGTTATTATCCTTTGGTCTGAAATGTATAGACAAACTTACATTGCAAATAGACAGTAGACAATGCATAATTCTATACTGCAATGCCTTTTAAAAAGTCAATAATCATTTGTTTCACTGTCTTAACTTAGTAGTCACTCGAATCAGATGAAAAGACAGCTTTTCTTATCAAATATATGCATCAAGTAAAATGTGAATCTTGTTGCCAAACAAAAAAAAATAATTATTGACACAGAAGGAGTGAGTTTAACCGATTATCAATTAAGAATGTACTAATAATTATTTATACTGAACGTTAAACATAAATAAACACAAATTCACGAATCAGGTTTAATGGTGTGGTTACAAGCACATGACTGAGGTTCTATTCACTCCTAGTTATTAATCCTTTTATGGCATTTCACAAAAATCGGGAATGTTCGCACCATAATCTTCGATAACTTTCATATAAAGACTACCGAGACGAAAACAAATCATGTCAAAACTATTGAAAAAGTCATCCAATATTTAGCTGATCGCCTAAGACGACAGTATTGAAGAAACTCCACCGCCATCAGCGCACTGTGGCCAAATCTCGAAACTGCAAGTTAGGAATTAAAACTTCACGCTTTGTGAAAGGTCCACTACTTTCAGGTTTATTATTAACGTTTCCATACGAATCGTTACGGTTATTAAAAACTACTTTCAATTTACATTAATTTAAGAAAAATGCAAACATCTGAAGCACGCATTACTAGCATGTTCTTAATCAATTGCACTTGATGTAACTATACGTATATATCAACACTATATATGAGGCAAAACACGTCAAGTCGGCCACCTCAATTTTTCATGTTAACAAAACGTCCTCAAATTTATTCAGAATGTTCGTCTGGTTGAAGAAAAAACGTAGCAGTTTTTTCAGATTTCTTATTGCATATTCCAGCTATTAAAATGTTCTGAAAATAATCATTGTTTATTTTTTAACGCCAATACTACGGCTCGCAAAAAAAATCATAAGAACATCAAATTTTGGATTTTCAGCGTACTTTCCAACAACATTTTTTATCAAATTCTCCGATTTTATTTTATGGTACTTTTCAATTAAATAAAGTTGCCACTTTTTTCCCTCCGAAACGGCATTTCCGATTTAGCTGAAATTTTCACATTTTGTTCTTTGAAATATCTAGGATCTTAGACAAAATAGGCTCGATGGGCGGCAATTTCGCCCCAGAGTTACATCTCTTCGAACGATGGAACATTGTGGTAATCTAATGTGTAATTGTTCTCTGCGATCAGAAGGGCCGAGAATGTCTATGGAAAATATTCTAAAGCCCGCATTACATTTTTTTATTATGTAATTCTTGTTTTTTGTATTAGATTATCGCGGTGTTTGATCGTTCGAAGAGCTGTAACTCTCGAACGAAATTGCCGCCCATCTCGCCAATTTTTTCTATGATTCTAGGCATTTCAACGATCAAAATGTGAAAATTTCAACTAAATTGGAAATGCCCTTTCGGAGGGCGAAAAAAGTGACAACTTTATTTAATTGAAAAATAGCATAAAATGAAATCGGAGAATTTTGCTAAAAATGTTGTTGGAAAGTACGCTGAAAGTAAAAAAATTGATGTTGTTATGATTTTTTTGTGCGTGTATTGGCGTTAAAAAATAAACAATGATTATTGTCAGTAATTTTTAATAGTTGGAATTTGCTATAAAAGATCTGAAAAAATTTCTACGTTTTTTCTTCAACGAGACCAAAATCCTGAAAAAATGTGAGGACGTTTTGTTGACAAAAAATTGGGGTGGCTGATGTGACGTGTTTTGCCTCATATATCAGAAACTAAAATCACGTTATTTCATGAATATGATTGTAAATAACTAATCAATTTCAAGTCCCCATATTGTTTTTTAGTGTTGCATAACTTCGTTCTCAATGCCAAGTACACTGAAAAAAAAAATCAGTGATTCAAAAAGAGTGACCATTGCAGGCTGCCAATGACATAAGTTGTCAGTACAACTTTATATGCATTCTAACAATTACATATGGAATTGAAACATTAACACCTTTTTTTAGAAATTTGTTAGACATTGATTTAATTTTATATATAATTGTTAGAATAAAAATAAAGTTGCACTGATGTCTTATTTCATTGGCAGCCCGCAATGATCACTGTTCTTGAATCAATGATATTTTTTTTTCAGTGTATCAATACATCAACATCATCACGTCGGTATCAATCGTGATGAGAAAGTCACGTACTATACATTTAATGTTTCGTTACTGTACATTTAAAAAATACTATTAATTACTGTAATAAAATATGTTCTAACCTAAAATGTAGATTTTCTAATAGACTTAGGATAAACCGACCATAGTGAATGAACGAATAAGCGACTTGCCATTTTTATTATAGAGACGATGTAAAAATGTTTTATGAATCACTTTCAAAATTGACACAGTTGGTAAGATGTAGGGTAGACGTAAAATTTGTGGCCGCTGTACTGTTTATGACCAGCCTCTGTATTATTGGTAAATATTAAGATTTAAAAAGGTCAAAGCATACTGCTAGAGTATCGTAGTCAATTGAGAATTAGGTTGACCGCGCTTCTGGCCGTTTTCGACTCAGCTCTTACCGACACGGCCGAAAAATACGACAAAGTATCTAGCAACTCGGATATTCTGGCTAAACCTTACGAAAAATATTTAGCAGACGGTTGATAAGTAAGTCTTTAATATTTACTTATTTCGCCTAATTCTGAACACGACTATGTATAAATTAACAAAAAAAAAATTAGTTTTCTGAATTAAAATGAAAATTCGTAAAGAAAAACGGATAATATACTGCAAACACGATCTGGCTACAAATAGGACAACGAAAGTATTATTGTTCAGTGGCCGTATTTAGCGTCAACTATTGCCATTTCTAGTCAGTTGTGTTCTTAGTGGTAGTTTTCGATTTAATGTTATTCGTTTAAAAAAAATTTGGAAATTTTAATGTCAATATAATTAAAATAGTCTAAAATGTCGAGAAATGCAATTTTTAGCTGACGTCCGGATGTGTGTGTGTGCGTGTGCGTGTGCGTGTGTGCGTGTGTGTGTGTGTGTGTGTGTGTGTGTGTGTGTGTGTGTGTGTGTGTGTGTGTGTGTGTGTGTGTGTGTGTGTGTGTGTGTGTGTGTGTGTGTGTGTGTGTGTGTGTGTGTGTGTGTGTGTGTGTGTGTTTGTGTATGCGAGTTACCGCTAAGGTTGTTTGGTATTGAATTTGATTGAAGGATTCAAAAGTTATGACAATTTACTTTTGTTGAAATTTTTTTGAAAATACTATAACCCGAGAACGATTCAAACAATTGATCTAAATTTTTGTATTTAAAACTCAAATAGAGTGTGTACATTTTTGATGCTGAACTTGAAATTTATAGAAATTTTCTTTTCCATAACTTTTTTGTAAATGCTGTAACTTGAGAATGGTTCAAGGAGCTTATCCAGAATTTTGCATAAAAATAAGAATGGATTGTTATTTGATACTGAATTTGGTGAGCATCCAACAAAGAGTCCATAAATTTCGAGAATTTTTAATTTTTTTTTATTACAAAGCTTCCTCTATGAGGAAGCCAAAATTGATCAACAAACTTCCTCATAGAGGTAGCTTTGTAAAAAAAAGCTTTGTCAAAGACACAAAATAATGAGGAAGCAATTTGCAACGTTCTACTTTTTACTTAAAATGGCCACAAATAGCATATCTACCATATTATTTTATCTGTTTCTAAAAAGAATTATTGAAGCGCTTTGCAGATTAAAACATTGGAGAATTGAATGGAAAGTTATAAAAATACTGATATGCCAGGGAATGAACAAAATTGTCAATAAATTAACTTTATATTTCTGATAGGTAGATCTGAAGTCTATAGTTATTTTCATTTCATTTTCAAATATTAAACTTGAACAATTACAGAATGTTATTTGTCGATAGAAATAATGTTATAAAGGAATAAAGGTATAAACATAAAGGATTTTTTCGTTTTCACTCATATAGTGATAGGAATTTTAAGAATAGGGTAATCACCAGTAAATTAACAGTTAAGCAGAAAGATTTGTTAATCATGAGCTTTTGTAAAATATAATATTTTCAGATCGTCTGTGAAAATTTTAATATATACCCAGAATTTCGAATTATGTGATGCATTTTTAAAAAGCTTACAATTGTATAGTCACAGTGCTTCCTCTATTAGCTCCGCTTAGGTGAAAACATCGCGTTTATCACATTTGGCTTTCTCAAGAAGATTTGTTTTGTGATTAGTTACTTTTTAAATGTTAATTTTTGCGTAAATGTGTCATCAGACTTTTTTTTTTAAATTGGAAGTCGCATGAAATCTGAAAGACATAACCAATTTTGTCCAAATTCAATACCAATCATCGGTCTACAATAGATCAACTTTGTACTAAATTTTAGACCGATATCTCAAAAATTATAGAAGCTAGAGCCCGTACAGACATTTTCGAAAAAATGAGAAATCGTGTAAAAACAAAAGCACTGCATAGATTTAATTAAAAATTGCACTTACCCTGGGGCATCCACACCTCAACATATGTGTCAAATTTCAGCTTGGTCGCTGAAGCCGTTTTCAAGTTATGGCTTGTACACACACGCGGGCGCGCGCGCGCACACACGCACGCAGGCACACACACGCACACACGCACACATCCGAACATTTTTCCTAAATGTGATTTCTCGACGTTTCGGAACATTCTAACCACGCGCTTACATGAAAATCTCGAAAAAAAAATTACGAAAACGAAGCTTCTTGAGGAAGTAAAAATATCGTATTTTCATCGCAAAGTGTATAAAAATAAATTCGGAACGCAAAAAATCCAAAAACACCAAGAAATTAATGGACGATTCTAACCTACACTTTTTCTCGTAAATGGGGTTCAGTAACAAAATAATTGCAGTAGCTAACAAAAAATAAACAAATTAAAAATCTAATATTGAGCGAAGTCATCAAAATTTCTTATGAACTCTCAAAAAACTGTTTATTCACTGGTGACTGTTCAATTACTGGTGCATTCATCCTAGTCGTAACTCATCGAATCGTGAGAAACAAAGTAGATTTACTTCATCTCAGTCTCAGATCTGACGGATGTCTTCATAGACTTACCAGTTATTCTTCTCCGGATTGAAGCAATTTATGAACAACACAATTGTTGATGATAGGTTTTTTAAATTTATCGATTAGCTATATGTACTCAATTGATCCTTTCTTAATCAATTCATCAGACTCGACTTTACCTTTTCAGCTGGAGAATCGACGCATGCGCACGAGAGCTCACGACATTTGCAACGGAATGGAAAGTGGCGCCCTACCTCCTCGAATAAGTGAATCAACCCAATACCGAGTAGGTCAAATAGGCGGGATTTCTACGCTAGATAAATTGAAAATGTCTAAGGGATCTATAAATCTCATTGCTTCAATATATTTTACCGAAAAATTTCGCCAATAGCGCGTATTGATCGCGCTATTATAAGTTACAGGTGTTTCATTTCACGAGATATAGAAATCTAAAATCCTGCAGCAAAAGTCTAGTACCTGTGAAACATTGTCCAGATACTAGTAAAATATAACAAAAGTCTATTTCATATATAGGGCGTTCTAAGTCAACTCACTTGGTGATTGGATCATTCCCTCAGATTCAGTGAACGAATTTTTTTCTTTTAAAATTTTTTGGTCGAAAAAAAAGAGGATATTTTTTCAGATTTTTATGACTTGTTTCACGCTATAAAATATATATATTTTTTTCCATAACTTTTGAGGAAAAATGAATTTCGACGAGGGTTAAAATTCTGAAAAATTTCCCATAAAATCTAGGACTAAAAACAAGTATTTCCATCGTAGTTCGAGAGTCGGTCGAGAATAATTTCCATAATTTTTTTTTAATTTAAGAAAAAAAAAATTTTCAAATTTTGAAAACTGAAAACTTCAATGATCGTTTCTTGTAGGAAAAAAAACATGTCGTAGTGAAAAAAACTTCCCATATATTGAGAGTAAAACGTTCAAAATTCGCCTAATATCTTTTTTCTTTCTTTTGGACTTACATTTCTGACTGGCCCGGATCAGTAACCAGACCCCCACGTGACTGCAGTCGATTTCCCCTACCGCATCGCAGTTACCTATAGACAGAGCCCAGATGACAGAGGGAAACTGCAGAAACTTGAATAGTAGAATGATATTCCCGAGTTTTATTCCTCTTTTTAGTCTATAGGGGGCATTCCAGGTCAAATCGACATGGCCGTGACCCTCATATTTTTTATTGTTTTTTTCCTCGAAGTATGTTGAAAGGCGATACAAAAAAATGCTCGACAGAAAATTTCAGATTTTTTTGAAAATTCGTTTGGTCACAATCAACAAAAATGTGAATTACTTAAAAACTACGTCACCGATTCTTTTGAAATGTTTACAGTGAATTCTTTACTGAAAAACAAAATTTTCGAGCCTAGTCTGGAGATGTGGAAACAACAGGAACTGCCACGAAAAAATAAATAGAAGTTTTAAAAATCGCAGAAAATCTATATTATCTTGCAACTTAATAGAAATACAGCCTCTACTATATTTTTATATTATCAAAAAAATCCAGAAGTTAAAAAAAAAAAAAAAAAAAAATCGCCGCCGAAGTATCCTAAAATGAACGGTTCAGGTATCATAAATAAATCAGTTAATCACACTTCTGTTTAATACGTTAGTTTTTAATAGTGAACTAGGTTTTTCTTGTAATACGTTTTCTTTTCATAATGTTTTGAATTTTAAACTCTGTTGAGTGGTGTCTTTGCGTATTCAGAATCGGGTTCGCTGAATACACTAGTTATGATTATTATATGTCATGATCGTTACTTTGCGATAAAAATTATTCTTTAACTTATTTTGCAATTATGTGAAAACACATAATGATTATATTGTAATTATGTGATTTGTTATTATCTTGTTATTGACAAAAAACACATAGAATCATTTTTTAAAATAATATAAAGTCATTGACAAAATAAGAAAATGTTGCCGTGAATGTATTTGTATTAATTTATAACGTACGACAGATTAAAAAAAAATCAGTTTTTTTTGGCAAAAAAAAATCTTCTTAATTTTTTTACAGCAGTTCCAGTTATTTCCCCATCTCTGAACTAGTTTTGACAATGTTGTTTTTCAATAAAGAATTCACTGTAAAAATTTCAAAAGAATCGGTGACGTAGGTTTTAAGTAATTCAAATTTTTGTTGATTGTGACCAAACGAATTTTCAAAAAAATCTAAAATTTTCTGCCGAGCATTTTTTGTGCCGCCTTTCAACATACTTCGAGGAAAAAAACAATAAAAATATGAGGGTCACGACCCTGTCGATTTGACCTGGAACGACCCATAGGTCATTCTGAATAAACCGTAGGTCACAATAATTGATTTTCAAAAAATCATATCTCTGAAAATATGCATCGAAACAATTAACATTATACAACCTAATTTCCATTGAATTAACTACATTTCACGAGAAAAAATAGTGGTACTAAAGAAAACCAAAAAATATCGCCCTCAATTCGAAAATTTGTATCTCCTTATAGAATTTTTAATATTCCAACCTGTCAATTTTTTTCGTGCTTCGTATACTATTCTTAACAATCAATCATATCAGATTTTTGATATAACTTTGTTTGCCTTGTCTAAAAAAATCGACAGTGCACAAAAAACTTATGTTTTTTTTCGATGGAAAATATGTTATAAGTAAGAAGGTAGCGTCAATGTAGTGGTCAATGGAATTTTCCTTAATTTAGACGTTTCGACTCTCATACGAGTCTTCTTCAGGATATTTTATTTAATATTTAGGACACAATAGTTGTTCTAAACATGTAAACTATTTTTTGGACTGTCCTTAATTTGAATTTCAGCATTTTCTTTCTTCTTGAAATGAAATATGACTTGAAATCTTCTCTTATGACTGACTTCTCACATTGAATTATTACCACGTGTATGACTTTTAGGTTAAACGTTGTGAGATATCTCTAATTAAAATTTTTTTTTTTCATCAGAACTAGTTATGATTTGAAATTAATTATATTTTAAAGTTTAGTATTCTTTTTTTCTTTTAAATGTTCACTACTGTTTTTATATTTTTGACTTACTTTAACCGGAGAAGCCGGTTGAACGAAATTCTTTTACTGATATACTTTTTTCATTTCTTTGAGCACGTTACGGTTAACCGTCCATTCCAAATCATCATCACGTTAAATGTCACCAAACGAATAAAAATTTTCTACAAACGAAAAATAGCATTAAAAATAAAATTAAGCGTTGCTACGTACGAAATTTGGTGATGATGAGTAAAGCAGTTCGAATTTTAAGTGAGTTTGAATATTTCAAACAATCAACGTTTCATTATAAGTCAAGTGAACTGACGACGAATGAACTGAATCTTTTTATAAATGGTAAATGCAGATGAAAAATATTCACCGTTGCCATGTAGCAAATTTAGTGACAATCGATAAATCGGTTCGGATTTTGGAGGAATTTGAATTTTTTATTTTAACAGATTATAGTTTACAAAGATATCATAAAGCGGACTAGAGCTGTACACACGTGTAGATATTTTATTGCATTGGTTAATTAATGAATTATTCGATTTTTTAATCATTAGTCGTTTTTCACAATAAAAATTAATAAATAAGTTTCCTCATAGAGGTGGCTTTGTGAAAAATCGTGATTAATGAGGGAGCATTAAAAGATCTACGTTAAACAACTTTTTTGCTTCCCCGTAAAGGAAGCTTTGTTTTCGTGAAAAAAGAAACATTTTTTCTAGATTTTTATCTGAGGGTACTCAAAATGCTCTAAAACGCCAAGAAAAGTCGTTGGAATCATTTGTTTTTTACCGCGCTCGACTACAGCGCCTCTCTCACGCTATCGAAGCGCCAATTCCTAACTCTCTTCTCGCTCAACATATATTTTTTTTCTTCTTCCTGAAAAACCTTTGCAACAACAACACACGTTTTCATTTCTTTTGTTAATAAATCTATCCCTACAGTACATTCTTTCGTGAAATTAACTCTCCGAGAACCCTAATTCCAACAGGTTATGGGCCCAGAAGTGCAGTGCGCGATATTTTTCGAGGTGAACAATTATTAGCAAAAAAAAAGCGATCTCGCGAAGCCGAACATTGAAGGTTATCTCTCTGCCAACGTGCGAAATGGAAAATATAACGCGAAAAACAATAGACGGTGAATTATCGAGAGTGACGAAATTGAAAAACGGTGATGCATGGGGCATCTGGAAATTCCAGATTCGAGTTCTCCTATACGCGCATGGAGCGTGGAGTTTCGCACAGGGAACCGACGTAAAACCCGAGGCTCCGGCACGAGATGCGAGCGAAGCGGTACGAGCCACGTACGCAAAGTCGGTCGACAGGTGGCAAAAGGCCAACGCGACGGCACAGAGGTTGATCGTGACGATCATTGGAGACCAGCCAACCCTGCACATCATCAACTGCACGACGGCGGCGGAGGTGTGGCAAAAATTAACCTCTATCTACGAACAAAAGTCTAAGGCGAGCCCGCACATACTGCAGCAGAGCTGGCACAAGGAAACAAAGTAGAGCTCGGACGACATCGCCACGCACATCGCCAAGCTCGAGGAGTTTTCCCACAGATTAAAATTAATGGGTGAGCAAATTTCAGATTCGATGATAATAACAAAAATCCTCATGACGCTGCCCGCTAACTACAAATACTTTGTGAGCGCATGGGAATCTCCGGCGGCGGGAGGCCGCACGCTAGACAATCTGAAAGCCAGACTCATGTCGGAGGAGTCGAGGCACGTGTCACACGAGGCCAAAAACTGTAACCCCTTGTCGAGCAACGCGCAACGAGGGAAGTCAAAACGAGGCCGAGGATGAGCTTCGAGAGGATCGTCGAGGCCGAAGCAATCGTCGAACTGTTACGTGTGCGGAGAACCTGGATATTGGGCCAGAAATTGCTCGCAGCGCAAAGGAGACGACGCTCGCAAGAACTCGAAGGGAGACGACGATCGACAAAATCCTAAGAGAGACGACAACGCTATGAAGAAAAAGCTGCACGGCGAGGGATTGGTGTGCGGAGCGCTCACTGCAGGACCGCAGCTACAAGTGAGAGACGCGGGCTGGGTGTTGGACTCCGATGCCAGTGATCACATGGCGAACCGAAGAGATTGGTTCGTCACGTACGAGACGTTCGATTCTCCCAGGCCGGTGCTCGTCGGCGACGGCGGCTGTATCGCGGTTCTCGGGAAATGCAGTATTAATGTGAAAATGTTCAACATGTTCATCTTGTTGACGTTTTGCACGTCCCAAAATTAACATACAATTTGTTCTCAGTCGGAGTTGCGCTGGACAAGGGCCTCAAGATGCACTCGACGGACGCGGCGTGCGAGCTCGTGAGAGATGGCCGCACGATCACGATGGGAATACACAGAGCTAAGATGTACGTCATGCAATTCGAGATCGCCGAGCCAAAATAGTTTAGATGGAAACTGGATCCACCGGCAGCGCACGTAGTATCGTCCGTCACGCTGAAAGAATGGCATGAAAAGCTGACTCACCAGAATTTCAAGCACGTGAGGCAAATTCTCGACAGCTTCCAGATATCGGCGAAAGGTGAGAAAGATTCTTTCTGCGAGGCGTGCACAGTAGGGAAGATGCATCGACTTCCGTTTCCGGAGACCCAAACGAAAACGAAGAACATCGGTGAGATAATCCACGCCGATCTCTGTGGTCCGATGCCGACTCTGTCGCTCAACGGCTCGAAGTATTATCTGCTCCTAAAAGATGATTACTCGCATTATCGTGCGGTGTATTTCATAGCCAGCAAGACGGAGACAACTGGCTGCGTCGAGGAATTCCTGAAGAAACCAGAGAAGCAGTGCCCGCTCGGAGTGAAAATCTTTAGGACCGACAACGGATTGGAATTAGTCAATCGTGAGATGGAAAAATTGACGAGCGCTCTCGGGATAAGACACCAGAGAACGGTGGCTTACACACCGGAGCAGAACGGATCCGCAGAGAGAGATAATCGCACCCTGAAAAAAGCAGGACGCACTCTGCTGCTCAGCGGCGGATTTCGCGCGGAATTTTGGGCGGAAGCCGTGATCACGGCCGTCAACACCTTGAATCGCACCGGGACCAGCATCATCAAGGGCACGACTCCGTGGGAATTGTGGTTCTAACAAAAATCGAACCTGAACGAGCTGCACGCCTTCGGAGAAGAGATTTTCGTTCACGTACCGAAACAAAAGCGTCGCGCCCTGGACGCAAAAGCAAGACAAGGACTCTTTCTCGGCTGCGGAGACGAATCGAAGGGGTTTCGCGTGTGGTTTCCCGACAACAACAAAATCGAGACAGCGAGGACATCGAGACGTCGTTTCCTCCGGGAGATTCGGCGACACGAGCGCGACGACGACGAAGTGTGGCTGGGCGAAGAATGCGTCGCGAACGAGCAAGAAGACTTGGACAGCGATGACGAACACATCGGGAATATCGAAGAACCAGAAGTTCGACAGCAAGCGGACAATGAAGCCTCCGCAAGCCGAGCCCGAAGCCGTAGTAGAGCCCGAAGAACGCGCGAGGGATGCCGAGGCTCGCGCAAGCGGGAGCTCAGGTCGAGCTCACTACGGCGCCGTACCGCGAGGCTGTGGGAAGCCTGATGTACTTATCGGTCGTTACGAGGTCGTACATCACGTTCGCCGTCAACCAGGCGACCAGACACCTCGAGAAACCAACAACTGCTCACTGGAAAAGCGTCAAGAGAATCTTGAAGTACCTGAAAGGAACAACTACTCACGGCCTTCAGTACAAATGCGGTCAAGAGAAAACTCTGCACACATACAGCGACGCAGGTTATGCGGCAGATGTACAGACGCGACGCTCAACGATGAGGTACGCTCTGAAGTTTGCCTCTGGCACAATTGCCTGGAACTCGCAACGTCAGTAGTCGGCCACACTCTCCACGACAGACGCAGAATACATGGCGATATGCCAAATTGCCAAGCAAATAGTCTGGATGCAACGCCTTCTCAAAGAGCTCCTGGGTATCGCGGCCATCAAGACAACTCTCCTGATGGATAATCAAACACATCGATGTGAGGTTTCACTATATTCGAGAGAGATACGAAGAGTAGGCCTTCGATCTACAGTACACTCCATCGAAAGAGCAGCACGCCGACATATTTACCAAGGCGCTGGCGAGGCCAGACACGTGTACCACCGAGAGGCACTCGGGGTATTCCAGAACGGAAAATCTCGTGAACACGAAGATTGAGAAGAGCGAAGTCTGTCTAATGTAAACGCGATAAAACCAAAGCGGGAGTGTTGGAATAATTTGTTTTTTACCGCGCTCGACTCTCTCACGCTATGGAAGCGCCAATTCCTAACTCTCTTCTCGCTCAAAACATATTTTATTTCTTCTTCTTCCTGAAAAACCTTTGTAACGACAACACACGTTTTCATTTCTTTTGTTAATAAATCTATCCGTACTATACATTCCTACGTGAAATTAATTCTCCGAGAACCCTAATCCCAACAAAAGTGATTTGTACGAATTGTCTGCAGGTGTCCGTATGTTCGAATCTTGTATGCACGATAGCGATCACAACTTTTAAGATATCTTCTTCAAATTTGGGTCACAAGTGGACTGTCATATAACAACATTTGTATATAAATACAATTATGCCAAATACAATCCGTATTTGGCGCGAATCGGGTGAGAGGTTCAAATTTTACAGCATGTTGAAAATGTTGAAAACCGGCTTTTTACGCTATAACTTTTGTAATTACAAGATATCAGATTGAAATTTTGTTCAAAAATGGACTAACATTAAACCATGAAAATCGATAGAGTTATTCCAAATTTATTGCAATTCCAATTTTTTAGAAATGTCTTCAAACATTCCAACTGTTGTAAATTCTGAGATATATGGCTGCAATTTATCACGCTAAATTCACGATTATTGATTATCAAAAATGAATTTAGTTCAAAGAACGGTCGCTATGTTGATAAATTTCGATTTTACTCCGAAAAAACCAAACATCCCTGTCGCGAAAAAAAAATTTTAATCAAATTTGGTACTCACGTGCACTTACCTAGAACAAGATTTACATACAAATTTCACGCAAATCTGTCGAACTGATCAAATTTTATAACATTTTTTATGTTTTGGAAATTGTCCTTCGCACATTAACTCGCGCAAATTGCTAGATATCGGTCTTAAATTTCTTTTACTTCTGGACTGTTGTAAAACAAGGTTCTAGTTCAAATTTGACGAGAATCAATCGAGTATTTCCGATTTTATAACAATTTAATTTTGCTTCCTCATGGAGGAAGTTTTGCGTTCGATACAAATTGTGTGCGTGCGTGCGTGCGTGCGTGCGTGCGTGCGTGCGTGCGTGCGTGCGTGCGTGCGTGCGTGCGTGCGTGCGTGCGTGCGTGCGTGCGTGCGTGCGTGCGTGCGTGCGTGCGTGCGTGCGTGAGTGCGTGCGTGCGTGCGTGTGTGTGTGTGTGTGTGTGTGTGCTTAAATTGTCTTGTTAGTACGATATCTGCCGCAATTTTTCATGTATTTTTCTCAAATTTGTTACGAAAGTGAGCTATCATACAACTTTTCGGATTGTAGTTGACGCGAATCCGTTGAAAAATTCAAATTTTACAGCATTTTGAAAATATTGAAAAAATCATTTTCACTCTATAACTTTTGTAAATTACGATATATCAGGCTGAACTTTTGAACACAAACGAACTTACAGTGAACCATGATTGGTGCCAAGTTTGGCGAGAATCGATACAGTGGTTGAAATTGTATTGCAATTTGAATTTTTTTTTAAATGTCCGTAAACACTTGTACTTTTCTAAATTCTGGGATGACCGGCTGCAATTCACCACGTGATTTCACAATTATTGAGTATCGAAGAAGAATTTATTTTAAGGAACGATTGCTATGCTAACAAATTTCGATTTTATTCCAAAAAAAGCAAAATATTGCTGTCGCGAAAAAAAAAATTCGAATTTTTTAGACAGATATCAATACAATTTGGCACACATATGGATTGTCCTACACTGTTAAAAATCCGGAGTGTTAAACGCGATTGGTGGTCAAATACAAGCCAAAGAACATAATTGAATTCCATTTAGCTACTTCCAAATAAAATGTATTTACAGTTTTGAGGTTAAAGTGCAAATTGACACCAGCTATTTAACACCGGCCATTAATACGGTGTTGACTTTATGCAACACCTCATAACTCCACACCCTGTTAATTTTTTAACATCGGATTTTTAACAGTGTAGAACTAGCTCTGAGTATAAATTTTACGCAAATCGGTCGAGCGGTTTAAATTTTACAACGTTTTTTAACTTTTGAAAAATGTCGTTCGAGCATTCATTCGCGCAAACTGCGAAATATCGGCCTTAAAGTTGTTTTACTTCTAGACTATGATAAAACAAGGTTTTTATTCAAATTTGGCACAAATCGGTCGGATAGCTTGAATTTTATAACATTTTTTATTTTTTGAAAAATCTGCTTTGCGCACTAGCAGAATAATATATTGAATATTTTTATATTCAATATATATACAAATATATACAATACATAATACATATAATACATACAAATATATTTGAGTAAAAAACCAAGAAAATATAAAATATTTTCAATTTTTGTGATATATAATTCGTGAACCGGTAAAAATGGCTTTCATGCACAAACAAGCCTGCAAAGTAGAACCTTGCAAATTACTTCCTCATTATTTTACATCTTTAAAAAATGTTTACATGTAGGCAAAGAAGACTTTTTCAAATTGTTTTTTCTACAAAGCTTCCTCCATGAGGAAGCCAAAGTAGATAAACGTACTTCCTCATAGTGGATGCTTTGTAGAGAAAACAATTTGCAAAGTTCTACTTTGCATACATGTAAACATTGTTTTTAAATGTAAAATAATGAGGAAGCAATTTGTAAGGTTCTACTTTGTTTTTACAATATTTCAATAAATAGTTCAATACTTCCACTTTTTTGATCGAAGATAAAAAACTTGGTTTTTTCACCAAGTAAAAAAATGGTTTTTACGGTATTATAGATTTTTAATTGGAATATTAACTTAAATTAATGTTTCCCAGTGGTCTGTAATAACAGAATTTGTATGAAAGGAAGTTAACAGCGGAGAAGCAATGTCGCAATTCCAATTGCCGTTTTTTCCTTAACAATTATTTCCAGTAGTTAACTCTCTTCCGGCAAATCGCCCCCTTAAGAAGAAGTTGATAAAAACGGCTGCTCTTCTTCAGAATATTGAAATATTTTCACTGAAATTTTTTTCCCACAACTTGTTAGAGAAAAAAAAGAAAAAAGAAAAGGAGATTACAAAGACGACGATATGCGGGCATCGACGACAAGCCCGTTTCGTATATCTCAAGTGACCGAGGAGGGCCTCCCTCGACTCTCGGGGACTCGAGCTAGCGAACTTTTTTTTTTTTTAGCGTGGATATACTATACATAGGTGTACTGCGCGACGGTGTGCCACCGTGGTTGGCTTGCCTCTCGCACCCCTTCGCGTTCCTCAAGCCTCTCGACCGGAGCATTATATTATTACGATCCCCTCGGCAATCGCCATTGCCACCGCCGGGACAACATTTTTCTTTCGTAGGGCGCGAGAGCACTCAGGAAACAAATATTTATATCGCCTGGAACACCCGCAGTGCCATTATATTTTCTTTCGCGTGTATTTCAACAATTGCGACTATTTCGATGCTTCACTGATTTCTTCAGTACACTCTCATCATAGCCAAGGAGTCTACTTTACATTGTATAAATGTGCTAACATACTGTTGAACTAAACTTTCTTAAAAAAGTCTTTGCAAATTTTTTTGTTTCGAAGGGTGACACGCCTAACTGTCACGGATAATGATAATATTGTCAAAAATAACTAAAAACAAGCCTGCAAAGTAGAACATTGCAAATTGCTTCCTCACAATTTTCAATCTTTAACAAAGCTTTTTTTTACAAAGGTACCTCTATAACTATCTGTGGAACTGTGTTGATCAATTTTGGCTTCCTCATAGAGGAAGTTTTAGTTTTAAAAAACGCTTCGTCAAAAATAGAAAATTGTGAGGAAGCCATTAGCAAGGTTCTACTTTGCAGGCTTGTTTTAGCTCGAAAGACATTTAAAAAAAGGGTGCGAAGTCGGGCATTGCACATTACTTCCTCATTTTCCACCTTTCACAAAACTACCTCTACGCGGTAATGTGATCGCCAATTTTGGCTTCCTCTATGAGGAAGCTTCGTGAAAAGTGGAAAATAAATTAGCAATATTTAATGCCCAATTTTACACCCTTGTTTTCAATAATAAGTATCATAACTTTTGAACTCTATTAATGAAAAAAAAGTGCTCCCTATGAAACGGTGTTTCTAAAATAAATTCTTAAATTATTACTCAAAGACGAAAACACAATGATGACGAAACAACCAGGACAACTACAACTGAAAATTCTGTGAAATAAGAAAATTCAATAGCACATTCTGTCCAAGTTTTATGCAAAATTTTGGATCAGTTCCATAAACCGTTCTCGAGTTATAGCATTTTCAAAAAAAATTGCAAAAATGCAAATTTCTATAAAATCTTAACCATTTTATCGATTTCGACCAAATTAAACATTAAACATTGACACTCTATTCAAGTTTATGCAAAATTTTAGATCAGTTACTTGAATCGTTCACAAGTTATAGCATTTTCAAAAAAATTTCGAAAATGTGAATTTCTATAAAATCTGAACTACTTGATGGATTTCGCCCAAATTCAATACCAAAAGTCGCACCACCCCGTTTAATGTTTTATACCAGGTTTCAGCATGATAGAAGTGTGTTCGATTTAGAGTGTTTACAGACATTTTTCAAAATCTTAAAAACGCTATAAAATCAAAATACTTCAATCGATTTTTATGAAATTTATACCAAAAAGACACTTGCCTGTCCTGTATACGGATCAAAAATTTGAGACGATTCCGTTGAATAATTCTCGAGTTATGGCAATATGTATTTTTGCCCCTCTATCGCACACGCACACGCACACGCACACGCACGCGCACACGCACACTACATTTTTCCTAAACCACATTTCTCGATGTTTTGGACCATCCTCAGTATCCTGACACGAAAATCTCGAAAAAAAATAATTTCACGAAAACAAGTCAATGAGGAAGTAAAACATCAATAATACAGTCAACAATAACACGGTCTATGATATAATAGAAAAAAAGCAATTTCTATTATATTTTGAAACGTCTATATGCGTAATACATGTTACGAATATTTACCATATTTTCCTTAAATACGTATTTAATACAAATATTCACAAAGAAAACATATATGCACCATACATAATTTGAAAGAAAAATATATATATGAAATATACATCTAAGTTACATGTCTTTTGACGATATTTATAATACCAGAAGAACGAGAGTCGCACATGGATCATCAAAATCGCTGTGTAAGATAGTAATCTTTCCAAGAAGTTTGGTTATCGAGGCCAATTTAATTAGAATAAGGATTTGAATCAATTATGAATTAAAAATAATGAGGAAGCAATATACAAAGTTTCACTTTGTATCCTTGTTTTGAGGTGTATTGATCACCACCCCGCAGTAATCAAATATGCAACTATCATTAGATAACGTAATACACGATAAAGCGTCTGATGTTATTAAAAGGCTACAAAAATTACAGACCTAAGTATGAAGATTAAACAAAATATCGAGCTATCTAGAACTAATAAAAAATAATATTGAAAATTTGATTTGACAAACGCGTCGTGAAATTGCGAAAGTCAAATGTCAAAGTTTATAAAGATTATAATCAGATAGCAAAAGAACTTGTTAACTTTCAATTAACTATTTACAAATTAATAGTAAGCATTTGCATGCCTTAAATGTGGAAACCATTTTTGGAAGTCAAGATGAATGTGTAAGTAAATTGGCGTTCGTGAAGGCAATGTTGGCATCAGCTATGCCTCGAGCAGATGCCTAGATATACCATAGACCTGTCTGTATAATCACATACTTCCCTTGGGATACGCCTCCTGACAATATTTATAACATTAATAATATACAAAAACTATATTCAAGGGAGTTAACTTGAGATTAAAATGTATTAGGAATTATTTCATTATTTTGTCAATATTTTCGTTTATGTGAGTAATTTTTTTTCAATATATTTTTTTTTAATGAGAGTCAATTTTTGCAGTCTGGACTTTTTAAACTAATTTTTTTTTGTTTCGTAGGTCGGAGAGATGAAAACTCAAGATTTTCACGCAAGCAGAACAGGAGTAACGTTTTTTTATTTAATTAACTGATTAAATTAATGTGCTTGTGCGACTGCTATGAGAGATTCAGACCTTCATATCTCAATAACAGATTCATCAATCAAGCTGAAATTTGGCACACATTTAGAATAATCATATACCTTTCTTTGTAATAATTTTCAAAAGAATTGTAACATCTGTTATGATTATATTGGATTTGGTATTGTTCGAAAAATGTAACTGTGCGCAGTTTAGCTGCTGGAAATTTTTAGCTATCGAGCGAAATAGTTTTTTACAAGTAAAGCAATGTTAAAGAGAGATCAGTATTGAATTTGAGCTAAATATGTAAGTAGGTCCGGTTTTTATGCAGTTTTTCGAAGCATTTACGTTTTGCTCTAACTCACATCAACTCACACCAAAACAACTCAATTTGTTTGCAGATAAATAATAACTTTCAGCGGCGTTACGTACCAAATTTGTTGATGTTTGATAAAGGGCTTCAGATTTTACAGCAATTTCAATTTTGTATGTTTTAGTTGCTTCTACTTTCGAAGCATCTGACAAAATGGACAGGACACGTGCCTAATAACATACAGAGCAATTTGGTACCAGATTTGGCGAATGCGTCGGCAACGTGGTCTAATTTTTATAAAACATTACTTTTTTGTATTCACTATTGTATTTTAATTTCAAAGATATTATAAATAGTAAATGTTCTGTTTTTGAAAGATTGTGGAAAGTGAGCTAGAAATTATATATAACTATTACATACTTTTTAAATATACTTAAAATAACTATGCAAAGTGGAACTTATCGCTTCGTCATTATTGTTGAATTTGGACTAGGCTTCGCTTCGGCTGCGCTCTTCGCGGGCGGCGATAACTGTAAATTTAGCTTTCGGAGTTTGGTTAATTTTGCAAATTGGTTCTATCTTTGCGGGGGAGGCTCCTGAGGGACATCGAAAAATCAGATCCTGGAAGGGGGCTTTATGAGAAACTTGGTGAAATTAAGGCCTTTTGAAAGGGTTTCTATGGGGGGACTCGAAAAATGAGGCCCTGGGAGGAGTCTCATGGGGGACTTAGAAAAATCAAGGCGTTTGTAAGTCATTTAACCCCGACCAGTTCGATTGTCCTACGCGGCGACGGCGAGATATTATTATAATATAGAGAAATAAAACTTCCTCTAAAAGAGGAAACTATCAAAATAGATAAACATTAGAGGGGCATCGACCCACTGAGCGTTTTGCGCACCAACACCTCTGCCACAATAACTGTAAATTTTCCTTTCGGAGTTTTGTAAATTTTGTATATTTGTTCTATTCGTTAGAGGGGGTCTCATGAGGACATCGAAAAATCAGGTCCTGGAACAGTGGAAATGGCCTTATTGGAACTTAGAAAAATTAGGGCCTTGGTGTCATTTGCGGGGACATGTTTTTATAGCATACACAGATACTTCCTCACAGACTTCGTAAAAACATAAACATTATGACAAAGCATTGTGCAAAATGTTACTTCACTGGAAAAAAAATATCATTGATTCAAGAACAGTGATCATTGCGGGCTGCCAATAACATAAGACATCAGTGCAACTTTATTTTCATTCTAACAATTATATATAAAATTAAACCAATGTCTAAAAAATTTCTAAAAAAATGTGTTAAATGCATATAAAGTTGTACTGATAACTTATGTCATTGACAGCCCGCAATAGTCACTGTTCTTGAATCAATGATTTTTTTTTCAGTGTTTGCATAGTTTTTTCCCCTGAAAATCGCAAATTTCACATTTCCTACTTCCTGATATTGACCTACAATTTTTCGCAAAATTAAAACACAAAAGAAATTAGTTTTAGCTTTCTCATAGAGGAAGCTTTGTTTTCGCGAATTTTTTTTTCGAGATTTTCAGCTTACTCAGAACGGTTTCAGGATACCAAAACGTCGAGAAAAATCATTTAGAAAAAAGGTCCGTGTGTGCGTGTGCGTGCGTGTGTGCGTTTGTACGTGTATGTACGTGCGTGCGTCCAAGGCACAGAAAATTCAATCGTCCATAACTCACGAACGGCACGATGAATCGAGCTCAAATTTGGCACGCAAGTAGAGTAATAACTCCTCTTTAATTGGTGTGATTTTTAACAAAATGTATCCATATATACAAGTTTTATAGAATTTTTAATTTTTCAAAAAAATGACGTGATCGCTCTAAGTTTTGTAAAGGTTCGACGATTTAGCTAAATAATTCTTCATAACTGAAGACAGGTAGAATGTTGTTCGGAACTGAAATGTTCTACAGACGAAAAATAACATCGAGCACTGCTACGTACCAAATTTGGTTATGATCGGTGAAGTCGTTCGAATTTAACACCATTCTGAATTCCTCTAAAATTTTGATTTTCGCTCTAACTTCCGCAAAAGTTAAGAAAGTAAGCCAAAACTTTTTACTAGATGGATATATTATGCAACCATATTAATTATGAAATTTCCGTTGTCATATGTAACATAATTTTTTTTTTTATAGATAATACATTTTTAACTTTTAATTTGTATTGTTGCACAAGCAACTACCAAAAATATACAGGTAACGATATTTAAAAAATGCTAATTAAAATGAAAAATGATGCAAAGTAGAATTGTTGCTTCCTCATTAAACCTCATTTTCAACAAAGCTTCCTCGATGAGGAAGCGAAAATTAATAAACTTGCTCATAGAGGTAGCTTTATGAAAAATGAGATTTAATGAGGCAACGTGTAAAGTTCTACTTTGCATAATTTTTACTCTTTCTATTAACCTAGAAACTGAGAAAAAAAACGGAGTAAAATTAACACAGAGTTTCTGTGGAAGTTTGTGCTGAATATAAACTTTCTGTTAAAACTACACAATTGACATTTTTAGTTTTTCTGTGTAATTGTACGGACTCAAGAAAATACGTATTACGATTTCCTGTGACGTTACAGAAGTGAAACAGGTATATTATATAGCGATAGGGCTTGTTGACTAATGATGGGCCATCTGACAGTACGTGTGTAGCTTCGAAGCGATCGCTATGATCGTCCCTCGAGTTCCCATGGGATGTCTCCCAGAGATCACACGTGTATGCGGCCTATAGGGATTATATTGCTTTTGCTATACTGTATATATACACTCATACATGCTATTACATGGATGTATGTACAGAACAACAAGTTGCGGTGAACGAGTGTTGATGTCATGTCCTGGCGTGTCGTATGACAGCAGCAGGCAGTGTACGTTCCGTGTGGGAGAGAGGAAGCGAGAGAGTCAGAACGAGCGATAGAGGGTGCAGCCAAACGAAGGGAAGCGATAGAAGCAGTGTATATAGGTACATGAATGGTACACTTGCGGGGGAGTATAAGGCGTACTAAAGGGGCGTGTCCTTACTATGTAACCCTCCATCCACACCCTAATCGAAGTATCGTACAGCATGCACCCTGCTGTTGGCACTGCGGCCGCTGCATCCTTTCATCCCTAGAATTATCACTGCAGTCGATGACAGTATATATTAAGTTACACGTCAAATAATTATTAATTAAACTTGCACAAATTTAAAAGTCTTGAAGAATATGAAATTTAAAAAAATGTATAGTGATTTAAGTATACTTAGTAAAATAAAGGGACCCTGCGGAAAAATTACACAGTTTTTCTGCGGGAATTTACTTTTAATAAATTTAAGAAATTTTCGCAGAGTTTATCCGAATTTCCCTCCCAGCACTATTCAAATTTTTAAAATATTCCTTAGATCTTTCATATTGTCTTCTCAAGTTTTAAAAGCTAAAAAATCTCCTTTTCTCTAGTAATTGGCATTTTTTTACGGATATTAATAAATAAGATCCAAGAGATTTCTGTCAGTAGAATATGAAACAATCTGAGGTTTCACAGAATATCTCACCGATTTTTAGAAACTCTTTTTCAATATCCTTCTGAATTACAAATTACTTCATAATTCATTATTCTGGCGAGATATTATTATAATATAGAGAAATAAAACTTCACCTAATTGTAAGAGGAAATTATAAAAATAAAGAAACACTAGTGGGGCTTCGACCCACTGCGCACCAACCTCCCTGCCACGACAACTGTAAATTTTCCTTTCGGAGATTTGTAAATTTGTTCTATTTGTTAGAGGGGGTCTCAGGAGGACATCGAAAAATCAGTCCTTGATGGGGGGCCTTATTGAAACTTAGAAAAATCAGGGCCTTGGGGTGTGTCATTTGACCCCGGTGAACTCGATTGTCTTATACGACGGCGGGAGCGGCGGCGGCGGTGGTGACATATTTAAGTTTCGCAGAATATGATATTTTTTTGTTATGTATAATGATTTAAGTATACTTAGTGAAATAAGGGACCCCGGCGGAAAAATTACACAGATTTATATTACACAGAATTATAAATTTGACACAACGTTGAGGTGTCGATGTCCCAGGGTAAGTGCAATTTTAAATGAAATCTACGCAGTGCTTTTATGTACTCGCTCTAGCTTCCGCAGTTTTTGAGATACCGGTCTAAAATTTGGTACAAAGTTGGACTATTATAGACCGATTATGGGTATTGAATTTGGGTAAGATTAGTTCAGTCGTTCAGATTTTATGCGATTTTCAAATTTTTCAAAAATTTCTGTATACGCTCTAGCTCTCACAAATTTTGAGATATGGGGTTGAAAATTGGTATACGAATGAAATATTATAGACTGATGATCGGTATTGATTTTGGGCAAAATTGGTTAAGTCGTTCAGATTTCATGCGACATCCAAAGTAAAAAAAAAATCTCTGATGTCACGTTTACGCAAAAACTAACATTCAAAATGTAACTAATCACAAAACAAAGCTTCTTGACGAAGCCAAATGTGATAAACGTACCTTCACCTAAACGGAGCTGATAAAGGAAACACTATGACAATACAATTGTCAGCTTTTTCTCCAGATTTGAATAAATAATATCGCGTATTATTAATTAATCTAGCGGTCAAGCGCAAAGAGTCCGATCGCCAGCTGTTTTAATAATAATATTAAATAAAAAAAGGGTATTAAGGATATCCTTACCAGGATCGCGAGGGGTGCACGGGAGAGGGGCCCCGCTGAACGCGGTAGAGACAGGTTATATGACGCAAATGTGCTAGACAGGGACAGCACTTTTGTTTTCTTGATAATAAATGGAAATTATTAAACCGTAAATCTTTTTCAAATTTGGACACAATCTGTATTAAGGTAACTCTCTTTAGCCGGTAAGTTTTTTATTTCAATTGAACAGAAATTTGTGAAGAAAAACGCTACATTGTATCATTTTTTAGGTTAGTTCCGCACCTTCCCATATAATACGTAACTTTGAAATCACGTTCCAAAAAAACTAGACCATGAAAAAATCTTTAAAAATTCCAACAAATAAAGCGTGTCTTCTTCTGTAAAACACACAAATTTAAATAAGATCGAAGAGAAACGATGTTTGGTAAGGATATCCTTAAGGTTTCACGCTTATTTATCTGCATGAATTCCAATGACTAGGTTTTTCTGAATAAGGAAGTGTGTGGTTTACCGGTTAAGGATAAGACTACCAGTTTCTAGTCTTAAATTATATCAATGTTGAAAAATACTCCAAAAGTATGATATGTGACTAGAGGAAAATGGCGAATTTTCTTAGAAATTCGTAGATTTAGAGTCTTTCTGATTTTTTACTAACCCGTCGGCTCCTCAGGTATGTTGTGTCTGAATCGAAGACAATATCAGTGTTCTGGAGAAAGTAAGAATATATTTGATGTCACTCGGTGCGAGAAACGCGGTTTCATGCATGCTTCGCGTGCGTCAAAACCCATTTTCGTAACTTGTCAACTAAAAAACTTTGTACGATACTCGACGGAAAACCTATTTCTCAGCTCATGTGATTGTAACACTCGTCTTCGGCTTGTGCAACCTCACGCTCATGAGAAAAAGTTTTTCCGCACTCGTATCGTAATGTACTATTTTGTAACGCATGCATGAGAAGTGTTACTTCTCGTGCCTCCCGCGCGTGGCGTAAGTGGCGCTTTATAGCCATTGATGCAATTTTACTTCTTGCACGCGCGCGACATTGCCTCGGTAGCACTTCTCATGCATTTGTTACAATAGTATATTACGATACGATCAAACTTTTTCGTGACGACTTTTTCTTGATGAGTTTGTAGCACGAGCCGAAGACGAGTGATGCAATCACACGAGATCAGAAAAAGTTTGATCGCACTCGTATCATAATATACTATTGTAACAAATGCATGAGAAGTGCCTACTTCTCGCACCGCATGACATAAAATACTATTTCGCAATGTTTCACATGTTAATCATTTCCGATTATCTCCCATATCTAAAGTTTGTAATTCTCCAAATTGAGTGATAGGTCGGAATATTTTGGCGAAATCTGAAGAATTTCGAAGAAAATATGAGAAATTTATAAGAATTATCAGAAAAATGTCACTATGAAATATTCTGACATTTCTGAGGTATTCGAAGTAATTTTTTTTCACCAGCCAAAAGGTATTCTAAAGCCAAGAAGATATTTTAAAAGACGGATTAGATTTTTTTATTGTATTTTTTGAGCTATAGTTTGATTTGAGATATCAAATTAATTGCACTTAGAATATTCAAAGTTAATATAACATTATGTGGGAATAATTTAGTGATCAAAATAATTCCTAATTTTTCTTTATGGAAATATGCTTTTAAATACATGAGATTTGCATTTTTTATAAGCCATTTATACTTTGTGCAGGAAAAATTGCCCAAGAAAAATACAAGACTACAACTTTTAAGAACGTGTAGTAGTTGTATTTATTTGTAACTAAAAAAAATGGGGTTTTACTTAAACTTTTGTAGAATATATATGAATGTCTGTAAAATCCACAGAAAAATCAGCGGTGTGGAAATCGATGCAGTAAAATGTTTTTTTTTAAGCCGTAATAAAGATACTAAATATCCGTTTAACTACAAATCAAGTGATATCGTCATTCACTTAATCGATTTAATTGCTTCGAGCTATAGACAATGTTTTGATTGCTCTAAAATTTGACTAAACATTTCTGAAAGAATTTACGGTAGTTAAAGATGCCAATGTCATGCAAATTCAAGTCCTTATTTCAAGTGCTTAAATTGAAATCATTTTTCACTCAATTTACAGAAGACTCCTAACGCTTTTTCAGGAAGTTTTTCATATTTTCACAGAACTTTCAGAAGGGTCGTAACATTTTTGAGGGCAGTTTGTACTTTTTCACTCAATTTCCGGAAAAGTCTCAACACTTTTTGAGAAGATTTTGACTTTTTTCACTTTATTTCCAGAAGAGTCGTAACGCTTTTTCAGGACAACATGCATATTTTCAATCAATTTCCAGAAGAGTCTCAACGCTTTTTGAGGACAGTCTGCATTTTTTTCACTCAATTTCCAAAAGGATCGACACGCTATTTGAGGACATTTGTATATAAAACCCTCACTAAAGATGTTTCCACAGAAAAAAAACATTTCAACTCCACTCGAAAAACGAAGTGTGTTGCTAAGTGTGTTGTTCCCTATCCTTTGCATTGTCGTCACTTTTAACACACTTGCAAACGTGTTGTTTTTATGTATCATCGTCATGTTAAAACAACACACTTGTAAGTGTGTAAAGTGACGACAGTGCAAAAGATAGGGAACAATGCACTTGGCGACACACTTTCTTTTTTGAGGTAGATCTACCTCAGAAAAGACATAAAGGTCACTACGATTTGTTTTTGGAAAGAGAAATAACACTTCGATTTCTCGAGATATGATAAAGTTCACCAAGCTGTGGAGACGTTCAATACTTATTCCATTATCGCTGAGCGATAATGGAATTCTCAGCAGGGTTTCTTTATAAGCAGCATCGACAGGTCGGTGAAGTGGCATTCGCCGAGTGAAATAGATCGACGTAAAACGACAATCACCTGGCGGCGACTCGTATTCGGGGACCCCGGAAAATGCTATCCGCTCTCCTACGCGTGGGAATTCTCTTATAGAAATAACACGTGCATGCTGTATCATCTCTCTTTCGTTTCGAACTTCCTACAGTATCTCAATGCCCATAGAAAAGCATGAATCACATCGTCAGACGACGAATCACATTATTTCCTATACGATTCCAGATTTTCTCCTTATACAAACATCATCAAAATCTTTTGCTTCCTCAAGAAGCTTTGTTTTCGTGAAATTTTATTTTTTCGCGATTTTCATGTAAGCGTGTTCAGAATGTTCCAAAAAGTCGAGAAATCATATTTAGAAAAAATGTCCGGAAGTGTGTGTGTGTGTGTGTGTGTGTGTGTGTGTGTGTGTGTGTGTGTGTGCGTGTGCGTGTGCGTGTGCGTGTGCGTGTGCGTGTGCGTGGCGTGTGCGTGTGCGCGCGCGCGTGTATGTATGTGTGTGTACAAGCCATAACTGGAGAACGGCTTGAGCGATCAAGATGAAATTTGGTACACATGTTGAGGTGTCGATGCTCCAGGGTAAGTGCAATTTTTAATGAAATGATTTTTTCGAAAATGTCCGTATGCGCTCTAGCTTCCACATTTTTAGAGATATCGGTCTAAAATTTACTACAAAGTTGGAATATTATGGAACAAAGATCAGTATTGAATTTTTTAGATATCCGGTTAAAATTTGGTACAAACTTGGACTATTGGAGACCAATGATTGGTATTGAATTTGTGCCAAATCCATGCAGTAGATTTGTTTTGAAATTTTTCGAAAATTTCTTCGCAATTTTTGAGTCATCGACCTAAAATTTGGTACAAAGTTGAACTATTAAAACAATGTGAAACTATTAATAAACCGATGATTGGCATTAAATTTGGACAAAATCGGGTCAGTCGTATGGATTTTATGCGATTTTCAAGTTTTTCAAAAATGTCTGCATACGCTCTAGCTCTCACAAATTTTGAGATATCGGGTTGAAAATTGGTACACGAATGAACTATTATAGACCGGTGATTGGTATTTAATTTGGGCAAAATTGGTTGAGTCGTTTAGATTTCATGCGACTTCCAATTAAGAAAAAATGTCTGATGACCTATTTATGCAAAAACTAACATTTAAAAAGTAACTAATCACAAAACAAAGCTTCTTGAGGAAGCAAAATGTGATAAACGTGCAAATATATTTTTAACAAATTTCATCAGAAACTAATGCATTTGTTTTCTATTATTTACTTTCTTACACGGAGAAAAATGGTTAGTAATAATTCAGTACCCCGCAGGAAAAAATACTAATATTTAGCGAGTACTCGTGTTGATTCCAGTGAAACATTAGTTGTGGATAATTAATGGTGTAAAGCATAATTTTTGCTGATCTCGAGTCCAGTAAAAATTACAGATAGGCATTCCATATCAGGTCAACCACGAAAAAAAAAATGCCCAACAAATTTTAAAAAATCAGGTGATTTAATTTCAACAGACACCAAATTTCGAATAAAAAAAAGAAAATTGTTACTTTTCACTATTAAATTAACAATCTAAATCTTGACTATGTTAAATTTTCACTAAAATTCATTACTTTCCACTAAATCATTTATGTCTCAACAAGAGGTTACCCTATTACTGCCACATTGATCGAAATCTTTTGGAATAGGTCGTTTGCGTTTTCATGTAGATGTGAGTTGATAATTTTGTTTAGTTGAACATACTTACACAGAGATATAATATATTTCGCTCTGGCACGTGTACCACTAACACCAGAACCTCGGCTGTGACTGAAACCGCGGAAAGTATTGTAATATAGGCTTTGCTTACATAAGGCAAGCGGACGAAGGACAGAGTAGTGTGAAAACGAGTCTTTTGGCGAGAAAACTGTGTTTACGAAAAGTAGTGCTATCATTACTGTATTGAGAAAAAAGGCCATGGTATTTGCAACGATAATACCATAGTTACAAATTTATATTATGTGGGACCATATTTTATAGTTTGATCAACTTTAATATGATTTATCGAACTATTATCATGAAGTTAAGTAAACTATGCAGTTTCGATAGTGCATCGAAATATGCGCCATAGTTAATGCTATAACTTATCGTTAAAACTGTAACGAAAAAATTGTGATATATTTAAAAGACTTATGAAATCGGCAATGAGATATAATCTCTGCCGCATCCAACGCTATTTCTATTTCGCGTAAACATTCACATTGTTATTCAACCCTAGCGGAAAAATGTCTACAACTTTCTACGCCAAAACTGCGCTATTTCTACAGCTTTCTACTCCGAATAACTACGCCGAAACTACAAATTTCTATGCGAAAACATCTTAAAACTACAACTTTTTACGCCAAACTACGCTACTTCTACAACTTTCTATGAAAAAGTGTGAGATTTGGAACATGGTTGTAGATAGCTGTAGTTTCTACAACTTTTTACTCCAATTCCGGGCTTGAAAAACTACAACGTTCGATGAAAATTTACAAAATTGTCGAATTGTCTACAACTAACTACAACTTAAAACGGAAATTTGGAACCGATTACAGGCGAAACGGTTGTAAATTTTCGTTAAAAGTTGTTGTTACTACAATTTTCTACTAATTACAACTTATTACGAAAATTTTGAACCGATGGCGGGCTAAACGGTTGTAAATTTTCGTAATAAGTGGTAGTTACTATAACTTTCTACAACTTATGACGGAAATCTACAACGGATACAAATCTATACGATTGCCGGCGATCTACAACTTTCTACACAAGAGTACGAGATTTAAAGCAAATTTGAACATGCTTGTAGATTTTTATAAAACATTTGAGCTCAAAGACGTTAAGAGGACGCCTATATTTTATAAAAATCTACAACTATATATAACATTTTGTTTAAAATCTCGTACATTTGTGTAGAAAGTTGTAGATCCATTATAGATTTCCGTAATAAGTTGTAGCAAATACAACTTTTTAACGAATATTTACCGCCGTTTTAGCCTCTATCGGTACAACTTATATTTTTACAGCTTATATTACAGAAATCTGAATATGCTGTAATTAGTTGTAAAAAGTTGTAGTTTCCGTGAGAAACTACGAAAAACTACGCCTGTTACTTTTCAATGTTTTTACTTTTTTTACTTTTTGTAGTATTAAGTTGTAGTAAGTTGTAAAAAATTGTAGTTTCTATGAGAAACTACGAGAAACTACAACAAACTACTCCTATTACTTTTCATTTTTTGTTAAATTTGGTGCAGATGTAGAAAGTTGTTATTTCTACAACTGACTACTTTTTTGTTGTATTAAGTTGTAGTTAGTTGTAAAAAGTTGTAGAACTTTTCTACAAGAAACTACAACTTTTTACGAAATGTTTCGTAATTTGTTGTAGAAACGGCGTAGAAGGTTGTAAAAAAAATTTCGCCAGGGAATGCATGTACTATTTGCATAGTTACGTTTACCTATTTTTTAGTAAGCCTTACTATGTTAATTGACAACATGACACTGGGGAAAAAAATAGTAGTAGATTAAATATATAGTACGAACAAACAGCGATTATAGTCAACATTTTGTTGCGCACATATGTTCTTCCCAATAGTGCCAAACTTTTTTTACGTGCCACATCAAAATTGTTAAGTTATAGCCACGAAAGTAGAGGTTACTTCGATAATGTATACTTAAAAACAAACATAAATTCGTTCAGCGTCCGGTAGCAACCTCTAAACTTGATCCGATCTTGGGAAGCTTTCTCCAATTTCTTCTTCTTGGTGTCAACATTTTTGTAGGTGCCCAATTATAATTATAAAGCTATATGTCTCAGAAATACGGTTATTCTAGTAGGTGTAACTGAAATATGAAACAAAACGAGTTTCAGCCTTAGGTAGCTCTAAATTTTATCCAATCTCGTCCAGACTTCGACTATTTTTTCTTCTGAATGGTATGAAGTTTCTTGATTGGTGCCTCATCAAAACTGTAATATAATACGATTGTCAGAAACACTTATATGCATAGCAATTAAATAAGTAAATAATTTACACTTGAACCTTTGTAGCGATCTCTACACATTTTTTTACATATCTTAGTTTTTTGGATAATTTTTTTTTCAGTATTTCTTATAAAAAGTTGACGTGCCCGGTTGAAAAAAAATAAATGAGAGGAAAATTTGGACCACCCTAATATTAACGTAGGCGGTTTGGTCTGCGTTAGGCAGTTAGGTAGTTAAACAGGTCGTATACATCTTAGGTTCAAATCCCAGCAACTTCACTCTGCTGAGAGCTAGTGAAAAAATTGTATCTGTGGATGATTTCCTTTTTTTTCATAAATAATCACAGAATAATATTATTAACATTACTGCAGGGCGGCCCGTTATAAAAGACATTTTTTAAATTAACTATTAACCAATAAATGAATCTATAGATGCATTATCGGAACTGCATAGTTTACTTAACTTCTCGATAATAGTTGTATAAGTCATATTAAAAGTGATCCAACTATAAAAAATGATCCCTCATACTATAAATATAAATTTTATGTGCCTTAATTGTTCTACAACCGCTTAAAGTACTTTATAAATAGTAAAGGAACGAACAGTTGCCACTAATAAGCAGAAATAATTGATATATCTTAGACAAAAAACGTAGGAATTTTTTGAGATTTTTTATTGCATCTTCCAGCTATTAAAAATTTCTGAAAATAATCATTGTTTATTTTTTAACGCCAATACTACGGTTCGCACAAAAAATCGTAACAACGTCAAATTTTTAATTTTCAGCGTACTTTCCAATAACATTTTTTATAAAAATCTCCGATTATATTTTATGCTATTTTTCAATTAAATGAAGTTGCCACTTTTTTCCCTCCGAAACGGCATTTCCGATTAAGCTGAAATTTTCATATTCTGTTCTTTGAAATATCTAAAAACTTAGAAAAAATTGACGAGATGGGCGGCAATGTCGCCCCAGAATTACAGCTCTTTGAACGATCGAACATCGTGATAATTTAATGTGTAATTGCTCTCTGCGTTCAGGTGGGCTGAGAATGTCTATAGAAAATATTCTAAAGCATTACATTTTTTATTATGTAATTCTTGTTTTTTGTATTATATTACCAGCTGTAACTCTGGGGCGAAATTGCCGCCCATCTCGCCATTTTTTTCGACGATTCTAGGCATTTCAACGAACAAAAAGTAAATATTTCAACTAAATCGGATATGCCGTTTCGAAGGGCAAAAAATGGTAACTTTATTTAATAGAAAAATAGCATAAAATAAAATCGAAGAATTTTACAAAAAATGTTGTTGGAAAGTACGCTGAAAATCGAAATTTGATGTTGTTATCTTTTTTTTGTGTGAGCCGTAGAATTGGCGTTAAAAAATAAACAATTATTATTTTCAGAAATTTTTAATGGCTGAAATATGCAATAAAAAATCGGAAAAAATTCCTACGTTTTTTCTTCAACCAGACCAACGGCCTGAATAAATTTCAGGAAGTTTTGTTGGCATGAAAAATTGGGGTGGCCGACTTGACGTGTTTTGCTTCATTTCCATTGTAGTTGGTGAATGGGTCGAGAATAACTTCTATTTTTTTTATTTAAGAAAAAAAGAATGTCCAAATTTTGAAAATTAAAAATTTCAATGATGGTTTGTTGTAGGAAAAAGAAAGAAAAATAAGACATGTGGTAAAAAAAAGTTTTCCCGTATTTCGAGAATAAAACGCTGAAAATTTGTCCAAAAATTAAAATAAATTTAGAAAAAGCCATTTCAATTAGAACAAAAATTTAGACAAACTGTTTTTTTTTTTCTTAAAATAAAAACAAAAAAAGATTCTCAATCCACTCTCGAACTATGATGGAAATACTTATATTTAGTACTGGATTTTATGAAAAAAAAATCAGAATTTTAAACCTGGTCGAAATTTATTTTACTGAAAAGAAATGGAAAAAAATGATTTTATAGGGTAAAACAAGTGATAAAAATCTGAAAAAAAATCCTCTTTTTAAAATCAAAATATGCACAAAAAATATCGTCAACAGAATCCGAGGGACTCAGGCCGATGACCAAGTGTGTTGACTTGGAATGCTCTATATATATGTGAACTGGTCAGATTTCTATTCAAGCTTTGCAATAAAGCTTATCAAAAATGCAGAAAAATTAGCCCCTGAAATGTAAAGAAAAGTTGCAAAGCAGCTTCCTCGTAATTTTGCATATTGTACAAAACTTCCTCTATAAAGAAGCCAAAATTGATCAACGTACTTTCTCATAGACGTAGCTTTGTAAAAATTTTAAAAACATGAGGAAGCAATATGCCAAGTTCTACATTACTTTTTTTTTGTCCGTGTGCGCAACAAGCGTTGATGTAAAAAAAAATATACAAAACTGAAAAGAGTTGCTACAATAATTTTTTTTTTTAAAGTTCATTTCACTGTACATAGCTTCCGCTTTTGTTTTCGAGAGTGAAAAACCCAACCAGTGTCTATTCATGATGCGCGTCCACGCGATAATCGCGGATTTGTTCGATGAGCTTCTGCGGATTGCTGAATAGAGGGCTGTGATTTTTTATGCCTGCCTCTAATTTTGATCCTTCGCGGCGCCGCAATTTTACAACTTTTGGCGTGTCCGTTCAGGTAGGTAAGAACCGACTATGACGTCAAAACCCTTGGACAACCGAGGGCCCAAAGAGACCGTTTTAATACCCGCACAAATTTTATGTCGCCTCTGGTCGTCGAGCTAGAACTTTTTTTTTTTTTCTTTTACCCACCGGCTGTCCAATACGGCTACACGTAATCCTGAACCGCATTGTCTCACAAATACGCAAATCCAGAGAAGAAAAGATGCTGAAACTTTGCTATCGTCCAAACAGTGTCGCAAGTACATCCTGCGGTTATATTTGTTAAATATTATATTCTGGCGTACTATTTGTACATTGAGAAAATCTTCTTTCCGTCCTCGATGTTGACGGACTGAAGAAAAAGTGGGTTTTTCGAAATACTCCCGTACAATAAATGCCTGATGGCGATAATACCTGTCACTCGTCCATTTCAATACACGGGACTAAGATTATTTAATAACTAGAATTAAACTACGTAAACTTTAATTTTTCATGCTTCTTCATAGAGGAAACTTTGTTTACGTGACATTTTTTTTTCTCGAGATTTTCATGTCAGCATACTCAGAATGGTCCAAAACGTCGAGAAAAGTGATTTGTACGAAATGTCTGTATGTGTGTATGTGCATGTGCAAATTGCCTTGTTAGCACGATATCTGCCGCAATTTTTCATGTATCTTTCTCAAATTTGGTACGCAAGTGGGCTATCATACAACAACTTTTAGGATTGGAGTTGACGCGAATCGATTGAAAATTACAAATTTTACAGCATTTTGAAAATTTTGAAAAAATCGTTTTCACGCGATAACTTTCGCGAATTGAGAGATATCGGGCTGAAATTTTGTACGTAAATGGACTACCATCAAACCATAATGTGTACCAAATTTGGCGAGAATCGATAGAGTAGCTCTGGTTTTATTGGAATTTCAATTTTCTTTGTAATGTCTGCAAAGACTTGAACTTCTGTAAATTCTGAGACATCCGGCGGAAATTTTCGACATGATTGCACGATTATTGATTATCAATGGTGAATCTAGTCGAAGGAATTGTCGATATATCGGTAAATTTCGATTTTGGATATTAAAAAAGAAAAAAAATGCTGTCACGAAAAAAAAAAATCGAAATTTTTTGCAGATTTAGTTTAAATATGGTTGACATATGGACTACCATTGTATAGGGTTTGAGTAAAAATTAGACGGAAATCGGTCCAGCGGTTCAAATTTTATGACATTTTGCATTTTTTCGGGAAATGGTTTTCGAGCTTAAACTTGCCTGCAAAGCCAGAACCTTGCAAATCGCTTCCTCACAATTTTCTATCTTTGACAAAGCTATTTTTACAAAGCTATGAGGAAGTCAATATTGATCAACATACTTTCTCATAGAGGTAGCTTTGTAAAAAAAGCTTTGTCACATATAGAAAATTGTTAGAAAGCGATTTGCAAGGTTCTACTTTGCAGGCTTGTTCAAATATATTTTACTTTCTCATAGAGAAATATTTAAATATATGGTAGAGGAGATATTTTGCTTTCTCATCGTATTCTCAAAAGGCTGGATAGTAGAACCTTGCACATTAGGGGTGGTCCTTATATGGAGTCTGAAAAAAATATCATGTTGGAGCTCATCAAATTGGCACTAAATGGTTTTAAAAACTACCAATTACATTGCCATAGTGCTTCCACTCTTTTATTTACCACAGTCTACCCGGTTCTCTTTGTGTGGAAGTATACATTTAGCAAATTTGGTTTCCTCAAGAAACTTTGTTTTGTGATAAGTTACATTTCAACTGTTAGTTTTTATGTAAACATGTCACCAGCGCTATGCTCCCATCGCATAAAACATGTGTTATACATTTTAGATTGATAACTCAAGCGGTTGTCAAATAATGGAGGTTACTTGATACGATTTCTCAAAAATCCCAAAAACTCAAAACCTCATCAGAGTTGAACACTTTCACTGACTTATCTCGAATTCAATACCGGTCCGTAATAGTCTAACTTCGTACCAATTTTCAGCCCGATATATGAAACATTGTGGGAGCTAGAGCACACACAGACATTTAAAAAAAAAATTGAAAATCGGATAAAATCCGAACGCTTGAACCGATTTTGCCCAAATTCAATTCCAATCCTCGTTATATAATACATCAACTTCGTACCAATTTTAAGCCCTATATCTAAACAATTCTCGGAGCTAGAGCGCATACAGATATTAAATAAAAAAAATCAAAATAGTATGGAAATAAAAAAAAACTATAGATTTTGCCCAAATTCAATCACCAATTCTCGTTATATCATAGTTCAACTTCGTACCAATTTTTAGCCCTATAGCTGAAAAATTCTTGGAGCTAGAGCGCGTACAGACATTTTAAAAAAATCAAAATAGTGTGGAAATAAATAAAAACTGTATAGATTTTCACCAAATTGAATCCCAATCGTCGTTATATCATAGTCCAACTTCGTACCAATTTTTAGCCCTATATCTGAAAAATTGTGGGAGCTAGAGCGCGCAAAGACATTTTTGAAAAAATTCAAAGTCGTGTGGAAACAAGAGAACTGCAAAAATTTGATCGAGCAAGCATAATTCACCCCCCAACATGTGTGGTTAATACGCATACATACACACACACGGGAAATTTTTTCTAAATATGTTTTTTGGATGTTTTCGAACACTCTGAACACGTTTACATGAAAATCTCGAAAAAAATAATTTCACGAAAACAGCTTCTTGAGGAAGTAAAAATGTTTCGAATCCAAAAATAAAAGTTAAATAATAAATAAAGTTAATGCAGATTTAGAAAAAAGAAGAAAGGCTTCGGTTAAGATATTCTGACAGTCTTAACCACATCCAATGCAGAGGTATTTTTATATTCATTATTATTAAATCACTTTAACTGTTTTTAGCACTTAATAAACCTGTCGAAGATATGAATTAGCCATCATGCCAATTTTTTCATAATTTTTATACGTAACAATGAACATTTTCTCAATTTTGGAGCAAAATCAAAATGGTGCCTCTCGACAAAATGTCTAACTTTGTTTCTCTTAAGAATCTATGAAATCCATCCTGTGCAGACATGGAAATTTTTCAGTTGAAACTACATTCAAAGACCTGAATTTTATGTTATAACATTTTGTCTGTACATCCGATTTTTATGTACAGCGATTAGAAACAAAAAATCACAAAAATCAAAAATCTAGGTGATAATATAGGTATAAAAAATCGTTTTAAGGTGGAAAATATAGTTCTGGGTGAAATATACGGTTTAAAAATGTGAAATAATTTGTATTTATTCTAAGTACTCTAAACCACTCACAAAAAAATGAATTTCTTTTTAAACAATTCGAAACACAGCTGATCCACTTAGTGTAGAATGGCTCATATATTGAAAATATGAGTTATTTTAAGCATTCATTTTTTGACGAGGGGTTAAATGAGTGCTATGAATTTTCAAAATATTTATGACTTTTTGCTTCCTCGCTCAGAAACCTTTGTTTTTGAGATTTTCATGTCAGAATTCGCTGAAACGTACAAAATATTAAGAAAAGTGGTTTAGAAAAAAGTGTACATTTATGTGTGCGGCATACCTAGCTCTCACATTTTTGTATATATTGCGCTCAAATTTTCTTCACAAGTTGAATACCATATAACAATGTTTGGGGTTGAATTTGGTGCGAATCGTTGAAATTGATAAAGTAATGAAAAAGTAATCAATAAAGTTGTTTATATATTGTATACATAGCTGTTTCCAAAATAAATTCAAATTTTCCTCGATCAACGCCCACTCTTAAAAATATTTTTTAAACTGATTCTTACAAAGTCTATCCAGATTAATCAGAAAGACATTTTTTTATAAATATTTATAATCTTAAAGCATTTTATCGTGAAATTAAATTTCTTGTAAGATTAGAACACTAGATCGATTTTCGCCAAATTCCATACCAATCATTGTTTAATCCTAGTTTATTTATGTAGAACATTTATGTTTTAAGTTTAACCGCTTAACCAATTTGTGCCTCAAATTGGTACCCTAACCGTATTCTGGATAATTCACGTCTGAGCCAATTTTCATTCAAAACCACGAAACATTTTTTGAACTTTTGCTTCCTCATAGAGGAAGCTTTGCTTTCATCAACTTTTTTTCGAGATTTTCATGTCAGAACACAAAGAATGGTCCGAGATATCGACTAAAGGGGTTTATAAATATGTGCGTGTGCGTGTGCGTGAAGTAGTTGCTCCGCTTTGAATGTGTGACTTCGAACAAAATGTATGCAGCCATTTAGCTTTTATAGCTTTTTGAATAAAAAAAATAGCGTGGTCGCTTTAACTTATGTAAAATTTACTATATTTTACTAAATAGTTCTTCATAAGTGCAGATATATTTAATGTTGTTTAGTATCGAATTTGGCAGAAATTAAAAAAAAATGTTTCGGATTTTATGGAGTTCTGAAATTTTCGTAGTTTTTTTTTAAATATCTCGAGAACGGTTCAAGTAACTGATCTAAAATGTTGCATAAAGTAGAGTTTAGTCAATAAAAATAGTCAAACATAAGTAGAGTTTGTCAATGTTTAATACGAAATTTTGGTGCACTCGATGAAGTAGTTAAGATTTTATATAAATTTGCATTTTTGTAATTTTTTATTTAAATGCTGTACCTTGGGAATGGTTCAATCAGCTGATCCAAAATTTTGTATTAACCTTGAGTAGGATTTGTCGTGGTTTGAATACTGAATTTGGTGAGCATCCAACTAAGAGTTCATAATTCAGAGAATCTTTTGTTTTTTTTTTTACGAAACTTCCTCTGTGAGGAAACCAAAATTGATTAACATACTTTTATCTTTTTCGTAACAGCAGTTTTCATTTTTCCGGAGCAAAATCGAAATTTACTAACGGCCGTTCCTTGGACTAAATTTATCTTTGGTAATGAATTATTGTGAAATCACGTCAAATATTATAGTCAGATAGTTGCGAATTTACAATTATTATAATTTGGCATATTTACTAATATTAAAAACATTAAGATTGTCATAAAATTGGAACTAAGCGATCGATGCTCGTAAAATTTAATACCAATCATGATTCAATGTTAGCCCATTTGTTTTGAAATGATGAGCTGGATACATTCGTATTTGAAAAAATTATAGAGTAAAAAGGCTACTTAACAAAAATTTCAAAATTGCCTGAAGATTAAACCCCTCAAACGATTCACCCTAAACACCATCCCATACACTTTTTATATGATGATCAACTTGTATCTTAAAAATTACGAAGTTTATCGTGTCAGGAAGAAATTCAGCACACAAATAGAAACATTTTTTCTAAACTACTTTTGTCGTAACTTTAGACCATTCTAAATATACTGGCATCAAAATCACAGCACATTTTTTTCATGAAGACAAAGCTTCCTCTATAAATAAACATAGTTCAAATCATTTTCGTATATTCGAATCAAATTTCGTTCACATGTGAATTATCTTAGAAGGAGGTTTGAATATAAATGTGACATGAATCGGTCGAGTGGTTAAATTTTGATAACATTTTTTGCTTCCTCATAGACGCAGCATTGTTTTCACGAAAAAAAAAATCTTCTTTCGAGATCTTCATGTGGAAAAAATTGGTTTAGAAAAAATGTCTGGGTGGATGCGCATGTGTGTGTGTGTGGCCGACATTCAAAATTCAAACCTACATATCTCCATCAAGAAGGGTCTTAGCAATCGGGCTAAAATTTGGCACACATGTGGGGTAGGTAGGCACCTTTGTTGGTGGTAGTTACAAAAAAATCAAAAATATGTTCAAATTATTATTATTACTTTGCACTTTTCGAATAATCCCTTGTACGCCTTCTAGCTGCCGCAAATTTTTAGCTGTCGAAGTAAATAATCTTTTTACAAATAAAGCTATGTTAAATGAGGATCGATATTGAATTTGGAATTAATCGACAAATAGGTTCAGTTTTTATCGGATTTTCAATTTTTCAAAAAGATTTCATTTTGCTCTAATTCACGTAAATTCTCATCAAACAAACTGAAATTTTCTACAGCAGAGAAATAACATTGAGCACTACTACGTACCAAATTTGGTGATGATCGGTATAGCGGTTCGTATTTTACGTGAGTTTGAAATTTTTTTTTAATTAACGTTTTTTTTATAATTTAGATCAACTGACAATGAATGAATTGAAAATTTTTATGAATGAAAAATACAGATGAAAAATATTCATCGTTGCTATGTACCAAATTTGGTGACAACCGGTAAATGGGTTCGGATTTTGGAGCAAGTTGAATTTCTTATTTTAGCAGATTATAGTTTAGAAAGATATCATAAAGCGGTCTAGCGCTGTAAACACGTGTAAATCTTTTTATTGCATTGGTTCATTAATTAATTATTCGATTCCTAATCATTAATGGATTTTTCACAATGCTCACTCTCTGAGGATGCCCCAATTGATAAATAAGGTTCCTCATAGAGATGGCTTTGTGAAAAATCAAAACTAATGAGGAAGCAATCTGCAAAGTTCTACTTTGCACATTACTTCCTCATTACGAGATATCTGAATTTAATTATCTAAATAAACGGAGTAACGTTAAACAATAATTGGTATGCAATTTGTTGAGAATCGATCAAGTGATTTTAATTTTACATTTTATTTTTTGATAAAATACTTTGAATTGATATATTTATGAATAAGTTATTTCAGGTTAGAATTACAGTCATTGTAACTTGTATATTTTCCAATATATTTTTAAACAGTAATTGTTGATTGGGGACAATTTACAATTATTTTAAGCACAATTAATATATAAAATGTATTGATAAATTTGCAAAGTTGTGCTTTGCAAATTGATTCTTCGTTATTGTATAACATTGCTAAAACTTCCTGTATGAGGAAGTCAGAATTGATCAAGATACTTCTTCATAGAGATGACTTTGTCAAAGGTATGAAATGACGAGGACACAAGAAGAAAAATTCAATTTTGCAAGCTTTTTAAAAAATTGCCAATAGAGAAAAATTTTATTAGTTACAATAAAAAAAATCATATCCAAAAACACGTCAAGTCGGCCACCCCAATTTTTCATGTCAACAAAACGTCTTCACATTTCTTCAGGATGTTGGTCTAGCTGAAGAAAAAACGTAGGAATTTTTTCCAATTTTTTTTATTGCATATTGAAATGCCTATAATCTTAGAAAAAATTGGCAAGATGGGCGGCAATTTTGATCCAGAGTTACAGCTCTTCGAACGATCTAACATCGCGTTAACCTAATACAAAAAGCAAGAATTACACAATAAAAAAATGTAATGCAGGCTTTAGAATATTTTCCATAGACATTCTAGATTACCGCGATGTTCCATCGTTCGAAGAGCTGTAACTCTGGGGAAAAATTGCCGCTCATATTGCAAATTTTGTCTAGGATTCTAGATATTACTCAGAACAAAATGTCAAAATTTCAGCTAAATCGGAAATGCCGCTTCGGAAAGAAAAAAGTGGCAACTTTATTTAATTGAAAAATAGCGTAACATGAAATCGGAGATTTTTACAAAAAATGTGGTTGGAAAGTACACTGAAAATCCAAAATTTTATGTTTTTATGATTTTTTTGTGCGAGCCGTAGTATTGGTGTTAAAAAATGAACAATGATTATTTTCAGAAATTGTTGATAACTGAAATATGCAATGAAAAATCTGAAAAAATTCCTACGTTTTTTCTTCAACCAGACCTTAAATTTGAGGACGTTTCGTTGACAAGAAAAATTGGGGTGGTTGACTTGACGTGTTTTGCCTTATATGTAAGTTTTTATCGGACGTACAAGTTACCTTGTTTCTTTTATCTTTATCAAATTCAGGACAGAATATAACGGTTACATGTTATTCATTCCCAACTGCTACGCCGTTAAAATTCACAAGCTTGAATTCGGTCGGGTACATTACCATCGACGGCACGTATATCTAATTAAAGAAACTTGCGTGTAGCATGTATTGCAATAGGATAATTTATTGTCTCCACCAAAAAAATCATACAATGAACTGAAGGAGTTACTCAATACTTGAAAAATGTTATTCAATGCTCGGTTTCATTTACTTCGTCGTCTTAGAATGGCCTTTAGTATATTTAATAGTATATGTGCGATTTGGTCCAAAATATATATTTGATCCAATCACGAGTGCAATTCTTTCAATTATTTATTTCTACATAGACGATAGGTTATTACGCTTCATTTTACATCAAACTTAATACACTTGAGGAAGTTTAAGCACTAGCATATTTCTTTGAATCAATTTGATAAATAATTGGATCAAGTAAATTCGTCAAATCGATGAAATATTTGGTTCAATTGCACATTCTCGATGATTTTAATTACAGAAAGCCTACATGGTCGGGAAGATTCATGAACTTCTATTCAGACCACCCAAAACAACAGAAAATCGCAATTATCTACATGCTCGTAGACAGAGCAATTAAACTTTCAGAAAATAAATATTGGAAAGAAAACATAAACTTAATAGAAACAACACTTGAATTAAATAACTACCCACCAGCTTTCGCAAAAAAATTCATAAATATCAGACTTAAAAAAATCACAACTACCACAACAACCAATCAAAACAATACAGAATTTGACATAACAAAAATCATGAATTTTCCATACGTTCAACAGATTCACTACCCACTTATCCAATTCTTAAAAACACATGACATAAAAATGGAAACAACAATAAACACAACATTCACTCTATTATAGGTTCCACAAAAGATAAAATCCCAGACTCACTAAAATCAAAACTAATATATAAAATACCATGGAATAACTGTAACAACACATATACAGGACAAACAAAAACGTCTCACAAACACAACACACATTTGATTTTGACAACACAAACATTTTAGCCATCGAACCAAAATACCAAAAACAAATCATAATGGAGATGATTGAAATAAAAAATGACAAGAATTCCATAAATTTAAAAAACGACATTACTAATCTCAGTAGCGTCTAGAATTCCATAATTTAAACTATTAAAAAATATAGAAATAAGATTTTAAGATAAGACACTAGCTATAAGCTCAAATTTATAAAATTGACAAACAGAAAAAAGATCTTAAATTAGGACATTATCTAAACAATAACCACAAGTCACAATAGGATTTTAAATTTAGACGTTAACGATAAGTGATAACAATTATAATAATTGACGACATACCACAACATAGTTTTAGTATTAAGACATGCAGAATTCAAATGTAACGAAAACACATCACTGCCAATTCACAGACAACAAAAGTAACCACATCACAGACACAAGACAGCCACACATACGCAAACACACGATCATAACAACGTAGTTCTGTTGACTGGACTCTCGGATCCTCAAGAATCAAGAAAAGAAAAATCAATGTACACCGTCCAAAACAACTCAAAAAATTAAATAATAAAAAAAAAAGAATATACTAAAGAAAACAACGTAACAAACATAGATCTAAATACACTATAAAATTGAAGAGAAAACCAAAACACAAAAAACGAAAAACAAAGTAAAATCTCAATTATTATATATATTATTCCCAAAATATTATATATATTATTTTTTCTGTGTTTTTTTAACAAACCAGAACCGAGAGCCCAGCCACAAAACACATTCCTCAAAAATATCACACTCAGCAAAAGTAGAGGAAAAATAAGATTAACTGTCACATTATGGTAAGCATAAACAATAAACATAGTGTTAATTAAAAAGAAAAAACGAAATAACATAAAATAGGGACTTAGATAAAGGTGAAGTGAAAGAAAAGACATTAAGAGAAGTTAAAATTAATCAATTATAATTTTATAAGTAGTGTATAAATAATTTTTGTTAAAACAGACATATTAAAGTAACTGAACGGAGCTCTGGTCAGAGCAGAAACGTTTTCAAAGGAAAAAAAGAAAATTTGCATTAAAAAACAATTTTCAACTAAGGCCGCTCATAGCCGACTACCCAAGTATCCATCGTTATTGATTACCGCCACAGCAACATCAAATTACATGATTTTATCTAACCGAAATAGTATTGATTCAATCGAATCCCCTTCAATTGCATGCATGAAATTGATTCAAGCGTTTCTTTTTTCCGTGTAGATTTTTTATTACGGTATTTTTGTTGATGTATAAAAAAAAATCCATGTCCGAATATTGAAAATTGTAGGTGGTGTTCCAATTTTGTAAAATTCAGAATATCTTTTACACAATTCTTTTGAAACAAATTACATTTTTATTTGTACATTTTCAACTATTAAAAACTTTATATTATTCTTATTTACGAAGTGGAGATAGCATTTATTTTTCACTTGGAATTTCGGCAAAATTCGGTATAGGGAATTATTATAAATCTATTAATGTTTCTCCTATGGAATGTTCCGAAAATAATCAACGAAACATATTGAATCATTGATACTCTATATATTCCCAAATAGAAACATAATGCTCTAATTGTCAAATTTACCACTGACCTGTCATACAAATCGTTAGCCTCATAAAAATTGCCTCCGCAACCTACCAAAACAGGCAATCTGTCAATCACCACGCCCTCTTCAGCAGGCAAAAGCATAAAACCGCAGAGCATAATGAAAAGAATGGCAAAGCCAAGCAGGCGCGTGCCAAAGAGACAAAAACAAGTGATATATATATATAACACAGTAGCCGTTGGTTTTCGCAGACTTTTCCCAATATTTGGGTCTTTTCTTGGGCCCTCCAAGCAAAACACCTCAACAAGGCCCTACCTAATAAATTAACGGAGTCAAAGGCGGACTCGTGCCTGTTTTGCACGTTGATACATTTTCCTTTCATCGAGTACAACTCATCAAGTGTCACCTAGTCTCTGTTTCGTTACCATTGGGGGAAAAACCAACCTGTCCCCGTGACACTGGATAATTACCTTTTCAGCCCCCATTCTTCAGCCTCTCATCACACCCAAAACGAACAATCGCCCGGAAACCAAACAGACCCTCAATAAAAATCAACAATGCCAGATTATAGCGACGTTGAACTTTCGTTGCGACAAGTATAACCAGACATAGTTTCAAGGTGGTAAAAAAAAAATTGGTCAGCCGCATGATTTACAAATATTGAGGGGGAGAGGGGGTGATAATAGTTGTGAGGGTAAGAAGAGTGTGAGAGATTTTAGGTGCGGAAATCTTAAGTATAAGCAAGGACACATCTGGTCAAGGTTGAGCAGGCGTTATGCCGAGCTGGCAATGCCGATTATCCTGATTATCGGTGCTGTATTTGAAAAACAATATGAGGCAATTCAATAGGCGACTCAGAGTTTTGGTACAAGGTGCCGTTTAGTTTGGACAAGTTTCGGTGTTTCCCCATTTTTTGCATACTTTTATATCGTTATCTTTTCTTTTTTTTTTCTTATACCAATAGAGGACTCGGTAAAGTGAAGTTCGTAATGGTATTTTTAAAAAAGCTGCAAAGTAGATCCTCGCAAATTGCTTCCTCTTTTTCTTTAGTCTATCGTCCATAATAGCTAGCTCAAAGAGGAAGCTTTGTAAACGACGAATTAAGAAAAAAGCAACATGAGACTTTCTCATCACGGTTGTTACTAGCGTCATGTTACTGTTGATAAGTTACTTGATGTTAATAACTGAGTGATGCAGAGGTGAAATGAAGAATTTTTTAGTTGTATCAATTCGCATTTTATTAGATTATTCTGCTTGATTCAATTTCTTTTTTTTTTTTGCTTGCGACTAGTAGAAGATTTATAGAATTAGAGTTAAATCTCGGAAGAAAATATTAAGGGGACCTAGTTGTAAAATGAGATATCAGAATTAACAACTGGAAGTGTATATAACCCCAACATTAAAATGTGAATAATTATTTTAGTGCATTTCTAATTGATAATCGCTTAAAATAATTTCTTTTATGTTAATAATTACTGTTTTAAGTGTGTGACAAGATGAATATTTTGCTTGATTCATATTTTTTACAAGAAAAGCTGTTTTTACTTTTTACATTTAAGGTAAAGTATTAACGCAATGGGCGATTTCTTTTCAATTTCAATACCAAAACTACGATTTATTCGTAGAAGACGCACAGCAAATTTCTTTCAAAAGTTATTGTGTTTTCGGATGGCACAGACAGACAGAAATGAATAATGTCTTTATTGGAATCTGAGACACTCAAAACATGTATTTGCCCCAAAATCTGAAAGTCGAACTTTTTTGGATTGCAATACTTGCTCTTTTACATACTCCGTACGTGATGAGAAAATGTATACTATTTACAAGTTCCTACTTTGCAGCTTTATTTATTGCAAATGTAAATTTTCGAAATTAAGACTCTATAACTCATAATCTAATATTCTTGTAATATTTATGTATATGTGTTGGTTTTTAGCCAAAGTGCTTGTTATAAAATATTGACAGTTGGAATATTTTTTTATCACACTCTATTTAAGTTTTATGTAAAATTTTAGATCAGCTACTTGAACCCTTCTCGAGTTATAGTGTTTTTAAAAAAATTAAAAAAGGTGAATATTCATAACTTTTGAATCCCTCAAGCGATTCGACGCAAATTCAATACCACGAAAACATAGCTTCCTCTACGAGGAAGGAAAAAGTTTGGTCAAAGATACAAAATAATGAGAAAGCAATTTGGAACGTTCTACTTTTTTAACGAAGTTCACATAAGATTTACTCAAATCTTGCAACTATCCATTTTACAGAATTAGTATAAGAGACACCAGACCAATTTTTCATGTCAACAAAACATCCTCAAATTTATTCAGGATGTTGGTCTCGTTGAAGAAAAAACGTAGGAATTTTCTCAGATTTTTTATTGCATATTCTAGTTATTAAAAATGTATGAAAATAATCATTGTTTATTTTTTAACGTCAATACTACGGCTCGCACAAAAAAAATCATAACAACATCAAATTTTGGATTTTCAGCGTACTATCCAACAACATTTTTTGTAAAATTCTCCGATTTAATTTTATGCTATTTTTCAATTAAATAAAGTTGATACCTTTTCCCCTCCGAAACGGCATTTCCGATTTAACGGAAACTTTCACATTTTGTTCTTTGAAATATCTAGAATCTGAGAAAATTTTCGAAATGGGCGGCAATTTCGCCCCAGAGTTACAGCTCTACGAACGATGACACATCGTGGTACTCTAATGCATAATTGCTCTCTGCTTTCAGGAGGGCTGAGAATGTCTGTGGAAAATATTCTAAAGCCCGCATTATATTTTTTTATTATGTAATTCTTGTTTTTTGTATTAATTTAGCGCGATGTTTGATCGTTCGAAGAGCTGTGACTCTGGATCGAAATTGCTGCCAATCTCGCCAATTAATTCTAAGATTCTAGGCATTTCAACAAACGAAATGTGAAAATTTCACCTAAATCGGAAATGCCGTTTTGGAGGGGAAAAAAGTGTCAACTTTATTTAATTGGAAAATAGCTTAAAATTAAATCGGAGAATTTTACAAAACATGTTGTTGGAAAGTACGCTGAAAATCCCAAATTTGATGGTCTTATGATTTTTTTTTGTGAGCCGTAGTATTGCCGTTAAAAATAAACAATGATTATTTTCAGCGATTTTCAATTACTAAAATATGCAATAAATGAATCTAAAAAAATTCCTACGTTTTTTCTTCAACCAGACCAACATCCCAAATAAATTTGAGGACGTTTTGTTGACATGAAAAATTGGGTTGGCCGACTTGACGTGTTTTGCCTCATAAGTATATTAATGTTGGCTCCGCGGAATGTTCCATAAATAATCAACAAAACATTAAATCATTGATGCTCTATATATTCACAAGTAACAAATAACATAATGCCCTAATTTTGAAATTTACTATTGACCTGTCACTCAGAAGTCGACAGCCTCATAAAAATTGCCTCCGCACAACCTGCCAAAGCAGGCAATTTTTGTCATTCATTACAGTCCCTTCAGTTGCAAAAGCATAACCGCAGACTATAATGAAAAGAATACAAAGCCCAGCAGCATTAGGCACGTGCCAAAAAGACAAAAATAATTGAGATATATAACATAGTAGCCGTTGGTTCTCGCGGACTTTTCCTAGAATTTGGGTCTTTTCTTGGGCCCTCCAAGCAAAACACCTCAACAAGGTCCTAGCTAATAAATTAACGGAGTCAAAAGCGCTTGGACTCGTGCCTCATTGCACCTTGATATTCTCCTTTCATCGAGTACAACTCATCAAGTGTCACAGAGTCTCTGGTTAGTTTCCATTGGGGAAAAACCAACCTGTACCCTTGAGACTGGATAATTACCTTTCCAGACACCATTCTTAAGGCTGTGATCACACCTGAAACGAACAATCGTACGCAAACCAAACAGGCCCCCCAATAAAAGTCGACAGTACCAGATTATAGCGACGCTAAAGTTTCGCTGCGACAAGTACAACCGGACGTAGTTTTATGGTAGTAAGAGAAAAATTGGTCAGTCGCACGTTTTACAAATATAGAGGGGAGAAAAAAAAAGAGAGAGAGATGATTATAGTTGTGAGGGTAAGAAGAGTGTGAGAGATTTTTAGGTGTGGAAATGTTAAGTATAAGCAAGGACACATTTGGTCATGTTTGGGGGGACGTTATGCCCAACTGCCAACACTGATTATCCTGATTATCGGTGCTCTATTCGAAAGACAATGAGGCAATTTAACAGGCGACTCAGAGTGCTGATACAAATTTTCTTAATTTGGGTGTTTCCCCATTTTTTGTCTACATTTATATCGTTATCTTTTTTATTGATACTACGCGCGCTGTTGATGTTATATTATTTTATTACATTTTTTTTTGCAACTGAACATTTTTCTATGATACCAATTATTGGACAATGGATGTTAAAAAATATTGGTCGCTTCAATAAATTATCTTTTCTCTACTTTTAGATTCCTTCCGCATGGATTTGCAGTGCACTCTATAGATGTGGACGATCACTTGCAATAAGTATTAGCGCTGAATATTATTTCGATCATTTTTTAAAATGTGGCACTTTAGCTCGAGTTTCGTAAAAGTCAACGACTACGTGAAAACTGACTGATTCAATAAATTCAAAGTTTCATAACGTATAAAATGTATAAATTATTGCGAAAATTGCACTAAATAAAGAGGGTGTGATTTACTTCTGTGCCAAAATTGAGCAGTTTCGGCCGAAACGTTCCCGGGATATAGCAGCTTGATTTTTTGGAAGTACATACATACACACTTACTCACATATATGGGGCAATCCACTACTAACTTTTTTTTTCTATGGCAATTTTTATTTTTTATTTTTTTAAAGTCACAAATCGAATGCCATCATTTAAAAATCTGCAAAAATTCTGTAAAATACTCTGTTAAATATCAAAATTTTCTAGCCTATAGCCAAAGTGGAGAAGATTTTTCTTCTTATAGTTCTTAAGCTTTTTTGATTAAAAAAATTATTATAAAATAGAAAAAAAATTAATCTACTACAGACGATTGGTCAAATGATTATTTATGTAAAACCGGATTTTTTAGAATTTTTTCAGTTTTTTAGGATTTTTTTCAGATTTGTCCGAACTATGCAAATTCTTTTTAGATATTCTTTTAAAGTGACATATCAAATGCCATAATTTAAAAATCTGCAAAAATTCTGAAAAATACTCTGTTGAATATCAACATTTTCCAGCTTATAGCCAAAGTTGGCAATAAGTTGGATTCTTCTGCTTATAAATCTTAAGCTTTTTTGATTACGAAAAATTATTAAAAAATGGAAAAAAACTTGAGAACTATAAGAAGAAAAATCTTGCCCACTTTGGCTATAAGCTAGAAAATTTCGATATTCAACGGAGTATTTTTCAGAATTTTTGCAGATTTTTAAATTATGTCATTCGATATGTCACTTTAAAAAAATATTTAAAAAAAACTGTCAGAAAAAACAAGAAACAACATTTGGTGCATTTGAGGGTCTGACTAATTCTACAAAAAATTACGAGCCAAATCGGAGAGGTCGAGGATCAGACCCAGGTCGTAACGGGGTGGATTGCCCCATATATATATACAGATATTTTTTTCTAAATATAATCACAAAACTTCTCATATGTAGAATCAAAAACAATGCTAGTTAATTTCTCAATGATCAGGAATAGATAGAAAATGCACAAATATTGTACTAAGCACTGAGAAGCATCGAAAAAACCAAAAATCACTGAAATTTGTTGGACTTTTGACCGGATAAAAGAATCTGTCTCTATTAGCCCCAGTGTCTCCAAAATAAACCGACTTAAACATTTTTTTTGTCGTAAAATTAATCAAAAGTGTCTGGGCGCTTGTGGACAAAATTTTTATTGACGAATCTAAACATTGCAAAACGTAATACCAGATGTCATTGAAACAATAGACTCAGAAACCAACTATCAAATATTAATTTTAAGTCCATGCTACTATTTTTATATAGGTATTCTATTGGAATTTTAAGAGCTCTTTTGAATGGTCTCAAGAAGAGTTAATTAATTTTTTGAAAATTGTTTAAAAGTTTCGGAATATTTACAAATTATTTTTCATTGTTTTATTTACGTATTTAACTAAGAATGAAATGACGCCCTAGTGAAAATATTTCTCTGACATTGTGTGAAAAACTCTGACCCGAACCGTTTCAGTGACTCTCAGAAATTTTCCTACATTATTTTTCAATGTTTCTCTGATATTTGCTGAAAATCTCGGCAATTTTCGCCGCACAAACTTCAGCAGTTACAATTTATCAGAGAAATTCAGAGTGTTTCCTGAGAAATTTTTCCAGATTTTCCGAGAAATACTTTCACCAGAGCGATTCTATAAGATGACGCAAAGTTGGAGTGGCACATTAAATTTAATTTTAATAGTGACCAATACAAATTTGTTCTCTCTCAGTCTACAGCTCGGTAAAAACAAAGCAAACATAACGGTGTTCAAGGCCCCCGATATTCACATAACCTACCAGCAGTAAACAAGTACATATATACATACCAAAGCCCGAAACTCAGGGATCATAAAAAGCATTCTGATTCCAAGAGACTAAAGTCGGTGCGCAAGGCACACACAGCTACCTGCTCCCAATCTCGATGAAGCGAAAAGAAAAAAGAAAAGAAAAAAAAATGTCTTGTTCATGTGCTTCCGGAAGGTCTTTGTAATAGCTAAAGCAAAAGCAGGGCCAACAACAAGAGAGTAAGAGAAAACGCTGCATAGAAAGAGGCGCGCGCTTCAAACTAAAGAAGCACTTCGTCAAAAGGCGAATCCGGCGAAGATGCGAATGAATGGAGTCTCGAAGAGTGAACGAAAGGGCGAGATCAACACACACACACATACATTCATTTTCCTCATTCTTTATTTGTCCTTGCTCTCTTTCTATCGTACATAACCTTACTGGGTTTGTTGCAGGCTTGGTAATTCGAGACTCGAAAGAGGCAAAATGGGAATAGAGAGCGGCATCACTGCCTTGGTACAGCATATATACCAAATGCCAAGCAACACGCTGATGCCCTTCGGTGTGCTGCTGGTGCGGCATAGAGAGAGAACTAGTGGGTGAGGCTGAAGGATAAAGTACAAAGGAACGACTGACAGCAGCAGCGCTGTCAGCCCCCCTGACGGTGAGCTCGAGTTACGTCACTGGCTGCTGCTGCTGCTGCTGATGCTGGCCTCTGTTGTGCTTTTTCAGGGCGCATCGAGCTCTCCATTCACACACTGAATCACAGTGCGGGGATCTCTCCTCACTTGATGGCCGGTGCGGGCGAGAAAGAGCCAGCGATATAGTGTATATACTGTGCCTCCTTGTTAAACATGGGGAGGAATATAAACGCGGGGGGAATCTTCTTTTCTGTATACTATGCACCGCCTCGTGATTCCTTTCCATAAAGGCCGCCCCAATGACGACGGGAGACATCTTCTTCGCAGATAGGAATTGGTACCAACGAGTGTCTACTGTGAACGCCATTTTGGATGCTTCTTCTGGACCCCTCTTTTAAAGATGGATCTCCTATAACTGCAATAATCGAATGTATGATTGTACTTGATAGTAATATAAGCTACACATTAAATACTGATGAGGAAACATCATAATCCCTTGCGGAAAAATTTCTACAACTTTCTACGCCGCTTCTACAAGAAATTAGAAATTTCTACAACTAAGTACGAGATTTCTACAATTTGTTCATTTCGTAAAAAGTTGTAGTTTCTTGTAAAAAAATTTTACAACTTTTTATAACTAACTACAACTTAATACAACAAAAACGTAGTTAGTTGTAGAAATAATAACTTTCTATGAGAAAGTATTACTTTCTACATCTGCATCAAACTTATCAAAAAAATGGAAAGGAATAGGAGCAGTTTCTCGTAGTACCTCATAGAAACTACAATTTTTTACAACTAATTACAGATTAATATGGAAATTTTCAACCGATAGAGGCTACAACGGCGGTTCAAAATGTCTGTAATAAGTTATAGTTGTTGTAGAAAAGTTTTCGCGTAGTTATTCGGAGTAGTAAGGTGTAGAAATAGCGCAGTTTTGGCGTAGAAAGTTGTAAAAAATTTTCCGCCAGGGATAATGGTGAGAAAACACTAGAGGAATGATTTTTCCGCAAATGGAATTGCGCTTGTGGTAATCGGAATGATAAGCCGACACTGACTGCAGTTGATCAATTGCACAGTCTGAAAATATACTCTAAGCTTGCCTCATGTTTTGTCTTCAACGCGACTGTTCAAATTGTGTATGAATTGGCATTTTATCTCTAAAATCCTTGTTAATTAGCCCATTTAATAATTTAATACATTGTTGCATCACATGATTTGTAGTAAACTTCTTCGTCAACATCTGTACGTTACCTTCGAGAAAAATTAAGATTACCTCTTGCTAATGATTGCGACGTTATCCTAGTCCTTCATAATTCCACTGCATGAAACAAAAAATATATAATTTATTTTATATTCCATTGTATTTCCGCACTGAGCTTACTATTGAGACACGAAAGTGGAATAATATTTTTGAAAATCAATGTACATATTTACAGGTTACTTACTAGCTGCACTCTCAGGGTGGAGTTTGACCTTGCCAAAGTTGCGTACAATATCTTAAGCTGTCGTGGAACTAGATTATAAAGATCTTGAAAGTTGAACCCAAGCAGGCTTCCAAAAATATGCTTCTTCAGATTGTTACACTTGTCGATTGCGAATAATTGTGACAGCAGATATCTCAATTGGCCTTGATGATATGATGAGCGTTCTTGATTCAAACTACTGGATACAAAAGAAACAAACGAACCTTTGAACAAATACGAGCTGTATATCAGCATTAAAGATATAGAACAATATAGGGCGTCAAAGGCATACCAGTTAGCAATTCTGCGTTTGACCGGGGAAAGGGTACTCGACTACTTGGCGAAAAGCGTCTATATGGCAATAATAAGGGTTATAATCCAGTTTAGGCTCGCAAATCGATACAGATGTAACATCAGTTTTAACAAAACAACAGCGCAAATAGATCCTACCGAATCTTGCTTAATGTAATCGCCATGAAAATGAAACGGTCGAACACTTGTTAGTTTCCTGCTACATTTATGGCAGCCTCCGCCATCATAATTTGAGCAAGCTATCTGCACAACGTGGTCATGTAAAATGTATCCAAACTCCTAATCAATGTTAATGGAACATCTACGAAAGCCCTATTCTACTGCCTGAATAACATTTTTATGCAGAGAGCTTTCTGCCTTATCGATTAATTTGAAAAAATTATGCAAAGTAGAACCTTGCACGTTGCTTCCTCATTAAATCTCATTTTTCACAAACCCACTTCTATGAGAACATTTATTGATTAATTTTGGCTTCCTCATAGAGAAAGCATTGTGAAAAATGAGATTTAGTGAGGAAGCAACGTGCAAAGCTCTACTTTGCATCATTTTTCATTTTAATTGGCATTTTTTAAATATTGTTATCTCTATACTTTTGATAGTTGCTTGTGCAACAACACAAATTAAAAGTTAAAAATGTATCATCTATAAGAAAAACAAATTACGTTACACGTGACAACGAAAATTCCGTAATTAGTATCGTTGCATCATATTCTCATCTAGTACAAAGTTTTGACTTACTTTCTTAACTTTTGCGGAATTAAAGCGAAAACGTAAGTTCTTTGAAAAATTCAAAATGGCGTAAAATCCGAACGACTTTATCGATCATCACCAAATTTGGTACGTAGTAGCGCTGTATGTTATTTTTCGTCTGAAGAACATTTCAGTTGATTTGTTGAGATTCGACGTGATTTAGAGAAAAATGATTTTTTTTTCGAAAAATTCAAAATTCTATAAAATCCGAACCGCTTCACCGATTTCGTCGAAATTCAATAACAAACAACATTGAACCTGTCTTCAGTTATGAAGAACTATTTAGCTAAATCATTAAACTTTTACGAAAGATAGAGCCATCACGCCATTTTTTCGAAAAATTATAAATTCTGTAAAATCTGTATACATGGATACATTTAGTTAAAAATCATCCCAATTAAAGAGGAGTTTCTGTACTTGCGTGCCAAGTTCGAGCTCGATCCATGGAGCCGTTCGTGAGTTATGAGCGATTGAATTTTCAGTCCCTGGACACACACACATACACACACACACACACAATTTTGATCTACGACTAAGATTAAGAATAAGAGAATTATTGTAAAAAGTTTATAAATTTAGTATTAGATGGACATAAGAATATGAAGATTTTTGTAACAGACATCACGGCCTTGCATATAAGAGTTACTGTATTTATTCTTAAGGATGCAATAAACAATACATACAACAACAATACATACAAACGCGGTAGTCACCCATCCAACTAGTGACTCTTAGAGCCAACCTTGGTGCCTTAGAGGGTTGTCTGTTATTGTGACGGCGCCTTAGAGGTTTGGCCCTAAGGCACCGGGTTCATTAGATAATCACTTAATGAACTAATTCGTGGAAACAAACAAATAACTACGTCGAATATATTTCTAGATATCAACAGCGTTACAATGTACCCTATTCGATATAACCAATTTTCGTGAAAAATAATTACCCTTATTTTTTACCATTTTAGCGAAATCATATAAATCCGTAAATTTCCGACTATATTACACTAATTTCTTTCCATTTTTCATATTACTGTTATTCAAATAGACAAAAACATGGTCCTTTCAAAGTGACTTTTTGTTGTTCACTGGCGCGCTGTTCTTGTATGACAGAATACTCCACAAGTTCATAGAAACTCGATTTGCTTACCAAACTACTAGGGTCAGCTAGGTCCGAGCGCTTAAGTATCCGGATCTCTTTGGTATCTCAGATTCTACATTTGACATAAGCAAACAGTTTCAATGCATGAACTTGGTCCCGCGGTATCAGCGTCTCCGTCGACACCGACAACCGGTCACGGGTCGAATAAAACGACAACAATGAATTTGATATATATCATCACACATGAACTTTTTAAAGAATAACTAGATACCGACCTACGCGCTTAAGAACTCATTCTTTTTGTGTCACTTTTGACATTTAACATAAACAAAAAGTATCAATTAAAAGTGTGTCCGAATAGTGATCAAATTGAATATTTGATGAATTCGAATATTCGAAAAAATCTCGAATATTCAGAAAGATGCTTAATTTTTTAAAATGTCTATACGCCACGCCATGAGTAGCCGATCGAATGTCATGGTGGAACGCATACTGCCAGGTTGCCCAATCTATCGTTAATGGCAAGGCGATATTTGCCTATACTGGTCCAGTCGGTCGAGTGCAAAAGATTATTTTCTTCTGTCGGCGATATTGTGACGGAAGCATGTAGTAGATTGCTTCCGGAAAATGTCTAGTACTTTTTTCTTGCACAAAAACCTGACTCATTCATTGAATAAATCGTCAATATTGTTTCTAAATGTTGAATTCCGTTGCATATTCCAATTAATTATTTCATTTATAGTTTTATTCGGATTACAATGATCGAATTTACCGAATATTCGATTCAAAATTCGAATATTCGAATTTACCAAATACTCGATGTGAAGTTGGAATATTCGAGATCGTCGAATATTCGATTCGTACTTCAAATCAAATAAGTCGATTCAACTCGAAGCCGAATATTCGATATTTTCGAACAGTCGCATACCCCTAGTATGAATGCGTCAACTTGCGTTCCGGTCCTAGTCTGACTGACGACAGCGACGACCACTTACAGCGCGAATGAAACGATGATAATGGGCACGATAACATTTCGCCCTTCGATAAAGACTTGCAACAAACTTTTTGAGGAAGTTCTAGCCAGACCGAATGCGATGCTGCGCGTCACTATTTTTATATGCACGCTGCAGCGCTCTTTTTTACCCTTCCATCAGTTTCGAAATTTGACGTAAACAAAAAGATTCAATACGTGTACTTGGTCCCGGACCTACTGCGTCTGACAACAGCGACGATAAATCGCAGGACGAATAGAACGATGACAATGGTTCTATAAATCGAGGAAATCGGCAGTTTTCCTTAGGCCGCCGTTTTTAAAAAGGTTAGAAAAAACTTATTGTGCGAATTTGAATAACTTGGTCACGATGCCGTCTAAAATGTTCTAAGCCAAGCTTAATTAAAGAAAATCATGTAAGTTATGAACCGCTACCTCGTCGATACAGAGCAGCGTACATTGTGTAGAGAAAATGGTATATCTATCCACACTGAAGATTCGATTTTTATGTGTTTACTGAATGGGAATGTTTGCCTTCCACGAGATTCAATATTATGGTTCGAACAATAAACTTTCAGGAGGATCTCTTTATGTCAACTTTGAAATGCGAAAGATTTAATATATGAATTTTGTCGCGGTCCCGTAATCAAACCGCGACCAATCGCAGCACGAATAAACCGGCAAGAATGGAAATAACGGGACTTGGAACAGATTCGACAAAAATCGAGAAATATTTACCAGAGGACTACCCAATACGGTCGCGGCAGCGCGCCACTTGACAACGGGAGCTGCAGTGCTTCAATTCAGTAAAATTATTAAGAAAACTATAACCGTATTGAAATACTTTTGACGGATTTCTTTAACCGTATTTCTCTCGGAGATTTTAAAAGATCACGCGGTTGTTATAAGTACAGAACTATCAAAGTTGCTAAACACGGACGAACTTGGTCTTAAAGTAGTACTTCCACGAGGGTGATTATTAGATGGGCACCTAAATTTAAAATATGTTAAACAGACTGCAATAAGGGACACGCATGCGAAACATCTGATACGATTACTTTCTTTTTATATGAAGTAAACACACTTAAAAGTTAGTGTTTTTAACGTATTTCTTCGTATCTTTTATGGGAAATCGCGACGGTCGTACTTGCAATGAATAATTTACGTACTTAGCGATTAGATGTGTATATACACAAATGCTTGAAATATTCCCTGGAATTTCCTGAGTCTGTAGACTCCTCGAAAATCACCTCTTACCGGGCATATCGCTTTTATATCTGCAGTTAAGGAAGGTGTGAATTCAATTTCATACAGATAACTCTTCACTGTCATGAGGGCAAAATAGACTTGGCAATACTGTTTGCAGCCAGCTATTCCGTGTGTCTCGAAAATCTCGCATTGCGATATATTTCGATAAAATATCGAACCGCCTTTCAGAGGAGGGAAATAATAATTATATAAATTATTTATTTAAAAATAACTTTGCTTTCTCGTAGAAGGGAGCTTTGTTTTCTTGAACATTTTTTTTCGAGATTTTCATGTCAGGATGACATGTTTTGATGGATGTGTAGACGGAATGCAAAATTCAAACCATATCTCAAGAACGGCTACATCAATCGAGCTTAAATATGACGCTCATGTGGAGCCTTTGTTTGTAATAATTTTTTTAAAATCTGTTCGAATTTTATTCATCCTTGAGTATATTGAAAAGTTGAGGGCTGTGGCGATATTTTTTCACGATTTATTTTAATTGTAAAAAATGGGTCGCTCTGGTTGCTCCATCATTTCTTAATGAACTGGTGGAGCAATTAGAGCGAACTAAGTTAAAAATCAGGGATCCGAAATATGTTTGAAACTTTCCTGTATAGGAATGTCGATAACATCAGAATCTTCGACACCGATGTCTCAGACCCCGAGAACGCGTGTCAAAAAAAATTCCATCCATAAAAATTAGGTCGATACGTCGAAGTTTAACAACAATAATGTTATAAAAAAAGCGACCAAAAACCAAAAACAAATTCTTAAAATCATAGTTGACGTTAAAGTTTAAAGTGAATCGTGAATTAATGTCGCCATAGCCACGGTGGTGTAATTGGTAACGCATCGGACTAGTGATCCGAGGTTCCCGGTTCAAACCCGGGCTGTGGCGATATTTTTTCACGATTTATTTTAATTGTAAAAAATGGGTCGCTCTGGTTGCTCCATCATTTCTTAATGAACTGGTGGAGCAATTAGAGCGAACTAAGTTAAAAATCAGGGATTCGAAATATGTTTGAAACTTTCCTGTATAGGAATGTCGATAACATCAGAATCTTCGACACCGATGTCTCAGACCCCGAGAACGCGTGTCAAAAAAAATTCCATCCATAAAAATTAGGTCGATACGTCGAAGTTTAACAACAATAATGTTATAAAAAAAGCGACCAAAAACCAAAAACAAATTCTTATATTGAAAAGTGTTTGTATGCGCTGTACTTGTCGCAAATTTTTAGCTATCGAACTGAATAATTTTTTATAAATAAATTTATGTTAAAGGACTATTGATAGTCCAAACTCGGTATTGAGTTTGGGATGAATCTATAAATAGGTTCGGTTTTTATGGGATTTTGATTTTTTTTTAATTGACGTTTTGCTCTAAATCACGGCATATGTCATTGATCATTGTCATGTTATCATTCAAATGACAAACCGAACCTAGTTGTCGATTTATTCCAAATTCAATACTGATCGTTATTTAACATAGCTTTATTTGTAAAAAAATTGGTCAGCCAAAAGTTTGCGACAGCTAGAAGGCCTACAAAAGTTTTTCGAAAATTGCAAAGTTAAATAAAATTTGAACATATTTTTGAATTTTTTCGAAAATGATTACAAGCAAAGGTGCCCCGCAGGTGTGCCAATTTCAAGCCCGATTGCACGCACGCACGCACGCATATCCATCCAGACATTTTTTCCAAACCACTTTCCTCGACGTTTTGAACCATTCTGAGTGTCCTAACATAAAAATCTCGAAAAACAAATTTTTCATGAAAACAATACTTCCTCTATGAGGGAACAAAAAAAAATAAAAAAAAAATTACTTCCTCACAGAAACAATTTTATAAAAATTAAAAAATATTGAAGAAGCAATATGCAATATTCTACTTTGCATTCTTTTTATATCCTAAATTATCTTTGTCTGTTGCAGACGTGATGGAAGTAAAAATTTGAAGTCACCCCACAAAGCATTAAGGGCTATACTTATGATGGTACTTTGGAAGAGAGTTCAGGACTTTCACAAGCTTGTGTAAGAAAGTCTTGAAAGAAGTTCCCACCGGTTGCCGAGAAGCACCTTTTGTTCTTTGCGCAACGAGCTCTCTGCCTTGGCTGTAGTGTTGAAAAGCATATCGAGTCTACGGTATAGGTTGAGGATAGGTGAATGCACGTAACCGGAGGCCGGATGTTACCGCCCAGGATGGGTGGATGTCTCGCAAGGTAGGTACTCTTCATCTCCTTAAGGAGTTGTTCGTCCGAGCTCCTTACATTCAACCCCCGTGTTCTCTGGCGGCTCTGATTTCTGATCTGCTGCTGGTGCGAGCCGGTGCAGCTACTTGTCACTCGTCTTCACTTCCACGCCTACTTCACGTTTGTCCCGCGAAAGTTCGTTACGTGTCTCATGTCTACATGCTTCCAGTCCTTTTTTATTTCTTTTTATGTGCATCTTCGCCTCTTTGCTTTTTTTACCGAGGCGAACCAAGGACGAACGATTGCGTTCTGATTTTCATAACACAGAACTTCCTGCCGACTAACGGACATTAACCGGTCTTCCCGTTAACGATTTTTTTTAACGTCCTAACGTCTCGACTTGAGCGAACAAGCCAAACGGAAAGAGCATTTCGACCAGATATTAAAATTAATATTACATGAGATGCCGGTACAAAAATGCAGTCAGGGCTAACGAAGTTAACTATTGTTTCATTTATGATGTAGAGCTGAAAAAACTTGAGCAGAAAAAAAGAAACTATTTTTGCCTCCTCATAGAGGAAGAAAGAGAAAAAAGCTTCTTGTTATCAAGAGAAAAAAAAATTCGAGATTTTTATGTGAGTATACTTAAAATGTTCTGAAACGTCGAGAAAAAAGGTTTGGAATTTTTTTTGCTCTGACTCACGTCGAATATTAACAAATCAACTGAATTTTTCTGGAGACGGAAGATAACATTCAGCGCTACTACGCACCAAATTTGTTGATAATCGGTAAAGAGTTTCGAATTTAACGGGATTTTGAATTTTTCAGAAAATTAACTTTCTTTTCCTGGTTTTCGCAAAACTTAAGCAAGTAAGCCAGAACTTTGTACCTAATCAAAATGCGATGAAATCGTGTTTATTAACGGTATTTCGTAGCCGTATGCAACGTCGTTTATCTTTTTTTTTTTTAATAATATATTTTTCATTTCTAATAACCGTACAAATATTCAATTGCGCATAACTCTCGAATGGCACAATGTACCGAGCTGAAGTTTTACCTATAAGTAGTCTATAATTTGAATGATGAAGTAACGTGCAAAGTTCTACTTTGCAACTTTTTGCTTCCTCATAGAGGAAGCTTTGTTTTCGTGAAAAATTTTTTTTTCGAAATTCTCATGTCAGGACACTCAGAATGGTCCAAAATGTCGAGAAAAGTGATTTGTACGCGCAGATTTGCTTGTAAGCACGATAACTATCGTAATTTTAGATGTCTTCTTCAAATTTGGTAGGCAAGTGGTCTGTCATACAACAACATTTGGGATTGTAGTTAACGCGTATCGGTTAAAAAATTCAAATTTTACTGCATTATGAAAATTTTGAAAAAATCGTTTTCACGCTATAACTTTCGCTGATTGAGAGATATTGGGCTAAAATTTTGTACGTGAATGGACTACCATGAAACCATGATGTGTACCAAATTTGGCGAGAATTGATAGAGTGGTTCTAATTTTATTGGAATTTCAATTTTTTTTAAATGTCTGCAAGAACTTCAACTCCTGTAAATTCTGAGATATCCGGCGGTAATTTTCAACATGATTTCACGATTATTGATTATCAATGATAAATTTAGTCAAATGACCTGTCGATATATCGGTAAATTTCGATTTTGGTTAATCAAAAAGACAAAAATGCTGTCACGAAAAAAACAAATTTCGAAATTTTTTGCAGATTGAGTTTAAATATGGTTCACACATGGACTACGATTGAACAAAGTTTGAGTACAAGTTTGACGCCAAGCGGTTCGAATTTTATAGCATTTTGAATTTTTTGAAAAATTTCTTTCGCGCACTAGATTGCACAAGTTACGAGATACCGGATTTAAATTTTGTTCACATATGGACTATCATGGAACAGGGTCTGAGTAAAAATGTTAGGCAAATCGGTCAAGCGGTTCAAATTTTATGACATTTTGCATTTTTTTTTTAAATTATTTTCGAGCTCAAACAAGCCTGCAAAGTAGAACCTTGCAAATTGCTTCCTCACAATTTTCTATCTTTGACAAAGCTTTCTCTATGAGGAAGCCAAAATTGAATATCATACTTTCTCCTAGAGGTAGCTTTGTAAAAAAAAAGCTTTTTCAAAGATAGAAAATTGTGGGAAAGCAATTTGCAAGGTTTTACTTTGCAGGCTTTTTATTTGATTAAACAGTTTATTTAAAGCGTTATCTCCATACCTTTGGTAGTTACGGGTGCAATAACACAAAAAAACAACAGATGATATTATTCAAGTTTTATGCAAAATTTTGGATTCGTTGCTTAAATCGTTCTCGAGTTACAGTGTTTACAGAAAAATTCTATAAAATCTTAACTACTTTATCGATGTTACTCAAATTCAGCATCAAGTATTAACACACTCTACTAAATACGTGTAGAATAGAAGTGAGAATCGACAATGTGCAAATTAAGGTTTTACACAGTAATAAAGTTGACCAAATGGCGATATTATGCGATTTTGCATGTAAAAGGATATTTCAGATTTTATTCTCTGCTGAAATATTTAATTCCCTCATTGCCGATTTTTCATCCCTATAAATTCTGTGATAAACGGAAATTATTTCGAAATTCTATAAAAAAGACCCAGCCTTTTTATTTTCCAAGAAAAGTTAAAATTGAATTATTATTTACAGTATAATATTCATTACAAATTTTTATTCAATATATTTTTTCATTCATGTGGTATTTTTCACTCTCAATATTTAAATAGCGTTCGAAAAAAAATACATCGACTACATTTTTGAAAAAAAAAAAGAAAGTTAAAAGAACACATGAAAACTGGTCTCCAATGAATCCTAACTAATTAGCCGAATTTTATTTGATTTCACATATTTATGTGAAATATCTGATGGTCAGAAAAAAAATATTGGCCAAATTAACAACTTAATTTTTTTAAAATTTAACTAATTACAATGTTTATTCGTTTGTTTCGCTTCTCCGAATAACACAAATAAACGAAAATTTATATTATTAGAAAAAAAAAACTAAATAAATGTATTGTGACTTATTTTCATTAGTTTGTCTTGCTTCCCCAAATAAACTGACGACAATTTAGATTAATAAAAATTCGAAATTCATGTATTTGAGTTCTATGAGCTGACGAATATCCACAAGCCTAAATCGGACGGTGAATCGCAATAAAAATCTCATTGATCGAGAAAGACCGCCAGAAAAATAGTGAAAAAAAGACGAGATGAATAGCGAACGAAAAAGAGATGATGCACTCGGCGAACTTCCCATGTCAAATTATTATTTCGAACGTGAGATAAGTGGGTTCTCATGTGTTTAATATACTATATAACTTGCACATATGGTATGAAATCGTGAATTGCTTCGAGCATGCATACTCACGTTATGCCGGAGCTTTTTTTTCTTCCCCCTCGATAACTCGATGCAGCGTGCAGGTAAAAATGTACGCGGTACTCAATACAGAAGTGAGAACGATGCTGATGCGCCTCTGATCGTGCTGGATGCTCCTGGTTATGCGATATTTGTCTGACCATATGTCCCTGAATTCCCACAGCCGAGCTCTGCGCTGTATATAGGATGCTCGGACCCCTACTGGAACTGCTATCGATATTTTAGTTAGTGCAGGAGGGCTCAACAGGTAGCCACTTTAACCACCCTCAACTTTATATCTACATCGATAATAATAAATATTCTTTCACTCAGCGCTCTCTCCCTCCTAACTAGTACGTATTAACGATTTGCTCTATGTAGTCATCACACATAAGTTAGATACCAGTTAGTCACCTATTTAAGTCGTATATATATATGTATGTATGTGGGGGTTTCCAGCTGAGTTTTTCATGCTCTGAACCTGACCCCTTTAAATAATTTTGACAATTTTTTTTATCGAAAAGTATTTTGAAAAAGAAATGACACGTACTTTTTTGTTTGGACCTACGACCAATATTTTCGTCAGACGAATTTCTGTAAAAATTTGAAGTTATCTGTGTTTATTATTTCTTTAATCGTTAATATTTTGGAATTAACCAGTTCTATCGAAAAATGTCCCAGATGAAATTTGTTTAGTTTGCAAAGAGATACGTAATGTATATAAAAAAATATTAATTCAGTTTTCCTAATATTATGTTATATGTCGTTAAACAACAGAATATCGTTTTGCAAAAAAACCACCACTTTTAATCATTTTTATATACTTACAGAAAAATTCTGTTTGAAATTACGACATTTTTTAGATCCTATGCAGAATGGCAAGATTTTTAAGTATGTTATGCTGCAAATTTTTTTTTTCGAGGTTTTCATGAAAACGTGTTCAGAATGTCCCAAAACGTCTAGAAAACATGTTCAGGACTCCATAATTCAAACCCCTATAACTCGAGGATGATTAGACCGACCGGGCTGAAATTTGGCATACAAGTGGACTAACATTGAACAACTTTTGGTACCAAATTTGGTGAGAATCGGTCAACACATGAAGATTTGGCAAGGATTTTTGTTTTTATTTACCGAAATACGTGTGTTTGCTCTCTAGCTTTCGCAAATTTTTAAATCTCGGGCTAAAATGTTCTGCAGTAGTAGACTAACATAAAAAAATGTATGATTTAGAACTTGGTGAGGATTGGTTGAAAAATCCAATTTATACGACATTTTGAAATTTTCAAAAGAAAGTGTTTTTGCGTTGCGCAGCTGGTTTATTATTTCGAGAAGGGAAGAAGTTATTTAATTATCAGTAAATTATCACGAACTATGAACGGATTAGTCTTTGGAACGCTTTTACAAAAAAAAAAAAAATTACTCGTTTTGCTTGTTCATAAAGGAAATTTTGTTGATATTTATAATTTACAAAGCTTCCTCTATGAGGAAGCCAAACACAAACCAATGCACTTCGTCGAGGAATGCTCTATGGGCAATCTTAAAACATTTGGAAGCAAAATGCAAATTCATTTGCACCCTTTTTTATGAGAAGTTCTACGTAATTGAAGTTTTTTAAATATCCTGAATTATTACGTAAATTAATACGTAAAACTTCAGTTCCATAGAACTTTCCGAAAGAAAATTCCTGCCAGCCTGCACAGGGTTTCGAAAATTTCGTAATTTTCAACATCATTTTTATGTAAGTATATAAAAATGATTAAAAATGGTGTTTGAATAAAATTTCTTAGAACCATATTTTATTAGCGATAAAGAGCTTTCTATTTAAATTAATTTTATTCATACACGAATAGTACAAGAGGCGGCTTTATGAAAAATGAAAATTATTGAGGAAGCAATGTGCAAAGTTCTACATTGTATCCTTTTCTTTCTTGGTAGAAGGTAGAACCCTGAAAAATAAAATTTTGTATATATGACACATATACATATTAAATATATTTAACTTATATTAGAAATATATGTACACAAATATATTTCAAATATATCTTTCACATATACGGTGGAAATTAAAAAACAATACAAACGACTAACATATTAAAGAAAACAATTTTTTACGTAATTACCATTTCACAAAATTATATTTTATTCTGTGGAGTATTTTTAAACCTTCAATTTAGTTTTACGCATAGCAAAACCGTCAATTATTATCCGAAATTTATTAATGCGGTTACGGAAAGTGTGCGGTACGTTGAAACAATAAGGAACTTACTTCTGATTCACAGAATGCGATTTTATCACGAGAGAGGCACGAGTTGTGCCAAGGGTTAATTTTTTTCAGATCGAAGTGACGAGATAAAGATATAATATGGTCTAAGAATCGGAACATTGTCGGCATCAGAGGAACGGCAGGTGATGAGAGAGAGTTTTTCAATCTCCAGAGCCGGAGGATACGGAAAGACGTGAACCGAAGTCATTTCGTACAGTAACAACTGCACGAAATACTGAGGCGAAAGCTTATCCTCCATTACGCGGACATGGCCGCTAGAGCCCTCGGCGGGGAGTAGCGTAAAGGTCGAGAAGAAGAGACTAGAAGCCGCACGGGCCCTTATTTTCAATTCGCAGGCTTGACGTAGCTCTGGCATAGTGCCGAGCAAGCCAAGCGTATGATAGCCATGGGATTAGAACTACTTGTCTCTCTTTTTTTCTCTCTCTCTCTCTCTCTCTCTCTCTCTCCCATTGCTCCAATGATCCCAAAAACGGAGGCGCTTCCTAACAAAAATGTCAACCTAATTTTGCAAGATGTTTCTCGGTGTTTCCTACAACGACAAAGGGTCGAAGAACGTAAGCCAAAAATAGGTCAAGGAAGACTCACTCTTCGAAGAAAGCCCATTGGAAAATGGTAGCGAACCCTCCCGTTTAGGCTCCTCTGGCGGAAAAGAACAAGTGCAAATTTTGGAAAATGGTTGTAGATTGTTGTAATTTTGCTTCCTCATAGACGAAGCTATGTTTTTGTGAAAAAATTTTGTTTCGAAATTTGAAGATCATTATACTTAATAAGGTGGTCCTAAAAAAAAAAAAATGTATCCCTGTCACCGCTTACGTTTGTTTATTTCACCGAAAAAAACACCCCAGAATTTTTTCAGATTTTAAAAACTATATTTAGGAGTTGCCCACAGCCTGTAAAGGCACAAAATTAAGTCAAAATCTCATATATTTGACATTAGGGAGGTCCCCTGGGAAAATCATCCCTGGCACCCCTTACGTTCGTTCATTTAACTAAAAAAAGCACCTCAGAATTTTTTCAGGTTTATAAATTTATATTTAGGATTTACCCAAATCCACGGAATTATAAGGGCAGGTGTCCAACGAATTTTCTAGCTAGATGTAATTACCACTGGAAAAAATCGGTAATTTTATTTTATGTGCATTTTTATGTTTAAAATGGGATGCCATTACAGTCGAAATAGAAATTTAAAAAACTAAGGGTTTCCAATTTTCAAAATCAATCAGAATAATTTAATTTCAAAAACTGGCAGGCTTGATTGTTGGCAGCTACAAAACTTAAATGGATACCAATTTTTAGCAAAGAATATTTAAAAACCTAGCAGTTATTCGACTTTAAAAATATCGATATCGCGAACAATCATATTATGAAAGTTGTTTTTTCGTCGCTTATTCATTGTTTAGTTAAGAATGTAAGATAAACTGTTATGGTGGGAGTTTCCGATAATTTTTTTTGTTTTGGAAACTAATTGAAAATTATTGGTTCTACGGAATTTCCCTACTGTTTGAATGTGAAAATATTCCGCGACGTGAAGATATTCAAGGAGTGCCAACTAGGAAAAAAAGGTTTTTTTGGAGACCACCCTAATACTTAAAATAGTCTAAAATTTCGAGAAATGCAATTTTTATACTGACGTCTGGATGAGTGCGTGTGCGTCGAAAAGGACGATAAAAGAATAACTGCCGCAATTTTGAGCGATCTCTTTCTCTCTTTCTCTCTTTCTCTCTTTCTCTCTTTCCTTCTCTTTCTCTCTTCTCTCCTTCTCTCTCTTTCTCTCTTCCTCTCTCTACCTCCTCTCTTCTCTCTTTCTCCTCTTTCTCTCTTTCTCTCTTTCTCTCTTTCTCTCTTCCTCTCTCTCTCTTTCTCTCTTTCTCTTCTCTTCTTCTCTCTCTCTTTCTCTCTTTCTCTCTTTCTCCTCCTTCTCTCTTTCTCTCTTTTTTCTCTTTCTCTCTTATTCTCTTTCTCTCTTTCGACCGGTCGAAACAGTCAGTTTTCAATAATGTATATCTTGGCCAAGTACTTATCCATATTCAACTCTAATCCCAAACCACAGTGTTCTGGCAACAAGGAAATTTGTTGACATTACCATTTTTACCGTTCACTATACAATAGTTAGCAAACATGTAACTGTTGTATTGCGATTGTAACGTAGATATTAGCAAGTCTAATATTGAGGGGATAGAAAAATGTACGTGTGAGAAGAAAATTTGGCTCTTGCCAATTAGCAGAGATAAAAAAACGGACAGTGAACTATTTTTCTGTTAAAAAAAAGTTGTACAGGTACTAGCTTTTTATTGAAAATGTCTCCTCTGTAAGCGAGTATGCTAATCGATTCTGTATTTATTATACAGAAATTTCTATAAAGCAGTTACTTCGGTAAACTTGAATTGTCATAATACTGAATTTTGAAAATAATCCTAACTAAATTCTAAATAAAATGCAGGAATAAAGGAAGAAATCATCTTTCAATCGTAAGAAAAATACAGATGATCCTATCATTTGAGTCAAATTCGGTGAACATATCCAAAAATTATTTAGAATATATTTAATTTTCTTGTATTTTCAAAACCTAATTCTGAATGATTAACAAAATGTACTTTGTTTTAAGAAACGAGTTAATTCAGAATTTAACAAAAAAAAAAGACTACGAGCTGGACATTGAGAATTTTCAAAAGACAAAATCTAAAAATATAACATACAACTGAAAAATTAATTTCCAATCAATATTTATGAGTGAACTTTTCGCAAGCTGCCACTTGCGAAAACCGCACTTTCAAATTGCACATTTGCTAACATTTTTTTTTTCTTTCTTGTGTTGAAATGTACTGTTTTCACACGACAATTAGTTTTAAAATATTCATTTCACGGTTTTATATTGTGTATGAGCAAGTCTAATGGCTAGAAAGACATGTATATGAGGATGGAAATTTTGGCAAGACCCTTAGCATAGATAAAGGATGAAAGAAAAAAAAATGCACGCGTTCGGGGGGTCTAAGAATAGGAAAACCATCAATACCTGCATTTCTTCTCTCTCTCTTTATTTTATTCTTGAAAAGTGTATGGTCGAATTTACTGCACAGATATTTTCCTAAGGTTGCAACAATATTTTTATAGTTGCCATAATAATAAATAATGTACCCAGGAACTAAATTATTGTATAGTAAAACACACTATATTGTGCATCCTATGTTATGTATTTTTCTCAATGCATGTAACTGAATTTTGTACAAAGAATACCTTTTTCGACAAGAGTTAAAAATATGTAATTTATTTAAAAATAAAAAAGTTTGTAAATTCTACTTTTATAAGAAAAGATACATTATTAAACAAAATTGTTAATTTCATTACAAATTGAAGGGCCGGTCTAAAATAAATATAATATATACTTTACCATAAATATATTGTAATATTAATATTGAAACTTGTAAGAAAAAGTGGCATTACGTTTTTTTTTTGTCAATTTTTCAACAAAATTTCGAATACTTCTCAATGACATAAAAATCTGAAACAACTTAGGCATATTGAAGATGGTACAAGGATTGATTTTTGCGCAGTAATAATATCAAAATGTTATTCACAAATTAAAAATGGATTGCTCAACAAATTAGCCGGCGACCTAATATTTTTTTAAAACTGAAAATGATTCATTAACTTTCCTGAATGCATATGAATTTTTTCAGTATTTTGTCTAACTTTTTGAAATTGAGGATTTCACCGTTCATTCTGTCTAAAAAAAACGCAATTTAAAAAAATTAGACAAAATACTGACAAAATTCATACGTATTTAGAAAAATTAAAATCATTTTCATTGTTGAACAATCCATTTTATTTATTAATGTGTGAATAACGTTTTGATATTATTAATACGAAAAAATGAATCCTTGCACCACGTTCAACATGCCTAAGTTTTTTAGTAGCCTAAGTTTTAATTAGTGTGTGAAACAGATCTGGATATTTTATTACAAAAGGATATTTTGAAATGATGTTGTTTTTAATTTTAAACCTGTTGTTAATATCTTATTTAGAGACGTAATGTATTCATTACAAAGAATATTTGAAATATCAACCTTGTTGACCGGAGAGGCCGGTCAATATTATCAATCCCATGGAGTTGTTTGGGTATTAACTATTTCGTATGAGTAAGTGATGGAAGTGTGTTAAATGTAAGTTATGTGAGTGTGTGATATTTGATACGTGTTGGAACTTTCGGTTAAATTCTCCAGTCCTATTCTCCAGTATGTAAAATTAACAAGCTTTTGTTTTTGTGTCTAAAATCATTTTGTCGATTGAAATAAAATTTGTTGATGGTTATTTTAATCTGTATGTTGCAAAAATGAGAATTAATGTTGTAGTATGTTTTAATTATACACATACCATTACTTGTTTGTATTGATAATTGTATTTAAATTTTAAAGACATAAGAAAAATGGTGAAGGAGACCGATCGACGAGGCCTTTGCGTCGAACCTCGTTAAATGTAATACCAGTAAAACAAGGCGCAAACAGTGAATGGCCAGCAGCTTGCAGGATTAGCCAGAGTCTGAGCCTGCGATGACAGCAGCAGCATAGGCACTAGAAGGAGAGAGCAAACACTCCGTGCGTATAGATGTTAGGCATGATAGCGCAGCGGCAAAAGAATACCGCCGTTGTTGTAGAGAATATATGTATATACCTGAAGAGGCGATCTGTAGCAAGAGGGGCTCGTCCAGTTTTTGGATTTATATTTTTGCTCAAAGCTAAGCACGAGTCGCGTTCCGTTACTCGCCAAAAGAGCTTGGGGCAGCTTTACTCATTATAGAACACGTTGCAAGAGATATTTCGCTCGCTTCGCGTTCCAGAGAGAAGAAAAGCGTTAAAGAGAGGGTGAGTGTCGAACGAAAACTGGACCACCCGTTGACCTGTTGCTTACTTATACATAACTCCTCATACCAATATCTGTGAGTGAGAGCGGTCTTCTCAACCCAAAATCCGAATTAGCTGCAATATTGGTGGCACGATTAGAGCTCGAGAGGACTTGTGTTAAAATCTGGCTTTACTCCGCTCTTCCAACCTGACCCTATTATCGGCAATTCGTACATTCCACCCGCGCAGCATGCCAGAATTATCGCTTATACTCGTTTTTACTAAGTTGTCCGTACAGCATCGAGAGTTTATTGTTTGCGACGAGAGATTGAGAGACAGGGAGAATGAAGGGACGTTGTGTGTTCCTGTCTGGCTTCATAAAATCAGCACGAAAAGTTCTTTGACCAACGAGACAACGTTTTAAGTAGACAGAACATTTTTTATTTTCTTTTTATTTATTTATTTATTTTATCTAATAAGATAATCAATCTGTAATTTTTGTAAACTTTTATCAACTCAACTGGACTTTTTTTTACAAAAGCGAAGGGCCAGACTTAAAATAAGGTTGGTAGAAAAATTCAGGTTTTGTGGGATTTAAAAAAAGAAACGTTTAATAAAACAACCTAAGACTTTGTAAACCGTCGTAATAAAGTTACGGGATGCTTCACATAACATTCGACCAAAATTGACAGATGTGTTAGAATAAAAACTATCCATTATCTACTCAAATTTGATCGCAGTTAAAATTTAAGATTAGTTCCACATCATTTTTCTTCCTGCAAAATGTGGAGTGTGCGTGTGCGAAACGTTTGCAAAATTCAAACCTTGTTAACTTAAAAATGGCTTTATCAATCGAGCTGCAATTGAACACACTTGTGGAACGGCTGGACACCTTTCTTTGCAAACATTTTTGAAAGAATTGAAACACTTGTTCGGATTTCGTTAAATTTAGTTTTTTTTTTTTAATGTTTGGTGCGTGCTGTGGAAGCCGCATATTTTTACCTATCGAGTTAAAGGATTCTTTACAAGTCAGGTAATTTTATAGGACTATCGGTATTGAATTTGAGATAAATCTATAAATGGGTTCGGATTTGATGAAATTTTTTAATTATTCGAAATATTTACATTTTGCTTTAACTGACGTGAAACCCATTCAAGTCAACGGAAACTTTTTACAGACAAAACATAATATTGGACGGTGTTACATACAACATTTGGTGAAAATCGGTGTGAATGTATTCGGATTTTATGGAGTTTTGAATTTTTTAATAAAATGAACTACAACTTCAGACACTTGCTGAATAACAAAACCGAGATATATTCTACTAAATTTGGTGAAATTCGGCAACGAGGTCTGAATTTCATAAAGTATTACATTTTTACCACTTGTAATTAAAAAACTAAAAATTTGTGCCTTCGTTAAATTTAGAAAATGAGTTACTTTTAACAAATAAGAGAAATGTCATTGAAATTTTACACAGTTTTCCCGTGTACGGGGTGCATTGAGGATGACACCCGTTCTCATATATTCGTAAAGGGGTGTGAAAAAGAATATTACAAGATGACGATTCACCGAAAAAAGATGCCCCGAATATAATAATCAAGTTTTACGGTAATGTACCTGAAAAATTCCGGACAGAGTAAATTCAAAGATTGTCTCACTCTTGAAAAAATGTAACAGAGTGGAAACTTTATATCTGTCTATTGAATCGTTTCGCGTCGAGGAAACTCCCAACATATTGAATTCACTGAGCAGGGAGGCAAAAAATGAGGATAGAGTGAATAAGTGAATGCGGTTGTTCGGCCGGGAGAGCAGCTACAGGTCGAACTCTCGCTCGCTCTCTTCAACTCTGATGTATGAGAATAATAGAGCTCTGTCAGCACGTCGCTCTTTATAATAGATATGTTTCCGTCGTTCCTTTTGGTACTCTCTCCAATCCACTTTTACAACGACGGTTCCTCTTCCATACATATGGCCCATATGGTGAAGGTGACCAATTGACAACACACAGTGAAAATCAAATTCTTGTATTTATAAGAAAAAGATTTTCTTTTCGTAATAAAAAAATCTTTGGAAGTTTAGAGTTTTAGAAAAACAAAAATGCAAAGTAGAATCCTGCGCATTGATTCCTAATTTTTTTGCACGCTATCAGCAAAGGCTTCTCTAAGTGAATCATTTATTTATCATTTATCATTTGCAAGTAATTTTGAAAGTTCGATGATCCTGTTTCATCAACGCGCAAAGTGTCAGATCATTTATTTGAGCGAGTGGGAAATTGTTGAATTAAAAAAAAATCGAACATTGTACAATTCTCTAAAATATGAACTCTCTGTTGGAAGATCACTTAATTCAGTATGAAATGTCTCGACAGGTTTTATCAAAGTTTCACGTGAAATTTTAGATCAACTGTTTGAACCATTCTCGAGGTATAGTATTTTTAAAAAATGCGAATTTCTATAAAATTTCATCTAATTAAATTGTTCGAGCTAGCGTGATAACAGACATTTTTTAAATCTCGTAAAATGCTCCAATCTCCTTAAACTTCGTGACATCTACCTAAAGTTTATGCAAAGTTTAACTTTGTGAAATATAGTCACTTAAAATTGTATTTAAAAACCGATATTCTCACATTGTACTCAATATCCTAGAAACGAATAAGTACTATTTTCTAAAATTCAAAATAATGAAATGTAACTTTTTCTAAAATTTGTTATATTCGGATATGTGGCGAGTTTAGAAGAGCATCAGAACACTGAAGAAAAGAAAACAAATATAGTCAAGGGATTTATTATACGTTTCTTTCATGAAGTTTATTTTGTTAATTAAACAAGTTTGTCTTCATTTCATAAATTTACAAATATTATCCCAATTCTTTTTGATTCTATTAACATCTGCCAATTTATTTCGTCACTTTACTAAATTAACGAAAAGCCAATAATAACATAGTTATGTTATGTGAAAAAAAGACAAACGGATTTATTACTTATGTAAAAAAATGATTATTTTCAAATCTAAACATTTTGATTATACTAAACAATTTTCAGTGCACGTGTGCATAGTAATCAGCGGTCAGCTTCACTATACGTCTCCAATATTTCGCCCTATTATACTAAAATCGTTTAATTCATAACAAAAAGTTTTTCATCAATTTTAATTTGTCACTTTAAAAAAAAATGGTCAGTTTATAAATCTGCAAATACAATCCAATTCTATGAATTCTATTTACATTTGTGAATTTAATAAAACCATAAATAACAGAGTTACTTTTTCTGAAAAAAAAAAAAACGGATTTGTTGCTCATGTAACGAAATGAATAATTTCGAAACCTTCGAGTTTACTGGGTAATTTTCAATGTACATCTGCATAGTAATCAGCGGTCAGCTTCACCGTACGTTGCCGATATTTCGCCCTATTGTACATGATATACATTGAAATGACAGGCTAACTCAGCTGTGTTGGTTGCATCTAACCGACTATGAGGAGGTCTGTAAATCCAAGTTTCCGTCTGCTCTGCCTCACTTTGCAGCAGCGAGAGACTCGGAACGCGGTACATTTTCCATTGTATAAAAAAAGAGACTCGTGGCCCAAAAGAGAGGAGTTTGGCGTATGCTCGACGAACCGTGAGCCGTTTTGGCTTTGCTGCAATATGGCGGCAAGATAATCCACGTAACTATCCAAGGAAATCTTTGCCTCTCTTTGCACAAAGGCATTTTTCTTCACGTGACGGTACTAACATACATATATATGTATATATGTTAGTAGTAGTAAAGCAGGGATTTGATGCTTGGAGGCTTGATGCACGGCTGAAGCAATGGCTTTGACGTCAAACAACGATAGAGTGAAGAGAATGAGAGAAAGAGAGAGAGGGAGATTTGAGCGCGTCGAGTCGCTTTGTCAAGAAGGCAAACTCTGCGGCTAAACGGCTGGTAATAGGACCGAAATCAAAATACCATCGTCTGGGGATACGAGCACAGTGCAAAAAGGTCGAGAGGGGAGTTGGTTCATAGACCGGTGGCAACATTTTCGATATAATAATGTTCCACGATCCTCAATGCTTGTTCCGTACTTTTAACAATTGATGCTCTTGTTGTTTTAGGGCGTGACAACTTCGTCACGCTAGCAATTCTCAATAGAAGCAACCGTCAGGGATAAAAGCCAATGTTTTTTTTCTCTCGTAGCAGTATTTCTTTGCAGTACTCATCATCTTCAATGGGACGTTTTTGTATTATAAGAATCAACAGGAGTTTTATCTTATTGATCTTGTTCTTCATCAAAAAGGGACTCGTAATACAATCTTTTAATTTTTCTAATTAACATTTTTTTTTGTTCACTTCATACAACAATGGAAAAACGATTTTTTTGCCAAAGCTTAGGTATTTCGGTCTTCTTGATACTGGCTAATTATTTCATTTTTGTATTTACAGAATTATATTATTGGACTGTTAACGATGCTAATCTGCAAAAATTTTATAAGAATTACAACAATTTCTTTTTTATGCACACGCACCCCCTCGAAATCTCTTTCCTCGAGTTTTTAAAATCATTTATGTAATGTCCTGACATGGAGATCTCGAAAAAAATGTCTTCAAGGAAACAAAGTTTCTTCAAGGAGGAAGCTGAATTACTATAAATATATTGAATATGAAAATACACACTTTTCTGTGAAACGAAAAAAATATAACGTTCTAAATAAACGCAAAGTTTCTGAGGACGTTTCGGTCGACGTAAATTTTCTATTAAAACTAGTCAAATTTTCAAGTTAGTTTTTATTTTGCACTATCCTCTTCCACACCTCTTGACGAATATATGAGAGCGGATATGACCCTCGTTGCATCTCCTAGTATTTACAAAGGGGGTGGCTCCATGAACCCTCGAGTGGGATCTGAGATAATTCAAGATGGAGTCGTAGAGTCAGAAATATATCGTAGGATATATGCGCGCATCCAGCATCTGCGCTTAACGCATATTTCGGCGTAGAGAACACTACTGCTCATTGTGCTTTCCTCACGCCTGCATAGTTCCATTCAATCGGAGATAATAGACTAAAATACTAGACGATCGAGTGGCGTTCACCTAAACGCCGCTGCGGAGTTATGTACCTGGGATCTTGTGCATTCTCTCACGGTTCAAATCCATCAAAAAAGAACCACAAGGGAGAGGCAATTGACAACAAAATTTACAAATGTCTCTCTTTAATTTCCTATTTCCGATTTTGAAGAAGAAAAAAAACATGTATTATTCTTTTTTCTGCTGACTAAAAAAATGGTGTGAAATATTCTATGTATTTATTTTTGTTTCATAATAATATTGCAGCTAATACAAATTTTACAATTGTTTATATTAGTATCTGGGTTTTTTTTTACATGACCAGAACACTGTTACTTACGAATAATAGAACGCATGGGATTCTTCTACAATTTTGCTTGCCATCAATTTTTAAACTGAAATATCGATGTAAATTCCTTAAAAAGTGAAAACGGTACAAAGTTATAGAAATTGATTATTTAAAAAAATGTAATTTCCACAAAACTGGCACACCATCAAGTTGTAGATGCATCGAGAAAGATTAAAACTTGACTCATACAAAAATAGTTTTTTAGTATTTCTGAGGTAATAAAAAGCCCATTATCGTGAATTTGCAAAAAAAAACTGATACAATTCCTCCTTAATTAACGTCTACAGCTTTGATCTGGTTTATGAAGTACTTATGCTGAGTCTGTATATTTGAAACTTGAAAAAATTAGCTCGCATGTGATTGTTCTAACAATCTTATGAATAAATGTAAAGTGTTTAATTTGTTGAAAATCTTAATGATAACATTTTAAAATAGGAAAATCCAAAAAAAGTAATTTAATGAATTTTAGTTTTGCCACAATTGCAGCAGAACTGCAGAACGAATACAAATTTTGAAAAATTCTAATGTCGTTATCTGACAAAATTATCTGTATGCCACTTTCTATCGATTATATCAAGAAAATTAACAAAATGACGTTCGAAAAGCAGAACAAAATTGGATCATTTGGGTTATTTGTTATTATAAAAATTAAACATTTTTTTCCTTTCGGAACATTTGGATTATTTGTTATTATAAAATTTAAGTATTTTTTTTCCATCGCCCAAAAAGCGGCCGTCGAATGAATCGACGGAGGTGACGTTATCGGACATCGAGATTTTGCTAGTAAATAATAGAAGTTATCCATTTGGAAAATTTACCAAAAACAAACTGAACTGACAGATATTACAAATGCATGACGCGTGTAAAAATGTCAATGTCAATATCTTCAAAGATTAACTAAATAAAATCCAGTTTAGTCACGAAAATTCCAGCAGAACGTGTAACAATTTTGAAAATGTTCAGGATTGCTTCTTCTCTCTCAGCGCATGAAACCGTTTTTTTAGTCTTCAGTGTTAAATTCACACAAGCGAGTGGGTTAAACTTAAACTTTGTGGGCCAACTCAAAACTTTATACCCATTTCTGTCTGGGATAAATCGATGAAAATAAATAAATTGTTAGCAATCAATGCAGAATAATGTCACGAATAAAATCGAAAAAATATAATCGCATTGTATTGACCTATTTTCAAGTACGATGTGTTGTAACATTCGAGGCTGTAACGCAAATTGACGTCAGCTATTCAACACCAATCATTGACAACGGTGTAGACTTTACGGAGACCTATTAGGGTTGAATTTTATCACCGGGTTTTTAACAGTAGCATCATAAAACGCAGCCGACAGATTAATCGGCGGTGGTGATCTCGATGTTACGTATTTTTTATAAATCAAAGGAGAAATATTCTCAAATCATGATTCTATCGAAACATGCTAAAAAAAAACCGATACACGAATTGCAGAAAAATCCGAAACCTCACAATTCGTCTTAACGCACATTTTCCGCCTAATATAAACAACAAAAAATTGCTACTGGCGTGATCGCAACACGAGACTTTCTAATCACGATTGTTTTTGGCGTTATGTTGCTGTTGTGAAGTTACTTGATGTGAAGAATTGATAATCGCTTAAAATCATTCATTATATGTTAAAAATGATTTTTTTAAAGTCTGCAGCAAGATTCATATTTTGTTTGATGCATATTTTTTACAAGAAATGCGGTTTTTACTTTTTTTCATTTCATTTGAGTGACCACTAAGGCAAAACAATAAAAATTTAAAGGGGTTGGTGTTTTGTTTTGGCTTTTAATACAAAAACTACATTTCATTTTTGAAAGTTTCTCTGTTATCCATGGGCTCCTTCAGAAGTTTTTGTATTTTCAGATATCTCTCTCTTGCATAGTTTATATAAAATAAAGACCGAAATGACTGATATGACCGGATCAAAATTTGTTGTGTATCTTTGATGAATAAAATATGGTTTTGGTATTGAAGTTGAAAACAAAATACCAACGCCCTTTGATACTTTACCTGAAATGTTAAAATCGGTTTTTTTCTTTTTTTATATTTCAGGTAAAGTGTCAGAAGGAGTGGAGATTTCGGATTAGATTTCAATACCAAAACTAGATTTCATACATAAAAGACACACATAAAATTTCACTGCGATGTACAAGATTTTACAAAAGTTATTGTGTTTTTCGACAGAACCTGCCACACACAGACAGCCAGACAGACAGAAATGAGCGAATGCTTTTTGTGGAATCAAAACGTCTATTTCCATAAAAATCTGAAAGTCGAAATTTGTTTTGTTGCAGTACTTTCTACTCCGTATGTGATGAGGAAGTAAAAAACTTGACTGACAGCATGACAGGAGATTCGCACGGAAACAAAAAATCTGATTTCATTTCCTTGGTTAATTCACATCTACAGCTTTGGTCTATTTTACAAAGTGCCAAGAACTACTTAAGGCATCGCACAAAAAGAGGCCGTCGAATTAATCGGCGGTGGTGACGTTGTCGGACAATAAGAGTCTGACTAGATAATGGAAGGGTAGGAGGGGGGAGGCTTTCAGTGTTGTGCAGAGGGGGTCTAAAAGGGGGGCTTTTCGCTCTCGTGCGGTGGTCCGAAAACGCTGTAGCTATGCCGGGGATGAATGGGGGTCGAAACGGAACCAGGGAGTCGAAGGCTTGTATATACTACCTATAGTATATATATATATGTATTAGGGAGCCTTCGCTAAGGAGTGAGAGAAGGATAAAAGGGAAGAGAGCAAAGGGCCGCGTGGCGATTCTCGCGCGTGTAGTTCAACCCCTCGGTTGTTCGCCAAAGAGGGAGGCTTTACTATCCCCTCAGGGTACCGCCCTTTTTCGAGGGTAGGGAAATATCTCAACCAATGAGAAAGCCAGCTACCCTCAAAACAGAATTCGTCCAAGCCATCAAAAAGTCTCGACTACCGATGACTGTCAGTCACAATTCATTCAAGAGTTAGCTGCGTTACCAGTGCGGCAGCAAGTTCTTCTTCAGTGCGAATTAACGAAAAACAGTGTGCTCTATTATTTTGTTATCATTGTTGTTGTTGTTGTTATTGTTGTCTTTGCTACCAAAAAAAAATCGTCATTCGAGAGGAAAACACTAAAGTGGTGTGACGCTTTTTTTTAAGCTCGATGCTCGAATTTCTACGTGATTTCTACGTGAAACCCTTTTGGGTTCCTTCGTATATTTAGTACTTTGTACTTTTGTATTCGTGTTTTTTTGTTGGTTGCTGTTGTTGTGTGCGTGAAAAAACAACAAAAGTGTTGGCTGAGATACTCTACTCTTTTTGGACACGGTGATTATTTATCTTCGTTTTCGCTGTGATAGAGAGATAAGGGTGCAAATAATAAATAAAATGCAGAGCCAGGAAACACAGATGGGCCACATTTCGGTCTCGCAACCTAAGATGCAAGCCTCGTCGAGTAAGTCGAAATTTTTTATTTGTCAAACTATTGTTAAATTTCGTTACTTTTTCTTATCAATTTTTTAGAAAATATGATAAACTTATCTTTATTTTTATACAAGAGACATTGTTATGTACTCTTGAAAGAAAATTATCATTATCATTATAATGTTATATTTTCCTAAATAAAAAAATCTGATCTTTATACGAATTAAGTGAAAAGATGTAGAAGAAAATTTTGCACGACTTTATATTTATTACAAAATGTAATTATAAATAAATTATAAAAGTTTATAGACTAATTTTTTTTTTAAATCCACCACCTCTTATATTTCAAATATAAAATTTAAAAAACTGTGTTAAAAAGATGTAGAAAATTCTTGCATGGTGTTATTCTTAAATTTTATAATTACGAATTTGTTAATTAAAAAAATGTTAAAATTATTCTTTTTAAAAAATTCGAATATTTTCGTGAATCAAGTAAAAAGACGTAAAATATATTTTTGGGGATAAAAAACGAGATTGCACCGGCTGTCCTCTCCCCCCTCTGGCGAACGTCTTAGACCGGATTTACGCAGTAGCCGGATTACTATTTTTATTGCACCTCCTGGCTATGACAAGCCATTAAAAAAGAGCTTCACCTCGCTAAAAAAACGTCTTATTAGGTATCAAAGTAACGATGGCAGATCATGGACTGTTTGGCATTTGTGCGGATGTGCCATCAATAAAAATGGCACTGCCTCGCGATTACGGGCCCTCGTTAGCTTTGGTAACCGCAGCCATAAAAAATGAAAAAAAAGTTTTTACGCTACGAATTTTTACGGCACTCGCACAGAATTGTAATTAATGGATAGCAGGTCAGACTTTTAGTTGTAAGGGTCAAAAACTTCACGCCTGACTCTCTCCTTTTTTTGCATTTGTGGCAAAGAATAGAAATAGTAAACGATGCACAATAGTTACGAAAGTATTACTAAATCATATTGGAATTCTTGTTAAAAGATTTCAAATTATAGGACTTTTTTTAAAGTAAGATTTAGGAAATTTCTGTCGTTCCGGTTTTAAAAACGGTGTTTTTTGTAATCTAAAATTCAGTCCCGTAATTTTTTTATTCGAATTAAAAAACGATTTTATTTCAAATGTGATTTTTAAAATATCTTGTTACTGCATTTTCTGCTTCAATCCCTATTAAATAATATTTTAAAATGTCAAATAATAATTGTAATTATAAAAAATGTATGCAAAAAATGTTCTGTGGAAAATTGATTAATGGTTTTTTTAAGAGAATAAATCAATAATTTGTCTCTCGTTAAATAGCTTGAGCAATATTGTTGTATCAATTGAATTTTGATGAGTAATGTCATTGATAATGACCGTGTGATAATTCATGGTTCATCAGTATCTGCTTCTATCGGTATTTTTATACAGCTTGCACCCTCTCTTCTAATAAATACATGCGACTAATTTCGATCTCGTGTGAAATGAATAGCATGTGGCATTTAAACGTAACATGCCGCTTCTATATTACTAGTTTGGTCCCTGTATACTCAGTTGCGAACGATCGAATCGTTCAGTAACGCGGACAGTCCATGAGAAAGTGCCGCCAGATGTTAAAGATAATAGAGGATACGAGGGAGAATCACATCGTGAGGGTCAACTACAGGTTGACGAGGGTGGCTACCTATTTTTCGTGCCATTTGCTACCAAATCAGTTCACAAATTCCCCTCTCGAAATTTAAACCCCTCCTCTATGATAAATTTATCAAATTCTCTACAAGACTGGATAAGATTGTTTCGGAATAAATTTCTAAGGATACTATAATATTCTACTGAAAATACACAATTGTATAAATTTGTATCTTGAAAATGCACGTTTGTAGAAATTTGTATCTTGGAAATACACGTTTGTAGAAATTTGTATCTTGAAAATACACATTTGTAGGAATTTGTATCTCGAAAATACACAGTTGTAGAAATTTGTATCGTGAAAATACACATTTGTAGAAATGTGCATCTTCAAAATACAGTTTTGTAAAAACGTGTATGTTGACAATACACGATTCTAGAAACTTGTATCTTGAAAATACACATTTGTCGAAATTCGTACATTAAATAGTCTAAGTTGCGCAATAGATAAACACGAAAATCTACAAAAGTGTTCTGACTAACATTTGCATGTAGATTTGTGTAGAATTATGTAGATTCGCGTTTTTTTTCACAATTCGTTTTTTTTCAGTTTTTCATAGTAATCTTTTTTTTTGTAGATTTTTTTACGTCATGGGTACCATCTTATATTAAGATTAACACCAATTTTAATCAACAGAACAGGTTTAACTTATTTATATCAGTAGAAATAATAAATTACAAAAATAAGTGTTCTATTTTTTCAACAATATTAATTTTTTAATGAAAACATTTTCTTTCCGCCAAAAATTGCAAACATACATAATACTTTTTTTAAAACTTTTTCTTTTTCTTTTTATTTGAATTCAATAGCAACAAGATTGAATATTTTATCTGTAACTAAATTTATTTAGAACACACTTTTTCTTCGCTGGACATTTTTCAGTATCATTAGAATTGTGTTCTATTGTGAGTTATCTGTAGCTTCCCAAACTATTGTGTCATGTATCGTAATCCTTGCCCAAGGATATTGTTTATTAATTTTCGGCAAACCCTATGAAAAGGATCGTTTGAAATAACAAAATAGAAAGAGATAGAGAGATTCGCGTGGTTTACTGGCGGCTCTTTAGGGTTCGTGGCTTCGAACCCCCCCGCAGGCTTGTCATGGCGAACCACGCAGATGACGGCCACATCGTGCGCATTATATATATATATATATATACACACACATACAATATATAGATATACTGACGCACGCCCTATCATGGAAATGCATTTATGGGGAATCGCGGGTTGAAACAGATGACGTTAAATTCCCATGCTGAAAAAAGACACTATTGCGACTCATCGCACCTGAGTCTTGCTAGTCATTAAATAATAATAAACCAAATTGTCATTAGTTTAGAACTACGCAAATTTATAGAACTCTGATTATTTGTTTGGAAGCTGAGCAATTTTTAAATAAATAATATTATCAATTTACAAGCTTCTTCTTAAAACAAACATTTTTTGAACTTACTAAATTTTAAGTGAAATTTTTTATTGAACGTTAATTTGGCACAATGTAAAAAGTAGTCGTTAAATAATTATAAACTAAATTCTTTATTTTGCTTCCTCATTGAGGAAGCTTTGTTTTCGTGAAATTGGTTTTTTTTGTTGTGATTTTCATGTCAGAATGACGTAAAATGTCGAGAAAAATGGTTTAGAAAAAGTGTCCGGATGTGCGTGTGTGTGTGTGTGTGTGATGGAGGGACTAGAATTCATATTGCCATAACTCGGGAACTACTCAACCAAATAATCTCAATTTTTTGTGTCATATACAGTACAGTCAAGTGGCTCATTGGTATACGTTTTATAAAAATCGATTGAAGCATTTTGATTTTATTGGATTTTTAAGATTTTGAAAAATGTCTGTGAACACTCGAACAAACTTGTAGGGGTGGTGCGATCTTTAATATTGAATTTCGGCAAAATTTTATAGAAATTTTCAATTTCGTAATTTTTTTGAAAATACCAGAGAACGGAATAAGCAACTGATCTAAAATTTTGCATAAATCTTAAAAAGAGTGTTTCAATATTTATTTAGATTTTACGAAATTTTTTTCAAACTATTGTAAAGTCGAAGTCTTGCACATACGAAACTTGTTTATAATTTTTTTTCATCCACGATCTCCACTAAGTTTCCGCTATGAGGAATCCAAAATTAAACAACGTACTTTATCATGGAGCAGAGTTTGTGACAGCCCCAAAAAAATGAGAAAGCAATGTGCAAGGTTCGACTTTGTTATTTTCTCTTGGTGATGTAACTTTACACAAGTGGCTGTTTGTAATCAACGCAGCTTTTCTACGATAGTAAATAATTAAAGAAGGAACAAAAAATTTTGTAAACCTGAAAATCCATTTTTTTTGCCACACAAAAGTAATTTGTAGTTGTCAATTTATGCCACCGTATTAAAAAACAACATCAATAGTCGTAAAACTAAATTTTTTATTTTTGCACTCTAACGAAATTCGCGACAATTGCATCGATTTCTAATGAATGTACGAAATATATTTTGATTCGTCAAACGTATTGTCGACAGCAACAGAGTTAAGCCGATCGCGTGTATGACATCCGGTGGATTGAAGCCCATTAAAACGAAGTCCAGAGAGCCCGGTTGGGTGTTCTCGTGGTGGCGGTGCGATTTTGCTTAGGGTCTGCATACATTTTATCCTACACACGCGGTTTCCCTCCACTGAACTCGGCTTGAAACTTTTCTCTCGCTGTCCCCTAAAATAAAAAAAAAAAATAAATAAAAAAATAAAAAAAACGAGGCGTAATGTCAGTGGTTTTCGCGTGAGCATGACAATCATCGAAAAGTTTCACTGTTCGGCCCTCACGCGGCGCTCTCTCACCACGACGAATTTACCAAACGTTTTATATAGCTTTTGCATTGGAGAACTAAGCCGCAGAAGGGTAGTCAGAGCGGCTAACTCAAAATCGTATGAATTTTTTAAGACGCCTGTCGCCAACCCAGAAGCCAATGGGACTTTTGTGTGTGCATCGATGTGCACGAATAATACAAAAAAAAAGGAGAGAAAAAAGAAATAGTCCCTCGAGGGAAAGACGGAAAATAACCGCAAGAGGGCGAAAAGCGTGCTTCGCTCGAACTAAAATACAGAGCGTTGACGGTGCGCCTGATAAAACATTCAACCGGGATAACTTGTAAGACACGCCTAGTCGACCCCTCTGCATTTGCACACACGCTTTGTGTCTTATTTTTCCTTCTTTTGCGTGATTCCCCGCTAGTGGCCAGCGAGTCGTCGAGCTTCGACTCTACCATAAATTTTCCTCTCTTCGTCGCTCGTATATTCGTAGCTTAGGACGCGATAAAAAAGAAGAAAAAAAAAAATATAGTAGATGCAAGTTTCTTCCGCCCTTTTTTTCCGCAACCTGCAATTCGATCGACGCAACGGGAGAACTAAAGAAGGCGTGATCGGCGCCTTTTAGCCTACCATGAACAACCTCACGATACACACGTTATGCGAAAACGTCCAACTTGCCTTACCGCGTTTTACCTTTGCATACAAAAACACGCCCTTTTATATTTTTCCAACGGTGCATCGATTATGTGCATTAAAGTTGCACATTCGCAAACTTACACGGTTTAATCTGAAGCAACATTTTTCTGCATTCAATAAACTATGTACACAGTTTATTTTATTTTTTTTACAAAGAAAAGTATATCCAATGTTTAGTAATGTTTGCAATAAAACATAAACCTTCACTTTTGTTATTTGGTTTTTAATATTTTAGGACAAAAATTAAAGCAGATCAAAGTAAAAAATTGACTTACTTTTTACAATATTCGTCATAAAAAAAAAATTAATAATTATCGTTCTTAATATTAGATCATTTAACTTGTTACTACATTTTCAAATGTGTATATTCTTTGTTGTTGAATTCACTAGTATAAAAAATATGTGTAAAAGACAACATTATACTTTTTATTCAAATAATTCATATTGTTGGCTGATCGATAATCATAGGGGGAAAAAACATCACGCATTTTGTTTCGTTGCGGATATTCCGAGACGAGTTATCGAGTAAACGCATCTAACTTTTCTGCAAACACTAAATAGCTTTCCTTCGATGCCTTCAAGTTATAATACGCGTAGCTCTATTCGTCGTCTAGGGAGACTTGATTGAGACTCAACAGGTTGAGTAAACGGAGACGTTTATAATACCTATACGCTTGACAATACGTCACAACTTAAGCCTGTCCTTCTATCATCTACTTAAGTTAAACGGTTTTCAAGTATACCTCACGTAATTTAAGTTGTAAAGTAAGACAAGCAATTGACTATACAGTCTGCTTCACGTTTCCATTTATTTCTATTGTACAAAAACAGATAAAGTTTTACGCAACACTGATACAAAAACTTGAGACATTTTTTTGAAAGTTTTTTGCATTTAAAAATAGTTTATTAAAAAAGAAACGTTGTGAAAGGAATTGTAATTATTCAAATATTTTTTATATCCAATCGATGGATTGTGTAATTAAAACATTTGTTACAACTTGTCGTTTTCTATTTTCAACACCGTTTTTCTCACAATTTATAGAATTAATAATATTAAGTACCGTTTTTGTTACAATTTGTAGAATTAATAATTTTGTTACGATTTGTAGACTTAACAATTTGTGTCATTTTTACACACAATTTCAATGAATTTTATATTCAATTATTTTAATTGCAAAATTCGTAGAATTAATAAATTTCTTACAATCAAGAAATATTGAAGAACAATTTTTATACCATTTGCCGAAATAACAATTTTTATGTCAACAAAAATCGTAATGGGAATGACTGAATCTGAGAAATTTATAGCTGTGATATATATATTTGTGGCCGCGGTTCGACATGATAATTTCCTTGTGAAAAATGTCAAAAAGACTTCACTACACAGAAATATCGTAGCACAGATGCAGTGTTGACCGCATTCGTCGTCTCCGAAGTGACGAATAATAAGCATTTTTTTTGTATTGTCGCTATTCAAGGAGTCGATGCTAAAGAGTTCCTAGGGTTGACGGTATATTTTGGCTTGGAAACCCGTTTACGAGGGAAAACACGACGGACTATGAATGAAGTAGAGTTTTCTGAATGGGAATCGATTTGTCGCCAAGTTAGTATCCAATACTATACCTGTCGACATTGTCGAGTCGTTCAAGCACGAGCATCAGTCCCAGTACCTTAAATAACGTTGTGGGACATGACAAAAATGGACCTCATCGTAGCGTTATAATGGGTCTTGGATCTCGTCGTTTTGTCCTCCTAAAGCTCCGCCTACGCACCATTCAAAAATCTCTCGAGCAGTTCACGAGCCACTATATACACACACACACACACAGCCACACACACACACACATATATGTATATATACTTGGTATTAGTGGTGACGATCATGAATGGACCGGATGTGGCTGCTGGCGCATTCATCGGTTAAGTGAGCAGCCAGAGAAACACGACACTCCATCGTATCGCGATCTACCAATCAATTGCTCGTTCTCACTTCAGGACAGGACCTTTTATTTCTATTTAAAGGACTATTTCATAGTCGTGAGCCGTGGTTCCAGTAGGCGCAATGTATGAATGCTTCACCGAGTGGCATTCGAAAGAAAAATAAAGCGAGATTGATAGGGATGATAATATTCCAAGGGGATTGAAGAAAGGTGCGAGGGAGAAATGATCGGGGCGGCCTTTTTTTTATCTCAAAAAAGGAAGAAGTGCGTAATTTTTATGGTGCGAGCGGAGAAAATGTAGTGATGAACGTCAGAACGTCAGAGAATGAAGGGAATGAAGAGAATTAGGTGTAAACGCACCAGGTGCAAGCGCACAATGCACCGTGAAAATGAATATAATATTTGTGTACATTTAACAAAAGTTTTTAATACATAAGTTACAAATTCTTATGGTGATAATTCTACTTAGAAACTTATAATCTGTAACAAAAACGTCGTCAACGATTTTTTTACTTTTTTTTTGCAAAGTTTCTATACAATTTATGCAGTGTACTAAACAGATCTTTTTTCTTCTTTTTTTGCTTCAGGTCGAATTCTATATGATATTCCTTGCAAGGTATGCCGGGATCACTCGTCGGGAAAGCACTACGGCATATTCGCCTGTGACGGTTGTGCGGGTTTCTTCAAAAGATCGATTCGCAGGAATAGACAGTACGTGTGCAAGGCCAAGTCCGAGGGTGGTTGCATGGTGGACAAGACTCATCGTAATCAGTGTAGAGCTTGTCGTCTCGCCAAGTGCATTCAGGCTGGCATGAACAAAGACGGTAAATTCAACAGTTTATTCCGTAATATTATGTTTTGCTACATAACGAAATTTAAAAATATATATTCCAATAGAATAACGAACATTTGAACTTATGCAATTAAAAAGGAATGGAATGTAATTTTGAAAAATCTAAATTTAATGAAGCTGACAAAAAAAATCAATATTTACTTTTAAATTACAGCCGTACAACATGAGCGAGGTCCTCGGAATTCGACACTGCGTAGACAGATGGCCCTCTACTTCAAAGAGCCGGAGATGATGGCGAATATGGGACCACCGCCGGCTGGAGTTCTCGATCTTGCGCTACCGAAACCACCGAGCGAACCGAGAGTCTCCGTCGCTGCACCGACTCCTCATCATCCGATGCCTTATCCAGTCTATTGCAGCAGCATGGGAATGTCCAAGGTGAGAACTTTTCCGTTTTCCACTCAATAAAAGCCTTTCTTAAGATTATCAAAACAATTATTATAGAATTGAAGTTATAGTAAAAAAAAATATAAATTTTGACTTGGCTGATAATGAAACAATTATTTTTTTAATTAAACAATATTTTAAAGACTTAAAATTACAAAGAAGGCATAATGCATCTACTAAAAGCATATTAATTTTCTCACATACAATTTTTCTTTATTAGTTAGCATTATCGAGTTTCCAATAATGAATACACCGTTTTTGTTTTACTAATTAAAACATCACTAAAACGACGTTTTTTCTCCCTTAAAGATCCCCGCAAACACATCTGGAATGCCAACAATTCCAATAATGCCATCAATAAGTGCGGAGTCGATCTGCGAACACGCAGCTCAGTTGCTGTTCCTGAACGTGCGTTGGGCGCGCGATCTAGCAGCGGGTACGGGCCTAACGATGGAGGATCAATTGACCCTTTTGGAAGCATCCTGGCGAGAGCTTTTCCTATTAGCAGCAGCACAAATGTTGCCGAGTCTCGATCCATCGACCCTGTTACCACCGAGCCCTCACAGTTTGCCATTGGCGGTTGAGGTTAACCGGTTTCGCGAGACCCTCGCGGGATTTCACGCGATGAATCTCGACCCGCACGAATTCGCTTGCATACGGGCAATCGTACTATTCAAAGCGGGTCTCGATTGCGAAGCAGTCCCAAGCAGTCGTAGCAGCAACGGTTCAGCTTCGCCTCCAGGCAATGGAAGTCGGCTTCGAGATCCTGGTTCAGTTGCGAGGCTCAGAGATGGCGCTCAACTCGCACTTGGACAGAGACTAGGTGGCGCTCCTTTCGGCGCGTTACGATTTGGTAAACTTTTATTGCTATTGCCAACTCTTCGCTCGGTTTCGGCTCATGCTATCGAGGAACTCTTCTTCAGAAGAACGATCGGCGCTATTCCCATCGAAAAAATCATTTGCGACATGTATAATCCGGCCTCGTCGAATTTAAATAACCGAAATAGACCTTTTCCTTTGTTCTAACTTTTCCCACTGCTTATTTCTCCACTCCTCTGTCGAGTATCGATTCACGTGATCAAGGAACTTTTCTTTAGATGAACGAACGGCGCGATTCCGATTGTAAAACATTATTGGTGACATTTTTAATGCAGCCTCGTCGAATTTAAACAATCTAAAAAGATCTTTTCCCTTGTTCTAACTTTACCCCAATCCTGTGCCAGGTTCTCGACTCACGTGCTAGCGGGACTTGCCTTTGAATGAACCATCGGCGCTATCCCGATTGAAAAAAACCGTTTGAAACGTTTTTAATCCGGCTTCGTCAAATAAAAATCATCGGAACGGAGATTTTCCTTTCTTCGAACTTTCCCACCACTTTTCCCCTCTCCGGTAACTGGGTTTGGACTCATTTGTCAAGTAACTCTTCTTTAGAAGAACGAACGACGCGATTTCGATCGACCAGATCATTTCGGACGATCGGAATCGCGCAGATCTTTTCCTTTGTTCTAACTTTCCGCTGCATTCCCCCGCTCCACTGGCGTTGCTTAGACGCACGCACACTAAGAGACGCGCATGCGCGTGGAGCTGGTAGGGGGAAGCTGTTGATTTCTACGAAAATAACTGTACAAACTCGAAGATGAAGAGATTGCAATAGATTACACTTACGTACCTTTAGCGTTTATTAAGCATAGGATGAAATAAGACACTGATGAATGAATGATATATTATAAAAAAATAAATAAAAAAAAAACGTATCAACAACTGTGATGCTTAACATATCACGAAGCGTCGAAGGCACCGCATGTTGGATGTGCGGGTATTCAAGTATTCGATATTTTTCTATTAATATATATAGTATATATAGATAAAATATATATATGTGGGTGTTTTAAGCGAAACGCGCGCACGAGGTGCGTGGTAAATATGCAATATTCTATAACACAGTTGTCGGGGCAATTGCAGTCGCGTCTACAAAAAAAAACAAAACAAAAAAAATATCGCAGGAATTCGAGCTTTACACATAAACTGAGAAAAGAAAACACTTGTTGATTTTATATAACATCCGACATGTGGCTCGACTGCGATACTTGTAAATATGTAAAGAGGGTTAAACATCTAAGCTAATTATAAAATATTATTATGAGGTTAAGCATAAAACATTATTATTAAATACTTAATGCTAAAAGAGAAGAGGCAATCCTGGTGGATTGTTATGTGTATATGGAGGCTTTAAAGTGTAAATAAAAGAAATGTTACTTGATTGAAAATGGTCTATGCTTTTTTATGTAATCCTGCTACTGTTTTTCTGTGATGAAAATAGAAGTAAAAAGAAAAGATTTTGGTGAAAATTACGAGGGAGGAAAAAATAATAAATCGGTAAAAGTTCGTGGATAGATTTGAAAGAAATCTTGCATTTTCGAAGTTGGTCTACTTTTTACGTAAATCTGCAACTGTTTTTCTATGATCAAAAAATATGGAAAAAAGTTATTTGGTGAAATTGCAAGGATAAAAAAAAGGGAGGATTCGTTAAACGCGGCGTCAAAGTGCAAATGAAGTAAATGTTACATGATTGAAATTAGGCATAGTTTTGACGTAAACTTGCAACTGTTTTCCTGAGATGAAAGTAGAAGGGAAAGAAAAATGAGAGATTTTAGTAAAAGTTGGTGGCCAGTTGGGTCTCTTTTCGAGGTTTTACCTGAAGCTCAGCGTGTCACAATGCCATAAATTTCATGGGCATTTCACGGTGATTTGCGGGGTAATCGCAGTACAATGGTGCACGGCTCTACTGTCCGTGTAAACTCGGATTCGACGGCATTCCGACTAACCGAGCGGTTAGGCCACCGTGTAATCACACCGGGTTCTCTCGCAGGTAAATAATCGCCTACAAAACTCTCTCCGATATTTTGCCACGAGGCGGTAAAGCACTCTTTTGCTTTGGAGAGTAAAAGTGAACACGCCTGTGGAAAAGAGACGCTTTGAGAAAAGAGAGCCGGCGAAGCTGCTTCGCGTCTTCATCATAGACTGATCTTTTGTCAACATTTGTCACGCTCTTTTGGAAAATCAGTTCTGTTATTTCTACCGATGATCCCGCTTCAATATATATACTCTACAATACATTTGTAGGGCTCAATATTCGATGCGAAAAAAAGACCAATTCTTCATTGAGATGGTACAGCGGCACAAATTTTTGTTGAGAATACAAAATCGTGGAGGGTTAAGTAGTATGTCAAAGCTGAAGAAAAACGATCATTAGTGTCAGGATTTTTTTTTAAAGATCTTCATTTATCTTGTGAAACTGTAACTATTATTTTTTATAGTAGTTTCGAGATAATAGGATTATAACCGTCATATATGAGGTAAAACACGTCAAGTCGGTCACCCCAATTTTTCATGTCAAAAAAATGTCCTCAAATTTATTGAAGATGTTGGTCTGGTTGAATTTAAAAACGTAGGAATTTTTTCAAATTTTTGATTGTATATTCCAGCTATTAAAAATTTCACAAAAATAATCATTGTTTATTTTTTAACGCCAATACTGCGGCTCACACAAAAAAAAATCATAACATCAAATTTTTTATTTTCAGGGTACTTTCCAACAACATTTTTTGTAAAATTCACCGATTTTACTTTATGCTATTTTTCAATTAAATAAAGTTGCCACTTTTTTCCCTCCGAAACGGCATTTCCGATTTAGCTGAAATTTTCACGTTTTGTTTTTTGAAATATCTTGTTGAGGTGGCATCGACGCCGTAACATGTGTCACACGCACTCACATACATCCGGACATTTTTTCTAAATGTAATTTCTCGACGTTTTGGAACATTCTGAACATGTTTATATGAAAATCTCGAAAAATGAAATTTCACGTGAACAAAGCTTCTTGCGGAAGCAAAAAAGGTTGCAACGTAGAACTTTGCACATTATTTTCTCGTTAATTTCGATTTTCCACAAAGCTACCTCTATGAGAAAGCTTATTTATCAATTTTGACTTCCTCATGGAGGAAGCTTTGTGTAACATTTGTGAGTTATAACGAAACGTAATTTTTTTTGCAAATTCAATCTCACGTAAAATTCCAACTATTTTATCGATCACCACCAAATTTGGTACGTAGTAGGGCTTAATATTGTTTTTCATCTGTGGAAATTTCAGTTCATTTCGTGACTTTTGACGTGAGTTACAGCATAATGGAATTTTTTCGAAAAATTCAGAATCTCGTAAAAACGGAATCTATTCGTCGACTCATTCCAAATTCAATAGTGATCCTCATTTAACATTGCTTCAATGTACAAAAATATTTAGCTCGACAGCTACAAATTTGCGAAAACTAAAGAACATACATAATTTTCTCTAAAAATTCAAAATTGAATAAACAATAATCTTATGTTTGAGTTTTTTTGAAAATGGTTACAAACAAAGGTCTGTCCCACGTGTGTGCCAAATTTCAGCTCCATTGATAAAGCCGTTCTTTAGGTATCTTTGGATAACTTTGAAAGGTAACTTTGAATGTTGCATGCCGGACACACACACACACACACACACACATACATTCTTTGTAAACCATTTTTCTCGACGTTTTGGACCATTCTGGGTGACCTGACATGAAAATATCGAAAAAAATATTTTCTCGAAAACAAAGCTTCCTCTATGAGGAAGCAAAAATTATATATTGTATTACAAATGCTCTCTTAAAATACATATCCGATATCAAGCAGCACAGATTATTTTTTAAAAGTAAGGGAGGCTTTTTTTTAGCAGTGGAGATTTATTGGCTTAGAAACTGAAATATCAAGATGAAGCATCTGAATATTAAAAACATTTCTGAATAAAGAATTTTTATTTAAATCTCAATGTTAATTCGATTATGTACATTTGCAAAATGTCAGAATGGCACGCTTGTATTGAATAGTTAAATAAATGTATTTATCTATTTCTCAAAGTATATTGACGCATTATGTTCATAAAATCAGAATCCGATCTGAGATTACAGATTGTACATTTTTGTAAATTACAATTTAATATTATAAGATGTGATAACAACTTTTTACAAATTAATAAAATCTAATGTTTCCTTTTTCTGCGAAGATTTTCTTTTTGTTTTTTTTATGCTTAACAAACTTATTCTAGCAGGAAAAATCTATAATTTCTTATGATAAAACTTACATCATAACTGCGAAAGTAAAATCAGCGTGACAAAAGTAAAATTAGCGGGGAAAAAGTAATAAAATTAATTTTAAAAAATTTTAAAACAATTTTTTTACAATATTATTGGTTGTATAATAAATACAGAATCAAAAAGTGGCCACGGTCGAGAGTGGAATAAAATACTATATGCAACACGAGACGAAAGTAGATTTTTCCCTCGGCTGATTACTGCCCTCAGGAAAAATCTTCTCCTTCGGGCAGTAATTCCACCCGCGGGAGAAATCTGCTACTTTCGCCCCTTGTTGCATAATGTACTCTTTTTCCGGGGGCTTTTTTATCCGAGAGAGGTTTTTCCAGGAGACTTTTTTCCGGGTAAGCTATTTCCATCAAATTATGTCTTAGAGATTCGTATTAATTTGTTTTAGAATCATGTACTTTCTACAAGAAATTCCGAGTTACTTTGTCACAATTACTTTTAAAAATTCGTTAACATATCGACCGAATTGTGGAAAGTTATTTTGTTCTCTTTTTAATTGTAGTCTTCACTGCAAATTACAACACTGTAATGCCCCTCGAATTTTTATTTTCCATCAAAGATGTTGTAGAATTCGTAGTTTTCTATATAATAATTTTCCTTTCTATAATAATTGCCATAAACTTTCACCTATGTTCAACAGATTTATAGAATTTTCAAAATTGCCGTAGAAAATAGTAGCTTCTAAAATAATATATAACAACAGAATACCCCAAACCATCTATAATTTTTATTGACTTTGGCAGTCAACATAGAAAGTTAAAATTTTTTAAATAAATAGATAAAGTTTATATGAAAAAGTACAACTAACACAAATTTACGCAAATTTTGTACAAAAGCGACTACAGATTTTAACGAAATTTATGAGCTCTAAAAGTCGCATACTTTGCTGTAGAAATAAGTTATTTCTTGTTAATCTAGCATAGTGAGTTGTAGATACCCTTTCGACAAGGTGTTGCTTGCAAAATGAGCAGAAGCAACAATCGCAGTTGTTTGTGGATACAAAAAATATAGTCAATTATGCAAAATAATTTCTTTTTTACTGCAGCTTGAAATCAGGTAAATTGCGTAATATTTTATTGGGTGAAAAAGTATTCTCACGAAATTCCTGTAGCGGAGGTTTTTTTATACTCGTTGAGCGTCGATATCAAGTGATGCGGGACGTCAGAATGTAGTCTGTGATGTGTATGTGTGGAGATTACAACTCGGTGCCTCGCCTCGCGCGTTGTAATGCCTTAAGTGACTCTCATAATCCGCATGACTGAGTTTTTGAATGTTTCCACTCGTGCTCGAAGCGTCACGCTGATCCAATGTGCCTCGACTCCCCTCGATTTTCTCCGCATGGTTATGTTAACGTGTGTTTACAGCAAATACACATTATCGGCTGTATCTTTGATTCAACCAGTGAGATTGATGTCGTCATATTTAACAGAGCTGTGATTTAAGGAAATTTGTCAAACTGAAAAGGGCGTGCAACACTTTGTGGGTGTAAGAGGACAATGTCTCGGCGCCAGTCACAGGGCTTCTATACTTGCTGCCCAAGATTATTTACCTCGGCGTCTCAGAGACCCCTGTGGCTACTGCTCTGCGTGGACACCCGGACCAAGTCTTTAACACACCGGCTCAAGGATTTACCATTCGAGGCATTATGCACTGACAAATTACTCAGGTAAACAGTCCGCCCAAATGTATCCGGCGTACCCATAACGTACGTGGGCGGTGCGGCTGCTGTATTGGCACAGAGCAAACTAGGAAAAACTCCGAGCTTGAAATCTTGTCCACAGATGGTACGCAAAGGAGGTAAATATTTTCGAAAACATGAATTTAGTAAAAATGTTACGCTAGACAGATCGCGATTATATCATCAGGAAAGACGTGGCTGAAAAATGTATTCATAATTTTGCCTTCTCACAGAGGAAGCATTGTTTTCATGCATTTCTTTTCGAGATTATCATGTCAGTGTATTTTGAAAAGCTGACAATTACATTGTCATAGTGCTTCCTCTCTTTTATTTGCCATAGACTACCTTCTCTTCGTGTAGACGTATACGTTTATCACATTTGACTTTCTCAAGAAGCTTTGTTTTGTGATTAGTTACTTTTCAATTGTTTATTTTTAAGTAAACATGTCATCAATGCTATGCCAGTATAAGAAAAGAAGTGTTATAAATTTTAGTTTGATATCTCAAGCGGTTTTCAAATTATGGAGGTCAATTGATATGAATTGATGAGAATCCCAAAAACTCAAAATCTCTGTTAAGTTGAACACTTCCACTGATTTTCCTTTAATACAATACCAGTCTGTATAGTTAATACCAAATTATATTGAACCTATCTTTAGTTATGAAGAACTATTTAGGTAAATCGTCGAATTTTTACGAAATCTAGAACGATCACGCCATTTTTACGAAAAATTAAAAATTCTATAAAATCTGTATATATGGATAGATTTTGCTAAAAATACTTGCGTGCCAAATTTGAGCTCGATCAATCGTGCCGTTCGTGAGTTATGGACGATTGAATTTTCTGGCACTCGCACACGCACACTGCGGCTTTATTTTTACTGTCTTCCGTGCAGCAATTTGCGCGCCAACTAGTGCATAAATGAGCGGTCATCCATCACTGTACTGGCTGGTACTTCCCGAAAAGTGGTACTTGACGAAAGCATAAAAACACGAGGAATAAGAAAAAGACCGGCGAAGCCGATCGCAAAACCGATCGCGGTGTGTGGCATAAAATTCATAATCGGATAAAATCCAAACACTTACGTTTTAATTCTTTTATAAATTATTACAATGGTCGGCTTTATGAGAGCTTTCTAAACTAGAATTGGTTAAAACAGAAAAAATTAAAATTTCTACAAAATCCGAAGCCCTTTACCGATCGTCACCAAATTTGGGACGTAGCAACGCTGAACACTATTTTTCGTCTGTACAAAAATTAAGTAGATTTGGTGATATTTCACGTGACTTAGCAAAAACGTACATTTTCCAAAGAATTTGAAACCCCATAAAATCCGAACCCATTTATAGATTCATCCTAAATTCAATACCAATCATCCTTTAACTTAGCTTTATTTGCAAAAAAAATCATTTACTCAATAGTTGAAAATTTGCGGCAACTAGAGCGCGCACGAACATTTTTCAAAAACTGAAAAGTTGATTGATATTTTAATATAGATTTATTTATTTATTTATTTATTTATTTATTTACGGTACGGGACCTTTGACATAATAAGAGTTAATAATATTCCAAAAAGATTATAGATACAGTAACCTTATATAAAAATTATATATATCACATGAATTAACATATTTAGATATGTTTACATTTTTTTGAAAATTCTCACGAGAATAAAGCTTGCTCGATGAGGAAACTAATATGAAACCGTCGAAAAAACATCTGAGCGTCTTTTAGTTGGAACAAACCACAGAAAGCATTCGTGTTAAGTAGGCGTAAAAAAAATCGTATCTCCGCAAGAAAGCAAAAAATCGAGCGAGAGCGTCAATTAATGGTATCGTGATTTAATGAATCTCTCGAGAGTTTATGTGAGAGTCCCGTATGTTACTTATTCTGCATTCTAAATCTGGCAACAGCCAACAATGTTCCTGTTCCACTTAACGAACTCATCGAATGAGAAGCCTATAACGCTTGTGCTCTTGAAGCAACAATAATACTGTTGCGTTTCCGGACGAGTGCATAATAATCCTGTTTCGAACTTTGGCTCACTCAAATACCACCTCACCCCTTTTTTCCGCGCGATATCGCTGCGGACTAACTCAGACCTCTCTCGCTCTCCACTCGTTGTTTTTTTCGGCCTGCGGTCACCAGTGACGTCCATTGTCGAAACGATAATTACTCTGGGCTCTCGATAGTCGCGTTGAATTCCTTCGCTTAAAATAATAGAGTGACGAAAAATGAGACGGCTGCCCGGTCACACTCGATGTTACAGTCTACTGTATTATAATAATAAACGAGAGCGAGAGAAAGGAAGAGAATCCTGGCGAGTCCTCGACAAGTGGTTCCCACCAAGGGCTGTGCGGATGTTACATACTCTTGCACCTTGCCGCGATCGACCCTCAAGCGGATCCAATGAGCAAAGAAGCACGACACAGCGAGAGAGAGACCGAGCGATACATCATGTATATTGGAGAGGTCACCGGGGTCATTTGAATCGTGGTCAAGTTCGGATCTTTATCACGGAAATTAAATTATAATCACGGATCGAGTTTTTGTCATCGAAATTGAGGTATAATCTGTCAATGGATTTTTTAATATTTTACATTTAACTGTTGCTTCCTCAGAAAGAAAGCTTTGATTTCGTGACATTTTTTTTCAAAAATTTCATGTTAGCATGCTGAGAATGGTCCAAAACGTTGAGAAAAGTGGTTTCGAAAAAATCTCCGTGCGTGCGTGCGAGCGCGCGCGTGAGTACGTGTGTGCGTGTGTATGTATTCATGCTCCAGGCGCAGAAAATTCAATTGTCTATAACTCACAAACGGCACGATGGATCGAGTTCAAATTTGGCACGTAAGTACAGTAGTAACTCCTCTTTAATTGGTGTGATTTTTAACAAAATGTATCTACTTGATGTAAGCTTTTTGGAGCAACGTGCAAAGTTCTACTTTGTAATAGTCATATATAATGTATAAGTGTAAATGTGATCTCTTACGCTTGCATATCATGAGATTAGTGTGTAGCAGTCGACGCGTGTTTTTGTGGGAAATTACATTGGAATTTATGACCCGGCGGCGGGATGGGGGGACGGAGTCATTATACAAATTTACTTTCGTTTTTTGAGGTTCCTTCGGTTCTTTAGGTTCTTTTACGTTCTTTTATCTTCATTTTTTTTGTAGCTACTTGGAACAATTTAAGCCGGGATCAGCTGCTGCGAGATCACTTTTTTAGGCGGTCAGCTTTTTATGGAATCAGTTGTCACGGGATAAGTTGTCCGGGATCGGATACCGGGGAACACCTTTCCATCCCCATCACTCCCTACCCGCGCTTCGCAAATAAGCTAACCTAACTATTTCAATGCGTCCGCAGTCGATTTAATTACATTGTAGTTGACTATCATATAACAATGTTTATGATTAAATTTGACGCGAACTGTCACAGGGATTGAAATTTCATATCATCTTGAAATTATTGGGGAAAAAATGCTCTACGCCTGATCCTTACTACGCAACGTCCCCAGAGCAATTGAGAAGGAGAATCTCATACACGCTATACGCTAAACGGGTATCTCTCCGTGTATCTTCCTCTGTTTCAGCGAATACCCTCTCGGGTTTCTATGACCGAAATGTCGGTTGGAATATTGATTTCCAATTTCCTTATACATTGAACCCTATACGGAGAGAAAAAACTGGCAATGACACACATAAATGTTTGGGCATTATCCACAGACAGTTCAGTAAATGAAAGCCAAATCGGAAGTTTGGGATTGTTTCCTATGCTGTTGATGGAAACGAAATAATTGGCCAATCTATACAGACGTGAGTTCTCGCAATACTGTCTGGGGCTCAGCCACAGAACCATTCTTCGACTGTCGTGTGCTATGCTACGCACTATGTAGCCACGTACTATAGACGTATAGTTTTCGCAATTAGAATATATGGGACTAGGAATAACAATGAATATAACTATCATTAGTTTTTGAGACCATACAATTTATTTCCGTATTATATCCAATTTTTATTTATACAATGAAAACCATTACTTATTTTATTAAGGTAAGTGATGGTTGCGGAAGCCAAGTCACTACGAAATAGTAATTTCGTTTCGAAACTTGTGTGATATCCCAGACTTTGAATGCCTGGGCGTGCGCGTCGAAGTAACATTCGCTTATCTGTGCGGTTAATATTACGAAATCACTTTTGTCGCCTACTATCTCACAAACTACATGAAATAATGGGCCTTCTTGTCTCGGCCAAGAGTCATAGAACGCAGTTTCTGATCATTTTCGTCCTAAATATTTGATCCATTTCACCGCGTTCCATTGTCCTTCCAACGGAAATGTTGCGCGTCGTTGATCAAGCCAAGGTTCAAACGATGTTGCTGTAATCGGGGTTAAAGGACTTACTTCGCAATCTGCATCTGAAGTTCTCTTCCGATTAAGAATCGGTGACTTAGGCGCAGCTGTTCTCGTAGAGCTATAGTGTGGCATACATTGAGACGACTAATTGCACTTTTCACTATTTTCTTGCCGTCCCTATGCTTGCTTTCGTAACGCATCGAAGAAATTTTCCAAAGTTCGCAGCACCGCAGTATCTCACGAGCGACTGGCGATTTTTTCTTCTTCTACGGTAATGGCGCATCAATCGAAAATCGCCGTAGTCTATCGGCTGGGAGCCCGCGCGAAATCGTCTAGGGCTCAGCCATCAACTGCTGGAACCCACAAACAAACCGTCGGCGGTGCGGCGCCGTACAGAGTCTGGCGCAGTTCGAATCCTGTGACCCCAAAACTAAACCCAAACATTTAAGAAACACCTCCAGAAATGAAGGTGTTTCCTATTTACTGAGTAGCTGTTTTCACTATAACTCGCATGTGGCAATAAACTGCGACATTTGTATAAGCTGCAAGTAAATTTTGAATTGTCTATAAAAAATCATCTTGATATATTTTGTATGCGTCGGCCGATAAATTCCAAAATTTGTGTACGCGAATTATGGCAATAATTCATATTCTCGTCTGTAATACAGCAAGATACGCATTCTAACGCTCCACAAACGTTTAGGCCTGAATCGCAGTATTCCAACATATCTTTCGTTTACTAAATAAATTTGGTGGAGAACCCCAAATTTTTCTATCCGTGTAAAGCGAATATAGCTTGAAAGTCATTTTTTTTTTGTAAATCATGCATAATAATTTTTAAAAACATTTTCAAAGGATTTTGTAAGTAGAAATAATTCCAACTAGCCCCGGACACCAGCATCTATTTTTTTTACTGCTTATGGATCGATGAAAGGAAGAAAAAAAAATCGCCCGAGAGAGAGTTACAGTAACAAAACGGGAGCGCTATCGATGGGCCGTGGGGCCCACAATGGGGTTCTCCGATGTAATTGCACCTCGGCAACAAAGGATCCTCGACTATGTTACATCGATTCGACGCCCCGATTCCAGCGCTGTCGACGCCAGCACACCATAACATACCATAAATATGTAGTATGCTCTTTACTATATATGTATATACACACATGGGCGAGAATACACGTATATGCTAGTCGTATAGTCGGGTTACGGGGGACTCTTGAGTGGTCACTTCAGAATCGGCGTATTGTCGTCTTTGTTTTGAGGTAACAAAACAGAAAAAGTGCTCCATACGCGGCTGGCATTGTAGTCAATTAGCGGGGCACGGGAGGTCTCCGCCTCTCTCTCTCTTCTTCTTCCATCATCAAACCATAATGTTTTATAAGTATATATTACAAGAACACATGGGTATTATGAATGTAACAAGTATGCCGAGGCATCTAATGTAAGGATTAAGCACTGCGGACTCATGTTGCTTATGATATATAAAGATTTATGACCGCGTGCAATCAATTTTTATGTCAGATATGTATACTTTCATAGTCTTGAAAAATAATATATATATATATTTTTTTTAGTAAATTCTAACAGATTTCAAAGAAAATTACTAAACATTTGATTGAGAGCAAGAAAAAGTTGTCTACAAACATTGATTGAAAAACTCTATAAGAAAGTAGAAACATTTTGTATTTGTGGCTTTTTCAAATTAATTTTAATGACATTTTTGTTGTTTTTCAGTACATTTTTCGATATCGAACAGAAAATGACTCTCTATTTTATCAAAAATAAAAAGAAAAAATATATGTATATATAATGGTGTCTTTCAAATGAATCTTTACGAAATTTTCTTGTTGTTTTCAACAAAATGTGTCATTAGTAGAATTTTAGACTCTTTTTTCCCGTTTTCCAGCGCACACCCTCTCGGGTTTCCGCGACCCTTCCAACCCTTCCTCCTATAACTCCCTACCCGACTTCGCTAACCTAAGTTCCGATGCGTCCGCAGCCGACTTAGCTACACTGTACCGCATTTGTCGTGAGCACAAGGAAACTGCGGAAAACCTGTGCCGGTACAGACGGCGTTATATTTCTCTGATTCTTGGGAACATACACGAAAGTAACAATTACTACTTAAGTGTAGTTACTTAAGTGTAAACACCAAAGACTCAGAAAAAATGCCTCCCGCTCACTTGTTGATGTGCCAGTCGATCCACGGCTAAGCGGTCACCCATCCAAGTGTTGGCAGCACGAAATGCTGCTAAACTCAGGGGACCGCCGAAGCCGCGCACCGACCGCACTACCATCAGTGTCGGTCATGTGTCATTAGTATTTAATGTTAATTTTGTAGATTAGTGTGGTATATTTTTATAGCCTTATGTCCAAAGTAATTTTTTTAGCAAACTTTACCACATATTAGAGAGAAAATTAATAAAAATTTCATTAAAAACAAAAAAAAAGACGTCTACAAAGATTCGTTGAAAAATTTTATAAGATTAGAAAGAAATACATAATATCATTGTGTATTAATAGATATTTCAAATTAATCATCGAATCTTTTTGTTTCCTCATGGCGGAAGCTTTACTCACATAAAAAATTTTTTACGAGACTTGCGTGCGTGCGTGAGTGCATACCTTTGTACCCAATCGAAATATGATGCAACGATGTTTGTATCGATGATTCATAGTCGTATTTGAAGTGGCTTTATTTCTTGATGACTCAAATTTCTATAAAAGCAAGATTTTTAAATGTATTCAACAAGGATGCAAAGTAGAACTTTGCACATTGCTTCCTCATTAATTTTCATTTTTCACAAAGCTTCTCTATGAGGAACCCAAAATTTACAAATAAACTTGCTCATGAGGAAGCAATGTGAAAAGTTCTACTTTGCATCCTTGTTTTTGATTAAAAATGTAATTAATATTCAATATCAATTTCGGTATCAGGGCCACAAATTTGTATAGTATTATTTTATTAAAGTAATCATTTTTCTAAGAAACTCTGCCGCGTTAAAGGATAAAGGATAAATAAAAAGATGGCTTTTTTTTAAACAAAATACAATAACGTCGACATTGTTTTGTTTTTTGCGCCACAACTTTTGTAATTTATGATATGTCAGGCTGAAATTTGGAACCCAAACGAACTTACAGTGAACCGTGATTGGTGCCAAGTTTGGTGAGAATCGATAGAGTGGTTCAAATTTGATTGCAATTTTAATTTTTTTTTTAAATGCCCGTAAACATTTCTACTTTTCTAAATTCTGAGATCACCGGGTGCAATTTACCACGTGATTTCACAATTATTGAGTATCGAAGATGAATTTATTTTGAGCAACGGTCGCTATGTTGATAAATTTCGATTTCATTCCAAAAAAGCAAAACATTGCTGTCGCGAAAAAAAAAATTTTGATTTTTTGGGCAGATTTCAATCAAATTTGGCACACATATGGATTCTCCGAGAACTAGGTCTGGGTGTAAATTTTACGCAAATCGGTCGAGCGGTTCAAATTTTATATCGTATTTTTAACTTTTGAAAAATGTTGTTCGAGCATTCACTCGCGCAAATTGCGAGATATCGGACTTAAATTTGTTTTACTTCTGGATCATGATAAAACAAGGTTTTAATTTAAATTTGGCACAAATCGGCCGAGTAGTTCGAATTTTATAACATTTCTTTTTTTTTTTTAAATCTCGTTTGCGCACTAGCAGTCTTTTAGTCAAGCACTAGCTTGACTAAAAGACCAAGAAAATATAAAAGCAATTTGCAAGGTTCTACTTTGTAGGCTTTTTAAATATACAAGAACCATGCTAATAATTTGTCTACGAGTTCGATATAGCACGTCAAATTAAAAATCTTGGTGTCGAGTTGGTATCGCGACTGCTGAGCGTTCATAGCTTACGAAATATTTCCGAAGTGTAGGGACATGGAAAAAATATGTTCTATTAAACTATTGCAGTACATTTTTTAAATAATATTTCAAAAATATACTCAAAATTACTAAGAGACTAAAAAAAATATTAAACAATATTTCATATGAAATATTACGATAAAACATTTTTTTTAATGTCGTAGCAATATTCTTACTCTTTCGGTAAATTGGAAGTATCTAAAAAAATGTCTGCTAGATGGCGAAGAGTCGGAGCGCTTCTCGCACGCGAATCATTAACTCAAACGGTATAAAATAAAAAAGCTAAATAAAAAAGTGAGTTCAACTACACATTAGAAAAATACTATTCAAAGGTGTCTATACCTTTTCTTATCGAAAGTAGGAGAATGTTTTCTAAATTATTTATTTTAAATCGATATGGAAACATATTTCTGAAACATATAAATGGAAGAGATCACGCCCACACAAATATGTTCAAATATTTGTCAAACATTTTCAATATTTCAGGAAAATATTTTCATAATGTGAGTTAATTTCTAAAGCTCATTTAGTCTAACAACAACTGAGTCAAATTTATATACAACCCCGTTGTTATAACAGAGTTACAATAATTTAATTTTCTCTGCACAACATTCCATCCTGAAAAAAAATGTCTACAAATCTTCTCATACCTTTGACATTTAAAATATTCCGCAAACTACGTTTCCTTTATTATATCACGTTTCTTAAGTCAGTGTGGCCAACATAACGGTAGCAATTCAGAAATCCTGAAGAACCCTCACGCGGTTGCTTTCGCCTTGGTGAATATTTGCACGTGCGACGGAGCCTCGTGTTAGGAATTTAATAAAGCAAAGGCCGAGCCACGGCTGAGGTGGGCGAGCGCGCGTTGTTCTGCCTTGCTCTCGCGTTTGTCAAGAGCGAAAGATATAGTGAAGCTTTTGGGTTGAGAGAAAATGAAGGGATGAAGTGAGCGAAAAACGATGAGCGATATATAAACGCCGGGGTGTCGGTGGGGTGCCCACTCGACCTCACCCCGAGGGGGGTCGCCACTGCCTCTGGCGCTCACTGTGCTAAAGAGAGCCAACAGGAGCCGAAGCAGAAGCACCCTATATCGAGTTTTAGGTTAGACTGCTACCGTCAAATGCCCCCCCCCCCCCTCCCCTCTCATTGTTGCGTCCCGTTGATGCATCTATTATGTCTCTACGTTGATGGGAACAGATTATGTTGGTCGCTGTCATTGAGGGGTTCATCACTGCTGGCGTGACACTGATGCCTGCGCCTCTAGTGGATGTATTATGGTAGCACGGGGAGGCACAGAGAAAGGGCGGCGTACGAAGACGGGACGTAGGGAATTTATACAGCTAGAAAATTGAAGTATGCTATGCATTGTCCGAATAAATTATTAGTGGGTAGATATCATATGTACGCGTGTGCCTACCGAGCACCGAAATGTCATTTCGGCCTTAGCATGTACCAAATAAGTTGGTAAGATATTGACCGATTTAAAAAAAAAATGTCGATGGTGAGTTTGTGAGAATGTTTTCGGTCGTGTGAAGATTAAATTTAAAAAAATGCTTTTTACGTTTCAACTCCTTTCGGAGTCTTCTTCTCGAAATGTTAATTAATTATTTGATTTTAATCCCGTCAGAAACACGAAAAATTTTAATACGTTTATTTCGTGATAGAGTTGGTTCCAATCGGTGGAACGAAGTATAACACACCAATTAAAGGCGCAAAATAAAATAGGTAATCAAATATTGTTAAATGAAATATATTTGTAAAATGTACACCTCGGTTATGCTTCCCTGTTGGTCTAGTTGAAGAAAAAACGTAGGAATTTTTTCAGATTTTTTTATTGCATATTCCAGCCATTGAAAATCACTGAAAATAACCATTGTTTATTTTTTAACGCCAATACTACGGCTCGTAAAAGAAATCATAAGAACATGAAATTTTGGATTTTCCGCGAACTTTCCAACAACATTTTTCGTAAAATTCTCCGATTTCATTTTATGGTATTTTTCAATTAAATAAAGTTGCCACTTTTTTCTCCTCCGAAACGGCATTTCTGATTTAGTTGAAATTTTCATATTTAGTTCGTTGAAATGCCTAGAATCGTAGAAAAAATTGGTGAGATCGGCGGCAATTTCGCACGAGAGTTACAGCTCTTCGAACGATCAAACATCGCGTTACTCTAATAAAAAAAACAAGAATTGCATAATAAAAAAATATAATGCGGGCTTCAGAATATTTTCCATAGATATTCTCAGCCCTCCTGAACGCAGGGAGCAATTACACATTAGATTACTACGATATTCCGTCGTTCGAAGAGCTGTAACTCTGGGGCGAAATTGCCGCCCATCTCGCCAATTTTTTCTGCAATTCCAGATATTTCAAAAAACAAAATTTGAAAATTTTTACTAAATCGGAAATGCTGTTTCGGAGGGAGAAAAGTAGCAACTTTATTTAATTAAAAAATAGTATAAAATAAAATTGGGGAATTTTACAAAAAAATCTTGTTGGAAAGTACGCTGAAAATCCAAAATTTGATGTTATGATTTTTCTTTGTGAACCGTAGTATTCGCGTTAAAAAATACATAATGATTATTTTCAGAAACTTTTAATAGCTGGAATATGCAATAAAAAATCTGAAAAAATTCCTAAGTTTTTACTTCAACCAGACCAACATCCTGATTAAATTTGAGGCCGTGTTGTTGACATGAAAAATAGGCGTGGCCGAGTTGACGTGTTTTGCCTCGTATATACCTTCATATTTTCCTTCGCATATTTGTAAAATATAGGATGATCATGGCAATGAAAGGACGGTTAAAATCATCAAACCTCCCCGATTACGTCTAAATTATCAACTACTGCTATACTAGATTCGTATTGATAGAAACTGAGTTAGCTTTTCGATACACTTTATATTGACACAGTTAAAAAAAAAAACATGCAGAAAACCCAATGAATGAACATTGGACATTCCTACCAACGAATAGCCGTTTCCAGCCCTATGAATGGACGCAATTTTGCAAATGAATAAACAGGAGTATTGTCAATGAATGGACGACAAAAAGTAGTGAAACTTATTTCGTTTATCAATGACAAAAACTTTCCATCATACTGTGTAATATTACTAATAATACAATGTGTCTAATACATACATTCAATTTTTACTGGAGCGTGTTACGCTTCTCGTATAAAGTTGCACCTCCAATTTTATAGCAATTTAATAGTACATTTCAATACTAGGGAGAAAAGAGTTTTTCTCTCGAGTGATGAAGGAAATTTTTCAGTCCGACGTCGAAAAAATGTGTGTTCGCAAGCGGCAGCTTGCGAAAAGTGCACTTTTCTGCACGCAGAATTAAAAACTTTTTTCTTCGCTTATTTAAAATTTCGCAACTTTATTCCTCTTGCTTTGCTGCTTTTTCTATTGTTCTCGAGATCTTCAGCGGAATCTCAAGCTACTTATAAAATAAAGATAGAAATAAAAATCAAACAAAATTATATAGGTGGGATGGGACATTAGTGTATCGAAATTTGTTAGTAATCAATGACGATATACTTTTCCACCTTATAAAAGGCTTAGTGACATGAAAATTATGGGAACGGAATGATGCATATAAAATCGTGTGACTTGATAGCGACAGCCAAGTGATTTTCGTTTTTCGATCCCTCTGTGCTTCGCTTCCACGTAGCACGATACGACTCCTCTTATCACCCAATTCGTCGATAAAGGGTCGATACGTCGATTCGTCGTGGCGCTGTTAATGTCAGCGTCACTTTGATGAACGATCGAATATGGTAATTTCGGTGCGCTACTCGTTCTCGTGTCGATAGCTCACGGCGCCGTTTTTTACGATTTTCGAGTCCTACTTTCTTTTTAGAGTTGCAACAAATGTCCTTCTCGACTCATAGTTGGAAATTTGAATATCACAAAAAGTACTCGAGGTGTTGGTACGGGGTTCTAACGTCGAGGATACAGAATTTCCGATTTCCAGTCACATGGCATGGCCCTTGTATAAGCATAGGACTACCGCTATGAAATACCCATTTCCCGCATCTACGAACGAATCTCCTTAAGCTCTGGAAGCCATCTATCTCGATCAGATATAGGACCTAAGATTACACGACCTAACTTTGTAGAAATGAAGTTGGATTTGAGAGAATCTGAGCCCAAAAGGTACAAGAAAGAGTGAGAGGGTATTAGGTCTTATTAAGACAGGTGTTGCACCTGTATATTCGAATGACGTGTACGCCTCAGTAACAGGTTTGCATGCTCGGGCTTCCTTCCTGCCAATTAGAACAATTAAAGTCAGTATTATCGGGAAACAGATTACCGCGTGCCCCAAAAGTTTATCCCAAGTAGTCCGCACACAATTCTCTTGGTCATTCAATCCATTCGTCCTGGCTTTTGCCTGAATCTCGTGATTTTTCATGCCCCAATGGCCCACAGTGCCTCTCGTATATAAGTAGAAGACGAAAGCTGATAATCCGAAAGAGACAATATCCAGTGGTCAGATAAATATAATCCATGATGATCGACACCTTGCAACGCGATCGATATTCGCTTGTGAAGACGTTTAGCTAATACCGAGGCCTAGATCCACAGAGGATGATCGACTAAATGCAGAAAGGACGTGCTTAGCTTCCGCTCAGTCGAGACTACGACGAAGTGCGTCAGGTGAGCCTGATGCTGGCTTAACCCTTGCCAAGGCGCATTGAGAATGACCTCACTCTGTACTCTGAATGGTACTTCAGTTCTGTAATACAAATCGGCTTCCTACCTTCTAGACTGCTTCCTTCGTTAACACGAAACCTATTAGCTCATTAATAACGACTGATACGGTTTAAAAACTAGATCAGTCACTAAACTTTGTACATCAGCACCTTCCAATGATATTCTTATCCGTTCATCAAACTATCATTTACACGTGGTTCGAAAATCGTATGACAGAGGAATTATTTACTTACAAAGTGAATCCAAACGATGACCTTTTAAGCCTAAAAACTTCACGATTTCTTGTATCTTCAAAATTAAAGTACAATTGTGAATAGAAATATGTCATACTTGGCGTCGAGACGCTATCGTGTCTCTTGAAAAAATCAGAGCACGTTGCCGATTTTTACAAAATCAAGTAAAGAGAGAAAAAATGTTTTTTTCATGAAAACAAAAGTTTGGAGATGCAAAAAAAATAATAAAACACTAGAATTTGAAGTATCAACAGATATGAAAATGGAATTAGGTAGTTTCATAAAAGCAATTGCCTCGCCTATTTTATATGCCGAGCGATAAACATCGGATCGTAAGTTACTGGTTTAGCGACGCATGAGTAAAGTACACAAGGAAGGATATATTTTTTTTAAAAACCAGTATGTCACATATATTAGTATGTGTGTGAAACCCATGAGGATTGAAAGAAGAACGCGCGGTGCGCCTCTCGTCTTACAATGGCTGACTCCGTAAGGCAAAAATCAGAAAGTTAGGGACCGCTTGCTCGCGTCTAGCGAGGGTTCATTCTCTGCTGTCCTGTCCTCGGGGGTTGGGGAAGGGAAGCCTCCGCGAGAGAGCCTCGCCAGCATCAACGAGTCCTGTGGGATGAGCATATGCAGCTGTCATCCAGAGCAAGCACTGATTGGCCGTCAACGAGTGTCGGCCATGCTGAATTTTTCCGGTCTAGCTTCTTTCCACAATAGGGATGATGTGCAATCTTCCTGTACATAGTCTTCTAAATAGAAGGGTCGATGTCTCACATATACTTTCTGCACATTTAATGCAACAACCAAATGAATCCTATAAACGACTTACTTTCTTTAATCTCCATTTCCAAAAATTTATATTTTTTGGATTAATTGGTTAAACAGAATATTTGATGGCAAAAACATCTTTGGAATAAAATATGCCAAGTAAAAATATAAGTAAATTATGATAAATAAAAATTAAAAAACACCTTATTCCGGATTTTATCTCCTGGTATTTTTCTCTCTGTAGTTCGTTATTATTTGAACTTACTATTATTCAATTCAATATAATCTTGCATATAGAAGGGATGCTTTATAAATGAAGTAAAACACGTCAAGTCGAGCACCCCAATTTTTCATGTCAACAAAACATCCTTATATTTATTCAGGATGTTGGTTTGGTTGAATAAAAAACGTAGGAATTTTTTCAGATTGTTCATTGCATATTCCATCTATTCAAAATTTCTGGAAAATCATTATTGTTTATTTTTTAATGCCAAAACTACGGATCGCACGAAGAAATTATAAAAACATCAAATTTTGGATTTTCAGCGTACTTTCCAACAACATTTTTTTTACATTCTCCGATTTTATTTTATGCTATTTTGCAATTAAATAAAGTTGCCACTATTTTCCCTCCGAAACGCCATTTCCGATTTAGCTGAAAATTAAACATTTTGTTCTTTGAGATATCTAGAATCTTAGAAAAAATTGGCAAGATGAGCGACAATTTCGCCCCAGAGTTACAGCTCTTCGAACGATGGAACATCATGGTAACCTAATATGTAATTGCTTTCCGCGTTCAGGAGGGCTGAGAATGTGTATGGAAAATATTGTAAAACCCGCATTAAATTTTTTTATTATGTAATTCTTGTTTTTTGTATTAGATTACCGCGATGTTTGATCGTTCGAAGAGCTGCAACTCTGGAGCGAAATTGCCGTCGATCTCGCCAATTTTTTTCTAAGATTCTAGGAATTTCAACGAACAAAATGTGAAAATTTCACATAAATCGGAAATGCCGTTTCGGAGGGGAAGAGAGTGGCAACTTTATTTAATTGAAAAATAGCATAAAATAAAAACGGATAATTTTACAAAAAATGTTGTTGGAAAGTACGCTGAAAATCCAAAATTTGATGTTGTTATGATTTTTTCTTGCGAGCCGTAGTATTGGCATTAAAAAATAAACAATGATTATTTTCAGCGATTTTCAATGGCTGGAATATGCAATAAAAAAATCTGAAGAAATTCCTACGTTTTTTCTTCAACTAGACCAACATACGGAAGGAATGTGAGGACGTTTCGTTGACATGAAAAATTGGGGTGGCCGTCTTGACGTGTTTTGCCCCAAATATTCTATAGAACGAAATTGCTCCTATTGGGTGTCTACATTTTTTATCGTTGTGTAAAAGTTGCAAAATAGAGTTATGGACATTGCGTTGGTCAATTTTGACTTCCTCGTAGAGGAAACTTTGTGGACCATTTGTTTATCATATTATGTTACAGAAAGCAATTTTTCCAGATAGTATTCAACATTCGATGATCCTGTTTGATCACCGTGCAAAGTGTCATTTATTTGAACGTCTGGGAAATTGTTGGATTTCCAAAAATTTCGAAAAATATCAAATTCTCGAAAACTTCTCTAAATTCTCTAAAATCTCTACGAAAATACGAGTTTCTATAAAATGTGAATTACTTTACCAATCTCGCCCAAATTCAATACGGTCGCATGGCTTCAATAAAGTTGTATGCCAAGTTTTATATAGCCCGTTAGCTGGAAAATTGATCGAGTTAGAGTGACGACAGACATTTTTCAAAATCTTAGAAATCCCAAAAGTCAAAATGCTTCAACTGATTATTATATAATACATACCAAAGAGACGTTGGGCTGTACTGTATACGGCACAAAAAAATTGAGTTGATTCGGTTGAGTGGTACACGAACTATAGCCATATGAATTTTAGTCCCTCTATCACACATTGTCTCGACGTTCCAGACCATTTTGAGCAACAAAATATCTAACAACAAAATATCTTTGCTACAAAATATTTAACATCACAGAAACATTCAAGGTAGAAAGATAAATACACTATGGTAAATTAATATTGCAAACCATATTCTAGATTTTATTTTCTGGCCTGTTAACCTAATTAGTTATTATTTTAACTTAATATTATTCAATTCAATATAGTCTCCTATGTAGAAGGGTCGACGTCTTATTTATTTATTATTTATTTATTATTTATTTATTATTTATTTATTATTTATTTATTATTTATTTATTATTTATTTATTATTTATTTATTATTTATTTATTATTTATTTATTATTTATTTATTATTTATTTATTATTTATTTATTATTTATTTATTATTTATTTATTATTTATTATTTATTTATTATTTATTTATTATTTATTTATTATTTATTTATTATTTGGTAGATTCGAGTATTCGGTAAATTTGATATAAAAAGGAATATGCTAGGAAAATCAACATTTAGAAACAATATTAACGATTTATTCTATGAACATATGTCAGGTTTTTGCACAAGAAATGTAAGTGCTCGACGTTTTCGGGAAGCAATCTTCTACGTGCTTCCGTCACAATATCGCCGGCAGGAAAAAACAATCTTTCGCTCTCGACCGACTTTGCCGGTATAGGCAAATATCGCCTCGCCATTAACGACAGATTAGACAATCTAGCAGTCTTTGCTTACTACTATGAAATGGGATTGGCTATCTATGACACGCCGTATAGACGATTTACTGCAAATTTTCACTGAAACTTTGTTCAATGGTAGTCCATATGTGAACCACATTTAAGCTAAATCTGCAAAAAAGTTAAAAAAAAAATTATTTCGTCACGGATCTTTTTCTTCTTATTCACCAAATCGAAATTTCCCGACATGTCGACAGTTCCTTTGTCTAAATTCATCATTGATAGTCAATAATCGTTAAATCATGTCGAAAATTGTAGCCAGACATCTCAGAATACACAGAAGTTGAAGTCTTTGCAGACATTTAAAAAAATTGAAATTTCAATCAAATTAGAACCACTCTATCGATTCTCGCCAAATTTGGTACACATCATGGTTTGATGGTAGTCCGTTTACGTACAAAATTTCAACCGAATATCTGTTAATGTACGAAAGTTGTAACGTGAAAACGATTTTTTCAAAATTTTCACAATGCTGTAAAATTTGAATTTTCCAATCAATTCGCGTCAACTGTAATCCCAAATGTTGTTGTATTACAGCTCAGTTGCGTGCCAAGTTCGATGAAGATGAATAAAAAATTACTACAGTTATCGTGCTAACAAGAAAACACGCACACGTACACGACACACACACCAACATTTTTGAGGAAGCAAAATGAATAGTGTTATCTATTATATATTTATTCGTCACTACTATTTTCGTGTTTCATAACATATTGTAATAACTTCGTAAACATATTTGGTTGAAACAGTGAGATAATGATCTTTTGTCAATAAATAAACTAATGGAACAATACTTCGATTTAATAACTAAAACCGATTCTCGCGATTCAGTATTTTCTTCTGAGTGAAATTTGTCTTTCCTAACATATTTCTTTTTGTTCCGTATTCCAGAAAATTGGATATACTCAATCGTTAAAATTGTTTTGGCTCACTCATGTCTGCTCACAAATAGTTTTGATAAATGTGAATTTTTACTTTTTCATAAATAATTATTTAAACCGTGTAATTGCTTGATTTAATTATTTGGTTATAAATATCATCTTGATTAATGATATTTTTTCCATCTGCGTATCGTGAGATTTTATCGCACGCTCGAATAATAATCCGACTGTTTTTCTAATTACGATATAATCTTTCTGATCCTCGAGATATCGTCACCGATCATCCCGAAAAGAAGGCACTACGAGGGTTCTTCGAATAACATAATTCTACGGTAGGTCCTTGCATGCTTTTTCATGTTATTGAAACAAATCCCAACGTATTGCTGTTAATGCAGCACGAGTGCATAAGCGACCAGTAGGGCGAAAGGGTGTTTTAAAAGGTATATGCAGGGTTTTGGTAGGAAGGGAAAGCGAGAGGGTTACGAGGATGTCAGTCGCCACCACCACCACCACCACCGCAAGCTTAGCCGCGTGCTCCGTCACCCTCAGGATTAGGCACAATTATTGGAATCAGGCATCAGTAGCAGACCGCAACGGGATTCACACGCTCTTCTCCCACCCAGTCGTCATCCACATGGAAGAATACTACAAACCTATTTTTTCATCTCAATAATATACGATTTCGTAAATATTTCCACGGATGGCCCACACCAAGTGGGCCACCCGTTTTTCAACGAGTCACAAAAAAAAAAACGTTCAACATCATTTTGGAGAGTGTTTAAAATATATACAAATTATTTCAAATTTTTGTTATCTTGTATTTCACCCGGAATCAAATGATGATTTTTTATGTTTATGTTTTTTTCGATTCTATTATTGAGATTGACAGTAACGGGACAGCCAGTTCTGGGGAGGTATCCCATCCCGGGCTCAATGCTGGGATAACTCTGGAATGATCGTCATCCTAATGGCAATGTCGGCCGAAGTTGGGCCACAGATTTTTGCGAAGAACATAACGAGGTTTCATTTTAGAATCGGACCAATGTTGGGACGATTATTAATATTAACATTTGTAATAATAAAAATACAGATATCTTTATATTAAAAAAATATCTTGCTACCGCAGGAACTGTCGCCGCCGTATGGGACAATCGAGCTGGCAGGGGCCAAATGGCACAGCAACATCCGGACTTTTTTAAGTCCCCCATGTGTCCCTTCACAGGGCTTAATTTTTACTTTCTCATCACATATAAACTATGCAAAAGAAAGTTCTTGGAATATACAAAACCTTCTGAAGGAGCCCATAGATCGCAGAGAAAATTATTGTGCGTATTCTATATGGGACAAAACACGTCAAGTCGGCCACCCCAATTTTTCATGTCAACAAAACGTCCTCACATTCACATTATTTCATAAATTTTATTGCAAATAACTTCATAATTTCAAGTCTCCACATTCTTATTTAGTTTTTCATAACTTCATTCTCAAAACCAAGTATCACGAGTTGCGTTAGCGACTCAACGCCGAGTATTAAAAGAGAAATTAAAGTGAGCGAGACGCTAACGCTACTCTGTTTTACTCGACGTTCGCCCTTTTTCGTCTGCTCGGAAATAGTAACTTGAATTATTTAAGGCAACACGGCGCGGACGTCAAATGTACGACTCTAATAATAAATTTTTTTTTCTCTTTTCATTACAACAGCATCATCACGTAAGAATCAATCGTGATAAGAAAGTCACGTGTTGCGATCACGCCATGAGCAATTTTTTTTTAACTCCCATGAGATCCTCACAGGGCCTGATTTTTCTAAGTCCCCCATATGAGATCCTTTTCTGAAGAATAGACGGAATTCACAAAATTTATAAAACTCCGAAAGGAATATTTACATTTTTTGTGAAACGCTGCGTTGACGGGGAAACGCAGACGGGGGCGTCACTTGGAGAGTTTAGCTTGTGTAGAGTCTTGCCATTGCGAATTTGTGCTCAATTTGCGTTTGTGTAGAGATGGGATCGTGTAGAGTCGGGATCTCTAGAACTACTCCACATGGAAGAATAATAAAAAAAAAGTATTGACGCATCAAGTATAGACCTACCTAACAACGTGACGCGCATGCTGACCACTTGACCGAACTGACTACACCCGTGCATGGTTGCGTGTTTTTGTGTCTTGCATAAAGCCTCCACTATGAGGAGGCCAAACTTCATCAACATATGTGTAGCTTTGTAAAAATTTGAAAACAATGAGAAAGCGATGTACAAAGTTCGACACTTTACAGCCTTTTTTCATCTTCATTTAGATTAATTCAATTATTTTGACTATGTATATTGGATTTTCTTAAAATCTGTTGAACTTACGTTGTGTTTTTTTTTTTCGCGCTTACCCACGATTGATCTTATATTATTGTATTACACTCTTTTTCCAACTGAACATTTTTCAATGAAACTAATTATCGAATAATGGAAGTAATAGTATATTGGTCGCAATTGCCAATTCGACCCTCGTTGCACATCATATTTTCTGTAACAAGTGCATGAATAATTGTGCTTTGAATGGTAGTTTTGCGGGACGAACAGTGAAAAGTGAGGATATAACTTTTCCTCATTAGGGTCTAAAGTGAAATCTCACGAGACGAAAGTGCAGGAATCGCGACCGGCGTATGCGCGACTCATCTTTTCTATACTGGCTTGAAATGAGCCACTTTCGGCCCGCAAAACTGCCATTAAAAGCGCCGCTTTTCATGTGCGAGTTACAGAAAAAATATTGGTCGCTCCATTGAATTTTCTTTTCGCTATTTTTTTTTTAAATCTTTTTTCTATCTTTGCCATTACCTCTCCGCTTTGAAGAAAACGGTATGAAATTTAATGTATCGCGGAAGTTTTTATACAGAAGCTATATTATATTATAAATTTGATGCAGAAGTGTGTGAGATGCACAATCAATTTGCGGTATATTAAAAACTTTATAAGTACTTTAATTTTTGTAATTTAGATTATCTTTACTGTCGGTGAGGACATCTTACGTTACAATTGTACATTTAAATCAATGTTTATGTTGAACGCCCAAATGATTGCACAGGTCTGAGAATCTGCAACGATTTCTTATGGGTATACAGCCACGAATGTTAGGCGGGTCTCCTTCTGTCAGTTTTGAAATTTTTTGACAGTATTTGACATAAACAAAAAGATTCAATACGTGAATTTGGCCCCGTGCATCTGACGACACCGGCGACCAATCACAGGACGAATAAACCGACAAGAATACTAATATTAAACCAGTGATATCTCGTGACACACCAACTTTTTAGTAGAGGATACATGTAACAAGGGCCGAAAGTTGGCGATTTCGACGAGTGTGAGGTTTGCCGTTCGAGCGAAGCGAGCGCTGCAATCACACGAGAAACGCAAACGCCAATTTTGGTCCGTGTTGGACATTATATTTTATTCCACACCCAACCGAAATAGCCACTTTTAGTTCCTGAAAATCGGGGCAAAAGTTTTTTCATTTTCATTTGCGGGGCGAAAGTAAAATGAGCGGGGCGAATGTAAAATCAGTGGGATGAAAGTAAAATTAACGGGACGAAAGTAAAATTAGTGGGGCGAAAATAAAATCTGCGGAGCGAAAGTAAAATTAGCGTGGGGAAAAATGTTAATTTAAAAAAAAAAATGTTTACAATGTGACAATTTCAAACACGTGGATTTTTATAACCATCATTATTACATCGATTTAATCATCGTGCCAATTTTTTTGGTAGTTTTTGTATATAATAAGAAAAAATTGATGCAATTTGGAGCGAAATCAAGACGCCATTTTTTAGAAAGGTTATTTTTCTGAAAAATCCATGACATTTATTGAGGTATTTCAGCTTGGTAACCTTTGGTCTAGAGCCCTTCCGATCTATCTCAACTTTTTTATATTACTGTTTCTGCTGAAAGAAACACTAATTGATTTTTTTTCAACATTCAACATTATGTCTTATTTAAAAAAAACCAGCAGAAATCCTTAAAATCGAGTATAAGATAACTATAATTTTAAGCCTTTTTTAATTCCGATATTATTGTCTATATAATAATAAAGGACAAATCTTTGGGAACCACACACACACACAAACCCCCGCACGCACTCACGCACACACGCACTCACGCGCATATACACAGACACTTATAGCCACACACACACACACACACACACACACACACACACACGCGCCCGCACGCACGCGCGCACTTCATATATCTATGTTATGTTATTTAAAGTTTGCATCACCGTCAATATGGTTGATTCGAACATAAACAATGTTCAAGTTTTTATTATGGTTTTATAATGGTGAAGATAAAATACTAACTGAATATCTAAAGGCATTGTGCCACTATACTAAAAAATATAACCTGCTATATGTATTCTGGATATTTTTCTTTTTTTTCATCAAAACACCATTATGAGTAGTCACTCGCATTTTCGATACGTTTTTTATAACAAGCCTTCAAATGCTTGTAGCTATTTGGAGCTGTTTTCTAAATTCTTTCTTTAAGTGTTAGTTCCTTTACTTGTGAAATTTAAGCTCCAGTGTTCAAAGTTTGCTCGAGAAAGCATTTATCCAATTATTAAACAAACATAAACAAACGAACTTGAAAATTTTATCTCAATTCTGATTTTATGTAATATTTTCATAATTTTTTCATAATTAATTCTTTCTATTTGTCTAATAAATTAAACAAAGTACAATGAGTTTTTAAAAAGTATGTGTAATGCATTATTATAACTGAAAATTATTTGCCAAAAAAATGTTAATAGAAAATAATGTTATACTAATAAAAGTAAGAAAATATTCTTATTATTGCAACAATATTTTATGTAATTTTTTGCACTAAATAAATGTTGCATGTATGCTCTTCAACGATTTGTAATTCATTTGAAATCACTTTATTTGACTTTATAATAATAAACCAAATAGGTATAGAACAGTGAGAATAATAGTTGATCACGCGCCGTTCAATTGAATTATATAATACACACGATACTCTAAGCACGTATACCTTTCCATGCAGAATCCGGTCTTTCCAAGTCCGCATGAAGTAACGGGAGACCCCGTCGTAATCGATATTACAATTGCGAAATGTCGGTGAACTTTTAACTAAGGTACAAACTTGTTTGAGCGAATGCTTTTACTATTAACGGCACGTTTGTGGAGAAGCCAGTTTGCCACGTAAGAAATACCTGTATTTTCTTAACTAATCACTCAATCGTAATTGAATTACGGGAACTATTACACCTACTGTTTACCTTCGCAGTTTTATGTATCAACGTATATGGTAAAAGTCGCCATTTCTAACACTAAACCAGTCTTCTAACATTGCGTTATATTTTTTGTCACATTGGGGAATCATTCATTGAAGAACTCACAAGTTGTAATGGTTATAATAAATTAAGGATTTCCACATCATTTTGTCAAAAATGTTATTTGCCTCGTTATTTATCTAAAAAGTGAAATTGTAGAAAATTCATAAAAATGGTGTACGGCAAAGGAATTTAGGCGAACGCCATTTAGCCGAATGGCCATTTGATCGAAAGTCGTTTTGCGGAAAAGTCGCTTTTTGCCATTTTTCTTTTTGTTTTTTTCGCATATAACGCTGGGATAAATAACTTTTTGACAGAATGTCGTTTCGGTTAAATAACGATAGGGCAAAATGGCATTCGGCTAAATGACGATTCGGCAATATGCGAGGTTCAGGTAAATGACTTTTCATCAAAACAATGTTCGGGTATTTGAAGTTTCAGCAAAATAACGGTTAAATTATACTTTCGGTAAAGCGACGTTCAGCTCTGTAATGATTCGGCGAGATGGTGTACGGCTAAATGACGATTCGGCTATATAACGATACGGTAATACGTCGTTCGGTTATATAACGATTCGGCATTACGTCACTCTGTTATATTTGAGGTATTCTTGGCCAACTCAGTAAGCGTTCAATCCTGACCTGTACCAATTCGTTCCATAATTTCTAATGGTATTTTATATGCTGGAAAAAAAACTTTTAATTTTTTTTACTGGTAGTTTTTTTGAAATATTGAAAATCTTCTCAAAAATCCTATATTAGATATCAAAACTTTTGAGCTTTGACCCAGTATGGGCAGACGTATGCATCGATTTTTCAAACCATTTTTAAAAAAAGGGTGCAAAGTAGTACTTTGCACATTGGTTCCTCATTAATTTTCATTTTTCACAAAGCTGCCTTAATGAGGAAGTTCATTTATTAATTTTGACTTCCTCATAGCTTCCTGAAAGCTTCCTCTATGAGAAAGCAAAAGAAAAATATGTGGTTAACGACCCTGTCGATTTGACGCGGTAACCACCATATATCATTTTGCGAATGTATAGGGGGCAAAACACGCCCTGTACATTCTAATAACCTAATACAAATAATAATCTAATACAAAAAACAAGAGTTACATAATAAAAAAATGTAATGCGGGCTTTAGAATATTTTCCATAGACATTATCAGCCCTTCTGAACGCACAGAGCAATTACACATTAGATTACCATAATGTTCCATCGTTCGAAGAGCTGTAACTCTGGGCCGAAATTGCCGCCCATCTCGCCAATTTTTTCTAAGATTCTAAATATTTTAAAGAACAAAATGTGAAAATTTCAGCTAATTCGGAAATGCCGTTTCGGAGGGAAAAAAATGGCGACTATATTTAATTAAAAAATAGCACAAAGTAAAATCGGAGATTTTTACAAAAAATGTTTCTGGAAAGTACGCTGAAAATCCAAAATTTTATGTTCTTATGATTTTTTTTGTGTGAGCCGTAGTATTGGCGTTAAAAAATAAACAATGATTATTTTCAGAAATTTTTAATTGCTGGAATATGCAATAAAAAATCTGAAAAAATTCCTACGTTTTTTCTTCAACCAGACAAACATCCTGAATAAATTTGAGGACCTTTTGTTGATACAAACAATTGGGATGGCCGACTTCATCTTTTTCCATTGCATCGTGGTTAAATTCCAGATATCTGAACACGATTTGAAAATTACATGGACATGTTGAAGGCTAGGAAAACGGGTATATTATTTTTTAATTCATAAAAACGAAAGTGTAAAACGAAATATCTAAATTTTTTAACATAAGGTAAAAAACGGCTTTAAGAATATTTTAAATAAATTTTCGTTTAATATATTTAAAAACGGCGCTGCAGAAATTTCCGCGGAGGCCCTCCTCGCGACGAGCGAGTATGTCGCAACAGGTGTATGCCCGTCATTTTGCATCAGAAAAAAAGATTAGCTTTTTCGTGGATTGTGTCGCTACAATGTAGCGTAGTGATTTTTTTTTCGATCATTAGGGAAGTTATGATGAGCCGACGAAAAAATTGTGTATTTTTCACCGAAATTTCACGAGAAAGAACATCAATGAATAAAACTAATCAAATAATCGCAAAAATTCTACGTCACCTTTTTTTGAGAGTCGTAAACATTGACAAAACCGCGCGGTCGATCTTCCTACCGAAAAATACGTGTAACTTCGACAATGTTGCGATTTTCAATACCAAAACTGCGGCTTAAATTATTCGTAATATTTCAAGGTTTATTATAAAAAATGCAAAGCTACCTTTATGAGAATGTATGTTGAATAATTTTGGTTTCTTCATAGAGGAAGCTTTATCAATGATAGAAAATTGTGAGGTTGCGATTAGTAAGTTTCTACTTTGCAGGCTTGTTTGAGCTCGAAAATCAATTTTCAAAAAAATGCAAAATGTCATAAAATTTCAACTGCTTGACCGATTTATGTCAAATTTTTACTCAAACTTTGTTCAATGGTAGTGCAAATGTGAACCATATTTAAACTAAATCCGCAAAAAATTTCGAACATTTTTTTTTTCGTGAGCATTTTTTTTCTTTTTTATTAACCAAAATCGAAATTTACCAACAGATCGACAGTTACTTTGTTTAAATTCATCATTGATAATCAATGATCATGAAATCATGTCGAAAATTGCCGCCGGATATCTCAGAATTTACAGGAGTTAAAGTCTTTGCAGATATTTAAAAAAAAGTTGGAATTCCAATAAAATTAGACCCACTATATCGGTTCTTGCCAAATTTGGTAGACATCATGGTTCGATGGTAGTCCATTTACGTTCAAAATTTCAACCCGTTATCTCTCAATTAGCATGAAAAGGATTGTTTCCAAATTTTCAAAATGCTGTAAAATTGGAATTTTCCAACCAATACCCGTCGACTGCAATCCCAAACGATGTTATATAACAGACCACTTGCGTGCCAAATTTGAAGAAGATCTAAAATTACGACAGTTGTCGTGCTTACAAGGAAATCTGCGCACACGCACACGCACACGCACACGCACACGCACACGCACACGCACACGCACACGCACACGCATTTCGTACAAATCACTTTGCTCGGCGTTTTGGACCATTATGAGTGTCCTGACATGATAATCTTGAAAACAAGAAATTACACGAAAACAAAGCTTCCTCTAGGAGCAAGCAAAAAAATGAAAAAAATAAATAAATTCAGGGTGGCCAGACCCCTTAAGCTTGATAAAATCTTTGAAATGCGAAATTTCAGTACTTGCATGCCGTTATCAAAAATTCCTCCATAAACTGTTAATGAAACTATATTAAAATTACAAAAAGGCGATTGCTGTTATCCTTGAAAAGAACATTATTTTCATGTATGGGTGTCTTAATTTTCAATGCCATTACCTGTAATTTAGAATGCCAATTTGATACACATAGGTTGTACATTTAATATTACTTTGTACATTAAACATATTGCAAATTTCATAAAATTTTTAACATTGAGGCTTCCGGGAAAACGACTTTTGACTAAATCACGATTTTCGGCAAAAAAAATACGAAAAAAATTACCGGGTTGTACATATTATTTAAATCTGATTCACTAATCAAGCATTTAAAAAATCAGATATTTAGTATGATATACATATATATATATATATATCAAAGCAGATAACGTTATACGTTTGTCTTTATTTCGTTACTGATTAAATTTATTACCCTGAAATTAGAGCGGTGATTGAGTTGCAACCGTTTTGCGGTCCTCAAAGGTTTTATCATCGTGAATTTATATCCCTGACATATACACGCGATTAACGTCACGCCACGAGGGGGTGCCTTCATCGGTGTGGTTCGTCACACGCGACCCCTTTTACGCATGCGGTCCCGAGTTCTAACAGAGGCATCGTGGCTTGTTATAACTCCAATAATTATGTTACCAATGCGACCAAGGACAAAGGGCTCTTGAGCTTCGAGCGTGGATGCGATGATGGCTCGTAGTACGCATAGGTACCACCGAAAAGAGACCAGCGACGACGACGAGAAAGCAGAGATGCTTGTTGGTGCTGCTGCTGCTGCTGCTGCTGTTGCTTTCTCCGTGTAGACGCCCAGCTGCCGGTAATCCTCCCTTTGTAATTTGCTTCCATGAGCCCTTTGCGCCAATGGCGCGGGGACCCCAATTTTGGGACTCGAGTCATCAAAAAAATACAGATTTTATGATGGAGAAATCACGAAATACGAGAAAAGTGGACTCCACCAATGCTAGCATTTTTTTGCTTCCTTATAGAAGAAGCTTTGAATTCACGATTTTTTTTTGATGAAATTTTCATGTCACGGCAATCAGAATGGTCCAAAACCACGAGAAAAGGGGTTTAAAAAAAATGTCCGTATGTATGTATGTGTCTGTATGTGTATGTATGTTACAGGGACAGAAATTTCAAACATCCATAAATTACGAACGGCATGATGTATCCAGCTGAAATTTTGCACGCAAGTAAAGTAGTAACTCCTCTTTGATTTATGTGATTTTTAACAAAATGTATCGACACAAACCGATTTGATAGAATTTTTAATTTTTGGAAAAAGGGCGTGAGGTGTGTAACTATTGTAAAAATTCGACGATTCTGATAATTAGTTCTTCATAAGTACGGGTACGCTCGATCTTGTTTGGTATTGAATTTCAACAAAATTGGTGAAGCGATTCGGATTTTACGGCATTCTGAATTTTGTCAAAAAGTGTACATTTTCGCTCTAGTTTCCGCGAAAGTAAAGCAAGCAAATAAGAACCGAGTAGACGTATGTGACGTGGTTCTATTTGTTGATGACTCAAATTTCTATAAAATCACGAGTTCTAAATGTATTCAATAAGGATGCAAAGTAGAAGTTTGCATATTCCTTCCTCATTAATTTTCATATTTCACAAAGCTTCCTCTATGAAGAAGCCAAAATGAGTAAATAAACTTGCGCATTGAGGCGGCTTTGTGAAAAATGAAAATTAATGAGGAAGCAATGTGCAAAGTACTATTTTGTTTTTTTTTTTTATTTTTATGATAACCAGATAATACTTAAGAGAGGGAATACTGTAGAGATGGGAAAATTAAAAAGTTTTGGGGATTTTTTAAAAAAGCAATTACATGCATATAAAACTTCGTTTTAGGACATCGAAATTATGATTTTGTACATTTTTGAAGAAATAAAAGTCAGAACGATTAGTGAAATTTGGCGACTATCAGAGCTGATGTAATATGGCCATTTAAAAAAAAAGTACTGCGCTGTTTAATCTAAAATTGAAAAGTGAAAAAGATTCAAGACACGATATATTTGTACAAGCCGAAGTTTTGAGTTTCAAATAGTCAAAAATTGGTAACTTTATAATAAAGGAAATTATTAAGTATTTTCCTAATCTATTGTTTGCTCCTTGAAAATCGGATTTTCAATACAATCATTAAGTTGATCGGAAAAGTATTTTGAAATTTCCTTTGACCGCGATCGGATCAAGACTTCTCGAAAGACGGTTTCGAGACAAACGCAGTCAAAGGTAAAGTACCACATTTTTTTTACTTTATAAAAACGCATGTAACATTTTTGCACATTTAAAAAAAAAATGTTTCCAGAATGTCCATATTTACTTTTTTAGTATTTCACAAAAAAAAAGTATGTTTGTTTTACAAAAAAACAAAAGTGTAGCTTTACAAACCAAAACAAGAAATGGTACTTCTGCAAGCAAACAAAAATTAGAATCTACATTTTACCATATTTTACTCATTACTATCATAATTTTCTCTTGTAAGAAGTCCCGCGCAACAAATTTTGTTTTTCTTTTTTAATTTCATTTTTCTCAAAAATGCATAAAATCTATTTTGCGAAACTATGAATATTAAAAAAAAGTTAAAACTACATCGAAATATCTGCGTTTTATATTTTAAGATTTTGTCGATTGTGACCATTTTTTACATAACCGTTCCCTATAAAAAAAATACTGTGACAAACAATCCGTATCTAATTTTGAGTGAAATATAAGATTAAAAAATCTAAAAAATGTGTACATGCTCTAGACATTCTACACCACTCTCAAACAAATTATAAACTTCTTTTTGTGACATCTCGAAAGCCACTTCGTGCTGAATGCCCCATATATGCGGCTTAGGTGGTCGCATATAAAAATAGTGTATGACTTCTAGAATGTTTTAGCGAAATATATGTGCATGAAGGAAATATATGAAGCAAAACACGTCAAGTCGGCCACCTCAATTTTTCGTGTCAACAAAACGTCCTCAAATTTAGTCAGGATATTGGTCTGTTTGAAGAAAAAACGTAGTATTTTTTTCAGATTTTTTATTGCATATTTCAGCTATTCAAAATTTCTGAAAATATCATTATTTATTTTTTAACGCCAATACTGCGGCTCGCACAAAAAACTGTAGTTGTAACTCTAGAGTGAAATTACCGCCCATCTCGCCAATTTTTTGTAAGTTTCTAGGCATTTCAAAGAACAAAATGTGAAAATTTCAACTAAACCGAAAATGCCGTTTCGGAGGGAAAAAAGTGGCACCTTTATTTAATTGAAGAATAGGATAAAATGAAATCGGAGAATTTTATTAAAAAATGTTGTTGGAAAGTACGCTGAAAATCTAAAATTTGATGTTGTTATGATTTTTTTTGCGAGCCGTAGTATTGGCGTTAAAAAATAAACAATGATTATTTTCATCGATATTCAATAGCTGGAATATGCAATTAAAAAATCTGGATAAATTCCTACGTTTTTTCTTCAACTAGACCAACGTCCTGAAGAAATGTGCGGACGTTTTGTTGACTTGAAAAATTGGCGTGGCCGACTTGACGTGTTTTGCCCCATATGTAAAATACATTTAAAATATATTCTCGCGTATATTTTCACGTATAATCATTTCCATGTGGCCCTCTGTGTTACGAATGGGCAAAAAGTTACTGCCTCCGCCACTGGAAGGCGGTTGATGTCACCGTGGTCGTGCCCTCGTGGATAATAGAGTCCGCGACTTTAATGGACTCGCTAATCCTCTTCCCCGTTTGCTGGTGAGGACACCGAATCCTGTAGGGTGCAGTTATACCTACGGTCACTGACATGGGTCTTGTGTGTATATATACATATATATACTATGTATACATAGAAGCGCACCTATCTGTACGAAATAATCGCTCTGGCATGGAAGGGGGGGTGACTGCACTCGCCATCAGCGCCAGAGCGAAGCAGCCGCCAGCAGTTTGGGGGATGAAACTCTGAGTTTTAGGGGGTAGAAAGGAGAAGCCCGACGACGCGTAATCGCCAAGCCAAGCAGCTCGACAGTAGGGGGATATTCACGTGGATGTCACGTCGGGCGACCGTGGCACAGAGATACGCCCCTTTTGTGTGCAACCACTGGTGCAATGATACCTTGATTTCTCAAGTGACAGAGTTAGGCACCCTCTCCTACGTTTGTGTGTGCGGATTCTACTATTGCCGGACTTCTCATTTAAACTACACCTCATATCCGACCACTCACGTACTTGCGCATCAATAGATATACTTGGTACTTAATTTAAATGTGCGTTGCTCTACCACTTTCATCAGTTTCCATGTCGATGGATTTACTGATATTGTGCGTAACCATTTTACGAAAGTTCAGTTTGAGAAATGACAGTAAAGGGAGGCAATGTACCCTGGTGAAAATATTTCTTTCAAAATGTCTGAAAATTTCTCTTAAAATATCTGAAAGTATACCTTTGAATTTCTGTCACTTTTCGCGTTTTTCAGAAAAAATCATTATTTCTCTGAAACTAAGTATTCCGCCTGATTCTTCTGAAAATCTCCGATTTCCGTTACAAATTCTCTGAAACACTATTAGCTTAGTTGATATTTTATACCTGTTTCTCTTTTATGTTTAGAAACCATTTTCCGAAAAAATCCATATTAAGTCTTTTCTCTAGAAAGAGCAGATCGTAGAGAAAACTAGTAAATTCTGTGAAATTCTACAAACTCGCGTTTTCCAAGAGAAGCAGAGTTTTTCATAAAATAACTCGCATTTTCTCTGAGAAAGTCTACTCTTCGTACGAGTAAGAGAAGGAGCAGTTTTTAAAGAAAACTCGTTAATTTTCTGAAATTCTCTTAACTCAAGTTATCCGAGAGAAGTAGAGTTTTTTAAAGAAAATAAGTCGCATTTTCTCTGAGAAAGTCTGCTCGGATTTTCTCTAAGTATACTTTATCCAAAAAAATCAGAGTTTTCTACAATTTTTCAGAAAGCACTCTCAATTTCTCTGATAAATTGTAATTATCGGAGTTCACGCGGAGAAAATTACAGAGATTTTCAGCAAATATCAGAGAAAGATTGGAAAAAATGCGCACACGCACACGCACACGCACACGCACACGCACACGCACACGCACACGCACGCGCACACGCAAACGCACAACTCTTTAAGTTGTAAAGAGGAAACTTGCAAATTTCAATTTTTCGTAAAGCTACCTCTATGAAGAAGATATTTATTATCTTGGTTTCCACATAGAGGAAGCTTTGTGAAAAATGTGAATTTTTTAATTTCCTCTTTACAAGTTTTATAATTTTAATACATCTTATATGAGGAACCAATGTGCGAAGTTCTACTTTGCAACTCTTTCTTTGATTGGAGGGCGTAGTTTATTCGTAAAATCAGAAACCGATTAATTCGAGTCGGGCGAGTGTCGGAACGACAGTGCCGGTCGACGTGGGAACGTCGGCGCGACATTGTCGCTAAGGTCGGGTAGCGTCAACATCATGTCGAAGTGGTAACAACGGCAGGACGTTTGTAAACGCCGTTCGCCCAGTACTGGGTGCCGATGCTCGGCCGATATTGAATAAAAAATATTAAAAGTCAATAAAATAAAATTATCGATCTGCGCAACTGTCTAATACTTGTTAATCATTCTGACCTGTTTTTGAATGGTTTTTCTACCATTATTTTTTGGAAATACAAGAATACATTTTTGCGGCGTTGATGGAGATCGAACCTGCAACCTTGGGATCAGTAGTCCATGATCTTACCTACTCGGTTATCCTCATCTTGGAAAATTTCGTGTCGAATTGTGTATATAAATCACTCGTCTGTATTAGTTCATTAATACCGTATGCACTCTTAATTGTTTTATGCTGTCTACTTAGTAGTGAAATCATTGTATGTAACTCAATATATTTAGTTAAATCATTTTCAATATTTTTCACTTTTTTACTTTTCCAATAAACTTCTAAAAACTGTTATGTCACTACTAAGTAGTGAAATCATTGTATGTATGTATTTCGTCTTTTTCAAATTAGAAACGATGGAATTGCCTAATATTCGTTCATCAATTAAGAAAAATCGTATAAGTTTTATTATTTTATTAATTTTGATCCTACTTTAGTTAATTATTTTGACGGAATCTCGACTACCAGTACTGAACTGATATTGCCGGGAAACGTAAATCTGCAGTTGACGCGCCAGCGTCGGCAAAATGTTGGCAGCCAACGTCACCAGAACTCTGGGGACCATCATCGTGCCAGCTACGGAGCCCAATGTCGGCAGTTATCGATTGAAGGTTCGATCGACGCTAGGCCGTAGTCGGGTTCCGGTTGTCGGTTGCCAACTTGCTGCCGACCTGGGTAGCTGTTACTAGTTTAGCTGTCACTGTTATGGGCTATTCAAAATGTATGATTACGGTTATAATTATTGATTAATGAGACTAAAAATGAACTTTTTACCATTCTTAATTTTTTCCTATTCCAGATAAAGTGTCAGATGTAAATAGTGTTTCGGTTTGAATATCAATAGCGATCCCCGCGCAGAAAAAAGTAGTCCGGGATGGAGTCCTGAATGGAGTCCCGGATAGAGGCCGGGAAGGAGCCCCGGATGGAGTACGGGTAGTTCCAGCGGGAGTCCCGGATAGATTGTCAGATTGAATTCGGCATTTGAGACTCCCGAAGTCCATCTGAGAATCCATCCCGGACTCTTTCCCGCGGACTCCATCCGGCATTTTATCTCTGGCCACCCAGGAATCTCAACATTCAAAATATGTTTTTACAATTATAACAATTATTCTTTTTTCTCTATCAGTAGGTGCATTAATTCTGCAGTCTTCCGATAATTTTAACGCTGAAATAATTCTTCATCACGCTGAAAGTTATAATAAGGAACCCCAAAGATTTTCCACACAAGTCATTTATCTCGGCACAGATTTGTAGATCTAACCACTATGATATTTATCTCTTTATTACCACGTGCTAATAACTTTTATGGGCATTTTTAGTTACACGTGAATTGGGAAAACACAAAGCGACTATTTCGTTTTTACCAAAGGTTGCCATATCAGCCAACTGTTAAAGTCTGCTGAGGTTCTGTGAAGGCTGTTGAAGATCGACCAAGTACGCTCGTCAATTGTCAAAGTGACTCGCGGATTATATCCTGAGTCAGTTAGCCGAGTCGTCTTCTCTGTATTTTTTTATTCTGCGTATATTTTTTCTCTAAAAATAATTGTAGTAACAGCGTAGATTTTTCCTTTTTATTATCTTCACCGTTAGAAACCCGGTTACATGTTAATTCTATAACCCGAGAACCGTTCAATCAACCTATCTAATTTTTTGTACAAAAATTGAATAGAGTGTGGCTTCGCTTGATACTGAATTTGGTGAGTACTACATACTTCCTGGTAAAGTAGCTTTATAATAATTAAAAAATATTGAGGAAGCAATGTGCAAGGTTTGTAAATTGCCTGAAACGTCGAGAAAAGTGATCTAGAACAAAATTCTGGATGTATGCGTTTAGTTATTTATTTATTTAGCTACTTATCACTGTCCCGGATGGAGTCCGGGAAAGAGTCCCGTATTTTGAACGTCATAATATCGGGGATTGAGTCTCGGATGGAGTCCGGGAAAAAGTCCGGGATGGAGTTCGGAATGGACTTCGAGTAGTCTCAAATGCCGATGTCCATCCGACCGTAAAACGACGAACATTTTTAAAAAATCAGACCGAAATCCAACCATCAAATTCGTACATCAAAGGGTTGGGATGTGGTCCAACACTGTGGCCAATCCGGGGCCATTGTATTGGAGATACAATAATGTTGGCGCTCTAGAATTGCCGCTTTTGCGACACTGGAGGCGACATCTTGCTCTTGCGGAACGTACTTGGCGACGAAAGTAGTGCGTAAATGCGAATATTCGAATTTACCCAATATTTGATTTCGAAAAAAAAATTCGAATATTCTAATTTACCGAATATTCGATGTGAAGTTCGAATATTCGATTCGAACTTCAAGTCGAATAATCCGATTCGATTTGAAGCCGAATATTCGATATTTTCGAATATTCGAATATTATACAATATAAAAGTATGCTACAATATAACTATTATTAATTCAGCAGATCTTTAATGTGAGTACAAGTTATAGAGTTACAAGTTATACTGCTAGGCGTGTACTGGCAAATGCTCGATAGAATCACATTTATAGGAAGCGATTCAACTATATCAGCATATAATTTCGCCCACCTGCTCGACGTACACCGCAACTGTATAATCAAAGCGTTGAACGTGCAGCTAGCGCCTGTACGACACATGTATCGCCACATATGAGTGCGTATCGAGTTGGCTTGGCCTTTCGCGCGAGACTTGGCACACGTAAAAGCAACTATGTAAGTAAGTGCACGAGGAGACAATCCAGGATACGCGATCTCTCGACGTTCCAATGATCTTATCTAGTGAAGGTAAGTGGAGCATTGAACTCGTTCTCAGTTTATAAACGATGCAATTAGATTTTCCATAGAGATTAATGATACGGAACTTGCATTTTTCTTCAGTAAAAAAAAGTAATTTATTTACATAATCTTCAGAAAAATTCTGCACAACTTTTATTCGTTGTTTAGCGCTGATATATGTGTACACTTAGAGCGAAGCGTTAATACGTTATTTAAACGGCAGTGAGTTTATTCAAACTATCCTAAAGTACGCAAATTTGACGTACAGCATTGGAAGAGTAGAACATTTAATTGTAAATTAACGATTACATTTAAAATCGAGGGCGACATTTTTTGTACATCGTTTGCGATGATGATTAGTTAAGAGAAATAATCAGAATTATAGTACACAAGTTAAAAAATCATAAGCGTATTAAAGAAGAGTGCCCAATTTTCAGGCAAAAAATCAAGTCTCGTTTTTTTTTTTTCAATAACGAACATTTGTATTAACAAAACCATTGCTCTTCATTACTATAACAGTGTTTCGATTATTTTTAAAAAGATCCCCAAATCTGAATATAGAATATTACAAATTTATTATATTGAAAAAAAAAATTAAATTCCTACAATTGTTTATTATTTGTATCTGGTCATTTTTATTTCAGAAACCCATTAATAAAACATTAAATCAAGGACAAAATTGGGGCCTTTTACGCTCAAATCGTTATTCTCATTGCAAGTGTTTCGAACAATCTGAAAAAAATGCTCAATTGTAGAACGAAGCCTCTGTTATAAAATCTAATATTCTGTTAAATGACATATTTAATTTTTTTTATTGACCCATGTGCTATTCTAGGATTAAGGTTGTTAATTTAAGTGAAAAAATGTAAATTTAAGGAAATAGTGGCATCTTTTGAATTCACGATAGAGACAATGAATTACACATACGTCTATTATAGTCGTGGAGGAACTGATATTTCTGGAATAAGTTTATCCTTGAGGACGATACTGCTGATTGTACTGATGTTGTCCCTGAGGTTGAGCCTGAGGAAATTGTGGTAGAGGTTGATATTGACGCTGGCCCTGAGATTGATATTGAGGCTGGCCCTGAGGTTGGTATTGAGGTTGACCCTGAGGTTGACCCTGAGGTTGATATTGAGGCTGTCCCTGAGGTCGATACTGCGCAGCTATGGCTGCAGCCTGATTTTTATATGTAGGCTGCTGAGGCGCGCTGCCATATTGCACTTGAGGTTGATATCCTCCAGTTGCCTGAGTTTTCTGCTGGAGGATATCGATGTTCGGCGGCGGTTGTGCGGGAAGGTTAACTACAGGCTGTCGCGCCTGCTGCAACTGCAGCAATTCCTTGATCTGCGACGGAGCTTGAGAATATGGCCTGTATTGGACCTGAGGCTGTTGTTGCTGTTGGGCGTGTTGCTGCTGAGCTTGTCTGCGAACTCGGGTGGGCTCTAAACATGTCGGTGAAAAAGTTTATTTGAATTTAGTTTTAAAAATGTAGACATAAATGTGGCAAGGTTCGCCGTTCCGCTATCCACGTAGTATCCTCTATGAGGAAGTAAGTTTGTCAGTTTTGGCTTCCTGACACAGGTAACTGATTTTCAATCATTTCAGCGTGCGAGTGTGCGTGTGTGCGTGTGCGTGTGCGTGTGCGTGTGCGTGTGCGTGTGCGTGTGCGTGTGCGTGACTTTGAAAATTCAATCGCTTCTTAGTCAGTAACAGTGCAAGCGATTTACCGAAATAGTTCTTTATAACTCAAGATACGTTCAATGTTATTTGGTATTGAATTTGGACGAAATCGTTAAAGCAGTTCGGACTTTACGTGATTTTCAATCTTTCGAAAAATTAACATGTTCACTCTATCTTTCATAAAAGTTGGAGGATTTAGCTACATAGTTATTCATAAATGCGGGTACGTTCGATGTTATTCGGTATTGAATTTCGACAAAATCGATAAAGCGGTTCGGATTTTACGCCATTTTGAATTTAAAAAAAAAATGTAAATTTTCGCTGTAATTTCCGCAAAACTAAAGCAAGCAAGCAAATACTTAGTACGTAATCGAAATATGATGCAACGGTGTTTGTATCGGTGATTCGTAGTCGTATGTAAAGTGGTTTTATTTCTTGATGCCTCAAATTTCTATAAAAGTAAGATTTTTAAATGTATTCAACAAGGATTCAAAGTAGAACTTTGCACATTGCTCCCTCATTGATTTTCATTTTTCACAAAACTTTCTCTCTGAGGAAGAGAAAATTAATAAATATACTTCCTCATCGAGGCCTCTTTGTAAAAAATGAAATTTATTGAGAAAGTATCGTGCAAAGTTCTACTTTGCATCCTTGTTTTCAGAATGCTTCAGATGTAAATTATCTCTCATTTACTCTATATCTGAAATATTTAATTTCTCAAGTTGATGGATAAGTCGGAATATTTTGGTAAAAACTAAAAAATTTCAAACATAATATGAGAAATTTTCAAGAATTATTTTGGAAATTTCAATATGAGATATTCTTCCAACACTTCTGAGTTTAACATTAAATCAAATTTTCGTATAAAAGATAAATTCACAAGTGCATGAATGGATTAATAAAAAGCAGTTTACCATTGATGCTGTCATGCAATTCTTCCATGAGCCATCCGTCACTGTCGAGGATTAATTGGCTGGCACATATCGTCGGCACGAGTGCACTAACTAAAATCTGGAAAAAAAAACAAATCCTCCGCGAAATCAATTTCTGCTCGTAATAATTAACGCGACAATTACACGACTTCACAATAGAACCACACAAATTATTAATCATAAAGGCGTAACAGAGTATTTTTTCTTTTTAAATCCAAGCTCATTACATTAATTAACACATCAGCAAAAACCATAAAAGTTAAATGTCTAGAATCAATTTATACGATTAACTACTTTCCCCGACGTAAATTACACAAAGACAAAAAGACAAAGTGCAGTCAAGTGAACTCTTTACGTTTTTTTCATGTCTCAGGAAACACTTACAAGGAATTTCATGACAAAACACGTGACGGCACGTCCGGCTTAAACGATCGAGTTTTCAGAATGAATCTGCGTCAACTGGCGTCTGTTTCGCCTCGCAGATCTATATGGCCGAGCGAGCAGCTTTCATGGTTCGCTGACTTTGATATTTTTTTTAGCTATTCAGCCCCCCCGTAAGTGTTGATGTAACTATCGAATGCACTTGGTTCGCGGCAACTAAAGTAAGAGGGGTTTCCGATAGTCTTGACTGGTTTCTCGAAGCCTGAGCTAGAAAGCTATAAAGAAAGAAAGAGAGACAAAATAAAATGGCACGCTAAAAAGCAATAGAACAGACACGAGTGATCCAATTTCATTGAATGCGCTTGTTGGCTTTTCTGGTAAATTTCCACCCGATACTGCGAAATAGTGAAAGACTGCATTAGCATTATTATTTACCATTAGAAACGAGATACTTTTGCTAGCTATAAGATTGTTGATACTGAACCAAAAAGAACCACGTCGAACACGATCTGTTCGAGTTTCTGTCTGCAGAGCCGCCACGCCTAGTTGTACAGGAAACTGATCTATGTTACGGTTGGCTTAGTTTTCTTCCGTGTTCAGGAAGATATATCGGTGACAAGCTTTTTGCACCCGAGAGCGCTGAGGGCGAATAAATAATCAACAAGAGCCAGGACATCTTTTTTTAGCAAGTATTTTTATTAGACAACATACAAAATATTTAAAAAAAAATTAAACCTTCTTTCAAAGTATCACATTACATGCATACGACGCCTTTTTTTTAAATCGATTTAGCATAATAATCGATCATTTCTAGCGGTCTGAATTTTGTTTATTTTCTTTAAAGACGGTGAATCACCTGGAAATCATAAAAATAAGACTGTCTTGCCGATGCAAGTTTATAAAAAATGCCACTTGACAAATATAACATCTAACATTTTCATGAGATTTTTTTTTGTAGGCCAGTTTATTGGTGTACAATTGTTTTCCATTTTCGAGATCCAGTTTGCACCAATTGCCCTAGTTGCAAGGTTTTGCTAGTGGTAAATAGAACTCATTGTCAGTCTGATCGGAGTGTAGGAATGTTAATTTGAAACAGAAGATCCTGTACTCAGATTGTGCAGAGTCTTTGTGCAATGTGAATGAAGCTTGTAATGTAACTTTTTTAAAATTGTGATTTTAAAAAGAATACGATTTGACAAGCAAAGCATTACATATTTTCATAAGATCTTTTTTTGTAGTTCGGTTTATTGGTGTTAATATTCTTTACCATTTTCAATGTTGAGTTTCTGCTAATGGATTAAACTGGCTTTGCAAGACTTGGTTCACTCGGTAAGAAGACTCTGTCATGTCTGAATATAGGAATTTTCATATGAAGCTTTTACTGTAGTAGTTGCAAGGACATCTGGTATAAAAGTTACACCAAAATACAAAAGTTTTCTACGAAGGGAATTATTTCTTCTACGCAAGAACTTCGAATAGAAATTTCTGTAATTTCATCAGAGTGTTTGTTACAAATAGCATGAGACCCTGCAAAAATTTCGTACATCTGTGCAACCTGAATTCCTCAAGTACAAAATGAGGAAAAAAATGTCCATCGATGAGCTCCAAAAAGAATTTTTCAATTATGGAAAGGTTTGTTATACTATATTTTTGTTATCTAGTCGCGAGTTTTCATATGTGGAATTATAATTATGAATTCGAATATTCGAAAAGTTATCGAATATTCGGAAAGTTGGTAAATACAAAAAAGGGTATGAGATTGCTTCCCAAAGATGTCGAACACTTAATTTTCTTGTGCAAAAACTTGACTTAAGTTCATTGAATAAATCGTTAATATTGTTTCTAAATGTCGATTTTCTTTGCATATCCCAATTAATTATTTCATTTCCAGTCATTTATTCAGTTTACAATGATCGAGTTTACCAAATATTTGATTCGAAGTTCGAATATTCGAATTTACCGAATATTCGATTCAAAGTTCAAATATTCGAATTTACCAAATATTCGATTCGAAGTTCGGATATTCGAATTTACCGAATATTCGATTCGAAGTTCGAATATTTGAATTTATCGAATATTCGATTCAAAGTTCAAATATTCAAATTTATCGAATATACGATTCAGAGTTCGAATATTCGAATTTACAGAATATTCGATTCAAAGTTCAAATATTCGAATTTACCAAATATTCGATTCGAAGTTCGGATATTCGAATTTACCGATTATTCGATTCAAAGTTCGAATATTCGAATTTACCGAATATGCGATTCAAAGTTGGAATATTCGAATTTACCGAATATTCTATTCAAAGTTGGAATATTCGAATTTAACGAATATTCGATTCGAAGTTCGAATATTTGAATTTATCGAATATTCGTTTCAAACTTCAAATATTCGAATTTATCGAATATACGATTCAGAGTTCGAATATTTGAATTTACCTAATATTCGATTCGACGTTCAAATATTCGAATCAAGGTTCTGATATTCGAATTTACCGAATATTCGATGTGAAGTTCGAATATTCGATTCAAACTTTAAACCGAATAATTCGATATTTTCAATCATTTCCACACCCCTAAAAGTAACAGAATATTATTTACATGATTTTTAGGTGACTTCAGCCTTCCTAACAGATGATGGTAGCTAATGTGTTTGACCGCTTATTCGCAAGACCACGCGTCTATGTTCTTGATCTTGTTCTCTCTGCTGTCTTCGTCGTCGTGAAAAACAATATATATATATATATATGTATATGTATCCCCATCTTTAAGGTGATTTCAAAGCTCTCGAACTGATACAGCGATTGCAAACATAATAATAGTCATCGCCCTGATTCTTCGATGATAACGATTAAATTACCAGCGTCTGTCAATACTCAGAAAAATTACGATACTACTGGCAACTATAAAAGTTACAACTATTCATTCTTAGTCCACGCAACTATTTTTATATATTCTCAATAATATTTTCTAACTATTCAATATTCACGATAGCATGAAAAAAGTAGTTACAAATGTTACATAGTTATCGCAGTTGAAAAACAATTGTTCCAACTATTCAATAGTTAATAGTTTCCGGTGGCTTGAAAAAAAAAAAGTTGCAACCGTTAAATATTTATCGCAGTTTAAAAAAACATAGTTGCAAGTATAAAATAGTTACCAAAATAAGATTTCTCTCAGAATCTAATTTTCGCCACAGATTTAACTTTAGATTTTAATCGCAAAATGTTGCCAAAGAATCTGTAGTATTGTTCAGCCGCATATCTTTGAAGAAGATTTGTATTACTCAAGGCTGTATCATGTATCTACGATTTAGTATTGATTCTCAGTAACGGGACGAACTCCTTGCGCTTGACCATAAGCTCCTCGCGCTTGACCATAAGCAGCTTGTCCTTGACCCTGATACTGCGGCTGAGGTTGTTGACGTTGCTGATACTGCGGCGCTGCTGCAGCCGACTGTTGAGGAGCCTGAATAGGCTGAGGAACGTAAGGTTTGTCGGGTCGATAGATTATCTGATTTGCGATTATATTGTATGGGGTTTGCGACTGAAATTGCAGAAGTTTCTGAATCGAGCCAGGAACGTTTGTTGAATATTGGGGCTGTGGTTCCGCCGGTGGTTGAGATATCCTCTGGTATTGCGGAAGTTTTTGCTGCTGTTGTTGTTGCTGTTGTGGTTGCTGTTGATATTGCTGACCCTGCCGATATTGAGGAGCTTGACGCTTTTGTCTCGAGTGACCAGCGTTTCCGGAAAGATATTGCGGACGATACTGATTAGCAGATGCTGCTTGAACCTGTTGGCCTCCATGTTGAGCTTGAGCTGCTGCAAGGTTTTCATACCTGATGAGAAGAAAAAAAATATCTTTATTCATTTTTCATTATTAGACAAAGGGACCGTGGTGAAAATATTTCTTTGACAATTTGTCTGAAGAACTCTGACCGAACTGTTTCAGAGACATTCAAGAGATTTTTCTACATTTTTTTTTTCAAAGTTTCTCTGATATTTGCTGAAAATCTCTGCACGTGCTCCAGCAGTTGTAATTTATCAGAATACTATTGGGGTAAAACACGTCAAGACGGCCACCCCAATTTTTCATGTCAACAAAACGTCCTCACATTTCTTCAAGGTGTTGGTCTAGTTGAAGAAAAAACGTAGGAATTTTTTCAGATTTTTTAATTGCATATTTTAGCCATTGAAAATCGCTGAAAATAATCATTGTTTATTTTTTAATGCCAGTACTACGGCTCGCAAAACAATCATAAGAACATCAAATTTTGGATTTTCAGCATACTTACCAACAACATTTTTTGTAAAATTCTCCGATTTTATTTGATGCTATTTTTCAATTAAATAAAATTGCCACTTTTTCCCCTCCGAAACCGCATTTCCGATTTAGTTGAAAATTTCAGATTTTGTTCATTGAAATGTCTAGAATTTTAGAAAAAATTGGCGTGATGGGCGCTAATTTCGATCCAGAGTTACAGCTCTTCGAACGATCAAACATCGTGGTATGGCTTTTTTTTGTGTGAGCCATAGTAGTTTTGGCGTTAAAAAATAAACAATGATTATTTTCCGAAATTTTTAATAGCTCGAATATGCAATAAAAAAACTGAAAAATTTCCTACGTTTTTGCTTCAACCAGACCAACATCCTGAATAAATTTGAGGACAATTTGTTGACATGGAAAATTGGGGTGGCCGACTTGACGTATTTTGCCTCTATTATTTCACGAGTGCGAGAAGTACGCACTTTTCGCACCGCGTGACATAATAGTACATTGTGACACCAGACTTCTCTCGCGCTACGAGCAACACTCGGCTTCGTGTGGTGTCACTGTAGCGCTCGATTCGGCTCGTGCTCCGCTTCTTAACCTTCGCGGAATATCCGCTTTCTCGTACAAGTACTACACTCTATTTTTTTTTAACGTATGAACGGTATGTCTCGTGTTTCGCGCCTGGAAAGCGTGAGCGAAAACCTAACCTCGAAGTTAGTTCGCGTGTCAAAAGAAGTGCTAAGAGTGACATAATGAAGGAATGTGTGAAATAATGTAAAAAATTGAGGATCTGCGCATGCGCAAGAATATTATTTCACGCCATACTACAATATGCTACTTCGCGAACGCTTTGCAGGCACGAAAAGCGGGACATTCCGTGCATGAGTTAAAAAAAAGAAATTAACAGATTTTTTAGTGAAATCTATGAGTTGTAAATATTGTAGAAATTTGTTGTTGATATGGCGTAGTGTGTTGTAAATATTTTTCGCCAGAGTTCAGCTAAAATTGAGTATCAATCTGTCTTGAATATTATTTTATTCATTAAAAAAACACTGTTTAGCCCGATATTTTGAAAACGTCTGAATCTTAGAGAGAGTTCATAGATATTAATTGAAATAAATATTAATAAATATGATATAATTTATTGAATATTAATAATATTCAATAAATTGTTATTATTATTAATTGAAAATATTATAATCTCGGAATATACATTAGTACAAAAAAATTGCATACACTATTTTTTGGTAAAAATGATTTATGGACATATTAGAATATATGTCAATCGAATTATTATCAATCGATATTTTCGAATACGAGAGTCAAATTCGCTATTAAATAGGTGTTACTTTTTCCTTTAACGATTCTCAAATAACATTATAAATTACCTGAATTTTTCGGGAATGCTATTGACGTAAGGTATCTGAGCCTGGAACTTCAATAGATTCTGCAATTGGGCTGGAAGATTTGTTGAATAGTGAGGTTGTGGCTCAGCAGGTGGCTGTGAGATTCTCTGATACTGAGGTTGCTGCTGCTGCTGATGTTGTCTCGCTGGTTGTTGCTGTTGCTGATGTTGTCGGTATTGACGAATCTGCGACTGTTGATGCTGTGGTGCCTGTCTTTTCTGTCTGTGTTGCTGACCTTGGTTCTGAGGTTGTGGAGCATAATGTTGCTGTTGTGGTATGAATTCTTGCTTCTGGTTTTGAGCCGCAGCCAGAGCATCGTATCTACAAAAACATAATTTCGCTCATAAGCAAACTGTTATTTTACAATTACAGATATATGAGGCATTTCATATTCAGCCATCCAAAAAGAAAAATTCTCAAAAAAATTCTAAAAATTAGCTTCAGTGGTTCCAAGAGATACACAAGATTTCGAATTTAAAAAATCCCGGAATATGCATATTTTTAATTTTATGCATATTTCTAAAAAATGAAAATGTGTCTTTTTTTATGTCCCACAAAAAAGAAAAATCTATTGAAAATTAATTGGTTAATTTCGGGCCACATTTTATGGCCAAGTCAACAAAAAATATATTTCGTTCCCCGTCAATTGATCTCGGACAGCTTATCCCGTGACAACTTGTCCCCAAAAAGCTGTTCTCATAAAAAAGTGACACCGTAAAAACTGATGCCACAGCAGCTGATGCCCAATTTGTCCGAAATAGCTGCAAAAAAAGAATCTAAAGAACGCAAAAGAACCGAAAAAGTAATTTTTTTTTGTAATGGGGGGCTCCCCCCGACAACCCCCCGTCGGGTCATTAATACCAATATTTGTCCCAAGTAGCTACAAAAATGAAAAAAAAGAGCCTAAAGAATGTAAAAGAACCAATTGAACCTAAAGAACCGAAAATATATCTTTTGTAATGTTGGGGTTTCGCCTGCTCCAAACCCCTGTCGGGTGAATACAATTCCCCACAAAGACACGGATTGGCGGCACACACCAATCGCGTAATATGCAAGTGTCAAACATCACATTTACTCTTGGATATTATATATTCAGTGTTAAAAATGTTTACAAATTTACATTACTGGAATTTTCATTCATCAGCTGATATATCAAATTTAATATACATGTGTAAAATTATGAAATTTTGTATCAAATTTCCTCATTTTTATAGGATTTAGTAGAAAGTATAGAAATTTTACGTCTTACTTGGATATCAAAGTTAATATACCAGTTTCTGTAAAAGAGCTTCCTTCCACCCGTAATGGAAATTTACATTAAATATTTTTTAAAGTGTTACTATTATATTATAGGAATTATAAGAATAAACCATTTACTCAGTGATCTTTAACCCATAGGATAGTTTTTTTTGGGGGATTAGTTTGTTATGCGATAAGTTGGTGGGATACAATGTCGCGGAATGTTAAAACGTCCAACTACCGTAGAGAGTAGAGTCGCCGAAATATGTTATAGTCAAAAAATAATGTGAAAATTACTTTAAAGTTAAACTACAAAAAAAAATAACGTCAAAAAAATGTTGACATTAAACTGCTCGTTTTTTCGAAATACCGATACGATTAATCGTTTTCAAGATATTACAGATCAGATTAAGAAACTGGCATATTCCCGGAGAAAAAAATGTAATTAATTTGAAATTTGGTGCATCTATTGGAACCACGGAACCTGATTTTTAGAATTCTTTGAGAATTTTTTGTTATTGTTGTTGTTGGTTGAATTGATATACAGATTCCCATTTACAAATGTCGGGATAATGCTAGAGCTGCTGATTGGGCAATTACGATTGTCCAGTCTTGATTGGTTGTCGCAGTACGGGCGAACAATTTTGCCAGAAATGGGTCGAACCTGGTTACCCATCTATGTAGTAGTGAACAGCGCTGGTATAATATCTGAACTGCCAATATGGCCCCGAACTGGCACAGGTATTTCCAAATTTTGTTTTGGGCTCCGTTTCGGTAGTGGTGAATAACTTTATTCACCAAAAATGCATCAAACATCGTTAACCAAATATTGGTCAGAGTCTGTATTTATACTAGAAATACGATCCGTTGTACAAGGAAACATTCCCAAGTGTCCCACCCCGAATTCGACAATTTTGATATATGTTGTAGAACTCGAAAATCTCAGGGACACGTATTTTTTTTTATCAGCCATGATTCATATCTAGGGGGTGAAACAGCCCCTCAAAGTATGGGAAAAAAATATCTATGAAAACGTTGCCAATACAAAGTTAAGAGTTTTAGATATATTGTTGCAGGAATAGGAAACTTTTGTACCGATAATGTGTCAGTTAATTGTGATTTGACAGGATTTGAAAGAGGGAGTATTTGGAACTCAAGTAAGATCTAATTTAGTCTTGAAAATTTGGAGTTTGCCAGAGTTCAGCCGACGCTTCTATAAAATTAATAATTCAAGTATGAATTAAACTTTTAGGAACTGAAAGTTGCGTTAATAAATTGAGTGAGTGATAAACAAATATCATTAGCAACTAATATTTATTGTTTTCCCCCCGAAACGCCGTTTAGGAGGGAAAAAAGTGGCAACTTTATTTAATTGAAAAATAGGATAAAATGAAATCGGAGAATTCTACAAAAAATGTTGTTGGAAAGTACGCTGAAAATCCAAAATTTGATGTTGTTATGATTTTTTTTGCGAGCCGTAGTATTGACGTTAAAAAATAAACAATGAATATTTTCAGCGATTTTCAATGGCTGGAATATGCAATTAAAAAATCTGAAAAAATTCCTACGTTTTTTCTTCAACAAGACAAACATCCAGAAGAAATGTGAGGACTTTTTTGACATGAAAAATTGGGGTGGCCGACTTGACGTGTTTTCCCCCAGAAGTTTTGTAAACACGTAGTCAGGTGAGTAAAATCATGGAATATAAATCACAGAGCCATAAGTTTGAACCGAGTTACCGAACAACATATTTAATCCGAGATTTTCAACGTATCAAGGTAAGAAAACAATGACAAAGTAATGCAGAATGATAAAAGACTATTCCAATGTTGCGCAGACCAATATAAATATTTATTTTTATCATTTATTAGCATTATTATAGAAGAGTGTATGAACATCGGCAGACAGTACTGGACTGACAATAGCTGACAGCATTGGTATTATGCCAGGATTGTGCCATTCTGGTATTCGTGCATGATTATCACCAGTTTTCTTTTTAAATAAGAGTAAAAAATTCTTAAGGGAACTGAGCCAAACACAAAAAATATTTTTAGAGAAAAATGTTTTTTATGCTAGTCAACCGACCAATATGAAATTTACCAAACATTTAAGAACTGGTAGGAGATTTTTTTGTCAGTATTAAAAGCAATTTAGTCTAGATGACTAAAGTTCACTTGTAAACCAAATTTTGGGTTTCTTCAAATCTGCGTGCAATACAGATTTAGCTTCTCAAAGAATTACACTCTGCGTTTTCTTATTTTATTTGTAGTTTAATACTCACCTCCATTTCTCAGGAATATGATTGATGTAAGGTGCTTGTGCCTGGAACTTCAAGAGTTCTTGAATTCCAGATGGTACATTTGTGGAATAGTGTGGCTGAGGTTCCGCAGGTGGTTGAGTCGCGCGATGCTGAGGTTGTTGACGTGCTTGACGTTGATTTACTTGTCGCTTGTTTCTCGAATGTCCCCTGGGCTTTCCGCGATACTGGCTTCTGTACTGATTCTGTTCATCCGGTTGAGCCCGTGTTTGTGGTTTTGCTGGCGTCTCGTATCCAGGTGTGATATGAGGCTTAGAAACCTGTCCTTCGATTGGTCCATTAATCCCATCGTATCTATGAATCAATGCAATTATATCGCACTATAAGCATTACTAATACACTGAGAGAAATTGAGATAGTCCTGGTAACTATTAAGTGATAGTTATATTTTATTAGTTCAGCTGACTATTTCCATAGTTATTTTAACTGTCAACATATAGTTAAGAAGGTTGAAGCGGTCCAGTTCAATCAAGTGACGGTTTCGAAATAAAAAATTTGTTCAACCATAAAAAAGCACATATTTGGTATCGTTGGACTGAGCGCACGTTCAAATTTACAGAAATATTTCGAAATACCAATATATTGATTCACTTTAACCGAAATCAATGAATAATTAAGTGTCTCGATCGCAGGTACCAACTTCGCATAGTCAAGAAGTAACTTTGATATAAACAAGAGCAAATGAAAAATCGGTGTTTGACCGTTGATAAATATCAATAATAAACATAACAAATAGTTTCCTGCAATAATAAATCATTATGCATGACAAGATGATGTATTGAATGAATATGTTAATCAGGAGTGAAATACATTGGTGTGGTTGCCCTCACTGCAAAGCGCCGTTCAAGGCTGTTTGAAAAGGCAGTTTTCTTATGCCGATATTCTCATCAAATGACTATAACTTTGTATTCGCCGTCCAATTTCTTTGTACAATCATTCATCGTTTCAATAATAATGTATGTATATTTCGACAACAGTGTTTTCCTAATAATGACTTGAACTTTTAGCAATCAAAATAATGTAATTATTTAAAAATAATGCGTTATTGTTGCTCGCTTGACGAGAATCGTCACTTTACCAAGTTTTACTCACTTGAAACACTAATATCATTTTTATTAAATGGGAATACCACTTTTTTCTTCCACAGAAATGTTCAGCATGCTTCAGTTTACAAGAACATCCATTTTTTTTCTCTGAATATTTTGTATATTCCCCTATGTAAAACATAACAACTTTAGATGCTTCTATCTTTTTAACTGGATGATTAATAATAATAAAACTGCGGTAAAAAACATGATTTATCGTGCTGAACAACATACTTTCACGGCAAAAGTTAACCTTTGAATTGTCCTAATGTTCGAACCTCCTTAAATACGGTTATAACTCTTTTTAATAGTTGGTGCAACTTTTTGTTGTTGTCCCGCTGACTATTTTTACTAGTTTCATCAACTATTCTCACTGTTTTTTATGATCCATTAATTTCATCACTTGTTACTACATAAATGTAGCATGAGCTCGATAGGTTCCGGCAACTACGATTACATAATTCGCCGAATATCATGACATATAGTTATTATAACTATTGACACAATTAAATATGGTTGTGACTTTTAAAGAATGATTAGTCCGACTATTTTTGTTGTTTGCGCTGATGATTTCCGTCAGTTTAATTAATTATTCGCATTCAATTTTATCAACCATTAGTTTTCTTGAATGTGTCCATACATTTACAGCGACAAAAATGTCTACATTCGACACATTGGACGGGCAGATCCGCTGCGTGTTGTCGGACTCACGACAGGTTCCCAGTTTTATATGCACATACATCACGTGTTGCTCGCGAGAAACGCACCGGCCGTTAGCCATCTAGCGGGCAAGTGCTAAGTAAGCTCCGCTAGATGGACAGAGTGTTTCTCGTACGCGACTCGTCACGAGAGTGAACTTGGGAATCCGTGGGGGGTCCACTATATACCCAGGGTCTGCCCTCGAAGATGTCTTAACCCATCGTGGTTACCACAAGCTCATTCTACTATTATTGTCAGTGGTAGTGACTTATGGTTGTGACAATCCTTTCGGGATAAGATTCCGAAAGGAGCTACTGCAGTGTTGCTTTTAAATCGGAAACTAATATTATTGATCACTACAACAAGAGAAAGGCAATTAAATAGCCTTTAATTGTTGAAAATGTTGTGGTGTTTATAATCATATTTGAATAGTGCCAATGAGTTAAAGAAGTTGTACGCATAAATGTGAAATAATTCGGACAACTACAGAACTAAAGTACAAACCAAATAATCACCTTAATTAATAAGACTATTACCCCAATTTACGACTTTCAGAAATTCAAAAACCCTTAAGGGCGAATGTGTGTACAACTCCGTAGCCAAGTTAAAATGTGGAACCTCCAAATACCCTTCAGTTACTTCAAATGGGTAAAACATGCCACTTTCAGAGGTTTACCGAAGGGTCTAGAAACCTAGTTCGACTTCGGAGAACCTAATCACAGATTAAAACATAAAAATTTCACTCGCGATACTCTCCGTTTATTCCAATTAGGTAATAAATGCCATTTCCGATTCTGCGGAGGGTTTTGGCACTCGAATTAACCTAAATTTAGGGTCAACGGAGGGCCCAAAATTCAACTTAGGTATATAACTGAGTCAATATCGTTAAAGATCAAAAGGCTTTTTTTTCGTGCTCAGGTGGTTTCACCAAAATAAGGTTTTTTGGAATCTACTTTTTTTTGATTGAATAAATCATTACAATGCATAAGGGTGAGCTCATGTTACGGGTGAGCACCATAAGAGTTCATGTTAAGGGTTTTGTCGTATTCCAAAGTTAAAATTTCAACGATTGATTCATCTTTATAAAAAAATACGTAAAAGTGTCATGAGTAAATGAATAATTCATAAATAAAGCAGTAGAATAAATGTTCATTGATGAGTACATATGGGCTTTAGAATTGCGATGCATTTTTGTTTGTTTTGTTGGAAATCGCCTTTTGATGTCACCAAAAATATAACATATATCTTATACTATAAAGTTGGTGAGCAATGCAGTATTGTTGTCGATTTATTCGGCCTGTGATTGGTCGCCCTTGTCATCAGATAAACGTGGTCAAGTTCACGTATCGAAACTTTTTGTTTATATCAAGTGTCAAAACGGGTCCGCCTAATAGCATTAAATAGTTCACGGAAAAATATAACTTCTTTTGTTTTTGTTTGTTGAACCTAAACATTCCATGATATGCCGGATTGAAAAGAAAAGCCCATTCCCGAAACGAGTGAATTAAAAAACATGAATAAAATCATAGAGAGTAGTTTTAAGTAATACTACTACTATATGGCCAATTATGGAATAGATCCGAGAGGACAAAAAAAATGTCCACATTGGTGGGCAATGTATCTCTCATATACATGATGTGTTACGTCCCGAAATATTTGTAACGCCTAAAATCATACAACCCTCCGAGCATAACTGTATGCCCGGAAAATGGCCCCTGTAATAAGCAGTCGATAAAAAGGAGAGTTAGGGGGAAATCTAAGAGAAGGGGTCCTATTAAGCCCTCGGAAAATTGTAAGACGCTACAAGAAGTGGGAGACGGTCATCTCCGGGCTAATAATGAGTCGGGAAACTCGCCCTCTCCAACCCTCATGCCATCTCCCCTATTTCTAACACGTCAAAAGTGGGAAACGGGCGGAACTTTGCAAATAAGAGCCAAGAATCTTTCCCTTCCCAACCCCTGAGTAACACTAATTAGTAGTTGCGAAGCTATTTAAGAGCGGAACTTTTGTATTTTTAGTCACTTCATTCTTTTGAAACGGTCGATCAGCGTCTCCGGAGACCACCTGACAAGTCTAGTTAAAATTAAGTAGTGTTTTTAGTAAATTAAAAGCTCTGAAGTTGAACCATCGTCGAACAGAGTCGTGCGCGGACTACCGCAAAATCCGTAAAAGTTTTATCTTCGAATAGTGTTGTGCGCGGTTCACAGCGACTTCTCTGAATTTTGTGATAAAACATCAACTAATTTCGTTTAGAGACTAAAATTCCTTCAACTGAATGTGGTCTGCCGCATTCAATCAGTTTTCCTTCCCTAACTCCGAACGTATGCATGCAAACGTTCACTTCCTAACCAAGTTATTTTCCGTAACTACTTGCGCCATCGCCGTGGTGGACGTAAATATCAAAGTCTTTAATCTTAATACATTGGAGTAAGCGATTCAATACATACATTTTATTCCAGCACCGAAAATTCACGGTGAAATCATCATACGATAAAATTAAAACGTTCCGCCCGAAACCCAGACCAATTAGCCGTACCTAAGGTCGAAAAAAGGGCAACTCAAAGTTACTTCAGACGTAACAGATGTTTATATTTCGGTATAAACTCGCCATGTATTACGCTCAATTTTTTTAACTTACTCATGAAATAATATGATTTAATTTTATAGTAAATATCGATATGTGCATAAACTAGGGCGCTTAGGCGCCCGGGTCCACCTGACCACCACCTTCTTCCGCCAGTTTTCATATTTGACATAAACAAAGTTTCCATACTTAAACTTGGTTCCGGTCCCAGTCTGTCTGATGACAGCAACGACCAATGACAGTATAAAGAGGCAACAATGCAAATATCAGTCTTCGATATTTTCGAGATATCTCATGACCCACCAACTTTTTAAGGAGGGACTAAGGTCAGGCGTCTCCTCCTATCAGTTTTGACATTTGACATAAGCAAAAAGATTCAATGCATGAACTGGGTCACGGTCCCGGTGACTGACGACGACCAATCAGAGTACGAATAGATCGCTAACAATGAATTTCGCATTTGTCGCTCATGAAATTTTTAGCGAAGGACTAGGGTTAGGCGGACCGAGGCGCGGAAGCGCCCGTGTCTCTTTCAGTTAGGTTTGATATTTGACATAAACAGAACGTTTCAATACTTGAACTTGGTCCTGGTTTCGACGTGTCTAACGATACCGGCGACCAGTCGCAGGACGAATAAACCGACAACAATACTAATATCAAACCAGCGATATATCGTGTCATACCAACTTTTTAGGAGAGGATTTCTGCTATGCTTCAGATGTTTATAATTAATTTCACGAGTTTTTGTAAGTATAGGTTACTACTTATGTAAATGTACTTGACTCTAAATCTTTTTACACATCGTGATTTTTTGGGGGAAAATAATTGTCCAATGAAATTTAGTGTTGTTACGTTAATTCTTTATAAATGAATTAAAGTATAATTCTTTAGTAATTTATTTACCTGTATTGTTCGGGTATGATGTTCAAATAAGGTATTTGCTGTTGAAATTGAAGCAACTGCTTGATCTGCGCGGGTGCATTGTCGAAAGGCTTGTAGTTAGGTCGCGCAATAGGTTGTTCCGCAGGTTGCGCTTGTTGATGAGCTTGTTGCTGACGATGTTGTTGGCGACGACGCGGAGCAGGTTGAGGAACGGCATCGTGAGGAATGAAAGCGTTGTGAGTAGGTTGTTGAATTTGTTGCGCATGCTGCGGGGCGGCCTGCTGATAAGACTTCCAATTCACACTCAAACCTACAACATAAATAAAAATCTATTACAACCAATCTATTTTATCAATTTCCTTCCCCATTAAAAATACCTTTGTCATGGTGAATTATTAATATTATTATTATTTTAGATTTTAATTCCAATCGATTCAAAATATTACCAAAACATCCAGAAAACATAATTTAAAAAATATTCGTATTTAAAATTCAAACGTCCACCGAAAAAAAGGTTTGGTAAAATCAACAAAATTTGGTTTGAGTCAACCAAATCCTGCGGTTGCGGGTGGCAAAAGAAATATTTCGTTGACTTGACTAAAAATTGTCAGCGACATTAAAAAAATAATTTCTTAACCACAACTTAATTTTTGTTACCCACGAGAACAGCAATCCTATCAATATAATATTTTATTGTTTTTATTGTATGATTGGTTGAGTGTGCTTAATATGGTATTACACTGAGAAAAGAAAACTGTTAAATTGCTGAAAATTTTGTTGACTACACTAATACTCAAAATATATAAATGAGTAATATAGAAATTACTTATAAAGTGTAGAAAATTATTTGTATTGCCAAGCCTTAAGTTAATAATATTGTTTTACTAAAATTAACGAAAACAAAAATTATATGGCCAGTCTCTTTCATATCGCCCACCGAGAGAAGTGACCGCTTGGGGATTCGAATCTTAGACCTATCATCCTACCTACTTATCTAATTGCATAAAGACGAGTACGCTAAACACTGGGCCAAACCGGCTATGTGAATTTTGTATACTATTCCATATTAGCTACATCGCGGATAGCATCCACAAGGTTATCAAACGAATTTAGAGGAAACACTGTTCTAGGGGAATTTCATTTCGTTCATTCCGAATTTTAACTCTATACGCGATAATTCAAATTGGCCGACTCGATATGGTGGACCAAAATTCAAAACTGATCTTATAGAATTGAAACTTAATGTTTCAGTTAACTTTTAACCCTTTGAGGCATACATTTCTCCTTACATGCAAACGACTTGAAATTTGATATCCGAAGGTTATTGAGGTCGCTAATTACGAATCTGAAATCAGAATTGGAAAATTTAAGATGGCGGACCCAATATGGCGGACTAAAATATAAAAAGTTATTGGATTTGAATGAAATTCAGTACTTTGGCGTTTTTGGGGTCGTTGATTACGAATCTGAACTGAAATTTCAGAAATTCAAAATAGCGGATCCAATATGGCGTACGAAATTACAAAAATTACTTCATTTGGATGAATCTCCGTGGACGGAGGTTTTTGGTTTCGCTGATCACAAATCCGAACGCTGCATTTGAAAATTCATCCAAATTTTGTAATTTCGTCCGCCATATTGGATCCGCTATTTTGAATTTTTGAAATTTCAGTTCGGGTTCGTAATTAGCGACCTCAATAAAAAAATCCTCTAATTCTCGCTATTAGACTTCCCAGACACTGATTTTTCAAAGTCCCGTTATTAGACCCCCAGGCGTGTGAGTTAGTGAGTAAATGTCTGTAAGTGTCTGTGAGTGTTTGTGAGTGTTTGTGAGTGTTTGAGAGTGTTTGTGAGTGTCTGTGAGCGTTTGTGAGTATCTGTGAATGTCTATGAGTGTCTATGAGTGTTTGCGAGTCTCTGTGAGTGTCTTTGAGTGTCTGTGTGGGTGTCCAAGGAAACACACCGCCCTTTATTATATTTTAGATATGTGATTGGTCAGTGGTAGCTATGGCGTATAGCGCATATTGCTATATGTTATAGGCTTACGTTGGGATACAAAATAACTCGCGCAGCGTGATCGTTGTTGCTAGTATATTAAGAAAACATGCTGATACATAAAAAAAGTCTACAAAACTCAAAATTGAGCCACTAAAGTTTGTAGAACGGCTTTTAAGCGGGGTGAGTTAGCAAAAAGAATGATTTTCAGAGAGTTGTATTTTTTATTCCAGCCAACCAATGGATATGAAATTTATATATCACTTAAGGACTGGACGAGGAATTTTCCTGTCACTGTCGAAACCAATTTGGTTAACCGGTTCCATTGTAAACCAGATTTGGGTTTTTTCAACTCTGCACCTGATTCAGAATTGACCACCAAGGGATTTTGCTCGTTGATGTCTCATTTTGTTTGTAACAACATTCTACACTAGCTAAGCGGAGAGATCGGCGAATCAAATCATACCTTTGAATTGAAATTCGTTATTTGTTATCTTTCAAAAACAGTCTACAACATTCTGCAGAACAATTTCCTTTTTTGAAAACTTCACCATGAGAGTATTTTTTCAAGTAGAGACATATCTCAAGAGTATTCGTTTCAATTCTCTGCTAAAAGTATTTAAAAAATGAAAAAAATAGGATTTTTTTCGTATTTATGATAACTATCATACTTCCTGTGCCATCACATTTAGGAATACTAAAAGCATATCCCTGCATTGCTTACACAATTAAGTTTGCAAAGTGTAATTTTGCAAATTGCTTCCTGATTATTTTATAACATTGATAATGCTTCCTTTTTGAAAAAACAATAATTCATAATGGTACTTTCAAATAGAGGTCGCTTTATTCAAAGGTGCGAAAAAATGAGGAAGCAATTCGCGTAGTTCTAATTTGCAAGTTTCTTCTTCATTGTCTTACCACTTGGATCTCTGTATTGCAAAGCTCTTCCACCTCCCTGATTCCCATCATAAGGTCCCTGAATTGCAGACTGAGAATGTCCATCGGATGCTCCTTGAATCTGGAAATGTGCGTTCGAGTCCGTAGGCCCTTGAATTCGAAAATCAGCGTTTGAATCGGTAGCTCCTTGAATATGAAAATTGGCATTTCCGTCTGTTGCTCCCTGAATCTGGAAATTTGCATTTCCATCGGTAGCACCGTGAATCTGAAAATTGGAATTTCCATCGGATGCTCCCTGAATCTTGAAATCACTGTTTCCATCCGAAGCACCCTGGATCGAAAAATCACCGGCGCCCAGTGAAGCTGTAAAAATAATAGCAACAATTAGAGGGTATGGTAAGAAAAAAAAAAAGAAACATTGCGGCGCCATGCCAATAATTATCTTGGCGCCGATATATCTTACTAAGGAAATAAAAGTGTAGATAGTGAGCGCAGACAACGAGCGGTTTCCTTTCGCGTGAAAGGAGAGTCTGGCGCAGCGAGTGCGTGCATTCGCCTGGAAGGTTTACAGTTTCAAGCTTGAGGCTCGCTGACCAGACCGGTCGATTCTGTCGCGTGCAAATTGTTCTACGATTTTTTTTTCAATTCTTTTTCGCAACTGTAACGATCGATCGTATACACTTCCACTGTGTGGTTAGACACAAGTAAGATTTTCTAAGCGTGTCTTATATATTTGTATTAGAGCATTCTCCATTCTTATTCGTGCATTGTAACTATATATGTATACCTCTTTGGTCCTCGTACTCGATTCCCTTCTCTTGGCTGTACTTGAGGCCCTGGGCTCGTCGGCTACCGTCACTCGGTCCCTGAATTGAGAACTGGCCCGAACACAACGGTAGCACCAGCAGGAATACTAACTGCAACAGATTTATGAGACACCAACGGTTATACTTGAGGAAATCGTCATACACGCAACAAAAAATGTTTGCACAATGAATCCTCTTTATTTTTAAATTTTTTCAAGGCTACCTCAATGAGGAAGCATGTTGATCAATTTTGGCGTTCTCATAGAGGAAGCTCTGTCAAAAAAAAAAATAAATTCTCTCAATGATGAACTCTTCGTTGGATGCTCACCTTCAAATCGCCCGCAAATTGTAAAAAAAGTATCGTAATTTTTTCGGATTTTTATTTAATTCCCTTCGCCTCCCTGTTTGAGCGGAAATTTTCAAATGACTGAAAAACACGCTTATTCACTATATTTCGTACGCAATTTTATTTCAAGGTTAATCGTAGGCAATAAAATCCATATTCTTGAATATTCAGTGACATTTATCTCCTTATCAGTGAAAAATAAAAAAATTATAAATGGGGTATTCCATAAGAATCGTGTGCTATATTAATTTATTTTTGTATAACAAATGATGATATGAATTAGAAAAATCATCTCCGTTTTTGCATGTCATTGACTTTGATGTTACGAATCGCTGACGTGTATTATTCCATTACAGTGCTGACAAAATGAATACCAAATTTTACTTAAAATTCTGTTTTTGTTTAGATCGTACCCCAATGGAAAAACGATTTTTGGTTGTTGTTAAAGCTTAAGTATTCCGGTCTTCTTGATACTGATTATTTATTTAATTTTCGTATTTCCGAAAATATATTTTTGTACTATTAACAATGTTAACGGTATAATAATATAAAATCGTTTTTCCATTGGGGTATGAACTGAAAAAATAAATTATAAGTAAAAAATTGGCATTCATATTGTTCAGCACTGGAATAACACACATGTCAGTCATACGTATCATCAAAGTCGATGACCTGCAAAAAAAGAGGTGATTTTTCTACTTAATTTCATCATTTGTTATGTTGAACAAAAAAAAATTATGTAGCACACGATTCTCATGATACCATTTACGATTTTTAAAAAATTTCTACTGAAAAGAAGATGAATGTCACTTAATATTCGAAAACATGGATTCCTTGCCTACGATTAACCTTGAAATAAAATTGAGTACGAAATATAGTGTATAAGCATGTTCTCGAATCATTTGAAAATTCCTGCCCAAACGGAGACGAAGGGAATGAAATAAAAATCTGAAAATATTAAGGCATTTTTTAAAAATCATTTGGAGCCGATTTGACGGGCTTTAACATGAAATTATTTTCAGATCCCATATAAGAACTATCCTAATATACATGTCAAAGCAAATTTGAAAATAACGGAATGCAAAGGTACTGGATTACCTGCGAGAGATTGCGCATAACCTCCACCTTTTAGGGACCAACCATTTAACGTGCTACTCAAGTGTCTTAAGTGGGGCGAGTCACAAAGAAAATGATTCTCAGAAATATATATTTTTATTCTGGTCATTCAATAAATATGAAATATTTATCCAAAGATATCAGCTGATTTACAAACTTAGAAAATAATGTTGGTGTTTACAGGCATGGGCCTTTTAAAGTTTTGACGTTTCTTAACATTTGCACCGCTTAGCTGGTGTAAAATGTTGTTACAAACGATATAAGGCGCCATAGATTTGAATGCTGTGAGTGCTTAATTCTGAAATATTTATTTTTTCTAATCCTGAAATAATATATTTATTTAATATTTTTTGCATGACCGGAATAGAAATTATAAATCTCTGAAAATCATTTTTTTTTACTGACTTGCCAGCCTTAATAAGTGTATTTAATGATGAAACAGTATATTCGTTAATAAAATCAGGTTTGTAACCATGTGTTACTTTTTTCTTAGCGGGCGGGGCGATATTTTTTTGTAAAGATATTTTGTCGTGGGATATTTTTGTGGTACGAATATTTTGTCGCGGGACTTTTTTGTAGGCGATCTTCAAAATGGGACATTTTTATGGCGAGTATATTTAGTTGCGGAATATTTGTTTTGCCAAGATATTTTGTCGTGGCATATTTTCTCGTGGGATATTTTTGTAGACGATGTTCAAAATGGGACATGTTCAAATGGTACTGTGGCGGGAATACTTATTCGCGGAATATTTTTTTTCGGTAATTTTCTCGTGGGACATTTTATCGTGTTACCATGCGCAAGGTTCTATTTTGTAGCTTTGCTTTTATTCGTCAATCTTGTCAATCACATGTGACTCTGCAAATTCTTTTATAAGTTCATCTGAATCGTTAAATATGATGGAGCGAACTTATCAAGTTAACATTTCATTTGGAATTTACGACTGAGATCGACTGCTCCACGAGTTTCCCAGATGCATTTACATTCATGCGTTTGCAAGGTGAAAGGAAAGTGGCCGATGCCGGTTCTCTATAAATCTGTTACAAGAGCCGGTGTGGGAGTGCTCATGAGAACTCAAGAATATACTCGAAGAATCCTGTGTCGATCGTAAACTATTGATAATCAAACACAGTTTTGCACGTGTCTATCGATTTACAAATCAAATTAAACGTATCACGTTGAAGAAAAAAGTACATTAATTAACAGATAATATGTAAGGTAAGGTCAGTCAACCGTGTACAAGTTTTCACAGCGAGAATTATCATGTACCGTTCAAGTGTATAAAAGAGAAAGTTTTGCTATCAAACGAGCTTCAAGACAAGTTCGTGAAAGCGTGGGCGCAAATGACAACATTCTGTGAAATTTATTAATTTACCAGTAAATAAGATGAAATGCTCTGATAACATTCTTGACCCCATTATGTTGTCATTTTTTCCAGACAATTTTCCAGACAACTTCGAACCGGCTGATAAATACCTAAGTGTGCCATTTTTCGTCACACTTCTATAATCGTTATAGTATTTCCGTATAAAAGTTACTCGAAGTATTAATAAGTCACCAATATAAATATAACATATGAGGCAAAACACGTCAAGTCCGCCACCCCAATTTTTCATTTCAACAAAAAGTCCTCAAGTTTATGTCTGTTTTAAATCTGAAAAAATTCCTACGTTTTTTCTTCAACTCGACCAACATCCTGCAGAAATGTGAGGATTTTTTGTTGACATGAAAAATTGGCGTGGCTGACTTGACGTGTTTTGTCCCATATATATATTTTTTAAAATAATAATTGTTTTAATCTAGTTCTATGTTTTGGAAAAAAGTCTTCAGCGGTAGAGTTAGATTACACAACGACTAAATTGCGAAAATTATTTATACAAATTTTCAAAAGGAAACTGACATTAAAGCCAGTGAATCCAATTTTGTACAATGATGCTTAGAGCTTAAAAAAAGTATGACATTCAGAATACAGATCAATAATTCAGTTTATGCAAGTCAAATTTGTAATTTTGCATGCCTTGTTTAAAAAGTACAACGATTAGTTTATTTTTGTTATTATTTTTTTAATCTGGCGATATTAAAATACCTAAAGTTTTCCCCTAATTGAGAAGTGATACGAAGCAAATTACTTGGTGAATTTCTAAAACATCATTCGACGAAGAAAATGAGCTGTCATTTATCAAGATCGAATTAATACTATAAAATTGACTTATAAAAAACTGCGTAAACGAATGTCTCGATTCTTGGCGTCATCTGAGATATTTTATACCTACATATATATATATATATTAGGGTGATAAAAAAAACGTTATATTTTTTGCTGAACTAACTGGTTGAGAAATTACCTTGGTGTAAAATATATTTTTTTAAATAAAAAAAAAACATTTAAAAAAACTATTTTTTCTCGCTGATTTTATTTTCGCCCCGCAAATGCGATTTGCGGAAAAAATATGCTATTTTTGCCGCGATTTTTAGGGGCAAAAGGTGACCATTTCAGTTGGGTGTGAAACAAACTCATTTTAAATGGCTTTTATTCACGAAAACGGATCATTGCAAGATTTTTTTATCGTAGCTGGTACAGCTCCAACGATGTTTTCACACAATTTGTAACAAATACTGAAACTGCTCTTCGTCTTTAGTCAACCATTCGTTATACTCTTCTAATAATGAAATAACGCGTTCTTTTCTAAACTAATTTTTTATACGAAAGTGCTTGTCGAAAAACTCGTGCCACATTTCTTTTAGATTTTTTAAACACTTTTCACCTCAGATAAAAAAACTTTCGAAAAATTAAATCTCAGGTGAAAAATGTTTAAAAAATCTATAAAAAAATTTGGTCCGTGTTTTTCGACAAGTACTTTTGTATAAAAAATTACGGAGCCGATCTGAAATGTCATCGTCAGAGCTTCATCGAGATGTCACGGAATGCCCCATATATAACTTTAAAAATTAATAAGTTTCATATGGTTGGATTTAGCAATTTCTTGTAAACGACCTTGTTTGTAAAGAGTTAAATTTTCTATCATGAGACATCCTATAAAGTTACTCATTACTGTTGTCATTGAGAATATAATAATAATAACAATAATAATAATAATAATAATATTTGCCGTGTTATGTGGAAAATTACAAATTGCGTGAGTCATTTCTAAATAAATTATTTCGGGCTCTCCTTTGGTGAGCTTTCATTTTTTTTCATCAAAATATCTTCTCGACCAGTTTGTCGGACAAAAAGAATATAACGTTTTTCTTAATCACCCTAAAACTTTAACAGGAATACGTAAATTCGGTTTCACCTACTTTCATACCAGTTTCGTTATAAAAATGTATAAATTGTTCATAATCTTGGCACTTTAATGAGCTGACTGCACTGCTGATACCCCCTTAAGAACATTTTGTTACACTATTAAAGGAACAATAAGAAAAGGTTGCAAATTGGAGCCTTGAACGTTGCTTTCTCACAACTTTCCATTTTCCTCAATGCCACCTATACTATGAAAAACTTGGTTGACTAATTTTGGCTTCATCAAAGAGGCAGATGTGCTAAAAACAGGAAATAATGAGGATGCAATATGCGAGGTTAAACTTTTTATCCTTGTTTTTAGAAAGATGGTAGAAACTAAGATTTAACAAAATTTGAGTGATAAATAAATTGAAAAATTTCAAGTGCTCGAAAATGTCATTGCTTAAATATTGCTAACAAATATTGAACTCAAAAATGAGAAATTTCGTAAAATGGTGCAACCATTTTTAGATCAATTGTTCAAGTGATTTTCAAGATACAGTTCTTTTATTTTGCATACTTTAATGCAAAATTCAAACGTTCTATAAAATTTCATAGCCTTCATTGATTTTTACAAAAGTTTGAATCCATCATTCCTCAACTTTATTGAACATGTGTTCAAAGTTTTATCTTTATTTCTTGACATTTTTTCAGAATTCTAGCACAGACAAATGTGCAAGTTTTTAATCTCACGAAATGAAAATTACTCTACCAATCTTGTTGAAAATTATTATCAGGCATGGCTGGATGTTATTTTATTTCAGTAGAATTGATCAAAATTTATTAATAACTGGATCGAATTTATTTTTTCAAGAATTGAAAATCATATAAAGTCAGATACTCTTTATAGATTTGAACCATCTTCAAGCAATATTTTGTTTGTAAAATACTATTTACCTCAATAACCTAAATATTCCTTTTTGACGTTTTGGCATATTTTTAACTTGTAGGCATTGAAAACTAAATAATCACCGTTGCAAGACTCTTTTCATGAGGAAGGAAAATTGTAAAATTGAGGTGCTACATTTCGTAAACAAGCCTGCAAAATATGGAGGCTAGGAAATATGTTGATCAATTTTGGCTTCCTCATAGATAAAACTTTATTTAAAAAAGGTTTGTCAAAGATGCAAAGTAATGAGTAATCAATTTGCAAGGTTTAACCTGTTTGATTGAGCTCGAAAGACATTTTTCAAAAAAATGTAAGATGTCATAAAATTTAAACCGCTCGACCGATTTGCGTGAAATTTTTACTCAAATCTTGTGGCATGGTCTGTAAATCAAATTTGAACTTGGTATTTTGTAATTTGCGCAAGCTAAAGCACAACCGAGATTTTTCAAAAAATTCAAAATGCAATCAACTTTGAACCGCTTGATCGATGTGCGTCAAATTTTTTTCTCAAACCCTGTTCAAAGGCAGTTCATATGTGAACAAAATTTGAGATAAATTTGTGAAAAATAAAAAAAATTAAAATTCGCCAAAATCGAAATTTATCAACATATCGACAGTTCCTTTGACTAAATGCATTATTGATAATCAATAATCGTGAAATCATGTCGAAATATGCAGCTGGATATCTCAGAATCTACAGGAGTCGAAGTCTTTGCAGACATTAAAAACAAGATTTAAATGGCAATAAAATTAGAACCACTCTATCGATACTCGCTAAATTTGTTACACATCATGGTTTGATGGTAGTCCATTTACGTACAAAATTTTAACCAAATATCTCGTAATTTGCGAAAGTTATAGCGTGAAAATGATTTTTTCAAAATTTTCAATATGCTGTAAACTTTGACTTTTCCGACCGTTTCGTGTCAACTACAATTCCAAACGTTGTTCTATGACAGCACACTTGCCAGCCAAATTTGAAGATCGTACATGAAAAATTACGACAGTTATCGTGTTAACAAGGCAATTCACACATACACACACACACACGCACGGACATTTTTTCTAGATCACTTTTCTCGACGTTTTGGACCATTCTGAGTATCCTGACATGAAAATCTCGAAAAAAAAAGTTTCAAGAAAACAAAGCTTTCTCTATGAGGAAGAAAAAATAAATAATTTTGTTAAATAACTTATAATTCCATTTTATACTATAACAAGTGGTTCTTTACTATTTACACATTTTTCGTTACTTTAATAAAGTACGAGAAACATCTAAACAATCAAAGTGGTAAATTCTGTAAAATTAGATTTGGCATTTAAAGAATTGAAAAAAAATTAATCACTGAAGTTAGATAAAATGTTTTCGCCAAATTCAATGTTAAATATAAAATATTTGTAATATCGTAACAAGAGAAAAATTATAATTATCACAGTGACAGTTAACAATAATTTCTATTGTTTAAAAAAATTATAATAAATATACAAACTTTATCTTCTGTCGGTTGTTAAACAATTATTTTTGTACTTTTTTGTGATTAAAAAAAAAAAAATTCCGACGTTTGTCGACAAAAAGTTTTTGTGAAATGTGTGAAACTGTTACTTTCATTTTCTAGTGTGTGCCGAGTGTTATTCCATCAACGAGAGCAAAAGTCCTCGCGAAAGGCAACACACAGTTATTCCTGGTACAGAGTATCGAAAGTACGATAGAAGTCTCAACAGAACAGCTAGAATTACGTGCACGAATAGAAAGTAAAATATAAATGAACCGTTCGCCATCAAGACCAGATATACTTTTAAAAAAATCTTATCTATCCGTGCACTGGTTTATTATGAAAAGTGCAATGAATAAAATCGATTCCTACTACCGGGTCTTTCACCTTTCTCTACGATACATGCGACTTTTCACAGGCACATAAAATTTTCATTTTATTACCATTCTTATTATTATTACAAATTCATGAATTTACTATTTTTTTCCATTTTGTATTCAGCATTAATCATGAACTAATTGTTCTTCACTTTCGTACATTTTTTTTTACAATTTCCTAAGGATTTTTTTTTAAGATTCTAACTCACTGATTTTAATTTCTGGTACGTGAAAAAAAAAAATCAATTCACGGCCTATAGAGCTGTTTCAAATTTTTGTGGCATATGTTTTAATATTCTATGATTGTTCTACGATGGAAGTAAAGATCGATATGTTCACAATCCATATATTTTTCTACTCACAATTATATACTTTCTCGTCGCACTTTAGAACGCGGATAATGAATGAAAGTTACTGTTGTAATTGTATCACTGATGACTACGAGGACATATAAGGTTAATGAGCGTCTAATGCTAAGGTTACATAAGCCAATCAAATGATTGCGATTGCGGTAAATATCGTGAGTGTACTTACTTGTAATCTTGTCATGACGAGGAGCCAATGCCTTGACATCTTGGAGGGTGGAGTGTTTCTGAGGCGGGCGCGCGCCTCTCAGAACAAATTTATAGTAAACGGCGGTTGGTGCGCTCGCTCTTTCTCGAGGGGATGGAACTCGCAAAATCCGTCGCTGCGCAGCGACCACTTCCAATCCGTTGAATCGTGGTAACGGGCATGGTTCAGCGGTTTTCAACAGCGCTTTTCAAGAGATCCGATGGCAACGTCTTATTACTCCACTATGTTATCGGTAGCAGCAGACAGGTAGCAAAATCTGTCCAATATTTCATTATAATGGAAGTATTGCCGCAATTTTGTTTCCTTATAGAGGAAGCTATATTTTCGCGAACAAATTTTTATTCGAGATTTTAATGTCAACGTACTTCAAATAGTCTAAAACGTCGAGAAATGCAATTTTAAGCCGGCGTGCGTGCGTAAAAACACTTAACGCAATAAACGATAGACACACTAATAATTTGTTACTCTGAAAAAGATCTCCTTTTTTGGGTTCTTTGGGTTTCTTTGGGTTCTTTTTTCGGTTTCTTTAGGTTCTTTTTTGGATTCTTTTGGTTCTTTTTTGGGTTCTTTGGGATTCTTTGGGTTCTTTTTTCGGTTTCGTTAGGTTCTTTTTTGGGTTTGTTTGGGTTCTTTTTTAAGTTCCTTTAGATTCTTTGGGTTTTTTGGGTTCTTTTGGTTCTTTGGGTTTTTTTGGGTTCTTTGGGTTCTTTAGGTTTTTTGGATTCTTTGGGTTCTTTTTTGGATTTCTTTGGATTTCTTTGGGTTTCCTTGGGTTCTTTTTTGAGTTTCTTTGGATTCTTTTTTAAGTTCCTTTGGATTCTTTGGGTTTTTTGAGTTCTTTGGGTTCTTTAGGTGTTTTGGGTTCTTTGGGTTCTTTTTTGAGTTCCTTTGGGTTCCTTCGGTTCTGTTTTGGGTTTCTTTGGGTTCTTTCGGTTCTGTTTTGGGTTTCTTTGGGTTCCTTTGGGCCCTTTGTGTTCTTTCTCGGGTTCCTTTGGGTTCTTTAGATACATGCGTGCGTGCGTGCATGCGTGCGTGAGTGCGTTTTTAGGCGATTGAGCAAACCACTAAGGTTGTTTGATATTGAATTTGCGTTGAATTGGTTGAAGGATTCAACACTTATGAATATTTTTTTAATTTTTAAAAAATACTGTAACTTGAGAACGGTTCAAGCAATTGATCCAAAATTTTTGCATAAAACTTGAATACATCATCTGTTTTTTCTTCTGTATTGTTGCACCTGTAACTGCCAAAGATATAGAGATAACGCATTGAAAAACTGCTTATTCAAATAAAAATGTTGTAAAGTAGAACTTTGCATATTGCTTCCTCATTAATTTCCATTTTTTAACCAGCTTCCTTTATGAGGAAGTCAAAAATAGTAAATAAGCTTCCTCATAGGCTTTGTGAAAAATGGATATTAATGCGGAAGCAATGTCGAAAATTCTTCTTTGCAACTTTTTTGTGATAAAATATTGCAATATATTTAGTTGTAAAGTTGCAATTTTGCTTCCTCATAGAGGAAGCTTTGTTTCCGTGAATTTTTTCTTTTCGAGACTTTCATGTCACGACACTTATAATGGTCCCAAACGCCGAGAAATGTGGTTTAGAAAAAAACGGTGTGTCTATATATGTGTGTGTATGTGCAGATGTCCTTGTTAGCACGACGCCTGTCATAATTTTTCGTATATTTTCTTCAAATTTGTTACGCAACTGGAATATCATACATTGGTCGAGAGGTTCAAATTTTAAAGCATTTTAAGAATTTCGAAAAAAGTACAAAAATGTCAGCTTAAGCAAATGATGATATATTGGGTTCACATTTGATTCACAAATGGACTACCATGGGACAAGGTTTGAGTCAAAATTTGACGCAAATCGGTCGAATGGTTCGAATTTGATGACATTTTGAATTTTTTTGAAAAAAAAAATGGCGAGCTCAAATAAACTTTTTCTTTTACAAAGCTTCCTCTATGAGGAAGCCAAAATTGATCAAGATACTTCCTCGTTGAGGTAGTTTTGTAAAAAAAGTGGTTTGTCAAATATACAAAATAACGAGGAAGCCATTTGCAAGGTTCTACTTTTAAGGCTGTTTGTTTTCTTTTAATATTGTTCAAAACTACAAAAAGATATGAGTTTTTCTTAATTTCAATAATAAATTCAGAAGATTTTATATAAACGATTCTAGTTTAATATTTCTAAAAATTCTTGACGACATGCAATATTATGTTTCAATGACAATTTTCAAGAGAAACCGTATTTTGAACCAACTTCAGAAGCTATATGGACGAGACTTACTGTTTCTTGCTTTTTGAAATTTTCAATAGATTCGAAAATTATATACCGAATTCGTATTAATAATATCTTCTTAGTTTATTCTGCTTTCCAAGAATCCAAAAAAAAATTGACAATTGTATTGTCATAGTGCTTCCTCTATCAGCTCCGTTTAGGTGAAAGTACGTTTATCACATTTGGATTCCTCAAGAAGCTTTGTTTTGCGATTAGTTACTTTTTAAATGTTAGTTTTTACGTAAATGTGTCATCAGAATTTTTTTTTTTAATTTGGAAGTCGCATGAAATCTGATCGACTTAACCAATCTTGCCCAAATTCAATACCAATCATCGGTCTATAATAATTCAACTTTGTACCAAATTTTAGACCTATTTCTCAAAAATTGCGAAAGCTAGAGCGCGTACAAACATTTTTGAACAATTCCAAAATTCTGTAAAAACAAAAGAATTGCATGGATTTGTCCCAAATTCAATACAGATCTTTGTTCCATAATATTCCAATTTTTTAATAAATTTTAGAGCGATATCTCAAAAATTGTGGAAGCTAGAGCGCGTAGACATTTTCGAAAAAATGAAAAATCGTGTAAAAAAAAGCTCTGCGTAGATTTCATTAAAAAATGCACTTACCCTCGGGCATCGACACCTCAACATGTGTGCCAAATTTCAGCTTGTTTGCTTGCAAGCCGTTCTTAAGTTATGGCTTGTACACACACGCATACATCCGGACATTTTTTGTAAATGTGATTTCTCGACGTTTTGGAATATTCTAAACACGTGTACATGAAAATCTCGAAAAGAAAATCACGAAAACAAAGCTTCTTGAGGAAGCAAAATTCCAAAAATCTGAAAAAATTCACAAAAATCGTATGTCAAACGTGTACAAGAATGCAAAGTAGAGCTTTGTACATTGCTTCCTCATGATCTTTGAATGTTTACAAACTTTGCTACCTCAATGAGGAAGTAACTTTATCTATTTTGGCTCCCTCATAGAGGAAGCTTTTTAAACATTCAAAAATCATGCCTAAGCTCCATCTTGCATCCTTGTTTTAAAGAAATAAATAAATAAATTCTGTGTATATATCATATCTTGCTCTCTTTTACCATTTCAATTGATTTACTTTCCGTTGACATGACTTGGAGGAAAATATTATTTTTTAATAAATTCAAAATACCATAAAATCCCAACCCCTTTACCGATAATTACCAAATTTGGTACATAGCAGTGCAGATCATTATTTTTCGTCTGTAGAAAATTTAAGTTCACTTGGTGAGATTTTATTTGACTTAAAGCCGAATGAAAATTTGTCGAAAAATTCAATATCTCATAAACATCGAATCTATTTCCCGATTTATTGCAAATTCAATATCAGTCGTCCTTTGACAAAGCTTTATTTGTAAAAAATTCTTCAGTTCGACAGATAAAAATTTGCGGCAACTAGAGCGCAAACATTTTTCGAAAAATGCAAATTCGAATAAAACTTGAAAAGATGTATGGATCTTTTTGAAACTTGTCACAAACAAAGTTGTCCACCTGCCCCAAATTGTGTTCCAAATTGCAGTTCGATTTTTAAAGCAGTTCTAAAGATACGAAGGTTTGAATTTTGCATGGCGGCCACATGCACACGCACACGTATCCATCCGGACAATTTTTGTAAACCACTTTTATCGACGTTTTGGACCATTCTGAGTGTTCTGACATGAAATTCTCTGAAATTTTTTTCTTCACGATAACAAAGCTCCCTTTATGAGGAATCAAAAACGTTGAGCTTAAACCCATAAGGTCCGGACCTTCGCTTCCATTGGTTTTAGTTTTGTTTTTTGTGGAAAAAGCGGTTTAAAAAGTTAGAAGGAAGAGTGCACTGTAGGCCGCCGCTTGAATATTTGTATATTTAACACAGAACTTGTGGGAATTTTTGCAGATTTTTTAAAATCAATTTCAATTTTGAAAAAATGTAATAAAAAATCCGTTAATAGAATAAAATTTCGTTGCATATTTCAATGATGTCCATGATTTTTTAAAGCAGAAACAGCCAAATTACCATTACAAATAGTTATTAAATCGTTGGGATGAAGATTTGAGTCACGTAAATAAATGTTTCAATCCCATTTTAATACTTATAATAATATAACTAACAGCCGCTAGCGTACTGACTTTAGCTTCTAATTTTTTAAAACGCTGTATCGGATAAAAAGATTCAATAGTAATGAAAGCGAATTTTAAAATTGTGTAAAAATCTCATAGAGGAAGCTTTGTTGTGGTACAAATTTGTTTTTTTTCGAAAATTTCATGAAAACGTGTTCAGAATGTCCTAAAACATCTAGAAAAAATGTTCCGTGCGTGTGCGTGTGCGTGCGCGTGTGCGTGAGCGTGTGCGCGTGCGTGTGCGTGTGCGTGTGCGTGTGTTGTTAGCCCAATAACTCAAGGATGACTAAACCGATCGGGCTGAAATTTGGCGTACAAGTAGAGTGGTTGGGCCTCTATATTTAGGACAATTTACAAAATAATTGGGACTTCCGTTCAAATTTTGCAAAACTTTGAATTTTTTAAAAAAAGTTTCTTCGCGCTCTAGCTGCCGCAAATATTGAGTTATAGGGCTAACAAAATTTTCAATCGTAGACAAACATCAAACGATGGATGAGATCGAATATGGTGAGGGTCGGTTGAAAAATACGATTTCTATGACATTTTGAATTTAGAAAAAAATGTGTGTTTGCGTTATTGCTACCGCAAATTTCAAGGTGTCGGGTTGAAATTTCTCATACAAGTGGACTAACATCGAACAACTTTCGGTACCAACTTTGGTGAGAATCGGTCAACACATGAATTTTTTTTTTTATTTACCGAAAAAATGTGTGTTTGCTCTCTAGCTTTTGCAAATTTTGAGTTCTCGGTCTACAATGTTCTCCAGTGGTAGGCTAACATAAAACAAATGTACGATTTAGAATTTGGTGAGGATAGGTTGAAAAATCCAGTATATACGGCATTTTGAAATCTTTTAAAAAAGTCTGTTTGCGTTGCACAGCTGTTTTATTACTTCGAGGAGTGAAGAAGTTATTCAATGACCTGTAAACGTTTCTATGTGAATGGGCTATGAACGGATTAGTCTGTGGAACGCTTTTACAAAAAAAAAAATTACTCGTTTTGCTTTCTCACAAAGGAAATTTTGTTGATATTTATAATTTACAAAGCTTCTTCTATGAGGAAACCAAACCCAAACCAATGTACTTCGTCGAGCAACGCTCTATGGGCAAATTCATTTGCACCCTTTTTTTAATATCGGCCCTCGATATTTTTCTTTCAAAAGTCATAAGTCCGCCAAATAAATTTTTGATAATGTAAAAAAATATCCTAGTGCCTGTTTGATATCAAATATCGTAGACCAAGCCTAAAGGTCGAGAGTCAGTCCCAGGTTAAATTGGTATGGAATGCCCCATCTATTTTTAATTAATGATAAAGCTCAATGGCAAGAATGATGTTTATTTATTTCTAAAGTTTTTGCGATATTTCGCAAGTACATTCTGTTGCAATGTTATTATGCAATGAGGATAGAATATTACATATGTAATGTTTTGAGCGGACATTACAGGATTGTTGCAATGTTTCAACAATATTGATAATAGATTCTCAAAACGTTTGTTATATTTAGAAATAATATTTCTGCCATATTTTCGAAATGTTTTGGTGCTATGTGGTTGGTAGTGCGCTGAGAGAAAAATATAGTTACACTACAAGAAAATATAGGTGGTCTTACAATAATTTTACTATAAAATATAATTTCTTGGACTAACGTCTATATTTTATGGTGATTAAAAAAAATTTTTAAATGGTCGCATGAACCGTAAATTGAAACTATCCGAAACAATATTTCGATGTCAGAGGCCAATTAGTCAATTGATACTACACGTAACGTATTAGGAACGATTAAATTTTGATCACTTCAAACACACAATATGGAGGATACTTACATATTATTAGTAATAAATGTACTATTTCAAATTGCATCCAGGACTATTGACATAAGTGATGACTAATTGACCGACAGGTACACATGACCGACAGGTACACTTGACCGACGGGTACACTTGACCGACGGGTACACTTGACCGACCGGTACACTTGACTAGTGATGCGACAAGACTCGAGAATCTTGACTCTCTCGCTCGGCCTCGCTTGAATTTGTCAATTATTTCTCATTCTCGTATCGATTAAGATGAAAAAATCACTGTCTTTCTCGACTAGAAATATCTTGAACTGACAAGCGAGAGTCTCGATTCTTAACATATAGACATGGAACCTAATTGCATTATCCTACATAATACGATATACAATAGATACAAATAAAATAATGAGGAAGAGATTTACAAGGTTCTATTTTGCAGACTTGTTTTCGCTCGAAAGACGTTTAAAAGAAAAAATACAAAATATCATAAAATTTGAACCGCTAGACCGATTTACGTGACATTTTTTCTTAAACCTTATTCTATGGTAGTCCATATATAAATCAAATTTAAGATAAGTCTGCAAAAAAAGAAAATTTCTTCTCATATGATAGCAATTTTTTTTTTTTATCAAGCTAAATCGAAATTTACCAACATAGCGACTGTTCCTTTGACTAAAGTCATCGTTGATATTGAATAATCGTGAATTTATAGAACTTGACAAATTTACAGGAATTAAAAAAAATAATTGAAATTGCAATATCTAATAGTTGCTCGCCTATTTTGGCACTGAACATGGTTTAAAGTCGATCACCACAGTAGTAATCAAATATGCTATTATAATTTAATAAGTGTAATACACGATAAAGCGTGTGATGTTATTAAAAAGCTACATATTTTACAGATCTAAATATGAAGGTTCAACAAAATATTGAGCTGCCTAAAGCTAATAAAAAATAATATTGAGAATTTGATTTGACTAGCGCGTCATCCAATTTTAAATGTGAAATATCAAAGGTTATAAAGATTGAAATTAAAAAATAAAAGAACTTCTTAACTTTTAGTTTTTATGGATTTATTTGGCCGAAATGTAATGATCAAGTTGTGGTTAGTCGGCTAACGGCGGCCAGGTGGGAGCAATAATTTTTTACACAATTATTTTTTAGACGTTTCGACCTTGGTCGGGTCCTTCTAAATCATATGTTTATTTATTTATTTTGTGTTGTTTATTTATTTATTTATTATGCTTACCGGGCTTTCTAGCCCATAATGTGAAAAATGTAGCGTCTCCAAAAAAAAGGAAAAAAAAGAAGTAAAACAGTAACCTACAAATGGAACACATGGGCTAGAGAGCCCGGTGACCAAAATCACAGAGGAAAAAAGGGACACACATCAAACACATAACATAAAAAGATTACAGGCAAAGGCACTATAAACATGCATAAAATATATACATTTTTATTTTTGGAATTCCTGTTTTAGATTTTGGGCATCTAACTATGTGTAAATGACAGATTTTAGACTCATTCCTGAATTCACCAACAGGAATTCGCGTAAAAAGTCTCAACTTTACGATTTTATGTCTTAAAATCTATACAGTTGGTCTCAGTCAAATATTGCATATCGGTCTGCTTTAAGCAGATCTATAATATATTTAAAATATAGATTTGTATTTTGGAAAGCCTCTAGTGATCGACCCACCTTAATGTTAGTCCAATTGTGTACAAAATTTCAGCTTGATATCTCGTAATTTACAAAAGTTATAGCGTGAAATGACTTTTTTCAAAATGTAAAGTTTGAAAATCTCAACCGATTCTCGCTAACAATCCCAAACATTGTATGGCAGATACATGAACAATTACGACAGTATCGCACTAACAAGGAAATCTGCACATATACACATTTTTTCTAAACTTTTTTTCTTAACGTTTTGGGCCAAGCAGAGTGTCTTAACACGAAAATCTAGATAAAAAAATATTTACGTACGCAAAGCTTCCTCTATGAGGAAGCAAAATAGGTTTGGGGAACCTATTAGGTTTATTATCTATATAATTTAAATTATATACATCATTTACCACATTTATATTACCACAAGGGTCTACCAAACCAAAACAATGTTTCCAACTCCAACGTACATGAACCCATCTCTAAAAGTTAAGTTATCAGTCGCCCAGAACAATGTTTTCCCAAAGTAAGATCAGGCGATAGTAATAGAAGCCAAAGTCCGATTCCCCGTTCAGAACAGCGTGACAGCACTGGGAAAAATCATTAATCCTATCAATATTGGATTCGCATCCAGAATCTCAAACAGAAGGATCTGCTGCTATCTCAACAGCAAATAAACCGTGGAAGAACTGGAAAAAAAAACAAACCAAGCTGCCAATCTGAAATGAGCTCCTCACTATCCGCCCACTTATAAATCAAAGCGTACGGGTACTACTATCTAATGTCTGCCCAATAATCCGCCACGAAATACTAGAGAGGAGCTCAAAAAACACGGAATCAGAACGGCCTCTCAAATTAATTTCTTAAGAATAGAAATGTCTGACGCTAACTTCGGCCATGTACTTAGCTTCCGCAGACAAGTATGTGTGCATCCTGACGATGTTGAGAAGGTTCCGACGACTCCACAAATAAGATACGATAACACGACATACTGGGTATACCCATCTATGGATAAAGCGACTTGGTTCATATGTAAGAAAGACGGCCACATGGCCAAGCAATGCTCAAACATCAACAACACGAATATCATGGCACTCTTTCAAAAACCAACAAACACCGACATGGGAAACGACCACTACCGTCTAGCTCGAGTGACAGCTCGAGGATTGCCGAAGAAAAAAAGAAATCCAGAACTAAAGAATCTTCGGATGACCAAAAAAACGATGCATTGAGATCTGTATACAAAAAACTAAAACATAAAATTACCGCCAAAGTAAACGCAGTCGAAAACCAGATCGCCGCGATAAAAGCATTAATAGATCAGGAACCGGAAAAGCACGCACTAAATTACACTCAGAAGTTTCCTAGAAAACACATAGAGAATCCCGAACCCCGTCCCAATCGCCCTTGAACACACAACCGACTTGAACAAACTACCCCCACCTCGCTGACCGTGCTATTAAACACGTACTAGTAGCACAAAAATTCGAAAAAAAAACTAGAAAAACTAGGAAAAAGCGGTGGTCCTGATCTACAAGTTTTACAGGAGAATGATCAATACGATACGTCATCCGAATGCCCCAACACGGCTTCGGAACATATGACAGAATGAATCGAAACACAGTGGTTATAATATTATATAATTATATTATTATATTATATAATTATACAGTGGAACCTAAATGGGTTCTCAACAACCCATACAGAATATACCCAGCTCCTAATAAACCAGATTGCGCCAACCGTAATTTGTCTCTAGAACACCAACTTCAGTAACGACTATTCAGCTAAAATAAAAAACTACAAAGGAGTGGGAAAAAATCGCACAAACACTAATTGTGCTAGCGGAGGAGTTTGTATATATGTCCACCGCAAATTCCACTGTAAAGATATTGCAATAGCTACAAACCTTGAAGCTGTAGCTGTATCAGCTATTATACCATCAAGAATATGTATCTGCAAAATCTACATTCCAAGTCACTACGATTTCACATGCAAGGATCTAATAGAATTGATCGAACAGTTACCAACACCATTCATCAAAGCAGGTGACTTCAACAGCCATGGCTACTTATGGAGTTCAAACAAAACAGACGCCAGAGGGAGAAAAATCGAAATAGTATTGGATGCAGTTGAAGACTTGACCCTATTCAATACGGATGAAGCAACTCACTTCAATGCTTCCAATGGCATAGTCATCGCAATAGATCTGTCCTCCAGCAACACCTCAGGAGCTGACCGACTATCATGAGAAACACTACCAGATCTGTACGGCATTGATCACTTCCCAATCGCCATAAAAATTGCAACAGATGGAGCCAAACGTATGAACGACACATTAACACTAAGATGGAAAATAGAAAAAGCAGATTGAAAAAAATACCAGAATACGAAATTAACTCAGCAATGGGAATACTCTCTAAAACAGAGGAATTCAGTAAGAACGATATCAACGAAATATTATTAGAGCTCACAAATCTTCTACTCATTGCAGGGAACAAGAGCATACCCAAAACGTCAGGTCACATGAAGCACCAACCAGTCCCATGGTGGAATGACGAAGTCGACAATGCCATCAATAAATTCAAGCACGCCTTCAACGTCTACAAAAAACATGAGAAGGAAAATAAGGAGGATCTCGATACCTTATTAACCGCGTTTAAAAAAGGTCGGTCAGAATCCCGGAAAATAATGGAAAAAAGGAACAAAAATCCTGGATACAACTTGTATCTTTAATCACAAACAAAACACCGTATAAAGATGTCTGGAATAAAATAAAGCGAATAAAAGGAACGTCCTATACTTCCGAAATTACACTGCTCGAGGTCGCTCACCACGACGAAGTGCTAACAGATCCTAAAAAATTGCAAACACCCTAGCGAGAACTTTCGCGTAGAATTCAAGCGATGAAAACTATAACCCTCATATTCTGTAAAGGAAAACAAGCACCGGACAAGAACGAGAAATAGATGACAATCCACAACCCAATTTCCTAAACGAGCCACTCAAAATGTCAATCACTCTTCATCAATTCCAATCCACACTGACCAATGCAACAACTCAAGCCCAGGACCGGACGAACTTCCAAACGCATTCTTGAAAAAGCTACCACAATCAAGCCAGATGTACCTCCTCGATATCATGAACTACATTTAAATACACCAAATGTTTCCCGATAGATGGAGGGAAGCAATAGTCATCCCTTTCCGTACACCAGGAAAGGATCACCGCAAACTAGAAAGTTATAGACCAGCACAATGCGTAAAATCTCCGAGTGATTTTCGTCAATAAAAGACTAAAGTGGCACCTCGAAAAACCAACACTCTTTCCGTCAACCAAAGAGGATTCCGACAACGACATTCTACAACAGATCACCTCATCAATTTAGAAGGTAATCTTTGCAAGACCAACGGAAACATGATTGCCTTTATTAAAAATTTCCTAAAGGAAAGGTACATCAAAGTCAGAAGTAACCATGTCCTCTCTGACCAAAAGAAAATTGATAATGGAGTACCTCAAGGGTCGGTGTTAATTGCCACACTGTTCCTAATTTCGATGGATGATGTCACGAAACGCGTCAGGGCTCCTGTTAAAAAATGTCTGTTTGCTGATGACCTCACCCTATTCTCAAAAAGGAGAAACCTCGCCACCATCCAGGTGCTCCTCGAAAAGACACTATCGGAAATTTATAAGTAGTCCAAAGATACCGGATTTAAATGTTCGGTCTAAAAAAGTCAATGCATCACATTCTCTACGAAGAAACTAAGAAATCAATTGGTCGAATTGTTTCTTGAGGATCAAAAACTCCAAAACATTGATATAATCAAACTACTAGGACTCACATTCGATAACAAGTTACCATGGTCTGCACACATGAAGTTGCTAAAAAATGACTGCAAATAACGACTTAATCTCATCATATGCTAAATTGGACTATTCAATAGTCTTCAACTTGACAAAAGACTCAATTCTCAACACGCTCAAACCCATCCACAATGAAGGCATTCAATTGGCCACAGGAGCCTTTCGCAGCAGTTCAACTAGAAACATTCTATGTGAGGCGTGAGAAACCCCACTAGCATATAGCAGGAAGCTGCTAAGTCGACAATTGCGGCTAACATTGCTACTATTCCCAATAACCCTGCGTTCAACAACATCTTTGCAAGTCGATACGAGGACAGGCATTTGACGAGGATGAAACTGCCACGACCCTTCTACCAACGAATCAAAGAGTGTTTAGAAGGATACGTAAACCTCGTATCTGCTTATCATACCAAGGAAAACGAACAAAATTCTACCATGAACGCTATATCATACCTTGAGATCCATAATAAATCTAGAAGAGCCAGCTGCCATCAGACACCATATCAATGTTCATCAGCAGTCGGAAGACCCATCTGACAAAACGTGGAGCAGCAGTAGTAATGGACGGAAAAGAACTGAAATTTCACATGCCTGAAATCTAATCTGAGAAAAACGTAGCTATATATTGTGAGGAATATTCCCTAAAGTTAATCCTGCACCACTAATTCCTTTATCATCATTATCCAGCGTAATAAAAATACAAATCGGGACTAATTAAACATTGCGAAACTAATCAATATTTTGCTACAACGCGAGTTCGGCTTCGTCAGCAAGCTAATATGAAGTCCGGTAGCTTATCGCGAAAAAAGAACTGCGTTACCAAGTTGCATAGGTTTACTTACTATAGACAACTAGTAGATCAGGTAGCTAATTCCGAAAGAGAGAGTTTATAACAGGTAGCTGAAGATCAAAAGGGAACTTGTATTAGGTAGCGTACGAATCGAAAGAGAGCTTTTATCTGGTAGCTGAAGAACGCAAATGTATCTGAGATCAATTAGCGTAAACGTAGGCTCGAGTCGAAACTAAATAATAACGCAGAATCAAGTACTTAATTAAAAGATGGACGATCCTAAGTCACTAACTAAAGCAGTTGGACGCCAGGTACAGAGTACAGCCGGATCGTGACTAACTTGATTATTTTTCCTCTAGAGTATGGAATTATCCGATGCTGGATAGTGAGAAAATAAGATAAAACACCTAAAGACCTTAAAATAAAACACCTTGCGCTTTGAGAAGAATTATGGTAGAGGGGCTGGTTCGAATCAAATAAGTGACAACAACACGAAACTTCAGGAATCTTTAACGTTTATTAAGAATTTCTGAGCTGCCTTTGAATATTATTCGAGGCGCAAGATAGAACGGATAATAGTTTACAATAACGTGAGATAATGAAGAAAAGCAAAATGATATAAATTTAGAATTCATACAATAATCCGCGCCAATTCGTGAATAAAATAAGCGTCTATTTATGACCACTAATCAAAAGCAATACAATACTAAATGCCAATTTGTGAGGGTTTAACAAAGCAATGCAATACTAACGTAAGCGCAGTTGTGTAAAGAACTACAATATAATAATAAGCGGTCGGAAAGTTATCAGTGGGTAGAGCAGATAAAGATCCAAAGTTAACATAACATTACTTCATATGAATTAACAATTATAAGACAACCGTAGATAGTTTTCTAAATAAACGGAAATAATATATATATATTTTTTTTATATATCCCGTTTTCCAGCACACACCTTCTTGGGTTTGGCAAGCCTTCCCGCCCTTCTTCCTATCATTCCCTACGCGCACTTCGCTAAGCTAACCTAACTTCCGATTCGTCCGCAGCCGACTTAGTTACACTTTACCGCATTCGCCATGGGCACGGGGAAACTGCGGAAGACCCGTGCCGGTACAGACGGCACTATATTTCTATGATTCTTTGGTGTATACACAAAAGTAACAATGTTACTTAAGTGTAAACACCAAATGCTCAGAAAAAATGCCTCCCGCTCACTTGTTGATGTGCCAGTCGATGCACGGCTAAGCGGTCACCCATCCAAGTGTTGGCAGCACGAAATGCTGCTTAACTCGGGGGACCGCCGAAGCCGCACACCGACCGCGCAACCATCAGTGTCGGTTGAACGGAAATAATATATTCAAATTTATAACCAGATAGTAAGAGAGCTAGCAAAACAAGATAAAGAAAGCATACTATACCACGGAGAGGATGTGAAAGGTAGCGTAAAAGATTGAAGGTAGCCAATCTAATAAATTAACGGAAATAATGTCTTCGAATTCCTAACGAGATATTAAGAGAGCTAGTAAAAGAAGGTAATATGGTAACAACCGAGATGCAAACATCTCGACAGGTCGCGGTAACCGCTGACCTAGGACGCTCCAGCAGGAAAGCGCGAACGTAAACATGGTACACAAAGGGAGCTACTAATATTCATGACAATAAATTGCTACGCAATTTCAGAGTGCTATAACGAAGTCAGTTAACACGAAATTATTGAAAAACATAATCGCACAAAACATGATCTTTGATATATTTTTCATGAATGATCTGAGAGATGACGTGACTAATTAATTAATCTATCGATCAGAACCAATAGGAAATTCTTTGATCTCAGTAGAAGCTGAATAGCACTTCACTTTAAGGGGTTACACCATCCTGATGGTCGGAAAAATCGGTTAAAAATTGATTTCTTTTTCTGATGCAGATATGTAATTTATAAAAAAACTTTTATTTCACATACATAAAGTATATATTTAAGAACAATTTCCAAAAAAAATTAAATTGAAAAAATTACAAAATGGCAGAGATATGAGTCATTCATTAGCCCCCTTTTTTCAAGATCCTCGTTGAAGGTATACAAGATTTCTCAATCGGGCATCGTCTGAAAAATGCAAAAAAAAAATGTTTTTTCTTATTTAAGAAGGTAGTAGCTATGGCGCTACGTAGGGAGTAAATGAAAAAAAATGATTTGCAAAAATGGCAATAGTTTGAAGAAAACGACATGAATTTTGTTGAGTTTTTTGTATGCGGAGGAGAAGGGTTTTAATTGAAGAAATGAGCACGAGAGTTTGCAAAAGAAAAGAAATGCTCTTGTATTTTAATCTTATGCGTAGACACGCGAAGTGAGAAAAATTAGTATAAAGAGATTCAAAACGATCTGACACACATACGCTCCTGATCGCGGTCTATGAGAGAAGAAGGAGTCGAATAAGGGAGATAGTACTCGGAGTCAGTCGATCGTACCGAATAGATACGAATTTTCCCGAAATAGTGGACCAATCGCCCGACCGACTCTATTGTGCGCGAGCACGACAACTAATCTCAACACTTCCGCCGTTGGAGTGTTCGCACACACGCATTCCGATACTTTCACACAACTGTCGAAATCGATCGCGAGATAACGCTTTTGTAAACATGTCAGCAAGCTGTACGTCAGAAGGAACATATGATACTTCGATCTCATCGTTCTGAGTCTTCTCGCGAATAAAATGATATTTTACATCTATATGTTTCGTGCGCTTGTGGAATTCGGGATTCCGAATGAGACGGATAGCGCTTTGGTTGTCAACACATAGACTCGTAGGCTCGATAGATAACAGATCAAGACTCTTCAGCAGTGCTCTGAGCCATACTGCTTCTTTGGTTGCCGCAGCAGCCGCGATGTACTCCGATTCTGTTGTACTTAATGAAACAAGTTTTTGTCGTTGTGACGCCCACGTGACAGCTCCATTTGCTATAGTAAATAAATATCCCGTAGTAGATCGTCGAGTTTCGACGTCGCTCGCAAAATCTGCATCAGAATATCCGATTAATTTGATTCCCGACTTGTCTGCGCGATATTCTATGCCCATGGACACTGTGTCCTTCAAATACGATATTATTCTTTTTACAGCGCGCCAATGATTTTCGCCATGCTGGTTCAGAAATTTACTGGCTGTGTTTACCGCGTACGCGATGTCAGACCTCGATACAACAGCCAGAAACATTAAAGACCCGATCGCCTCGCGATACGGTACATTTACTTTGTTTTCGTTCGACTCGACTGGATATAGAATAGTATGAGGATCTGCCGGTACAGAGAGCCCCTTCGCGTTACACATTTCGTATTTTTCGATTATTTTCTTTGTATACGCCGCTTGATGCACACGCAGTATTTTATTGTCGCGATCACGGGAAATTTGCATACCAACAAAGGTACTGCCGTATCCAATTGTTAATTCGAAACACTCGCCGAGTGAGCGAAGAATCTTATTTACAACTTCCGCCGTTTCCGCAGCTACAATACCATCGTCAACAAAAACGGCCAGAAACACTTTTACACCGTCGTATTTACCCGAAAACACGCATTTGTCCGCATCTGTTTCTTTCAGTCCTAAACCACTCAACAGAGACACGAATTTTTTATTCCAGCACCGGGGTGCTTGTTTTAATCCGTATAGGGATTTCTTGAGATGACACACGACGTCTTCTTTCTTCTCTTCGATGTCCAATCCTGACGGTATCTCCATCCAGATCTCTTCGTCCAGAACTCCGTACAGGAAAGCCGTCCGTACATCGAATTGTGCAATTTCAAGGTCGAGTTGCGTGATTATTGCGAGTAGTACTCGCAATGAGTCGTACCTCACCACGGGTGAGAATGTTTCCGAGAAATCGATGCCTTTCTTTTGTAAAAATCCACGAGCGCAGAGACGTGCCTTGTAACGTATCGCGCCTGCCTCAGCGTTCCGTGCCGCCTTGAAGACCCATTTTGAGTCGATTGTGCGACTTCCTGGAACACGAGGTACGATCTCCCACGTTCCATTTTTTTCGTGAGCATCGAGCTCGTCCTTGATTGCTTCTTTCCAGAATTTGGCTTCTGGACTCGTGACAGCTTCTTTGTATGTGTTCGGAATTTCACATTCAACGAGAAGTGCAAATTTCGAGGGTGGTCGCAGAGACGACCTGTCCCGCAACGCGTGAGGAGACTCGCTTCTGACGATACCTCGTCCTCGTCCTTTCCCCCTTTTATTATCACTCGTTTCCGGAGCATTCTTCTTCTGATTACTTGCTGTCCCACCATCGATCTTTTCGTCGTCGATGACGGCTCCGCTGCTCTCTGCATCCTTCCATTCGTCGTCGAATTATTCTTCGTCTCGTGACGACGGAAGATTTAACTCTATTTCAGAACCGTTGTCGTTTTGAGCTTGCTCCGATTTTCGCTCATCGAACGTAACGTTTCTGGAAATGCAAATTGTATTATTTTTTGGATCATACAATCTATAATTCGATGATTCATTGTCGTAGCCGACCAAAACAAGCTTATCCGCTCGAGACTCGAATTTCGTCGTCTTTATTTTCGGTTTGTGTGCATAGGCAAACGTTCCAAAGACTCTCATGTGTCCAAGCTTTGGCTTGACGCCCGTCCATGCCTCGTAGGAAGTGCGACTTTCGTCCGTTCGTGATCGACCTGTGCGATTTAGAGTATACACTGCTGCTGACGTTGCCTCTGCCCACAGCTTCACCGGTAGGTCCTTCGCCTTCAACATCGTCCTAGCAGCCTCGACAATCGTACGATTGTCTCTCTCTGCGATTCCATTTTGCTCTGGCGTGTATGGAGCAGACGTCTCGAGCGTGATTCCCCTTTCCTTCAGGTAATCGAGCATCCTGGAGTTTCGATACTCGGTCCCGTTGTCTGTGCGCAGCGTGCGCATCGTGCGTCCAAACTTATTTGCTATGAATCTCTCAAAAGTTTTAAAATTTTCGAAAACTTCGGATTTATGATTCAAAAAGTATACACACCGGAACCCTGTTGCATCGTCTTTAAACAGTAGATAATACCTTGCCCCACCGATTGATGCCTGCGACATGGGACCACACACGTCGCTGTGTATCTTTTCTCCTGGCTCTCGAGCAATCTTCTCCTGTGACTTGAACGGCAGTTTGTGCGACTTGCCATACTGACAATCTTCACAAAAGAATTTCTCTTCGTTCTTCGTCGAGACTCCCTCGACGATTCCATTCTTGATGAGTTCGCGCAACGCGCGCTCGTTCAGATGAGCTAGTCGTTCGTGCCAGACTTTGAGACCAGTTGTCGTCACGTTCGCTTCAGCCTTTTGCTCAGGCTTCCGAAAAAACATCCGATACAGACGATTTGTCTGTTTTACTCCTTGAGCCTCGAGGACTCCATCTCGTGTCAGTTGCACCATATTTTCTTCGTACGAAACTTGAACGCCTTTATCTGTACAGCAACCGACTGAAAACAGATTTCTTTTAATTCGTGGTACGAGAAAAACATCTTTTATGATTCCTTCTACCCATTCGCCGTCTACGAGACGCTCGATGGGTATATCTCCAATACCGGTGACGTCACACTCCTCTTCGTCGCCAAGTTGTACCTTCTCGCCTTTTATCGATCGTAGATTCTCGAACCAGTCTTCTCGATGAGTCATATGATCCGAGGCTCCGCTATCGGAAAGCCAGACCTCGGACACATCGATCGATAACAGTTCTTTCATTTGACTTGCTGAGGGTGAACTTCTCTTCTCACTTACCGACAGCGCCGCAGTTTTTGCACCACCGGACTCTACAACAAAAGCTACTCGAATTTTGGAGTTCGATTTTCCGTTATCTCGATCGTCACCATGACTCTGCTTCTTCGGACACTGTCTCGCAAAATGGCCGCGCTCGTGGCACTCGAAGCACTCCACATCTTTCTTTTCTTTTTTCTTGGATTTTCCTTTTTGTCCCTTTTGTCCATTTTGTCCGTTTTTCGTACCGCTTTTTCCCGCACTAGATTTTGCGACCGCCAATGCACTCGGAGATTCGTCACCCATCAATTCTTTTTCTTCTAGCACTAAGCGTTCAACTAAACTTGATATGTTTCGTCTATCCGGAGCTACACTAGCCCACGCAGTCTTTAACACCGAGAACTTCGGAGCGAGTCCCGAGAGTATTTTGGTCATTACCGAACGATCTGACACCTGTTCACCGAGATCCCTCAACTGTGCCGCCAAATTTTGCACTGTCGAGATATAATGCACCACGGACTCCCCAGGATCCATCTTGTGCGTGAAGAACTGTGTCTGTATCGTAGAGACATTGTCTTCCGATTTCTGTTCGTGTACTGACGCGAGTCTGTCCCAGATGTCTTTTGACGAACCACACACTATGACATTGAGTACTTGTTCTTGCTCCATCGATGAGGCTAACATCGCCGTCGCTTTTGCGTCGTCCTTGTCCCACGCTTTCGCGAGTGCCGCGTTCGTACCATCCGCGTTCGTTGGCCTTTGTCTTGTGCCGTCTACGACATCGAAAATGTCGTGCGCTCTTAGCACCGCCGACATCGTGAATTTCCACGCTTGGTAATTCTTGCCATCAAACCTTTTCACTCCTCTCGTTAGTCCGTCCTCCGACATCGTGTCTTACGATTCGCGACCGCACAAACGAAAAGGAATCTTTTTGCAGCTCTCTTGTCAACGCTCGTTGAACACTTTCTCGACTTTATTTTTGACACGCGCGAAACGTACTCTCGATCGTCTCCGATTACTATCGCCTCGCCACGTGCCTTGCTCGCACGCCGGTACGCCGGTACACACAATGGCGGACAACACCTTACTCCGCACAAACTCTTTCAAGTCGCTCAGCCATCGTAGACTGGGCCTATAACCTGTTGAGTTTTTTGTATGCGGAGGAGAAGGGTTTTAATTGAAGAAATGAGCACGAGAGTTTGCAAAAGAAAAGAAATGCTCTTGTATTTTAATCTTATGCGTAGACACGCGAAGTGAGAAAAATTAGTATAAAGAAATTCAAAACGATCTGACACACATACGCTCCTGATCGCGGTCGATGAGAGAAGAAGGAGTCGAATAAGGGAGATAGTACTCGGAGTCAGTCGATCGTACCGAATAGATACGAATTTTCCCGAAATAGTGGACCAATCGCCCGACCGACTCTATTGTGCGCGAGCACGACAACTAATCTCAACAAATTTTCATGACCATTTTAAGTTAATTAAATTTATAACTTAAAAACGGGGCGTCGAATGAAAAAATCCCTACGTAGCGCTATAAACAATGTCATAAAGAATTTGGTAAAATTTTCAGGTAAATCAGTCCAGTACATCTTGAGATATCGTGTATACCAATTTGAAAAAGGTCGTTTCGAGAAAAACGCAAAAGAAAAAGAAAGTGCCGCGGCAGCAGCTAAAAATCGATTTTTTTTTGTTTACCTTCAGTCTGCGATTCCTGGGCCGTACATTTGGTCTGCCATTGTTGCCTTAATGTCTGACTCCTTTTGAGCAGCTCTCCTCAATTTCCTGGCCTCTTTTGTCTCTTGACTAGCTTTCAAGTTGGCTATTGATATTCGTCGAGAATTGAAGAGGTCGACGAAGTTCAGCGCGCTCGGGCCATTTGCAAGCTTTAAAACTTGCACAATTTGCAATAGACTAGTATATCCACCATTGAATGTACTAGCTGCAATGTAAGATGCAATTACAACTACTTTTGCACCACTACAATGCGTCTTAGGAGTCATAGACGAAATAACAGTATTTAGACTTTCGTTGTAATCGTCACCAGTTAATCGATGGTATACCGGTTCAATAACTTTTTGGACAACTACAGGAATGAGAGTTTAATCGGTGTGTGCACACCATCAACAATTAATGCTTCCAGAACATTCAATGGCACTTGAAAATAGCCTACAGTTATTTTCACCCTCCAGAGTACTCCGAAGGGAAAATGGTTAACAAAAATCGACAATGGTACTCTATATCAGGACGCTCGTTCTGCGTACCGGTCCGAGCGCTATCTGAGTTTCGGCGCCTTTCAGCCACTCCCACTTCTAACGGCTGTAACTCCTGAAGTACTTTGAATTTCGGAATGGGGAAGTGCTTAAAATATCCTCAAAAGTATGTCGAGTTTTTTAATCGAAAAAAAAATTCGATTTTTTTTTAGGGTGGTGTAACCCTTTAATAAAAATTGCTGAACAAAACACATAATCAAAAAGTAAATTGATTAAATAGCCATAAAGAATTTCATATTTAATAAGAGTGAAGGGAGGACTGAGTCTCACCGGTGTTCTGCAGCAGATCCTCGAAGCTCGCACAGTATGCGGACAGGTAGCGGAGCGGCGCACGACCAATGGGGCACGGCGGTACCACGGAAGTGGATCCATGTGTCGCGTACCGTCGATCGATAGTGTTCCCCCACTCCGCCTGGTCACCGTCTATCGTCTTCGCGCGGGCTCTATTCGTTCATACGCTCTCGCGAATTTCGTTACTCTGCTCCTCGTCCAATAGTGGTGTTGAAGTAGATCCACGGGATGGTGTGGCGCGCAATTTAAATATGAATGCGGTCTGGCAGAGTACGACTTTTTACGGTAGCGTGCTCGTACTCACGTTTTCTTCACAATCTCTTCATGCAGCGAATTGCTTTGCTTTCTGAAGGCCTTCCCCTCGGATCCGGTAGCGTCATTGAAAGAGTGCGGAGTCCCTTACGCGGGAAATCGTGGCCAGCGATGCGTCGGCGTTCGAACTCACAACTTTTGGTGTAACACTGCAATTTAACTCTTCTTCTGACGATCCTTACTAGATGGGGCGCCGGGTTGTCCGGACCGCGGCGATCCAGGCTGCGGTGGGATGGTCCAACTCCAGACTGGTAAGTTTTGAGGGAGGCGGGTGACATAGTAATATATCGGCCCAGTTTCCTCTACGCTCCCAAGGCATTCAAGCTCTACGAACACGGGTGTTTGGTGTCCGTATGGGACGCTGTGTAACAGACCCAATATCCAATATGTGTCGTTTCTGAGCTTCCAAACGTAAGAATGCAAATCCTTAATAGCGCAGAGGCCCCTTTTATGTTTAAGGTAGCGAAACGATCGTAGAATAGAGCTGAGCACTTTTAGGTAGCGCTGGCACACGGCAAGGACGATTTTGGCTTCCAGGCGGAGGCTGCTTCCTGGTTGGTAATTGATGAGGTGAAACTCCGTCGTTTGGGGAACACTACGGTCGAGTGGTAGCGAACTTACTAGCTAATATCACTTAATCTTGAAACTAATTTTAATACAATTGCAGAAAAGCGAAACAAAAGTTAGAAATTACGTCATTTAAGATAGCAAAGCTTTTTCAATATCCGAATAAATTGGGTATGGAAATAAATATTTTAACGAAAATTACCTTGATATCTAATGTCTGCCGGAGGCTCATGAGCGAAAGCACACCGTCCAAAAGTGTTGTAAATCCTCCTCGCCGCTTACACTATGCACAGGTGATGTGACAATATGTCACCCCGCGCAGAAAAAAGTAGTCCGGGATGGAGTCCCGAATGGAGTCCCAGATAGAGTCCGGGAGGGAGTACCGGATGGAGCCCGGGCAGTCCCGGCGGGAGTCCCGGATGGATTGTCAGATGGACTTCGGCATTTGAGACTACTCGAAGTCCATTTCGGACTCCATCCCGAACTTTTTCCCGGACTCCATCCTGGATTCCATCCGGGATAGTGGTAAATAACTAAATACATAACCAAACGCATACATACAGAATTTTTTTTCTAGATCATATTTCTCGAGGTTGCAGGCAATTTCAAAACTTTGCACATTGCTTACTCATTATTTTTTAATTATTATAAAGCTACTTCTACCAGGAAGTATGTTGATTTATTTTGGCTGCCTTATAGAAAAAGCTTTGTATAAAAAAAATCTCAGAATTATAAACTCTTTGTTGAATACTCACCAAATTCAGTATCAAACGACGACACACTTTATTCAAGTTTTATACAAAAATGTAGATCAGTTGATTGAACGGTTCTCGAGTTATAGAATTAACATGTAACTGGGCTTCTAACGGTGAAGATAATAAAAAGAACAAATCCACGCTATCACTACAATTATTTTTTGAGAAAAATTATTCGCAAAATAAAAAAGATACAGAGAAAACGACTCGGCAAACTGATTCAGGACATAATCCGCGAACTGTCAGAGTCACTTTGACAATTGACGATCGAACTTGGTCGATCTTCAACTGCCTTCACGGAAGCTCAGTAGACTTTGACAGTTGGCTGATATGGCCCCATTTGGTAGAAACGAAATAGTCGCTCTGTGTTTTCTCAATTCAAGTGTAACTAGAAATGCCAATAAAAATTATTAGTGCGTGGTAATAAAAAGACTGATAAATATCTTAGTGCTTAGATCTACAAATCTGTGCAGTAATAAATTACTTGTGTGGAAAAACTTTGTGCTTCCTTATTATAACCTTCAGCGTGATGAAGAATTATTTCAGCGTTAAATTTTTGGAAGCCTATAGAATTAATGCGCCTACTGGATATTAAGGTTTTTCGAAGTTTCTTTTTCTCAAGAAGTAATTATTATAATTGTAAAAAGAAATTTTGAATGTTGAGATTTCTGGACGGCCAGAGATAAAATCCCGGACGGAGTCCGCGGGAAAGAGTCCCAGATGGAGTCCGGCAAAAAGTCCGGGATGGAGTCCAAAATGGACTTCGAGTAGTCTCAAATGCCGAAGTCCATCTGACAACCCATCCGGGACCCCCGCCGGGACTGCCTGGAATCCATTCGGTACTCCTTCCCGAACTCTATCCGGGACTTCATCCGGAACACCATCCCGGACTACACCTTTCTGCGCGGGACATCACAGTATGCTATTTCGCAAGTGATCCAGTACTTATAATCACTCCCAGAACAACACTTTCGACTAACTTGTGATAATGGAAGTGCAATCTCCGCTATCCATGTTGAAAACATCGATAACGAAGAAAATACGAACTGCTTTACTGATCATCACCCAATTTGGTACGTAGCTGCGCTTAATATTGTTTCTCATCTGTAGAAAATTTCAGTTCATTTGGTGAGATTTGACGTGCGATAGATCAAAATGAAATTTTTTCGAAAAATTAAAAATCTCATAATAACCTAGTTATCGATTCATTACAAATTCAATACCGATCCTCCATTAACATAGCTTTATTTGTAAAAAATTATTTAGCTTGATAGTTACAAATTTGCGAAAGGTAGAGAACATACAGGCATTCTTCTAAAAAATTAAAATTCAATTTAACAAATCTTGTGTTTGCAATTTTTATGAAAATGATCACAAACATAAGTATCTACCTGCCCCATGTGTGTGCCATATTTCAGCTCGATTCATAAAGCCGTTTTTTTAATATCTAACAAGGAACATCACTTTGGTGTCCCCTCCGATTTTGATGAAATTCACGTATGTTGTGGAGTATCGAAAACTAAAAAACACGTATTTTTTTTTATCGGCCAACAAACGATTTTAAGGGCTGAAATCAACCTTCGAAGTTGAGCATGTCAAAGGATGATGATACAGTTTCACCTAGAAGGAGTCGACCGATTTCAATGAAACAAAAACCATAATGTTTCTCATCGGGAGTAATGGAGAGTCCATATTGATACTTTTTTAAAATCGTCTCCTGTGGGCGAGAACCACTCCTCGATTTGTCTTTTTTCACCCTATAAAAAAACTTACCAATGTAATTGAATGAAACACAAACAATTTGAAAGGGTAAATGAAATTGACGGGTTTATGCATTTTCACGGGAAAACGAGTATAAGGGGATAAACTATTCGTTACGCATCAATACATTAACTCTCAGATGGAAACCCTCTTTTCGCTATTCAAAAGTCTTAATTGATTCATATTAATTCTGTCGGTGGAAATCAATGACTTACCCTTAAAATAATAGATTAAGGTATAATTAAGGGTGTAAACTGTCTGCTCGCCTTGTTCTCCCTTCTACAATATATCAAGGAGAGCAGCTAAAATTATGATTGATTTTTCCTGCATATCAGCGAACATTCTTGAAGACGTAGACTACCTCTGTTGAAGTATCAATGAGATTCTGTGGTAAGATCGGGAAAACTAGCCTGATAAAGGAGGGTTCCGAGAAAAGATATATTAGAACTCGTGAACTGTAGATTTATTTCTGCGACAATAACATCGTGCGAGCTACAGAAAAGCCAGAGGTGTACTGCCGAAATGGTCGTGCAATCCTTTCGGCAATGAGAGCGCGGAGTTTGATTACAAGTATTGGAGTGGTGATGTGTGTGTGTGTGTGTGTGAGTGTTGACATGAAAATAAGAAATTCGGTAGCTTCGCTAATATAGAAATAACGGGTATATTTAAATGAAGCGAGAAAAGGAGATGGGCGCGTTGCCGGAACAACCTCTTATATAGTAATACATGATTTTTTACATATAATCTACATCTACGTCTACATACTTGAAAAATACATTTCAAGAGCAAATTAATGATCTCGTACCTTTTCTTAACGGTATTTAAGAGGACGAAGTGCCTCCGTGAGTTTACCTCTCTTTACGTGAATTCACTTATGTCACTTAAAAAATATTACCTTTTGTTAACATTTGCTCCGCTTAGGCGGTGTATCTTTTCCAGAAGAAGAAAATGAAACCTCAACTATTCCAATCTGCCTAGCAGTTTGGTCTGAATCACGCGCAGAATAGGTTGAAAACCAAGTTTCGGCATATAGCATCTAAAGATTATCACTCAAAAAAATTTGTTTGCGCTGCTTTCACCTTAGGGGAATTTTAGTACCGTCAATGAACAAAATAAAAATATTATTTGCAAGTCAGATTACAGAATATTAGTAATTATTTTATCAACAAATATATTTTTTTTACACATAAATAAGCATAACAAATGAATGCATAATTTTTTTAAACCTGGAAATAATTGTGCGATGATCACTTTTATTGACAACAGTCTTGATACATTCACAAATGTGCTGCTCAAACATTAAAAATCACCACTTCATAACAAATAATACATAACTGATCACTTCCGATGATTGTTGATTCTGTTTTAAACACTATTGATTGAAAAAAAACACTAAATGGCCAACGGTACTAAGCTAATAACATAATATGAACGAAAAATATAAACGTCAATTCGAGATTATGCACTCGAGTGTCGCAGAAGTCACCTTTCGCGGCAGTATATAGCAACACGGAGCGTCCACAACAAACTGCGATTGCGCTTGCGCGTACATTCTCAAGTCGGTAAGCTTTTTTTTCAACACCCTTAATTATTTTGGGTGAACAAAAAATCGGCCATAATGGCCGTATATAAAAGCAATAAATAAGTAAAATAATTTCAAATTTAAATAAAGTATTCTGATATTTTTTTACGATTTTTGAGAAAATAAAATATGAATGGGACCATAGAACTTGGCCATTTTTGCGAATTCCGGCTTATGATTTTACTAACTCATAGATTACATGGAAATGAATATTTCTACAGGAAAAAGAATTGATTTTTTTTTTACATTTTTTACTTGACCCCTTAAATATATACATGATTCAAAAGCCATTAGATACAAAAAAAACCAGAAGAGCTTGAAAATCCTGTGAATTTCGCCTTCGGTCAATCCTCTCAATCACACTGTCAAATACCCGGGTGTAGTAATGTTGCTATTATAACATGCACATGGTGCGAAAAATCATTGTGTCTGAAGCATTTTTTTCGATGATTTTAATTTCTTTACGACCGTGGGTACACTAGGCTCTCGTTGCCCAACTTTGTAATACGGAATGATTCACGTAAGACGCTTCGAAAGCGAAATGTATTGCGCGCTAGAACCAGACGGTGATCATTTTTATGCTAAAATGATTATCCCAGAGGATCTAAACCATGACATTGCGTGATGGAAGACGAACATTCATACCGCAAGCGCACCGATGAACAAACCGGTGTATGACCTCGAATCTTTTTTCGGAGACTCAGGTACAGGATGGGGTATTATCGTGTTCGTTGTAGTCAAGAGTACTGGAACACTGAGGATTTAAAATTACATATTAATGCATTAGAATTGACGGCAACATTCTTCGGATTGAAATGCTCTGCGAGTGAAAGTTGACGCATTAATATTTCACTTCGCATGGATAACACGGCGGCGCTCGCATGAATAAACCGTATGAGGGACAGTCACGGCGATTACAACCAGAAACGGAGTTCGAGCTTTCCAACACCGCTTTCAAAACAATCATTGACATATTTTGTCAAGCGCAAATCGATTCAATAGCTTCAAGAGCGAATGCAAAATGTTGTCGATAAGTATCATGGCACAGAGATCCTAATTCGATCGCCATTTATGCTTTTACACTCGTGTAAAAGCGGTGGTTCTTCGACGCCTTCCCTCCTTTTCCTGTAATTTTGAGAGTATTCACAAAAACCGAAAGTGAGGCAGAGGCGCTTCATACAATCATCATCAACTTAGGTAAGTTCATTTAATCATTCAATATCCCGGAAATAACTCTTATTTATCGGCATTAACGATGTGTGCTATCTATTCTTTCCGCCTATAGGCGGTTAGCTCACTATCTCACGCATAAGTACCCGAATCTACGCGCTCAATTCGAAGAATATTAACGATGTCTGTTCTCTGCCCCACTAAAGGTTTCCCAATGTATTCCTTAGGAACTATTACCTAATTATTATTTAAAAAAAAAAAATTATTTAACGACCCCGTCCGTCTCCGATAACCGATTATGTTGTTTGCGGTCTGACATGGGCTCGTGCCATCTTATTTCCATTCATGGATTAATTAAAATCCATACTTTACTGTTGTTACATCTAGAGTAACTTTGAGTTGCCATGTTTTTCACCTTAGCTACGGCAGATTGGTCAGGAATTCGGGCTCAACGATTTGATTTTATTAAATGATGGTTTTACCGTGAATTTTCCGTGCTGGAATAAAATGTGTGCCTCGGAACGCTTACACGAGTGTATTTAGATTAAAGAATTTGATATTTACGTCCACCGCAGTGGTGATGCAAGGAGTTAAGGAAAATGAGTTGGTTGGGAAACAACGCATGAATGCGAGGGACTCCATTCAATCGAAGAAATTTTAGACTCTAAAATAGAAATAGTTGATGTTTTATTTCAAAATTAAGAGAAGCCGCAGTCGTCCGTGCACAACTCTATTCCAAGATACAATTGCTTGAGGAAGCTTTGTTTTCGTGAAACATTTGTTGTTCGAGATTTTAATGTCAGCATACTCAGAATGGTCCAGAACTTCGGGAAAAACGATCTAGAAAAAATGTGTGCCTGTGCGTGTGCGTTTAATCGTCCATAACTCACGAACGGCACGATGGATCGAGTTCAAATTTGGCACGCAAGTAGAGCAGTAACTCCTCTTTAATTGGTGTGATTTTTAACAAAATGTATCCGTATATACCGATTTTATAGAATTTGTAATTTTTCGAAAAAATTGCGTGATACCTCTAGCTTTCGTAAAAGTTCGACGATTTTGCTAAATAGTTCTTCATAAATAAAACAGGGTTAATGTTGTTTCGTATTGAATTCCGACGAAACCGGTAAAGCGGTTCGGATTTTATAGAATTTTGAACTATTCGAAAAAAAATAATTTTGCACTAAATCACATCGAATTTCAACAAATCAACTGAAATGTTCTACAGACGAAAAATAACATACAGCGCTACTACGTACCAATTTTGGTGATGTAAAGTCTTTCGGATTTCACGCCATGTTGAATTTTTCAAAGAATTTAAATTTTCGCTCTAACTTCCGCAAAAGTTAGGAAAGTAAGTCAAAACTTTGTACCCGATGGAAATATGATGCAACGATATTAATTACGGAATTTTCGTTGTCATGTGTAACGTAATTGGTTTTTTTTTTTTAGATAATACATCTTTAATTTGTGTTGTTGCCCACCACATACCAAAAGTATAGAGGTAACGATATTTAAAAAATGATGCAAAGTAGAACTTTGCACGTTGCTTCGACGACAGTTTAATGTCTGAGTTTTTAACTCAGGAAAGAGACAACTTTATTTTAACTAGACTTGTCGGATGACCCCCGGAGATGTTGATCGAACATTTTAAAAGAATGAACTGACTAAATATAGAAAAGTTCCGCTCTTAAATAGCTACGAAACTGCTAACTAGTGTTACGCAGGGATCGGAAGGGGGAAGATTCTTGGCTCTGATTGACCAAATTTTTCCCGTTTCTCACTTTTGACGTTTTAGAACCAGTGGAAATTATACGAGGGGTAAAAAGGCTGAGATTCCCAGCTCGAGTTTACCGTCTCTCACTTTCTGATATTGCGCAGAAGATTTCCCTTTTCTTGGGACTACTGGAGATAGTCCAGATTTGGATAGGGTGAGTTTCTCGGCTCATAATTGGCCTAAATTTCACGGTCTCCCACTTCCTCTAATTTTCGAAAGGCCTAAGACTCCTTCTCTCAGATCTACCTCTAACTCTCCTTTTTATAGACTATTTGTTGCAGGGGACTTTTTCCGGGCATACAGCTGTGTTTGGAGGGTTGTATGAATTCAGGCGTTTACAAATATTTGGGAGACGTAACACTGTCATTATTTATGAGAATTTATCATGATTAATGATTAGTTACTTAGGACGACTTACTGGTACTATTCATTACTAATTTGGCCATCTATTATTTCGTGAAGGTAACCCACAGTTTTTATTATTTTACTTGTTGACCTAGGATGGACTGGTGTTTATTTTATATAAAATACAACCCATCGTGCGTCTCGTTTGCCAAAATTGCGTGCACTCCGGAAATATGCTAACACTCTATTCGCCTAGCCCCTATATCGTTCAACTCACGGAGTCTAAGTTAATCGCGTGTATTATGTCTTTTTACCGGATTCTGGCGCCATCCAGCTGTGTGTAATCCGTTGCGGATTGAGATTCGATCGGTTCGTTCAATGGTACTCTGGTACCTGGAGCTTAACTTCTCGATGTTGCAACTAGTTTTCTTTTATTAACTACTTCCTTATCTTGGATCTAACGTACTCTTTTTGATACCTTAGCTACCTTTAGAGACCGCTATATCTGGTAGTAATCTAAGTTTCAGATTATTCATTGACCTATCTTTATGATTATTATTGGTATTATTGGTATATTATTTGGTATCTTCGAAACTTAAAAGTATTTGCTGAAGGGGTGCCGGCGTTGGTGAGGGTGGGTTGTGAGTACTTCAAAAGGAAAATTCATCGCAGTACATTTAATATTAGTAGATAACAATGTTATTTAAATTCACTTCATAACCAAGAATCAACAATGGTTCTCTTAACCTTTTCTCTGCCACTCAACGTGTTTTTCACATTATTCTTTCTTTGCTTCCTCTTAGAGCTCTGTCTTAATGAAAATCTTTCTTTTCGAGATTTTTTTGTCAGGAGACTGCAAATGTACAAAACGTCGAGAAAAGTTGTTGGAATTACGTGTGCGTGCGCGTGTGCGTGTGCGGGCAATTGAAATGAGTGAAAGATATTGATATATAAACAGCATTTATTTGTTTATTTATTTAAAACAAGGATGCAAAGTAGAGCTTTGCACATTGCTTCGTCATAGGTAGTCAAAAGGTAGTCAAAATAGATAAAGTTACTTCTTCATTGAGATAGCTTTATAAATATTCAAAGATCATGTGAAAGCAATGTGCATGGCTCTGTGTCTCATGCGAGTGGATATCCACTAATTTAGAGACTTAGAAATGTATAAATTTGTAAATTAGTGGATATCTTTGGCCTGGGAACCTTTAAAAAAATCCCTACACTTAGCTGGTGTAGAATGTAGTTACAAACCAAATGAGACATCAGCGAGCAAAATCCTTTGAGTGGTCAATTCTAAATCAAGCGCAGAGTTGAAAAAACACAAATCTGGTTTATAATGGAACCGGGTAACCAAATTGATTTCAACAGTGATAGAAAATTTCTTCGTTCCAGTGATATATCAATTTCATATTGATCGGTTGGCTGGAATAAAAAATACAGCTCTCTGAAAATCATTTTTCCTTTGCTGAGTCATTCACCTTAAGAATTCTAGAATACTTTTTTTGTAGATACATAAACAATAAAGTAATTGAAAAGAGCCCTGATCAAAGCAGAAACTTCTTTACAACAAAAATAAAAATATGATTAAAATTTCAATCAAAGCCGTCCGTAGCCAAAAATTCGACGAAATTCATCTTAAAAGATTGCGGCCACAGCAACGCAACACAATTCTACGATACTTCCTAGTTACGTTATCGACGAACTCAGCTGATGGCTGTGCTGTAAAACAATTATCGCGAAACGAGTATTTCTCACCGAAGTAGATACGTGCAGACATCACAGGCAGAGTATGACTCCGTTTCGGGGCAAATCTCAAGAACCAGAAATGTACCGAATACGGATGTTGCTACAAATATATATCGCAAGTAGACAGCCAAAGGAAAAACTTGGTCTCTAAAATATATTTACTGAGCATTGCTCTCCTTGCAGAAGGTTCAACGAACTCGTCATTGCGTAACACTGTTACACTTACGATTTTTATTTGCCACTTGGCGTACGATCGTTTGCGCGACTAGTGACCTATATATATCACTCGACGATCGATCGCCGATAGCGTGTTGACGACCAACGTTTTTTTTTTTCACTTATTATAAAGTGAAAAAGTTTCTCCTGGATCTACATGAAGAATTATCACTTTTTTGTTAGGTTACATTGAGGACTTCAAATCTGAAGAGGGTCCGTACTAAGGAGTGAAACGTCATAATCGGGACTTATTAATTTTCTCCCCTCCTCCTCTCATCAACTGGGAGTCAGTCAATTGAAGCAACTCATCATCTACTAATTCTTCACTCATGAATATTTACCAACAAATCTGTTATCGTTCTATTGCAATAATATTTTTTTATTTGTTAGTTTTCGAAAAATTAATTATATACGATCTCTTAACCCTTTAACGATCGACTTTTTGCAGGGATTTGGAAAACTCGGTACATAGTGGATCTGAATTCATAGGTATTGAACTTGTAAAAAAAAATCAGAATTTTCCTACCATTTTAAACTACCCCTAGATGAAAAAGCACCCCTAATGCATAAAAAAAGTAGAACTTTGCAAATTGGTTTCTCTGAAAAGCTTCCACTATGAGGAAGTACGTTTATCTACTTTGGCTTTCTCATAGAGGAAGCTTTGCAGCGAAAACAATTTGCAAAGTTCTACTTTGCATGCATGAAAACATTTTTAAAAAATGTAAAATAATGGGAAAGTAATTTACAAGGTTCTACATTGCAGGCTTGTTTGTGTGTAATATAAAAAAATATTTAACAATTTGTCTACTATAAAAATCGCATTTACAAGCTTTTTGAAATTTTCAAATCGTCATGAAATTTAAACCTCTCCACCGATTTTCTTCAAATTTGTACTCAAACCTTGCTTAACGGTGCTCAATACGTGAAATAAATTTGAAGCCGCTATCTTTTAATTTGTAAATAAAAAATGTTATAATGTTAAAACCTTGTTTTATCATAGTCTAGGAGTAAAACAAATTTAAACCCGATATCTCGCGATTTGCGCGAGTGATTGCTCGAACGACATTTTTCAAAAGTTAAAAAACATTATAAAATTTGAACCGCTCGACCGATTTGCGTAAAATTTATACCCAGACCTAGTTCTAGGACAATTCATATGTGTGCCAAATTTGATTGAAATCTGCCTAAAACGTGGTAAATTTAACACGTGGACATTTAAAAAAAAAATTAAAATTGCCATAAAATTTGAACCACTCTATCGATTCTCGCCAAACTTGGCACCAATCATGGTTCACTGTAAGTTCGTTTGTGTTCAAAATTTCAGCCTGATATATCGTAATTTACAAGAGTTATAGCGTGAAAACGATTTTTTTTAAATTTTCGAAATGCTGTAAAATTGGAATTTTTCAACCGATTCGCGTCAACTGCAATCCCAAAAGTTGTTGTATGATAGCCCACTTGCGTACCAAATTTGAGGAAAATACATGAAAAATTGCGACAGTTATCGTGTTAACAAGGCAATTTCCTCATACACACATACAGACATTTCGTACAAATCACTTTTCTCGACGTTTTGGACTATTATGAGTATGCTGACATGAAAATCTCTAAAAAAAAACATTTTCACAAAAACAAAGCTTCCTCTATAAAGAAGCAAGATTGGTATCTCATTTTCTGTTGTTTTATCTTGTTCTCAATTGAGTAATAAATATTCCGGAACGCGGAGGTTTGTAGTAAAAAAAACGGACCCTTGACATTCTTATAAAACACCCCTAAAATGTAAAAACTTATAACCTAATTTCCAGTTATCTTATCCTGATATACATTTTGGGTGTTGATTTTCGTCTAGCCCTTTTCCCCAAGCTTTCGTCAGTAACTGAAGGCAATTAAGAGAAAATAAAAAATATTTCATATGCAGGTCGAAATTATAATTTTTCTTTTTTTAGTTTTTACACAATTTTGGGTTTTTTTGGAACGTCGTTAGGGGTGAAGGGTGCGACATTAGATTATGCTATTTTTTAAAAATAAAATGTATCTTTATCTTTAAAATGAGTCGAATTTTGCTGAAATCGGTCAATTTTTTGTAGAAGTTATGATTTTTCAAAGGAGGTGGGACGTATCTGTCGCACTGGCCGTTAAATGGTTTCAAAAATGATATCTAATGTTTAAATGGCTTTTAAATAAACAGTAGGATGACCCAAAATTCGTCCCTATTTTTTAAATTTCTTGTCTCATCCAAAAAATTTGTTGTTTTTCCCAAGCGGAACTTTAATCGGAATCTGGAATGCGGCCCATATCACACCAACGGATATGGCACACGTCGGGGTGTAACGAATGAAGCTCGGTTCAGAGTCAAATCATAATCTGATCAGACTCTGATAAGGGCTGAACTCGGGCGAGTAGTTACAAAAAAGCGACAAAAATAACTCTTAAAAATGATTTTTTATGATTTAACTGAATTAATCCCTCAATTTCAATTGGATGTACACTAGGATGGTCCTTAAAAGGGATAATTTCGAATTTCTATGGTGCCGCCCCCTAGATCCGTTCGAAATAAATAAAAAACAATCCTCAATTTTTTTCAGATTTTGTATCGCACATTTAACCCTCCCTCACGGGAGTTGAAGTTTTCCATTTTAAATATATGGGGTTTTTCGGTCTTCGCAATGAATATTTTATTGCGGGACTATCCGTCGATCAAAAAATCTGCAATTCACACCAATTACGCTGTGAACATATTACTATACGAAAAAAAATCACCAACCACCTACCCTCATAATTTGTCATAGATTTTCGCTTTTGAAAAAAAAAACGAGAGTTGAAGTTTTTCAATGGGTTTATCGGTTTTAAGCAATCGATATTTTATTATGGGACTATTTTTTGGTTAAAATTTTTGAAATTTGTACAAATAACTCTATGAATATACTACCATACGAGAAAAAAATCATCAACGCCTGATAATTTTTTTTTTTATTATTATTATTAATTATCAAAATTATTATTTTTTGATTAATTAGATATCTGTTTTGAAAAGAATTTGATCTTTTTACCGAATCTCCCTCAACAGCATTAAAAAGAGGTTTATATTTTGCATTTTAAGGATGTGCGAGCGCCAAAGTGATTAGATTAGCCGATGAAAATATGGTGGCGCTGGGTTACCGACAGCCAATTCTATGTTACAGACTGCGAAGTCAAGTAAGCGACGAAAACGCGAAAGTATTCACAAAAATACTTAATTCATTTTATTATCGATTTCTAAATTACTTGCTTACTTTCAAATAAAATTTGAATAAGTATGAATGTTCTCTTTTTTTGCCTCATCACGCAAAAAAAAAGAGACCCTCCTTAATAATTTTTATTACGTTTATCGAAATTTGTAACACAATATTATCGAAATAGCATGTTTCGACAATAAAAATATAGAAAAACGTAACATAAAAATTTCATCTCTTCCACGTTTTTGTATATTGGGACCTAAGATTTTTTTTACAGTACTCTGTTATAAAAAAAAATCTCACATAAGATTTCTTAGAATTTTTTTTACTGCAAAATCCATATATCTTTTTGGCCTGAAATTGTCAACCCTCGCCTCTCCCTAGTTTACTTTATCTTTCGGAAACTGGTCTTTGTCTAATGATGACGAATTAAAAGAAATAACAAGACACCCGAAAGCGATGGTCGGTATTAATAACTGAACATCGTGGTGAGGTGGTTGTTGATTTTTACTCGTATCCTGTTTATAGAGTAATTTGTGCAAATTCCAATCTTTTCAACGAACGTATAGCCCCATTGAAATTTTGACCAGAGAAACCGTTAAACTCCACGTATTGAAAATTAGGAAACTTCAACCCTCATTCTTTTCGGAAGCGATAATACATAGAAAACTTCGAGGATAGCGGCTGTTAATTTTTTCCCATATGGTAGTACATATATAGAATTATTCGTGCATATTTCAAACTTTATAACCAACAAATAGACCCATAATAAAATATTGATTGCTTAAAACCGATAAACCCATTAAAAAAACTTCCTCTCGTTTCGTTCAGAAGCGAAAATCTATTACAAAATATGAGGGTAGGGTTTGTTGATTTTTTCTCGTACGGTAATATGTTCATAGCGTAATTGGTGTGAATTTCAGAAATTCCAATCGATGGATAGTCCCGCAATAAAATATTGACTGTGAAGTCCAAAAGGCCCATGCATTTTAAATGGAAAACTTTAACCCCCGTAGGGGAGGGTTAAATGTGGGATAAAAAATCTGAAAAAAATTAAGGATTGTTTTTTATTTATTTCGAACCGATCTGGGTGGCGGCGCGATAGAAATTCGAAAATACTTCTTTTATGGACCACCATAATGTACACAACTATTATAAACAATAGATAGATGAATATTACAAATTTATATGTGAAAAAATATTTTCAAATTTTCTGGCGCTGTCGGGATTCGTCCCTGGAACCTTGTGATTATCAGTGCTGCGACTTATCCCACTCGGCTATTTTTGTCTTCAAAGGAATAATTTCAAATTCGTACTTACAGTGCGGAATGAGAATATAGAGAGGTTGTAATGTAATGATTGTATTTGTTTATATGATTAAGACTTACTTTGCTTAACGAAAAATGTACGGTTATTGTTTTATGGAAATAAAATTGAGTTGTCTGTATCGACTTTTCGACGAATTTGACGGATACTTTATAATATGTGTCAAGTACATGTAATGTATAGTTTACTGTCTATATATTCATGACTTTTAAATTGAAATTAAGACGTTCATCAACAATTCTTGGTTAATAATAATTAGTAATGAAATTAGATCAGGGCCAGACTTGCCTAATATTAGCCGTGCCTGATCCGGCATACTTAACTGATACCGGCCCTGATCTGGCTGGTGCGCAGTCAGCCGGAACCGGCAAGATGTATCGAAATTAGATCTGGACCAGATCTGTCTAATATTAGCCGGGACTGTTCCGGTATATCTTACTGATATCTAATCCGCCCCTCATCTGGCTGGAACGCAGCTAATTGGTCCAACAAGACGTGTTTAAATCTGATCTGGGCCAGATCTGACTAATATTAGCCAGGCATGATTCGGCCAACCTCATTGGTTCCTATCCCGGCCCTGATCTGGCTGGTACGCAGCTAGCCGGATCGGTCAATACGTACTTATCCAACGTAGATTAGGGCCAGATCTGGCTAATATTAGCCGGGACTGTTCCGGTATATCTTACTGATATCTAATCCGCCCCTCATCTGGCTGGTTCGCAGCTAGTTGGTCCAACAAGACGTGTCCAAATCTGATCTGGGCCAGATGTGGCTAATATTAGCCGGGCATGATTCGGCCAACCTCATTGGTTACTATCCCGCCCCTGATCTGGCTGCTACGCAGCTAGCCGGACCGGTCAATACGTACTTATCCAACTTAGATTAGGGCCAGATCTGGCTAATATTAGCCGGGACTGTTCCGGTATATCTTACTGATATCTAATCCGCCCCTCATCTGGCTGGTTCGCAGCTAGTTGGTCCAACAAGACGTGTCCAAATCTGATCTGGGCCAGATGTGGCTAATATTAGCCGGGCATGATTCGGCCAACCTCATTGGTTCCTATCCCGGCCCTGATCTGACTGGTACGCAGCTAGCCGGATCGGTCAATACTTATCAAACTTAGATTTGGGCCAGATCTGGCTAATATTAGCCGAGCCTGTTCCGGTAAGATGGATTAAAACCAGTTTGAATCCACATCTTGGGAATACCAGGTGAGCCGGTTCCGGCATACCGTACTTATATGGATTCCGGTCCTGATCAGGTTGGCATCAGGCACTTGATCTGACATACCTTATTAATACATATGATCCGGCCCAGATAAAACATGAGGCTGCCGGACTTCATTTCTCCACCGGTCGGTCAAACAATTAATCCCGCAAAATCTGGAACCCGTAAAAAAAATTTAGAAGTCGCTTAACAATTCTGAAAAAAGAAATTGATCTTTTTTTAATTTAAGAAATGCCTCACCCCTATTTCATTTCATTGTTCAATCCTAAGTTCATGGTTCATTTTTTCAAAAAATTATTAACATTAAATAGTCGCTCAGCAAATTAAGAAAATCGGAATTTAGTTTTTTACTCTTCTTTTGATAGAGGAAGCTTTGTTTGTATAAGACATTAACAAAATCAAATAAATTCTGCAATTGAATTTTATCCGAATCGATGCATGTTCAAAAATGTTATAAAATTTAGATATTTTCGAAAATCGAATATAAAGACTTTTTATCTTTAGTTTTACAAATGCATGGAATCCAACCAACGTGTTCGAAATTTATTATGGTATATCTAGTAATCCTATTATGGGTAGATCGAACCAGTGTATATAAACAATTGTATATAAACTCGTTTAGTGATAAATAATAATTATAATATATAAAATATAATTAATTATTATTAATATTTATTAATAACTTACAAAAAAAATTCTCCCTATTACCTAAATTTATTAACAAGAAATGAAACGTATTTGGTTTTACTAATCCGTATAATTTCGCTATACTGACCATTCGAATTTTAAGCTTTTTGGTATTTTAAACGTTCGTCTTTTTGGACTGCCGCTTTTATAAATCCGAAATTGTAAATATTTTCGATATCAACAATTCTAGAATTCAAATTCTCGAATTCATAAGTCTCGAATTTCCGTTATTCAACATTTTACTACTCGCATTTTTGCCTACTCTTATACAGCCTCTTCGATATACATTGCAAACGACATCTTTCTGTTTTCATTTTTTATTTTCTATTTTAGAAGCACTCGAAAAAATTGGCCTTTCTACATTTGAAGATTCGTTACTCTGAGAATTCAAGATTTCAGTCATGCTATTTTTGATTGTTCGATATTTTTACATCCAACACTAAAAATATTTTACATCCAACTATAAAAATAAAATAAAATAAAATGAAGTAAAAATGAAGTAAAAGCCCGCTGTATTGTCCAACCAGACATTTGTTCTTAATCACTTTACTCCACGTTTTAGACAATTTGAAATACACTCCCATGAAAATAAAAAAAAGTGTTTTCACGAAAACAAAGCTTTCTCTATTGAGTAGCGAAAAACCCGATTTCAATTTTTTTATATTCGTTAAGCAATCATTTAAAGTTAATATTTTTATGAAGAAAATTAATCATGAACTCAGGATCGCAAAATAAAATAAAATAAGGGGCGAGAAATTTCCGAAATTGAAAAAATAAAATAGAACTAATTTTAATGTTTGATCCAAAACAAAGTTGTTGAGTGAGGCAAAATTTATTAAAATTGTGATGTATTTTGTCACCTTAATAAACAGCACATGATCGAGTTTTTTTTTACACATAATAGTTAAAAAATATAATTTAAGTGTTAACAGAAAATTGATATTGTAATATTGTAAAATGAAACGATAAAGTTTTGTTTGAAATATGAAAATTTGGAAATAGAAAAAAAGATGACAATTTTTTATATTTCCATCGTGACGCGATACAAATTATAAATCAAACTTCGGTTTTTCATTGAAAAATGTTGGTTATTTTTTCTAATACGGCAAAAGGTATTTAAACTTAATATTTTTTACTTTAGACTATAGATAAACATGCTTGATATGATGCTTATCAAAATTTGTACTATTTTTAGATTAAACATATGACGAAAAAAAAAAGTTGCAAAGTTGAACTTTGCACATTACTTCCTCATGTACAATTTGTTAAAAAGGCAGCAAAGTAAAGCTTTGCGCATTGCTTCGACATTATTTTTTTACTTTTTACAAAGCTACTTATACGAGGAAGTATGTTGATCAATTTTGGTTTCCACGTAGAGGAAGCTTCGTTAAAAAAAATATATATTCTGTGAAATATGATCTCTTTGTTGGATTCTCACAAAATTCAGTATCAAACAATGACACTTTCTATTCACGTTTTATGGAAAAATTATGGAAAATAATTTTATGGAAAATTACGTTTTCCACGTTTTATGGAAAAATGAAAATTTTGATTCGGTTGCGTGAACCGTTCTCCAGTTATAGCGGTTTCAAAAAAATCTCGAAAATGCATATTTCTAAAAAATCGTAACTATTTCATAAATTTTTCCAAAACTTAGTGTCAGACATTGATACACTTTATTTAAGTTTTATGCTAAAATTTAGATCAGTTGCTTGAACTATTTTCGAGTTATAGCAATTTAAAAAAAAAGTTATGAAATTTTAAAAACTCCATAAGCTGCGAACTACTCTACCGATTTTGTCGAAATTCAATACCAAACAACATTGAACGTATCTTCATTTATGAATAGAACTATTTAGCTAAATCGTCGAACTTTTACGAAAGTTAAAGCGACCACGCACTTTTTTCAAAAAATTCAAAATTACATAAAATCTGAATGGCTACATATATTTTATCAAAAATCGCAACATTTTAAGACGGATAATTACTTCACTTGCGTACCAAATTTCAGTCTGATCTCTCGAACGGTTACTGATTGTGAGTAAAGGCGATTGAATTTTTTAAGCCCTACACATACATACATGCGGACATTTTTTCTAGATCACTTTTCTGAACGATTTGGACAATTCTACGTATACTGATATAAAAATCTTGAAAAAAAAAATTTCACGAAAACTAAGGTTTCTGTGAGGAAGCAAAATTATAAAAGTTCTAAAGAAGAACTTTCAGCATTTCCATTTTTCACAAAGCTACCTGTATAACGAAGATTATTTATTAATTTTGGCTTCCTCATAGAGAATGCCTTGTGAAAAATGGAAATACTCAAAGTTCTTCTTTACAACTTTTATAATTTTAATAAATTCTATATGAGGAAGCAATGTCCAAAGTTCTACTTTGCATTTTTTTTTTATTCTACTCTTGTGCAGTTCTACTTGCGTGCAAAATTTCGTATATATCCATCGTGTCGTTCTGAAGTTATGGACAATTGAATTTTGAAACTTGCGGTCGTTAAATATAAAAAATATAGAATCTGCAAAAAACAAACGAAGTTACACATGACTCCGAAACGTCGTAATAAATACCGTTGCGTCATATTTTCATTACGTACAAAGGTTTGGCTTACCTTTTTAACTTTTGCCGAAACTGGAGCGAAAAGGTACATTCAAAATGGTGTAAAATCCGATCCACTTTACCGTTTTCTTTTAATTGCATATCAAAGGAGGTCGACCGAATCCGCACTTATGAACAACTATTTAGCACAATTGTCGAATTTTTACAAAAGTTAGAGACATCACGAAATTGCTTCGAATAATAAAAAAATTGATGAAATCGGTATATGTATTTTGTTAAAAATCATGTCAATCAAAGAGATGTTACTACTTTTCTTGCGTGCAAAATTCCACCTCGATACATCGTGCCGTTCGTGAGTTATGGATGTTTGAAGTTTCTGTCCTTGGAAAACACGCACACGCACACGCACACGCACACGCACACGCACACGCACACGCACACGCACACGCACACGCACACGCACACGCACACGCACACGCACACGCACACGCACACGCACACGCACACGCACACGCACACGCACACGCACACGCACACGCACACGCACACGCACACGCACACGCACACGCACACGCACACGCGCACGCACACGCAAAAATTTGTTCAAGAAGTCAAAGCTTCCTCTATGAGGGAGCAAAAACTGGGCAATGTTTTTCATTGAAGTTGGCATTTTTTTTTGGTAAATTAATGTTTATATAAATCAAGAAGTGATATTCTAATTTACCATTTTTATGTAACTAAAATATTACACATTTTGTAAGTTTTCATTTTTTTATAATTTCGATTTCATTTCCATTCTCTAAATTAACTACATTATTAATTTTAAAGTGCGTGGTGTACGAATAATTTTTTCGCACACCGACTTTGTAAATTTTATATTACTTACTTAACTTTACAATTTAAAAAATGGAATTGATAGTTATAAGTGACAGCGACACTTCGAATGTCACATACCACTAATAACTGTCTTGCAGGCAAGTGAAAGAGTTATGTAATGTGAGCAGGTTCGTGATGTTTATATTTATAACGTACGCAAGAAGGGGACGGAGAGTTTTTTTTTTTTCAAAGTAAGTACGCCAGTCAGTGAAATTTATGACCAGACATAGTTAAATGTTTTTCTCACTAGTTTTGACCAGGAATAGCTTTATTTCGATAATTTGTGTGTACTTGTAGTATATAATAGATCGTATAAGCACATTCACGTTCCGTCCGCCCATTCACTTTCTGCGCAGGCTTCGCGAAAGTGCAATGAGCTCTCGTCGAGCTCCCATTAATGCTTCCTGGGAAGTAAACGAACTAAACTAGAAATTGCTCTTCTACACTGATTAACTTAAAAACTTTTATGTTTCCTTGATGAGAAGGTATGATTATAAAGAGTAGAAATTTAAACCTCCGTTGACGATGTGATTCGAATTATTGTTTAAAGTAGAGTCGATCTACTACGTGCTAGTCAAATCAGTGCTACATTTTTAAAAGCATTTTACCAATTTCTGCAAATTTCGAATGGTTCAATTGACGGTTTTGAATTGTGATTTGTGAATCAGCATATTTTCTTAATTTATAAATACACCTACAGTTCGAAAAGAAAATACGCAAAGAAAATATGAAAAATTTCGATGAGACGTTATCGTATTCCAGTTCTTTGTTAGAAAAACCTATAATATTTGTCCGATTATAATTAACAGTAGCTTATTTTGCTTGTTGATAGATGCTTTGTTGATTGACCGAGTAGATTTTTGGATCGTATTAATTGCTCAAAAGTTACATCCAAGTGTATGTGTATTGTTAGGTTAGGTTGGATAAGCAAACGGTTGTAATTTTTTTTACAAAGGATACCATAAAAACATCTCTCCGGTCAATTAATAAAAATGAAGCATCTTTCTATAAACAATATAAGCTATTGATCGTCACAATCGACCTAATATTTTTTTTTCTAATATAAAACTGGATGACAAAAACATTTCATTGAACATTTGTATATGTGGCATTCTAAAGCTAATCTATAGTCGTGACTAGAATTTTTTTCAGATTTTTCCGAAAAATGTTGTTTTTATAATCACCCACAACTTGATTTCTCAAAAACTACGCCGGTAATTTCTTTGAAACTTTTACAGTTAACTCTTTGTTCAAAAACAACATTTGTGAGACTACGAAAATGAGTATAAGCCTACTGCAGCATGTAATTAAAAATAAACAATTTTGAATGACAAAAAAATGGCCATTCTGAATGTTGGACCAATTTTTTTTTTTTCTTAACTTCCTTCTTTGAATCCTAAAAGCTTCATTATACTCAACACTTAATTTGGGCAGTATTTTACGAAATAAATCAACTGGAAGATTAAAATGGGACACCCTGTATATACGATGGACAACGACAGGGTTATCATATCATTTCAACGATAATCGACGTTATCAGCTTGAGATAATTTAATAAAATAACTAATTAAAACTGAAACTTTTGCGGCAAGACTTTCAAGATACGATGACATAAAAAAAAATACAATATAAAAAATTACATTTATAAATCTGAAAAAAAGTCCCGGTAGAAAAATAAAAGTGGTTGATTTGGTTGCCAATAATGCCTAATATATTTATTTTAAAAAGTTTCCTACAAAAGTAGTTAATTTTGACATGACAAATTTTTTGGTAGAAAAAAAGTCGTGGTTCCATTTTTAAAAAAACATTACCGTCATAACTCCGCCATTTTGTATGTCGGACCAATATTTTTTTTTAACGTCTCCCTTCGAATCCTAAAAACTTCATTATACTCAATACTTAATCTGGAAAGTATTTTTCGAGATAAATCAACTGGAAGATTAAAATGGGACACCCTGTATATACGATGGACAACGACAGAGTTATCATATGATTGAGATAATTATCTGAAGAAAATTTAATAGAAAAACTAATTAAAACTGAAACTTTTGCGGCCAGACTTTCTTTTTGTAATTCGTCAATTTCGATGACATCAAAAAATACAATATAAAAAGTTGGATTTAATAATCTGAAAAAAAAGTCCGGTACTTAAATAAAAGTGGTTGATTTGGCAGAGAATGCCTAATATAGTAAGATGTAAATGCATGGACGAGGTACAAAAGTTGGCTTTGCAATAAGCAATTGTTGTAAGAGACAGGAATGAAGTAGCACATTCATCGACAGTATATAATATTAATATTTATATCTGATAAGTACATAGTTGAAGCGAGCGAGCGTGAAGGCCACGAAAGTGGATCACGTCTCGAGTGCATATTACGGTTTTCCTGAACCGGAAGAAAGCAATCCTGTTGAACGAAGTGAAATCCATTGAAATTATACAGTATGGTCAACAATAGTATATAGAAAATGTAACTGAAGGGACGACAAAAAGCAAGATTACCGCCACTTTAACGATCGGTTATTCAACTGCCACTTACGTTGACTCTAAAACGAGAAATAACTGTAACTATGAAGACAAAAGGCAAGCTTACAGTAACAATTTATTGTGTAAAGAAATATCAACAGATCACTTTTCGAAGTAAGAGTGGATAACACGATAATGCCAACATATTTAATATTATCACACCAATACTCTTCGATCTGATGCAGAATTAAACCACCACGTGATTAAAGCACCACTAAAAGAAATAATCAAATATATTGTTTTTCCATCTTGTCAATAACGAAAAACTACTTTATAAACAACCCCAAACCTAATACTGCCATGAATTATTCTCTGGTTCAAATTATATGTACATAATTATATGCCTGATTAAAAGATCCCATTAAATCCATTATTGAATCGATTTTTAAATTATTTGCCGACAATAATATATGATTAATTTTTTCAAACAGCTGTGGAAAGTCTATTTCTTTCATTTTTGATCCAAGTCAGCGAAATAAAATCATGTTTCTGTTGTGTCGAAATAATGCCGATTCCAGGTTTAAATACAATTGTTTTTCAAATGAAAAAGAATTCCACATATTTTCAATGCAAAAGAGAACTCGAATTTTCGGTAAAAGAGAAAAAAGATTCCAATTATTTTCAAACTGCATTCTGACGAATACTTTTATTTTGGATAAGATAAAAATGGGCAATTTTAAGCAAGCTAACTTTAGATCAACCTTGCTGACGATATCTAGTAACGCTTTTCAATATTGACGTCTTTTGTCACAGGACCATCATAGAGCTCACCGTCATTCTTAACAAAGTATACTTTGTTCGGATATTGACCAGTAAATTTTGTATTCTCAGGTAGTGGTTTAGGGATAAAAAGCTGCTTAGGTCGATATAGAATATGATTAGCAATTACGTTGTAAGGAAGCTGCGCCTGATAGCTCAAAAGTGTTTGAATAGCCATCGGCATGTTTTTATCAAAATCCGGTTGAGAAACTGGTTTTATTAGCTGAGACTGCGGATTTTGTTTGTACTGCTGCGATGTCTGATTGTTGAATTGTTGATACTGAAGCTGAGGTTTCGAAGCCTGCTTATTATTCAATTGTTGATATTGATATTGAGAGATCTGCTTGTTGTATTGTTGATATTGAGGCTGATTAACTTGCTTGTTGTATATCTGATATTGAGGCTGAGGCTGAGAAGCCTGTTTGATGTAGTCCTGAGATGCCTGAATCTGCTTGTAAGGTTGATACTGGGGTTTAACTTGGGACTGCGCAGATATTGCAGAGCCATAAGGTAATTCAGCGCTTCTTTGATAAACACGTTCTTCATCCTTGTATTTGATGCCTCCAAGTTTGCCAAATTCTTGAGTGTTCGATTGTTCAGATTGCGCATTACCGGCTGCTCGATAATTCACTGCTGAATTGAAGTACGACTGTTCAACTGAAGTTTGTGGATAAGCTGATTGATCCTGTTTCGGTTGTGCAGCTGCTGATGAGGCTGGCAAATTGGCGGCACCGTGATAAATATATGCTCCTGGATCAACGTAAGGTCCTTGTGGCGTGTAAGCCTGAGCTAACAATTGTTTGATGTGACTTGGAATTGCTGAGTAGGGCTGATATTGTGGTTGCTGCTCGATTGGCGCCTGAACCACTTGCTGTTTTGCTTGAAAATTTGCTTGGCCTGTTCCAGACTCTGCTCGTTGAGAACGATGCTGGATTTGAGGAGTGTAGAGCTTCCAATTAACTTTTGAGCCTGGAATAAATTAAATGAAAAATTCTTAGTAGTTTCTGTCCACAGAATATTGCAGAAATATTACATAAATTTTGAGATTCTGTAGATATTATAAATATTTTCTTAAAACGGCAATATTTCGAGAATATTTTCAAACCCGATAACAATATCATTCAAATGATATTAGGAAAAAAAGTCATCGGAAAGAAAACATTGTAAAGTAAAACCAGCACATTGTTTCCCTATTTTGTTGGACCGTCATCCGCAAAGTCGTCTCTATGAGAAACTAGGCACGTCAATTTTAGTTTTCTCGTAGAAAAAGTCTTATGGAGCATTTGTTTATGAAAACCAATCTTTCCAGATAGTATTCAAAATTCGATGATGCTGTTTGAGAAACGTGCAAAGTGTCAGATCCTTTGTTTGAATGTGTGGAAAGTTGTTGAAGTTTGAATAAATTGAAAAATGTAAAAGTCTCTAAAGGTTGAATTTTCAGTCATAAGTTCGAACTTGAGATCAAAGTTAAAATCAATGTTCAGATCAAACCTAAAATCGAAATCAAGATTTTGGCATTTAATAACTCAAATAGGTAGCTGTATCTCGAGAACGCCTCGACCAATCGTTTTAATTCATCAAATAAACTTAACCAGTTCTTTAACACAGTTTACATCTTGTTTATGATATACCTAAAAAGATGATCTTATCGGTCTCCTCATATCGTTTTCTTGAGATCTTGTTAGTCACTAACATCGACATCTGACTATCGCACATTAAAAAAAGTTCGATGTCGAGTTCGATCTTAAGTTAAATATTAAGTTCGATCCTAAGCATGAATTTACGTCAAAAAATTCGAACATTGGAGGTAACGTTCACGGATCGGTTGACCTCTAAATCTTTACAAGCTCAGAGAAATAAACAAACTATAAGCCTCATGTTCAGTCGACGCGGCGCACCGGATATCACTAATAAGATTTTACGAGCTGCTAAATTTATTACATTTGACGATGAAAAGTATTTTAATAAGTGAAATAAGGACCACAGATTTATTTTCGCATATCAAGAATCGAATTTATACGAAAAACCTTTTTCACCTTTACGTGCAGGTTGCACGTAAAGTTCGCACTTTGCTCCCCGGTGAAAGGGGCGAAAGTAAGTACTTTACTCCCTAGGGAGGAAAGTACTCCCACGGGAGGAAAGGACTCACTTTCCTCCTTCTGATCACGGAACAAAGTTCGAACTCTTCGTGCAGATGTGTGAAAAAAACGTATGTGCAGCGCGGGCGGAGATGACATTCCACCTCGTATGTTGACGCACACTCGCCAGAAATGTTCAACTTTCTGCCCTTGGTGCACAATATACTATTTTACACACATCAAGCATCGGGACATCGAAAAGCTCAGGGGGTTCATAAAACCCAGTTAACGATCGATCGTCTATTCATCGGTATGCTCTACATATCGCTATTTCCTAATATTTCTTATAATTCATTGTGATGTATTATTTTAACGTAATAGCGAAAGAAAAGAAAAAAATACATTGAACGTTTGACGAATCGCAAATAAATAATTTGATGGAAAAATTGATTGAATAGTAAGAAAAATGTTAGGGTTTCAAAACTGTTTGTGATTTTAGTACTTAGTACACTATCAATAAACAAATACATTTTTTGCAATGTGTTTTTTAAATGCCTGAACAAAAAGTAGCACAATACAAAAAAGGCAGTAAACAAGAATGTCCGATAAAAGTGAATATATCTTCTATACAAGTTATAAATAGATAGTTGTTTGTACCAATGAATTTTTTTATTCTATAAAGTTGTTGCGTAACGCGGTATTGTTTTCAATTTATATGACCTGTGATTGCTCGCCGATGTCGTCAGAAACACGGGGGCAAGTTCGCGTTTCGAATCTTTTTATTAACGTCAAATATCAAAGCTGACAGGAGAAGACCCGGGCGCTGAATTGCCCTAGTCCGTCTAACCCTAATCTCCTTCTAAGCAGTTGGTGAAACGAAAGATCTCAGCCATTGTCACGGTTTTATCCGTGCCGTGATTGGCCGTCGCTCTCGTCAGGGACACTGGGACTAGGGCCAACTTCATGTAATGAAACTTTTCGTATATGTTAAATGTCAAAACTGACGAAAGAAGACCCGGGCGCTCGGGTCCGTTAAGCCTTAGTCTTTCCCTAAAAAGTTGGTGAGCCACGAGATATCTCGAAAATATCGAAGATTTGATATTTGCATTGTTGCCTGTTTATTCGTGCTGTGATTGGTCGTTGTTGTCGTGAGACAGACTGGGACCGGAACCAAGTCCCATATTGAATCTTTTTGTTTGTGTGAAATGTAAATACACAACGAACAAGTTCATGTATCGAATCTTTTCGTTTATGCCAAATTTCAAAGCTAACAAAGGAAGACCCGGGCGTTGAAGCGCCCAGGTCCGCCTAACCCTGTTATGGGACCGGGCGCAGCAGGGCGCCACTGGGCACCCATGAGAGGTTGAAGAAGGGCGCGGCCCACGACATTGCGCTGAGCGCGCTCGAACAGTAAACACCGCTTCGCCTCGTTCTTTGTACCTAATTACCTTCTTCGAGCAGATACTAAAACAAACTCTAGTCCTATCTTAAAAAGTTCATGAGCGACAAATGCGAAATCCATTGTCGTCGATCTATTAGTGCTCTGAACAGATACCCTGAAGCACCCGGATCCATTTAATAAAAGAGCTGTGGAGACTAGAAAAAGCAGACCGCAGCGCCCATAAAAAAAAATGGTGATGCGTGGCAGCGCGTCCAGTCTGTCTAGTTCCTTTCTTAAAAAAAGTAGTTAGGTAAAATACTTCGTATTTATTATATTAAGCAGCTCCAGTAGTGTTATTGCATTTTGACATTCTCGGGCGTGTAGGTTTTGAAGTTAAGTTGAGGTTATTTCATCTCACTATACTTGCAAGTCCTGATCTTCTGGCAGAGGCGGAGGAACGAACAGTGGAAGAGAAAGGAGCAGAGGAAGAGTCGGAGGCTAAGACACTGTTGAAAGTCTGTAAGTTAATGTTGGTGACAGGACATTTTTATGCATTAAGTAAATATCCCAAAGGCCGCACACCCATAAGAAATCGTATTTCTATTTGTTTTTCCTTGCACTTATGCACCTTGCAGAAACCAACGTTTCATCATGGCCAAAAACAGTTGGTTGGCGGTTGGATTTGAAAAAATTACAAACCGAGAGTTAAAAGTGTCTCACATAATTTGCTATTTCCACATTTCATTATTCATGATTTTCTTTTACATCGATAAAAAAAACTTCAGGAAAATTCGATAAAATGTTTAAAAACAACCGACCATCAATTGACATCTCGTTCCATTTTTTTTCCATTTTCGAATGGTTTTTTTCGAAAAAGTAACTAAAAAATTGACGCAAAGGCCTCCCCTCTCTGGGGTCTCAATATCTCTCCAATATCTAATATTGGATTTTTTAGAAAATTATCAAATTTTTTAATTGGAGCAAAAAATTTTAATTAAAAAAATTCTTGAAAATAAGTTTCAATAAAAATGATCTAAAAAAAATTAGGAGTGTTTTTTCGAGCATATTGGATGGTGTAAAAAATTATGGAGCCAACAGAAAGGGTTGAACGCTTACTTAATTGGCCAAGAATACCACATAAATTTTTCTAATAATGATAAACGACAATTTTCAACAAAATGATGCTCTAAACATTTTCTGAAGTGATTCAACTTTTGTCGTTTTCATCAATATTTCACAAAATAAGAAATTTTACTTGCAAAGTTTATGTGATTCGTTTATGTGGTTTATGCAAAGTTATAATTTTGCGAAATATTTTTTAAAACGACAAAAATTATATCAGTTTAGAAATATTATTAAATAATTCGGTCAAATGCCTGAGTTTTTCCACATTTCAATAATATTTCATGCAGATTTGTATGTATGATTCTGTTGTAGAATTTTCGAAGAATTTTTTGCAACATTTAACAAAATAAAAATGTATCTTCAATTAAAAAAACATGATATTGACATAAATAATATGGCCAATTTTTTTTACCATGTAACGCATCAGTTTAAAATAAAAATAATAGAACATTTTTAAATTTTTACTAAGTACGCCCAGTTTTATTTTATTAGATAAATACACTAAATTCTGAAAACAATATTATTCTTTTTCTCTTAATAGTGTTCTGTTATACCTAAATTCCTTTTCAATTTTCCTAATACTTTTTATATTGTTGTCAAAAACATTTTTTATTCATGAATCAAAAACGAACCAAAAAGAAATCTAATAAAAATCACAACTATGTTTTTCCGTGATAACAATAATATAAGAAAAATACTAAAGAAATCGAAAAGGATTGGGTTTTATCTTGTGTGAATGAAAACGGAATGCCCCATATGTATGCAATAGTTCGGTGCATTCACAGCCGTTTTTAAACAATAAAAATAACGATTGTTGGTCATTATTAGTTAAACGACGGAGTTGAACATTTAAGCAATTGTTTATTGCAACATATTTCTATTCGGTGCTCATTCCGGTATATTTTTGTTTGGCTAAAAACAGTAATGTCATGAATATTATGGGTGGGTAATAGGTACCTATGAAACAGTTGTAAAATCAATAGCTGCAAATACAACACGTCACATATACCAACTCCTTTCTTTCATCCTACCCAGTCATTTAAAACGACTTACTATTTTACGTGGATATAATGGCAACATTAAAAAGAATTTTGTAAAATCGCATTGCTGCTTTTCGTAAAAAAAATCACTTCGTTAAATAAGTAATAACTAATAAATCCCAATGTTGCTTTAACAAAAGAAAAAAACGTTGGTTTTTCACGATTTTTTTTTTTGCGTTTTTTTTTGCGTTAAATTAGGTGAATCACTACAACGAAAATTCCGCCACCGATATATTAAAAATCTGAGGATATACTGACGACTTAAACAAATTTTGCAGTTTTATGTCCCTACGACGTTTCGATTACGAAACAAAAATTGATTTTTTGCTTCCTCATAGAGGAACCATGTCTTCGTGAAATTTTTTTTTTTTTTAGTCTTTTATGTCGACATACTGGAAATAGTCTAAAATATCGAGACATGGAGTTTTTAGCCGGCGTCCGGATGTCTGCGTGTGTAACGAAAAGGACGTTAAGAGGATAACTGCTGCAATTTTTCGGCGATCGAGCTGAAACTTTGCACGCGAGTCGTGTTACCATTAAGGTTGTTTGGAATTGAATTGGCCTTGAATCGGTTCAGGGATTCAAAAGTTATGAATATTTACTTATTTGAATTTCTTTTTGAAAATACTATAATTCGAGAACGGTTTAAGTAACTGATCTAAAATTTTGTATAAAACTGAAGTAGAGCATGCTAATGTTTTATATAAAGATTAGGCGGAAGTCGATAAAGGAGTTAAAATTTTATAGAAATTTGCATTTTCATAATTTTTTTGAAAATGCTATAGCTGGAGAACGGTTCAACCAACCGATCTAAATTTTGACATAAAACTTAAATAGAGCGTGTTAATACATGATGCTGAATTTGAGAAAAATTGATAAAGTAGTTAAAATTTTATAGTAATTTGTATTTTTATAATTTTTTTGAAAATGTTGTAACTCAAGAACGGTTTAAGCAACTGATCAAAATTTTTGCATAAAACTTGAATAACAGCTGCTGTTATTTTTTTGTGTTGTTGCGCCCGTAACTACCAAAGATATAGAGATAACGCATTGAAAAAACTGCTTATTCAAATAAAAAAATTACAAAATAGAACTTTGCATATTGCCTACTCATTAATTTCCATTTGTTACATAGGTTCCTCTATGAGAAAGTCAAAAATAGTAAATAAGCATTTTCATAGAGGTGTCTTTGTGAAAAATGAAAATTAATGAGGAAGCAATGTGCAAAGTTTCTCTTTGCAACTTTTTTGTTCGTTTTTCTATCGATAATATCTAGGCAAAGGTTAATTGCAGAAACAGTTTTTAAAAACCACAAAATTCATTTTTTTTATTCTTCTTTCAAAAAAACGTATATGAAATTGATTTGTAATTAAAAATAAGATTTTGAATGATATTTTTGCTATTTGTTACACTTCACATAAAGACCGTTCGATATTTGACACGTTTTTTACTCTTCACGTTTGTCAAATATAGAACAAAATTTCTCCAAAGGAGCTCGATGGCAAATACAGTCGTTGGTAAGATACAATTTTTGCTTTCTTATAGAGAAAACTTCGTTTCCGTGAATTTTTTTTCGAGGTTTTCATGTCAGGACACTTAGAATGGTCCAAAATGTCGAAAAAGTGGTTTATAAAAAATGGCGTGCGCGTGCATGTGCGTGTGCGTGTGCGTGTGCGTGTGCGTGTGCGTGTGCGTGTGCGTGTGCGTGTGCGTGTGCGTGTGCGTGTGCGTGTGCGTGTGCGTGTGCGTGTGCGTGTGCGTGTGCGTGTGCGTGTGCGTGTGCGTGTGCGTGTGCGCAGTTCAAAAAACGGTGATTTTCTCTTATCGAATTTCTCATTCATATTTGGATACACAGTTGTCAAAAAAACCTGCTCGCGAAGTCGAAGACCTCTGTATGTCAACATTTGATTCTGCCGCATCAATGTAAAAAATGATGAAAAGATAAAACTTTACACGTTTTTTTTTTTTTTCCTGGGCGCTCATCGATTTATGTGTTCGTCTTAATGAATCATGAAATCTTGCGAAACCGGAAAGTTGTAGGAGTATATTTAGTATTGCCGTATCGATGTTGAAATTTCAAAAATCGTAAACTCAATTTCGTTATTTTTAGAGTTACACTGTTGCTCGTTACGTCTCCCATTGTTTTTGCACTCCCATAGCTCTCCGCTTTCACCAGACATATACTGAGTGCAAAAACAATGAGGGACGTAAAATGAGCAAAACCGTGTAGCTTTAAAAATATCAAATATACTCCTCTCAAATATAGTATCAAATATACTCCTACAACTTTCCGGTTACACACAATTTCATGATTCAAAAGATGAACAAGTAACTAGATGGGCGTTTCAAAATTTAAAAAAAAAACGTAACAAATGTAATTTTTTTTATCACTTCTAACATTGACGCGTCAGTATCAAATACTAACGTACAGGCAAACGATTTCGCGAGCCGGGGTTTTTTAACAACTGGGTATCCAAATATGAATGAGCAAATCGATAACTGAAAATCACCGTTTTTTTAACCGCCCTAGTGTGTATCTGCAGGTTTCTTTGTTAGCACAGTGACTCTCGCATTTATTCATATATCTTCTTTAAATTCGGTACGTAAATGGGCTCTCATACTACAATGTTTGAGGATTGTACTTGGCACGAATCGGTTGAGAAGATCAAATTTTACAGCACTTTGAATCCCCTTTTAAAAAGTTGGTGACAGTCAGCTATGTTCATGTTCGTGCTATGATTGGTCGTAGTTAGACACCGGGACCGTGACCAAGTTCATAAATTGAATCTTTTTGTTTTTGTCAAAAGTCAAAACTGAGAGAAGGTGTGATCGTTTAGTTAAAAGAGCGCTGCAGCGCCCACAGAAAAATGGTGACGCGCGGCAGCGCGTCCGGTTTGGCTAGTATTTTAAAAAAAGTAATTTCACGCTGCATCTTTCGTAAATTACGAGATATCAGGCTGAAATTTTATACACAAATTAACTAACGATTGCTATATTGGTAAATTTCGATCTTGCTTGGTAATAGAAAAAAAATGACGCCATAAAAAAAATTTAGAAATCTTTAACATTTTTTTAGCTTTTTTAGATTTCGATTTACCTTAACTTTCGTTCAGTTATGGACTATCTTTTTTTTTAATCCCATTCGTCTTCATACAAACCTGCAAAGTACAACCTTGCAAATTGTTTCCTCATTATTTTGTAACTTTGATAAAACATTTATTTCACTCGGTGCGCAAAGTGCAGAAAGCCCCATTTAACACTTTGTGACGTAACATTTTGTACGATACTTGTGCGAAAAATGTTTTACTGCACTCGGTGCGATAATGGACGCTTTACACTCGCTTTACGTGCATAAAACCCCCATTTTCACACCTTGTGAAGTAAAATTTTGTACAATACTCGTTGGAAGAACTTTTTCTTAACTCGTGTGATTGCAACTCTTACCTTTGGCTCGTGCTGCAAACTCACATTCATCAGAAATAGTTTTATCGCACTAGTATCGTAAAGTACTATTTTTTTTTACAAAGCTTCCTGTATGAAGAAGCCAAAAATGGTCACCCTCGTAGAGCTAGCTTGCAAACTTGTTTTAATATAAAAAAAAAAATAAAGGCCGATATAAGATACGAAAAAAAACGATATACTTCCGAATTAATATTTTCTCGAAAATAATATTTAGAAGATATGTATGTTGGGTTTTTAAAATATGTTTGTATTTTTGTGTTGAATTATTTTTGAGATATCATTTTCTTTTTTTCCATTGACGATAAATAGGCAACTGCTAATCGTAAATACTATTTTCAGTGCTCCGTGCAAAAAAGTCGACACTTTCCCGACGTAGTACTGAAAAATTTCATTCAACATTTGAGAAAATATTTTTCTTTTGCTCGTGTGATTGTCGAACTCGCCCTCAATTCCTACAACAAACCCACACTTGCTAAAAAAAAAAAATTCTCCCTTGTGTTGAAATTTACTATTTTTAAACAAAAATTCAGATTTTCCAAAACTCTTTTTCGAAAAAATATGCATTTGAAAAAAGTACAGATTTTTTGCTTCCTCATAGAGGAAGCTTTGTTTTCGTAAAGAATTTTTTTTCGAGATTTTCATCGCAGCATACTCAGAATGGTTCAAAACGTCGAGAAAAGTGATTTGTACGAAATGTCTGTACGTGTGTGTGTCTGTATGTATGTGCAAATTGCCTTGTTAGCATGATGAATGCCGCAATTTTTCATGTATTTTGCTGAAATTTGGTACGCAAGTATGCTATCATACAACAACTTTTTGCAGTTGACGCAAATCGGTGAGAAAATTCAAATTTTACAGCATTTTGAAAATTTTGAAAAAATTGTTTTCACGCTATAACTTTTGTAAATTACGATATATCAGGCTGAACTTTTGAACACAAACGAACTTACAGTGAACCATGATTGGTGCCAAGTTTGGGGAGAATCGCCAAATTTATTTTTAAATGTCCGTAAACACTTTTCTAAGTTCTGGGATGACCGGCTGCCATTTACCACGTGATTTCACAATTATTGAGTATCAAAGATAAATTTATTTTAAGGAACGGTCGCTATGTTGATAAATGTCGATTTTATTCCAAAGTAAGCAAAACATTGCTGTCGCGAAAAAAATAGAAAATGTCGACTCTTCTAGGCAGATTTCAATCAAATTTGGCACACATATGGATTGTCCTAGAACTAGGTCTGGATAAAAAATTTAGGCAAATCTCTCGAGCGGTTAAAATTTTATAACGTTTTTTAACTTTTGAAAATTTTCGTTCGAGCATTCACTCGCGCAAATAACGAGATATCGGGCTTAAATTTGTTTTACTTCTAGACTATGATAAAACAAGGTTTTATTTCAAATTTGGCACAAATCGGTCGAATAGTTCGAATTTTATAACATTTTCTACTTTTTTTTTAAATCTCGTTTGCGCACTAGTTTGCACAAATTAAAAGATACCGGCTTCAAATTTATTTCACGTATTCAGCACCGTGAAGCGAGGTTTAAGTACAAATTTGAAGAAAATCGGTTGAAAGGTTTAAATTTCATGACGATTTTTCAATTTCAAAAAGCTTGTGAATACGATTTATATAGTAGACAAATTTTTTCATGCACAAACAAGCCTGCAAAGTAGAACCTTGAAATAGCTTCCTCAATATCTTATATTTAAAAAACTGTTTACATGTATGCAAAGCAGAACTTTGCATACATGTAACATGAAACAGCTAATTTTTTTCTCTACAAAGGTTCTTCTATGAGTAAGCCAAAGTAGATAGACGTACTTTCTCAGAGTGGAAGCTTTGTAGAGAAAAAAGTTTGCAAAGTTCTACTTTGCATACATGTAAACATTTTAAAAAAATGCAAAATAATGAGGAAGCAATTTGCAAGGTTCTACTTTACAGGCTTGTTTTCGTTTTTTACTTTGACTTTTTCTAACTAATACAAATAAAATAAAAGAGGTTGTCTTAAGATTGTATCTTAAGAACGCCTTTAATATCTAGTGTAGTAAAGCGCAAAATATAAATAATAGAAAGATATATAATATCTTTTAAAAATCTTTTTTTGTTTAAACCAATGCAGCTCCATATAAATTTTTGGAAAACCGTATTCGAAAATCAAAAATTTTAGGTTTTTAAAAATTATTTTGAGATTAACGGTTGCCTAGATATCGTCGATAGAAAATCAAAGAAATTTGATTTCACTTTTTTTCGAAATCGGGATGTTGTAGAGATACAAAAGTCTGGGAAACTTGTTTAAGTCTTCAGTGTTTCAACCCCGATTATATTCCCGAATCTTTAAAAGTGAATTTTGGTGTGAAATGCCTCATTTGATGAATTTGCAATTATTTTTCTTGTGAAAAAGCTATTGGTCGAAGTTATTTTTGCAAATCTGAAAAGTTAGGAAATTATCTTTGTAGAATTAACAAAAATAATAGTACATTATGCCACAAGGGAGGAAAGTGCGTGTTTATGTTCTACATTATTGCCCGCTGCCTCACTTTATTGCCCGCTGCCTCACTTTATTGCCCGCTGGGTTATATTCGGTCACTTTCCACCCACCTCGCAGGTATGTAATGTGGACTTTACAGCGTGGTCGGGAATAAATGATATTTTGTGAAGAAAAACGGAAAAGGAAAATAAAATGTCGAGAATCGGAAATTCTTTGAATATCTTACCATCTGGGTCACTATACTGAAGTTGACCCTGCGGTGCTCGAGGTGATCGTTGCTGCACATTCTTATCCGCCGTTTGCGCCAAACAAGACGACACCAGCGTGAGAAATAGAACCTTGAATAAGACAAAGTGAAGTCGTAAAGGTTAGCATCGATGCTGCAAGTCGCTTGTGCATATCGGCACCGTTAGAAAGTTCGTTCTCGTCCGTAGCATCTTCTTATTTATTAGCTAGGCACAGTATTCACGATTCCGAGCTCGCATGTCTCTTGATATTCATCAAAGATATATAAATTGTTGTAGAAGAATTTTGCAAATAATGCATAATTTATAAGATTTTCACTAAAAGATTATCGCCGAGATTGTAAGTCAAGAGAATGTAAGGAACTAAAGACATCCGGAATTACCGGTTTAAAAAAAAAAAAGAAACATATTTGTTGATTTAATCTGCACCTTCAATAAATAAAATATTTTCGTAACTTAACACCTACAGTAAAAAATAAAAAATTTCTAATGAAAATTTTGAAAAGCCTTTAACTCAAATTTTTTATCGTAAAGCTTTTACTTTCAGCGTGTTTATGAATTACAATTTAAAATAGTGGTATAGCAATAATGACTAGGAATTACATATTTAAGCAATGTAGCATAACTCAAGGATACGATTTTTGTTTTAAAATTTTATAAAAAATATCGTAAGAGTTTACATTTTTTAACATTATTTTCAATTTTAAAAAATGGTGCTATTACATTTTTTAATAATTGATGCTGGAGATAATTTGACATTAGAATTTGGTTAAAAATACATTTAACGTCAGCTAATTGCGCTTATGCAACAGTTTCTTTAATTCTATAAATATGAATTAGCGCACTAAAAATTAAATCTGCAATAATTGCAATATGATGTCGAGTTTTGTGTCAATTTTAGTAGCGATGCAAGAAAAAATCTAATTCCAAATATAAGAAATTGTAAAAAGTTTGTTACAATTTTTTTGCTCCCTCATAGAGGAAGCTTTGTTTTCGTGAAATTTTTTTTTTTCGAGATTTTCATGTTAGAACGGCCAGAAACGTCGAGATAAGTGGTTTAGAAAAAATGGTTGTATATTTTGCTACACAAATTTTATGTAAATTATGTTACATAAATGCTACGTAAATTTTACAACATTTTGAAAATTTTGAAAAAATCGTTTTCACGCTATAACTTTTGCAAATGAAGAGGTATCGAGCTGAAATTTTGCATGTAAATAGACTACCATCAAACCATGATGTGTACCAAATTTGGCGAGAATCAATAGAGTCGTTCATATTTTATTTCAATTTCAATTTTTTTTTAGATGTCTCCAAAGATATTTCAACTCCTGTAAATTCTGAGATATCCGGCTGCAATTTTCGGCAAATTTTGGTAAATAAAACAGAAAAAAATTGTCACGAAAAAAAAAATTTATTTTTTTTGCAGCTTAAATATGGTTCACATATGGAGTACGATTGAACAAGATTTTAGTTCAAATTTCACGCAAATCGGTCGAACGGCTCAAATTTGATGGCTTTTTGCTTTTTTTTTAAGTCGTATTTCGAGCACAACTAAGCCTGCAAAGCAGAATCTTACAAATTGCTTCCTCACAATTTTCTACCTTTGACAAAGTTTTTTTTTAGAAAGCTTCCTCTATGAGGAAGCCGAAACCGTTCAGCATACTTCCTCGTAGAGGTAGCTTCGTAAAAAAAAGCTTCGTCAAAGATAAAAAATTGTGAGGAAGCAATTTGCAAGGTTCTACTTTTTTAAAACTTATTTTCTATTTGACAAATGAAACTATTACAATTTTTTGTATCTGGCATTAGATATTTTGTGTTTTGCATCGTTTCTAAAATCTTCACAGAACTCGATATCGTAATATGATAATCCCACAATTTATTCTTAGTGTGTTAATTAATGTTTATCGAACTAAAAAAATGTTGCCTAAAGTCTGAAGATAAAAAAATAAAATGTAGTTCCAACTATAATAAATTGTAATGAAGTTATTACAAATTTTTATTTTGTTTTCATTTCCATGTACTTTTAGTTGAAATTCATGTCGAAAGAAGAAAAAAGAAAATAATCAACAGCTGGTTAGAAGAATTTACGTGGTTACTTCGAGGTCTTACGATGTCTTACGTTTTTGAGTGAAACGAGTACCAGTTAAAGGAAATCTACAGGCGCCATGTTCGAAGGACTTGAGTGATTTCATCGCTTTGAAATCTCTAAATTTATTCAAACAATTTGAGCTTGAAAAATGTAATAAAGCATTAAAAGTTTTGAGAAAATTATAGTTTCATCAAATACTTACGTTTTTATTTTTTATTTTTGTAGCTAAAGATTTGATTATCTCGTGATTTTTAGTTAAATATACAAAAAAAATTGCAAGAACATTACTTGAGGTAGCTTTTGAAATTTTTTTAGAGTGTCAAAATTTTGAACAAGTTACAGTTTCGTCAAGGATTTATACTTTCTGCATTGAGAGCAAAACAAAATTAATATCGTGATTATCATCGAAAAATGCAACAAAAAATGTCGCTTGAGCACTATCTAAACATTTTTTTAGACCCCCCAAATTTTGGAAAAATTACTTTTTTACAATGTACTAACATTGAGGCCGCGAAAAAAAGAATGAATTTTTTTTAACCACCCTACTGAGCACGTTAATCATTTTATGACACTCAGTGTGAGAAGTGCCCACTTCTTGCACTAGTGCGATAAAGTTGTATACGAAACTAGTGCTCAGGCTCGTGAAGAAAAAGTTTAATCGCACTCGTATCGTAATATACTATTATGCCACGCAGTGCGAGAAGTGTCTACTTCACACTAATTTCGAAAGGCAAGTTGGGTTTTGTATTGGACGTATTAAACAATTTTTAAATGAGTGCAATATTTATTCAATTGTTAGAAAAAAATTGTGTTATAAGCGCAATGTTGCAAAAAGATGTCTTTGTAAATATGTCAATCTTAAGATCAATCTTAATCCTAATTTTTAATTTTAAGTTCTATTTTACGATCGAACTTACGACTGAAAATTCGACCCTAAGGTCCTGTTCGTACAGTCTAGTCAATCGAGGACTAAAATATCAAAAAAATTTGTGTACGCTTTTTAAAGGAGAGTCTCGTATAAAAAATAATTAAGTTTATACCTATAAAAGCAAAAGTATATTTTTACGCAGCTTTTTTAAAGGTTATTTTGTCATTTATTTCGATCTTCATGAGTGATCTTGTTTTATTTTTGGAGATGCTTCACCAAGTAATTTACATCGTTTTACTATTTTTTTTCAATTAACTGTAATTTAAAATCAATGAAAATAATAATAAGTATTTTCCGATAAATTCATAAAGTGTCTATACTCACTCTCACCCGTTAAAATCTAATTCTTTGAAATTATCAATATTATCAATGTCTAATTTTTTGAAATTGCAGATTTCTACGTTCATTCTGTATAAGAAAATGCAATCTTAAAAAATTAGATAAAATTCTAAAAAAAAATTCATACGTATTCAGAAAAATGAATGAATCATTTTCATTTTGAAAAAAGTTGGGTTGCTGGGTAATTTGTTGAAAAATTCATTTTTTCATTAATTTGTTAATAACATTTTGATATCATGATTGTGCAAAATCAATCTTTGCAACGCCTTTCATATGCTTAATTTTTTTTTCAGATTTTTATGTCATTGAAAAGTGTTCGAAATTCTCTTTGAATCCCAAGTTTAGCCGGACTGTACCGAATAGACTACCGTAATTGTAGTTCACAGAGAATGAAACCCGATCCTCTTCAATTTCCCTAATTTTTTTTTATATTTTTGTTATCACTGAAAGCAATGTATATGATTTTTATTAGATTTTTATTTCGCGCCATTTTTTATTTAACAAGAAGAATGTAACTTACAATTTGAAAAAATTGCATCTTCAATTAGAAACATGATTACATTATTGATAATGTGATCAATTTTTTCCTCATGTAATGCAATTTAATATAACAAAGAACAGAAGAAAAAAAATAGAAAATAATAATAAATATAGTAATAACAATAATAAATAATAATAATATTAATAATAGAAAAATCATATGTACTACATCTAACTACTTTAAAAATATTAAATTTTACTTTAGTGCCATGATGGAAATATCAATCTCTTAAAAATATTATCATTTTTTTTTGTAAATGTGTTCTGTTCTGTAATAACACCTGTAATTTTTATTAGATTTTTATTTACCACCATTCTTGGTGTAAAAGAGAAAACTAAGTTTACAACGTAAAAAATCCCAACTTCAACTGAAAATATGATTTCGACATATATAGCATTGCTAACTATTTCGTCACGTATCGCAGTATAATAAAAAATAGTACAAAATTCGATAAATGTACGCCCCCTTTTTCTTTTAAAAAAAATGTATCGAAATTTTGCAGTCAAGTCCCGAAACTTTACGTAGAGTCATGATGAAGATACCAATCCTTCGTATTTGAATAAAAATGTTATCGATCTTTTTTACAGTTTTTTTTATTTGTTAATTTTCGAAAAATTCATTATACAGAACCACTTAAAAATTATATGGAATTTTTAATTGGTTTTTGAATAAGCAGCTCATGTTTTGAGTATTTTTTTGCACATAAGTCAGTGAAAAAAATATAATTTGAGAACAACAGATAATTGATATTCTAAAATCGAAAAACAAAAACGAGAAAATTTTGTTCGAAATATGAAAACTTGATGTTTCCATCGCAACACTATGATTCAAATTTCGGATTTTCGTTGCAGAATTTTGGTTCATTTTTTTAATAAAAATAAAAGCTATCCAGTGAAACTTAATATTTAAAAAATGTAAACTTGATAATCTGGATCTATATGATGCTTATCAAGATTTGTACTATTTTTATATTAAACTTCGTATTATGATGAAAAAACTAATCATATTATTTACGTCGAAATTATGTTTTTGATTGAAGTTAAAATCTTTTTAGTTGTAAATTTTATTGTTTTTTTTTATAAATCAAGAACGACCCAAATTAAAAATCTAATAAGAGTCACAGATGATCTTTTCAGTGATAACAATAATACTAAAAAAAATTATTAGAGAAATTGAAGAGAAATTTAAAGATGACAGAAAATTATTATGAAAAAAGAAACAATAAAATTGTTGATTAACTATGAAAGATTGATATTTCCATTATGCCACTAAGGTTAGAATTTCGGGTTTTCAATGCAGAATTTTTATAATTTTTTTTAATAACTATTTCATAAGACAGCATTTTTTTTACATTAAACTAGACAAACATGCTTGTATTGGTGTTTATCAAATTTAGTACCAATTTCATAGTAAACTGCGTTATATGACGAAAAAATGAAGTTTTTAAAAATAAATCAAGAATAGCTTAAAATAAAAATCATAGGTATTCTTTTCAGTGAAAGCAACAATATGAACAAAAAAAAAAAAATACCAGACAAATCGAAGTGGGTCGGATTTCATCTTGTGCGAATTATCATGGACTGCCCCAAATCCATCGTTATGTATATTTCTTTGGGTTATAAACACATGCTACAATAAAAGTCACTCTACACTGCGGTGAATTAATCCGTAAAATTTAAAGAGACTGTACGAAATATTTTAGCACTGATTTTACTAGTGTAAATCACTCGAACCTCCTGAAGCGATTGGATTACGATAAATTCATTCGATCGGCACACGTTATGTTAAATTCCCAGAGCTCACTCACTGTCAGTATCATGGCTATAGTCCTCGCGGAATGTTCCGTGGATGTGCCGCTGTTGGTTAAGTTGAAGAAATCTGCCGACGGTGAAGTCGGGACTTCTATATAGACCCGCCGGAGTCGCAGCTTGATGTAATTGGCTAGTCGGGCGCAATGCGCTTGGCTACTTTTAAAGTCATTCGCCTCCGGTATAACGAGTAAGCCCGGTAAGGCCCTCCAGGTATTATCAGAGAGCTCTACGTCCAAGAATGCGTTCGCTGCCGTAACGCTATTATAGAATGCCAGGAAGCTGGATAAAATCCCTGCCCTGAGGGATCAGTGAAAATCAACGCTATACGATTGACTTGGGCAATTTTCCTTAGAGGCGAATCGAGACTATCCAGTTTACCCACACGAGCGTTCTAATGTATTCGCCTTGGGACCAGCTCATAGTTTTCTGACAATGAGTTTTCAAGGAACCCATCGAGAAAAACACGATGGTGAAATCATGGATATTTACCATGGATTTCCTATACAAACAAATCCAATCGCAAAGACAGGCTTATTGCACCACTATGGAAAACAAATGTGTACTACAATCAGGAGCAATTGCAACGATTCAGCCGGACAAACGTAACGGTAGGGAAATACAAGATTTTTTTTTCCTTTTCACGTGAAATATATAGTAAATCATTTTTGTGTAAAATCGAGTTTTCGAAATAAAAAACTTCGATTTTGCTTCCTTGTAGAGGAAGCCTTGGCTTCATAAGCTTTTTTTTTTGGAATTGTAATGTCAAAATATTCCAAATGGTATGAAACGTCGGAAAAAGGCGTGTGCGTGTGCGTGTGCGTGTGCGTGTGCGTGTGCGTGTGCGTGTGCGTGTGCGTGTGCGTGTGCGTGTGCGTGTGCGTGTGCGTGTGCGTGTGCGTGTGCGTGTGCGTGTGCGTGTGCGTGTGCGTGTGCGTGTGCGTGTGCGTGTGCGTGTGCGTGTGCGCGTGCGTGTGCGTGAGCGTGTGCGTGTATCATGGACTACAAAAATTGAATCTTCGATAATTTGAGAATAGTTTGAACAATCTTACTGAAATTTTGCATGCTACAGGAGTCGCTGCTACCTTTTCATCATTGCAAATTTAATTGGAATTGGTACTCTTGTTAAGATTAGATTACAGCTTAATTGTTTCTTTTTATTAAAAAAGACGTAAACACGCTAATTTGAGCTACTTTCAAGCTATTGGGTTAGAACTTTCCTGCAAGTGTTATTTCGACCAATTTTGGTTGGGAAATTATGAAATGTAAAGGCAACATGTATGCATTTTATTTGATTGCTGTAATTCGAGAATGCCGGCTATACGTATTAAGCGGAAATTATAAATTGAAGAGGTGTTATGATCATTATATAGTACGGAACGACACAAGCATGCTATATTGTCTGAATATAAGTCTCTTGAAGAGGTATATTCAATCGCCCGATTCGATTATGGGATTCAAGTGTCACTGAATTAAATATTGAAAACAATCAATATGTAGGGATCGACGTTGCAGCTTTTTTTTTCGAATTTCCAAATTTTTTGTTGTTGTTACATTTTAAAAGTAATACATGGATTTGGTGTATTTGGCGAATTTACCAAAAAAAAAATTATATTAAATTGGATGTGACAACAGAATTGTATATATGGGGCAAAACATGTCAAGTCGGCCAACCCCAATTTTTCATGGCCACAAAACGTCCTCACATTTCTTCAGGATGTTGGTCTACTTGAAGAAAAAACGTAGGAATTTTTTCCGATTTTTTTATTGCGTATTCAAGCCATTGAAAATCGCTGAAAATAGTCATTGTCTATTTTTTAACGCCAATACTATGGCTCGCAAAAAATCATAAGAACATCAACAAGATTTTTTGTAAAATTCTATTACTATTTCTGTCTTTGTTTATTCGAGTTAGAGTGATATCATACATTTAACAGACATTTTTCAAAAATGTTTAAATCATGTAATTTGAAATAGCTAGAATCTATTTTTATTCCAGACCATTTTGAGTACACAAACATAATAATCACGGGAAAAAATCATGAAAACAGGACTTCACGTGTTAAATTAAAACTAAGAAAAAATCGATGCCAAAGTATCGAAAATACTTTTAGTGACCATGCCAATGGCTGCACACCTACCAATGAATGGACAAAATTTCCCCATTTTTTAAGAAAGTACCGAGTTGTATTATTATGACGGACCATTTATTTTTTAGTTCCCTTGTATTCTCAGAGGTAACTTTGATGGATTGTTTGACCTCTAAATGTTTACAAGCTCCCAGAAATGAGACAAACTTTCAGTGTCGTACTCAGTCGACCGGCAGCGGAACAGTATAATGTACGTAGATAATAGTCTTTTCTAGAATAATGCTTTACGAGCTAGATTTATTAAATTTGGCGATGAAAAGTGTTATAATAAGTCAAATAAGATTCACAAATTTATTTTCACTGCTGAAAAATCGAATTTAATATACGAACAGTTTTTTTTTTTGCATAGGGACATCGGTTTAACATTAAACCCAATGAATGGACGATCTATTCATTGTTATGCTCCATATAATCCATGCATATATAGATCTGTATTTTGTACGTTCACTATCCCAAGTAGGCGGTGGTTAGCCAGAGAGATATTGTAAAACTCATTGTGATCTCTGGGGCTTTTGGAGACGCTGATTACGAATCTGACCTAAAAATTCTGAAATTCAAAATAGTGGATCCAATATGGCGGTCCAAAATGTCGGAAGTGACTTGAATTCGATAAAAATGTATTCGAGGGTTTTTGGGATCGCTGATTACGAATCTGAATTAAAAATTCAGAAATTCAACATGGTGGATCCAATATGGCGGACCAAAATGCTAGAAAATCAATACTCACGAGTTTCTATGGTCGCTGATTGGAAATCTGAACTCGAAGTTCAGAAATTCAAGATGGCAGATCCAATATGGCAGACGAAAATACAAAAAAGTGATTTGATTTGAATGACAATCTGTTCTCGGAGGTTATTCGGATCGCTGATTACGAATCTGAATTCAAAATTCAGAAATTCAAAATGATTGATCCAATATGGCGGACCAAAATGCAAAAAGTGTCTTGATTACATAGCAAAACAATACTCACGAGTTTCTCGGGTCGCTGATTACGAATCTGAACTCAAAACTCGAAGAGGCAGATCCAATATGGCGGACAAAAATATAAAAAGTCACTTGATCTAAATGAAAAACTGTTCTCGGGGGTTATTAAGATCGTTGATTATGAATCTGAACTCAAAATTCAGAAATTAAAAATGGCGGACTCAATATGTCGGACCAAAAGGCAAAAAGTGACTTGATTTGGATGGAAATCTTTATTCGAGGGTGTTTGGGATTGCTGATTACGAATCTGAACTCAAAATTCAGAAATTCGAAATGGGAGATCCAATATGGCGGACGGAAATACAAAAAGTGACTTGATATGAACAAAATTCGGTACTTAGGAAGATCGAGTCTACGGATTACGAATCTGAACTCAAAATTCAGGAATTCAAAATGGCTTTACACAGGTCATGAATTTGAAAGTAAAATGTCACAAACAAAAGTTGCAGTTTGGAAAATGAATCTACACACATCTAGCAGTAACGTTTCTTTTATGAAATGTACAGATGTACAGACAATCGTCAACCTCCTCGTAGTGGAACCCGGGCAACGTCTGTGATGAACTGGCGGCTGATTGACGAAAAAGATGTTGGTGCGCAATTTTGTAAGCTGCGTAATATATGAGACGACCGGGATCCTCCAAAATAATTGTACATCCCTATTGATTGGGATCGACGAGAGACGCTCGCGCAATAGTGTGGAGAACGACGCATGCTCTGAAAAAGGAGATGGATTATAAAATCGATTCGCACGCCATAATCGCTCTCTTTGCCTCTGGAGACGTCGAGATAGGAGGACGCTGCGTACTTCTCCTCTACTCACTCCCGTCGCCTGGATTTCCGAACAACGAGTCTTACGTCCGAATCTGTGTCCGGCCAGCCAGAAAATTCCATTAATTGTCGTGGAGGTGAAGATTGAGATTTTTCAATTACAGCGAGCCCCAGAGGTAAAGCAAAGAGCCTACGTTGACATCGATTATTAAGACAAGTCATCTTCCTTTTGTAAACTTATTCATAATGTTCATGGGCGAAATCGCTCACTCTGCGTATCGAAGGTAAAATATTGTTGTATATGTGAGAATGAATGTTCGTGTGTGGGAAATCGGAGTGTGACATAATTTTTGGCGTAAAGAATATCCGAACTAAGTGACTGAGATGAAAACGGAAAGAAAAAGGAAAATAAACAGGGAAATTATGCCGTTAATATTATAATTAAAATCTTTATGTTCCTTTGTTTTGGACTTTCCCTTACAGAAAAAAACTGTTGAGGTCGCCAATATACTATCGAAACTAAATAGTTACTAACAGTTTTTTGTAGTTCTTACCATTAAAAATTAATAGTAACTATTTGGTCTCAATAATATTTTGGCGACTCCAATAGTTTTTTTTCCGTAAGGGTTATATTATTTTGACAGGCGTTTGAGGGAAATAAAGCAGTGTGTTCGTCTAGGGGGTGAAGCAGCCCCTCAAAGTTTAGCAAAAAATCGATGATTGTGCCTTGTTTTGTTTTTCATAGAAGCGCTTGACGATGATCAACGCAATTTCGCATAAATACAGGGTGTCCCATTTGAAACAGTACGATCAATTGACGCCTAAACGGAGCACTAATCGAAAAATATTTCATACGAAAGTTGTAGGGTTTCAAGGGGGACATTTGACGCACAGATAATTTTAGCTGTCACTACCCATACGTGCAAACTGCAAGAACCAAATTTTTTTTAAATGGCATTGTCACTTTTCAGCCCTACAAAATGGTTTGCCTTGTTAAGACAATTTCAGACATGCCATGGTTCATGTCATTTCTATTATTTTTACGTGTAAGAACGACTTGAAATGAACAATAGTGTAGAATTAAACATTCAGACTTTCTTTGCGTAACCCAGGATGCACCACGTGGAGGTGAAGTCTGCTTCGCATCCCTTGCGCAAAAAAAAAAAACGAAAATAGCGCAGTCTGTCATTTCCGTTTTTCTGTCATTTTACAGAAGATGTTCAATGTTTCCCCCATTCACGGCCAGACATAATTCAATGCATCGGCGGAAATTCTCTACAACATTTCGAAGAACTTGTAGAGAGATACGCGTAATAGCATTCCTGATACGTCTCTGTAAATCTTCCGAAGAAGTTGGCCGATTCGTGTACATTGCATCTTTTATGTAACCCCATAGAAAATAATCCAGCGGTGTGAAGTGCGATCGTGGAGGACGCAAAAAGTAACCAACTCGACCAATCCAACGATTTGGAAAAATAACGTTGAGATGATCTGTGACAACTCGAGCAAAATGCGCTGGAGCGCCGTCTTGGTGAAACCACATTCTCTGCTTCGTTTGCAAGCTTATGTTCTCAGCTAAAACTGGGAGTTAATTTTGTAAAAATTCGAAGTAATTACGACCATTGACAGTAGCAACGAAAAAGTGAAGTCCTATCACTAGGCCATCTATGATACCACACCACACGTTTACATGCCATCGATGCTGATGGTCGATATGCTGTGTCCAATGAGGATTTTCCCTCGACCAATAATGGCAGTTGTGCCGATTTAGCGAACCAGTACTTTGTAACGTAGCTTCGTCACTAAAAAGAACGTGTTGAAAAAAATTTGGATCCTCATACAGTATTTCTAAGGCTCAGTTGCAAAAATCGATACGCCTCTGCCTATCTTGTACAGAGAGCGCTTGAGTTAATCTGATGTGGTACGGATTGAAATTACCAGATCGCAATATTCTTTGCACTCTGCTTCGTGGTACACTTAAATCTCTTTCAATTTCTCGTAAGCTGATGTGGGGGTTCATGTGAACCATAGCTAGAACGGCAACTACCCACGGATTTTCAGGATTAATACCCTGTGATTGTCGTCGCCTTGGAAACATTCTCACTGGACACCTTTTTTCAATATCCCGCTTACGTGAAGCTGAGGGGTGACGTGACCGAATAGGGTACCGTTTTCGGTACAAACGAGCGGCGGCTCGGTAGACTCCGTTACACTGTCCTAAGGCGAGTCAAATATCGACAATTTCACAGGCTGAATAAACCATGGCTTAATCGAATAAGAAACGATGAGCACTGGACGCTGTCTCAATTTCAACTGATTAGAAGAAAGTATTTATCGGGATTCCTGGCATGACGGGCTACCTTGTGTTGACATTTGCTGTCAACACAAGGTAGCCCTTAATACCTGTTAGTAATCAAATGAACGAAACTATTGCCTACATTGACTTTCAGTATTTTCCATAGAAGCGACCGACGGATTTCAACGAAACTTGGTACACATATATTTCGGATCAGCAGAATAAAAAAACCACCCTTATCATTTACATTTTTTCAGGATAGAAGATCCGAAAGAAGTACAAATCGTATAAAGTGGATACTTACATGAAATGAGAGTTCACAGGTTTATTATTTTCCTACCGAAAACCACAATTTGGCACGCGGTATATACATTCGAAGCATAGGCAATATGTGGATTATTGTACGTAGATCAGATCGCGGCCTCACCGCTTTCGTTGAATATTTATATAGAAGACACCTTTTTTCATCATAATCTTATTCGTTTCTAATGTGGTTTTTCCCATTCGGTTCACACATTTAAGCTATGCACTGGAACTGCCTCACGATAAGACTTCATTCAACGACGTCGTACAATAAAAATAAACGGTCACGTATTTTTTCCTGTGCATTTTCGCGATGACGAAAATATAAATACGTCAGACAACTCTGGAAAATTCGGACGGCAGGCTTGTACAATACGGAACCAAAACGGAGGAATGATATTTGAAGTAGGCATGCGAGCCTTTATAAAGCTTGAGCGTGCATTACGGCTCGTCATTCCGTGTTGGAAATTCTCTAATTTTAGTATTATAAGTGCGTTCGAATTTTTAAAGAATGATTGTTAATCCAATAAATGTGATCAAACTACTACTTGCAACATTTCAAACAATGTATCTACCGAAGACTGAAGTCAATCGACAAGATATAATTCTCAAAGAATCGATCCAAAAAATACGATCATCAAAGTGGATTCCAGCTTGAAATCCATTCAGGACGTACGTTGACGTATGCAGGAATGCAAAAAGTCGAGTGTTCTGCTCAATCTGTATCATCTACAACCTATAGTTATACAATTGGCTAATAATCTCCTGTGATGGGCGACTACTATCTCCTCTATTGATAGTATTAAAAGAAGCAGGCAGTCGCTTTAGTCCTCTAGTAGAAAAAACATTGTTCCGCCCCCCGAATGTATACCTCCTCCCTTCGTCATTTGGCAAAATGACAACAGGTAATGATGCACTCTACTTTATTTTTATTACTGCAATCTGCATAAATATTAATGGCAGCAATATTTTGCAATTATAGACCACTTCAAGTTATGGCTAAAAGACGTATTCTATCCTAACGTTGGACACAAAAGTGTACTTCTACTGGATTCCTAGAGCGGTCACCGCAGCAGTTTCATCCACTTGCTTTGCCCATAACGTTAATTGATGACGATCAGCAAGTTTTTTAAATGACTTTTGTACGGTGGAAAACTTAAGATAATCTTTTCTTTCACTCCACCAGAAATCTAGTGACTTTTTTATTTTATTTTTTTACCTTTAAATTGCTGTATACCTACGAACATTTGGTTTTCCCGTTAATTAAAAAAATACTAAAAATTCGGCATTCACTTACAAAACTTGAGGCGATTTTTGCGATGACGATATCATCGGAAGAATGTTTACGTCTACGTAAAAAAAAAAACGTTTGTTGTACTGTAAAATGTGGCCTAAAATTACCCAATTAATTCTGAATATTTTTCTTTCTTATGAGCCATGAAAAAACAAACATTTTCGTTTTACAAAGTTGTCGATACAATTAATGGTTCCTAATATATTACAGATTAAATGAAAAATTTAAAAAAAATGGTCTATCTATTGGAACTACTGATCTGATTTTAAAAAATTTAACTTAAACTCTTTTTCCTGTTAATGTGCAAAAACACGTCAGCTTTATTTTCACTTGCCCGTCCAAATGGTTAATCCAGACGCCAGAGGGGGTTCTGTGTGCCATTCGAGGTCCGCGAAATATTCTTGATGCAGATGATAGGTTTTGACCTCCTGAACACGAATATATAAGGTGTTTTGCGGAAAACCCGGTCGTTTAGTTATTAATCGCAATTGTTTATTAACAATAGAAATTGTTGTTTTTTTGAACTCGGATATTTTTTTTGTATAGTCCTGTCAATTCTGAGACGAAAAGGTCCCATACAATTTTGCTCTACAATCCATAGATTCGGAGCAATAAATTGTTGAAAGTTGCAATTAGACCAAAATTGCTCTTCTTAATAAATTAGTAGCTTCGAAAATATAAGTCGTAAAAAAAAATGTAAAGGAACTAATTTTGCCCAATGAACCGAGGAATATGAAAAAAGAAATGCGAACACGAGCAGAACAAAAAATAATTATTTATGAAGAGTCGCGAAACGGTATTTTTTCTCTCATAACATACGCTCGATCGTACGTTCGTACTGGTTCACCACCTGCAAATGATTATTTTTCCACTTCACGTGGACTTTTCATTGTTTTCGATGAGAAGTATTTTGGTTTTTATTTCATTAAAATCGATTGACGCCTTCAGGGTGAAACTGCATAATCACTCCTTGGCATGCCCAACTTTGAAGGGCTTTTTCACCCCTTAGAAATGTTTTTCCGCAGATCAAAAAAAAAATCGTGTCTGTTAGTAAAAAGACACGGTATTCACATTTGTAACACAGACAGCGTGGACTATACCTTATCCAAAAAAGTGAGTACTCTCGGACAAGACTCAATATTCTTTGGCCCTCAATATTCGATGTTCAGATACGCCGCATTGTCTGTTTTTACTACGGTATCCTATAGTATAGACTTCCTGATAAGCATACTTTACGCAAAAGCTAGAATGATATTGTACACACTGTCCATCCATCATTGTTCTTCAATTCATAAGAAAGTTCAGTGACAAAGGTCTGAAGTCAAAATAGTGACTATACCTTTTATTGTGATTAACTCAAATACGAAAACCTGTTGCAAAGCTTTGTGACGATGTAAAAAGACCGTTAGTAATTGATTTTATAGTCGTGGAGCAATATTTTGGATTAAATAGCATAAGATAAGATGCCTTTTGACTAGATTTCCAAAGCGTGCCATCTCCCCAATCCTTGGTTTTAACATTGTTTATTCTGTTATCATGAAGATACAGTACTTTAATATTTTCGTGCGTGGGTGCATGCTTATGTGCATGACTTCGAAAATTCAGTCGCCTCTTACTCAGTATCATTTAATATATTGGCCGATACATCGACCATTGCGGCTGGACCCTAAAGCCATATACTACTGGATTACCTATTCTGTACTACCAAAACCATTGATTCCTAATACAACGCACGATGGAAAAATCATTTGACTTTCACAGGCGCGCTTAGTGGAGAGAGCAGTTTGGCTACGCTGAGGAAGAGGGCCCAACTCTTCCGAAGTGCATGTACTTGCTTTATTGTTGTTAACCTTCGTCGTATCGACCTAATTTTTATAGATGGAATTTTTGACACGCGTACTCGGGGTCTGAGATATCGGTAAATAAAAATCAGGGTTTCGAAATATGTTTGGAACTTTCCTGTATAGGAATGTCGATAACATCAGAATCTTCGACACCGATATCTCAGACCCTGAGTACGCGTGTCAAAAATTGCATCTATAAAAATTACGTCGATACCATGAAGCTTAACAAAAATAATGTTATTAATAAAACGACCAAAGCCAAACAAATTCTTTAAAAAAAATTACACGTACTTGTACTGTAAGGTATTATTATTTGTAGGACACGGCGAAATAAATAACGCATGATAATTCGTTATATAATGGTCTTTATTAACGGTCAACAGCAGACCCGTCTCGTTTGCGCGAATATCAACGACTGTCGTACCTTCCGGTACCTTTTCGCGTACATGGATATCTAGACTCAAGTTTTAGATCCTTGGAACGAAGGCGTCCCATCCGTTACGAAAACGTTCGGCGCGTATATATATTAGGGTGTGTCATTTTGGGGAAACTTTTTTTTTTCAATTTACAAACAGGTTGCATACTTTCATGGAGGTGAAACAAGAAGCCTGTCAAAATTTGAGCTCTTAATATTAATATTTAGAGGTGCCTCATCGCCAATTTCTATTTCACATTTAAATAAGGCTGAAGAAACTTATTTTCTATCAGAAAACTGGTTTTAATAGGCTAGTATGTATCGCCATAGTTACAAAAAAGAAATGGAGAAAATACTCACGAGTAAAATATCTTTCTTTATTCCCAAAATACGCTTTATATTACGCTATTACGTCTCGAGCGGTTCAGTTCGTAGGTGAGGGTTCTCTGCTCAATAAACAGTTAAAACTGAATTTCGAATTATTATCGAAAGAATTCATTGTTTATTCAAATAAAACGAACAATTACTAAAACATCGACTGAACAAACATACGGTAATCACAATATTTGCTGAACAAATTATTCGATGAACAAAATGATTGGATTATATTTTATGATTAAAATATTCGATTATTAAAATAATCAATTAGAACATTCGATTGACTAATATTCGGTAAAGACACTTGCCAATTAGTAAAACTTCCTTATATTAAAAAATTCAATTAAAAATAATATTCAATAAACCAAACATTCATTAAGCAAAATATTCAATTAACAAAACACTCAACAAACGAAATATTCCGTTAACAAATCATTCAACAAACGAAATATTCTGTTAACAAATTTTTCGACTCTGTAAAATGTTTCGCTCGCAAAATTACACATTCGCAGTTAATACACACTACCCGATGTGGTACAATACTTTACAATTTCACTAATTGTAAGACTTCACTAAATTATATTCGGAAACTTTTTTTCGATTCAAAGAATTCACAAAGACTGAAGAAAAAAAATTAGCTGAGAATTAGTGAGACAGCTGACGACGCACGACACGTGCTGTCAGCAACAACGCAGTATAAGGGAAAGATTAGCAAGTCCAGCGAGTGAAGCTCGCGGTTATCAGTGCAGCGGATGTGGAGACTGACATACCATTTCTTCACATTTTGTTCTGATGGAAAAAGAAGTTCATGAGAATGACGACGGTTGGGTTTTTTAATGCCAAGCGTCGGTGAGCGTGAGAAAAGAATTTTAAAAGGAGAGCGGGTAATTGTGTGGGAAAAATAAAATATTAACTAATGTTTAATGATTTGTTTTTTTTATTACTGAAACGGCTTGGTCAGTTTGGCCAGTTTTTGGCTTATTCTCAGAGAAAGGTTTAGCACCATGCCATCAGTCGAGAGATGGCACGTTGTAACCAGTCCATAGCGGATATGGCCTCATGGTCGTATGTTTGCAGATTGCCAGAGGTTTGGGAGAAACTTTTGCCCTTCTAACCCATTCATCTTTGACCTTCTTCAACTTATCTTTATTGTTGACGTGGTTGCATCTGTTGTTACTCGGGCCTGACATCTATTAGTGGAGTGAGATAATTACAAAATTAGATAATCGATGATTATTCAGCAGGGCTGACGAAGGGAAGATTTTAATAAATGTGATAGGTTCAGGATCTAATTTTCAGGAGGGAACCCGTTAGTAGGGAATGACTCGACTATGATTTCTTTAGTTGATATATATGTACAGGGTGACAATTTAGGGGTGGCTACCTGTTTTTACTGGCATTTGCTCCGTCAATAAAAATCAAGTAAAGGATAGTTCATGAAGGATTTTTCATGCCCTCTTTAATGGCTAAAACGAGTTTTTGCTGAGATGATCAGTTTTTAAGGTGCAAAATATTTTTAATCGGAACTTTTTGGAAAATTGTTTCTCAGATGATATACATAAAGTTGATTAAAAGCTGGATCCAGAGCACCCGTGGGCCGAATAATTTGATCGCATCTTGATGGAGAAATCATTTTTCAAAGATCTTGTATTCAGCAGCCGATGTGCGGTCTGAACAAAGAACGGTGGACTTGAACCGGCGCTTCGAACGAGGTGGCGCCAGGAGTCTCAAAACCCGGCTCTGGCAGCGGGCTAAATGCCCGTCTGTCACCAAACGTGGTTAGGCCAGTATAGTGGCTGTGTGTCAATTTGAATGGCAATCCATATTGACGCACAGCTTTGCTCCGAAATACGGCAATATCAACGGTACGAAATAGCTTACGCATCTTACAACGACGTAATTTAAACGCATCACAGTTTATTTTCTTACTAATTGGGCGAAAATAAGCGATATTGCGGCCACGGCAATCTTGGTCAATCGTCTGTGCCCAGTCGATTGAGCTGGATCTGCCGGTACTACAATAACAAGCAATGTGTCCTCCTCGAGTAATATTAGTTCAAAAATTGATTAAACATTGCATGCCATTTTTTAAGTAATCCTATTAAATGGCTTTTTCGAAAATTAACAAATTATTATGAAATAAAACTATTAATATGACGGATTAATTATTTCTGTAATGGCATTAGGGTTCAAATTTCGAGTTTTAATGCAGAATTTTGGCGAAATTTTATTTCGTTACTTAGCAAAAATTAATTGTTTTCTTTCGAATATTTTGATAATTAAGCTACGTTACGTGACGAAATTAGATTTATCAGCTGTGCACCGCTTGCGGCCGCGGGCCGGTTAATCAAATTATTCGGCCCGCGAGTGCTCTGGATTTAGCTTTCAATCAACTTTATGTATATCATGTGAGAAACAATTTTCCAAAAAGTTTTAATTAAAAATATTTTGCACCTTAGAAACTGATCATCTCAGCAAAAAATTGTTTTAGCCATTAAAGAGGGCATAAAAAATCCTTCATGAACCATCCTTTACCTGATTTTTAGTGACGGCGCAAGTGCCTGTAAAAACAGGTGGCCACCCCTAAATTGTCATATGTATATATATATATACGGGGGGGGGGGGGGGGGGCTCCGTCCCTCTGCGCGCATCGTGCGCCAACCCCCCGTTTCTTCCGCCCCGTCTTATAGAAAATAAATTATTTTTGGATTTAGAAAGATCACATCCAAGAACAGTACCCATCCAAGTACTGAACCTAATGCATATATGTATAGATGTAGTGGATATAGTGGATGTATTAGGGTCAATACTTGGATCGGTGACCGTTCCTGGATCAGATTTTTCTAAACTCGATAGTTTTAATCTCTTGATTAAATTGTAGCAGTATCGTTTCCACACCACTATGAAGTAGATGATACTGCGCGTTTCTTTTTTACCATTCGATTTTTAGCTCGTATTCAATCGGGATTTAAACTCAAGTTAACGTTTTAAAAAAACGATAACAAACGCGTCATATTATCTACTTCATAGTGGAATTCTTGATCTCATTTTATGTACTGTTTAAGAATGAAGTCTTTTGTTATCAATACTGTCTGCAATTTTTTAAACGGAAGAATATATCGAAATATAGTAATTTATCTTTTAGAGCGACTTATAATAGTTTCAACATTTTCTATGTGTAGTCTTTTTATAAAATAGTTACATTCAAATTTTTGTATTTTTTTTTTTTTTTTCAAACTGCTATATAACTCGAAAAACGGTTCAAGCAACTGATCTAAGTTTTTAAATAAAATATAAATAGAATATGTCAATGTTTGATACTGAACTTGTGTAAAATCTATAAAATGGTTATCATTTTACAAAAATGTATATTCGCGCTTGGGGCCTATGAGGGACTTAGAAAAATCCGACCTTGGGGCCCATGAAGGACTTAAAAAGATTCGGGCTTGAGACCATTGAGGGACTTAGGAAAACCCGAGCTTGAGGCCGATGTCCTACACAGTGACGGCGAGATATTTTTATTATATAGAGATATATAAAATGTGTACACACACGTATTTAGTGGTATGTACTAAATACTTGAGGGGATAGCTAGTTAACCAGCTTTCAGCAGAGTTTTTGGTGGAAGGAGTTAAAATTATATATATCTCAAATGGATTGATGCAAAATTATATTAGTTTAAGTTTAAGAGCAATGTGTAAGTCGCTGAATGTGAAGTTAGAATTTAAAAGAGAGGAGAAACAATATAATTTACTCATTTTTTAGGGGATCTACTTTTCAGTAGTGGGAGGAAAGTTCCTAGTTTACAGCGGTCAAGGGAGGTACCTACTTTTCAGCAGGATTATCAATGGCGAGCTGCTACTTTGCAGCAGTGAACTTGGGAATCGACAAAAATGTAGATTTCGGGCTCGCTTTATGTAAGCCTCCGGGCAACAAGTCTCTTGCGAGAGCGATTCATGCTATTTGCCACCTAGCGGCGGCCGCCCGAGCCGCGAAGTACTGAGAGCGCCCGGCAGCGCGCGGCGGTGCATGGTCAAGCACCCAAGTCAGACAGGGGACTAGGCCTTGACTGCTCGGGCACCGCTTGCATTATGGTGGTGCGGCCCGGCTGGCAAGCAGCGGTACGCGTTTGCCCGCGGCTTTAAATATATGTATTTATTTTAATGGTTAAAGGGTATAGGGTAAAGAAGCCAATGTCGGAACACCTACCAATGAACGAACAAAATGTTCTATTTCTAAATATATACTACCTAATTTATCGATGCAATAATTTCTTTACTTTCATCGAATTGCCAAACCTCGTTCGGCCGTATTATTTTACCTTCTAGTGTCCGACAGATTAAAAAAAAATTGTAAGTCAAGTGTTCCATAATTAATTTAACAGTTCCATAATTGGTCGATTCACCCTATAATTATTGGCTTAAATATTATTATAGTTTATATGAAAGCTAGAAAAAGCCATGAGTGGGTTAAAAAGTTCACGTGTGCGTGTAACAAGTTACTTGTACCGTCCTCAAGTTATAGCATGTTTAAAAAAAAATTCAAACATTTTTAAACTCCATAAAAACCGAACCGCTCTAACAATCTTGTTGAAATTCAATACCAAACAACATTGAACGTATCTTCAGTTATGAAGAACTTTTTAGCTAAATCACTCAACTTTTACGAAAGTTAGTGACCACGCCCTTGTTTAAAATTTTTTTAAATTACTCACACGTAATCAAATAAAATATAGCATCTCCGAAAATGAAAATACAACATTTTGAACAAATTTTTTTTTTCTGTTTGATCTTCAAAAAAGTACAAAACTGACAAAAATAATTGTGTCAAATTCACACAAAGTTCCGATACACTTTAATTTCTTGTTAAATATATTCAAATGTTAGTTTTGAAAACTTACAGGTGCGGTTGGTGCTCGACGTTGTCGAGGTACTGAAGAATTCGATCTTTGTTTTGGCTTCTTCGCACATCCACCAACTTCCTCGCGGCAGATACGTGTCAGGGATTGACGGGCGTCCTTCACTTGTATCGCATGTCTCAATGACCTAACATTACCTGCAATTTCAATGCACGATATAAAGTATAGAATATGACAATAAATACTATGCTTCGATTGAAAATTAAATGTCAACAGTTCAACACATTAGAGAAGATTATATTGTGGTGTTGAAATTCTACCCGGGTGAAATGCAACTTAAGGTTGTTGATCACGATCCCCGCGGGGGTAGAGGCGAGAGGGGAAGCTCCTATGATTTTACATTGGGTGACGTCATCACTACCAACTTCGTAATGTTGTATGTTAGTGATATGAAACACGGCACTACGTAATTGTTCGGATAACTGGGACGATTAGTTATCATTATTTATACAAAAAAAATCATATACGATTACATTGCCTTTGATAAATTAGAAATATAATTGTGTTTCAATTCGCGTATATAAGCGTGCGAGAACTGGCAACGCCGCGTTGTAGTTTCGAGTGTTAATGTTTCGAGGTTGCGCGTCGGTCGATCGTCCTGTCACGGTTCGAGGTTAGAATGGCGAGCAGTGAGGATATGTCGGAGAGTCCGAAGAAAAAACCGAAAAGATTTTTTATATTCCAGGAGAATAAAAAAGTACGTATCCTCTATGCGTGTTCTGTTTGAATTTCGCGCGCTTCGTTTTCGCGGCTCACAGCTGATGCGATGTTGCCATGTTGTCAGGGAGCTATTTGATTTCGCATCATTTTCTCGACGTTTTACCTGATATTCTTGATGATTACTCTCTTATTTCATTTATAATGATATCTCGAACGTAAATGATCGTGATCTGCATACCCTGGGCTATGTCTGGTGTGTTTTTTATAGGGCTGACATCAATCTGGCCATAAATATGGGTCAATAATGGGACCGGTATCGCCTCACGCCATATAACCGTTGCATTTCAGTGATAATTCGAGTCAACTTTAGAATTCAATATCTCGGAAATAAAGATTATTAGTTGTCTCGATCTTTTACCAGTCGATGCAGAAACTATTAATCTACGTGCTGTATCAATTTCAAAGAGCTGACATCAAACTGAGTTTTGTGATTAACAACCTTAACAAAAAAGTGTTCATATTTTACCTGACAATGAAATTATACTCCCGATGTAACTAGGCGAGCTTCCTTTTATATTATTCCAGTTTATGATGTAGCTCCGTTTATCCCTTCCATTGTCAACACGATGTCTGTTGAGATCGAAATCTTGTATCCATTTTATTGGAACCCCAGGTGTGTACGCTTCAGCATCATCCGGGTCAGTCCATCTCACTAAAGCGTATATCGGTTCCGACATTCTAGAACGATGACGATATTCAATACAAAGATTATGAAAATTGTTGATTTGTTGCATTTTATGTGCTTTATGGGTAATTTTGCAAAGAACGTTGCGAAAGAATTTTCTATATTGTATTCTATTTTTTTTTCCGATTAGAAGAGCACTTTCTTATGAGAACCAGCGGAAAATTTGTTCCAATTGTAGTTGTAGATTTTTATCCCAGTATACTCAGAATGGTCTAAAACATCGAGAAAAATTGTTTACAGAAAAAAGTTTGTATGCGTGCGTGTGTTCGGATTCTTATTGACATGATAGCGTTCAGTGACCACATGTTCATTTTGATTAAACAAGGCTTGGGCTTGTACTTAGGCTTGCCTCACTTTCACTGTTGTGATTTTTAGCAAAATGTATGCAGTCATTTAGAGTTTGTCTTTCTGAAATTTTTAAGGTAAGAGTGTGGTCATTCTATCTGTCATACAGTTTTGACTATTGTGGATAACTGCAGACACGTTCGAGGTTGTTTGATATTGAATTTGACCAAAATCGGTAAAGTGTAACGTGGTTAAGATTTTAGAGGATATTGAATTTTTCAATCCTTTATAGTAACTTTCGAAATTACTGAAACAATAAGCTAACATTTTTTTGTACATACATAATAACATTAAGGAATGTTGAGCATAAAATTTCAACAAAATCTATAAAAGGGTTTAAATGATATATTAGGTTCAAGTTAAGAATCTCAATATTGTCATTGACAAAAAAAAAAGTTTAATATTATTTTACATTATGAGTCACTTTAGCTGCTACGATTTGAGAGCGCAAATAAAATAGTGAAACCTTCATATCTATTGCATTCTCCTTTGAAATATATGTGAAATGATCAGATTTCTATTAAAACTTTGGGATAATGCTTGTCAAAAATACAAATGAATTGCCGCATCATTAGTAAAAAAAAAGTTGCAAACTAGAACTTTGCACATTGCTTCCTTATTAATTTCTATTTTTCACAAAGCCACCTCTATGAGGAAGCTTATTTATTATTTTTAGTTTTCTCATAGAGGAAGCTGTGTAAAAAATTCAAATTAATGAGGAAACAATGTGCAAAGTTCTACTTTGCAACTTTTTTATATGAATAAGCAGTTTTTTTCAATGCGTTATCTCTATATCTTTAATAGTTACGGGTGCAACAAGAAAAAAGCAACAGCTGATATTATTCAAGTTTTATGCAAAATTTTGAATCCGTTCAAAAAAATTACGAAAATGTAAGTTCCTATAAAATCTCAAGAACTTTGTCGATTTTTCTCAAATTCAGCATCAAGTATTGATACACTCTATTTAAGTTCTATGCAAAGTTTTCGATCAGTTACTTGTACCGTTCTCGAAAGATAGTATTTTTTTTTTTTAATTCAGAAAAAGTAAATATTAACTATTGAATCCCTCAACCCTGTGACGTATTTTTCGTGAGCATAATCGATAACGGTAAAATCAACGGGTCCACCCTCGTTCGCAGATCCGCAAACCCGGTGGGTGCCAGCTAATTGTTGTTTCACCGGTATTAACGAATCAGTATGCCCGAGGAATCGAATTGAGCAGACTCGATTCCAATAAAATCGAAAGTCCGGAGCAAAACTAACGGTCGAGAAGACAAACAAAGAAAACGGTAGCTTTGTTAATTTTTGGGGTCGCGTAAAATTAACAAACGCAACTGGATGCGCTTGCGAGAACGAACGGTTGTGAAAATGCACGGCCCCTCAGTCTGCTAGATTGTGGTAGAGAGGGTCGAGGTATGACCCAGCAAGTAGCTTTAAATTTACGAGATCTGAAACAGCGAAAACAAAACTTCAATAATTCACCAAAAATGTCCGAGAACAAATACAATAAATTGTATTATTGAACTAATGTGCGAGAGCCAGCGTGACGCATCGAAATCGGTAACGGTAACGGCGAATTGCCAAACAACGCGCGCGTATCCGAAACTACATGGTAACTGCACGAATAATTCGTAGCACGAGATCTTTAATCGTGATAATCGATTAAAAAATTAATTAAACGAAAACGACTCACCAATCGAGAACATAATGGACTAAACTGCATTAAATAAATCACGAGAACACTGATTTTATTTCGAGAATAAAATTCACAGCGATGGAGAACTTGTAGGTTACGCAATACACTATCTGTACTGAATTAGCGAGTACGCGAGATCTACGCGAACAGAAAAACTGTCAACACGGGAGCGCGTTTACTACTCGTGTCACCTGGGCGGTGTCCCGGGCAAGACTGACTATTTTGAATAATCTCCGAAAGCTGAACATTATTATTATTTAATATTTTCCAAAATCCCTTACTCGAGAACTACTGCCCTCTCACTCGAATTACCTCGTAACTATATCGGGAACGCAAATCATGTCGGTAACATTTTCGTAATCTATACAATTGCCTCCCTGAATGCTTCACGCGAAAACGGGCCTATACTTCACAGCCATATCTCATCAAAATGCACCATCCGATCGAAAACTAAACAAACTCCGCCTGTTCTCCAGCGTAATGCACTGTCGCCATAGGGCGCCGGATTTACATCGGTCTACAACTAATTGCAAGAACTCGTATCGGTGACTCTTATTCGTCGGACTGCTCGTTTCGTTGAGCCCTCGTCCTCGCGACAGATTTGAGTTCACCGATTTCCCGTAATTTCACAAAATAACAACAAAATCTCAGCAGTTAAAATTATTAGCTAAAACGAGACGGTAAATTCGGGGAGAGGCATCTCGAAAACGCTTAAAAACAACAATAAACGATAACATAGACCCTTGTGATCGTGATTTCAAAAAAATCACGTCACAACCCATAGGAAGCAGATTCATTAGCAAACAACCTTAGTGGTAACTCAACGCGCGTGTAAAGTTTCAGCTCGTTCGCCCAAAAACTGCGGCGGTTATCCTCTTATAACGTCCTTTTCGTCACATACACTGTAATGGTCGAGCAAAGATTTATGGGGAAGTCCCATGAAGGGTGATCGGACTTGCTCGATGATCGGCCCAATCTCGATGCCGAGATGGCCAACATTGGCACATGATATTGGCCCGATCATAGGCCCGAGTCTTCAATGATAAGCTCGGCGCGATATTGGCAAACAATAGTTGGCCGAGTATGGCGTACGAGAAACGGTCAAGTATCGCATGCGACAAATGGCCGAATATCGCGCACGAGAAACGGCCGAGTCTCGCATACGAGAAATTAATCAGAATGTTAATAAATAATAAGTAAATATCAGTCTGCACAACATTTGATTGCTTTCTTATCATTCTGAATTACTTTGTAATCATGTTTTTTTACCCTGATGGGTCAAATTTCGGAATAAATTTTTCGGTCGGTGACAGGGTTTGAACCTGCGACTCTGCGATTTGTAATCCACGATCTTACTCACTCGGCTACGCTAGTGTTGAAATATACAGTTAAATAACTTCTGTATTGTTTGCACATCTTCTTACATACCATTCTGCAAACTATATTCGTTTATCACTCGCTCAGATTACCGGTGTAAACTCTTTCGAATATATAGATTCATACTTTAAATAATAATTGTAAAGACCCGACCAAACATTGACTTTGAATGGGCAAATCAACAATTGGCAAGTCAACACTCGGCCGAACATTGGCCTCGAATGGGTAAACCAACGATTGGCAAGTCAATACTTGGCCGATCATTGGCCTCGAATGGGTAAGCGAACGATTGGCGAATCAACACTTGGCCGAGTATTAGCCTAATATCGGCAAGCCAACAATTGGCGAGTCAATACTTGACCAAGCATTGGCCTAATATCGACACACCAACAATCGGCAAGTCAATACTTGGCCGAGCATTGGCCTAATATCGGCACACCAACAATTGGCGCGTCAATACTTGGCCGTGCATTGGCCTACTGTCGACAAGCCAACAATTGGCAGATCAATACTTGGCAAAGCATGGGCCTAATATCAACAAGCCAACAATTGGCGGGTCAATACTTGACCGAGCATTGGTCTAATATCGACAAGCCAACAGTTGGCGAGTCAATACTTGGCCGCACATTGGCATAACGTTGCGAAGTCGATAATCGTCACCCCAACATTGGTCCGAGTATTGGCCGTTTCAGCTTTATCGGCAAAACCTACATGGGGTAGGTAATGGTAGTGACGACGCCTAGACGACATTTCGAAAAGAGAAAATATATAGTGAACACCGGGAATCGAACCCGGATAATCCCGATACTAATTGTTAGACGATAATGAAGTGAATTTAATGAACTCTTTGATTTTGAGGATTAGCATTTGTAAGTGTATTTTATTTGTCGAGCATGTCTGAGGATAAGCATTTTTGTGATTGCGTTTAAAACACTAAGCGCGTATGATGTCAAGCATTTGCAATTGCGTTTAAATTTGTTTAGCGTGTTTCATATATATTTAACTGTAGTTTTCTTAACAGTTGCACATGATATTGTATAAGCACTATCATTTCCACAGAAAAGTGGATGTGATATTTGATATATGTGGCCCTCTGTAGGAAGAATGGGCAGTATGTCTAAGACTTATGTACACGAGAACCGTGCTCCTCTGTAATAAAATAGTATTTTTATACGCACAATTATTTATTAGTGTCCAACATCCGCACGAATATTACACCGGATTGGAAAATGTGCTGTGAATTGAGTAGAGGCGGACAATTTTAGTAGGGCCCGGATCTCGTTGTAAATTTTGATTACGAGCACGTTGTTCGGTCTTTTTTTTTTGTAATGGTTTTTTTTTATTGTGTAAACGAATAAACATCCTAGTATTTCCGAAAATTTTGTGTGCACTTTTATTCCAGTTGTTACCAAATAACTAAGACCTTTCCCGAACCGCTCTTATACCTTTAACGAGACTGCGGCTAGTCGAGCAAAAATCACACGTCTTTTCAATTTTAATATCTAATTCCGGTCGGGTTGCACTATAAGTGCAACTGGCGTCTCCGGTTTAAATCATTTTCCGGTCGAGAAGGACGTTTTGCAGCGCAAGAGATGAGTTTTGAAAGAAAGAACTTCCCCTCCGTTAAATTTAGGCGTTACAGTGGACATCGAAATACCAAAAAATATTGTGTCATGCCCAAGAATACTCACTTTACTTCACGAGGCTTAGTCCACGCAGTCTGTGTCACGAATGAGAATACCGCGAATCCTCCAAGTTGGGTGACGATAGAAATCATGCGTTATCTCATACTTGATTATATGGGTCATTCCGTCCCATTTCGACCTGGGTCTGACCTTCAACCTCTCGGATTTGATCCACATTTTTTATGTTACTGCCCAAATTCTAGCAATAACAAGCAACCAGAATTTTTATTCAATTTTTTTTAACATTTTATATAATTGTGATTATTTAAAACCAACATATTGTTAGTCTGAAAAAATGCTCAAAAATCCTGCATCAGATATCAATATTTTTAAGCTTGGACCCAAAGTGGGCCGGATCACGCTTCTATTCTTTCAAGTTGTTTTTTTTTTTTGCAAAAACATAACTTTCTTATGAGAAATCAGAACTAATATCGTGTATAGAATTAGCGGAAATAATATGAAATTCTTTAATTGGCCGTTTTCTTTCATTTTTATTTAACGTTGATTTTTTTAGTATAAAAAAATGACTAAAAAATCGGAATAATTATCAAAAAAAAACCAGTGATTCATGTGAAAATGTTCTAGCCACAGCTGATAGTGAATTATTTTCAGTTTTTATTTCCTTAAATGTCTTTGCATATTTTTTAAAAGTTTCTTCATTTTATTTTCGACAAAATCTCCGAAAACAGAATACAAGAAAATGTCAGCCCACTCTGGATCTAGGCTTAACAATTTTTATATCTGGAATTCGATTTTTGAGAATTTCTTCAGATTTTTAAATTCGGGCTAACAATATTTTCATCTTGAAAAATTGTAACTAATTCAAATTTGAAAAAGAAAACATCCAAGAAAATGTCGAGCTCTTACTAGAGTTGGGACAATAATACAAAAAATCGTCGGCAAACTCCGAAAGTTTGAGGGTCAGTCGCAGGTCGAATCAGATTGAAATGCCCCATATATGATGTTTTAATCTTCTTATCTCTTGATCTCTTGACGTGACACTTTTTCTATGTATCTTTATATCTATCTCGAAATTATTGTATCGAAGGTTCTAGAAATTTCGAGCGGCGAAAGGAGGGGGGGGGGGGAGGGATTCGTATGAGTTGTCAATGGAGGATCTTTGGAATGTAATCAACAGTTTCCTATATATGATGTGTAGGATGTGTAGGTAATGAGGATGCGATTCAAGGATAAGCGTTGACAGGGGTTTCCTCATTAGAAAATCGTATATTGTTTGACAAGAGCACGCAGTAGGAGACCCGAAACGAGTATGAAATGTACCGTCCGAGCAAAGCGAGAGGTGCAATCACACGAGTAGAGACGTGCGTAGCCGGGACGAAGCCCCGTGACGAGGTGCAGGGGAGAAGCACCGCTGGAGTCAAGATGCGGAGTCCCTGTCAGGGTCGCGGGGGGGGGGGGGGGGGGTAGAAAGACTAAACATTATATGTTTTATATAGTAAAACAAAAAGCCTGCAAAGTAAAACCTTGCAAATTGCTTCTTCATCATTTTCTATCTTTAACAAAGCTTTTTCTATGAGAAAGTATGCTGGTCAATTTTGGCTTCCTCATGGATTTACATTTGTAAAAACAGCTTTGTCAAAGATAGAAAATTGTGAGGACGCAATTTGCAAGGTTCTATATAGACATAATAAAATGTTATTTTTTATACATAGAACATTTTCAAGCTTGGCTGGAAAATTTTCTTTCCTAGTGTCGGTCGTGATAGCGTATTATTGATAGACTCTTGGAGTGGAGACTGCCCAGAAGTTGTCGAGAAAGCAACGCCTAGAGGAGAAAATATTATCCCAATGATAAAACCAAAAGGTACAACCGGAAAAATTCAGCCAAAATGTAGGCTGTATTTATTCGCATCCTTTTTTTCCACCGGGCTTTTTTCCCGCCAGACCTTTTTTCCCCGTATTTTTTTTTCGCCAGACTTTTTTCCGTCGGACCTTATTTCTCCGGACTTTTTTACCGACGGACCTTATTTCCGCGGGACTTTTTTTCCACCACACCTTTTTTCCGCGGGACATTTTTTCTAGGGACTTTTTTTCCGAAGGACTTTTTTCCTAACACCGCTTGCGATTGCGATTTTGCGCATTGTGTATTTTTCTTTGTTGAGATTGGCACGTTGGATATTGGTACTTTTGAATTTATAGACTTTGCCTGCTCTTATATTGTGAGAGATTGCGATAAAACAGTCGTATCTTTTCCGATAACAATGCTCATTTAAACCACTATCCTTGTTAATGAAAACGAAAATATTGATCATGATTCTAGCAGGTAAAACACAATTCCCTAAACTGTGTACATGTTATCGAAAACGATGATCAAGTTTGGCATATGCGTATTGCGATCTAATAACATCTTCGTACTCGTTGAAAAGGAAAGAGCCAATATCTCGTATGTATAAATATCAAGAGTCGCGCTAGCGACTCGTAAAATTAGTTTGATAAGCAATTACCGCAGCATTTTCTCCACAATTGGATAGACAGCAAATGATTGCGCCCACGCTATTTTGCCATAGTTCTCCATGATGTTTCACCCTCTTCTCCTCATTTAGTTGCATAGCGTAGAAGTTTGAAAGATTTCAAAATTGAAACGCGTTTCCCAGCTCTCGACTCCCGAGAAGCAAATGACTTTCTCATGTCGAATTCTGGTTGAATCTTACACGGCATGAATATCATTATCTATTATCTGAAGAAATAAAGGTTTGTTCCATTAATCAAGAACAGATTTAAAAAAAAAGCAAGGTTTCCTTTATTTATCGAAAAAAAATCGCAGCATCCTACGATCGCCGGAACACTATCGTTTCTGTTAAAAACTGTAACGTCCCCGAAGTAGGGTTATGATCTTTGCTGCAATTTCATGATTTTTTTTCAGGTACATAGGCAGGTTTATTTTATGCAACGAAGCCAGTTTAAGAGAAAGCAAAGTCGTTTTTATTTATGTTCAAAATCCCATTTGCCTTCGACCTCTGGAAGATAGTCGTTTCATCGAAATAACGAGGCTATCCCGTAATACGGTCTCAGCGCGACGAAAAGTATTATTTTTTTCTACCAAAACAAAAGATCAGAAATACGCTTCGCAAATATCTCAAATCGTCGAAAGGGCGTGAGGCGGTCAACGAGAAATGTGAAAAAGCAATGGAGACCACGGTTATCCCGGAAATGGAGACAGCCGAAGAAACGTAATTTATTACGTTTTTTAAAGATTCATTTCTTACGCACCGTTACCGCCTCGAAAACTGTGCAGTAAAAGTGCGGTGTCGTTAAACCTCCGGGTTTTGTTTAAGTTCACGCTCCGTTTCTCTTTTCATAACCATCAAATCACACTGCGTCGACTATAGGCTCGACCAACTGGACACAATTCAGCTGGGCGTGAATACAACATCGTGTCTTCTTCTTCTCCTTCTTCTCAGCTCACCTGGGCCTAATAACAAGAAGAACTATCAGGCTGGCCACTGCTCAAGAAACGCGTCAGACAAAGCTCTATATCGCCTTCCAACACGCAAGTACTGACGGTGTGACGACACATATATCTCTTCTCTCTATATTATATAAAGACTAGCGTCGGCGGACCCGGGCGCTTTAGCACCGTGGTCTCTTTATGCTCAAAGTTAGGCATGTCAAGGGGTGATTATGCAGTTTCACCCAGAAGGCGTCAACCGATTTTAATGAAACAAAGACTTGATGTGTATAATGATGTGTATCATGCACAGAAATATAAATAATAGGTACATGTCTATATGTATTTTATTTGTAAAAAATAAGAAAATCTAATTCTCGTTAAAAATGCATTAAGTATTAACATCGCTACAAATATGTTCAGTAACAACAAAAACTTCACTAGTCATTACAAATGTGTCGAGTAATGAAATAAATTTCGCTACTTTTTACATATGTATCGAGTAAAGAAATAAAATTCGTTTCTCGTTACAAATATAGCGTATAACGTAATAAAATTCGTTACTCGTTACAAATGTATCGTTTAACGAAATAAAATTCCTCACTCGTTACAAATGTATCGTGTAACGAAATAAAATTCGTTACTCGTTACAAATGTATCGAGTAACAAACAAAATTCGCTACTCATTGCAAATGTCTCGAGTAACAAAAATAAATCGTTACATTGCTACGAATGTAACGAGTAACGAAAAAATATCGTTACATTACTTGCAACGTAACGAGTAACGTCGGTGTACCGCTATATCTTTAGCGATGTATCAGATAAAACGTTTTTTATCTATACAGCGATAACGTGTATCTTTTGACTATCGCGATACAAAAGTAGCGACTTGTGCTCATCTCTTTTATCGTCCTTCCGATTAGATTATATTTCGATCCAATGCAAAATTCGAAAAATTTCGATGAAGCAACAATCGTTCTGTCCATAAAACATTAACTATTATTTCAACCAAAGGCATAATAATCTTGTGTTTTTGAGCCATATACTCAAATCGATACGAGACGATTACAAGATATCACGATAATCGATAGACATTCATGAATCATATACGCCAATATGATATAAATACTTTCTACGCAATAAGTGATATTTCTGATATCGCAGTCGGTTCAATAACAAGTCAAATATAATAACCGCGATACATATTCATCCGCGATCATCGTGATGTCATAAACTTTACATCACAATTGTATATTAAAATTAATATATATCAGTTCAAGTTGAACACCCCAATAACTGCACATCGAGTCTCAGTGTCTGCAAGATGCGTAAATGCAGAGAAAAAAAGGATGGAAAGTAAAACTTTGCACACTGTTTCCTCATCATCTATGAACGTTTGCAAACTTACCTCAATGAGGAAGTAACTTTATCTGTTTTGGATTCCTCATGGAGGAAGCTTTGTCGTCAACATTCAAAAATCATGACGAAGCAATGTGTAAAGCTCTACTTTGCAACCTTGTTTTAAATAAATCTCTCTTTTCACAACTCAATTGATTTAGTGTCTGTTGACCTGAGTTAGAGGAAAACTTTAATTTAAAAAACAAAATACTATGAAATCCTGACCCCTTTACCGATAATGACAAAATTTGGTACGTAGCAGTGCAGAGTATTATTTTTCGTCTGTAGAAAAATTCGATTCATTAGGTGAGATTTGACGTGAATTAGAGGGAAATGAAATTTTTTCAAAAAATTCAAAATCCCATAAATACCGAACCTATTTAACGATTTATCCCAAATTCAATACCAGTCGTCCTTTGTCATAGCTTTATTTGTAAAAAAATGATTTACTTCGATAGCTAAAAAATTGCAGCGGCTAGGGCGCGAACAGACATTTTTCGAAAAATACAAATTTGAATCAAATTTGAACACATGTTTGAATTTTTTTTAAAGTTGTCCACCTGCTCCATATGTGTGGTTACATAAGGTTAGAATTTTGCATGACGGCCACATACACACACACACACACATACATCCATTCGGACATTTGTGTAAACTACTTTTCTCGACGTTTTGGACCATTCTGAGTATCCTGATATGAAAATGATATGAAACAACAGCTGATGTTATTCAAGTTTTATGCAAAATTTTGGATCAATTCCTTAAACTGTTCTCGAGTTACAGCGTTTTCAAAAAAAAAATTACGAAAATGCAAATTTCTATAAAATCTTAACTGCTTCATTGACTTTTCTCAAATTTAGCACCATGACACACTCTATTTAAGTTTTATGCCAAATATTAGATCAATTACTTGAACCGCTCTTGAGCCGTAGTTTAAAATTTAAATTTAAAAAACAAACAAATATTCATAACTTTTGAATCCCTCAACCGATTTGAGGTAAATACAATATCAAACAACCTCAGTGGTACCTCGACTCGTGTGCAAAGTTTCAGCACGATCGCCCAAAAATTGCAGCAGTTATCCTCTTAACGTTATTTTCATCACATGCGCGCACACCTGCGCAGACACACGCAGACGCACGCACGCACGTACACACAATTGTAAATGTTTCTAGCCAGCGATATATTGTATCACACCAACTTTTTAGGGGAGGACTAGCATGTTTTTTATTTTGTTACCTATATATTTTTGGTAGTTACTTGTGCCATAATACAAAATTCTAAGCGTGCTCAGACGCTTTTTTGAAAATCTTAACAATTCTATGAAATCTGTATATGTGTGTATTTTTTGTACGAAATCATATTAACTAAAGAGGAGTTCCAATTGTGTTCCAATTGTGTGGAAAATTTCAGCTTGATACATCGGGCCGTTCGAAAGTTATTGCGCAATTGAATATTGGTACTTATGGCCATTAGAAATAAAAAATGTGTAATCTAAAAAAAAAAAAAATAAACGATGTTACATACGAGTACATCACATTTTGATTAGGTACAAAGTTTTGGCTTACTTGCTTAAGTCTTGCCAAAGCCAGAGCAAAAACGTTAATTTTTTGAAAAATTCAAAATCACATAAAATTCGAACCGCTTTATCGATCATCACCAATTTCAATACGTAGAAGCGCTGAATGTTATTTTTCGTCTGCAGAAAGTTTCAGTTGGTTTGTTGAGATTTGACGTAATTTTTTTTGGAAAATTAAAAAATCCCTTGAAACCCGAAGCACTTCACCGACTTCGCCCAAATTTAATACCAAAGGTCACATCACTTTTCACAATTTTAATACGAAGTTTCAGTCCGCTAGGTAAAAATTTCTTCGAGCTAGAGCCTTTACGGACATTTATCAAAATCTCAAAAATTGCATAAAAATGAAATACGTGAAGCGATTTTGAAATTCAAAGTTAATCTGAATCAGCTCAAATTAAAATTTGAATCAAATTTAAAGTATATGACATTTATTCTGCGTAGCTATGCAAATGTTTCAGTGGAAACTATATTCAAAGACCTACATTTTATGTAGAATCTTTTTACTCGTACAATGGATCACTTTTTTTTATATACTGCGAATCGGAAAGCAGAAAAATGAAAAATCGGTATATAATGTTGGGTGAAATATAAGATTAAAAAATGTTGAATAATTAGTGCATATTATAGACACTCTACACTGCATTCCCGAATATTTGGAACGTGTTTTTAGAGAACCCGAACCAGAGGTGGCCCAGTTTATGTGGAATGACTCATATGATACAAATATATTCGTTATTTTTTCACGTAATTAAATCCTAACGAACGAATGACTTTAATGTAAATGGTGCAATTTTGTCCCTTGTGGATGGAGCATTTTCTCAAATCGATCTTTGTTGTTGTTTTTTCTCCCCCAAGACGATCGCTCTTTCCGTCTACCTTCGTGTATTTTTATAGGCCTCTCTTGCGAAATAATTAGTCATGGCTAAAATTATCGGTAATTTTTCATTAAACTACCGTACAAAAATGAAAATAAAATAGGAAGGATAAATTAGTGTTTGGCTGTATACTCTCACGTTATTTCACTTTTCATGGTTCCATTTATTTTACACACTATATTCTCACTGAGAGCTGAGTAATAGACGTGATTTTATGTTGGCCAACAGAACAAAGTAGCGCTTTTTCTTACTTTCCTCGGAGCATAATTCGTCGCAATGTTTAATCACAGTAGATCCGTTCTTTCTTGGGAAAATAGGTTTTGCAATGGTACTTCAATCATTTTTATTTGCTTCTTAAAACGATACGATGTTTTGTTAGCTTGAAGAAGTAGAGCAGACCGGGGCAGGTTGACACTTCGCATGAAAATTAGCATAGCGAACAGGAAAACCGAAAGTAATATTTTTGTACATTCTAAGAAAAATATTTTAACCACAAACGTCTACATTTTTGCTTCCTTATATAGAGGAAGATTTGTTTTCATGACTTTTCTTTTTCGGATGGTAGCATTTTTAGAGCATGTCAGAACACGTAAAATGGTCTGAATTTACGAAAAAAGTTGATCAAAAACATTGTCCGTTTGTGCGTGTGCGTGTGCGTGTGTCAGGCCTCCAAAATTAAAACCCCTATAATTCGAGGATGATTAGACCGATCGGACTGAAATTTGGCATATAAGTAGAGTGGTCGGGCCTCTATATTAAGGACAATTTACAAAATAATTGGGACTCCCGTTCAAATTTTACGGGACTTTGAATTTTTGGAAAAAAGTTTGTTCGCGCTCTAGTTTCCGCAAATATTGAGTTATGGGGCTAAAAAGATTTCCAATCGTGGACAAACATCAAACGATGAATGAGTTCGAATATGGTGAGGATCGGTTAAAAAATACGACTTTTATGACATTTTGAATTTAAAAAAAAACGTGTGCTTGCGTTGCACAGCTGGTTTATTATTTGGAGGAGTGAAGAAGTTAGTCAATGACCAGTAAACATTTCTATGTGAACGGATTATGAACGGATTAGTAATTGGAACGTTTTAACAAAAAAAAATATTACTCGTTTTTCTTTCTCACAAAGGAAATTTTGTTGATATTTATAATTTACAAAGCTTCTTCTATGAGGAAGCCAAACAGAAAAAAATGTACTTCGTCGAGCAATGCTCTATGGGCAATCTTGAACAATGACGAAGCAAACCGCAAATTCATTTGCATCCTTTTTTGAGAGGATAATAGTGATCTTTTTTTTGCCAGGGACGATCTTGTTTTTTTTCTGCAAATTTGACAAAATTTTTGTTTTTATGTATACATTAGGGTGGCCCTTAATATTGGTAAATTTTTTTTTTTCTCTCACCACAATTTCTCTCTCACAATTGACTCGAAATACTAAAAAATGATGTTTAAAAGTGAAATCCGCTCTTAATTTCAATATTAACCCGTGCCGTAAAGGCCCTTTCAAGGAGTTAAAGGGCACAAACAGTTTGACCGCCTAAAAAAAAGATGTTTGGGAATTTTTTTTAAGAAAACTATTGGATCGAATTGTTTGAAATTTAGCGGGTATATTTGTGCATGTGTAACGAATACATGTTTGAATTTTTGAACCTTAAAAGAGCCTTTCCTTAAAAGGCCTTAAAGGCCCTTTTAAGGAGATAAAATTAAGAGCGGATTTCACTTTTAAAAATAATTTTTCAGTATTTCGAGTCAATTAAAGGGGTGAGAGAACAAAAAATTTGTTTTACCAATATTAAGGTATAAGGTATAAAAATAATTGCATGATCGCAAATTCATATATCTTCGACAAAAGTCTCGTCGGGTTAATCGCTAAAAAAATTCAGAGTATCTTATCTGTAACCTTTCTACTTTTTTCCTGCAACCTCGTTACCTTTATTTAATACGACTATGTTTTATTTTTGCGTTACAACTTTTTTTTCGTCATCATTTATAGAGTAATTTAACTTTTTAAAAAATTTCTTTCTGCAAAATTGATAATGACCACTTTTGGCTAAAGACAAACACATGCTACCATAAAAAAGATATTGTTCCATTTTACGCGATGTGGGTGATACGTGTTTTACATATAAGGTAAGGAAGGGTCCTTCCCTTCGGAAGAGTCCATGAAAATTGTTGGATTTACAAAGAAGGGCCGGAAGGATTGAGAGTCAATATTGGAGGGTGGTGGAAGTTACAAATATGGAGAGTAAGAGTTCTGTTGAAAAATAGAAGGTCGATAGCGGAAGTTACAGATATGGAAAGGAAGGAAAATACTGGATTATGGTTGGGTGGTAAAAGTGATTAAAAATGGGTTTCACATATTTGGGAAAGAAAGGTGTTATGGATTTTCTAGTGAGCAAAGGGCTCGGGTGACTTTTCTAGCGCAGAGTTGACAACAGTAAGAAGGGAACTTTACGAGTTGTTAGGCGACTGAGTGCGTGCACCACCCGAAATGCGTGCAGTGGTTCTGTCGCACAGAAAAATAAGGTATATATTATTCGCAATACGTGACACAAGAAATAAAGCTGCATCAAAATAGAACCTTGCAAATTGTTTCTTTTTCTTAGTCCATCGTCTGCAAAGCTTTCTGTATGAGGAAGCCATAATTGATCAACGGATTTCCTCATAACGGAGCTATGTGGACAACAGACTAAAAGAATGAGGAAGCAATTTGCAAAAGATTCTACTTTACAGCTTTTTATCAATCAATTAACCTGACCAAGTCTGTCGAAGATATGAACTTGCCATCGTGCCAATTTTTATTCAGTTTGTAAACATAATAAACGAAATTTGATCAAATTTGCAATAAAATTGAGACAACCCTATGAACAAACAATAAGTCATTGTTAAACTTTATTTTGATCTCAAAAATGCATGAAATTTATTCTGCGCAGATATGAACATTTTTTTAGGTGATTCTACATTGAAATATCTACATTTTATGTCTGAAAACTTTGTTTGTATAATGAATCGTTTTTTTTTTTATACAGCGAATCGAAAAAACCACTGGAATGAAAAATCGGTATTTAATTTTGGGTAAAATATTACATTAAAAAATATAAAGTAATTTGTACGTAATTTTGATATTCTGCATCACTCACAAACAAATTATGAACATTTTTCTGATACCTTGAAACAGTGGTGTAAATATTGTAATTAATAATAAAACCTTAGATAATTAATTATAAGACAATTATTGTGCTAAGTTATTGAGTAATAATTAATTGAAAACTGTAACTAAGACAACTTTCATTTCAGTCCTTTTTTTAGTCAATTTCTAAGTTAATAAATTTAAGAAATATATTTTGTTGTTATTTGCTCGATAGGATTGGATTACGTGAATAAATAGAAAACAAAAATTGTGATATATTTGGTCAAAGCAATGCGAATTAGAATAAGTAGTATTGATAAATGACTTATACCAATTAATAATTAAACCATAGATGATTAATGAAACGACATTGATTGTATGAAGTTGTTCTTTAATCATTAATTCCTAATATTAGCCTGATAAAAAAATGTTTTTACTGTTTATAGTTTATGCGGAAAATAATTATTTATTAAGTCAATTGTTAATAATGATTGCTTTCCTCAAATACGGTAAGTCAATAACGAATTTATAGCAGAGATCTGTCGGTATGGAAGAAATTTTTCTTTCCGGCTGCAGGACGATGTAAATAAGAAAATAGTCATTACCGATGATGGGTAATTGACTTTACTCAGCCGAATATGTACCGAGGAACAATAAAATACCGGCTTATGACAAATAAGATTGCATATAATATTTTTTCAAGTTCATATTGCAGATTATTATTGTGTCTTAAAGATATGTCGATATGGAAGAAATTTATCTTTTCGGCTGCAGGACGATGTAAATAAGAAAATAGTCATTACCGATGATCGGTAATTGACTTTGCTCAGCCGAATATGTACCGAGGAACAATAAAATACCGGCTTATGACAAATAAGATTGCATACAATATTTTTTCAAGTTCATATTGCAGATTATTATTGTGTCTTAAAGATATGTCGGTATGGAAGAAATTTTTCTTTCCGGCTGCAGGACGATGTAAATAAGAAAATAGTCATTACCGATGATGGGTAATTGACTTTGCTCAGCCGAATATGTACCGAGGAACAATAAAATACCGGCTTATGACAAATAAGATTGCATACAATATTTTTTCAAGTTCATATTGCAGATTATTATTGTGTCTTAAAGATATGTCGGTATGGAAGAAATTTTTCTTTCCGGCTGCAGGACGATGTAAATAAGAAAATAGTCATTACCGATGATGGGTAATTGACTTTGCTCAGCCGAATATGTACCGAGGAACAATAAAATACCGGCTTATGACAAATAAGATTGCATACAATATTTTTTCAAGTTCATATTGCAGATTATTATTGTGTCTTAAAGATATGTCGGTATAGAAGAAATTTTTCTTTCCGGCTGCAGGACGATGTAAATAAGAAAATAGTCATTACCGATGATCGGTAATTGACTTTACTCAGCCGAATATGTACCGAGGAACAATAAAATACTGGCTTATGACAAATAAGATTGCATATAATATTTTTTCAAGTTCATATTGCAGATTATTATCGTGTTTTAAAGATATGTCGGTATAGAAGAAATTTTTCTTTCCGGCTGCAGGACGATGTAAATAAGAAAATAGTCATTACCGATGATGGGTAATTGACTTTGCTCAACCGAATATGTACCGAGGAACAATAAAATACCGGCTTATGACAAATAAGATTGCATATTATATTTTTTCAAATTCATATCGCAGATTACTGTTGTGCAACAAATCGATTGTTACGTCCCAGATAATACTTTTTTCTTAATCACAGGTAAATGTATTTCAAAGAACCGCAAGTTAGAGGGATCGTTACCATGCAAATGATAAAGTATATGTGGTATTTAATTTTATACTATTGTATACATTCGAAAAAATACTTTTCATTTTTCCCAGATTTTTCTTACTGAACATTTTCTTTTCATGATTTTTAAAAATGTATTGCCCCAATTTAAAAATTTGAAATTTTTCTCAAAAATCCTTTATGAGATATGAACATTTTGAGTTTTGATCCAGAGTTGGCAGACGTTTGACTTTATTAAGCCATTTTTTTTTTTTAAAAAGTCATTGAAAAATGGGAAAAAATGAAATGTCAGTTCATGGTCAATTGTTACGTAAATATTTTATACGTAACACAAGTTTATCTTCGATTTTTCCTGTAGCTTTCTTTTATCGATATAAAACAAAATCATGTATTAAATAATGAGATGTTGAAATAGAAAACGAAGTGAGACATTTTTACCTCTCGATTTGTAAATTTCTCGAATTCAACCAATATTAATGAACCCTTTGTGGCCACGATGAAACGTTGGTTTATCTCCGGTTGTGAAAAGTCAACCAAAAGCCAAACATCGCCGTTCTCAGCTCAGAGTTGTAATTAGGATAATTGTGTCTGTCAAGTTTTCATGTCAACAAAACGTCCTCAAATTTATTGAGGATGTTGGTCTGGTTGAAGAAAAAACGTAGGAATTTTTTCAGATTTTTAAATTACATATTCCGGCTATTAAAAATGTCTGAAAATGATCATTGTTTATTTTTTAACGCCAAGACTTATGGCTCGTACAAAAAAAATCATAACTACATCAAATTTTGGATTTTTAGTGTACTTTCCAATAATTTTTTTTGTAAAATTCTCCGATTTTATTTTATACTATTTTTCAATTAAATAAAGTTACCACTTTTTTCCCTCCGACGCGGCATTTCCGAGTTAGCTTAAATTTTCATATTTTGTTCTTTGAAATATCTGGAATGTTAGAAAAAATTGGCGAGATAGGCGGCAATTTCGCCTCAGAGTTACAGCTCTTCGAACAATGCAACATCGTGGTAATTTTATTTATTTAATTGAAAAATAGCATAAAATTAAATCGGAGAATTTTACAATAAATGTTGTTAAATAGTACGCTGAAAATCCAAAATTTCATGTTGATATGATTTTTTTTTTGCGAGTCGTAGGATTGGCGTTAAAAAATAAATAATGATTATTCTCACAATATAATTATCTTATACTAGGGGGGCTTCGCGCGCCACCCTCCCCCCCCCCCCTTACAAATAAAAAAATTGTAAGCATACCAAATAAATTGTATTTAAAATCAATGTTATGTATAAGAAATCGATATATTATTGGAGAGTTATTAAGTCTAAGTTTATGGAAAAGGCAATGTGTGAACGTGAGTAGAAGTATAATAGTACATTATGCCACAAGGGAGGAAAGTGCGTGTTTATGCCTCACTTTATTGCCCGCTGCCTCACTTTATTGCCCGCTGGGTTATATTCAGTCACTTTCCACCCACCTCGCAGGTATGCAATAAAAAACTTTATAACGTGGTCGGGAATAAAATAACGTATGCTACTCGGGAGGAACGTCTTTTTCACCTTTTGAGGCAGCGGGCAATAATGTAGAACATTATTGCCCGCTGCCTCACTTTATTGCCCGCTGGGTTATAATCGGTCACTTTCCACCCGCCTCGCAGGTATGTAATGTGGACTTTACAGCGTGGTCGGGAATAAATTTATTTTCACTTCTTGAGTTTTCTGGTATCTTGTTAATTCCAGTGATTTTCTGTTGTGAGCAATGTTCAAATTTTCTGCGATCATCACGCGTCAATTTTCAAACGCTGCATTTTACGATCCTGTCACGTTAAAAGTCTATATTATTTTTAATCAATATAATGTTTGGTCCAATTACATCTGTGTCATATGTACGTACTTCACCAATTTGCTCCAAAACTCCGAAATAATCTGAAACTCCCGCGAACTCTAAGTTCGAAATCTTCAGAAAATGTTGAGTATGAGGGAGAATCTATTGCCGGCCGTGGGTTTGCAGGCGACGATGATTCATCTCTCGTTTTTCTCAGACACACGCATTCGTGACATTCTTCTTAAATCAAAGCGCTCGGTGGAAGTTGGGTGAGGATGGAAGAGAATCCCTCGGTGGAAGAGGATAAAAGATTGAAACCCAGAACATAGAGAACAATAATAGCCAATATTGATATGTGAAATCGAATTAGAAAATGAGATTGTTACTGAAATATCTCTTTCCATACAATATTATCAATTTCGTTGGTGTCGTCAAGATTATTTTGTATTTTAAGGCCATTTGGTGATGTACATCGCGACAGAGCTACATACAGTTGTCCATGGCTAAATAATGATTTATGAATAAATGATCCTAGTTTATCGAAAGTTTTTTTCTTGCGACTTATTGATAGTCATTGCGAAGGATAATGTTATTGGAAATTGACGTCGATGCAAAATAAAGGGCAATTTATCAATTTCACTGGTTTGCAATTTAATTCGTGGTATATTATACGATCTTTTTTCTGTGTTCTCCTGTCATTATCTCGATTTCTATATTACTTTTGGATAATTTAGTGATTTTTAATCTTGTACCGTTGCATAATCCGTTATTAATACTCAATTTTCTTAATAACATTACAACTGCACCAATTTTTAATATTAACTTATAATTTGTAAAGCTAGATAATGTAATTGAATTTAGGTATTCTATAGGGTATTGTAATTGAACGTCCTGATCCAACTGATCAACCCCCTTATGTCTCACAGTATCAATACCGTAATAGACGTGTTCCACGTTATCTATTCTTGAAAATATTTTTTCGTTCAATCTATTAACGTCATCGTTGTGACACGCTAATATGGCTTTACTTGACAAATCTTCTTTTGAATCAACATCTGTCCCATAAAGATCTTTGCATATATCATCAGATTGCCAATTATCAGGAATAAGTACTCGTTTGATCGACCCGTCTCCTACTGAAAGTACTCGGAATGCGTCGTATGTGAAGTTCGCGAATTTTTTTTTTAATTCAATGTTTTGTATAGAACCCATAAATGTGAATACTTTATAGTTTGTTCAATAATTGCAGTTTTATTCCCGTATTTAAGTACAGGTAGTACTTCAAAACGCCCCCCCCCCCCCCCCCCCCACTTATAAAAAAAATTCATAAAAAGTTTTACTCGAACGAGGATCAATGTTATGTGGCCCAAACTATAGTTTTATGATGTAGGAGGTTAAAGAACAAAAAAAGTTTTTTTTTTTTGAGGCTGTTTAATGATCATACATGGTTATATATGAATTATTATTATTTCAGTATTAGACCATTTTTGAGACAATGATCGCGTTTAATAGTATAATACAAAAGCAATTCTTGACTATTTTGAATGCATTTTATACACGATACAATTATAATTATAAGGCTTTAATGAAAAATAATTTTTTAAGTATATTTTATGAACCATTTCGATAATACAAAAGAAAATTCATTCTTAAATAACTTTTTCAGTATGGTTTTTAAAATTCATGGCCCGTAGCATAAATTTGCTGTTCTAAGGTAGTTTTCAAAATCAACCTTCTAATATATTCCTGAGAAACCGCATTGACTGTAATGTCAAATTAATATTCTAGAACAAATTAATTTTTAACTATCATTTTTCAATCAATTGTTTAAAGCTCGATCACAGTAGTATAAATATAATATACAATGGAAAAATATTTTTTTCGAAAAATGTTCAACACCGCGTTGTAAATTTAATGACTATTTAAAATATATTTCACTGTTTTTAATATACCGGTAGCGTGACATTCTTAATACAGGTGTCAATAAAATTTCATATATGTAGGTAGGGTAGAGTCACCAGTAAATGAACAGTTACCCAAAAGGATTTGTTAATCAAGGATTTTTATAAAATGTAAGGTTTCCAGACCGTCTGTGAACATTTTAACAGATACCCAGAATGCTGAATTATGTGATGCAATTAAAAAAATATCGCATTTTCATCGCAAATTATATGAAAATAAAAATAATAAACGGAAAAGATCCAAAAACACCAGTGAATGATCGGACCAATCTAGCCTACACTTTCTGTCGAAAATAGAATTCAGCAGCAAAATAATTGCAGCCGATAGCTACAAAAAGTTGCAAAGTAGAACATAGCTCATTGCATCCCCATTAATTTCCATTTTTCATAAAGTCGCTTCTATGAGGAAGCTTATTTATTATTTTTAGCTTCCTCATAAAGGAAGCTGTGCAAAAAATGGAAATTAATAGAAAAACAATGTGCAAAATTATACTTTGCAATTTTTTTATTTGAAAAAGCAGTTTTTTCAATGCAATAACTCTATATCTTTGATAGTTGCTAGTGCAACAACGCAAAAAAAATACAACAGCTGATGTTATTCAAGTTTTATACAAAATTTTGTATCAGTTGCTTAAATCGTTCTCGAATTAAAGCGTTTTCAAAAAAATAACAAAAAATAAATTAGTATAAAATCTAAACTACTTTTTCGATTTTTCTCAAATTCAGCAACAAGTTTTAACACGCTGTATTTCAGCCTTATGCAACATTTTAGATCAGTTACGTGAACGGTTCTCGAGATTAAGCTCGATACAGTATTATCAAAAGAAATTATTTAAAAATTCAAAATTTCATAATTTTTGAATCGATCAACCGATTCGAGGAAAATTCAATACCAAACAACCTTAGTGGTCACACGCACACGCACACGCACACGCACACGCACACGCACACGCACACGCACACGCACACGCACACGCACACGCACACGCACACGCACACGCACACGCACACGCACACGCACACGCACACGCACACGCACACGCACACGCACACGCACACGCACACGCACACGCACACGCACACGCACACGCACACGCACACGCACACGCACACGCACACGCACACGCACACGCACACGCACACGCACACGCACACGCACACGCACACGCACACGCACACGCACACGCACACGCACACGCACACGCACACGCACACGCACACGCACACGCACACGCACACGCACACGCACACGCACACGCACACGCACACGCACACGCACACGCACACGCACACGCACACGCACACGCGCACACGCACACGTGCACACGCACACGCACACGTGCACACGCACACGCACACGCACACGCACACGCACACGCGCACACGCACACGCACACGCGCACACGCACACGCACACGCGCACACGCACACGCACACGCACACGCACACGCACACGCACACGCACACGCACACGCACACGCACACGCACACGCACACGCCCACGCACACGCACACGCACACGCACACGCACACGCACACGCACACGCACACGCACACGCACACGCACACGCACACGCATACGCACACGCGCACGCACACGCACACACGCACGGTTAAAAATTGCGTTTCTCGACGTTTTAGACTATTTAAAGTATGTTGACATTTAAAATCTCGAAAAAAGACATTTCGCGAAAACATAGCTTCCTCTGTGACGAAGCAAAAAAAGAACAAATTCTAATGTTCAGCTAAGTCGTCAAAATTGCTTATGAACTCTCAAAAAGCTGTTGTTGATTCACTGGTGACCGTTCAAGTACTGGTGCATTCAACCTATAGGCATGAATCTTGAAATAATTTTTACGAAATTTCAAACAAATTTTTTTAATAGTGCACGTATGAAATGTGCGGTGTTTAGCATACGTGGGTCGTTGCAGTTAATGAAGCCGGTATTAGGCGCACCCGTCGGTATACGTGTAATAACTTATAGTAAATATATTGCGACTCGGGGTCGAAGAGAAATGTCCGTTTAACCCGTCTCGGTGTTTGCGCGATAATCGAGTCCAGGGCGTGGTAGAATCAGCGATACTTATATACTTTATAGTACACAATGAATGTGCACAGAAGACTCAGCTATAGACTATAGTATAATACAGAAAGTATCAACGGCGACACATACAGGGAGGCGTGCGATCGCAGCTTGAGAAATATAGCGCGAGACGAACGCGCGGGATGGAGAACCAAGGACTCTTGAGGTCTCTCTTGAGACTAGGCGAGATTTCCTGAGAAAGAACAGACGGAGAAACGACGTACATACCTGAGTTCGTCGTATAAAACGCCCCTCTCGAGCGTTCATCGCGCATTATTCCTCTAACCGACCCCGTTCGACTTCTTCGACATGTGGGCTATCATAGTAAGTCGCACCAATTTTTCATTTTTTTTTTTTCATATATTTTTTTTTATTTGCTAAAAACTATTTGGATTTTCAAGGCATCGAGTTCCATTATGTTTTCGAAGCGAAGTTCAATACGATTGTGTGTGTTTAATTGTGTACGGAAAAGTTGGAGAGGTGTTTTAGGAAAAGAGAATTTGTTCATATGAATTGGATACAAAACAAAATTTAAAAAGAAGTTCAGCTTTTGTGAAAAGATGTGCAATCATTGAATGATTTTGTTTCCTCGTACAGGAAACTTTGTTTTCGTGAAAAATCTTTCTTTCCGGATTTTCATATCAGATACGTCGAATGGTCCAAAACGTCGAGAAAAGTGGTTTAGAAAAAAATGTCTGCATATGTGTGTGCTTGTGCGTGCATGCATGTGTGCACTGTAAAAATGCGGTGTTAAAATATACACCAAAGGAATGAACCTATTGAGACTATACTGTGATTTTGAAATTAACATTAATACCTGTTGATTTGTATTATTTCGGTGTTACGCGTTTACACAGTGGGGTGAATCTGCAACACCAAAGTATTACAAATTGATACTTATTGGTGTTCGTTTTAGTGCAACGTTTTATGCACACTGTAAGAAATGCAAAAATTGCATGCATGCCTTCATATCTCAAGATCGGTTTCACATGTTTCCGACGACTTTCTTTGTAATCATTTTAGAAATAATTAAAACACCTGTTCAGACCTCTCAATTTAGTTCAGATTATCAATTTTTTTTTAAATGTCAATACCCGTTCCAGCTGCTGAAAGTTTTTAGCTGTCATGTAAACTATTTCTTTTCAAATAAAGTAATGTAAACGGACGATCGGTATTGAAATTAACTTGAATTGGAATTTTTATAATTTTTCGAAACATACATGTTTTGTTCTAACTCACGTCAATTCCCATTAAAACAATTCAAATGTATCGCTGAGAAAAAAGAATATTTGGCGGTATTACATACAAAATTTGGTGACGATCGGTAAAATTTTCATGAAATTAACGTTTTACTAAATTTTATGAAAAGAAGTAGGAGTGAATGATCGGCTGTTGGCGGCCAGGATGGGGGAAATAAAATATTTCCCTCAATTTTATTTTCATACGTTTCGGCCTTGGTCTTTCCCCTTAGAAAATCATTTTATTTTTTCATCTTGAATACATAAGCATTTGCTTCCGCATACAGGAAGCTTTGTATTCGTGACATTTTTTTTCGAGATTTTCATGTCAAGACACTCAGAATGGTCCAAAGTAAGTAGAAGAGTGGTTTAGAAAAAGTGTGCGTGTGGGCTATTATACAACAAAGTTTGGGATTGTACTTTGTGCGAATCGGTCTTAAAATTCAAATTTTACAGCACTTCAAACATTTTGAAAAAATTGTTTTCAAGCTATAACTTTTGTAAATTGAGAGATATCGGACTGAAATTTTGTACACAAATTGACTAATATTAAACGATGACCTCTAGCAAATTTATTGTAATTTCAATGTTTTTCAAAATGTCTGTAAACACTTCAACTCATGTAAATTCTGAGGTATCCGGCTTTCGTCGGTAACTTTCGACGTGACTTTATGATTATTGATTATTAAAGATGAATTTGGTACTAGGAATGGTTGCTGTGTTTGCAATTTTTTATTTTACTCAAAAAATCCAAAACATTGTTGTTGCGAATTTTTTTTTTTTCAGCAGATTTGAATGAAATTTGGGTATAAAATGAACGTGAATCGGCCGAGCGGTTTAAAATTTACAAAATTTTTTATTTTTTGAAAAATGTCTTTCGCGCACTGACTTGTGCAAATTATGAGCTACTGGGTAAAAAACTTGATTCACATATGGATTACCACAGAGAAAGGTTTGAGTACGAATTTGGTGTTCGATGGAATTATATCATCTAATTTTTAAAAACTTTTCGGAACTCTTTTTTTTTCAGTGGCTGATCTGATATGGAATGCCTTATATAAATATAACATATATTTTTTATTTCCTTAAAACGAAGATGCAAAGTAGAATTTTACACATGGCTTCCACATTATTATTAAATTTTTACAAAGTTTCCTCTACGATGAAGTCAAAATCGCTAAACATAAAAATTGGAATAAATTCATCTGCGATAACGAATTGTCGTGAATTCACTTGAATAATTTTAGTCAGATTGCTCGGAATGTACAAACGTTAGTGTTTAATAACATTAAAAAGAATTTTTTTTATTTACATAAAATTGAAACCACTCGATCGATTCTCGCCAAATTCAAATCCAATCATGGTTCATATTAATCCATTCATGTAGAAAATTCCAGCTACAGGCTGAAATACTTTTTTCAAAAATGTCGATATTCCATAAAATATGAACTGTGAACGATTTTACACGAAATTCAATCCCATACATTATTATATGATACTCATCTTGTGTACCAAATTTGAGCACGATATTTAAAAAATTGCCAGAACTAGCGTTCTAACAAGGAAAACCGCACATACACACACATATTTAGAATTTTTTGTTCTGAACCAATTTTCTAAAAAAAATGTTTCCGAAAACGAAACTTCCTCTGGAAGACGATGAGGATGAGGAAGCAAAATGTAGCAAATCTATTTTTTTTTTTATAAAACATTGTGACAGCATAATTCGGTAACCATGCCAATCGCCGAAAGTCATATGACTAAAAATCGTAACCCCGAAAAAAAATAAAACACAGCACCGTCTGTTTGCGCCTAAGCGCGAACTTAAGAGTCGTTTTCGAATACGTGGTCAATTTTGTGGTTGAAATTATGTTCGAACTTAATTTCTAAGGCGATTGAATGTTCAAGACCGATCTTAAGTTCATGCTCAAGTTCGCGCTTAACTATGATCTTAAGCTGAAACTTAAAGTTTAAATTCATGGTCAAATTTGCAATTGAACATAAGATCGAATTTAAGATCAAACTTAAGATGGAACTCAAGATTGGACTCAAGCACAAACTTACAGTCGAATTCGAAATCCATAAAAGAACCCTATTACATTATATTTGGAAAATGTTTCATTATTATTATTATTATCATTTAATCATCCAGAAAATGTTTCCATGAATGCATGAAATTGAAAAAAAATCAGTCAAGTGTTCGATCAACTCTAATAAAAAATTCAATGCCGATCACCAGTTGATTATTACCCTATTCTCAGTATTTGAACTGCTATATCAGAAAATAAAACACCTCTACTGTATTTACAGAACGGAGATTTTGTTTAGCCAATTTTGATGAAAATTTGTAAATGTAAGACATATTTCTCCTTTTCATCACATGCGAAATATGGAGAAAAATTATTGTTGCATTCTATGTTAAGATAGGGTTCTTTTATTGATTTCGAATTCGACTTTAAGTCTATGCTTACGTTAAATCTTAAGTTTAGCCTCAAGATTGACCACGAATTCATACTTAAGTTTCAGCTCAAGATCACACTTAAGCACGAACTTGAGCACGGACTTAAGATCGGTCTTGGGCATTCAATCGCATTCGAAATTAAGTTCGAGCTTCAATACGACCGCAAGATGACTCTTAAGAGTCTTAAGATGACTCTTTTCCGGGCTATGATTTTCGGTGATTTGTTTTTCGGCGATACGTATGGATACCCATAATTCAACGACGGGTTAACTTGTTCTTTCAATAGATGATAGTGGCATCGCTAGCCACTTCGGCTCTCGGTCAATCATATCATCATCGTTCATCGCAGGATGCTGCGATTTTGAGCGACGCTCGTTATCTGTCCGGAGATGGCACTTTCGGCGCGGCGTATTCTCAGGAAGACGGAGTGGAGTTCAAAGAGGAAAGTGATGCGAATGGCGATCGTAAGGGATCGTACTCGTACGTGGATCCGACCGGTCATCGACGAACTGTGTTTTACACCGCCGGCAAGAATGGCTTCCAGGTTCGTGACGAGCTCGAGGTCAATATCCCATTTTCATTATACTTAATAGTAAATTTATTAGGTTTAATTACATCATTAATGAAAATCTATCATCTATAGCTACCGATGAAACGCACACGAGGAATTTCACAGGAATAAAAAAGCATTTTTATCAGTAATCGTAATTTACACTTCTTTTCTTACTGCTGATTAAGAAGATATTTTCTTTATTTTTTTTTTTTTTTACGGGAACACATTATCATTTTTTCTTATCGTATAATCTCATTTTGCTTCCACATAGAGGAAGCTATGTTTTCGTGAAAAATTTGTTTTTCGAGATTTTAATGTTAACTTACCTAAAATAGTCTAAAACTATTCACAATGAGATATTCAATTACGTACAATTTATTTTTTAGCTTCTGAAAATTTAAAAAAAATTTTTTTTTTAAATTTAAGCACGTGAGCTTACTTTTTTGTGTGGTTGCACCCGTAACTACCAAAACTATAGAGGTATCGAAGGAAGTTACAAAGTAGAACTTTGCACATTGATTTTGTCTCATTAATTTTTCACAAAACCTGGAAATAAAGTATCCTTGGAAAATATGGAAAAATATATTATTTATATACGCTATATATAACTGTCAAAAGTTTTGTTTCCTGTGTATATTTTTTATATACACGGCGAATATATAACGAGATATAGTGCAGAGCTATATTTTAGACACAAACTCACTATATAATATACAAATTTAAGATACATGTTTATTTATATGACGACATATATTTCTTGACAAATACTTTTTAATTTTTCTCTAAAAGAATAATACACATGTAATACGAGGGGAGCCCCGCTATCCTGTGCGACAATATCGTAAATTTTCATTTACAATCATTGTGATTTTCAATAAATTTCAAACAGAGTATATTTAGAACAATGAGACTTTTGATCGGCAGGCATTTCATAAAATGAGATCAATGGATAGTATCATTTCCACTCCTATGAAGTAGATAATATGGCCTGATTTGTTTTACCTATCAAAATATGATAAATCGAATGTTCCCCTTCAACCCCCCTCTAGGGCAAGATTTTTCCAACCCTTACAATATTCGCCTCTCCAGGCCAGAATTTTTCTGAGTTCTACAATATTTCGCTCCTTCAGGCCGAGATTTTTCGAAGTCCCACAATTCTGGCCTGGGGAAAGTGATATTGTGGGACTTGGAAAAATACTGACCGGGGCGGGGTGGGGTGGGCGGAACAATTCTGGTACGGAGGAGAGCTTCATAGGGAGACTTAGAAAAATTAGAGGGGTCAGCTTCACTGTTCACGGTTTGAGGTGAGTACGGTGAAGCTGACCCCTCTTCCCCTCTTCATAGTAGAAAATAGTGAGCTTCGCCGATATTTACGGTGAACCTGACCCCTTTTCCCTTCTGCATAATAGAAAAGGGTCAGCTTCGCCGTACGGGATACCCTTCCCTCGCGGTGAAGCTGGCTCCTTCGATTCTTAACACGGTGGCGGCGACCTGGGGCCATAGTGGGTTCTAGGGGCCATAGTGGGTTTTAGGGGCCATAGTGGGTCGCGTCCTATGCGCGCTCCCATTATGAACATCAGAGCCAGAATAAAATATGGGCCTTGGAGGGCATTAGAATAATCAATGGGTGATCGCCTGGAGCGATCACCCATCCGAGTACTGATCCAAATCCTGAGTATATATCTCCATATAGTATTAAAAAACCCATTACATCCCCCATTTCTCGGGGGAGGGGGGTGGTTGATTCCACTATCCCTCGAGAATCCCTCAATCCTTGGGACTTCCTATTCCTCGGGACTCCGAGGAATAGGAGGTAAAAAAATTTTGTTTAAAAACTTTCGAATGCACGTATCTTCTTGGATACAAGTCGTATCGTAAAAAAACGTATATAGAAGTTTCTCATCTTGAAGTATACTTTTATGCAAATTTATTTTAAAAATTCTCCATCTCCTCCGCAGCATTCATTTTTATCGAATAAACATTTTTTTTTTCGAAAAAATCTCTAAAACACTACTAGTAAAGACGAACATTTTAATTCCTCCATTTTAATCCTAGACGGGAAGTGGGACTATGTTTTTTCGAATTTTTATGACAGTTTAAAAAATAAATAAAAAATGAAAACTGTCATATAATGCCGGAAAAAAATTGTCCCATTTTACGACAAAAAATTGGGAGTAGTAGATTTTAAGTTTTTTTTTACGAGAGTTTTAATTTTTCAAATTCTCATTAAAAAATAAAAGAAAAATTTATCCTACTCCCAATTTTTGATCCCAAAGTGGGACCATTTTTCTTCCGATTTTTTATGAGAGTTTTAATTTTTTATATAATTTTTAAACTCTCATAAAGAATCGAAAAAAAAATTGTCCCACTTCCCGTCTATGCTTAAAATATTCGTCTTTATTAGTAGTATGTTAGAGATCTTTTCAGAAAAAATAACAAATGTCCAAGTTTTTGAGAAATTGATTTTTATGTTCATTTATTATTTACCATGATGTTCCATCGTTCGAACAGCTGTAACTCTGGGGCGAAATTGCCGCCCATCTCACCAATTTTTTCTAAGATTCTAGATATTTCAAAGAACAAAATTTGAAAATTTCAGCTAAATCGGAAATGCCATTTCGGAGGGAAAAAAGTGGCAACTTTATTTAATTGAAAAAGAGCATAAAATAAAATCTTAGAATTTTACAAAAAATGATGTTGGAAAGTACGCTGAAAATCCGAAATTTGATGCTCTCATGTTTTTTTTTGTGTGATCCGTAGTATTGGCGTTAAAAAATAAACAATGATTATTATCAGAAATTTTTAATAGCTGGAATATGAAATAAAAAATCTGAAAAAATTCCTACGTTTTTTCTTCAACCAGATCAACATGCTGAATAAATTTCAGGACGTTTTGTTGACATGAGAACTTGGGGTGGTCGACTTGACGTGTATTGCCCCATATAAAACATATCTTTTATATATCCTGTATATATTTTTAGTACATCTTGAAATATATTCGCGAGTATACTTTTTTTCATGGTGGCCTTAAAGGATCCACAACCGGTAAATTTATCCTATGTAATTTTGATTAAAATTATCCGACCATCTGCTATTTCAGGCAACTGGAGATCATATTCCAACGGCACGACCATTGGTAGCGCCTCAGCCGGAATACGAACCACTGCCACAGTACAATCCACCTGATTATCGACCGCCGCAGCGTCAATACCGCGCTCAGGTCCAACCGCAATCTCATTACGCTCAAGAATCAATTTACCAGCCAGAGCCGGAGCCTCAGTACTACTCGAGACCTCAGTATCATCCACCGCCAACTCCATCCCAGCCCCAGTATCGTCCGGAACCTCAGCCTCAATACCGGCCTCAACCAAGACCTCAGTATCGACCGGCGCCTCAACGAGCTTATCAACCGGAGCCAGAGGAGCCTCAATATCAATATCACTCTCGACCGCAGTACCAGCCTCAACCTTCACCTCGACCTCGACCTCAGTACAATGATATTACGACGCCAGCACCGCGCAGATTTTATCCGCCCGGTAAATTGGATTTCAACAGAACACCGGATGGCTTCTCTTACACATTCAGCAAAAGTTAAGTTTCTTCGAATTGCGAGGCCGAGGTAGTATCTCGAACAAAAAAATATAAAATATCGTTGAATACACTTACCATTTTCTGTGGGAAATGTAATTTACTTTTTTTTTTTATGTATGCATGCATAAGCGAGTATATTAAATTTAATATATCGTTTTATGTATCGAAATAAAAATATATAATTCAATCGAATCTGTAATTTCTCTGGGAAGATTAATGTACTTTTTTTTTAAAGTATGTGTATGTAAGCCAGTATATTAAATTTTATACATCGGTTTATGTATCGAAATAACAACAATGGATCTACACTCCTAAACATTTTCTTTGGGCAAAGTAATTTTTTAAAAGTGTTTATGCATATAATCTTACAATAAAAATATATAAATATTTCAAATATCTTTAACGATAATTGTAGAATGCCGTCGGTTGTAAAGAATATATTTTAACAAAATAAATTTTTAAAAATGGTCTATGGACCATATATAACTTGAACAATATTGTCCTAATTGAATTGGATTTAGTATAATGTATATGGGGCACTCCATCTGGTTTCGGCTTGAGTCTGACCCTTGACAAAACAATATACAGCGCTGCTACGTATCAAATTTGGTGATGATCGGTAAGGTCGTTCGGATTTAACGCCATTTTGAATTTTCCAAAAAATTTAGATTTTTGCTCTGACTATCGCAAAACTTAAGAAAGTAAACGAAAACTTTGTACCAGATGGAAATATGATGCAACGATATTAATTACGGAATTCTCGTTGTCATATGTGTAACGTCATTTGTTTTTGCTCCTTCATAGAGGAAGCTTTGTTTCCGTGAAATTTTTTTTGCGAGATTTTCATGTCAGGACACTCAGAATGATCCAAAACGCCGACAAAAGTGATTTGTATGTACAGATTTCCTTGTAAGCACGATAACTGTCGTAATTTCAGATGTATCTTCTTCAAATTTAGCATGCAAGTGGTCTGTTATACAACAACGCTTGGAATTATAGTTGACGCGTATCGGTTGGAAATTTCAAATTTTACAGCATTTTGAAAATTTTGAAAAAATCATTTTCACTTTATTTAAAAAAAAAATAACTTTCGTTAATTGCTAATGATTTGTACCAAATTTGGCGAGAATGGATAGAGTGGTTGTAATTTTATTACAATTTTAATTTTTTTTTTAATGCCTGCAAAGACTTCAACTCCTGTAAATTCTGAGACATTCGGCGGCAATTTTCGACATGATTTCACGATTATTGATTATCAATGATGAATTTAGTCAAAGGAATTGTCGATATGTAGGTAAATTTTGATTTTGGTTAATAGAAAAAAAATACTGCGACGAAAAAAAAAATTTCGAAATTTCTTGCAGATTTAGTTTAAATGTTGTTCACATATGGACTATCATGGAACAGGATTTGAGTAAAAATTTAACGTAAATCGGTCGAGCGGTTCAAATTTTATGACATTTAGCATTTTTTTGAAAAATGATTTTCGAGCTTAAATAAACCTGCAAAGTAGAACCTTGCAAATCGCTTCCTCACAATTTTCTATCTTTTACAAAGCTTTTATTACAAAGCTTTCTCTATGAGGAAGCCAAAATTAATAAATAAACCTCCTCATAGTAGGTGGCTTTGTGAAAAATGAAATTTAATGAAGAATCAACGTGCAAAGTTCTACTTTGCATAATTTTTTTTACATGATTGACATAACTCTGAAAAGCACTAATTTTAAAAAAATGTACACGTTTTTAATTATCTACGATATTTTAAAACAATTTATCAAACATTTTAACAATCTGAAAAAACCTTTTTAGCAGAATAAACATTTTTGAGAACCGAGCCGAAATGGGCCGATTATTCCTTCTATTTTTTTCGGCCTTATTGAACACAAAAAAAAAAGGGGAAAAATTAGAAAATATAGTAACTTTACGATGGGCAGCAGCAGAAAAAAAATGTTTGTATGCAACACATGGTTTTTAGATATTTTTCAGTTTTTTCCAATGTATATATATATTTTATTTCATAATGAATGTTAAATAACCATTAATACAAAGCCGAATTTGAAATTATTTGAACAAAATCTCAACATTCATTTGGAAAAATCATGCGTTTCATACAAAAATTTGCTAGTTGTTGCCCATCGTAAAGATTTTTTTCTAATTTCTTCCATTTTTGTTGTTGTTGAAAAAATGTGGAAAAAAATAGATGGAATCGCCGGCCTGCCAAGAATGTTTATTTTCGATGAAAGGTTTTTCAGAATTTTGTCAGATTTTTAAAATGTGCCATTCGATAATTTGTGTTTAAAAATCATAGATAATTAAAAATGTGTAAATTTTGTTTTTTAATCAAATTCGAGATTTTTAGAATTATGTTAATCATATAAAAAATTGCGGATCCAATCGGAAGGGTCAAGGGTCGAATCAGAATCACACCCAGGTCGAAACCAGGTGGAACGCCCCATATGAATGTGCTACAAGTTACCGTGAGTATAAAATAGCGAACATCTTTGATTATTATCATGATGCCCTTGGTTGGGTGTATCAATAATGTATTCATTTTTCTACCTTGAAAGATATCGGAGAATTTGCATCGGTAATCGTATAAAGTGTCTGCAATACTTATGACAGAGTGACCATGAAAGTATTGGAAGCAAAACCTTCGCATTCCTCAATCGAAATCCAAACTCATTTTATGCGAATGAATAAGAAAAGTTGAAATTCGTTGGATATTCACGGGAGGATCAAATTATTTGTATTATTTGTTCAGATTTCTATATTTCCTACTTTATATCATTACTTTCGAAATAACGCTGCTAGTTTATTTATTTCTTAAGTAATTTTACAACACTTGCTCTGTGAGGAAGACAAAATGGACCGACATGATTTATAATAAAGAGAACTTTGTGCAAGGTGAAAAATAATAAACAAGTTATGTACAAGGCTCGAATTTGCAACCTTATAAGAAATGACTTTACAGTCGCAAGCCTTATTTCATTTACATATTTTTCATTGTGAAAAAAAAAAAATTTAGCAAGCTTCCAAGGTTTTTTACTTCTTTTATTGCAATTAGCGATGCCTGAGCGTGGTGTTTACAAAAAATGTATCTGTAATGAAATCATTCACATGCGTGATATCGAAATCCCGAGAACTTTATTCATTGAAATTTTCCAGATAGCAAGGTTTTTTATTCGAATTAGGGAATGATCTTGTTGTGCAATGAAATTGCCTATATTGCACATTTTAAAGCATATCGATCCATATCATATCAGGTGATTTTTTTCTGATTGTTTAGATCATTATTTCCAATGGCTAATTCTCCCGCCGACCAACCCTTAAATGGCCTTGGAACACTTCTAAATATTTTTTCAAAATTCTGAAAAAAATTCTATTTCCTCCTTCCATCATTTTGATGACTCCCAAGAGACGAGAAGAGTCAAAGACTCCCAGAAGGTGCCAAACGAAATTTAAAACAATCGATTTTTTCTGTACGACCCACCCTAGTATATACTCGTAAAAAAGGTACCATAAAAAATCATTAAAACAAGGATGCAAAGTTTGCAAATTGCCGTTTCATTATTTTTGAATATATACAAACCGATCTCTAAGAGGAGGTATGTTTATCAATTTTGGCTTCCACATAGACGAAGCTTTGTAAAAATGAAAATGTAGAATCTAAAAAAACAAACCAGGTTACACCCGGCTACGAAACGTCGTGACATGACATACACAGTTTTGCTTACTTGCTAAATTTTTGCGAAAGGTAGACAAAAAAACCCCAATATTTTCGAAAAACTCAAAATCACATAAAATTTGAGTTTGATCACACACACGCATACACTCATAAGAATTTTTTTTTTTCTAAACCACTTTCCTCGACGTTTTCTGAGATTAAATTATCGAAAAAATATTTTTTCACGTAAACAATGCTTTCTCTATGAGCAAGCAAAATGCTACAAACATTGAAGTGCTAGAAATAGTACATTATGCCACAAGGGAGGAAAGTGCGTGTTTATCACCGAGCGTGGTTTGCAGCCCGAGCGGAGCGAGGGCTGTAATCACACGAGGCAATAAGCGGGCAATAATGTAGAACATTATTGCCCGCTGCCTCACTTTATTGCCCGCTGGGTTATAATCGGTCACTTTCCACCCGCCTCGCAGGTATGTAATGTGGACTTTACAGCGTGGTCGGGAATAAAAAAAAATAAGTCATTCTTTGTCCCATGACCTATTACTGTTTTATTTTATGGAATTTTAAACGCATATATGAAAAAGAAATTGTTGTTTAAGAGAAAGTGTGTATATATTTTTTTTACCTATACTGTATAGTAATCTGAAAAAAAAAAAAAAAAAAAAAAAAATATGGTCTTATTTACTGAACAGATTGAATTCGAAAGTAATGAGATGGTTACAACTCTGTGTTCTACGCTGCAATAGTCGATGCAACATTCCCCCTTAGCAGCATGTGCCAATCCCTCTTTCCCGGGTCAATTTACTTTCATCTCGTAACCTTTTTGTGATCTACGTTTCATGATGCAACGATATTTCTCGGTTACGCCCTATGCCATGCTGAGATGATTCTACGGTAGTCGACCCTTGCCCTCCGTGAAGTTTCAGGAAGTCCCAGCGCTCATTATTATATAGCTACTGAAATTTTGCAATTACACTGCACTGTTGTGTCAGCATGAATGTATCAAGAGATCGCATTGTTTAGCTTGAGAAATGCGTAACGAAATGCAAGGCATGCGCCGTCGGACTTTTTTTTTTTTATTATTTTAATAATGAATATATAATGTCTGTGGGCGGTCATCCGTAGAGTGTGCATGTAGAGCTGCGGGCGCGGCACCTTCCACGCAAGGTAATCCACCTATTGAAACCGGCTGTAATAGCGACAACCTGCGTGTATGAAGAAAGAAGGAAGTGCAAGAGTCGCAACGATGTCGAGACAATTTTGCATTGCTGGAACGAGAATATGTAAATTTAATTGTCGTCATGTTAACAGGTTCACTACAGATGTCTGCTCATTGTTTTGACATAGGAAATAGTTAGCATAGGTGATATTTGTGCTCTTACGGAAAAAGGTAGGTGTAAGATATGTGCACAAATATATGAGGCAAAAAACGTCAAGTCGACCACCCCAATTTTTCATGTTAACAAAACGTCCTCAAATTTATTCAGCATGTTGGACTGGTCGAAGAAAAAAACGTAGCAATTTTTTCAGATTTTTTATTGCATATTTCAATTATTAAAAATTTCTGAATATAATCATTGTTTATTTTTTAACGCCAATAATACGGCTCGCAGAAAAGAAATCATAAGAACATCAAAAATTTTGGATTTTCAGTGTACTTTCCAACAACATTTTTTGTAAAATTATCCGATTTTATTTTATGTTATTTTTCAATTAAATAAAGTTGCCACTTTTTTCCGTCCGAAGCGGAATTTCCGATTTAGCTGAAATTTTCACATTTTGTTCTTTGAAATATCTAGAATTTTAGAAAAAATTGGTGAGTATAAATTGGTAGTTGGTTAGAATAAAATAATTTTTTTTAAAGTTGATTTTTTACACATCCTACATACACAACAAAAAACAAACTACGTTACACACGGCTCCGAAACGTGGTAATACATACCGTTGCATCATATTTTCATTACGTACAAAGTTTTGGCTTACCTGCTTAACTTTTGCGGAAACTGGACCGAAAATTTACATTTTTTTAAATTCAAAACGGCGTAAAATCCGATCCGCTTTACCGATTTAGTTGAAATTCAATACCAAACAAGATCCACCATACCCGCACTTATGAAGAACTATTTTAGGAGTAACTCGTCTTTGATTTTGCACGCAAGTAAAGGTATTACAACTTTACTTCCGTGCAAAATTTCAGCTCGATACATCGTACTGTTCGTGAGTATGAATATAAGAATTTTCCGTTCCTGGAACATACATACGCACACACACACGGACATTTTTTTCTAAACCTCTTTTCACGACGTTTTAGACTAATTTCTGAGTGTCCTGACATGAACATCTTTCGTAAAATTTCCTATACCTGCACCTGCACGTAAAGTTCGTACTTTGCTCCCGGATAAGAGGGGCGAAAGTAAGTACTTTACTCCCTAGGGAGGAAAGCACTTACTTTCCCCCCTCTCATCGCGGAACGGAGTACGAACTCTTCGTGGAGGAGTATATCAAAAACGTATGTGCACCGCGGGCGGAGTTGACATTCCACCTCGTGTGTTGGGTGCTGTCCTCGGAGGTGACCAGATGTCCGAGGTGGGCAAAAGTCCCGAAGGGACTTTTTGCCATCCGAGGGCAGCACCCGATATGCTCGCCAGGAATGTTCAAATTTCCACCCTCGGTGCACAATATACTATTTTCATAAGTGCAGGTATATTTAATATTGTTTGGTATTGAATTTATCAGGAATCAAAAAAGCTGTTCTAAAATTTTATGGAAGTTTGCATTTTCGTGAATTTTGTTGAAAATGCTAAAAATCACGAACGGAACAATTTTTTTTTCTAAATTTTTGCATAAAACTTAAATAGTGTGTCAATATTTGATACTGAATTTGGGAAAAATCGATATAGTAGTTAAGGTTTTATAGAAATTTGCATTTTCATTTTTTCTTTCTAATTCTGTAAGTTGAGAACGGTTCAAGCAACTGACTCTAAATTTAGCATAAAACTTTAATAGAATGTGTCGTTGTCGACACTGAATTTTGTGAGCATCCAATAAAGAGTTCAAATTCCAGAAAATTTGTAATATTTTCAAATTTTCCTCTATGTGGAAGCTAAAATGAATGAACATACTTCCTCGCAGAAGTTGCTTTGAAATTTTTAAAAAATAATGAGAAAGCAATGTGCATAGTTCTTCTTTGCATAATTGGTTGTCAACTAACAAACCAAATAATGGATTATGAAGTAATTAGAGATTCTAAAGAATATTGAAAGAGGGATTTTAAGAACCGGTGAGAAATGAATACTTCTGATAAATAGCAGATTTTTCCATATTCTGCTATCAGAAATCTCTTCAAATTGATTTATAAACATTTGGGAAGATGTGGCAAGTGTAACGACCAAGCGGAGATTTGGGGAAAGAGTGTAGATTGGTAGTCAGGACGGCCTGACGAAGTATCGAAGAGAGAAAATACATGGTGATCACCGGGACTCGAACCCGGACTGTTCAGTTCCTAAACAAGAGTGCTAATGTCACCTATATGTTTCTCTTATTCGAATCGTCCTCTTATATGCAATGTAGTGCAGGGCCGCCACACATGTATTAGGGAAAAGTGTTGAAAAATTCAGAAAAATATTAGAAGGAAAATCATGAAAAAATGTTTAAAATAACTTCCTCGGAGGTATTTCTGATTCGGGGAATACATAACGTCTTTGAATAAACATTGAGGAGTTCTGAAAAGTAAGTGATGGTAAAATTCTGAAAATATATTTAAAAATTAATTGTTCGGAGTAATATATCCGATTTTCTCATTTTTACACTCTTAAAACTTAGAAGAAAAAATGGAATATCTGAGGAATACTAAAATATTTTGAATAGTGCTGGAAGAAAAATTCTAAGAACTTTAGCAAAATTTGTATGTTCGAAAAATCTGCGATTTATTGATTGATGAAAACATGCGGAAATTCTGAGAAATTTTTAGATAAATTCTGAGAAAATTTCTAAGGAAATCGGACAAAATTTTTGAGAAAATATGCATAACGTAAATTTTGCAAGCGTTCTTTATACATAAAATAGAAATCCTTGAACGGAAGATTTTTCAATGCAGTCTTTTATCGCAAAAGGTAGCGTTTTTTCTTACCGAAAATCGACACTCGCTTCGAATGACGCTCACTTTCTCCTAAACAAACATTTGTAAAAATTCTTCGTTCAATTACTAGATCATTTAATACAAAACCTAAATACATTCGAAATTGTTATCTTGAATGATTCTGATTTCCTCACAAAAAGGAAATATTGTACTTTGGACGTCAACACGACGTAACAACTTAATGAATCTATTCGACTTTTACCAGAATTTTGTATTTAATTACAACATAATAATTTATTATTTACATTCTTAACTCAAATTAAGGCGGAATTCTTATTTTCATTACTGAAATTACCGCTTTTTTTTGTCATCGAGACTGTCGAGTCAATTAAGGGAATACACCCGATTTGGTTGCCACTATATTTTCGACCCGTACATTTTTTATAATATAGAATGAAGTTCGAGTAATTTTTTTAGTATCTAAAAAAAAGTTTGCCCACACGGTTGCTGAGAATTAAATTAATGAAATTAGAGATTTTTCGTAGGCATTGTTCAACGGACCGTGGGTAGTGTCACGTTATTGCCAAAAGCTTATATTTGCAAACTTCTTTTAGGGAAAGAAAACTTCTCTGTGTATACATTGAAGTCTTAGGATTGCATAGAAATTGAAAAAACGATAGGTGCCCACGTAATTATAATGATATTATGATTTAATTGAAGCAATTTTATGAAATCGTTGCTTGAGTGACAGAGACTTGGCAACGTGGCTAACGCCATTAAAGGCCGTGGAACGCGCGCGCGATTCAAACGACTTGCGACCGTAAATTCACTGGAAGTCGCAATATCTTTGTATAATAATCAGTAGAATTGATTTTTTTAACCTGGTATCGAAATTTTGCGATATTTATTTACTGTTTCACAATAAATTAGAATTTTGAGGTTCGTATTTTCTTTTTGTCGTAAGTCGACCCAGTTTAAACCGCAATCTCTTGTCACTCTCGACGGCTGCCATTGCTTGTTTACGTTTTCGACTATGCGTCGCCGAACACGTGTGGCTGAACGCCGGGCGCTGAGCAATGCTACCAACGCAAACACATTGCAACGCTGCCAAGTCGACATGCAGAATTGGCCTCATTAATCAGGCAAATAAAATTATAAATCGTCGTTTTCCATATCGCAAACGGTTATTAATTGTGTTTGAATAACTGTTAAGACTCGGATTAGTGCATCACTTATGTAAGCACGTTCTCAAGTAATTCCTGAAAATTTGTCGATTTGTTTGAAAATACGAGTCAAATCAGCTACTCAATGGGGGATAAAAAATAGAATAATACTATTTTTACAATTTATAATCGTTCTCTCGCAGCACGGTCCGTTGTTTTATGAACGTCTACACATTTTAGAAACTATCATTGGCAAACAAACCCGTTTTTGTAACATTGTATGTACAGTTGGTCAATGACTCAACAGTACGGGATGTTTGCCCTTAACTTAAGGTAGCCGCTCTGCTACGTGCTAGTCATATGACTGCTTGTTAGCAATCTCGATTAGGAAAGCGCTTACGAAAATTTTCACAGTGTGAAAAATAATTTTATTGAAAAAAGTGTCAAGGTTTACGCAAACAAACACCATTTTACTTTTTAATGTAAAAATGAATTATATTATTTTTTTCATTTGACTCGGTTTCTATCAGCTGAGCATCCGAGCTCACGGCGAGGTAGGAAGGACTTGGCAACGTCGCATTTGGCGGTTGGCGCAAATTCTGCAGTTACGCCGTCACGAGGCGCACGGAATAACCTAGTCATTAGGCAGCGACGTTGCCAAGTCTACTCGACTACGTCACGACGATAAACATGTCCGCTCATCCGCCTCAGTTTTACAAATTTTGAGTGAATAATTCTCTCTGGGATTGCCGCTTGTCGATATGTTTTATGGTCGCGTTAGAATCGTTGAAGTCTAATCTACAAGAAGGTATATTTTTTATAGCTGCGTCTAACCGAAAAGTGCATAAATTGTCCTACTGAAACAGTGACCGAAGCGTTATTCGTTGGTTTTCCATATACATCAGTGCTAAATTTACGATTTTTGAGACTCGTTTTCTCGTCTAATTGGTCGTTAACAAGCCGTAAAAAAAATCTGGTGGGTAGTTGATCGCATATTATAATATAATATTCTAAATCTAACGCTTTATCTAATAAAGGCTCTAGCAGTCCGACTACCTTAAAGCTTCGCACGTATTTTTTTTTGTACTACACTAAGATATACAAAAACTTCATTTTTTTTATTTTTATGGTCTGCCTGTTGCTCGTTAGCACATCTTTAAAACCGGTGCTCGGGATCGTCAGATTTCAGAGCAATGAACGAAGGAAATTATTCGCAATAAATTCCCACGAGTCTTGTTGTCGATCATATTTATTTATAAAGGTATAGGTGAGTATACATCGTATATTATGATTATGGCAGTAATATACAGACTCTGATTAGCTGCGTGTGACATCAACAGTATAAAAGTAGTTAAAAACAGCTGCTAGAGGCATTCGACAAACTTTTTGCGATTGCTCACTCCTCACTCTCTCGCTCTTTCTCTCAACAAAAAACAAACGTATATAGTTATACCTAGTATCTATTACATCCTTAATAATAATCCTTATAATAATCTTAATGTCACATGCCGATGTGCCTCCAGTGAAAAAAAAGATTATATAAGAGAAGAGAAGATATCAGTAAGTTCCAAAGAGAAGGCACTATGCGTCTATGAAATAATTTTGTCGAACGTCGACGTTAGGTACACCTCGATTTAATTACAAATAATACAGCCTTTTACCCACTTATTTATAGGTCATTAGGAAACGAAAAAAAAAAAGAAATAAACATTCGATAGAGAAAAAAGTTCTCGCATTTATCAGTCCATCTATATTTCGATTCATGCTCCAAAATAGCGATTGGCAAGCGAATAAACTATTGTTTTTCTTTCTAAAATACATTTCAGCGAGTAGCCTCTTTCATTCGTAGCGAAATCCCGACTTATAAGTAGGTATGTAACACGGTTTCTGGACCAGCTACGGTCAAGTGGATTAGTGAGCACTGCGGGTCACCCCGAAAGTTCTCGAATGTTCCAGAAGCTTCTCGAAGGTGACGTAAACAGAAATTTCAAGAATTTATTAACGCAGTCGTCTCACCCGCACACACTCTCTCTGTCTCTCTCTCAAAGTTAACAGATACTGAAAATGAAAAAATAATAATAACAATAATAATAATGATGTCCGAGACTTTTTCTCTCTCTCTCTTTCTCCCATTCTAAAGCGCTTCAGACACTGCGCACTTTTACAAGAATATTTTGCGGTAAATGGTACACGTGAAAAGTGGTAAAGGTTTTCAGCGCAATAATACACATATTTTCTGTCCTTGCTGGGCCTGAATCATCAACATACACTACATTCTTTCAATACTTTAAAATTTAAAAAACCTCCTTACAATTTAGATGTACTTATTCAACTACTGTGAGAATTATTTGTCAGAAGACGCATCAGTAGGACTATATTGAAAGAATAAATATAACGTAAATTGTTTTAACATATTTTATTTGTTAATAAGATTCATTTCACGGATATAAAGTGATTTAATACAATACATATTTTTTTATGTATAATATTAGAAATCATCTTCTTTGCAGTCAGATAAGTCGAGGTGATTGTAGTCTCCTCCGAGGTACTGTATGTACAGATGATCTTCTGCAGAGGCTTGTACCATGTTTTGATATAACTCTCGATCACTCTCTAGTGCTTCAGCAATTACTGAAGGAAGGAAAACGGAAAACTCTTTGTTGAGATCAACGATGACTCGAGATCCAAATTTAGTGTTAACCATCTTCATGTCAGAAATTTTACTTCCACTTCCATCAATATTTTGGGTGTTAGGAAGCTATCCAAGCGGTTGGATTCGTTCATATTCGACAAGTCAATGTTGTTGTTATTGTGTAAGTTAAATACAAATAGTCGTTTGAATTGAACGTTTTGAATTTGTTTCAGAAACAATTCAGATTTTACTTTTAATATTTGTCGTTTGTTTCTGAGGTTTCGCATCATTTTGACAGTTCAAACTTGAATGATGAACTGAAGGATGGAAAATTTCATTCATAAAGACCCCCACGCTGTCCGCTTCTAATGTCACTTCTCCGAATTATTTACTGTCTTTATCGCTTCAAATGTTCTCGAGTCGTAGACTATATAAGCCGTCAACACTGCGATTGATTTTTCAAGTGCATTCGGAGCAACTTATTGCAAGATGAAGTCGAAAAATTGTTTGAAACTAATAAACAGGATGGACACAGCGTATAAGTTGTTGAAAAATGGTTCGCGAGAACAAGTGGAAAAGTGGATAAAGTTTGGGCATCAAAACATCCGACTACTCAACAAGATCTTGAAGATACCAAACATGAGCACTGGAGAAAAAACAAAAATTTAATCAACGATATTCCTGTTCAAGTCTTACGCCCAACAGTTCAAACAACACCAGCGGCACGGTGGACGCATTACCGTGAAAAGGAAAGTGCCTGATCGAATTCGATGGGTCGACGTAGAATCTACTTTCCAGGATCGTATACGTACTGGCACTTAATTCAATCTTATTCACAAGGGTTTGAAATCGTTTTTGAGCAATGCAAACACCACCACTGTCACAAGACTCGCTAATGGACTGAAAAAGGAGGGTAATTTGAAAATGAACGTTGTGCTGGTTTGAAAATTCTCTATAAGATTCATATCTCGATTCGAAAATTCACTATTTCTCGATAAAATAGTGAAATGATCGAAGAAACAAAGTATTTCAATACAAGAAATGTGGCGATCCTTCCATCGACGGACACCAAAGTGTGGTTCGATGAGAACGTGACTGACCGTTTTCTTTTTAAAGTTGACAAGTTTCAGGAACGCGTTTCTGGCTGGACAATGCGCGAAGTCATTAAGTTGGTGGTGAATATGAATCGCTGCGTGCTGGTGACTCTAATTACGTTCAACTGCCGGCAGAAAAAGGCAGTAGTGAATATAAAAAATACAGACGAATTCTGTTTTCTGAGGTCTGTCACAGCAGCACTGCATTCCGTAGATCATCATGTAGATTGACCTAGCACATACCCTAAATACAGTCCCGTGCTAAAGTACGACGGTATCGATCTACCAATTACCTTGAAAGATATTCCCAGATTTGAAAATGAACAGTTTGTGGGTGAATATGTACGGTTCGGAAAAGTCCGGCAAGAAAAGCGAAATTGTACCGCTCTACTTGAGCTGATACAAATCTGATAAGCCGACAACTTATCTCCTCATGGTGGAATCAGACATTGGCATGAAAAATGATAATGAAGAAAATTCCTAACCGACTTTGCCTGGATCCGAACTCTACCACGATTGCTGAGCGCACAGATCACAAATTATAACCAACGCACATGGTTCTGCGACAACTGCTTGAGTCATTTTTATCTTCAAACCTCATTCGAAAATCACCGATGCGATTGTATGAATATAAATGGGACAAAGATGATATTACCAGAAGAAGAGAACAAAATGTTGCAATTCGAAAGTTATCGGTTCAAGGAAGGTGTACTATTCTTTATGTATGCCGACCTTGAATATATTCTCGAATTGACCAAAATGATGTGCAATGTCAAAAGCATATATTTCACAGTGCTGCGTACTTTGAAGTGTGTCTTTAACGATCCTTTGTCGAAATTTGAAGTGAAACGTTGACGCGACTGTATTGAGAGGTTCATCGAAGAGTTATTGAAAATCACCAAAATTGTCGACTCACGTTTGAAGAATATTGTGCCAATGGAACCACTCACGCTCGAAGGACCAAAATATGCCACGAAGTGCCAGATCTGTGAAAAATCTTTTGCTCTCACTAAATTTTTTTTACTCAAAACTGAGTGACGAAGACATCTTAGAGAATAATTATCTCCACGCAATGGAGGCGGGGAAAACTTTAAATATTCAGTCATTGGGCGAATACTCGGAAAACTACTTGAAAATAGATGTCCTGCTATTAACGGACATATTTGAAAATTTCCGAGGCAGTTGCTTCTCCACGTATAGATTAGATCCTCTACATTATTTCACGGCTCCGGGACTAGCTTCTGACGCGATGCTCAAGTGCAGCAGTGTTAAGCTTGAGCTTTTCACTGACCCTGAGATGCTTTTGTTTATCAAGAAAGGTATTCGAGGTGGAGTATCCCAAAGAGCTTCTGGAAACACATACAAATTTTCGTCTATGTTTCTGGACATAGGCGACGATTTTTCACTGCGTACCTCCTCAAGGTAAAAGTTCCAAATTAATGACAACGCTCTTACCAAAGAATAGGTATATAATCCACTATCCAAATTTGAAACAGTACCTAAATCTTGGAATGAAATTGATAAAAATTCACAGAGTCCGCAAATTCAAACAAGATTCATAGCTTAAAAAGTACATTAATCTAAATACTGAAATGAGAAGAAATCAAGCAATGAATTTGAAGAAAAGTATTCATTACTTTTTTAAAGTAATAATGCAGTTTTTGGAAAAACTATGGAAAATGTGGAAAAAACAGAAAGACGTTAAGCTCGTATCAAAGTGGAAGGTAGGTACGGTACAAAAACTCTCATTGCAAATCCCAATTTCCATAGTTGCACCGTTTTCGATAATGACATGATAATTGATGAAATGTTTCGCGTCAAAATTCATTTCAATAAACCTATATACAACGTATTCTGAATACTCAATCTATCGAAATTTATCATGGCCCACCTCACTAACTTCCTTCCATTTCCCTATCAAACGGCTTCCTTGGGAAACTGTCCACAATCCCGTTCCCACGACTCTCGGACTCCCAAATTCTTTTCCCACCTACGATCCTCCTAAGATTCCACCCCATTTTGGCCTTTAAGGACCACCTCCAACATAGGCTAGTTAGTCAGTAATTCCGAGACATTCAGCGACACTGTCGCGCTGCCCGTTCGTATTTTCAGTAAACGTCTTTTTAAATCTCATTTCCGTGTCTACCGCGTCTTTTCGGCGTCTACCGCGTTTTGCAAGCGAAGACGGCCATACCCGTTCAACAAATTAAGAATTTCGTACATCAAAATACTACATAAAAACTAAATTTTTAAGATTCTTAAATTTAAAAAACCTAATAATTTAAATGTACTTATCCAACTATTGTGAGAGTTACTTTTTCCACAAGGAAAGTATCTAGATACTTGACCTAACCGAGTTCTTCTTCATTGAGTCCAACCTCGATCGGATAATTATCAGGCTTATACAAAATAAAACAAATATATTTTGAAAAATGACAAAGCACAGTGGAAATAAAAAAAGTATATTTGTTTAGCTTTATTAAAAAAAATGGACACTAAAATTCATATTACAATAACTATCAACAGGTTGGAGAATTCTATTTTTAAACAATTTTACATTTTCACCGGCGCGATTTATATTCAAATGATGGTACGGATATATATATTGCAGATGATGATGATGTTGTACTTCCACGTAGTTGCTGTAACGATGGACAATCGAGATCTTAGAGGTTGATAATGCGTTCTGCCTCTGCTATGTAACTTGTCAACCACTTTTTCGTTCCCCAACCTTCTACGTATATTGTGCGAGCGTGCAGAAGAATGTTGTTGATAATTTCATACACCGCTTCGTATGACATATTACCCAAGTCCCGGGATAGTCCATGCGGTTGGAATGGGGATGCCTGTGATTGCATCGCGTTTTCGTAAATAGGAACAACTGCAAAATTCTTCAAGACGAACTCATTGATGGGTCTCTTTAAACCTTGAAAATCGACCACCCACTTCATCTCGAATGACACTGAGCTAAATTTAGTTGTTCGCAGAGATTTACACAAATTTCTTCACCTCACCACTGACGGAATCGTATTCAACTATACGACCATGTAATATCAAGCAATAGGCCGAAGTTTGAGGTGAAAACGGATTGACTGACTCAAATTTCAAACGTATATCGACTGGTTCTGATTTCAAGAACTCGGTTTGCTTTGAATAATCAATAACAATGAGTGATGCACGGTTAATAAAATCAGTTTTGTTCAACAATGGTTCTGGCTATTTGCCATAATACGAGACTTGAAAATCCGCGTAAATTTAGTATAAAAGAGCGTACTGATTGTTAACAATATCGAGAATTAAATTTAGATTGAAATCTTACGTTGAAATCTCGAATATTACAGTGATCGAAATAAGTCGTATTTCTATTTGCACTATTTTTTCGCGCAATTTGAAATCCCACGATAACGTATCGAGATTTTTCGAGTTGAGAGGATGTTTGATCCATACGTGTTTTATATCGATGGATATTTGGCAATAAAATTGAGCAATCAATGATCTTGTATCCCGGTGAAACGACTGGGAGAATTTCGTGTATGGTGTGCACTCAATGCGGAGTGAGTTGACCTTGAGAATGGCTACTGGCAATTCAGATTTATGATCAACATTTGCTTCCAAAATGCGTGGAGCGAAGCTCAGTAATTGACCAATCGAGTCATTCGGTACAAAACTTATTTGTCGATTGCATCTAATTTCGTTGCATAGAGTATTGTTGTTAGGTCTTCGATTGACGGAAATACCCCTATGGGATAGTACACTTTGCCAATAATTCTCAATGTCTTCAATTTTATAACTCCTGGTAGGTATTGTAATTACATCCTCTCTTGCGGCATCATAGATTCTTTTGCAGCAATGACTTTCCGGTGTGTCGGCTTTTAGTTTTTTCCGTAACCCTCATTCCAAATTTCGTTTTGGTCTTCATTATTTATCGGCATTCGCTCTGGCTGCAGGATTGTCAAGAGTTTTTGAGTACGCGATGTCGTGCCACTTGCAAGCTACGTCGAGCGGATTGATGAGTGTGTTGACTAAATCTTTCCCTTTTCTTTTACATTTTTTGATACGATTATGGATAACCATACTTGTTCGAAACGTGGTGTGCGCAGTGTGAAAGGCAAGTTCTAACTGAGAGGTAACCATCATAAAGGTTGTACTTATGCTTATTGCATTAGTCGCAATCAAGTTAAGGCTCCTGTTAGATTGTATGAACGAATGAAAAAAGGTTATGACATGACATTCAACGAGCACCCCGTAAAGCTGTCTGTAATGAATTTTGATGAGCTTGCTCAGCCAAACGCGGTGAAGAGGGCTTAACGCCATGGGAAACTATTGCCAAAAGGTGTGAGTGCAATTATTTGCGGTTCACTGAATTGTGGGAAAACAAATTCTCTTTTCGCTCCCATCACACATCCGCATGGTCTACTCTAAAATGTATATGTCAACTCAAAATCGCTTAATCAACCAAAGTAGCAGTTCCTGCAACAACTACTCAACTCAGTGCGATTCGGAGGCTATTTAGCTTTCAATGAGCATGAAGAAGTTATTAGACTTCAGGACGCACGTCCAAACTCGATGATGATTTTTGATGATGTGGCATGAGAGAAACAAGACAATATGAGAGCCTTCTTTTGTATGGAGAGGCACCGAGACGATGATTGTTTTTATTGACAGATCAAACGTATGTCCGTATTCCCAAACACCTTGTGCGTGATAATACCAACCTATTGATACTTTTTCGACATGATGACATGAATCTAAAGTATAACTATGATGATCATGTGAATACTGATATAACATACGGATAGTTTAAGGATTTATGTTTTGTCTGCTGCAATCAAGATAAATATGGGTTTATTGTGATTGACAAGGATAGTTAAGTACCCGACGGTAGAGATAGGATTCGACTGCTTTGTAAATTTGCAATCACCAACGAAATAAGGACAGTCGAGACATAAACTCAAAGGTGTAAATAATGCCGAGCGCAAAGCTCAACATGAAAAAAAAACAGAAAACAGAATTCGTCTGTATTTTTTATATTTACTACTGTCTTTTTCTTCTGTATGTCTGCCGGCAGTTGAACGTAAGTAGAGACATCAGCATACAGCGGTCCGTATTCACCACCAAGTTAATGATTTCACGCATGGTCCAGCCAGAATCGCGTTCCTGAAACTCGTCAACTTTGACTAGCAGACGGTCTATCACGTTCTCATCGAACCACTCTTTGATGTCCGTCGATGGAAGGATCGATACATATCTCGTATGGAAATACTCTGTTTCTTCGATCAATCCGTTATAGATATAGACCATTTTTCGTTATAGAGAATTTTCAAGCCAGCACAACGTTCTCGTTCAAATTCCCGTCCTTTTTTAGTCCATTAGCCAGCCTCGTGACAGTGGTGGTCTTTGCGGCGCTCAAAAATGATTTCAAATCCTTGCGAATAAGATTGTCAACAGTACGTATACGACCCTGGAAGGTATATTCTACGTCGACCCACCGAATACCATCAGGGTAGCACGACTCAATATCTTCGATTCGATATATTCGACTAAACTACTCGCGCAAAATATCTTACGACAAAATATTCACACGTCGATATATTGTACCCCCTGGCGACGGGGTCCAGGGGCGAAGCCCCGGTGGGGGTTGGCAAAGCACCCCCCACCCCCCTGAACAAAAAACTATTGTTTTTTGAAAAAAAAAAAAGATTTTTTCTGAATAGGAAAAAGATACATTTTTTCATGCATGCACTCTAAAAAAATATTACTTACGTCATTGGATTAAGAGGATTGTTACTGTTATTTATTATTTTATTTATATTTTTCTATTAGCGGATTAGTGAATGCGTTAATGAACTTGAAATACTGCCTGCGAAGTATGATCTATAGTTCACGTTCACTTGATATGTTGCTTTATATTTTGTCGCCGGGATATTTTGTCGGAATTATTTCGTCGAAGATAATTTAACGAAGTTCTATTGTTACGTAACCACGATCAGGTTGTTTGCTCTTCACAGTGATGCGTCTACCATGCCGTTGGTGTTGCTTGAACTGTTGGGCGTAAGACTGGAGTAGGAATACCGTTGTTTCGGTTTTTATTTTTTCAATGCTGAAATCTGGTATCTTCAAGATTTTGTTGACTATTCGGATGTTTTGATGTCGAATCTTTATCCACTTTTCCACTTGTTCTCGTGAACCACTTTGCAACAATTTATACGCAGTGTCCATCGCGCTTATTAGTTTGAATAGTATATTGTGCAACAACGGCCGAAAATTGGCGTTTGTGACGAGCGCGATGTCGCAAGGAGTGCAAGAATAGAGGCGATTTGAGTGATAGTGTTTGCGGGACGAACTATGAAGAGTTAGGTTAGAACTTTTCTGTCCTAGGGACCAAAGTAATGTACGGCGCATCCGTAAACCAACTTTTCGACACGACTACGAAAAGAGCTTTTCATGCAAGAGCTACTTTTTCGACCTCATCTTGCAATAAGTTGCTTTTTTTAGATTTTTGTAAAGCGATTTCTGTTCATTTAATAATCTTTTCTACTTAAAAATTCGCTTTGAGCGATAATAATTAAGGTGAATAAATTCTGTGAATTGACATTAGAACATTCTAGAGGAGAGGGTGGAGGATTATATGAACGGCATTTTTCATCTTTCAGTTATTTCATGCATCATTTAAATTTGAACTGTCAAGCTAATGTGAAACCTCAGAAACAAACGACAAACATTAACAGTAAAAACTGAAATGTTTCTGAATGAAATTCAAAACGTTAAAAGTCTCATTCAGTCAAAGAGTGAAATTGATAGTTAGTCTAAAAGACTTTCTGCATAAAAATTATATTAAACCATTTTATATCCGTGAAATGTATGTTACTAACAAATAAAATATGTTAAAATTAATTTGTTATATTTATTTTTTCAATACAGTCCTACTGATGCGACTCTCTGACAAGTAATTCTCACAATAGTTGGATAAGTACATCTAAAATGTAAGAAGTTTTTTTTTTAATTAAAAAGTAATGAAATGTAGAGTATGTTGATTAGACGAATCTTTGGGCCCAGTGAGCGTGTGGCAGATATCATGCTTCACGCAAACACCGTTGGCGAGAGATTCAAACCCAGCGTCAGCAAGGACAGAAAAAATGTGTCTTATGGCGCTGAACATCTCTCCCTTTACCCCGTTTTACGTGTACAGTTTACTGCGCAAGATTCTTGTAAAATGCGCAGTGTCTGGAGCCCTTGAGCGTGAGAGAGAGAGAGAGAGAGAGAGAGAGAAAATATATATATCGGACGTCATTACTATTATTATTATTATTATCGACGTTCAGATGCGCAAAATCTTCGATGCCCTTGAGAGTGGGAGAGATAGAGAGAAAAAATTCTCGGGCATTGTTATTAATATTATTATTATTAGACACGATCGACACTTTGATGCGCAATGTCTGGTACCCTTGAAAGAGAGAGAGAGAGTGTGTGTGTGTATGTGTGTGTCGACGACCGCGTTAATAAATTCTTGAATTTTCTGATTACGTTACCTTCTGGAATCTTCTAGAACATTTGGGAACTTTCTAGAAGTTTCTAGAATGTTGTAGAACATTCGAGAAATTTCGCGGTGCCCCGCACTGCCGACTGATCCATTTGACCCCGGTTTGCCCAGAAACCGTGTTGTATACCTACTCTTATACATAATCATTCGTATTACCCTAATTTTATAATAGAATGTAGATACGTCTTACATAATTTTGAATTTCATTGCACTTTATACAAATACCTTCGGTTACTTGAATCGTGTAATGATAAAAATTTCTTTTGCATAACTAAGGAAATGCTTTTTTGTAATATATTTTTCGATTGGAAAAATATTATGTTTTACTTGGAGATAAAGATTCTGAATTATTCCCGATTTTTTACAAAAATATTTTTATTAATTTTCGGCAAAAAAAGCGGGAGTTAAAAGTATATTCTCACGACTATTTACACACGTCGTTGACATTTTTATAGGCAAAAAAGAATAGAAGGATTTCTTATGTCGAAGAGATAAAAAATAAATGCAACTTGATAATAAAATACGCTTAGAATTCAGTCATGTTTTGGCTACTCGACGATAAAAATTATTACGCGGCATAGGAGGCACGGCAGCTTTTACACTTGATCTTATTAGGTAACCCTAAAGGTACCCCTAAAAACTTGTTATCTTACGGAGGAAGAGATAAGCGTTGGTTTCAAGCTAAATCGCTTCCACCATTGGGAAATACTCTTTTATTTCCGATGCAGGATCGACGATAAAAAAAGAGAGAGATTCTATTAATCGTTCGGCATTTAATGTCATGCATCGGGCGTCGGTGAATCTTCACTTGGAATTTGGCAGTCAAACACGCAAAAATATGACGTCGGAAATAATGGGAAGCTACTGTGTCTGTAGGAACATAAGCTAAACAAAATTCACCCTCGGAATACACGGCAGAGAAGATTTCTCTGAATTTCTTTTTTTTACCTTAAAAACGCTAAGGTAGAAATTGCAGTCATTGCTAGTATGTGACTGAAGCAATAACAAATCATGTGACGAAATACAACTAAAATATTTTACCATCGTAATTATTTCATATTTTGAATTTGCCACAATTGTTATTATGGATCGGCAAAAGGAAAATTTTGCAGATAATCCACTTCTCAAAGCCAAACCTCATTAAGAGCTACATTTTTTTGTTCAGATTTCAGAATTGCTCAATATTTTTTGCTAAGTTGTTCCAATGTTGGAGATTCTTATGTTTTTTCGGACTTCGCATAATTTTGAGGGCTTCTGGATAAATTTCTAAGAGCAGTAGGAGCTCTTATCGTCAGAATCTAGGAATCTTGAAATAGAAAATTCCAATTTTTTTCCAATTTTTTCTACCACTTGGAAAATGTGGTATACTGTATAAAATTTTCTAACCTAATACTTAGATTAGTTTGATTTTGTCCTCCCGTTTTTGCAAACAAAAGAAATGTTACCATTGCTAAAAATAATAAGTATTAAGAAAAAATTTGAAAGTTTGGACTAAAAGATTTTGGTACTTAATCTATCCAATTTTGTACCCACATGATTCCACATATTTCTATTGACTGCGGAAGTCATTTATTTTTTTTCAATATGATGAAACCGAAAAAGTTGACAAAAAAATTAAAAATCCGCCCATTCTGGGCGTTCAGAATGTCAGTAAAAATACCGTATTTTTCAGATTCAAGAAAATTGTTTTCTTTTATTTTCATTGTCTTAAATAAATAAAAACTAATGCTTTGTGAGAAAAATGTCAAAAAAATCGAAGTTCTTTTTCATCAATAGCTAAGCTCTCGGAATTATACAAAGGTTAAAAAACGTGAAAACAGAAGAACAAAAAATAAAAACATCCAAACGGTTTGTGAATTTTAACTCACATCAGATATTCGTCACAACTTTTTTGGATATTGAAAGCCGATTATCAAATTTTCACTTTTCTCGAACCACCAACATGATGTCTCAATGACTGAAAAATCTACCAAAACTTGCGAAAACCCTGGCCGTGTAATGAGACTTGGACGGTACATTCACATCGCAATCGTGTAATAAGATTTCGAAAAATTCTTTGTACACGTTTGGATCGCGAAATTAGCGTACCAGACGACAGATCGAACTAAAAGATATCCTACTTAATGTAGAAAAACATGTATAACAATGAATGTATAGATATAGAGCTCAGTTTAACCAATAACCCCTGACACATGTTTTTACACAGTTTTCCGGAAGTCAAACTTGTTATTTCTTTTAGATCTTGACGAGTGAGAGATTTTTCCGTTGAACGATGCATTATAAATTCATTGATAAACATTTTTAATGACATTCATTGTTTAAAAAATACTGGCATTTTTTTATTTTTTAAATCAATAGCTAAAAAGATAACTAAACTGTTTTCCTAATTTAGGAGTGAAACGAAGCAGGTAACTTAAGAAATAAAATGAATTGTCATTCATCAAAATTTAATATTTAAAATCTAAGTAGTAAAAAATTACGTAAAAAAATGTCTCATCAGTTCTCGGCGTGAGCTCAGTTAATTCTCTGTACATTCATTTACATTGATAGTACCTTAAACGGGACATCTTAAGATTCACCTGTGTTTATACGAATTTCCCTTTCAAAATGAGTAGTAACAATTTAAAAAAATTTGGTACCCGAATTATGTGACTTCACCGTCGAAGTCCCTGTAATCAAAGATCAGTTTTGTAGCTCACACGGTAAGCAAATATCACGAACGCCAACGATTGTCGCATCTTGGGGATACGATGTTTTTTTTCCCCTCTCAATTACCAATCTTCGTTCGTGTTATTGAGATTCGTTCATCAGTTAAAAATCCAATGATTCTAATATTACAATCACAATATGCATGCGGTATGACGCGGATTTTACTGGGCCTGTGTATGAAGTGTCTTATGTGTTGTGTTGTGCACGCGAGGTCGTGAAGTTGTACTATGGTAAGACACGAATCGACGATACGCGATGATAAGGATGAGTATAGGAAGATAGGTTGTTCTAGCTGCATAATCCCGAGGGGTCGACGGGTCCGCGTGCAATAAGATCTGCAGTTGTTGGATCCGAGCCTTGCTTACCAGCTCCGTGCTGCGATTGAGATTGTTGCGCCTGTGGCTCAAAGTGTGATCTCACATGGAACATAAACTCCGGAAAATACGCTGCTGCATGTTGTGGCGGGGCGGACGCTTCCAAGTGTGATCTGCGCATCATATAAACAAGAAAAATTAACAATCATTAATAGGTCGAACGTATTAACTATGATATATTCCGGATATTCTTGGACAACTCGGTAAACCTTTAATTCTGATCCCTTGCGATCTATCCCCCAAATCTTTGCATTAATTTAAAAAAAAATGGATAATATAGAGTAAAATATAACAACAATTTGAGCCTTTGCAGAAAGTAGAGCCTTTTTTTATTGGTTTCTGACCGTTTAAAACTTCTTTCTGATTTTTCATAAATGACTAAAGGTAGCTCTAGCGATCCAGTTGGATCAAATAACTGTTTTGAAAAAGAAAAATTTGTTCAAGTATAAAAAAACAAACCTGCAAAATAGAACCTTGCATTTTACGTTTTTAAAATGATTGAGAACCTTGCAAATTGCTTCCACATTATTTTACATTTATAAAAAATGTTCACATGTATGCAAAGTAGAACTTTGCAAATTGTTTCCTCCACAAAGATTCCACTATGAGGAAGTACGTTTATCTACCTTGGCTTCCTCATAGAGGAAGATTTGTAGAGAAAACAATTTGCAAAGTTCTACGTTGCATACATGTAAACATTAAAAAAAAATGTAAAATAATGAGGACGCAATTTGCAAGGTTCTACTTTGAAGGCTTGTTTGTGCATGAAAAGATTTGTCTACTATAAAAATCGAATTCACAAGCTTTCTGAAATTTTAAAATCGTCATAAAATTTAAACCTCTCAACCGATTTTCTTCAAATTTGTACTCAAACCTTGCTTCACGGTGCTCAAAACGTGAAATAAATTTGAAGCCGGCATCTTTTAATTTGTGCAAGTTATTGCGCAAACGGGATTTTAAAAAAAATAAAAAATGTTATAAAATTCGAACTACTCGACCGATTTGTGCCAAATTTGATTTAAAACCTTGTTTTATCAGTCTAGAATTAAAACAAATTTAAGCCCCATATCTCGCAATTTGTGCGAGTGAATGCTCGAACGAAAATTTTCAAAAGTTAAAAAACGTTATAAAATTTGAACCGCTAGATCGATTTGCGTAACATTTATACCCAGACCTAGTTCTAGGACATGTGTGAATCCACATGTGTGCCAAATTTGATTGAAATCTGCCTAACAAAGTCGAAAATTATTTTTTTCGCGACAGCGATATTTTGCTTTTTGTTGGAATAAAATCGACATTTATCAACATAGCGACCGTTTCTTTAAATAAATTCATCTTCGGTACTCAATAATTGTGAAATCACGTGGTAAATTGCGGCCGGTCATCCCAAAATTTAGAAAAGTAGAAGTGTTTACGGACATTAAAAAAAAAAAACATTAAAATCGCAATAAAATTTGAACCACTCTATCGATTCTCGCCAAACTTAGCACCAATCATGGTTTACTGTAAGTTCGTTTGTGTTCAAAATTTGTATTGTAGCGTGAAAACGATTTTTTTTAAATTTGCAAAATGCTGTAAAATTTGAATTTTTCAACTGATTCGCACCAACTGCTAACCCAAAAGTTGTTGTATGATAGCCCACTAGCGTACCAAATTTGAGGAAAATACATGAAAAATTGCGGTAGTTATCGTGCTAACAAAGCAATTTCCACATACACACGCACACACATGCAGACATTTCGTACAAATCACTTTTCTCGGCATTTTGGACCATTCTGAGTATGCTGACATGAAAATCTCGAAAAAAAATGTTCACGAAAACAAAACTCCCTCTGGAAGCAAAATCACATATTTGGTATCGTTGGACTCAAATGTACAGAAATCTATTGCAATACCAATATATAGGTTCGATTTATGTAATTAATTCATAATTAAGTGTCTTAATCGTAGGTTCTAATTTGAAATAGCTAAAGAAAGCTTTGATATAAACAAGAGAGAATGAAAAATCGTGTTTAGCCGTTAATAAATATCAATAATAAACATAAGAAACAGTTTCCTGTGATAATAAATCATTATGCATAATCAATATCATAATCATGAATAAAACAGGTTGGTGTGATTGCCCTCGACGAAAAGAGTTTATTCAGATATGTTTCAAACGCCCGTTTTTCCTGTGCCAATGTTCTCATCAACTAGCAAGAATTCTGTATTCGCCGTTCAATTTCTTTGTATACAGTGGAAGCTCTCACATGATACATTCACGTAGCAGGCTTCACGACGGCAGATGGTGGGGGCGAACAGAGTGTTCGCAATGGAACAGGCAAGGAGGAGAAGTGTTGTTTCGTCAACGTGATTGGCCCTTCGCATAGCTTACTTATCCTCGCACTAAGTAACATGTGAGAGCTTCCACTGTAATTATTCATCATTTTAATGATGATAATGTATATATATTTCAAAAATAACATCCTCCTACTAATGAGTTTAACTATTAGCAATCAAGATAATTTAAGGTTAGGTTGACTTGGGTCGCGCGCTATTGACGCTTGCTTGATGAGAATCGCCTCTTTACCAAGCTTCATTCGTTTTACGCATTAATATAATTTTTATTACGTGGGCAGACCACGTTTTTTTTCTTATACAGAAATGTTTAGCATACTTCAGTTTACAAGAACAACCATTTTTGTCTCCAAATATTTCATTTCCATGGTAGACAAGTCTCAAGAAACGCGATTTTCAATGCTTTTTGCATATTCCCCTATGTAAAAACTAGCAACTTTAGAGGCCTATATTTCTGTAACTAGATAGTTAATAATTCTAATATTGCAACAAAAATGTGTTTTATCGCACTGAACAACATACTTTCACGGCAAATGTTAATCTTTGAATTTTTTAAATACTGTAGCTACCTTAACTCCAGCACTCAAGATAACACATTGTATATGGAAAATAAAATCTGACCTTCTTGAATTTCTCTAATATTTTCGTTTTCTAATAATTAAATAATTGTATTCCTATTTTTAGTCTATAGGATTGAAAGTTATCAAAAAAATCAGAATTCATCCGCTCCGTAGGTAGACCCCTCTTTTCGTCGCCAATCCTGTTCTAGTCTATAGTCTATGTGCATTCTGAACAAACTCTAGGTCACAATAATGCATTTTCAAAAAATCGCGTTTCTCGAAATATGTATCGAAACAATTGGCATTATAGGACCTAATTTCCATTAAATTAACTGCATTTTACAAAAAAAATTGTAGTACTCGAAAATTAAAAAATATATCACCTTCGATTCGAAAAAATGTATCTCCTCCTACAATTTTTAATATTCTGACCTATGATTTTTTTTTCATGCTTTGTATAGTATTCACAACAATCAATCGTGGCAGATTTTTTATATAATTTTTTTTGCCAAAGAGTGACAGGAGCGTGAAAAAAAAACTATTCGTATAAAAAAAAGAATGATGTGCGCATGCGCAGAACATCCTGTGCACGAGTTCAAAAATAGTACATTACGATACGAGGGCGAAATAGTATATTGTGCAACAAGGGCCGAAAGTTGGCGTTTGTGACGAGTGTGAGGTTTGCTGCCTGTTCGAAGCGAGGGCCGCAATCACACGAGTCGCAATCGCCAATTCGGCCGATGTTACACACGGTACTTTTTGTAACGAGTGCAGGAATAGAGGCCCTTTGGGTGGCAGTGTTTGCGGGACGAAAAGTAATGTACAGCGCATGCGCGAACTAACTTTTCGACACTGCTACGAAAAGAGCCACTTTCGTCTCGCAAAACTGCAACAAAAAGCGGCGCTTTTCATGCACGAGTTACAAAAAAACTTGTTCTAACGTGTGTGAGTTCGTAGCACGAACCGAAGGCGAGTGTTGCAATCACATGAGTTAGAAGAAGTGTTTCGCACAAGTATTGTACAAAATTTTATTCCAAAAGGTGAAAAAATGGGGGCTTTTACGCACGCAGGTCGTGCGGAAAAACAGTCATTCTCGCACCGAGTGAAATGACATTCTTTCTTTACTCAAATATTTATACCGTCGTGTAAAAATAATCGCGAAATTTACTTTCGTTGCACCTCGAAATGATATACTTTCGTCTGGTCGGCCTTATAGGAGTCGGGAATGGGGTCATTTACCTTATTGCCGTTAGACTCGCAATATCTGTGCACTACAAAAGATCCTAAAATATGTGTAACATTAAAAAAAGTAAAAGTAACATTGAAAAAAGTAATGTAAAAAATATGTGTAACATTAAAGGATTAAAAAGGCAAACTATTCTTACCGTGCATGCTGCATCCATTCTTCTCTCGTCGCTAGTTGTCTTCCGCACAATTCGCATGCCCAACTAACTGGCTCTTCTTTAGGCTTGTGAATGACATCCTGCCGTGTCTGTTGTTGCTGTTGCTGTTGGCGTTGTTGTTGTTGCTGCTGCTGTTGCTGTTGTTGTTGCTGCTGTTGCTGCTGTTGTTGCTGCTGCTGCTGTTGTTGTTGCTGCTGTTGCTGATCCGTATTCGGAGTAGCAGGCGTTGATAACGGCATAACTCCCGGTCTATGCCTCAGTTTGTTCATATGAATGACTAACTTATCCCTACGAGCGAATGCTTTGCCTGCAATAACGGGATAAGAGGGTTTTTTTTTACTTAGTACGCGTCGGTTGTGCGGTTTATCGCTCGACTGAAGACAGGTTTCAATTCATCTTTCTTCACGCATCATATATTATATATATTGCATCTACGTATACTAACCGCAGACTTCACACGAATATGGCTTCTCCCCTGTGTGTATACGCATATGAATAACAAGCTTGTCTTTACGGGCGAGACCCTTGCCGCAAACGGTGCACGCGAATGCCTTTGTCGTTGGTTCACCGGTATTCGTCGCCTTGGATACCGAACCCGGTCTCGACGAGACGTTGTTCGTAGTCCGAAGCGGCTGGTTTATCGTCGGTGGTCTGTTAGTCACAAACTGTTGGTCTGTCGCGCCCGGAAATACGGGCATTACTCCGCCACCCGGACGCATCGCTGTCGAATAATCTGGCGACCTGGATTCAATAAATTTTTTTCCTTTAGCTAGATTGTATTTTCAGCGTGATACAAATAGGACACATTAGTAAAATTGGAAACTGATGTGAAAAATAATAACAAGAAAAGATTTATAAAAAAAAGGTTGCAAAGCTTCCTCATTAATTTCGATTTTTCTCAAAGCTACCTCTATGAGGTATATTATTTATCAATTTTGGCTTCCTCATAGAGGAAGCTTTGTGATAAAACTGTATACGTGTTTACAGCTTTAGTACGCTTTGTGATGTATTTCTAAACTATAATCTGTTACCATAAAAAATTCAAATTGCCCCAAAACAATGTTTGTACAATTTGTACATAGCAACGATGAATATTTTTCATCTGTATTTTATATTCATAAAAAGTTTCAGTTCCTCTGTGTTATGACAAAACGTTAATTTTTTGAAAAATTCAAATTCACGTTAAATTCGAACTGCTTTACCGATCATCACCAAATTTGGTACGTGACAGCGCTTAAGATTATTTTTCGTCTGTAGAACATTTTAGTTCATTTGGTATGATTTGACGAGAGTTAGAGTAAAATTAATTTTTTTCGAAACATTCGAAATCTTATAAAAAACGAACCTATTTGTCGATTCATCCCAAATTCAATACCAATCCTCATTTACATTTAGAGAACATATAGACATTTTTCTAAAAATGCAAAATTGAATAAACATAATCTTGTTTGAATTTCTTTGAAAATGATCACAAACTTTAGGTATCTAAGTTTGAATTTTGCATGCCGGCCACGCACACACGCGTTGTTTTTTCTAAACAACTTTTCTCGTCGTTTTACACCATTCGCAGTATGCTGATATGACAATCTCGAAAAAAACTTTTTCACGAAAATGAAGCTTCCTCTATGAGGAAGCAAAATGTCATAAAATTTTATCCACTCGACCGATTTGCGTCAAGTTTGTGCCCAAATCTTGCTCTAGGGTAATTCACATGTAAATCCCATTTGACCCAAAACAATTATCGTGAATTCACATAGAAAATTGTATCCAGATAGCGTAGAATGTACAAAAATTAGAGTGTTTATTGACATTTAAAAAAAAAGTAAATAAAATGAAGTCATAACATTGAAGTCACTCGATCGATTCTTGCCAAATTCAATACTGATCATGGTTTATTGTTAGTCGACATGTGCAGAAAATGTCAAACAAATATATGTACCTATTTTTAAAAGCTATAGCATGCAGACATATGCTATGATAGTCAGCTTGTGTACGAAATTCAGCACGATATTCCGAAAATTGAAAGATCTAGTGCGAACAAAGAAATTAGCACTCGTACACACATGCGCCAGTGTGCTTTTTCTGCATTTCCAGTCAAATATGGATACATTATAGCTAGATGAACATATAATATAAATTTGTGCTTAATCGGTTAATATTTAGAGGTCGCCCAGAGCACACTTGTGTTTGCCATATAAATAACATGTACGAACACTTTATTGTGAACAATTATTATTTTTCAGGCTGTAGAGCTTTCGATGGTCTTATTTTAAAGCGTTTGAAGTGAGCTTCAAAAGCAGTATATCGCTTTTAAGAAAGCAAAAGTGGATCTTCGAATAAATGATGTTGCTCGAAAAAAAGAAGAAAAATACTAAACCGAGTCTCCAATTTTGAATAAGTGGCTCAACCGCTTTATAAAACAGAAAAGTATATCGCATTTGTTTATTAATGAATTGCGATAAAGTGATATACCCACCCTACCCATTCATCTTTATTTGCTTCTTATTTCTACTTCTATTTTATAGGTGGCCTGAAGTTCTACCGGAGACTCACCCATAAGGTCTCGAAAAAAGATAGAAAATACGAAGGAAAGAGTAGCACAATAGGAAGAAAAAAAAATTACACAAGTCGCCGTTTGTAAAAAAAAAAGTTAGAATTAGTATAATATCGGAGGCACAACTGGATACGCGAAGCGTAATACATTCCAGTAAAAAGAAAGTTACAAACTAGAATTTTCCATTTTGCTTCCTCATTAATATCCATTTTTCACAAAGCCAACTCTATGAGGTAGCTTCTTTATTATTTTTTGGCTTCCACATAGAGGAAACCGGATAAAAAATGGAATTTACTGAGGAAGGAATATGCAAAGATCAACTTTGTAATTTTTTATTTGATTAAAGAGTTTCTTCAATGCGTTATCTCTATATCTTTGGTAGTTACGGGTGAAACAATACAAAAAAACAACAGCTGATGTTATACAGGTTTTATAAAAAAAATTTCGATGAGTTGCTTACATCGTTTTCGGGTTCCATGACAAAATATCCCAGCGAAAAAATATCCCATTTTACATTTCATTAAATATCCCCACCAACAATATCCCGCAGGTGTTTCTTGTACCGGAAATCGATGCCCCCTAAATTCATTCATCTTTTTTTCGGCCCAGAATAAATCCTTTTATTTCTTATTTCGGGCGGCTTTGCCCCCTCACACACATTCCCACATTTACACTCTCTCAGATATAAAAAAAATCAATACAAATGCAAAGTGTGTTGTATGCCATTTTTCATAAGGAACAATTTATTTAGAAACTGCGCGGCCACGGCACATGCACTACAAATAAGTAGTGCAGAACTGCACAATGCAATGTGCAATGTGCAGTTCTGTTCATGTATGTATGCAATAAGGCGAATAAGCAGAAACTTATTTTCACGTGGACCTTTCCATCGCCCCTTTTTCCCGTGGCCCTTTTGTCATCGGCCCTGTTTTCCACGGCCCTTTCTTCCATTGGCCCTTTTGTCCAGGCCCTTTTCTGCGGCTTTTCCCTTTTTCCGCCACCCATATACACGTTTTAGGCAATATAGAAAATCACGGAAAAACGAGGTAACGAGGCTGAGACACCAACTCGACACAAGAAAAATCATAACAACATTGAGTTACACGCGAATAGAGCGTTGATATAATAGAAGACAGCCATTTAAATGCTCGACGGAATTCAGACAAATCAAGATAAAAGGGGATTAACGAAAGTTGAGCAATCATCGCACGGAAATCAACAGTATACAATTATGCATTTTGTCGCGGGATATTTTTGTTGGAGACATTTAATAAAACCCAAAATGGGATATTTTTTCGCGGGATATCTTTATTGGGGACATTTAATGAAATCTAAAATGGGATATTCTTGCGCGCGGACATTTTGTCGTAGGATATTTTTGGTTTGGGATATTCTGTCACCGGGCATTTGGGCCGATATTTTATCGCAGGGACATTTTATCGTGTTACACGTTCTCGAGTTACAGCGTTTTAAAAAAAAATTACGAAAATGTAAATTTCTATAAAATCTTAACTACTTTATCGACCTTTTTCAAATGCAGTATCAAGCATTAACGCACCCTATTTAAGTTTTATGCAAAAATTTAGATGAGTTACTTGAACCGTTCTGGAGTTACAGTTTTGTTAACAAAATTTCAAAAAAATTAAATATTCATAAGTTTTGAATCCCTCAACCGATTCGTAGCAAATTCAGTACCAAACAACCTTCGTGGTAACTCGACTTGCGTGCAAAGTTTGAGCTCGATCGACCAAAAATTGCGGCAGTTATCCTCTTAACGTCCTTTTTGTTATACACACATACCCGCACACGCGCATGCGCACGCACGCACATACAGACACACACAAATTTTGAATGGCCGAAGTTTTGAATTTCCGAATTAACGAAAGATTAAATGGAGAAAGGCCGATCTTACAAGAAAGTGTAAAGTCTTATATAAAAATAAAGGATACCGAGATGTCGAAAGTATTTTACATGCAAAACATATTTAGAAATTTACGTAACTACAAGGGGAGAAATATCAAATTGACGAGAGTTCGAAAAGTTTATAATCCCAATGACTCAATGATTCAAATTCCAAATCTATATTTTGATTATTCAAAGTATACACTCTCTAGAAATATATATTCAAATAAATCAGTGGTTGAATAATGAAATTACCAAACAAACAGTTATTCGACTTACTGGTCTCTCCAAATAAAAAATTTAAGCAACTTACCTTTCGTTATTGTAATTTTCAAAATTCTAGATTGTCTGGATATTAATCACTCCAAATTTTAGTCGTTCAAAATTGCGTACCCCACCCCACATATACATACATTCGGACGCTGGCTAAAAATTGCATTTCCCGACAGTTCAGACTATTTGAAGTATGTTATTTTATGTACATTTGAGATTTGTACATGGGCATGTACATTATGAGATTTTATGTACAGTAAAATATCGAAAATAATGTTATCACAAAAACATAGCCTCCTCTGTGAGGAAGCAAAAAACTTTTCTTTATAACCTCCTACATCGTAAAACTACAGTTTGGACCATGAAATTGAACCTCGTTCAAGTAAAACTTTCTACGAATTTGTTTAGAGGTGGCGCAATGGGGTTGTCCATTTCCCATTTGATTAACACGTAAAAATGGAACCTTCCGTTTGGATGTGTGTAACATTTTTTCAGCACGATGGATGGTGCTCTGAATGATGGCGTTTGATAGTTTACGCAATTTTCTTTAATTCGGCGTATCGTAAGACCTTTTAAACCACATGGTGTCCAAGACATTTGAAATTGCGTAAAATGATGTTTTTTTTACTTAAAAAAAAAAAAAAAAAGGTTATCTAAGACAAACTGTTAACTTCCTCGTTGCCAATTAAATAGAACAACTGTTTTCGATAAAATCTAGCCATTTAACTGTCTCAAAAAAAACATTTTTTAAAGATAAGAAACACCATTTTACGCAAGTTCGAATGTCTCGGACACCATGTGGTCTAAAATGTCTTACGATACGCCGAATTAAAGAAAATTGTATAAGTTATCAAACGCTGTCATACAGAGCACCATCATTGTGTAGGACAAATTGGGCCACCTCTAAACAAATTCGTAAAAAGTTTTACTTGAAAGAAGTTTAATATCATGGTCCAAACTATAGTTTTATGATCGAGGAGGTTATAAAAAAAAAAGGTTTTTTAAAAGCAGTCCTAGAATTTCCAATCTATGATATTGGTGCATTGTTCTCAGGAGCCGATTTGTTGAGAATTGAATGGTCTAACAAAAAGATTTGAGAAAAGTTGTGGAAAAACTAATAGTTTTGCCGTAATAGTTGAAAAACGGTAAAGTTTTCTATAAATATAACTTCAAAAGTTAGTAACTTTCAATGGGTTGGATTCAGGCATTTTTGCAAGGGACCCTTTTTGTATAGCATTAAAATTCCTATGGAGATATGCTGTAAAATTACTCATTACAGTTGCCATTAAGGAGGTATAAAAGACAAACAAGCAAAAACGTATTTCTCATGTTATTTAAATGGGAAATTATAAATTGCATGAGTTACCTGTAAATATTATAATTTCAGCTCTCGTTTTGTGAGCTTTCTTTTTTTGCACCAAAGTAATTTCTCAACCAGTTCGTTGAGCAAAGAAATATAACAGTTTTTTTTTTTTAATCACCATAATAAACATCGTTTTCTCCTGACTGCGCTGAAATAACGTGATTTCGTCCCTGAAAAGCGGGAGGAAAGTCGCCGATATCTGACCGCGAGCAGTGCGCATGTGCAGCGGGCAAGATATACGAGCCAAAACTCCCTCGGGCATCTTACCCTTATTTTTGCCCACTTCAAGGTTCCCAGCGAGACAGCCACGTATCGCGGCGCTAGCGCTGCGATCCTCGAAGCGCGCACAAACAGACGACACGATGCCCGAGCGAGTCTTGCCTCGTATATCTGCCCGCTGCGCGTGCACACGGCTCACGGCCAGGTATCGTCGAATTTCCTCTCGCTTTTCAGCGACAGAAATCACGTTATATTTCAACGCAATCGGAATAAAAGAATCGTATGCTACGCGGGAGGGAGCGCGATATTCCCTCCCTTGTAGAATAATGTACTATTATTGAATCATCTAATTTCAACGTTATATATATACTAGTTTTGAAGCATATTTCATTAACTTGAAATGAACTTCAAAGTGAGTCCTTCAAAAACTCCGAACCTTTGAAATTGATAAAGCTATTCACAATGAACAGTGCTTTTACATCAAAATTAAAAGACAAACATAAATGCGCTTTGGCGCAGCCTTTATATATTAACCAATTGAGCTCAAATTTATATCCCATGTTCATGCTACAATGTTTCCATATCTGCCTGGAAATCCTAAAAAAATGTTTTCAACCCAACCAAGCAGATGAACACACATTTTGTTCTAAAACACTTTCCTCAACCTTTGAATCTTTCAGAATATCCTGGCATTAATCTAAAAAAAAAAAAAAAAACAAAAATATCAGGAAAACGAAGTTTCCTCCATAAGGACGCGAAATGTGAAGCAAAGTATAAACGAGGAAAAAAAAATTCCCACCAGGTTCCAATGGAGCGAAGTACTCGAACACCATCATCGTAACCGAGGCCATCATCCGGCAACGTGAATGTGGGATTGGGTGGTTGGGGAGCTGTTGGTGGCCCGGGACCGGCGAGCCTCGCCTGAGCAGCCTGCTGTGCCATGTGCTGTTGCACCGCAGCATGAGCAACCGCGTGAGCCTCCACGTATGCCGTGCGTTGTTGCTGTTGTTGCTGTCCGCTGCTCGACATCTTGTCCTTATCCTACACAAAAAACGGACTCATTTATCAGCGCGCCCGTAACTCATTCATTCGCGTCTCATTCATTGTTCATTGGTCGTTAGAAAGTGCCAATGGAATTTGCGTTGAGGAAATGGAGCACGAAAACAATTGTCAATTGTCTCGTTTGTCTACAATACATCTATCATTGTTGCGTGTCAAAGCGTTGTAATGTTCGAAATAACATGTTGATAACTATATAAAAATCAATCACGTTCTAATTCTCTTATCGTCTTTACTCGGGTCTGTGCGTAATAAATTCTGTTATCAGTATTATCAGCGACGCACATTAAATGCTATATAGCAGTGGTTAAAACCTTTACGGCGATGCAGCCAATGACGCCGATCGTTAAATCGGTCGTAACCCTCTGAAACAGGGGCATGATAATTTTTTATTGTATTGTTAACAAAAAATGACGCTAAGTGGATATATTGCACATCGTTTTTTTGTTATTTTCCATTTTTTTTTACAAAACCTCCTCTATAAGAAAAATTGTTTATTTGTTCATTATGTTGGACGGGACTATTGACTTTAAAAACATGAAAAAATACAACAATGGCTATACAACGAGGCAAAGCAATAAAAAGTCAATCAAGTTGCATTAACTTAAATAATATGCTATAGTTAAATTTATCTTTAAATTTATTTACTTTCGCCAAATTAATTCTAAATGTTTATAATGGAATGTTCTATAAACGAAATCGAAATTTAAAAAGTATGCTGATGAAATTTGGCTTTCTCATAGAGGAAAGTGTGTGAAAACTAGAAAATAATGAGGAAGCAATGTGCAAGGTAGTACTTTGCATCCTGGTTTGAAAAAAAATTGATATTCATCTTTAACGAAATTGTAATGATAAATAATCTTTTCATTCTAAGTAAATAAAATTATATTTTTTTCAACATATTTTACAAAATATTGTAGCTAAAAACCTACCGAACATTCAGTCACCGTCGTATTTAATTTATATGAACACCGCTAAGAATCTTAGACATGTGAAATTCGCGAAAAACGATCAAATCAAGGTTATATTTCTTTTCTGAAGATTAAAATACTAAGACAGATCACAGACCCAAATATACATTTGTGAATACTTCATCGTTGTTTTGGAGTGATTGTTCTTAATTCTTAAGGCACAAAAACGAGTAGCCAAAAGCTAATGTAGTTATATAGATTATAATACCGGATTTGACGATTTTAGTTGCATCCTCCCTTAAGTTTAGTATGTATACAAAGCTTTGGCCCCGTTTCTTTAACTTTTTCAGAGTAATATCAGTAACAAATATGAAATTTCAAAACCCCACGAAATTTAAGCTCAATATCGCACACCACTAAAGAATCCTGACATTTAAATAGAAAAAATCTTACAAGTTGCTTCCTCATTATTTAGTATCTTTGACACAGCCTTTTTTTAGAAAACTAGCTTTATGAGAAACTATGTTGATCAATTGTGGCTTCCTGATAGAGGATATGTTGTAAAAAAAGGCGTTGTCAAAGATACCAAATAATGAGGAAGCAATTTACAAGGTTTTACTTTGCAGGCTTGTTTGAGGACTAAAGACATTTTTTTTAAATTCAACATGTCGTAAAATTAGAACCGTTCGATCGATTTGCGTCAAATTTTTAATTAAACCTTGTTTTATGTTAGTCCATATGTGAACCAAGTTTAGACTCGGTATCTTATAATTTGCACAAGTAAGTGCACGAAAGACATTTTTCAAAAAATAAGAATGCTATAAAATTTAAACAGCTTGATCGATTTTCGCCAAATTCAATCTTGAACTTTAAAATTGAATCTTGTCGTATCATGATCTAGAAATAGAACAAATTTAAGCCTTATACCTTGCAATTTGCGTAAGTTAATGCACGAAAGACATTTTTCAAAAAATTTATAAATTTTGTACCGCTCGACCGATTTGCGTTAAATTTATACTGAAACTTTGTTTTGAGATAATTCACACTTGCATCAAGTTTGATTTAAAACTGTTGAAAAATAAAAAAAAAATGTTTTTGCGAAATTAAAAACACTCTATCGTGTCGTGCCAAGTTTGGTACAGACCATGGTTTGATTAGTCCATTTGTGTACAAATTTTTGAGCTCGATGTCTCCTGATTTACTAAAGTTATAGCGTGAAAAAAAATCCCAAACGTTGTTGTATGACAGCCCACTTGCGTGCCAAATTTGAAGAAGCTGCACCTACATTTACAAGGAAACCTGCACATGCATGCACACACACACACACGCACACACACGCGCGCGCGCACGCACACTCAGGCCCATTATGAGTGTTCGGACATGAAATTCTCGAATTTTTTTTTTTTACGAAAACAAAGCTTCCTCTATTAAGAAGCAAAAGAAATATTCCATGGAAACAAAACAGAGTGTTATCATCTCTTATTTAACGACATTTAATATTCGTTCTGTCGATCATTTCATTTGAATACAACGATTGTTCCTGTTGTCCTATCGCTTAGCGTTATTTATTCTCATAACGATAACTAGACGTAAGAGTCGCATTGATTTCATCTGGTTAGTAATTCTGAGCAAACGAATAACGGTCACCGACCCTCCTTATGCACTAAAAACGAGCCCACACAACGTACCAGAAAACCCTAAAAATCCACTTAAAAATTGCCCAAAATGTCTTTTCGGAAATCTTCAAGAGCGCCACTTGCAATAATTTTGCAATAAAAATTCCTCATAAATCCAAAGTGCAATAAACTCCATAAAATTCTGACGATTCTCCGGTCATACGAGGTACGTGCGTCGAAGCATTCCTCGTGTCATTGAAGGGCAAGCATCGGTTTGTGCTTCGCAGCACTGAAGTGCATTCAGCACAAGAGAAGAAGAGGCACGAAGGTCCGCAAGGTCTAGACGACGCGCAGCAAACACGCACACAGGCACACACATAGACAGACACACACGTTCTTGATTCTTCTGTCCGTGTGTATCGATCCACGAGCAACGAGAGACCACAGCGGCCGCGGAGGAGACCGACAGGAACGAGCTGAGCACACCGGAGAGCAATAATCCGTTGGAACAAGGCGCGAGAAAGTAGCGGCGAACACACAACCTCCTTCTAAAACGTAGTCTCAGAACAGTATATCAATCAATGACTCTTTGCGTTACATCACATCGTTCCACTTCACACAGAAATCTTCATATTGTCACTCATGTATTTCACAAAACTCATTAGCACAGTCGTTAAATGTTTAATACAAATGACAGTTACACATAATTTCTACTTTGGTTAGTTTGGAATCCAGAAATGGAAATCAACAAAGAAATCACTATTCTAAAACTTGGCGCCTAACGCTTTGATGTAAACAATGTCTTATTCTTCTTTAGTTAGTTTAGGATCCAGGAAAAGACATCACCAAACTGACCACTGTTCCAAGACTTGGCCAACGCTCTGATGTAGATAAATCAAAACGGCTTTCGTGGCAATCTGTGTCGAAGAACGTGGCGAAAGTGTCTTTACCGGAAAACTTGTAGGAATCGCGACAACACTTTGCATTGGGTGCCGGCTAGAATGATTCGTAGGAGGGGATATGGCGAGCGAGACCTCGCCGGGAGCACTTCCGTCCTCGGATCGGTGGACACAAAACAAGAGCGTTGTCGGCGTCACACGTTGTTTAACAACTGGATCTGAATTTATGATATTGTAACTTTCTAAAAAAAGTTACTCTACTTAAACAAAGTGAGATGGTAAAGTCCAGTTGGAAATAACGAGGCAAAATAAGGACGATAACAACAGAAAGGAGTCGTTAGGAAAATGAAGGAAGCAACGTTGTAAGATACGCTGATTGAAGAGAAAGGAAAATACGACAAGAGGAGAGAGCCCAGGTCTTATGCGGGTGACAAGGGTAGCGGGGCTGATTGGTGGTGTCGCCGGTGGGTACTACAAACGTTATCGCGGGGCACTCAAGAGAGCGAGGCAGGCAGGCGGCACACACACGGCTTCGGGGACGACCGGAATGCAGCAGCGTGGCAGACGACGAGAGAGGAAAGACTGGCGCGTCCGACGAACGAGCGAGTCGCCGAAACGGATGGAGAGAGAGGAAGATAGAAAGAGAAGTCGAGAGAACGGGGAGAGGGAGCGAGAGTGCACGACGATGGAAGAACGAGACTTAGGAGGACAAACCGCGAGAGATGCAGACGAAACAGAGAGAAAAGGAATGAAGAAAAAAGTACGAAGCATTGGAGAAAGAGGAGAGACCCAAAGTTGAGAGTCTCGAACAGCGTGAAGGTCCCGCCGTTCGGGGATCTCGCAACTCGTTGGGTTTAATCATTGATGTACTTGTTCAATCACCTATCTATGTTCTCTTATTGTGAGAGGTCTATGGCCTTCTTGAAACTTTTGTATAATCAGTCCTTTTCTGAAAGTTGGTCGACGTTTATGCCTCTAATAAAACGTCTCGAACCGTTTGTGGGTGTATTCCTGTATTAAAACTCAAAAGCAACCACCGGCAGTAGCCTAAGATCAACTATGTAAAAAAGAAGATTCCGGTTTGATTTTGATGGTCGCGATACTGACTTTTGGAGCCTTATCTCGCAGCTGTTGAGTTTAATCATTGATATATTTATTTAATCATTTATTTATGTTCTCTTTTCTAAGAGATCTATGACTATGATATTTTTTATAATCTTTTATCCGTTCTTTACTATCTAGGGAGTTTAATTATTGGCATAGTCGTTCAATGGCCTGATTATGTTATCTTGAATTCAATTCAACAATTTCTTCTCAATACTCTTTCGTAATCTTTCACTTTCTTTTCTGAGTTGGTTCCCCGACGTGTCTTTAATAATAAGTTGCCAATCATTTGAACATATTTTTCTAAAATAAAAACCAAACGTAACTACTTATAATTGTTAACTTTGTAAAGAGAAAAACCCGTCGCTGGCCTGTCATTGAGAACAATGACGCCTTACTACTGTTGGGTTAAATCATTATTGTACTGATGTCATCCGTTTATTTTCTCTTATTCTAAGACGTCTATGAAATATTTTTTCGAAACTTTATGTGTCCTTTATCGACAGACAATCCACTTCTATGTCTGCAATTAAAATTCTCCAATCTTTACCACATATTTTACTGCAATAAAATTCAAATGCAATTGGTAATAGCCTACACGAACTTTGAAAGAGATGTTTCCACCGTGTTCCTAATTTATTGCTGATACATTTTTCCAAACATTTATTTATGTTCTCTTATTCAAAGAGCCCTTTTCGATAGTGTTCTGCAATTATTTCATTGGTCCAGTTCTGGCAATTGACTAGTCTTCATATCTGTAATAATGTTTCCAATTGTTTCCACACATCTTTTTCTATACCAAAACCGAAATACAACCACGTGCAGTAGCCTAAATCAACCTTGTAAAGTGAACCCCCCGTCGTGATCCTGGTCGTCGTCAGGAAAACGTGGCTAAGGTGCGGGAACGAAGGAGGGACTGCTTGTCTTGATGGTATGTTTCTCGCACGTCGCGTCGCTAGGCCGCTGGTGCAAGCCCTCTTCTCACCACTCGTCTGCCAGCGAGCGCAGTGCGTCGGCCCGCTGACCTTGACACTGACATTGAGAGGAGGAAGGGCTGCAGCTACTGCTTGTGTGCTAGGTGCTGCAGCGTCGGTAGGGCGTGATAAAGCGGGAGAGAGGGCGCGAACGACTGTATGAGTTATAGGGAGAGGGAATGAAGGGTGAGGAAGATACTAGACTAGAGAATGGGAAGTTGGTCGGACGAGTGAATCTAAAAATGGAAACGAAAGGGATAGTTAAAGTGGCCGATTAGGCTGCCACAAAAGCGGTGTAACATGATGCTACTCTACGTTTTTTGCTGACAATGCACTAACTTTTTATATACTTTATAGTAACCATTGAGTAATTACTTTACATGGGATGACAGGTGAATGCTAACAGACATTGTTTTCCGAATCTACATTGCTTTCGATAGGTTACTAAGAATACGTAAATATGATTACATTTCAACCTCTCTAGGAATGAAGACCCTGTAAGGTTTAAAGAATTAGGCCACCACATGATGTAGGCTAACTCGGGAAGTTTAAGGTCCTTCAAGGTATAAGGTAACAACGGTAACCCGTAGTTTCCATGATCACAAACATGGCATACCAACCAACAATGTAGTCTAACAATCTCTCAACTCCAATGCCGTTTTATATATACATTCAAAGCTGAAGTTAAAGTGTGAAAACAAAAGACTAAAGTCTTTCTTTTCGTTCCGTTTACTTTTTTTAAATTTCGGTCTCTTTTCATCCCCTTGGCTGAAGCACCTCTTGCAATGTTCGAGTTCTTCTCGAGGCTGAATCGACGTGTATAGAGAGTCTATGCGGCCAACGGTTGCTGCACAAGAACAGGTTTTTCTCGGGACGTTGAGCACTCTAAGGCGCCGAGACGCGCACCTGTGCATGCCCGGGTTCTGTTGGTCACCGGAGATCTGCTGCTGTGCTGCTGCTTTTACCTGGTCTGCGATCTGAACGGATCTCTATGTGGGGATTGAGTCCGGGAACGGTAGAGCCATCAGGGGACAAGTTGCAGCGGTGCTCGACGCCCACGGAGTACAACACGTCTGGCGTCAGAGGGGTAAAGGGTAATGATTTGCTCTGCTTGCTCATGCTGTATACATACTACAGTAGCAACTGGTGCTGATTCTGATGGTGTCTGCCACTGTTGGAGAAGGGGTTGGGGAATCGAACGGCGAGACGACCAGGCGAATGAAATGGAGACCGAGAGCGAGTGAGGCGAGAGTGAGAACGAATCGTCAAAGAAGAAAGCAGCACTCTCCCGGTGACTTTCGCTTTCCGTCTGCGACGCAGCGGCGGCAAGGCTCGCGCCGATCAATAGCCAGCACCAGCACTAGTCGCGAATGACGATTACACTCTCGCTTTGCGTCACGTATATATAGCGCTATACGATTAAAAGAATGCAATTATTGGCAACATAAGAGTGTAGGAACTCAATGTCATATTTTGATTGTCGCATCACGGTGACGTGAATTAGTTTTTTTTTATAGGAAAGCAGCACAGTGCTATTTTTATAATTGATATTTTATTAATTCAATGAGAAATGCCAATGATTAAAAAAATAAGTTATATTGTAAAAAATGAGGTTTTAAATTTTACACCAAAGGAATGGACATATTGAAACAGCACAGCGGTATTGAAATCAACACCCGATGGTATTAACTTAAACACCACTGTGCGGAAGGCACTGGTTAAAAACGACACATTAGGGTTTTCTTTTTTTATCAACTCCGGAAGTTCGGTAGAATTTGAAAGGGTTTATGTCGTAATGGATGAAAATGCTGTAAAGCACATGTCACGAATTATTCCATTCCTTTTCTAATGCATATAATCTTTTCAAGGGATATCAAGGTCGCTAGAGTGGGCGTAGAAGTTAAAGGTCTCCAAGTTCTTGACGATCTGCGCTCGTTTAGGAAGGCGAAAGTAAATAGTTGGACTATAAGCGATGTTGTGAATGGTGGCTTAAGGAGGTCCTGTGGAAAATGCATATTTGAAGTTTCACTCCTGAACATTTTTCAAGATATAGTTTAAACAATTTCGAACGTGAGTACAAATTTCGAAGACCGATCACCAACTAAACTATTGAGAAATTAGACTTAAATCATGATCTTCTCAACCAGGTTGGTGACAAACCTTCTCAATCATGAAATCTGGCAAGTCTTAATTTTGACTGTCAAAAAGTTTTCATTTTCATTCGATTATCCCCTCGCATATACGTGCATGACGTATTACCTCCACACTTTCATTTCGTCTGTAAACGCTAATTATCTAAAGCAACAACGTCCCGAATACTAACTGTATCAGCGCCAATATTTTTTATTTATTTTTCCGTTTTAAATTAAACCTTTCGCAATAAAATCGGTTCCGGCACTCACACACACCTTTATATAATTTGTTCCCTCGCATATACATGTGTAGACGTGTGGAAGAAAAACGCGCAGACACAGCAGCGATAGGCCGAAGTTCGCGACGATCATTATCTATCATCAGAATTGATATTTTGTATATTTTAAAATAGGTCAAATAAATATTAATAATCACTATTACTTATACAAATTATATAATATATTGATAATTATTTTTAATACTAATAATAATCATAATTTGCTTAATTAAAATTTGTCTAAGCATCCAATACTTAAAAAAGTAAGTTTGGGTACAGCATATGGATCAAAGTAATCAGAGATGAATTATCCTTAAAAATCTGGGTATTGAGAGGAAAAAAAGTTGAACTTTACACATTACTTCCTCTTCAGTTTTCTTTTTTCACAAAACCGCACGCACACCCGCACGCACGCACCCACGCACATACACACATACATCGGGACGCCGGCTAAAAACTGCATTTCTCGACGTTTTAAACTACTTGAAGTATGTTGACATTGAAATCTGGAAAAAAAAAACAATTTTAACGCAGATATAGCTTCCTCCATGAGGAAGCAAAAATGAATTTAAAAAACATCAAAAAACACAAAAATGTTTTTTTCAAAACAAAAATGTTACGCCAAGTATCAAAAGCGTAGCCATCCCATAACAATTTTTTTTTTTTTAAATATCCATAAAATCAAATTTTTTGCCCCTCTATCACATACACACACACGCATACATACATACGGGCCTTTTTTCTAAACCACTTTTCTCGACGTTTTGGACGATTTTGAGTATGCTGACATGAAAATCTCGGAATTTTTTTATTTTGTTTTTTTTTTTAACGAAAACAAAGCTTCCTCTATGAGGAAGCAAAATGTAGACAAAAAAACGAACCACGTTATATACGGCTTTAAATCGCCGTTACAAACATTGTTGTATCATATTTTTATTGTGTACAAACTTTCGGTTTACTTGCTTAAGTTTTGTGAAAGCCAGATCGACAATAATAATTTTGGAAAAATTCAACATCGCCTAAAATACGAACTGCATTACCGATCAATTCCAAATTCGGTACGTAGCAGGGCTGAATGTTATTTTTCTTCTATAGAAAATCCCATTTTCTTTGTTGAAAAATTCAAAATTTCATACAAATGGAACGCATCAACCGATTTCTATAAAACTTAATGAATGCGTGTCGTTTTTAATGAATCTTATTCGCAAGAGTTACATATCTTTATATAAACCCGATACAATGCGTTTAAGGGTAGTTACCTCCTGAAAAATTATTCTCGTGAAATATGCAAAAATACGTCCACTTACTTCTATAGCAACATGTAACATATTTGTTTCTAAATCTTTCGGTTCGAATTTAACCTTATTTAGTCGATCTGTGTATAATTCCATTCGTGTTTGGGGGGTGGTTTACTGTTTGGAAGACTAATGCAGTGTAAATATGGTATCTATCTGTAGTGTGTCACTTTTAATGAGTTTCGTTCCAAAAAATGACATATTTGCATACAAACTTGACAAAATGCATTGAAGAGTAGTTACCTTCTAGAAAAGCATTTTTGCGAGCCATGCAAAAACACTCCAACTTACTTTTGTAGTAATGTGTAACATTTTTTTTCAGATTTTTCGGGTGTTTCTTTAATTCCTAATTTGGCGAACTTTTGCATAATTTTTATCACATTTTGGGGCAGATTAACCCCATAAAGTTGTCGAATGGAATCGCGGAAATTACGGTAATCACGTTTTGTTATGGCAAAAGTTATCCAATGAGTATCATCCCAAATAATAGCCTTTTTATATATAAAACATACAAATCACTAGTTTTCGACCCCTACTTTAGGAGGCTGTTTCACCCTCTCGAAGTGCTTTCCCGCCAATAAAAAATAATTGCGTGTCGCTTATTTTTTTGATATAGTACAACATATTGCAATATTAGTAAAATCGGCAAGGGATACCCGAGATACCTTCGTTGTTAGGTAACCGATTAAGTAATATGGTTTTACAACCTAGGAAGTGCATGCTTCTACAAATTCTGCTGAAAAATAATTGCATGTGACAGGCGCATTATTTTCATAATTTCCCTATGCATACATAGTAGTAGTAGTAATTGTGAATTTATTGACAATACATACATTGATCGCCGTGACATTTATATTTACATTTCATTTGCATATATTGCCATATATTGCCAATTGGCCACCGACCGCGGTCCTTCAGCCTGGATTTTCAGTTTTATTTTGCTGTCTTGTATTATATTATGATAAAATGTGGGTACCATCTCTTTTTTTTTTCTTTTTATTCGTTGGCCATTGTTTCAAGGTGTCGATATGTTGTGCGTGTGGGGCATTTGTATTTTCGGTTTATATTTTGTCGTGGTTGTATGGCTAACGGTTGTAAATTTTCTATTTGTGCAGTTGCAAATCGTTTGGTTAGTTCACGGGTTCTTGTCATTATGGGTGTGATGCCTGTTGTAAAAAAGAGTGTTAGGGGGGTTGTAGAGTGGAGCTGGATGTCTGATACGTGTTAGTTTGCGAATGGCGCTTGTTTCTGCGGTTTTCGTTTTTTTAATTGCCGATTTTTTACAGTTAATGAGTATAGTGTGGGCGTACTCAATTAGCGGTCGGCAGATGGATTTATATATTTTTGTTGCCTATTTTATATGTATACTTCGGTTTTAAAATGTTATTGATCTATGCATACACAATTAACTGTATATACAAATTCAGTGGTCATAATTAACCGTATATACAAATTCATTTTAGTGCAATGTACTCTTGATTAGACTGATATGTGAACGGCTATGGGTCATTGACCTTATACGGCTCAAAAATTTGAGTTGATTCAGTTGTGTATTCCACGAGTTACAGCAGTATGAACTTTAGCCCCTCTACACGCACGCACGCGCGCTTGCACAACAAAAAATTCACGATAACAAAGTTTCCTCCATGAGGAAGCAAAAATGCAATTCGTTTTTATCGATGACATAATTTTTATGACAGTCAATTGACTAGTATGCAACGAAAGCACTTACTAAACATTACGAGTCAAAACAAAATACGATCATGCACATTGACTAATACTCGGCCTTCTTCAAAAGCGAATATTTCCGCTTGGTGCTGTTTACACTTTATGGCAAGGAATTGACGATGCTAAGTCAACAACACTCAGCACGGATACGACGCGATCAAAGCTCGAGAACTCTTTGGACCTTTTTTTATCTCCTTACCTGACTGTTAACCGATGCAGCAAGATTCTTCACGCTGTCCACGTAATTTTTTAACACCGTATCGGTCGTCATGCAGCTCACTCGAAATTCGTAAAACATGTCCAATTTGTAGATGCACTTTTGACAAATGTTTTTTGGCAATGCATCTTCCTTGGATATCTGAAATAAAATTGACGAGTTTTTTAAATTGCACCCTAAATTATTTTTAAAAGACTGAAGAAAACTCTGTTTAAATTATTGACATTTTTTTAACGGCATTCTTTTAAGAAACGACACTCTCGTGGCCTCCAATCGGATTGCAATTTGAAAATATGCTAATATGTATATTGTTAATTGTATTTATGAGGTTTTACACTTTTCTTTACTTTTTTTAAATCGAATTTTTATACTTTCATCTTTCACCAGATGTCTGTTAAATTTAGAGCCATTCTCTGCATATCATTCTGAAAAAAATGATTCTATTGCACAAAAAAAAGATGTACAGTAAATCTTTGCACATTGCTTCCTCAGTATTTTTAAATTTTCACAAAGCTGCATCTACGAGGAAGTATTTTGATCAATTTTTGCTTCCTCGTAGAGGAAGCTTTGTAAAAAGAAATAAAAAATCCTCTGAATTATGAACTCATTGCCGGATGCTCACCGAATTGAGCATCAAACAACGACACATTCTATTCAAGTTTTATGTACAATTTTGGATCATCTGCTGGAACTGTTCTCGAGTTACAGCATTAAAAAAAAAATACGAAAGTACAAATATCTATATAAAATCTTAACTACTTTATCGATTTTTCCGACATTCAGTACCAAACATTGACACACTCCATTTAAGTTTCACGCAAAAATTTTCATTAGGTACTTGAAGCGTTCTCGAGAGACAGCTTTTTCAAAAATAATTCTGAAAATTTCAAAACTCCATAAAATCCGAACGGCTTTTCCGATTTCTGACAAATTGAATACCAAAGAAGATTAAATATACCCGAACTTATGAAGAAATCTTTAGCAAAATATAGTAAATTTTACAACAATTAGAGGGACCGCGCCGTTTTTTTTTAAATATTCAAAATGCTATAAAATCAGCATAGATTTTGATAAAAATCACAAGTCAAAGCGGGGCAATAAGTACCTCACGTGTGTCCCGAATTTAAACTCAATTGCTTGAAGGATCTTCAGTTATAGATTATTGAATTTTTGAAGCCATGCACACACACATACATACACACGCGCGCGCGCGCGAGGACATTTTTGGCAATAGTGGTTTTCACCAACCACTTTTCACGACGTTTTGAACCATTTTGAGAGCCCTAACATGAAGAACTCGAAAAAAAAAATTGTTCTTAAAAATAAAGCTTCGTCTACGAAAAAGCAGAATTGGAAGAATACAAATTTCTATGTGATAAACTGTGAGTTTTTTTATAAACATGTTGCTGATTTGATGAACATTATGAAAAACAACAGAATCTTAAGAATGTACCAATAAATTATCGGTTTTCATCATTTTGCTTCCTCAGAGGATGCTTTGTTTTCAGGAACAATTTTTTTTTAGCAAAAAAATAACATCAGAATAATTTTGACGTTAGCGATGGAACATCGTGGTAATCTAATGTGTAATTGCTCTCTGCGTTCAGGTGGGCTGAGAATGTCTGTGTAAAATATTCTAAAACCCGCATTACAATTTTTTTATTATGTAATTCTTGTTTTTTGTATTAGATTACCGCGATGTTTGATCGATCGAAGAGCTGTAACTCTGGAGCGGAATTTCCGCCCACCTCGCCAATTTTTTCTAGGATTCTAGGCATTTCAACGAATAAAATGTAAAAATTTCAACTAAATCGGAAATGTCGTTTCGGAGGGGAAGAAAGTGGCAACTTTATTTAATTGAAAAATAGCATAAAATAAAATCGGAGAGTTTTACAAATAATGTTGTTGGAAAGTACACTGAAAATCCAAAATGATGTTCTTATGATTTTCTTTTTGCGAGCCGTAGAATTGGCGTTAAAAAATAAACAATGATTATTTTCAGCGATTTTCAATGGTTGGAATATGCAATAAAAAAATTTGAAAAAAATCCTACGTTTTTTCTTTAACTAGACCAACATCCTGAAGAAATGTGAGGACATTTTGTTGACATGAAAAATTGGGGTCGCCGACTTGACGTGTTTTGCCCCATATATAAATGTAGTAGATATAGTGGATGTATTAGAGTCAGTACTTTCATGGGAACCGTCCCTGGATCTGATTTTTCTAAATTCAATAGTTTTAATCTCTTGACTAAATTGTAGCATTATCGTTTCCACACCACTATGAAGTACATGATAAGGAGCGTTTTTATTTTACCATTCGATTTCTACCTCGTATCCAATCAGAATTTAAACACAATATACCGTTTTAAAAAAACGACAACTAACGCGCCATATTATCTACGTCATAGTGGAATTCTTGATCTCACTTTATGTACTGCTTTAGAATGAAGTCTTTAGTTTTAAATACTCAGTGAAATTTTTTAATCGGAAGAATATTTCGAAATATAGTAATTTATCTTTTAGAGCGACTTATAATAATTTCAACATTTTCTATGTGTACTTTTTGTAATAAAATAGTTAAATTCAAATTTTTGTATTTCTTTTCAAATGCTATATATCTAAAAAAAAAAGGTTCAAACGACTGATCTAAGTTTTTAAATGAAACTTAAATAGAATTTGTCAATGTTTGATACCGAATTTGTGTAAAATCTATAAAATGGTTACGACTTTACAAAAATGTACATTCCCGCTTGGGGCCTATGAGGGACACCGAAAAATCCGGGTTCGGGTGAGAGATTTTAAAAAATCCAGGTTTGCGGCCATTGAGGGACTTAGAAAAATCCGGCCTCGGGTTCCATTATATAGAGAGATTATTATACAATGATTTTCATTAGGGCAATAATAACTTCATATATATTTTCTTATTCATAGTCCCACTCCAACATTTCATTCATTGTGGTTATTCAATTGACGTCCATAGAGGTGTAGTTGATTAAATTGTATTGAGAGTTAGTTTAAACCATTACAAATATCCGTTAGAATCTATATTTTTTTGTCAAGTTATAATTGCCACCTTATATTCTTATATCTACACCAAATACATGGTAGTGTATAAAGTTTTAGAGGAAAATATGAATACATAATGGTCGGTTATGGGCTTCAAATACTCAATTATGTTAAATATTTTTGGTAAGTTTATCAAATTTTTAAGATTTTTTAATTGATAAATATTAATTTTTTTTTTTTTTTTTCAAAACAGTGCATGTCGACTCCAATTAAAGAGTGGTTAAAGTTACTAATTTCCATAATTACCAACTTTTCAACAAAAATCAATCATTTTAGAAATGATCTCTTTAAAATTATTAAATTTTGTAAACAAAATTGGTACTTATGCAAACTAGAAACTTTTACCAATTTTTAAGCCTTTTCCAAATGTTTTGCCTGAGCATAGTTTTCCTACTCAAAGTCAAAATAAAACCTGGCAAGAAAAATAATTAATTAATTGATACATATATATTTGTCAGAGTATATTTTATTTATCAATTGGAAATTTGCCAAAATTCTGAAAGTTTACCAACAATTATTCAAAAAAATATATTTTGTGCATAGTTTTCCTATTTATCAACTGAAGGACAAAATACGCATTTACATAGAAAAAAAACTTGAAAATTGGAATAGTAATTAATAAGCAGATTACCAAAAATGGAATAATTGAAGCTTTTGAATAACCATTAAGGTATGTCGATCGCCGGAGGCTTTCCAAGATACAAATCTAGATTTTAATTATGTTATATATCTACTTCAAACCGATCGATATGTAACATTTGAATGAAACCAACTATATAGTTTTTAAGATATAAAATCGTAAAGTTGAGTCTTTTTACACCAATTCCCATTACTGAATTCAGGAATGAGCCTAGAATCCGACATGTACACATAGTTAGATGTCTAAAATCCAAGATGAAAGTTCCATAAACGGAAATTTATACATTTTCAACGTTTCTGAATACGAAAAAATGAAAAAAGCATGACGTAACCGCAGATTATGAACGAAATACCAGTTTAAGTTAGTTATATCGCGAAAACAATCTTAACAGATGCCTCTGAATTTTGAATATTTTATAATTTGAGTATTCCTCTTTTATTTGCGAGGATTTCCGAGATATGTTGCCGGATATCGAAAAGAGTAAATAAACTTTTTAAAGTAGAGTTTTATAGGTTTTTAGATTTTTTACTTCCTGTGTTTCAGCGTACACCCTCTCGGGTTTCTACGGCCCTTCCCATCACTCCCTACCCGCACTTCGCTGAGCTAATCTAACTTCCGATGCGTCCCCAGCCGACTTACCTATACTGTACCGCATTTGTCTATATTTCTCTGATTCTTCGGTGTATACACGAAAATAACAATCTTACTTAAGTATAAAACCGAAGGCTCAGAAAAAAATGCCTCCCGCTCACTTGTTGATGTACCCCTCGATGCACGGCTAAGTGGTCGCCCATCCAAGTATTGGCAGCACGAAATGCTGCTTAACTCGGAAGACCGCCGGAGCTGCACAGCGACCGCACAACCACCAGTATCGGTCAAGTAGAGTTTTATACATAACGTTATATGGAAAAATCATGAAAGTTGAATTTTATCCAGATAAAAAAGCATTCCAGATATGAGATACAAAAGGTATAAAAAGCTCTAAGTTTTCGTTAGGCCTTCAAGTAATCGGCACGACCATTAAATGTAGTAGTCACCGAACATTTCAGCGAGTTATTCGAATTAATTTCAAGAAATTGCGTCGTGCAAGAACAATCCCTCCCAGCTGTTCAAGATAGCGCCAAAGTTTGGAATCGTTGCACATCAGCTGTATTCAAGACAGCTACCATCGATTTGCATATACTGGTTGTGTTCTGAATTTAAAATCGCTCAAATCTGAAGTTCGACATGATTAATCTTATTTGAACAAAACGATTCGAATTAAATATAAATGTTCCTGCTCAATGAATCTGAGAGACAGAGACACTTGGTACGGCAGACACCACAGGCGTTCAGCTAATCTATTCAAGTTGACAAAGAGGTTTTCGCCGGTTAATCTAATTTTGATGGCGTCGGTTCATCGGTATATCTGGCTTTTTGTGTTGCTATAATGCCCTCGATCCGCAGTTTTCTTTTCCACGTAATTAAGTGGCCTTTCTTCTTTCCGTAATCAGCTCGAACGTTGTGTATTTCTTTCGGAGCATTCGACATGACAGATCAGGTTTACAAGACAAACGTTTCAAAATGTAACCTGCGTCCGCGCCGGAAGGCTACGATGCCGATCGACCAGGCGATCGATATTGCGATGTTGCCACGATGTGTCGTGTGCTTATAGATCCTATAGCAACCGCGTCAAAACTTGAGTCAAATCAGTTTTAATAACATAATTATATTAATTACGTACGTGAAAACAATCACGTAATATGATTGATTGAAATTTTTTATTTACGACTTTATTTTTGGAATATTCAGAAAGGATGAATAAATTTATTCTTCGATGACGATAGTCGCTAGTGTCTACGACTCAGGCGTACTGACATACCTTTAAGTTGTCATTAAACTCACTGGGCATTGGCTCAAAGCATAGCTGTCAACATTGCCTCCGCGAACGCGATTTTACTTACACATTCATTTTTGACTTGTAAAAATGGTCTCCACATTTAAGGCATGCAAATTCTTACTATTAAGGTATTACCTGCATGGTACAAGTGGTTTAAGTGAGAATTCAATAAAACTTGGCATGCACGTTCTGAAGTACATTATCTAAAGATCTGTGCAGTTTAAATGAGCTGAACCGTCCCTAAGCCGATATATTGAAACGTAAAGTTGACAAGATTAACATGTGTTGGATAAAAAATTAGAATGTATTTTATCCCAGTATTGGATAAAAAATTAGAACGTGCTAGAGACAGGCTACGCGAATATTACGAAAAAATTGGAGGGTAACCAACCGTCTGGTTTTTAAGATAAAGCCTTGACAAACATGACGTTCCTGGTATTATTACTAGTATAAGGGAAACGACTGATCGTGGGGAAAAGGAAAGAAACGACGATCTGGCAACGATTTGCACGCGTGGTCTGGCGCGCTGTTGGCACGACAGATCGGATTTATTGTCTAAAATAGAAATTTGTACTGGACAAGGTGATGACACCTTAGAAACTTATGCATTGATTATTGCAAATATAGTATTCAAACATTGTAAGCATACAAAAGCAATAATTTGTATCAGATATAACATCATAATTCGCGACGTTGCCACGATTGTCGTTCGCGCGTGCACACTACGACGTCCGTAGTCTGTATCCGCGATCTGTCTTACGTGTTGGCGCACAGCGTGGAGAACAGGTCTAGCAAAAAGTTTACTCCAATCAATTTGCCAAACAATGTTAATGACAGTTATTTAAGGGCCTTAAATAATATTTCTGATATTATCCATTATTACCGAGTCAATACTGTATATTTTATCTTATAGGTTCTAAGATGAGTCAAATAAATTATCTAGATTTGAAGTATGCATATACGAGAAACTTCTGATTGAGGTTGTCGCGAAAGAACTACCTTAATTTGTGAATAGTTAACTATAAGTTAACTAGTTCTTTTACTATCTGATTATAATCTTTTATAAGCTACGAGATTTGACATTTGAATTTTCACGAAGCGCTAGTCAAATCCACAATATTATTTTTTATTATTTTGAGGCAGCTCGATATTTTGTTGAAGATTCATACTGAGGTCTGTGAAGTTGGTAGTTTTTTAATAACATACACTTTATCGTGTATTACGTTATTAAATTATAATTGCATATTTGATTACTATGGTGGTGAACGACCCACCTTAAATATCAATATCTTTCTCGGAAATTTTACACATTACTAGGTGATGTTTGTTGTAAATATAAAAATATGAGATGAGACGTATGATGACAGGAAAATATATATATATTTTTCAATGTGAATAATTGCTTTCGGCAACTTCTAAGAGTACATTATCATACGAGTGCGGAAAAACTTTTTGTCACGAGTGTGACGTTGGCAGTACGAGCAGAAGGCGAGTGTTGCAATCACACGAACTGAGAAATAGGTTTTCCATCGTCAAACCGCGGTTCTCGCACCGAGTCACATAAATATTCTTTTTTTAACACATGCATAAAAAGTGTCCTATTCCGTGCCTCAAAAATGTGTGGCAAAACGCTTTTTGTAGCAAGACGTGAAATAATATCGGGCGCATGTGCAAATGGACTACGTTCCTACATTATTTCACTCTTCCGGTACATTATTTTACGGTTCCGCTATTTGTTAGTAGCCATAGGCTACATAGAAGATTTTATCGGAAATAAGAAGAAAATTTGCGCCCAGATTTGTCAATGTATCAATTTAAATCCTGAATTGAAATTCTGATGCTCAAGAAGAAAACATTAACGATAGCGATCTCACCGTCCCTATGGAAGGAAGCTCCATTGCAGCTATCAGCAACCGAGAAAATTTTTCAGCTTTATCGAACTCGAAATAAAATCCTTCAGCATCATCAAATAAGAGACTCGACGAAAAAAAATCCATTAATTTGAATAATTGTCAGATAAGATTTTACATGGGGAAGTAATTAGCCGATTTATTCAAAATAATTGTTGTGTTTGAAGTTGACACGTTGTTCTTATTTTTTGAGGAAGGTTTCTCACGCTTTCATTGCGACTCAGAATTTTCAATTTTGCTTTTTTTTTCGTTTATTTTTTTGCCCAAGAACACAACAGTGAACCTTTTTTGAAGATGGTGTAACACTACTATGTCCTATTTTTTGTATTAGACTTTTTATTTATTGTATGAAATGTTTTTTTTCGTACGAGAGGACATTTACGAGATCTTCTTAAAGGTGTTACATTGATAGTTAATATAGTCACTATATCAAAGATTATTTTTTTAAGGAAAAAGGCTGTCATGTCCTAGACGCTAGTCAGATTGGATTAGATAACGAGTCCTATCTTAAAAAGTTCATGAGCGCCAAATGCGAAATTCATTATTAGCGATCTATTCGTGCTCTAACTGATCGCCGGTTCACGCATTGAAATGTTTTGTTTATGTCGAATGTCAAATCTGACACAACTCCTCTTTTAAAAAGTTGCTGGTAATCAGCTATGTTCATGTGAAGCCGTTTTATTCGTGCTATGATTGGTCGTATTCAGACACCGGGACCGTGACCAAGTTCATACATTCAATCTTTTTGTTTTTGTCAATAGTCAAAACTGAATGAAAAGTATTAAAGTATATAATAATGAGTAAATATTTGTACGTAATCTTTATCATAATTCTTCAATTCAAGAATTTCTAAGCATGAAATCTTGTGCAAATCGTTTAAAAGTTGGTTTTTGGCACTACTAGGGCTTACCGGAAATTGTATGGCACTTTTTTTGCATTTATTTTTAAAAATAGTATGTGATACTCGTACGCATAAGTGGACGTTCCGCAAAGTAGATCTTAGCCTTTTTTTCGAGTTTTGCGTTTAAAAAATATGAAGATAAAAAAAAACACCGATGTTTTTTTTAGTATTTTTTTTTCCAATTAAAATATTGTATATCTGCAGTGGGGGGGTTAGCCCCTCCCCCCCGACCCTCATCGGGGCTTCGCCCCTGGACCCCAACATGGGCTCCGCCCCTTAATCCCCTTTGCCCCCCCATGAAAACTTGTGAAAATCTTTTAAAAGTTTGTTTCTTGGTACTACAAGTGCTCAGCGGAATTTATATGGCACTCTTTTTTCATTTATTAAAAAAAATAGTATGTGACAATAGTATGAGACAAAGTTAGCGCTCCGCAAAGACTCTGAAGTTGGCAGCACTCGCCTTCGAATGAGTCAAAAAAGGGTGTGAATGGTCTAACTTTTGTAAAATTGACGATATTTTGCTAAATAGTTCTTCATAAGTATAGGTACATTTAAATTTGTTTGATATTGAATTTGGCCGAAATCAGAAAAGTGGTTCGATTTTTAAGGGGTTTTTAAATTTTTGTACTTTTTTTGAAAATACTATAACTCGAGCACGGTTTAAGTAACTAATTTGAAATATTGCATAAAACTTAAAAGTGTGTCAATGATTAATACTAAATTTGGGTAAAATTGATAAAGTCGTTGATATTTTATAGAATTTTGCATTTTTTATATTCAATGATTGTATCAAAATTCAATTGCCCATAACATCAAAACGACGCAATGGATATATATGAAATTTTTCTTATAAGTAGAGTAGAAACCAATATTTAATTATTATAATTTCATTTTGTGTTGTTGCACCCCTAACTACCAAAAACATGGAAGTAACAACAAACAGTAATACAAAAGTAACAATAAATTGGAAAACTGCTAATTGAAAAAAAAAGCTGCAAAGTAGAACTTTGCACATTGCTTCCTTATTAAAATTCTTATTTTCATCCTTATTAAAATTCATTTTTCACAAGGCTTCCTCTACGAGGAAGCCAAAATTAATATATAAACTTCCTCATAGAGGTAGCTTTATGAAAAATGAAATTTAATGAGGAGGCAATGTTCTACTTTGTAGATTTTTTGGTCAAGTAACTGGTTGAGAAGTTACTTTGATGCAAAAAAAGAAAGCTCTAAATAATAATATTTACAAAGGTGACTCATACAATTTGTAATTTTCCATTTAAATCACATGGGAAATATGTGTTTGTGTGTTTAGACATTTGTACCTCATTAATGACAACTGCAATGAGTAATTTTACAGTGTGTCTCCATAGGAAATTTAACGCTATACAAAAAGGGTCCTTTGAAAAAAATTCCTAAATCCAACCATTTGAAAGTTCTTAACTTTAAAAGTAATATTTATATAAAATTTTACCATTTTTCAACTATTAGGACAAAACTATTAGTTTTTCCACAAATTTTCTTAAAACTTTCTTTTGCAGCCCATTCAATTCTCAACAAATCAGCTTGTTATGAATTGAATGGTCTACAAAAAAAGTTATTCATAGATTGGAAATTGTAGGTCTATGAAACATATTTATTACATTAAAAACTTATTCTAAATATCTTTTATATAATTTAGTAATCTAAAATATGACAAGAAATATGCAGACAAGTAAATTATTATATTCCGATATTTATTTACGAATGACTACATTTTTCATGTTTTTTCCAAGTATGGAGTCTCATTATTAGTAGAGTATAACGAATGCTTAACCAAGGAAGAAGAGAAATTTCAGTATTTATCAATGGTGGTATCCCAGTTACAATAAAAAAATCTAGCAGTGATCAATAGTTGTCTTTATAATTAAAAGCCACTTAAAACGAGTTTTTTTAATAGTGAATTTTCGTTCATAAGCCTACAATTTCCAATCGATGACATTGGTAAACTTCTCAAGCATTGATTTGTTGAGAAATGAATACTCTACAAAAAAAGTACTACAAATATTGTAGTAAAATCTCCCTTAAAATGGTAAAATTTGGTATAAAAATAACTTTGTAAATCAATAATTTTCAAAAATGCTTGATTTTAGGAATTTGTTGTAAAGGACATTTTTGTACAACGTTATATTTTCTATAGAGCAAGGCTGCAAAATTAATCATTACAATTGTCATTAAAGAGGTATAAAAGTCTGAATATACAATAACGTACTTGCCATGTTATTTAAATAGGACATTACAAATTTCTGAGTCAACTCTAACTATTACTATTTAGAGATCTTTTTTGCACCAAAATAATCTAATTTTTTTTTTAATTACTCTAATAAACATAATCTTTTCAGTACAATTCACGTCATTTGACATTGTTTGTCAATTACATAAAATTGTTTGTCGTATAATCCAGCAAAAGAAAATGTTTAGAAAATTGGTAATTATTGTCTGACCCATAAAGTAATGTATGGGGAAGACACGTCGAGTCGGCCACTCAAGTTTCTCATGCCAACAAAACATCCTCACATTTCTTCAGGGTGTTGGTCTAGTTGAAGAAAAAACATAGTAATTTTTCCAGATTTTTTAATGCATATGCCTGCCATTGAAAATTGTGGAAAATAATCATTGTTTATTTTTGAACGCCAGTGGACAATGGCTGGCAAAAAAAAATCATACGAGCATCAAATTTTGGATTTTCTGTACAATTCTCTGATTTCATTTTATGCCATTTTTTAATTAAATAAAGTTGCCATTTTTTTCCCCTCCAAAAGGGTATTTCCGATGTAGATGAAATTCTCACATTTTGTTCGTTGGAATGTCTAGAATCTTAGAAAAAATTGGTGAGGTAGGCGGCAATTTCACTCCAGAGTTACAGCTCTTCGAACGATCAAACATCGCTGTAATCTAATACAAAAAACAAGAATTACATAATAAAAAAAATGTAATGTGGGCTTTAGAATATTTTCCATAGACATTCTCAGCCCTCCCGAATGTAGAGAGCAATTGCACATTAGATTTCCACAATGTCCCATCGTTCGAAGAGCTCTAACTCACTAAATTGCCGCCCATCTCACCAATTTTTTTTAAGTTTCTAGATATTTCAATGTACAAGACATGAAAATTTCGGCTAAATCAGAAATGCCGTTTCGGAGGGAAAAAAGTGACAACTTTATTTTTATTTTTTTTTTTTTTATTTGTTCATTGGACGGGACAAGCCCTTGAAAACAGATACACTTGGCATTCGAGCAGGTCAAAGTATAATTAATAACAATGATAATAATCACAAAAATAAATACTAATAATTATAAACGTACAAATAAATAATAACAATAATAATCGCACAAATAAATAATAATAATAATAATAATAATAATAATAATAATAATTACATAGCATTATTTAATTGAAAAATAGCATAAAATAAAATCGGAGAATTTTACAAAAAATGTTGTTGGAAATTACGCCGAAAATCCAAAATGTGATGTTACGATTTTTTTGTGAGAGCCGTAGTATCGGCGTTAAAAAATAAACAATGGTTATTTTCAGAAATTTTTAATAGCTGGAATATGCGATAAAACATCTAAAAAAAATTCCTACGTTCTTTCTTCAACCAGACCAACATCCTGAATAAATTTGGGAACGTTTTGTTGACATGAAAAATTGGAGTCGCCGACTTGACGTATTTTGCCTCATATTGCTTAAGAACTCGGTGTGTGACTTTGAGACTCTTGCAAATACTTTCAGTCATAAAGAATCTAAAACACGGACAAGACATTTTGAGAGGATTTTAGCGATTAACGAAAAGAATGATTGAAAATAAAAAAATATTTCCGTGTCTTAAAAAATAAGAATTGGGAAATATTTATTAAACTAAATAAATATGATCTTTTTGTTTCTATGTAAAAAAGAAGAAATTAAACCAGAAGTAGTATAATTAAAAACATACCGCAGCTGGAATGCAGGAACGAATTTTAAAGTGCAATTGACGCTGTTCGCCTTCTTTGTCAAATATCTGCAATTGATTGTTGCTCTTTAATGAGCATAATCGGCATAATTCGGCAAAATTAAAAGCTTCGTTCATTGCCATTGTTTCGAACTCGCGCAAAACACACAAAAAACGATTTGATTGTGGTTATGTTAAAAAATACACTGTCGCTTAAATTCGTTGTTTTTAACGATTGTTAACAGAGAACACTCGAACAACGGGAAACAATTGTCACCATCAGTCAGACGCGTCTTATCGCGACAATTATTTCATAATCTTGAATTTACAAATTTCTATTAGCGTTAATTAGAATTTATAACCGGAAGAATTGAGGGTCACCATATCTAAATTTCCTCGACTGGCTGCTCGGGTGCACGTCGATTTATCCGAAATTTTTTTCATGCGCCATCTAGCGCGAAAATGTTCAATCTCGTTGTAGTAAGTTGCCGATATTACAGCGTTTTCTATATCTATATGTCCTACATTTTACGCGCGCGCGCGCGCGAAATAGTGTTTTTTAAATTGTCTTTAAGGTGACGTGCTATACCGACTGAGTCACCGTAAGTGCGAGAGAGATAGCTGAATCTTCCCGAAGCGTTGTTCTTGGCTACGGTTGAATTTTTGGGTAAAAGATGAGAACAGTTCACTGCAGAATTCTAAAACGCAGTGAACCCTTCTCGTCTTTTGTTCCAAAGATCAAATGGGAACGAGAACAACGCTTTACCATTTTTGTTACCGACCGAGCAGTAGCACATCACCTTAAGGTGATGTGCTACACCGACTGAGTCACCGCAAGTGCGAGAGAGATAGCTGAATCTTCCCGAAGCGTTGTTCTCGGGTACGGTTGATTTTTCGGGTAAAAGATGAGAACGGTTCACAGCAGAATTCTAAGACGCAGCGAACCGTTCTCATCTTTTGTTGAAAATATCAAATGGGGACGAGAACAACGCTTTACAGTTTTTGTTACCGACCGAGCAGTAGCACATCACCTTAAGTACTTTTAGTAGTGATGAAAGGGGAGGATGTGCAGTGGCAATGTAATATCTCCAGCTAAGAAATTTCCTAGCAGTGTTGCGAGAAATCATTTTCATATCGAACCTGTGGGTAAAGTCTTACATGGATACCCGCTCGTCGATAAAAGAATAAGCTGTACTGTTATAATTGTGCAAGGGGTTCTCAGCGTGAAAAAGTCCGCTTATCAAGCGCTGGATTTTTGTGTTAAAAAATAATATGCAATATCTCCTTCTATTTTCAGAACATTTGTTAACGTTTTTTTAATGAAAAAAAGGTCATCAAGAGACGCGGCAGCGTCTCGAGACAAGTACATTTACCTACTTACCGACCGAGAAAAGCCAACTCATTTTAGCCAGATTCTCAACAGGTTATATCGTGATATAAACGAATTTCGAGTGGTTTGAAGATGTCTCATGCTGCAGTTAGATAGATTAGTTTAAATTGAATTAGTCATGAAAAAGATACGAAATACGAATAAATAGTCATAATCAATTTACATATTTGTTAAGGAACTCACTTATTTTTGCGACATTTTTTTAATTAATTACATACAATTGATACAACGTAAAGCTTTAAAGCAAGCCGAAAAGCAAATACCGCAGATCAATGTGAATTATCCTTATTTCTAGAATCTTCCTAAATTATCGCTATTACCACGGTGCCTACAAGTGGTAGCAGAGATGAACAGGGAGATGTATAATAGCAATGTAATTAGAGATGTGCCGCCAATTTGTGACCCGTCACTTTTTGGTAAATTGACCGTCACGTGACCGTCAATTGACCAACCAAAAAAAGTGACCATTTCGTGAATGCAGCGCCATCACCTGCCGGGATTACGAAACCATGCAAGATTCAACACAAAAACACAATACACAAACACAATGCAACCATATTTATTAATTTTATAATTTTTAGCTACCGCGAGTGGCATACCGTTTTTTAAGTACTGCTCAATTTGACAACTTCTCTTGTTTTATTACAGTATTTAATGATCTCTAATGAGCTGTGAGTTAGTTACAGTTTAATTCTAGTTTTTGTTTATTACTTACAAAGCAACGTTAATGTGATAACAAATATACTTCATAAATTAGCTGATATTATTTCACACTAGTTAACGGGCTGTGAGCAATTCGCGTGCATCGCAAACTGCTTTAAAAAACGCGTACTGCATAATAATTCGTAAGTGTTGCATCTTCCATTATAAATCTCTTCCAAAGACTTAAGAAAATTTATATTATTTCTTAAAAGTGTTCAATATAACTATATGTTTGTTCGAATTGATTGATTTCAATTACAATGAATAAAAACGCCATTGAGTTTATGATTTATGAGTCAAAACATTCATTCGAAGACGACCTAATGCATTAAAAAAATGACCAAATTTGTAACCAAAAAAAATTGACGGTCAAATCCCAACTAAATAGGTGTTCTGACCATATTTGTGACCGTCTGCAAAAATGACGGTCACGGCACATCAGATATATTGAGCTGGATAAAGTTAGCCATACAACATTATTTTTTTTTAATTTAGCATATACCATTCGATTGGTGGTCGTTTGGTAGTGTTTGGTAGTCTAATTTGATCGTTTGGTGGTCATTCGTTTAATTACAGTAATTAAAAGAAAAAATAAGGCCCAAAGGTAGCCAAACAATTTTTTTTTTCTTCTAAATTAATTGAATTACGGCTCAATCGATGCAGAATCGTTTGGTGGCCACGAATATCATAATTAAAACGTTTGGTAGTCGCTCGTTTGGCTAATAAACGTAAAAAACTTAATTGGCGGTTTCCATGAGATCAACGCGCATCGGCGGCGCGCATGCGCCACGTGTCACTTCCGGTTATACCAATGCCCATCTGGGATTCATGCACAAATCAATGCTTAATCGACGAGCTGTCATCTGTTATTTAATGTCATTGAAAATAATGATCGGTAAATTCATATCTTGAATCAAATAATTCTATAAGTATCAGTTAAATTATAAATAAAGGCTAAGCTCCACGGCTTGAAAATTGCTGGAGAAAAAAGTATTAAAATACTGTATATATTTACAGTATTTTCCTCACCTTAACTATAAATAGCCGCTTAATAATAGTAATTGAAATTATACACGGAAACTAGAGAGATTATCGTTGTAAAACTAATAAATACCAGATGACAGCTCGTTGATTAAGCATTGGTTTGTGCATGAAACCCAGATGGGCATTGGTTTGTGCATGAAACCCAGATGGGCATTGGTATGACCGGAAGTGACACGTGCCGCATGCGCGCCGCCGATGCGCACTGATCTCATGGAAACCGCCAATTAAGTTTTTTACGTTTATTAGCCAAACGAGTGACTACCAAACGTTTTAATTATGATATTCGTGGCCACCAAACGATTCTACATCGATTGAGCCGTAATTCAATTAATTTAGAGGAAAAAAAAATTGTTTGGCTAACTTTGGGCCTTATTTTTTCTTTTAATTACTGTAATTAAACGAATGACCACTAAACGATCAAATTAGACTACCAAACACTACCAAACGACCACCAATCGAATGGTATATGCTAAATTTAAAAAAAATAATGTTGTATGGCTAACTTTATCCAGCTCACGGCACATCAGATATATTGTACAAGCAAGAGTGACGGTCAATTTTTGGTCATTTTTTGGTCAATTTTTAAAAGGCGATTACACACGACTGATACAACGTAAAGCTTTAAAGCAAGCCTAAAAGCAAATACCGTAGATCCATTTGAATTATCCTTATTTCTAGAATCTTCCTGAAATAGCACTATTAGCACGGTGCCTACAAGTGCTGGTAGATTGCAATCATAAACATTTTTGGAAATGATTCCATTAATAATATTCACTTCTTTTCGCTGTTTGTACAATCAATTAATAAGTGAATATTGTTTTTTCATATGAATGATAATACTTAAAATCGAAAGTTGAAATAAGAAATGTAACAAAATTCTTTGATGACTGATAAAAGAATTTTGAGAGAGAGAGGCACACAACGATTGAAATAGGCCTGATTATTCATCTCTGGCCGAAAGGGCGAAGAAGAGCTAGGGTTTCAGTGAGCTTTCGGGCGGCAATGTCTATCCGCAGGTTCCACGAAAAACTTTTAAGAATGAATAGTGTACAAATTTTATGTAAAATTAAAATACAAACATGGAATTCTTTATCGTAAACAACAAATATCATTTACGTAAAGAAATAAAAATACCTAGCAGTACAAGCATTTAATTCTACATTTCTCTTTTTAATTTTCGTTACATGTTGGCGTTATTAATTTCCGAAATATTTTTACTTGAAAGAATAATGGGATTCCCCTAATAAGTTCATGAATAACGAGAGTTTGTCAAACCATTGCTATCGTTTTATTAGTCCTGTGATTGGACGTCAGTCGCAGTAGGATTGGGGCCAAGTTCACGTATTGAATTGTCCATGGCCGTATGGTCTATTCCGCAGAAGAGTGGCGACCGGAGCCAGCCCAGAACCACATAACTAACTAACTTTGCGTATTGAACCTTTTTGCTTATGACAAATGTTAAAACTGGTAGGACGTTATGCGGGCGATGAAGTGCCCGTGTTCGTTTAGTAAAAGAGCGCTGCAGCGTCCATAGAAAAATGGAGACGCGCAATAGCGCGACCGGGCTGCCTAGAATGAACAAGAGTACTTCTTCTTCTTCTTCTCCTTTGCTCCTGGCTATCGCCATCTGTTGACAGCATGTGCCACTTCATACCCATAGGAATATATCGGGTAACAAGAGTACTTGAAATGAAAAATGTTACTTTCGTTAACGTGATTTGCTACATGTTTCCGATGCTCTCTCTTGCTCCACCGCGGCAACTAGTGCTGTTGTCTCTCTCGCACTTGCGGTGACTCTGTCAGTGCAGCACATCACCCTAAATAGAACAAATTTGTTCTCTCGAACTTGTTTGGTATTTCCGTTATTTACGGGGATATTGATTCTTAACGGAGTCACGGAAGTTTGACTGCAAGTAGCGCTTTTTCTTACTGTTGGTAATAGTGTAATTTTGCTAAGTTTGGCTGACTGATGGCGCTACAGTGGTGTGCAGACGCGATACCGGTGAGAGAGCCTTGCGGTGAATTAACTAGAAACGTTTGCTGCTACCGAAAACGAAAAAGAAGTAAAATCAGAAAACATCCAAAGAACTAAAAAGTGTGCGGTATATTGTTAAACATCAAGCAAATTAAAAACCAAGGTCGAACTTTCTTTCATTTATATTTTCCTTTCTTTTATATGTATTTTCTTGAACATATACTTTTTTTCTCTATTGTACCCTATTAACCTCGTGTCTACTTCTTCATAGCCCTCACAACCAACACTTACTTTCCTCGGAGCATAGTTCATCGCAATGTTTAATCACAGTAGATCCGTTCTTTCTTGGGAAAATAGGTTTTGCAATGGTACTTCAATAATTTTTATTTGCTTCTTAAAACGATACGATGTTTTGTTAGCTTGAAGAAGTAGAGAGTCAAAAATATTTTTACCACACAAACATCTACATTTTTGCTTCCTTATATAGAGGAAGATCTGTTTACATGATTTGTTTTCGGATGGCAGAAGTTTTGGAGCATGTCAGAACACGTAAATGGTCTGAATTGTCGAGAACAGTTGATCAGAAAAATAGTCCGGTTGAAAGTATGTGCATGTGCGTGCGTTTTTCAGTTTTTGATAATTGTCCGTAAAGGCTCTAAGCTCGAACAAATTTTTACCTAGTAGCGGACTGAAACTTTGTCTTAAAATTGCGGAAACTGATGTGACCTTTGGTATTAAACTTGGGCGAAATCGGTGAAGCGCTACGGGTTTCATGGGATTTTTTAATTATCCAAAAAAAATTACGTTTTGACGCACGCCAAATCTCAACAAACCAACTGAAACTTTGTGCAGACGAAAAATAACATTCAGCGCTGCTACGTATCGAATTTGGTGATGATCGATAAAGCGGTTCGGATTTTTTGTGATTCTGAATTAAAAAAAAAATGAACTGTGATGTCCGAGGGTTTTATATTCAATAAAATACGCTTTACTATGGACACGATTGATAATTTTATTATGAATCAGAAATGATAACTTGGCGTGACCCATGCAGCTCGCACGACGGCTAGGCGGAGAAGAACGATGAATTCCCGTTCCACAACGAGCTTAACTCTAGAGGGCTGCACAACCAATGCGTCTGCGCATGACATTCTGGGAAAATGCTACTTCCGGCATTCAAATATACCACATGAACGTTTTTGCTCTGGCTTTGGCAAGACTTAAGCAAGTAAGCCAAAACTCTGTACCTAATCAAAATGTAATGTAACCGTGTTTGTAACGGTGTTTCGTAGCCGTATGTAACATCGTTTATTTATTTTTTTATTTTTTTTTTGGATTACACATTTTTTATTTCTAATGGCCATAAGTACCAATATTCAATTGCGCAATAACTTTCGAACGGCCGATGTATCAAGCTGAAATTTTCCACACAATTGGAATGTTATCTCTTCAGTTACTCTGATATCGTACAAAAAAATACACACATATACAGAATTCATAGAATTGTTAAGATTTTAAAAAAAGCGCATGAGCGCGCTTAGGATTTTGCAAAAATATATAGGTAACAAAATAAAAAACATACTAATCCTCCCCTAAAAAGTTGGTGTGACACAATATATCGCTGGCTCAACACATTTACAATTGTGCGCGAGTGCGCGCGCATATGACGAAAAGGACGTTAAGAGGATAACTTCCGCAATTTTTGGGCGTTCGAGCTGAAACTTTACACACGAGTCGAGTTACCACTAAGGTTGTTTGGTATTGTATTTACCTCGAATCGGTTAAGGGATTCAAAAGTTATGAATATTTGTTTTTTGTATTATTATTTTTATAATTATAGCTCGATAATGGTTCGACTGATCTAAAATTTGACATAAAACCTAAATAGAGTGTGTTATGATGGTAAATTTGAGAAAAATTGATAAAGAAGTTGAGATTTTATAGAAATTTGCATTTTCGTAATTTTTTAGAAAACGTTGTAGCTCGAGAACGGTTTAAGCAACTGATCCAAAATTTTGCATAAAACTTGAATAACGTCAGTTGTTGTTTTTTTTTTTTTGTGTTGTTGCACCAAAGATATAGAGATAAAGCGTTGAAAAAACTGCTTATTCAAATAAAAAAATTTCCATTTTTTACACATTTCCTCTATGAGGAAGCCAAAAATAATAAATAAGCTTCTTCATAGAGGTGGCTTTGTGAAAAATGGAAATTAATGAGGAAGCAATGTGCAAAGTTCTACTTTGCAACTTTTTATATAAGTATTGTTGTCGGTTTGTTGTGTCATTCGACGAACAGCTTCGGTCTTGTTATTGTACAATATTTTGATATAGGTCTCGGGCGCTCGAACTTAAAGTTTCGTTTCAGATTATTTCTTCACAGTATCCTTGCATGTTCTGTTCTTCAATCAGAGACAGAGAAAGAGGGGAATTATGACAGGAAGTTTTTATGCATAAGGTAAGAGTCAAGTGGCCGCATACCTACAAGAAATCGTATTTATGTTTTTTTCTTCCTAATAGAAGAAGCCTTGTTATTGTGAAAAACATTTTTTCGGAGATTTTCATGTCAGGACACTCAGAATGGTCCAAAACGTCGAGAAAAGGGGTTTACAAAAAATGTCCAAATGGATTTGTGTGCGTGTGTGTGTGCGTGTGCGTGTGCGTGTGCGTGTGCGTGTGCGTGTGCGTGTGCGTGTGCGTGTGCGTGTGCGTGTGCGTGTGCGTGTGCGTGTGCGTGTGCGTGTGCGTGTGCGTGTGCGTGTGCGTGTGCGTGTGCGTGTGCCTGTGCGTGTGCGTGTGCGTGTGCGTGTGCGTGTGCGTGTGCGTGTGCGTGCGTGTGCGTGTGCGTGTGCGTGTGCGTGTGTGTGTGTGTGTGTGTGTGTGTGTGTGTGTGTGTGTAGCCGGCATGCAAAATTCAAACCTTCATATCTCAAGAACCGCTTTAACATTCGAGCTGAAATTTGACACATATATGGAGCAGATGGACAACTTTCAAAAGAATGCAAACATATGTTCAAATTTTATTCAAATTTGTATTTTTCGAAAAGTGTCTGTTCGCGCCCTAGCTGACGCAAATTTTTAGCTATCGAACTAAATAATTTTTTACAAATAAAGCTATGTCAAAGGAGGACTGGTATTGAATTTGGGATAAATCGTCAAATAGGTTCGCTATTTATGGGATTTTGAATTTTTCGAAATAATTTCAGTTTGCTCTAATTCACGTAAAATCTCACCAAATGAATTGAATTTTTCTGCAGACGAAAAATAATACTCTGCACTGCTACGTGCCAAATTTTGTGATTATCGGTAAAGGGGTCTGGATTCTATGGTATTCTGAATTTTCGAAAAAAATTACAGTTTTCCTCTGACTCAGGTCAACAGACACTTGTTATGTCAAAACCATGGTCGATTTCTCAACCTGGATTTTACACATATTAGTGCGGTTAAATCTGTCGAGACGTTGATGAAGAGAAATGAATTTCTCTTAAACACAACTGAATGACAAATATAAAACACGCAAACCCCCTTTTGAGCCTAATCTTTCGGAGAATTGCACGGGACAGGGTTGAGAATGCTATTGATAATTTAAAATAATAATTTGTCGAAAGAAACGACAATTATAATGTCGTTTATTTTATAAATGCAAAAAGGTAGAAAGAAGAAAAAGTACTTACTTGTTTTGTGGCTCAGGAATCGATGTTTGTTTCGGGTGAGGATTAAACGTTAATTACTGACGAACTCTCACTGTTTCAATTTTTAACTTTGCATATACTTCTTTATTAATAAAATAGAATTAAATGTTACAACAACTAAAAATTTCTCCCGATTTAAATAATGGCAAACAAAAAAAAATTAATTAGCCCAGAAGAACCCAACGACTCACTCCGGAAAAGGAATCAAAACAATTATTTCAATGGAAAATTTAAAATTTCAATAATAAGATTTACCCAATTAATAATTATAATTCATTCTAAATAAAAAGACAAGATTCAAAAAAACAATACTTAAGTTTTTCCGGAGATGAATTCGTTGGTCTTCACGGCGGGTTAGTGACGACTAGCTGTCAACAAACTTTCTGATCGGCGAATACTTAATGATGGACGAATACGTAATGATTGAATAATTAATAATTGTGTTAGCGTATCGGACGCTGTCTTATATACTAAAATCCCTACCTCTTTTTTTTTCGTCATCCGTGCGTGGATGACCTGTTTCTAAGGGATTATAGTTCATGCACGTGGTACATACACAGCGAGAGAAATGGAAATGCGTGATCAATTGTAGTCTACTTTTAATTTTATTAATATTGCAATAAATTTCCATGTTTCTGGCTTTACAAATATGTGTATGCACCCTAGGACGATTACCTGACAGGGTATCTATTTCTATTTTGATACGATATTTATTAATATTTTTATTCCCTAAGTTATATTGAATTTTTCTATTAATATATATAAATTTGGCTTTGAATTATATTAGGGTTTAGTTAAATTTCTTATTTTGATTATTTAATTAAAAGATAATAATTAATAATATCGTCACATTATTATCTTATTTTACTAAGTTTAATAATCTCTTTTTTTTTTATCAATTATTTCCACTCTTTCTGTTTTCTTGGGGGAAGGGAACGAAAGGAGAGTATTTATGTTTTTTTTTAAATATCTCTATTGAGGTATCGAACATATTCAGATACCGAACTATATATATATTTTTTTTACAACAATCAAGACCAGGTTAATCATGCTACATTGCTACTACTATCTTAGAGCACGCGATATCGAGGAAGTGTTACGTCCAGACGAACTCGCTGAGAGTTCGCACTTTCGGAAACGTAACGACGATCTGTCTTTCAAGTCAAGGCGTTGGCCCTTTACTCGGGGACGGAGATCTCGCCTATACTGCCATTGATAGGATGTGTAGTCGATAGGGAATTAGTGACTCAGAGTGTCACAACGTAAGAATTACATGCACAAATAATTGAAGACTATCTTTTACTCACACTTTATGTTTTTAATTTGTTGAATGTTGGTTGTTACAGATGTATTACAAAGTCTTACGACTAACTTATTTCACTAAGTCTCAACCGAGCAGAAGGCTATCGGGGAGACTTTCGATGCAGAGCCTTGCTCGCTCTGGTGAAGACGGAGTGTAGCAGCGTATCGTTGTTGGTGGTTGAATAATTGACTAATAGAAAAATGCGCGCCCTTATATACTAAATTCGGGTTACAATTGTATGGTGGGGATGTCGTACCCCAGGAAGTAAAATGTATACATTTCTTGAGATGGTACATACGGTGTGCCCAAGAAAACCCTTACGATAGTACACGGCATTAAAAAGAGTATTAAAGGAGAGTGTTAGATGATGCCTAGGTGACACTTTGTCGAGGCAAGTTTACATTAAATGTCAGAATGAATAGATATTGTACATATGGTTCTACAATTTTACTCAGGTCTTACTGGCGGTAAAAATCTTAAAAGAAGGGCTACAGATACTTCTAAGGCTTCGCAATAGTATTACGTGTCGCACTGAGATAATTTATTACTTATACTAGAGGTATGGATTCGCGCCTCCTTAAGGCGTCTAGAGCAGGCGTTAAGTGAGGGTGCGGATTACATGGGACACGTGCACCGTTCGAGTCCGCGCGGCTAGAGTAAACACCTGTCGATGCGCACAGTTGGTACATAAGGATTCTTATAGTGTACTAGAGATTTTACTTTTGGTGTTATTTTATATAGTTTTTAGTTTTAATTATTGTTGGGGCTACGTGCGGACTACGTGCGGACGAGGCTACGTGCGGACGTAACAGAAGTCGTCACAGATATGTTGCATCAACGTGCTACACACCCGCACGTGTTTGTTAAGCTGACGGCTGAGGGTCCGCTGAACCTCGATACGGACTGCAGACAGTGTGCCAGGTGTTTTATTTAATCCTTAGAAATAGCTTCATTATATCTGTGGGTCGAATGATTTTCCGATGGGTGCTATTACACCGCGGAACAAAAAAAAAGGATAAAATTTTTTGCTTTTTTTTAATAAAGTTACGGCAAGACGTAACACACTAAATCAATTGAAATGTGAAAAGAGGGCAATATATGATATATAAACAGCATTTATTTATTTATTTATTTATTTAAAACAAGGATGCAAGGTAGAGCTTTGCATATTGCTTCGTAATGATTTTTTAATGTTTACAAAGCTTCCTCTGTGAGGAAGCCAAAACAGATAAAGTTACTTTCTCATTGAGGTAGGTTTGCAAACGTTCATAGATGATGAGGAAGCAATGTGCAAAGTTTTACTTTGCATCCTTTTTTTTCTCTGCATTCACGCATCTTGCAGATACTGAGACTTGATATGCAGTCATTGGGGTGTTCAACTAAAACTGATATATTAATTTTAATATACTATTGTGTTGTAAAGTTTATGACATCACAATGATCGCGGATCAATATGTATCGTGGTTATTATATTTGAACGACTTGTTATTGAACCGACTGCGATATCAGAAATATCTCTTATTGCGTAGAAAGTTTTTGTATCATATTGGCGTATGGTTCATGAATGTTGACTATCATGATATCATGTAATCGTCTGGTATGGATTTGAGTATATGGCTCAAAAACATAAGATGTGCTTTTCGTTGAAATAATGGATATTGTTTTATGGACGGAAAGATTGTTGCTTCGTTGATATAATTTTCGAATTATATAATAATTTGATAATAGTTGATAATAGTAATAATAATAGTTGATTTAATAATTCGAAATATTGCATCGGATGGAAATATAATTAGTGATTCCGTTCGAGACGAGAAATTCTTGGCGAGACGAGACGAGAACGAGAAATTTGTCGTCTCGACCAAGAGAATTCTCGTCTCGAAAAGTCGAGACGAGACGAGAAATATTTCTCGTCCCTCGAGAACGCGACGAGACTCTCGACGAGATTTTCGGGGAAACATGCGAAATTCTGATGGGCACAATCTCGAAATTGTTCATGTCAATCGGTAAAAAGACAAAGATTATTCCTTTGTCTGTCTAAACACAATTTTGCAGTTTTTATAGCATAATATATAAAAATAGTCCCGTAGAATGACACCAACCTGCATTTGTATGAGGCGCAATTGCTGTTTTTTAAACTTTAATCGTTGGAACATTTGCTAACTTGATTTCATTTTATACATTATGTTATTACTTTGTAAGAATATTATAATAAATAAGAAAGAACAATGGTAAAAATATTATACCGATTGAAAGTTTAATGATAATCGTTTTTTTTTTAAATTTATTTGTTTATCATACATTATGTTAATACATTGTAAGAATATTATAATAGTAAGAAAGAATAATCGTTAAAATATTATACCGATTGAATGTTTCATAGAATTGTTAAGATTTCATAGAATGATGTATCTAAAAAACCTTGCTTCACACCACTGTGCCGCTAAATATCACCGTTCATGATAATAATTTTTTTTTAAATTTTATCATACCATTGTGTTGATTATCGAAGTCTCCACAATACGATTTCTGTTGCACTTTGAAAGATAGGTGAAGTGGAACATTGCATAGTGGTTCTTCCAAAGGATATATAAATCCTCTTATAAATACGAGCATATGTCACACACACGCAAAAGCTTGGTCGGCATCTACGATGCGTACTACTTTTTACTGTGAGTGATGCACATATACCGATTTCAATATCTTAGATTTATCATTAGACAACGATAAATTAACAGCATGCTTACGTATATATGGTCGAACGTCACGTACACTCACTGTTAACACTTTTACAAATAGGAACGAGTAGTGATGCCGTTGATACTCGAGACTTTGAGACAAGACGAGACTGAGTTGAGACTTCTTTTGGTCTCGATCGATTCTGAACATTCTAATGATTCGCGAAAAGAATTTTTTCAAATTCACGATAGAATGTTTAAAAAATAAGTAAATATTAAAATAAACAAATTGTTAATTAAATAAGATAATAATGGAACTAATGGGCCAAATATTGAAAAATAGGTAAACAATAGGATAGAAATAGGGCGAATCGTTGAAAAAATAAGTGAACGATATAATTAACGGACAAATCATTGAAAAATAACAAAGCAATTGGATAAATGGACAAATTATTAAATTATTGTTTACTATTTTTTCGTTTATCCCATTGTTTATATTTTTCTTACGGTTTCTCTATTATTTCCTTATTAGTTCAACGGTTCGTCCATTTACCCTCTTGTTTACTCATTTTCCTAACGAATTTAACGATACACGACTCCTTATTTTTGGTTGAAGCGTAATGGGCATAATAATTTTATTTTTTAGTTACCAACATCAGACGAAGAAGGTTACCCGTTCGACTCTAGACAACTTTTGTGGTCAGCCAACTTATTTCTCCAGACATAATCATATAAAACAACATTCTCAAATCTGATTTTTCTATTCCAAAATGCCTTATCCGGTAAAATCGTCACGTGGTTGAAACTCTTCGAATCAACTGTCTCGACAACAACGTAACCGAATTTTCAGTGGGATTGGGCGAGGTAGTCGAACGACGAGGCGAGAATCATCATCGCCAATATTGTCCAATGACAATAGACAAGTGGACAATGATGTTCATCTTCCTATTGCTGATGTGGCTTTAGTACTGAACGAAACTGAAAAAACCTTCAATCAAGTTCCTTTTCCTGTTGCTGATTTGAGCACAACGAACGGTCCAACGCTTAGCGCTGATGAGTGTTTATCGTTTCCACCGGCTGAAGTCATTATTAATGAATCTTCCGATGAGATGTCGAGCGACCGCTTGAGTCAGTTTAGTTGCCAGTCGACGTCGAATGTAATAGAGGATAGGCCGAATTTTCGCAAAGTGCTTTTTTAATCTTCCCAAGTGTGCAAAGACTTTAATGAGCACTCCGCGACAACCAACAAAATTATTGGTCGTTCCACCGGGCGCATATTTACATTTGCGTTTTCAGACAGCGATAACTGATATTTTGCAAATCACTGATCAGGATAATATTCCACACAATCTCGAAATAGATATAAGTACTGACGGAGCTAAACTCGATAAGACGCATTCGATATGGCCGATTCAATGTAGAGTTTCGAACATCGGTCATAGCACAACGGCTGTTATCGGTATATATCGGGGGAGTGAGAAACCACATAGCGCCATGGTTTTTTTCGGACCTTTTATTGAAGAAGCGAATATCCTGATACGCGCCGGTGGCATATACTACAACGGGAAGACAAAGAGATTTATCATCAGAGCTTTCATCGCAGATGCTCCAGCGCAAGCGTTTATACTCAAATACAAGGCTCACAATTCGCAAACTCCATGTTCGAAATGTTGTGTCACAGGCGATACGTGACACAACAATACATAGAGACGCATGACATATCCCGCCGTAGATTTTGTTCCTCGAACGGACCAACAATATTCCAGGCAAGATGATGACGAACATCATTGCGGTGGTCAAAGTCCGCTTTCGCTTCTTCCGATTGGCATGGTTACTCAAGTAACATTTGATTATATGCAACTTGTTCTCCTTGGCCTTGTCAAACGTTTGATATCCGCGTGGGTGGATGGAAAATTTTCGAAGAAGAGTCGACTCTGTGCGCGCGCTGCATCGGCCTCATTTCCTCGAGGCTCATTCACTTGTCCATTTACTGTCCGTGCGAGTTTGCGCCGCTCAGAGATCTCAAATATTATTCGCGTTATAAAGCTACAGAATTTCGACAATTTTTACTATACAAGAGTCCGGTTGTTCTGTTCGCTATTCTCGATGATGATTATTATTAAAACATATTTATTGTTTGTTTTTTTGCGCCACCAATAAGCTGCACCACCACGTGAGTGTTGCAGCAACTATCGCTGCGTGCGCATCACCCGAACACGCGCTCGGGAGTCTCCGCCGAGATTCAAATCTCGGGTATCTCCGACTGCGTTCGGGCTCGCTCTCGAACGCGAAGATAGTGAGCACTTACCTGTCTCGTTCACTTCGCGTCCGGATACGGTATTGAGAACACGTGTGATACGCAATCGTTAAATGATAAATAGTTTATCTAACTTATCATAGTTTTATCAAACTTTTTTCTGTAAACAATTTTTCTCGATGTTTTAGACCATTCCGAGTATACTGGGATAAAAATCTACAACTACAATTGGAACCAATTTTCCGCTGGTTCTCATAAGAAAGTGCTCTTCTAACCGGAAAAATAAAATAGAATACAATATAGAAAATTCTTTCGCAACGTTCTTTGCAAAATTACCCATAAAGCACATAAAATGCAAGAAATCAAAAATTTTCATAATCTTTGTGTTGAATATCGTCATCGTTCTGGAATGTCGGAACCGATATACGCTTTAGTGAGATGGACTGACCCGGATGATGCTGAAGCGTACACACCTGGGGTTCCAATAAAATGGATACAAGATTTCGATCTCAACAGACATCGTGTTGACAATGGAAGGGATAAACGGAGCTACATCATAAACTGGAATAATAGAAAAGGAAGCTCGCCTAGTTACATCGGGAGTATAATTTCATTGTCAGGTAAAATATGAACACTTTTTTGTTAAGTTGCATTTCACCCGGGTAGAATTTCAACACCACAATATAATCTTCTCTAATGTGTTGAACTGTTGACATTTAATTTTCAATCGGAGCATGGTATTTATTGTCATATTCTATATTTTGTATTGTGCATTGAAATTGCAGTTAGTGTTGACAGATTGAAAAGTCTGATACGAACGAAGAATGTCCGTCAATCCCTGACGCGTATCTGCTACGCGAAAGTTGGTGAATGTGCGAAGAAGCCAAAAGAAGCATCGAATTCTTCAGTACCTCGAGAACGTAAAGCAACAACCAAACATGTAAGTTTTCAAAACTAACATTTGTATCTATTTAACAGGAAATTATAAAGTGTATCGGAACTTTGTGTTCATTTGACACAATTATTTTTGTCAGTTTTGTACTTTTTTGAAGATCAAATTGAAAAAAAAAATTTGTTCAAAATGTTGCATTTTACATTTTCGGAGATGCTATATTTTATTTCATTATGTGTAAGTAATTTAAAAAATTTTGAAACAACGGCGTGGTCACTCTAACTTTCGTAAAAGATGAGTGATTTAGCCAAATAGTTCTTCATAACTGAAGGTACGTTCAATGTTATTTGCTATTGAATTTCGACAAGATTGTTAAAGCGGTTTGGTTTTTATGGAGTTTAAAAATGTTCGTATTTTTGTTTTAAACATGCTATAACTCGAGGACGGTACAAGTAACTTGATACACACACACGTGCACTTTTTACCCCACTCATGGTTTTTTCTAACTTCCATAATAAACTATTATAATATGTAAACCAATAATTATAGGGTGAATTGACCAATTATGAAATGGTTAAAACGATTACGGAACACTTAACTTACAATTTTTTTAAAAAATCTTTGGAACACTAGAAGGTAAAATAATGCGATAGAACGGGGTTTGGCAATTAGATGAAAGTAAAGAAATTATTGCATCGATAAATTAGCTAGTATATATTTAGAAATAGAACATTTTGTTCATTCATTGGTAGGTGTTCCAACATTCGTTTCTTTACCCTATACCCTTTAACCATTAAAATAAATACATATATTTAAAGCCGCGGGCAAACGCGTACCGCTGCTTGTCAAGCGGTGCCCGAGCAGTCACGGCCTAGTCTGACTGACTTGGGTGCCTGACCATGCACGGCCGCGCGCTTCCGGGCGCTCTTGCTACTTCGCGGTTCGGGCGGCAGCCGCTAGGTGGCAAATAGCATGTGTCGCTCTCACAAGCGACTTGTGGCGAGGACGCTTATATAAAGCGAGCCCGAAAACTACATTTTTGTCGATTCCCAAGTTTACTGCTGCAAAGTAGCAGCTCGCCATTGATAATCCTTTCACTGTTGAAAAGTAGGTACCCTAATAAAAGAGTAAACTGTATTGTTTCTCCTCTCATTTAAATTCTAACTTCACATTAAGCGACTTACACATTGGTCTTAAATTTAAACTAATAGAATTTTACATCAAGCCATTTGAAATATATATAATTTTAACTCCTGTGACCAAAAACTCTGCTGAAAGGTGGTTAACTAGCTATCCCCCTCAAGTATTTAGTACATACCACTAAATACGATATACGCGTGTACACATTTATATATCTCTCTATATAATTTAAAAATCTCGCCGCCGCTGTGTAGGACAATGGTCTCAAGCCCGAATTTTTTTAAGACCCTCGTGGGCCTCAAGGTCGGATTTTTCAAAGTCTCTCAATGACCTCAAGTCCGGATTTTTCTGAGACCCTCATAGGCCCCAAGCGGGAATGTACATTTTTATCATTTTTGTCAAAATCATAACCATTTTATAGATTTTGCACAAATTTAGTATCAAACATTGACATATTCTATTTAAGTTTTATTTCAAAACTTAGATCAGTTGCTTGAACCGTTTTTCGAGTTATATAGCATTTCGAAAAAAAAAAAAAAAACATACAAAAATTTAAATGTAACTATATTTCATAAAAAAAATTACACATAGAAAATGTTTAAACTATTATAAGTCGCTATAAAGATAAATTACTATATTTTGATATATTCTTCCGTTTAAAAAATTCCAGACAGTATTTGTAACGAAAAACTTCATTCTTAAGCAGCACATAAAATGAGATCAAGAATTCCACTATAAAGTAGATAATATAGCGAGTTCGTTGTCGTTTTTTTAAAAAGGTAACTTGAGTTTAAATCCTGATTGGATACGAGATAGAAATCGAATGGTAAAACATAAACGCGCCGTATCATCTACCACATATAAGAAAAAAAAAAGAATTGTTACGCTAACTGCAATTGTAGTTCTGCCAACTACAAGCGATTGTAACTATTTCGATAACTACAATACCATGCAACAATAGCGACACTATTGTAGTATCAACTATGTTGTTATAGTTACAACATTTGTAGTATTTATTACTTTACAAATAGTAAAACGAACACCAGTATTTCTGAAACGTACAACAATTGTAGCTGCAGTTACTATTTTCGGATACTACAAATAATTAGTAATCGTAACACCTGTATGTGTAAAATACACAACAATGTGTTGTGGACGTTAAAACAATTGTAGTAACAGCGGCGACAAAGTTTTACAACAAATTTGTAGTACCAATAGCAATATCATTTTTATCCGTGTAGTGGTGTGGAAACGATAATGCTACAATTTAATCAAGAGATTAAAACTATTGAATTTAGAAAAATTAGATCCGGGATCGGTCACCCATCCAAGTACTGACCCTATTATATCCACTATATCCATTACATCTATATATGCATTAGAGTCAGTACTTGGATGGGTACCGTTCTTGGATCTGATCTTTCTAAATTCAATTCTAATTTATTTCCTATAAGACGGGGCGAAGAAAACGGGGGGTTGGCGCGGGAAGCGCGCAAGGGGCGAAGTCCGCTTAATATATATATAATTTTAAAAACCCAATCTTGTTACCTCCCTTTTACTGTAATCAGAGCTAAGATTTCTCCCAAAAATATAAATTCTTGTCGACGAAAACAGCAATACTACAATAGTTTTTTTTCTCTTAATTTCGTTTTGTAGATGCCGGAAGTGCATAATTCAGCTGATTACAAATATTTCTTAAGGCCACTCGAGGCGAGCAAGTCCAATAAGGGGACGCTAGTCGAGACCATTTGGCACGGACCTGACCCACGACAACTCCAAGTCGCACCCAAAAGCTTATACGAATACCAACTACAACTCATCCACACATACGAAGTTTCACACCATAAATCAAACACTCCACCTATTACTCTATCAGAAAGCACACACACAATATCACTCAAATCACATTCACTCATTAACATTTCAACATTATGAGACACATCAACACTCACTCCAGTCACTCCAATGAACTTCGAGGACGAATTTCATCTTCTGTATGAAGTGTTAAAACGAGAGGCCTAGAAGACACCCCGGACCATATCCTTCGAGGAATATATTCCAACCCGCATATCCGCCCATCCCAGTCGTCCAGTGTTACGTCCTGACGTAACTCCCTATTTTTATAAAAAATTATAATATTTCTGTCTATCGTTCCTCAATAATAACGCGTTGATTTTAAATTTTATTTAAAAAAACAGTTCTTTCTAGAGAAGGAAATGAAGGAAAAATATCAAATGATAAGTAGAACGGGTTTTCCAGTCCCGAGTAAATAGAGCAATAAATATCGGAATATAGTATCGAAATATCGATAATAGGAAAACGATTCCCCCACCCTGTAGCATATCTAAAGGGATATTTCAACTGCCATTAGAAAACCTCTGCAACGCCGCAAGGCAAAGTGGCCGTTGTCGAAAATAGAGTCCGATGGTGCAAAACATATTTTCATTTATTTCTGAAACTTGTAAACAAACTGGTATAAAATCTGTGTCAATGATCAATGGACTGCTTTAGCCATATGACTGCTAGACATGAATCCTTACAATGCCATATTACTTAAAATGTGGACATTTTGTGTGGTTCAGCTTAACAATCACGTGTGGGTGTGTGGCACGATGATGCAACACATCTGTGACGACTTCGTCGTTACCGCTTGCTCTAAGATAGTAGTAGCGATGTAGCATAGTTTATCTGATCACGAATGAAATAAAAACATATATATTTCAGGTATCTCAATGTGTTCGATACCTTAACAAAAATATTTAAAATCACAAACATATTTCTTTCATTTCCTTCCCTCAATCAAATAGAGAGAATGGATGTAATAGATAAAATAGAAACTACGGGCTGAAGGACTTCGGTCGATGGCCAATTGACAGTACCTTATAAGAATTTCATATTATTGTAAACATTATGTATAAAGAAATATATGTGTGTATTGTTAATAAATTTACTACTACTACTACTAGAAACTACTAAACTTACGATAATAAAATTAAATGTCACGATATTATTAATTATTATCCGTAAACTAGACAATCAAAATAGAAATATTACCGAATACAAATATTGTTTAAAACCAAATTTAAATATTGTCAAGGCGAAAAATTGAATGTTACTTAGGTTAAAATTAAATATCGATTAAATAAAAATTTATTACAATATGAATAAAAACTGAAAATAGACTGGAATTAATCACGCATTTCCTTGTCTCTCGCTATGTATGTACCACGCGCATATATGAATTATAATCCCTTAGAAAGAGATCATCCACGCGCGGACGTCCAAAAAAAAGAGGTAATCTTAGTATAAAAAGACAGCGTCCGATACGCTAATGCTCATTAAATTATTAGAGCAGCAGTCGATCGTTTCGTTGACACCTAGTTGCCACCACCCCGCCGTGAAGACCGCCGAATCCATCTCTAAAAGTTTAAGTATTGTTTTGTTATTTTGGAATAAAATATAATTATCAATTGATATATTGGCCAAGCTTAGAATTTGCATTAAATATTTCTTACATTTTTCCGAGTTATTCGTCTGGTTCTTCTCAGTTTATTTTATTTCTTTGTTTGTAATTTAAAACTTCAGTTCGTATGGTGAGATATTCTTTTCCTGTAACATTTAATTCTATTTTTTAAATAAACGTGTGAATAGCAAAGTTGATAAATAAACCTCGAGAATTGATTATTAACGAATTTATCACCAATAACTCTTTCTTGAACCAAACATCGCTTCTATTCTACGCCAAGATCAACCAAACGAGTAAGTACTTTCTTCTTTTTATAAAATCTTTCTGCATGCGATAATTTTTGTCAGTATAGTCATTATTGTTTGACGAATTATTGTTTCAAATCATTAGAAGTATTCACAACCCTGTCCCGAGCAATTTTCCGAAAGGTTAGGCTCAAAAAGGGGTTTGCGTGTTCTATATTTTGTCATTTAGTTGTATATAAAAGGAATTCATTTCTCTTCATCCACGTCTCGACAAAATGAATCGCAATAATATGTGTAAAATCGACGGTTGAGAAATCGACCCCGGTTTTGACATAACAGCTTCTTCACTGTTGACCTCGATATCTTCATGTTGATACTTCTCGTCGCTTATGTTATCGACAATTATTTCTTTGAGGGTGTCGAAAATTGCTAACGTTGGTCTATCTGTACGGAACAATTTTGACGAGCAAATAACCGTTGACAACAGATTATAAGTTTGACATAAATTATTCCTGACAATTTAACGTGCTTAACAGCTAATTTGACGATCACTGAACTAATCCATTATTTCACAACAATTAAGCTCGAATATCGAATATGTAAACTTTCATTCAGATTATATCGTTTGCACTGATTTCAAGTCGAATTATTTTGTCTTTAATAGACAAGACGTTTGTCGGGATACATTTCAGCACTTTAACTTTGACTGGCTTACCGATTTTACTGATTTATTGTTCGACTTTTATCAACAAAACGGTTTCTGTTTATGGTTGCCCCTTAACTTCGCAATATAATTCATAAGCTAAAGTTTGAAGTAATTATAAGCCCATACGTTCGATTGCTTCGCGGCTATAATCGTGGGTTTTGGTTATTATTACGCGTACCAAGGGATTCGAAGGTTTCTCGCACGTTCGAAAATGTTTCTGATCAAGTGCATTTTTCGCATGTCAATTACTAAATCAAATATTATATGAGAAACAGGTCGTTTTATTAAGACTTTCGCGGTTGCATCTGGATCTTCAGGAGTGTTATCTCCGTTGTCTACTACGTTGTCGCCTTTTTTACTGAAAATCAAAATTTCTACTGGCGTTATCGTAACTTTCCCCAGCTCTTCATGAGCAGTGTCAACGTAAGAGAGTCGCGACTGTGTCATCCGATGCACAAAATTTTGAGGCATCCCAATTAAGTTCCAGTCTTTCGGGGTCTTAGTTTTCGTCATATTGTCTGGTATATTGTCAATTATGTTACCAGTACAGTGATCTGTTACCGATATTGAGAAAGTTGGTGTTTCCTTACCAGGTTCGTGTGATACAGTCGATGTAGTAAAGTCACCGTCATAATCAGATGTGTTCGTATCGTTTGATGTTTCGGCAATTTCGTCAAAGATTTCGGAGGTGTGAATTCCCTCTTCTATTAGTAGATCTACGACGGAACTGTTTGTGTAATAAGAGTCTGACTCATATTTTGCCTCTGTTTGCTTGTTGTTAATTTCCAGTTCGTTTCTGTTGGTCCCCGAACGCGATGGACAATCCGCGTTTACGTGGCCTTTGCTTTCACAAATGTAGCATACAACCTGCCTCTCGACAGTACAATAGCACGAAGCATGCCCCATTTCATCTTAATTATAGCAGAATATTGATCTAGAATCCAGATCTGATTGATCCTCCGAACCTCTATCACTTTCCATCTCTATCACCTCTTCTATCACTTTTTTCGCGATACATGCCGTTATGTTCGGGACTTTGATTAACGAAAGCCTTGCAAATTTGTCCGAATCGTCTTAGCATCAAGTTCGCGATCGTAATTATACACTAATGAATTTATTCTATTTTCTGTGTAGCAATTTCTGGAAAACTGTTCCGTTTCGTTTGGCGAATTAGTACGTTCGTCGAAATATTGTTCGTCACCGTCACAGTCGCTGAATTCGCGAACTTGCCACGATACATTTTGTCTTGTTATTATTGAACGATTTTCGCGCTTCTGTGGATATTTACGAATCGAATTGTTATTATGAGGATTATATCTAGGAAGAGTATCTTTACAGTTACCGATGTTTCGCCCGATTTTCATGATATTATTGAATTCTCGATCGTGCATGTTGTACACGGGTGATTCAAAATTCCCGTTTTTGGTACCGATTTGTCGAATAACTGTCTCTTTTATTTCGCAAATTACTGCGTTCGTCGAATCATCTACTCGAATCACTACTTGACCACGCTAGAATACCATTTCTAGATGTTACTGAATGTTTTCCGCGGCTTTGTCGATAATTCGGGTTTGAATAGTCGTTGGGGGATAAGTCGCGTCGGTCTCGTGTCATTTGTCGATGTGTTTCTATAGATACGTATTTTCCTTCGGTGATTACTTCGCCTTCAGATGTTTTTCGCATCACCGTGATTTTAACGAAATCGGTTGATAATTCGTTAACTTGTCGACTAAACGGCGTTGAGCTCTCGTTTATAGAATTTTGTTCTCGACCGTTCGACAATTCCGGCCCATTCTCTACTGATGTTCTAATGTTTATTCTATTTTCCGCGTTATTCCGAAAATTCGCGACGCCGAGTTCCCGTTCGATTGCACTTACGTCGCCAACTAGAGCTACCCGGCTTCGCGAAAAACTTGATTCATTTAATAAATTACCAGTTCTATTCATTCGATTGCACTCTTTGCGGTACGAACTAAACATACCCGAGGGATTCGATAATCTTTCTCGAGGCAGCAATCGTGCATCTTTACAGGACTACTTACTATCTGTTGCAAATACCTCCGAGGGATTCGATAATCGTTCTTTGTGCGACTGAGTCTCGACTGATGCGACTGATGCGGTGCGACTGACTTCTCGATGCTGAGCCCTCTGAGCCAACAGCCGCGTACTCGACTTTCTCAATTTACCTCGTTGCTCGGTCCCAGATGCCCCAGACAACTCGGTGTTTCTTGAATCGTTCCGCAGCGTTTTCTTTACTTGATTGTTTTCTGTTTGGCCGCACTGGGACCGATACTCAGACGCTCCGAACGATATCATCCCGTCACCAACCGCAGTTCCCAATTCAGTCTTCGAGTTGACTCGCGATTGGATTTTCTTGTGTCTGCTATTGAATTCATCTACCTTGCCCTCGAGAGTCCGTACGCATCTTATATCTGTTTCAATATTTTCTAATTTCTTTGTCGAAACGCCCGTGGTCGAGATTTAAGCAGTGCACATATCGCCTGCTCCCACGCCCTAAGTGGTTTGCGCCCGAACGAACTCAACTGTCATGTTCCCTGACGCGTTTCCTCTAAAAACCGTTTCGCTGTGAGACTTGGTCGAGCCCTGAACGTTTGACAATTTATCATACTTTCTGTCAGTTATATTATTTATTTCGATTACTAATTTTGTCAATAACTTTTCGACAGAATGTTCGCTAATATCGATTTTTCGATTTTACTGGTGATCTATTGCCTTGTCAATGCCTTTTTGATAAAACAATCGCTTTCAAATTTAATTAATTTCAACAATGTCAATAAATCAGTTCAATAAATAATCTTGTTAATTTAAATAAATAATTTCGATAATTCTGAATAAATAATTTAAATAGCCAATTCAATAAATAATATTAGAATAAATAAATAAATAAGTAAATTAAACGGGCCAGAAATAATATCACAAGAAGTTAAAAGTAGTTTTAAATATTACGCTGAATACTCTACAGAAAATTTAGTATAGAATAATTTCAAGCAAAGCGAGAATTAAGAAGCGTATTATTTCTTATGCGATATACCGGTGAGCGTCTCGTGTGTTTGCATCGCTTTGTTTACTTCTACGCGCGCTCGGCTAGCAAGACTGCTCGAGCGTAACTGTTCGATTTTCGCCGCTTTTCTCACGAAAATTCGTTTGCTTCACTTGACTACACGAAATAAATATTTAACAAATTATTTACAGCGAAATATATGATTTTGCACAAAATTCTACGTAATGAATTGACAAATTTTCTAACACATCTCATATTGCAAAATGAGACAGTTATAACTCTTGAAACTTTTTTCGTATAACAAAAATAGTTTTCGCCAACATATTTCGTTAATACCTTCTCCAACTCGCCCACGTTGGGCGCCATACGAGAAAGGTTTTCTTTTGACAGTAAGTAGTTAATATTAATAATAATAATAATAATAATAGAAAACCACACCCGGTGCGGCCTGGGTCGAGAGCTGCCGGGGCTCTGTTTAACGAATTAATTTAATATTTTCTTTGCGAGATGGGCGCCAGTTAGTTTTAAGACAAACTAACAAACTAAATCTTCAATTTCGACTAGCTCAATTAATCTATAAGACAATCACAGAGGAGGTAGGATTGGAAGACCCAATATATTGCGAAATCTCTATTCCAAAGAATTGTTCCAGCTAGAAATAAGAGTTTTATTATAACTTTGACTCACGTGAGATACTTCAATATTTCCGGAACACACAATTCACACTAGTTTGACAATTTACTATAATATGACAATCTACTTATTGTCGTACAAATTTACACTATATTTTCCAAATTGTAGACGAGATTCCTCGAGGGCTGACCAGCCGCGCTCTAAGACGGTCGACGGACAAGTGGTGATAGTTTTCAAAAATTCAGCGAGCTTCGATATTTCGGTGCTCGCGTCATAAGCCCTTTGACAAATCAGGGTTGCGGATACGATCCGCAAAACGAATGGCAGCTTTAATTGGCCTTGATTCAGACTCATCGATAATTTGTCTTGTTTCGGCGATGCTAACTTGCTGTTGAAAATAATGATTAGTTCAAGAATATAGACAGTATAATGAGTAATAAATACAATTAATAATCGTGTGTGACAAACTCGTTTTCCTACGATACCGCTCGAGGAGTTAGTCGAGCGCAATGACGTCGAAGAATTTTGTCGAATTTATTTTCCTGTCACAGTGTGAATTTAGGTTGGAAGGGTTATGGCTCTTCTTGGCGTCTCTTTATTTTTCGACGAGTCCCGAGTTTTCATGTAGGAACAAACGACTTCCTTCTAGTAATATAATTTGGCCTCATGAGTCGAATTGGTATCGGCCTAATGCCTCCCGAGTCGGAGCAACGGACGATGATTCCTGTAACTTTCGAAAAGGCTTTTTAGTTTATGATTGGATAGGATTTTGTGCACTCGTACATGGAAAGAGAGCGACACAAGTTAAGTTCCACGAAAGGACGAAAGAAATTTTGCTTTACCTTTTGTAGCGATGTTTTAAGGCAAAAGGTATACTTCGGGCCAATCAATGGTTGGATGCCGTGGGTAGGTCAGTCGACGCTGGTGCGGGTTTTCGTTGGGCGGCATCCCAGGAGGTTCTCAGCCATCTTGGTACCAGGTAAATAGGTTTGGCGCCGAACGAGTATCTTGGTGCTGATACTAGGACGACAATGGCATTCCTGGCGTCGGTGACGGGTGCGGGTGTCAGCAATGGCTTTTCCAGTTCGACCATTTGATCGTGGCTCTCCCGTATTGTCGTTTATTTTGTTGCTGATGTCGGTTTTTTCGGCACAGTTTACCGAGATGACTGAGTTTGGATATTAGTGAGAATTTCCAAGCCCCTCCAAGAAAAACAGCCAGTCTTCCTTAGCTGAGTAATGAGTAGCCGTCGATGGTCTCAAGGCGATGTATCCTCTGGTGGGTGACCCTTTGCTTTAACATTTCTAGATCTAGGATTGGATCTAGGATTGTGGGGGATTTTAACGGATCAGAGAGTCTAAAGAACTTGTAATATATAAAGGAGATGTTCAACGGGGCACGCGTTGCAAATTTTGCCATATCTACGGTCAAGATTTTATCGGTGACAGTGAGTACTGCTAACGCAGCTAACTTCCTCTTAACGAGGTCGTAAACGGAGGTTCCCGGCGTCGCTGATCGTTATACCGCGGGTTTCTGAACCGTAGCAATTAATTCTGACAGTTTACGATCTGGCGCATGAAAAAAATCCATATGTTCGATTGATGAATTCGGGACCAATAGGTGCGACCGCTAATTGTAATCCGTACGTCGCGCAAGGCAAAGTCCCGAAACTAAGGCTCTGTTAGAATTTTTATTCCGGAGTCAAAGTGGTCGTCTACGCGATATATGATGTTCATATGTTTACAGACGAAACGGTCCTCTGGGGTCTTACGGAGACTCAGATCATCGCTGTTTAGTCGAAAATACATTTCTAGGTTGTCGGATATTACAGTGAATGAAGTAGTCGGTTTGATGAAAGCAAATCTTGTTCCTTGTGCTGTGGAACTGATATAATATATGTATACTAATTTTCTTTTTGAATGAAAAATAGTAATATCCGAGAGCTTTAGCAATACTGGTGATAATTCGATTTTCAATATAACTGGGAATTCCAAGTTCAGTCGCTCGCGTTGGATAGCTGGCACAACTTTTAGTATCTACATAGGTGTAAATAGACGAGGGTATAAACTGCCCTGCTTCGCGAACAAGATGGCATCTGTAAGAACAGCGGTGTCTACTTCATATTCCGTGACGTTGAATTCGAGTGTCGTAGCGACATCCGCCATAATTTGCGCTCCTGGGAAGTCCAGCGCAGTGGTGCCAAATGACGCACGTCAAGAAATCCCGTCTGCCCCCACCACGCGGTCTGCGCCGCGTGTTCGGCGGCGAGTGCGGAAGGGAAGGTGGGGGGCGCGCGCGACTCCCCGCCGACCCGCATGCGACGCCGTGCCGCGCAACTCGCTGCGTCAGTGCTTCGGGCGATACATTGAAAATTCGGTTTAAAAATTGAATAATAATCAGAAATAAAAACTTCTGCACAGAAATGAACTATAAATAATACTGAATTTGGTTTTTAAATATATTATGTAAATCAAAAATGGAATGAACTCTCTTTTGCAGCGGTTTGCAAATGAACGACACATCATAAGTTTCTATACAAAATTGTACTTGTCCAGTATGATGGCGCAATACATTTTCTTAAGTAAAAAATTATAATAATGCTACATTCGTTCCCCAGGTCCCACCACGTACAGGTCGTTGCACAACTTTTTAAATTGTTACAAAGTATTAATGTACGGACAAATAATATACAGTTATTTGTCCGGATGCATTTTTTAACGATTTATAAGTTCTATCCGAACGAATAATTCGAACTATTCGTTCGGATACATTTTTGATCTATTTTTAAGTTCTAATGGTTGAATAAAAATCTTTTTCAGCCTGTTACACCAATAACAGGATAAAATCCTCCGAAATCCCGCTATCGGCGAGCCGCGATTTTTCCCGCAATCTGGCATCACTGCTCCAGCGATGGCCTTGCGGAGGCTGTGATCAGCCACCTGTCAGAGAAAAGGAAAGAAAATATATTAGCAGGGAGAAAAAGAACAAACATAAACAATACCGAATAATAATTATTTATGATTATTATTATTTGTAATCAAATTATGGTTAACAGTAACCAATAGAAAGATACTTAGCCTCAGAGCATCTGCGGCAGTAGAAACAAGTGATCAATAAATGATCAATAACAATAAATAAACACGTAGGGAATAATAATATTAATAATAAGTAGAAACATTTACATGAAATAGGAACATTCACACTAAATATGGAAAAGGAACTCATACTGGAGGGTTTGTCGCTGCTTAGCTAGCCACAGTGAAAAAGTAGACGCACGCCTGGGCTCCAGATAGGAGAAACCGAGCGTTTCAAAATAGCATGCATAAAAAACAAATAGTCTACACGAATACAGAAAAATGGGATCAGGAGAAGGTAATAGAGGATGAGTGCAAATGAGATGGATAGAGGTAATTTTTGTATATGAACCGGGGTAAAATCGGAATCAAAAGTTAATAAGAAACAATGAATCGCCGCTGAAAGTTCTTCAGTGTACCAGTGGGCAGTCTGTACGATATTTAAAAGTGTCTTTATCTCTTGAAAAAGTACTCTGTAAAATTTAGAGAGTGCGGAAACAGGCGTTTTTCTGTAATCAAGCCACATTCATATATTTCATATACTCTGTAACATGGTGCGGTCGCAGCCACGTCAGCGGGCTAGCTGAGGGCCGCCACTCACAATAATAAGAGTAGGAGTAGATTTTTTTTAGCATGTATTAGAGTAGATATCCCCCCCTCCCCTACTCATTCGTGCCTGAGTATAGTGTGTGTGTGTGTGTGTGTGTGTGTGTGTATGGGCGAGCGCGGGCAACAAGAAGGACAGCCGACTGGAAGAAGAACAGCCAGAGGATCGAGACTGCGTCGACCAATTCGAGGACCCGTGGCGACAGGCACAGCCAGTGCCGTCCCCGCGCCGTCCTCTGCCACTGAAATCAGCTCGCCACTGTCACTGAAAATGCGGCCTCGCTGAAGCCTGAAGGGTCGAGCGCGACCCGTGGTCTGCTGTCGCCGAGATTGAACGAGGAAGAAGACGCCGGTCGGATCGTCACTTCAGCTGGGCCGTTTAGCGGAGTCGACGCCATTTTTTCCCCTCTCTACGCCACGTGCGTGAGAGTTTTATTTTAAGTGAAAATTTAGAGTGAGTGATTAGTTTTTATAGTGTATTTAGAATTTGTAACGATCGAGTAAGTACCCGAGTGCTTTTTCCTCCCCGTCTACCTTCCTGACTCCCTTACTTTAAGTGATTAAATCTCATAATACATTCCGCGGGACACCGGCTACCGCGTGCGTTACGTGAACAGGGTTCGTGGTACCTGTTGCGTTGAGCGAGTGAGTGGTGGTGTTTGCACTCAAATTAGATCCGCGACTTCTCCTCGAAAACTTTGAGATCCTTTTTCTGTCCTAATAGTGTTGAGACAGGAATCCTTTTAGCAATAATAAATCTATACAAATGAAGTTGATTTGATTCCTTTACACCTAACGCAGCCTGGGTCTTGACCGTTAGGGCTCAAAGTTAAATTTATTTTGATAAAATAAGTTGGGCGCCAGCCGTCCATTAGACGACAATTTAATTATTTACAAAGAAAAATCTTTCGCTCGACTAAACCTCAGGGAGGGTAAAGGGTTGACCCAATAACGAAAGTCGACACAATTTCCAGGAAAACGTTAGTTTACTATTATTAATTATTAATTAAAATTGTGAACGAGTTGTTTTTATAATTTGTTTTGATTTGGCTTTTATTTAACTTTCATCCCTCCCTCCTATTTTGAGATTGTACTGCTTTCCCTTTTTAACCCCAAAGGAAAACGGGTTACAACTCATAAGAAAAAACCAGAGGGAGGACGCTTTGGGCGGTGATTTGTAACGAGCGCATGGTCGGCGCATATCCACTCGAAATGGCGCGTTAATAGAAAACGAAGTAAGAGCGAAATTTAAACATTAACATAGCAACATATGGCTCAGACACGAACCTTACGTTAATTATATCTATAGATTAATACGATTATATATATTATTTACTTGTATGTTTAAGTTATATTCAGCGTTAAATAATTGAGTATGCTTTCTTTCTCCTTCAGGTTTTCCCTGGTTTCCCCGAGAGCTTGGGAAAATTCCGGGATCAACATATAATTCGTGACAAAGGTAAAAAGACATTCTTCAAAACACTTGCTAAAAATAGTAAATGTCTGCAAGACGACGTGGCTAAAAATGTTAACAGAAGATTAAACTGAACAGACTTCTGTTATGTCAAACTTGCGTTTGGAATTTCTTCCAAAACAAATTGACACGCTTGTTGAGCGCTTCAGTTATTAGGCTCCAGTACTCTGGTCAAGGAAGGACTACCTTTCACTATACACAATATGACGTGGAACACTGAAGACGCAACACCGTTTTTGAGTCTAATCTTTCGGAAAATTACTCGGGACAGGGGTCTGAATGGTGTGGGCTAATGTTGAGACGAGGGAGGACAATTCTACTAAAGGGAGGGATTTCTCAAATTGTTCGTAGGTCTTAATCGGTTAGTCTAGGAAAACGGAAATAACTCGTAAAAATAAATCTTGTACTTACGTCTGCTGTTGTTGCTTCGTAATGATAGAACGACTTCCACTAGAGTTGTAATACGTTGTATGGATGGGTATTTTATATGATAATATTCACGGTATAGTCTTATTCCACTTATAACAAAGATTTTATTCGGAGGAACGTTTTTCGAAATAAAATCGTGGAAAGAATTATACAAATATATTTGCAAATAAGAACACTCGATATGCGCGCGCGAGATTATGCTAACAAATTAATATTCGAACGATGAGAAAAGATCCAGAGAAATAAAAATATCCATTCACAAGAATTCAAACACCTTTAAATATTTATAAGAACCAAAGCTTGAAATATTCCAAACACCGTTTTAAAACTTCGTAATAATTCAACAAAATCAAATACAGGAAAAACTCTTAAAAACACTTTGAAATTCCAACAAACAGGCACTTTAACTATTCCAAATAGTCTAACATAAACGGGTTGAAATAAACAGATGTTGGTTCTGGTATATAATCTTTCCAATAATACTTAAAAACTCTCTATGCCCCGTGGTGGGTGGATCTATTTCTAATCGACGAAAATTATGAATATAAAAGGAGAAAAGGGACTCTCAGTTTTCACTGATAGTCTTTCTCTTAAATATAATAAAATACAACGTTACAATGCAGAGAATAAAATTAAATGTTAAAAAAACCCAAGATAATTCAATGAACAAGTTAAAATATGAAAATGTAGAAATTAAAATGTAATGTGACTCCAATAGAATTATACAAAGTAAAATACAAATTAAAGCAAAAATTATATAAAATAAAATACAAGTTAAAACGAATAAAATACAAATTAAAGTTTAATAAAATAGCAAGTCTAGTACAAGAATTCTTCTGGTTGATTGAGAACTACCCGAGATCTCTAAGTCCTTTTTGGACTCTCCTTCAAAATGCAGAAATAATCTCCACAAATTTTAATAAGTATGAAGAGCACAAAAATACTGGTTATTTCTTGTCTCTCAGGATTTAGAAAAATATTGGAAATTATTGGGTAGTACTCACCAGAGATTTCTTCTAGACTGCTGGAGATCACGAGGAAAATTAAGACTTGGCGAGTTATCACTATCACTGGAACTCTACTAACTAACTAACTGACTCTGTGGCCAAATTCAACCCTTTTTATAGGTCTCTGGCCCCATAGAAATTGATACAGATAGCCCTAGGCGGGGGTTTTCGGAGAAAACTAAATGAGAATTTTGGAAAACTCGTTGTGATTGGTAATGTGCACCAAATCACGTGAACATTGCATGGGGACATCGCATTCTAATTCGTGGTTACCCTTTCATCATCTCGCTTTTTCGTTCGTTCCTCCCGAGTAGCATACGTTATTTTATTCCCGACCACGTTATAAAGTTTTTTATTGCATACCTGCGAGGTGGGTGGAAAGTGACCGAATATAACCCAGCGGGCAATAAAGTGAGGCAGCGGGCAATAAAGTGAGGCAGCGGGCAATAATGTAGAACATTATTGCCCGCTTATCTCTTAGATAGGAAAAAGGTCACCCACGCATGGATGGCCGGTAGGAATTTTGGAATAAAAAGGTTACTTATATACTATAAAAAGGAAATTTTTTGCTAAAAGCTGTGCTGTACTATTTCATCAGCTTTTTTTTCTAACACAGTAACTTTCCACAACTTAAATAAAAACCAGCTCTCTGAACTTTTTGTAGAGTATCAATAGAAAATATAGTAGCTTTTGATAATTAGATTATAAGAACCTATCTGGAGCTTCTGATATAACACTAAACTCTATTTGCAATATCTGAGCATGTATTAACAATTATAGAAAAATAAAATCCTTATAAACTTTCTTTACAGAATGTACAGAATTTCTGTCTATGACGCGACAACATTCTTTATTTCTGTTTTCGTTGCAAATAATAAATCGGTAAATAAAAATTAATTCACAACGTACTCTGTGTAGCACCGATTACCACTGCAAATATGTGTACCATGTATTCCTGTGCAATAAATTGATTCGATTTTTGTCGTATTTAAAAAGTTTTCACATTGTTCTCACCTCACCTAACTGCGATTTAAAACTGCCACCTTGGTATGCCTGATGTGTCATGTCCTTTTTAAGAGAGAATCATAGAACGATTGCAGTAAATATAACCAGGAGCATTGTTGCTCGAACTTACAGTTGCATTTTTATTGGTATTGTCTTTAGTCACACAACTTTTGTTCGTATTTTCAGAAATCCTTTAGCGTGATACATTTTTTTTCCACGCAGAAAAAAAAACTAATTGAGCTAAGGAAATATGATATTACGAGGTGCCAATTGGTCATATTTTATTGAATGAACTATATATACGATTGAAGCAATGAGCGTGCGGGTGGACTCAAGCGCATACCTAATTGATTCAACAGAATATAACCTATTTTGAGTCCTCCATGCACCCCCAGGCTCGAATTTTTCCGACAATAAGTCTCGCAATAAAACCCACCTTGAAGCCAGGATTTTTCTAAGCCCCGCGACGCCCCACCCCCCTCCGTCTTATGCTTATGCTGGTTTGTCGAAACAGCACCGTCGACTGACCTGGTTGGATTGCGGCCAGTCGTACGCGCAACAATAAAGAAGTAATTTATCAATTTTCGACTATTGGTATAGCTACCTCATGAGGGTTCGCAGTTCCAAGAGTCAGTCTTTATTCGAACATCAAGGTGACCAATCGGTCTTGGGTCAGACCCGCCCATAAATACTGGAATCGAGACGAGCTCGATATTATAATAAACTTCAATTGTTATTCGTTTAAATAAATCTTCTTAAACTTTACCACATTCACTCGAATCTAACTCCTTATTGGCAAACGATCCCGATAATAAGTAAAATATACACTATAGTCCGACCTCAGGGCTGGGCATAACACCTAAAAACATCCTGGTCTGGAGATAGGCTCTTAGGGGGATTTAGTATAATCCTGGCATGGGCGGGGGAGGGGGGGGGCGCTCATAGGGAGGATTTAGAAAAATGCTGGGGCTTAGAAAAATATCAGCCCCGACCGGAAGGGTACAGCGAGACTTAGATAAATCCTGGCCCAGAGAAGGGTATTGCTGGGATTTGAAAAATCCTGGCCTGCAGGTGGGCTCATGGGAAGAACTTAAAAAAATCTTGTCCAACAGGAGGAGGGTTATTGTGGGACTTACAATAATTCTGATTTGGTGGGATGCTCATAGGAGGGACTTAGGAAACTCAAGCCTGGATGAGGGGTATATTGTGGAATATTGATTTTTCTAAGTCTCCGAAAAGACCTCTCAGGATCAGATCAAATTTACAATGTTAATGCAACACCAAAAGGAAAATCTAAAATTATTGTAGCACGCGAAACGCGCAAGGGGTCGTATCCCCCTAGCATATCTCTCAATATAATAAAAATATCTCGCCGCCGCGGTGTAGGATAATGGCGGTTACGTATTCAAGTACGGACCTCTAGGGCCAACTTCACATCGCTTACTAATCGACTCTATAGCGAACTTCACACCGCTCGATGATCCATTCCATGGCCTACTTCACACCGCTCCCTAATCGATTCCACAGCCAACTTCACGCCGCTCGCTAATCGATTCCATGGCCAACCTCACACCGCACGCTAATCGATTCCATGGCCAATTTCACCCAACTCGCCCACTGATTCCATAGGCAATCTCACACTGTTCGCCCTTTGAAGTTGGCCATGTATAATACATGAACCATACCAACCGTTACAATAGCAGCCGTTACACAGCGACCGTTACCGTAACAACCGTTAACGTAGCAACCGTTACCATAGCAATCATTACCATATCCACCGTTACCATATCAACCGTTACCAGAACGACTGTCAATACCGACCGGTTTATTGCTATGCGAGTGCGGGGATTAAGTGAGGTATAATTAAGTTACGTCGGATTAAATTGGGTATGATTATCTTGGGTCGGATTATGTTAGATAGGATTAAATTAGTAAAGTCGGGTATGATTAAATTAGGAAGGATTCAGTTACGGAGAGTTAAATTAGGCAGGTTTGTTAGGTAGGTTAGATTAAGAAGGATTAAGTTTGGTGGGGTTAGGTTGCGTAGTGTTAAGTTAAGTAGGGTTCCCCCGGTTTTCAAGTGTAGACTATGTCCTTATTATGGACCATGTCCCTATGATGATTATGGCAGTGACGCAATATTTTTATAACAAGTGATGAAATATGGAACGGGGGGCTTGACGCGCGAAGCGCGAAGTGCGACAGAGCCCCCCTAGCAAATATATAAAGTTGAGAGGCGTAATACGTATGCTAAGGCGTGTACAGAGGCGTGAACTGAATTACATAACAGGAGTTACATGTTGTGTAAACTGTATTACAAATATAGCGAACAACCATTAGTTGTAAGATATCAGTTACCGTGCTGTATCTCTGCTTCAAGCAACAACCCAAGAGATAGTACCGTCAAGTTGTTCTGGTGAAGTGAGCGGTTGACTCAGGACGATGGAATGCAAGCGAAGCATACAACAGGCCTAGTAAATAGCAGCACGTATACTGCACTTGTCAAAATCTTGAGTAGCAAAAACCTTATCATGGTCTTGTTAACGGGCACACATGCATATTACGATGAGATGCCGAAGAGATCAATTGCACACGATAGGAAAAATATCCGGAGTGTGCGTTACACTCCATTATGTCACGGCTGTATCAGTGCAGCTGTAATGCAATGGCCGCAGGTGCTGATGCAGTGAGGATCACCCAATGAAGAAAAGAAAAAAATATAACAAAAGAAATGGTTCTCAAATGGGAGCAGTAAATTGTACGCCAACTCGATTCGAGGTGAACGCTCTCTCGTTATAAAGGCAAGGATCTAGAAGGTCAAAAATCTTACCGAGACATCTAAAAAAAAACTATATTACAGCACGAGTTATAACTTTATTTCATGACATCTTCTTTAGTTAACTGCCTTCCTAACAAATGTTCAAATCGTCTTTTTCAGCGCAGAGACGTAAGAACTGTGAAATACGACATAGACGTTTTGATAATAGTACTGAATGTTTCGAAAGATATAAAGAATAAGTTTCCCGCTGACAATTGACATGGCTCGGCACTTCGCATCATTATAGGTATGATAAGTCTTCGAGATCGGTAGGAAGACTTGTACCATGTCGAATTGTATCTGAAACGAATATTATTCTAAATATGCTTTTATGGAATGTAACAAGTCAGATTAATTTGTATCTCCACATACATAGCCTTGTTGATGTATAAGCTGTGATCTATCATCATTTGGCCGTGCCAACAACCAAAGAACACGTGTACGACCTGTCCTAGCGTGAAGCTGCCATATCTCATTGCCAATTCGACATCTTCCAGCTTCATGACTGTCTATACATTAAAAAGAAATAAAATTTGTAGCTACATAAAGTTAATATCAGTCTCAAAGTAGTGTTTGAGTAATGTCGCATTTAGGTTGAAGGGCGGATTTGCGGATTATTAAATAAAGGCCAATTAGCTTATTACAAGTATAGCGATCTTTATTCCTTTCGAGAGCATATGTGAGAAAACAGGAAGAAGAGAGTACAGAGAAATGTAGGAATCAGCCAACCAGAGAGGCAGGTCAAACGTCCCGTGAGCAAGTCAGCTCGCCTTCCGCAAAAACAAGACGGCCCAACTACTTACATCGCCTTACAACGCATGGAAAATCAGCGCACTCTCTATTACGCCAGAATCGTCCAAGCACTCCCGCTTGGAAAAAGGACTTCGCGTGTGTTGCGTAGCGCAGCGTACTACCAAACCTTGACGCGCAGGAAATAATTCGAAGCTAATTTATAAATTCGCGAAACGAGGCACCAGGTCCCGTCTCCGGCAAGTGAGCACGTAAGTGATTCCCCCGATTAGGCAAAATTTCAAAATCTAAGAGTGGGGAGCAAGTCCGAGAGCGCGAGAGCACGCTAATGCTCCAGGCTTTTTCCTGGGATATTTCGAGGATATTTTCATACAAAATTATCATCGATAAGAGCTCCTTTTGTCCCGTGGACGTGTTTGAGGGAATTTGCGGAGGGAAGAAAAAGGATTGGCTTGTAAGGTAAGACTTTTATTACTTTCACTGGTCTCGGTGATCGTTGTATCCCGTTTTATAGCCATATTACAAGGCATCGAATATAAGTAATGTAATAAGGATTCATTGCCGCGATTATAGTATTGTTTGAGAAAATTCGTGGCCTTCGCGAGGCATTTTTTTTTTGGTAAATAATTGATTATTTTATTGTTATTTTATGACCGTTATTTTGTGAGAAAACTATCGTGCCAAAGAGCGGGTAACATTGGAAAATATTGTAACCACGAACAAGAGATCTCTTTTTACGGGACTATTTGTCGTTAAATATTGTTGTTCATTGTCGATGAATTTAAAGTGAATAATTGAATAAATTATTAGAATTTGTGAGTCTCGTAACTAGTGTTAATTTTGATTTTGCATTTTGTTCTTTTTATTCGTAAGTCTCTAAGGAGTCTTACCACCCCACTCTACCTAAAAATATCTGCAGTTAGCCTGGGCTGGCAATTGTCAAATATTATCGTTGCCTCTCTCCCGGCGCGAAAGCGCCTGGCGTCCTGTTCTTCAGAACGGAATAAAAGACAGAGAAGTAACTGACAATTTAGATTGTGGCGTTTGGGATTTTCCCTACGTTGGGAAAATTTACGTTACAATGCATAATTACAATACATTGTTGTTATCAATCCATGAACTGTGTGTCGTATCCATGCCAAGCCATTTTAAATAGACTTTTTGACCCTTACCACGTAATATTTTATCAACAAGATATACATTAGGCTGTTTTGTGGGAAGAAGTTCTTGCTCATAAAGGGTTCCTTTAATATCTACACCTTGTGAGTCTGGAATGTGATATGTAACAGGATTGGTTTTACGAATATTTGAGATTTGAACATTTCCCGTTGTCCAATAAGGAGTAAATTCTTTTGCGAAAAGATTTTTATATTTTATGATGCGCACATAATCGTCCACTTCTTATTTAGCAATAACGGCCATTTTTATATTGCTGCAGACTGTGAATAGTAGTTTCTTTTAATGCTTTGCGGTTACTTCAGACGGCCTCATATAAATTATACGGTGTACAGTGTTATTGTAGATAGTCACCAGTTCCGGTAGCAATTATTAGTAAGGGGTGTGCTATGGCGACTCCCACTCCTTCCCCCATTCCACCGATTCGCCGAAAGCACGATCCGGTGAGTGGTGGCGAGGGGTGCGGGGATAACGGGGGTGGGCAGGAGCAGGAGATCCCTTAGCGCACCACTGATTATTATTATTATTGCTATTATTGTTATTATTTTCATAGTAATGATAATTTTGTAATAATAAAATATGTACAATGGCTATCCCCACTCCTTCCCCCACCACTGGTGGTTCGCCGAGCACGATCCGATGAGTGAGGGGGAAGAGGGAATAGGAGTAGTTGATCGCCTTAGTGCACCACCGATTATTATTATTATTATTTATATGGCGTATAATAATAATAAAATTTTTTATTTTTGCACCGCTGATTATTATTATTTTTAAACATTGTTGTGTCAACTTATTGGCGCGAGCGCTTCACGCCTCTTCATGGAGAGTTTAGATGCGACGGCGACAAAGTAAGACTGCTAACTCATATGCGCTCGCGGCAACTGTTTTTATACCCGCCGAGGCGGGTCACGTGGTCCTGTAGCGGTGGGGAGCAGACCAGTCTCCACTCAGTTTCTGGAAACTTCGATGCTCCGAAGTTCCCATGGTGGCTGTCTGTGGCGGTGGCGTCGTCCTCGATGTTGATAGATGGCGGGAGTCTTCCCACTCCATTCGTTTGCTGCTGGTGGTGCTTTCGCGACTGCCGTGTTCAGCGGCCTACCGGTAGAGGCGCTCACTTCACTCGCGGAAGTTCTTTATCGTCTCAACGTGTACGGCAATATACCCGAAGATATAATGAAGACTCTTCTGCGAAAGGTCAACGAATTCCGAGATTGTTTCGCATTCGAGTTGTCTGAGCTCGGATTGACCAATTTAATGGAAATTGGGATCGAAGAATAACCTGGAAATGTAGCCTTTCGGAGCAGACCGTACACAGTGTCCGAACAAGATCAAAAGGATATTCTAAAAATCCTAACAGAATGGGAGAAACACGGTATCGTTAGCGCATCACGATCCGCATACGCGGGTCCGATACTCGATACTCGAGCGAAACTGACGTTAAACCTGCAGAAGTGTCATTTTGGGAAGGAATCGAGTTCCTGGATTTCATCATTTCGAAGTACGGATTACGAGCGGGACGACAAAAGATACAATCCATTGAAAAATTTACAACTCCACGTGTTGTAGATGAAGTACGCCGATTCCTTGGGATGACTGAACTTTCCGTCGATTCATCAAACGATACGCACAGATGGCAGAACCTGTGACCCGACTTACGAGGAAGACTCAACATTTTGTATGGAAAAGCAGTCAGGAGTAGATAGACAAAAGGGGTTCTGGACCACTTGGGGTAGTCTGGGGTCGGCTGGGGTTAAATGGGACAGTGGCTTGCAGCCAGCCACAGATCGAGCATACCCCTGTATTGTCTATCAGAAATGCGATAAATCCTATTTATTGGCAATGAAACGATTGCCAATAAATAAACAGTTTGCGAAATAATATAAAATTAACAATTTCGGATAGAAAAACATTGCAATTGTAAACCTTAGTCACTCTTAAATATAAGTGTCATTTTTGGTATTATGGCTTTGTAAAAAAACTATTTTTATTTATTAATTAACTTAAACCGGGCACGTTTCCCTTTCGCATTTACTGTTTTGAATGCCTAAAAGGAGCAAAAACATTATATTTACAGGACAACAACTTATGCTATAATAATACTGGGTCTACTTGAAAACTATACATCGGTCACAACTGGTACATCTACCCATACTTACTTGTACACCTGTGAAACTCATGAGTAAAATGCTTGTTCCAGTTACGAAAAGAAAATATATCATGTACGTGGATTCCAGGATGTTGAAAAATCTATAAAATAGAGAGAAGTCGAAAATGTTAATTTTAATAAATCTACAATACACTTAATATGATGATTCTGATTAATTTGGTATCATTTAGCAAAATATAGCTGATCATCTTTTGAGTAAAATTACTTACAACTAGTTGTTCTTCGAAATTCGCAATAGGTATTTAATTATTAACATTACAAGTATAAATAATTGGGACATTCAGAGCGAGCCATGTTTCCGTCAGGGTGAAATGAACGCGACAACGTCGGACGAAGTGTATATAAATCACATGTCTGTATTACTTCATTAATACCGTATGCACTCTTAATTGTGATATGATGACTACTTAGTAGTGAAATCATTGTATATAACTCAATAGATTGAGTTAAATCATTTTCAATATTTTTCACTATTTTATTTTTGCAATAAATTTCTAAAAACTGTTATGTCACTACTAAGTAGTGAAATCATTGTATGTATTTCGTCTTTTTAAAATTAGAAACGATGGAATTGCCTAATATTTGTTCATCAATTAAGAAAAATCGTGTAAGTTTTATTATTTTATTAACTTTAATCCTACTTTGGTTAATTATTTTGAAGGAATCTCGACTACCAGTACTGAACCGATATTGCCGTGAAACGTAAATTCACGGTTGACGCGCCAGCGTCGGCAAAATGTTGGCAGCCGACGTCACCAGAACTCTGGGGACCATCGTTGTGTCAGCTACGGAACCGAATGTCGTCACAATTATCGATTGAAGGTTCGATCGACGCTGGGCCGTAGTCGGGTTCCGATTGTCGGCTGCCGACGTACCGCCGAGCGTTGGACGTACTCCGCGTGTCGGGCCACCGCACCTGGGTACATTCTTTTTAAAATCTTAGTACCCGATTGACTTGACTGTACCAGGACTACCTTAAATCTGAAGTTTTAATGGTAGTAAATAACTGCATAAGTGTAAACAAAGTGTAAAGAAAGTGAAGTTATCGTGAGATCAAAGAAGCTGATAGTTGCAAGATTTGCTACACCTCATTATTTCAGTATTTTTAGCTAATACTTTCACATAAACTATGTCGCGATTCATTGGTATTTATGTGTGTCCTCCTACCAATGTAGTATCTCCAAAAATTCACCGACAAATGATTTGCAAATATCTATTAAATATCTCGCTTTTGAAACATTTGATTTAAAGTTGCATTAACGGCCAAGGTTATGGGCGACCACTTAAATAAGTGTGCTTTACATTCTGGGCGATGCTGGTACTTTTTGATTGAATTACAATAGCTTATACGTGTTTATTTTTTTAGGAAGTCAATTACAATATCAAATGATTTAACACTATTTAAATATTCCTTCATTGTTGTTGGCAAGTAGAGATTCCTGCGCATGTCGTGTTCAGGACACATAAGCCATATGCGTTCGATGGATGTCGGATTGATGTTGGATTCTATACATGTTAACGTTGGCGAGTGGTCGGAAGGGTACCGATGGCTGTAGTTTGAATGGCCTATTCTCAATCTTATCAGAATACGCTGTTCGTTTCTTTGCTTTGTGTCTGGGATTTTTTCCCAGGTATCGTCACGTAGATTGTGTAGGTTTGTTAACTGTCCGGTTGCCCAATCTTCGTGCCATTTTCTTTTTAACGAGTTGAAAGCTGCCTCATTTAGTTCGTTACCGGATATGGGGATGTTTTCGGTGTGGTTTGTGTATTCGGAGGCAACTATTTTCGCTGCCTTATCAGCCCTTTCGATTTGAGAAATGCCTTGATGGGATGGAATACAGATTAGCACCACGTCATTTCCTTTTTTTTTTTTTGAATAGCGGATATCTTTTGTTCAATTTGTTGGAGGAAGGCATTTGTACGTCTCGTATTTCGCAGTAAGTCTAGGACGGATCGTGAGTCCGTTAGTATCGCTGAGTGTCGCAGATTCGTGTCATCGATTAGTTTCAGTGTTTCCGGCATTGCATATCCCTCACATGACAGGATATTGAACATCGGTGGCGGAAACACGCCATGGCGGCAAGATCTTATTGCTCGCTTTCATTGGTCCAATTATTCAAACTTATGATGTTAAAAACTAAATAACTATTGCGAATTACTAAAAATGTCTATGTAACTTGACTCAAAAGATCATCAGCTATCATTTGCCAAATAGTGTCAAGATAATTCTTAATCATCCTGTATGACAATAAGTTAATTCCAAGACAAACTCTATAGCTTCTTTATGCTTTTTTATGCAGTTCACGATGTTATTATATGTATAGTCTTCATCCTTGCTCATATAAAAATCCTCAGGTTCACCAGCCATGTCTTTTACGCCATTCTCCAATTGCTCGCTAAAGTAATAACGTGTGGAGAAAGATATTTAGGTGATACAATATCACTGAACATCATCCTTTCGCCACTCACCCCAACTCAGCAAATATAGCGCAGGCGTACTGTATGTAGGCACCGTACATAGTGTCAATGGCAACGACGACCGTTAATGACGCGAAGGTCGTTATCAGTGCATGAAGGAATATTGGAAAAAAGTAGCGTTCTTCGTCGATGAAGTATTCCACATGAAAAAGAGATTCTAGGGGTCGTGATTCATTGAGTGGCTTGACGACATCAAGAATTAGCGGAATCAAAGGTAGGCAAACATATAGAAATACGCTCATGTACATGTAATCTTTAGATAATAAAGTGGGAAAAATTAGTATAGTCGAAAAATGTATAACATATTTTTACATTCAAAATATTACTCACAAACGTAGCCCATTGTAATGATTCTTCCTCGTTCAGCGTATTTCCGTAAGGTATCGCTTCCAATTTCTTCGCCTCGAGACCTCCAGTCGGTTTCCATACGCACAAGTAAGTCCTTCAACTTTGGGATAGCAAACTTAGAATTAATATACACTCATTTTTACTCGTAGGAATTAGGATTCCACCGAGACTGTACAAATTTAGTTTCAGAATCGCAACCCTCCTATTACTTTAAGCTCATTATAACTATCCATTTCCTTCATAAATTAGTAAAGTAGTAAACAATTTTATTGACCTCGAGTGGTTAACTCATATATTATTACTTGCACAAAAACAAAAGATCATCGGTGACGAGTTGGCCATGACATGTCTTTTGGTGGAATTATTGTTAGGATGTGTGTCATAGATTTGATATTCCGAAATCCAAATTGATATTTAATAATTTTACCTCCTAGTTCTATCTCTCGTCTGTTTTTGATAATTTTTTGCTACAATTGTTCCGTGAGTGTGGAGAAGTGTGATGGATTGCTAGTTTGGTTTCAGTAGTGTAATTATTGTTTCATGTTTCGAACTCTCAATTTTTTATTATTTTCGTTACTTGGTTAATTGGTACGTCGAAGATATTGGTTTGGCAACTAAGTTCTGACGCACTTCAGATACACCGATATGTTTATAGTTTTATTCTTTATTTGGACCAGTCAATCAATAATACAATCACCAGCTGTGTCTATGACTTGTCGCCATCTAATGGGCAAAGACTGGAAGCCGCGCTCCCAAAACTTATCGGGCTGATACGCGAAAAAGTCAATGATAAGTACTGAAGGGCGAATTTAGGTAATCTTAGTGCGAGAGCGCGTAAAACCTGAGACGTAGGAACCTGTTGTATTCAATCATGGAACAAATAAACAAATAGATTGAGCTAAAAAGTAATGGGTGGATTGCAACTTTGTTTCGGTTACTATACCTTGTCAATATTAAATATGCAGTTGGTCCACTTCATAAAGTTTATTACATGGACGCCAAGGGGCGGGACACATTCAAACACGGTGTCGAGATCTCCGCCCCAAACTTCGCATAACTTGATGACCTACATCAGAGAATGAAGCTTTTTGTGTCAATAAAACTTCGAATAAGGTAAATTGATATCGTTCCAAATCAAAGTACAATAAAAATACAATTAAAGAAAATCTCTGTTTATGGACGCCTGCAATATTCTCAATGAAATTTAAGTTAAGTTATACAAGTAATACTTGAGATTTAACAAAATGGGAATGACTCTAATGTTCGAAAGTCGCGTATTATTTATTTGGAGAGAGTAAACACTCACTCTGTAAAGCAAAAAGCTTTCTCAGAGAATTACACGCGGGTAACTGTTTTCTCATTATTGGAATCACGTAACAGATCTTAGTAGAATTCAAGATTCTTATGAGGAGTAACTGTAAATGGATGTGCTTGAGCAATGGATTTAAATGACTCATAGTATTCTTATTTGAAGCTAAAACGAAAAGTAAACACTCTTAAGGTATTATTTATAGTAGTAAGGGGCAGGTATAGGGAGACGACACTTTCCCCCTCCCTATACCCTGCCCCCGCGGCTGGTAGTGCGGGGGTGGGTAAGAGTGGGATTAATTAGCATCATTTCCCGAGCTGTGATTGGTCATAAAAATCCGTAAAAACCGAGGTGTGATTAGTCGTGAAAATCCCCTCTCCCTCCCACTCCTTTTATAAGCATAGGTAGGAATAATTAGCATAATTCCCCGAGCGTGGGTTGGATGTCTAACTCCCCTCTCCTCCCTACTCCTTCGTTTGAATTTTCACTTTATTTTCTTAGAGAAGTGGGATTAATTAGCATAATTCCCCGAGCGATGGTTGGATGTCAAAATCCCCTCTCCATCCCCACTCACTCGGTTGAATTTTCCCTGTATTTTCTCAGACAAGTGGGATTAATTAGCATAATTCCCCGAGCGCCGGTTGGATGTCAAAACCCCCGCTCCACCCCACTTGTTCCGTAGCAAGGACGGATTTTAGCTATAATAAACAAAACATAAAATTTTCGTTCAACGACGGGATTATCGAGCCCCGAAGAAATTTTGATGTCTTAGCTTCGCGTGCAATAATCATTAAACATCTGGATTGCAGCTGACTTTTTGGGATAGATGGAAAAAACAATCCTTCCACTGTAAAATAGTTCACGAAAAAGCAATTGCCGTAATTCATTAAGCCTTTTATGAGCCCGCATACGGCGCGTCTCGCGGAAGGGTCAACGTCGAGCGCGAACCTTTTTTTTACCTGCGTAAAACACAAGCGTGCGACAGCGTCTTGCCTCCCAATTAGACTGTACAATTGTAGTCGTCAAGTAACGGAAATCCCTTCTGCAAAGTCAGCAGCCAATCAATTCATTATTGTGAATACTTTGTGAATACAAATAGCTAAGACACGCCCTTAAATTTTACTTCGTTAGTTGCAAATCTTTGTAAACTCAGTCTCAGAACTATCGTCATATCGAACAGTCGCGTCTTGGACACTAATACCAAACGCGTGTATCTTTGACTCATCATCGATGAGAGCAGCATTAGAGTGTAATTATTTAAAGTTAACAGTGTATTCCAGTAAAAAGTGTAATTTTTGTTGTGTTTTTCTTGTTTCATAAATAATTATTGTGTATTCAGTTCTCCACTGTTTTATCCCTTTCAATTCACGTGAAAATAAAGATCGTTGGTGATTAATTTCCCTGACGGCATTCTGTACCAGCGAGACTTCGTCACCGCCAGCGTGAAATCAGGCCTTACAACCCTGATCGGTCGAAATATCCGCGGAGTTCCAGCGTACAGTACACCACTACCTCGGATGAATTTTCTCTGTATTTTCTCAGACAAGTGGGACTTATTAGCATAATTCCCCGAGCGCTGATTGGCCGTTGGGGGTTTGTCCAGAGCGTCAGATTTTCGAGGTAAAATCGGCTAAACACATTTGTAATATTTTCACAAGCACACGCGGAAAATTATGTATAGTGTTAATAATAAATCTATTTTGTGAGGAAATTGAGTTTTTCATTTAACGACTTACCGACCTGGATTCTTTACCCTCAAAAACTGCGCAGCAACAGGTAAACTTACCAACACTCAAAAAATCGCGAGTCACCGATCGTAGGAGAAAAATCTTCGATACCGATGGAAGCTGCAGGACCGACCGATTTTACCTCGAAAATCTGACGCTCTGGACATACTCTCAACGGCCAATCAGCGCTCGGGGAATTATGCTAATCAGTCCCACTTGTCTGAGAAAATACAGAGAAAATTCATCCGAGGGAGTGGGGTGGAGCGGGGGGTTTTGACATCTAACCGGCGATCGGGGAATTATGCTAATTAATCCCACTTGTCTGAAAAAATACAGGGAAAATTCAACCGAGTGAGTGGGGATGGAGAGGGGATTTTGACATCCAACCATTGCTCGGGGAATTATGCTAATTAATCCCACTTCTCTAAGAAAATAAAGTGAAAATTCAAACGAAGGAGTAGGGAGGAGAGGGGAGTTAGACATCCAACCCACGCTCGGGGAATTATGCTAATTATTCCCACCTATGCTTATCAAAGGAGTGGGAGGGAGAGGGGATTTTTATGACCAATCACAGCTCGGGGAATTAAGCTAATTAATCCCACTCTTACCCACCTATTTATCTTAGACTATTCGCTTTGAAAAAAGAACGGATATCCTATCTATCCAGAATGTAATAGAAACAGCGGTAAAATTCGGATGTGGACGTAAGAAGTGCGAGAATAATCGCGCTTTTTGAAAGCTGATCAAATTCTTTTGCAACTTTTGACAGTACAGAAGATACCCCGTTCTATATCCTATGTTGAAAGAATTGTACTCGGGTGTGAGTGCATACACGTGAGTACTTTCCGAATGTTGACATTTATCGCTGCCAGATGTCTAATAGTGCATTTGAAAGTACCTAGCTGTTGCATTACTATAGTGTACAAGGCACCGGTTTTAAAGCGCCTAGTGTGAGGCGCTTTAATCACACCCAAGTTTGTCTGTTTTAGTTATGCGTCTAGTCTAGTCTAGTTATGTGGATACACAGCTGATGCGACCACTATATATAAGTATCGATATGGCCGCTATATATCTATAGCGGTCGTATCGGTACTGTTTACTTCTTGAAGCTTCTGACCAAGGCCAAGATTAAGCGTTGAATATTGTGCGCATGAATTAGATGTGCCACGATTTCGTTCGTGAAGATGGCTGTGCGCGTGGGACGTGACTAGTATAGGTGTTCTAACGGTAAGAAGGCCTATATACTCTCGGGTTAGATGGATTCGGGAGTGCGAGTGTTGTCGCAGTAACAAGGTATACAATAAGTGACAAGGTATATAATAAGTGTGTCGAAGCAATTTCAAAATCCAAGAGAAGATAGAAAGGACTTAGACATTTGTGAGCGGGCTGGTGCTCAAGAGTTACGTATGAGTGTTACACTGAGGCTCGTAATTGTTAGCGCAGGAAATATTTCGATCTTTCGTTATAAAGGTTTGGAGCGTGACTGGGGTCTCAGGTCGGTGAGTGGCTGCCTTAAATTTCGGCCACCTCTTACGTTGTCTGCCGTCCGTTCGCAGGGACATCACGTACTCTTGACTGTCTGCTGCTCGCGGCCGCTGCTTGGCGGCAGAGCTTTCGCTGTACGGACGTGCCTCATCCGCCACGCAATGAATTTTCGTGGGGGTAAGGTGACCCATTACAACTGATGCATTAAAATGTCCAATAAGATGTTTTTGTTTGAGAATGGACAATGAGCGGGAACGATAGGGGAACAAGTTGACAATAACAGATGACGTTAGAAAGATTTGCTAATAGGAGAGTATAGATGTTATATTTCAACAATATAAATTCAGTGCAAAGAAATAACAAGGAATTATTCACTGTGAGCAGTCCGATGAGAAATAGCGTGTGAGAAAGCCGACGGGGCTTGATTATATTAATTGCGACACCCGTGAGTAGCTTATCCGAAGTGTGTCTCAACTCGACGCGAGCACACGTTGGTGGAATAACCGCGCCGGTCGAAGCACGTATTAACAAACCACGTACCGTACGTTGTCCCGAACTTAGTGAGAAGGACTATGAGATATAACACGATTGAGAAGACTCATTAATCACACAAACATTAAGCAAAACCAAAGATTGTGCGAACAACGAGAATGTCGCTGTTAGCGATAAGGAGAGAACAATACCGATTGTCGCGTGACCGTTAACAGAGTGAGCGAGAAAGGCGTGTAAGACGTTGATTGGTCGAGGAGCGTTAGCACACGTGCGCGAGCCGGTGCGCTAGGCGATCCTGCGAGCACCCGTAAGGGCCTGCCGGACAGACGCTGGTTGACAGTGTTGCCAGATTAGGGTATTTTACCCTAGATTTAGGGTTATTTCAATCGGTTTAGGGAGCAAACAGGGAAACAAATTAATCAGGGTTTTTTTTTAGGGAATCTCGAAATTTGACGATGTTATTTTTTTTTTCATGGTTTCAAAATTTTTAACAAATTTCAATTAACCATTTCTGGCTAACCTGACTATCCGAGTGAGCTCGTAGTGAAATAAGCATTTATGCGTTAGCACGAACAATCTTCATGGCACTGTCGAAGCACAAGTGGCGTATGTATACCCGAACCCGATATGCCGATATATCGACGGATCGAGGCATATTCTATAACCTTACTCTTGCACGTCAGGGGTATCTTTCTGTTTCTTGTTTACCTACTTGCGTTAAATAGAGACGGAACCATAGATTGCGGTAATATTACTATAAAATTGGTACCCTTGTGCAACTTACCGACGGATTACAAGACTTGGCTTCTATCGCCCTCTCTAGTCACCCAGCAGCCTTACATTGTTTCAGCCACTTTCGCCAATGGGTTCACTTTCTTAATCGCAGCCGCATGGCCTACGCTACGCCTAACGCGTGTAACCGTCTTAGGATTCGCCTCTGCGGCTCTGCCTGTCTGGTCTTGTATCGTTCGTTGCGTGTTCGCCGTATTATTACGGGAAAATACCGAAGTATAAATATCGTTTCAATTTATGAATTTATGTGTTAAGATGTGCACGTAAAACATGCCGAAAGTGCAAGAAAATAAAAAAAATTACGTACAGAAATATGTACAGAGTTGGGAGAGAGAATCGAGTTTTGAAGGTAGGTTATCGTAGATACATGTTTATAAGTATCTCGTAGTACCCGATTGGTTAATCTTGTTTATTGTATATAATTGTTACGTCCCGACGTAAATCCCTGTTTTTATCAAGTATTAATATTTCTGTCTACCTTTTTTTTCCTCAATAATAACGCGTTGATTTTAAATTTTATTTAGGAAACATTTCTTTCTACAGAAGGAAACGAAGGAAGAATATCAAATGATAAGTAGAATGGGTTTTTCAGTCTCGAGTAAATAGAGCAATAAAATATCGGAATATGGTAATAGGAAAATGTATAGGTATAGCTATACCGACTGGCAGGACGGGCCCAAGGGTCGGTAGGGAAGATTCCCCCACCCTGAAGCATATCTAAAGGGATATTTCAAGTCCCATTAGAAGACTTCCGCAACGCCGCAAGGCAAAGTGGCCGCTGTCGAAAATAGAGTCCCATGGTGTGAGACCAATTATCGACTGCCATGTAAATATCGATGATCTATCTCTTCATTACCAACGACCCGAGATTTGTAAGGTTCGGAGAGATCACCACAACGGGTTATTGGCCCGGATGTGACTTTACCCCTTTAACCTTCGCTCTATGAAAGACTGATAAAATCTCTTCTTCTTTCACTTTTTCCTCCGTACTATGTTTTTCAAGAACAAAATAATGAATGTAAAGGGAACACAACAAATTTGAGTAACGTTATTTTCTTACTGGAACAACATTTTATATGAGTAGACTAAAAGTATATTAAAGAAAACATACATAACTGTTGGAATCTGTACACGGACTAAACGCGGAGTCTCTATACTGAGCTCCTAATGAATAAGGAATAATAGAACGATATAGATATACATCACATATGTCAAGTTTGGACTTTATGAAAAGCTTAAATCATAAGGAATCGATTAAGACCAAAAACAACAAAGAATATAAATAATTGTGCAAGTAGTAAGGGCATAAAACTTGGAAAAACACCATCGCTATACAATATATAAATCATATATGTCAAGTTTGGACTTTATCAAAAGCTTAAATCATAAGGAATCGATTAAGACCAAAAGCAACAAAGAATATAAATAATTGTGCAAGTAGTAGGCCTCGTGGTTGCGACCCACTTATCTTATAACAACACATAAATATACGTAATTAATCCAATTAATTCTAAAAAAATGCAATTTATCGGGGAGCAACAGTAGAGTCAGCGCTCCAGTTTCGTTAAATTTGACAATAATAACAAAATCACCTTGAAGTAAAAATATGACAATATATACCATGCACATCGTTTGGGCCAAATAATTATCAATAAAAACAGAAAAAAAATTATTGATAAATAATAAATAAGAATGACAGCGCTGAAATTTTTCAATTGTATCAAGTCTCGTGGTAGTAGCTTGACGCCAAGTATTACAGACAACTTAAATTTAATTAAAAACAATTTCTTCAACAATAGCTGCAGACCGTAATAATTTTGATGTCCGTAGAAAGGCTTATCATTTTTTTAAACATTAAACTAGTCTTTTTTATACCGTCGAAGGTGTTACACCTCCCCTAAGGGATAAGACAGATTTTAATCTATATGAAACGTCTACATACCTCTGGAATCGTTATGGACATAATGCAAAGGCCGACGGCTGTACGGTGTAGGCGTTTCTCCCACTCTGACTGATGTGGCCAATGTCCAATAATCGACAATAACCTTTTGTTTAACTTGTAATAGGAGATCTCGAAAAAATCCATTGTTGCTCCAGAAGCTTTATTCCACCAGCGACTAGTCACGTATAGAGTTCATCTTCAGTGACAAGGATGAGCTATATTCGCTCTGCAACTTTTCCAAACAATAATTGCAGACTTCAATGGGAAGCCCATTTCATGCTACTTACTCAACTTTTGCATGTAATTGAAGACTCTAACAGTTTTATAAAAGTCCCTTTGATTGCTGCACAGTCTACAATTTTGTAGGCCAATAATGACATGTAGTAGTCTTGCTACTCATTAGTACCCATCTATAATTACGTCTACTTTAACGGAGCGAATAGAAAATTCATTCAAGACCCGTGACTTTCTCATCACGATTGTTACTGGCGTAAAGATGTGGGGAGTTGAAATTGTTAAGTTATTTGCAATCAAATTCATGAAATAATATGATTTTAGTTTCTGATATGTAGTGTTGATATATACATATTTTTGCGTTAAATACAATTGATTAAAAACATACCAGATAACGCTTGCATAAGATGTTAGGAGTTTTTTTGGTTTAAAAAAATCGATTTTTGATTGAAAAAATAAATAATATGGATTATTAGAATTTACAAATTTTCGGTTAAACATAAATGAGAGATTTATATTTTCAACTAGTTGTGATTCAAGTAGTAAATTTAATAAAAATGATAAAAAAATGTGTAATATAAAAACATAAGTAACTAACAAAGTATTGTAAAAATAATATAACGACAAGAGTTTTAGACAAAAAGTTTTTGTCTAAAAATTCAGATTTGGGTTTATCATGTATTAGTGCTAAATGCAATAATTAACCACGGTTAGTGCGGATTATTTATGTATAATCGATTAGAATTACTCCTTCTGTATTAACAATTTTTTGTTTTAGGTCTGCAGAGACTGGGGAGTCTCTGAAAGGTTTTAGATCTATATACCTCGCTTCATGTATTTTTTAAATATTTGACAGAGTAGTTAAAAATCAAGTGGATTTCTTCCTAGAGACGGAATCTGTTATTCTTTACTCGCAATTCCTTTGCTACAAAAGAATGTGCTGCAGTGGTGTTTCTTGATCTTGAGGGTGCTTACAAACTGTTATCCCAGGTAAGCTCATTGAGAACCTGGCTAATCTTCGATTATCGAAAGGTCTTGTTAAATTTATTTTAAATACAATTAGTAAAAGGAACGCTAGTTTTTACGCAAATGGTTCCTTCATTGCCAATAAAGATTTGGTAAAAGGCCTCCCTCAGGGTTCTGTTTTGAACCCTTGCTTTTATAATGTTTTTTTGCAGAATATTAATAACCATCAGCGCCGATCGTTACAATATGCGGACGACATCGTGCTCTATACAAGCCATGCGGTCTACAGGTCCAGTATTAGTATATTTGAGAGAAGTATCGAAAATTTGAGAATCTTGCTGGAATCTTTGGGTTTGAATATCTCGCCCAGCAAATCTAAGTTTACGATCTTCTCTAGGAGGAAATCCATTCCGGACTTGTTAGAAATTAAAATCGGGAATGCTTTCGTTTCTCACTCTCATGTCGCTAAATTTCTTGGAGTAGATTCTAGATTAAATTGGGAAGCCTTCATCGGTGAGGTGGAAAACGGGGTTGCTCAAGCTTTAATCGTCTCTAAGTTTTTTAACCATATAGCCTGAGGATCGTAGACATATGCTTCATCATAGTAGACGTAGTGGACGGGTGCGAACAAAGGGAATTTGAAATTACCACCGACGTGGCGACCACGTTCCTCGGTTTGCAGATTGAGCGGAAATCGAACGGTGCAATATTCCTTCATCAAGAAGCATGCTCCAACCGAATTCTTGAACGGTTCAGAATGGAGAACGCGAACCCAGTAGTCATACCAGCTGACAAACAGCACGAATCAAATGATCCAGTGTGGACCCTAGCAGCAAGGAGGCTGTAAATGCTCTGTATCGTCAGGCAATTGGCAGCTTGATGTACCTGTCAGTAGCCACTAGACCAGACATTTCATACGCAGTTAATAAAGCTAGCCAGTTCCTCGAGAACCCGTCGAAGGCAAACTGGAACAACGTCAGAAGAATCATTAAGTGTCTCAAGGGTACAACTTGTCACGGTTTGTACTTCGACAGTGGGAGCGACGACGAAATTCTCGTTTTCAGCGATTCCGACTACGCCGGGGACACCGAGACTGGAAAGTCTACAACAGGATACGTTCTGAAACTTGGAACATCGACGGTCACATGGAAATCTCAACAGCACAGCATCGTAGCGCTTTCAACGCCGGAGGCCGAATACGTCGCAGCTTGCGTCGCCGCGAAAGAATTGATCTGGGTCAAAAGACTTTTTCGAGGGTTAACGCCAACAACGCAGAGCACAGTGCTCTATATCGACATCCAGAGTGCATTTCGGCTGATCAAGAACCCGGAGATCCACAAGAGGAGCAAGCAGACTGACACAAAATATCATTTTATACGAGATATCTACGCATCTAAGGAGTTTGCTTTGGAGTACGTCCCGACGAACGAACAACAAGATATAGATAAAAAATTATCAAAGACATCCAGCGAGTGAAAGGGATTTTAAAGTGCAATGAACTTTACGTGAGGTCAAAGTGGGAATGTTAAAATTATTAACGATCAAAACAGTTCCCTAACGTCTAATTTCTCTTTTGTCTTTCTGTTTTTTTCTATGACAACGCAGCCTTGAAAATCCTCCTCCACGCTTATGTATCGTTTTTCTCTAAGCTGAAATATAAACCGTTTTATTCATCACAATCCTTTGTGAAATCCGATTAAATACTTTTAGCATCAATACAACCATAGCACTTTAACACTGTTACTGTAGACGAACTGCGATAATAGAGAGCTATAGTCGCACACCAGACCAGACGTCTTCGCCACAGAATGGAGAGATCCGATCGCCATGTCACTCTCACCGCTGATATTCAGATGTTCACCCTGGTAGCCGTCGCTTAGAATGAACGTCGCACAGGCCCAGATAGCATACATCTCCACCTGAAAAACTACAGCGTTTCTAAACACACGGAATAACCTTGTCTTGGGTCCATCGCTCCAGACTCCCGCTCCCATTCCTCTTTTGGACCCTGTCCTGTATTCGTATACCAGACCAGCCCCCCAGGCGATAGAAGGTTGTCAGTGTTCCTGTGATCTGGCCACACTCCCCACCATTTTCAGGAGGAATGATGATACGCTGTTGGCCCTAAAAGATTTGGCCTGATCATAGCTGCTCTTGCTCGCGGTTTAGGGAGAAAAACAACCCTGATCTCACGCCAGGACGGTGGTACATATCTCAATTCTAGACAGGATTTGAATAGGCGATCAAGATGATCGACCAGATCGTCCCTCCCTCCTGTAGTAGGGCGGGGAAGACCCCATACATCGGGCTCTTATACCTGTCCAAGATAGCTATCATCCATCTGATCCTGTCGATACAACCCTGGCCGCTGTCCTTCATTCACCTGGTCGGGTGACCGATGGCACCTCTCCCTGAGGCTGTTCCTGGTCGATTAATTCCGAGCCAGGAACCTCAAACAGGTGCGCTGGTTCTTCCAAGTGTTGTCAGGTAGAAAGTTCCCGGGTTTGGCAATACCAGAAATACTGTTCGTCGTGGATCCAGAGGCGAGACTCATCATGCATTAAGCGCACCACTTCTATGAGCTGCACTTTTAAAATTACTTCGTATACCGGGTTTAAAACTTTTGAAACATATTTTCTGGATATTATACTATTGTTTAAAGTTAAAAAAAGACATTTTGAGTCTAAAATACCGGGATCCTCCTCTTAAATAGACACTTTTGTCCTACAGACCGTAAATATAAGAGTACCTTAAATTTTCGAGCTTTACAACATATATAAGAATTAACAAAATCGACGTAGGATACTTGGTAATGTTTTCTTGTTAGATTTGATGAGTTGTGATAGTATTTTTAATAGATATACATTTTTACAAGTGTCCATAAATGTCAATAGGCATGTACGGTCAACATCCGCCAAAATAGATCCTCTAGATGCGACTCTACAGGTTTACTACTGGTTAACTTTTCAATTGTAACTATACCAAGTCAAGAGTACATAGCGGATATGAAAACACCATGTTAAGTTTGATGTAAGAGATGATTACTGATTGTAAGTGGGAGAAAAGGTAACGGTAAAAGTTAAAATGTGGTAATGTATATGTATATTATAATGATGTTTATATTATAATGGGTATGGACGCAGATGCATAAACCTCAACTCATCGTAATGATCTTAGCACCGTAAAGTACGACATAGCCGTTTTGATAATCGTGCTGAAGGTTTCTAAACTCACAAAGAATAATTTGCCGGCCGACAACTGACAGGGATTTTCGTTTCTGATCATCATAATTGTTAGAACTCTTCGAGATTGAATTGATGAAACGTACCATTTCGAATTGTAACTGAAACAAAGGCAACCATTAATAAAGGGCACTTAAATTGGGAGCGAATGGGCAATGCTCGATTAAACATGTGATCATAATACTTTCCGTTACACGTGCACGATTCGCGGCGTTTTCCATGGCAGTCTTGCGAGACGAAAGTGAGCAACAAAGCATGCCAGTCGTGAAATGATAAGGGCGTCCATGCGCAGTTCGCATTTCATGTACTTTCGTCCCTAGAACTTTTACTTTACTCGTTTTCGTCCCTAGAGACGTAACCTTACTTGTCACTGTTCGGCTCGCTCGACAGCCATTCCAAGCGCCGGAGATCCATGCACACGTTACGAAAAATATGGCAGCAATCACACTTGTCGCAATCGCCAACTTTCGACCCTTGTTGCACAATATACTATTTCAGTTTGTATAACTATAAATCATTACTATCGAGCGATACAGTTATTGAGTTGTTCCAGAACAATCTAAAGCAATTTCAGTCGATTAATATTCGGAAAGATCAATTATTAGTTGGTTCTATAAGAATCTGAAATACATTGAAATCGCAATGATATAAACATGCTTTTTTTTTAAGATGCGCATATATGCGTCATGATGCAAAAGTGGAGCAACATTTCTGTGCATTCACGGATCAGTAATTAAAAAAGAAATTTAAAATGAGCGAGACGATGAAGAGGCGGTGATACACCGAAATACATTTCGACTAGCGTCGGCAAGGTAGGAATGTAGCGGGCCACTTCTAACCACCGCTAGATGGCATGGTGTGCTATTATTATCGCGCTTACACAGTCTTTGTCATGGATTTTTGCCTGGCCATCTAGCTGTCGTCACTAGCGCCATCTTTCGTGTGCCCCCCCGCGTGGAAAAAAAAAGTATCGCGGAGACTCTCTGCGAGACTCACTGCGAGATCTCGCAGAGAGTCTCGCCGAGCGTCTGACGGGTCTCGCCGAGAGTCTCGCTGAGAGTCAAGCATGGTTCCCGGAGCTTGACTCTCGGCGAGACTTTTGGCGAGATCAAAAAAATTTTTTTTTTACTTGAATAAATTCTCAAAAGTCTCTGCGAGACTTTTGGCGAGATTTAAAAAAAAAAATTTATTTTATATTAAATTCTCAAAAGTCTCGCAGAGAGTATCGCCGAGATTATCGGCGATACTCTCGACGAGACTTTTGGCGATAGTCTCTGCGAGACTTTTGGCGAGATTTAAAAAAAAAAATTTATTTTCGAATAAATTCTCAAAAGTCTCGCAGAGAGTATCGCCGAGACTATCGGCGATACTCTCGACGAGACTTTTGGCGAGATTTAAAAAAAAACATTTCTTTTCGAATAAATTCTCAACGGGAGACGATGTTCGTCGGTAATGATGTCCGCGGTAATAATTTCACTTCACTACAAAATGTAATCTCACTTTCATGGTTGCAGAGTTCTTCCCCCATTTCGATATCGTCCGTTACCGAAGACGGAAATGCCGAAAATTGAGCCGACGACACTTTTTTATTTTTCCTCTTCTTTTTTCCGTTGATTGCAATTCGCAACATTTTTCCGATCTTTACGCCATCCGGCAGTGCATTCTTTATTAATATTTTAGTGCTTCCGCTTTAAAAAAAGATTAGAGCAAACATTATAACCCCTTCCACAGATGTCATACGCGTAAACTTCGGGTTTCAACTGCTGTTACGATGTGATTCTGTTTCGTGGCCGAATTCACATCGTGAAAGCAGTTGACAACTGAAGTTTACGCGTATGACATCTGTGGAAAGGTTACATGTTTGCTCAAATTCTTTTTTGAAAAGCGGTAGCAGTAAAATATTAAAAGTGTGCACTGCCCGTAGGCTTAAAGATCGGAAAAATGTTACAAATTGCTGTGAACGGAAAAAAAGGAGCGGAAAGACATGAATAAAAAAAAGTGTCTTCGCCACAATTCCCGACATTGCCGTTTTCGGTAACGGACGATATCGGAATGGAAGAGGAACTCTGCAACCATGAAAGTAAGATTACATTTTGTAGTGAAGACGAACGAACATCGTCTCCCGACCCGCGAGACACTTTTCTCTCGGCGGAGAGTATCGCCGATAGTCTCGGCGATACTCTCTGCGAGACTTTTGATAATTTATTATAAAATAAATTTTTTTTTTTAAATCTCGCCAAAAGTCTCGCAGAGACTATCGCCAAAAGTCTCGTCGAGAGTATCGCCGATAGTCTCGGCGATACTCTCTGCGAGACTTTTGAGAAATTATTCAAGTAAAAAAAAAATTTTTTTAATCTCGCCAAAAGTCTCGCCGAGAGTCAAGCTCCGGGAACCATGCTTGACTCTCAGCGAGACTCTCGGCGAGACCCGTCAGACGCTCGGCGAGACTCTCTGCGAGATCTCGCAGTGAGTCTCGCAGAGAGTCTCCGCGATACTTTTTTTTTCCACGCGGGCCCTATCTATCTTTTTTAGTCAAATTGGCAAGCCTTTGACATGTTTTGGTAAACAAATTGAGAAAGCTATTTTCTCCGCTGTTATTGCATCGATTTGGATGAATCAAACTTCAAAGAGTGTATTTTTCAGCCGTGCATGGGCTAATCTTCCGGAGATACAATCTGGTAAATGTAACGGTACAAATGTCGTAATTTCTCCGAGGGTAATTAAAACTATATATTTTTTTGTTTTTAATTTCGAAAAACCAAAAGTCTAGCCCAATTCTGCCACTATCTTCTACTTATGTTCAAAATTTTGTTCCGATTCAATGCGCCGTTTCGAAGAAAATAGCTTTCTGATTTTCGATGTGACTCCAAAGTGGGGGAAGCGGTTCCACAGAAAAGTGGGGGGAAGTATCACTGCCTCTTAAGATCCATATCATTAATTCAGCTGCATTTCCCAAAATCCAAAGTTACACGAATGCTTATCTTCCTTGAAATTTTCCAGACGCCTTTCCAAAATGCATCCCCATTTTGTATTAAATAAACACCTTAGTAGTTCAACATCGTATTAACCGAGTCTTTCCTTCCTTCTACCGTGTTCCGTAGCCGTGTTAGCTCCTCGAAATATTAAAATAATTAAAACACCAAATTCCCGACGTAACAGTAAGCTTCAAACGGTTAAGTACAAAGTCGTCGTCTGTGCCTCCCTCTAGCGGTAAGTCACATCACCGCAAGCGATGCCATTTAAAAACCTCCTCCTCCCTAATTAAGGTACTTATTTAATTTAATAAAATTTCTCGTTCTTCTTACATGGCGTGGGTTATATGTAAACTGTGATCTTTCAGTAATTGACCGTGCCAGCAACCGAAAAAAACGTGGATAATTTGGCCAAGAGTGTAGGAGCCATACCGTATTGCTAATTGTGGGTCGTCCAATTTTATGACTGTCTGTATAAAACATAGTAAGTTATGACATTAATTGAATAACAAATTAAGTCAAATTTTGGCCATAATATAGAAGGTGGTAACACTTACTTGTACACCTGTGAAGCTCATCAGCACGATATTCAATCCGGTTACGACAAGAAAATACACCGAGTAGGCAGACTCCAGGAGTTTGCAGAATCTGAGAGTTTGCGAAAATTGGGAGTATGTAGTCGATTACAAATAAGAATTAGACTTGTGGGAAGAAAAATGAAGTTGTAATTATTTTCAATACGAACATATATGAATATTTATTTGAGAGTGAGAAAATACTCCTTTTTCTAATAAGCAAATGTAACTTGAAATTATAAAACTCAGCGAAAATGATTTTTTATATCTCTACGAATTCTTCATAGTTATTCGATATTTTGAAGAAATTCTTAATTCTATTTTATGCGAAAACCACTATGAAAACCACATACTGAATTGCTTCTTTTTGCTTCTTTACACATTTGACGAAGTGTTGATAGCGATCGTCGTTGATTTTTCTTTCATTCAGGTACTCATCCTTATCTGTGAAGCCATTCTCTAATTCGTGCCTAAATATTTCATTAAATGATGTCAGCGAAACAACTTTAAAAAATTTTCATTAACTATCGATTTTTGACTCACCTCAATTCGGCGAATATGGCGCATGCATAATGTATATACGCACCGTACATAGTATCGACGGCAACAACAATAGTTATGGATGTCAAGTTTGTCAGCAACGCATGTAGGAATATTGGAGCAAAGAACTGATTTTGATCGACGAAGTACTCCGTACGAAAAAGGAATTCGCGGGGACGCGATTCGTTAAGGGGTTGGACGATGTCGAGAATGAACGGTATGACAGGCATACAGACATACAGTGCAGCGCTGAGGAACATGTAGTCTGTAATAAACGCAAGATAAGTTAATAAGTACACACCCAGTTAAATGGATTATATTTATACTAGAAATTGGCGTAAGCTATGAATCCTCGCAACTAAGTTAACCAAACATGAGTGATCCAGGAATTTATATTTACTATAATAAGGTTTAATATCGACTTGTTAAAATTTTAATATTTAAGACATTATGTAAAATGTTGTTAATTGTGGAAATTATATTTATATTTTTTAATGTGGCCACACAGGACGTATTTCCTTTTTTTATTATTGATGTACAGGGTATTAAATTTCTGATGCCCACATTGAGGACCGAAACGTAAAACCGGATTTATTATTCAGGAATTACTTCTTCCGTTTTACGATCAAATAAATAAACCGCAATCGATAAATTGAACATCGAGTTTACGGCTTTCTTTTGGCGGTCGAATAAAATCGATACACATTTCGACGTAACACTTGCACAATATGCACTAAAGAAGGTGATTATATGGTGAAGAAACGTCGAGCTATCAGTTAACCCTGATAAGACCGAGGTGATTTTCCTCACGCGCAGGCGGATTCTGGACGGGTGAAAGTATCCCATATTCCAAGGGAAGCAAGTGAAGAGTTTGACTACAGTGAAGCACCTGGGAGTAATCCTGGTTGCAAAATTGAACTGGGGCCCACATATGGAGAAAGCCTGCACGAGGGCCTGTGCCCTACTATTGCTGACGCGACGTGCATGCGGACCAATCCGGGGACTCAGCCACAAGGTACTGAACTTGATCAACACTGTCTGAACGCTCACTACACTATCAAAGCAGATGCTCTGATAACCAAGCCGCTATCAAGGAACTGGAAAGATGCCAGAGCAAATCGGGACTAGTAGAGGACTGCAGAGCGGCTCTTAGGGACCTAACGCACCTGAACAGGGTAACACTTATCTGGGTGGCAGGATACGAGGGCATAAAAAGAAACGAGAGGGTAGACGAGTTGGTCAGGAAAGGTTCTATCACACCTCCGATGGGTCCGGGATCGGCAATGGGAATTGCTTGGTGACTGGTCAAAGGCGAGATTAAATCCTGGATCAAGGAAGAGCACCGTACCTTGTTTGATTCGGCGGCTGGTATGAGACAGACAAAGGCGTTCATAGAGGGGCCGTGTGCGGTCATTGCTGAGCGCCTACTGAAACTCAATAAGAGGGAGCTAAGGGCAATGGTGTTCACTACCCAGCTAATGTAGGTAGACATTTTTCGTAGAATGGCTTCAAATGAAATATATTTATTTATTATTTCAAGCCCATCTTATTACACTTTAATGCAAAACTCATTTTAATTGCGTGGATAAAAGAAATACAAAACAAAATAGTTGAGAAGTTCGCATGTCAGCGATCGTTGCGCGGACATCATCCTTACGTAATGGTCTTCTCGCTGCTTCTTTTATTTCGGTAACGTGGAGGCACTGCCTAATCTTCGCTAGGTCGCTCGTTATACAAAACTCTCGCTAACACATGGTTGTATTTTTAACAGGGCACTGTCACCTAAGGAAGTACCTAAACACACAGTGCGCAAGGGAAATTGGAACCTGTAAGTATTGCGAGGGAGACGAAGAAAGAGCCATGCACGTACTGTGTCACAGTCAGAACCTGGCCGGGCGGAGAGCCAAGAACCTAGGAGCATACGTTACGGGGCGTAGGGAAATTACAACAAATTCCTTAATTCGGAGAACAATTTAAGAATTTGTATGGGACTACTAATTTATAAAAAGGAAAGACCCTCACATGTGTATAATACCGTTAGGAGTCTTCCTCTTTCCGCATACATTCGTAAGGTATCACTGCTGTTCCCATTGTCTCGAGATTTCCAGTCATGTTCCATATATGTAAGCAATTTCTTCAGCTGTAAAATCAAATCATCTTAAAAGTTACCTTGACTCGTTTACTGAAAAAAAAGGTAGTTAGTACGAACCCATAAAAAGGTGGGTAAGACCAACCTTTTTATGGGTCGGTCTTAAATTAGTTGTGGCAACCACTTGATTCATTACCATAGCCATAATGAGCCCAAACATAGCCGCGCAACTCATCGGTGAGTGCTTTCTACCAACTGAACGAGCGCACGTAGCCAACTTCCCGCGAACAATTAGGAGCATCATCCATTATTCGATGAGATCGCGTTTTACGCTGAGGACTGCACGAACAGTGTTTTGTAATCATTATTTAGTCATTTCTATTCCGTTAACACATTTCTAATTCCTAATCCCTAAAGACGAGCACGCTAACCACTAGACCGAACCGACTATGTGAATTTTGTATACTTCAATTCAATATTAGCTGCATCGCGGATAGCATCCACACGGTTATCAGACGAATTTAGAAGAAACACTGCCCTCGGAAAATTTCAAGTTGCTCATTCTATATTTTAATCCCATACGGAATAATTCACATCGATCGACCCGATATGGTGGACCAAAATTCGAAACTGATCTTGTTGAATTGAAACTTGATGTTTTAGTTAACTTTTAACTCTTTGAAGCATACATTTTTCCTGACACGCAAACGACTTGAAATTTACTACCCGGAGGTTTTTGGGATCGCTGATTACGAATCTAACCTCAGAATTTAGAAATTCAATATGGCGGACGAAAATACAAAAAGATACTTGATTTAGACGAAACTCGGTATTCGCGGGTCGTTAGTTTTACTGATTATGAATCTGAACTCAGAATTTGAAAAGGCAAAATGGCGGGTCCGATATGGCGGACGAAAAACAAAAAGTTACTTGATTTGGACGAAACTCCGGACACGGGAGTTTTTAAGAACGCTGATGACGAATCCGAACTCAGAATTTGGAAATTCAAAATAACTTTCATCCAAATCAAGTAATTTTTGTATTTTCGTCCGCCATATTGGATCTGCTACTTTGAATTTCTGAAATTTTAGATCGGATTCATAATCAGCGACCTCAATAGATCAGAATTTTATCCAAAAATTAAATACGATTTTGAATTTTGTATGCCACATTGGATCCGACATTTGGAATTTCTGGATTTTCAGTTCAGATTCGTAATCAGCGACATAAAAAATCCCTGAGTACTAAGTTTCATCTAAATCAAGTAATTTTTGTATTTTCGTCCGCCATTTTTAATTTGTGAATTCTAAGTTCGGATTCATAATTAGCGAACGCAAAAACTCCCGATTAACAAATTTCATGTTGATTGAACCTGTCGTTTCGTTGCAATTAGATATATTCAGTAAAAACAGTGATATTTCTCAATTGTGGTAAATGTTGCAACATTGCCACATTATTTATTCCCACCTAAATAATTTTGCAGTTGCAGCATAAAAATCTTGAATTAAATGAATCAAGCAATACAATCTAATTGAATCCATTCGCTATTCTGCCGAACTGAATGACTTAGTCAAATCAATGATAATTTTTTCGATCCGAGCGAATATACGGTTGAATAAAATTGATATGCCTACTGAGCGATGACATTGATGAGCTAATGATGTTGAAACGAAAAAACAAAATGTACAATTAATTTCGCTCTGGTTTATTTGAATCCAATGAAATTGTGGCAACTATAGTACGAATTCGACATAACCATACCAGTTTTGTTATTTCAACAACGGTATAGTCAATTCAAATATGTCGGGATTGTTTCAAACCAATTTTCGCTGACGTTTTCGTATTATTGCCATGGATTATTTAACATAACGAGGATAATTTAACGAAACTTGAATGGAATATTTTTAAAATTCAATATACTTTAAAATTTCATTGCTTCAATATATTTACACTTATATGTAGTAGTAGTAGTAGTAGTATTTATTGCTTCTAAAGGTACAAGGACCTTGTAGCAAGCGGTACAATAGTAATTTACATTTTGTGGCATTTTCTTAAAACTAAGATTATATACATCGTGGCTGATTATTCACTTAGGATAAAGAACCTTAGTTTCAGCGCCTTCCTGGTAAAGCTAATAGATCTTCAATGGTGTTTAGCGGTCGGATCCTTTTTATGTGGTTTTGTTTAAAAGGTTCGTATATTGGGCAGTTCAGTATTATGTGAGGAAGGAGTGATTGCTTGCTAGTCTGAGCTGGGCCGTAGTACGGATTTTTGACATTTTGCATCGTTTAGTTAAATACTTGGCGTTCTCATCACGTGCTCTTGGTAGTGAAAATTGAAGTGCACTTGAGTTTAAGCAGTCATTCAAGTCAGCTTCTTTTAATATTATCTCGTATTTATTGAAAACGTCTGTTGTTTTTGCCTCCCATAAGTCAGGGTCAGGGTTTCCCCATAGCTCTAAGAATCCGACTTTGTCGAGGAAAGCTCGGATCTGACAACACCAGTTTAGCGTGGGGTTGCAGTTCGGGAATGAAGCTAGGTAGTGCATTCTATTAAAACATATTTTAGGGTAACGATAGTCTGCCATACGGAGCACCTTGATCAGCCAGTTCCAAGTCTGCAGCATGACTTTCTGTTCTATTTTGATAATCCCGATTTCCCATCTAAGCGCCATAGCCTTGTGTGTTTTTTGACAGGTGAAGCAGCTTCTTAAAGAAGTCTAACTGTGCGTCCTCTAGAATATCCAGATACCTCAAGCCCCAGACCGTGGCTCCATACAGGAGTGTGGCAGTTACTATGCTCTCAAATAATCTTAACATGCCAAGCCACGAACGAACTTTGCACGCGCCAAGATTGTTAGGACCGTGCCGGAAGCGGTCCTGACTTTTGCCATGGCTTTGCTGCCTGCAGTCCCAGAGATGAAGACGTGAGCGTGACTCCGAGATAAGGGCACGTGCTAGTTATATCGATGGGTTTCCCCCCGTAACAGAAATTTTGTTTTCTAATGTGCAGTAGATTTCCGCCCGTTTTGAAGGGGAGAATCACCGTTTTTTCGTGTTTACCGTTAGCTTATTTGCGATTCCTCAAGGCATTTCAATTTTCGTTTTAGGTCTATCGGCGAGTCAGAGAGAATAATTAGATCGACCGGGCACATGTGCATTAACACGTCATTTTGGCCGTCGATATTTAGCCCTGCGTACTTTCTATTTCTGAAAAAGGTCTCAAGGTCCGCCAAGAAAAGTATAAACAGGAGCGGGCTTAAGATTTCGCCCTGTAACACTTCCTCTGTGACGTCTACACTACTTGGAAAGGTGCTGCCCGTTCTAACTCGCAAGGTTGCTGCCCCGTACAGTTGTTTCAGGATTCGTATGTATTTTGCACTGATACCCTGTTTCAGTAATTTTACCCACAGCATATTATGATCTACAGAGTCAAAGGCTCTTTTAAAATCAATTACTAGCGCGAAAGCAGTACGCCCTGAAAATCTTAATTGCAGGTGAAATGTGGCTTGTAATGCAAATAAATTGTCTAAGCATCCTCTCGGTGCTCTGAAACCTGCTTGGGTTTCTGGGAGAATGCCTACGGCTTCCACCCACGTCATTAACCTGTTCCTTAAAACTTGTGTGAACAGCTTTGTAAAGGCTTTTACAAGGGCGATGCCTCCGTAGTTTTTTGCGTCAATTTTTTCGCCTTTCTTGAGTAACATTATGAGGATGACCTACGACCAGCTCCCGGGTGTAGACTCGGAGTCCATAATTTTATTGAATAAATATAAGGTGAAATTTACCCAGTTCTGAGGTAGAGCCTTGATAAATTCATTTGAGATCAGGTCTGCTCCCGGAGCTTTGCCTAATTTGCTTTTGTTTATGCAGTTGACAGGTCTGCGAGAGTTATGTCATTATCGAGAAAAGGATTTTTAACTCCAAAATATCTGTTTGTGTCACACACTCGTTCTGGATATATATTCGCATAAAAGTCGTCCCAAACCTCCGCAGGTATTGCGGTGGCAGATAAAGACTTGTGTTTACACATTTTGACAGACGACCAGAATTCTGCCAGGTTTTTAACATTTGCAAATATATCCCTAATATTTTGATCATACGCTTTCCTTTTTTCTTGTAACGTAGACTTAAATTCTTTTTTACGTTCGAGGTAGATCTTTTTAAGGTTTACTTCAAATTTGTCGTGCTTACACTCTTTTAACGCGCTTTTTACTTACTCTTTAACGTTTAAGCAGTTCTTATCGAACCATTTTTTATTATTTGATTGTTTACATTTTTTCTGGGATTTTTGCCTGAACCTACCTGTTTCTTTGGCTGAGTTGAGGATTGCACTGTGTAATATTGCGTATAGTTTATCTACCGAAACGCTTGTGAAATTTTGACTTGATTCTACACTATTGAGCAAATAGTCTTTAAATAGTTCCGACTCCTCGACTTTCCAGCGTAATGTTGAGGCCTTTGTTGTTTCCTCTGGTGGGTTTTTTTGTTGACCTACCTACACAGATGTTTGATTGTATCTCTAAATGTACCGGGAAATGATCCGAGAAAGAGAATGATGTCTAATCTCGAGATCTATTATTTGATCGAGGCACGACGTCTTTACCCAGCACACTCGATCGATAACACTGTTTCCGATTTTATTACAGAATGTAAATTGTTCCGGAGAATCTTTAATAGTTGTACCGTTTAATACTGTATAACCGTTACATTCCATAAATTCTACCAGCGTTGTGCCTTTAGCATTTTTTGTGTTATCTAAGGATACTCTTTTATACGATACACGGGTTTCTTTGGTAAGTTCCTCTGGGATTTCGTTACTTTCTCCTATTCTAGCGTTAAAATCGCCACCAATTACTAGTGGGTCGTTTTCAAACTTACAATGTATCTCGCTCAAGACTGCTTCGAGAAGTTCAAGTGTCATAGTTAAGTCTAGCGCTGGTTTGAAATATACTCATCCAATAATTATATTTCGGTCCTCCATTAGAATTTTCATGAAGATCCACCAGTCGCTGATAACTAGTATGGTTGGAGCTGGAACTTGTTTCTTTGTTAGCGTTAGCAGTCCTCCGTTAGCACGACCTCGGCTGTTGTCCCTTTTGGAGTTTGTCCATACTCTGTTGAAATCTTGTAGATGCGCGTAAAGTATATTGCGGGGCGCAGTTTCCCAGGTCTCGTATACACATATTACGTCGGCAGCTTTGCATTCGGCGTTCAGTTATAAATTCTTCAAACCGTGTACGTTCCGAAAAATTATTGAGAGGCCTTGGTCCCTGTGGAGTTTTTTTGCTGGGTCCTGTTAGCTGGTGCTTCCTGTGCGGATGTTGTGGGTTGTTGAAGGATGTTGAGATCATTTTCCGTTCGTGTGGGTTCCGATGCTCTGGGTTGCGCGCGGGCTATTGATTGCTATTGATTCTTCGATGCCGTTGCTTTTTTCGATCCAGTGGTACCATTTGCCGTCGATTTCAATCTTTTTTTGCAGGACCTTGACCTTCTTCCCTTGTTCCTGCTCTTCTTCGCCTAGTTTACGGAGTTTCCTTTGGATCTCTCTCTCCTTGAAGGTGAGGTGGTTGTTGATGAAGATTCTCTTATTGCCCAGATCTCTTTGTTGTCGCGTTACGTCGAGTTTGGCCTCCCAGTTCACTAGCTTAACGACGATGAGTCTTCGCCCTTTTCCGACTAGCCAGGCTTCGCCGACTGCGTTTGTCACACCGAGTTCCTGTCCTAAGCGGTTCACTTCTTCCGCCACATTTCTGCCTCTCACATTTAAACCGTTTATTATGTTGTTTCGTTTTTGCTGTCTCTCGTCGTGCTCGATATTTCCAATCAGCTTTTTGAGTCTTTTGTACTTCTCGTTCGGAAGATCTGGAAATTCTGTGTTGTATTCTATAGATCTGTTGGGCTCTGTCACTTTAATTCTCGAGTCAAAATCCGATTGTTTCGAGCTCACTTGACGTTGCAATTTGTCTACTGTCTGTTCTAAGGCATTGAGCCTCTGCTCCGTGCTTTTTTTGAGTTCTTCAAGTGCATTTTCAATCCTTGCTGAGTTTTCCCTAAGCTCTGATGAGTACAGTTCGCTGGTCTTTTCGAGCTCATTTCTCAATGATTGCATCTTAAGTTTACAATCTTTCCGCCAGTCGTTGACTCCTGAGACCAGCCACTGGCGCATGGTTATCGGGTCCTCGTCGTTGAACTGAGGCCCGGTTGGGAGCTCATCTCGTGGCGTGACATCCTCCCGCGCTGGAACCTTGTCTTGAGGTGATGCACTTGTGATGCACTTCTTCTCCGGCTTTTCTAGATTTTGCGTGTACTCGTCCTTGGAGTCTTCTCTCTTCCGTTTCCACATGTCTAAGACCGAACATCAGGAGCTGCTACGTTGTCTGAGATGCGATTCTCCTGCGGTCGGGCGGCCACGGCCAGATATTACGAAATTTCCGCTTGTGGGCGTGATCCATATTTCGTCTAATTGCCCTTTTGAGTTTAGCGGCGTTACTGGCTGTGGCATTGACTCCGGCGACGATAAATTGTACGGGTTGCTTTGTTCGCGACCGGTCCTCGAGATGGGGCCACTAGTCCCGATCTTGTTGTATATGGTTCGGTGCGCTTCGGAGTTGATGGTGAGCGTTGCCTGCGTGCGGCAACGCGTTTTTGTTGATCGAAAAACGTAACTTAAAATTCGTTGGAATTGGCTTACTTGGTGTACGTGTCGTGTTCTTAAGTGTTGATGTTCACTTTAGTGGCGAGTATCGCTTTTTCTCTGAGCGTTGTTTAACGAGAAAGGAGCAGAAATCTGGAGTGAGAGTTGTAGCGCGTGTACATGGCGGCGGGGCCTGGGCATGGCGGTCATGGTTGAATCCCCATATTTACACTTATATTGTAAACAATAACCAGCTTTAATTGTGTAGCCGATATCGAAAATTGTAATCGGGATCAAAAACTGTAATCCGATCAGCTCAGAGTCATTTAATATTAGACAGGAAAGCAAAATTGATTTCACTTTATCTATCTACGCTGAAGTAGAAACTAATTTTTGCTTTTGACTGAAATATTGATCGGTTCAAAAACGGTGTTTTTAGTTTTGTATATAATTTTTTTGGAAAATAATTTTAGTCGAAAGCAAATTTTTAAGTACTTTCCTTCCTCATAGAGGAAGTCTTGTTTTCATGAATAAAAATGTTTTTCGAGGTTTTTGTGTGAGGCTATTCAGAAAGGTGCAAAATGTCGAGAAAAGTCGTTTTTGGAAAAAATGTGGGCGTGCGTGCTTGATTTGTAAAAATTAAAAAGTAATGAGGAAGCAACGTTCAAAGTTCTACTTTGTATCCTTTTTTTACTTTTTTCCAAACAAAGTTCGGAATTTGCAATATCCAAACCAAAACAAATGATCTCTACAAGCAGAAGATTTGCTGAATAAGTCATAGTTATTATCAGTAGTTGTATGATTCATTCTTTATCAAGCGCTAACAATATCAGTGCTCAAGTCTTTCGCCGTGTCATCTAATCCGCGAGGTGTAGGCTATATCAAGATGGTTACTAGAACTGCCTTTTTCTAACTAATTAAAAGTGGATATAACAGCTAATATATTTTTCAGCCAAAACTGTCATCAAAAAATTGTTTTGCCGCATCCATTATTTGGCTGTACCCAAACACTTATTTTTTTTTTTTCATGTCTAAAAATTAATACATTCAAGATTATATGTCTATACATACCTTGTTAATATTGACAACAGAGTTAATCCACTTCGTGATATTGATTGCGTGCAGTCCGAGAGGCGGAATACATTCAAAGACGGTTTCCAGATCTCCCCAGACTTCGTACAACTTTATCAACTATGACAAAACATAATTGCTGTTGAGTCATTTAAATATTCGTAACAAAAATACAATTTTTTTAACAAACGCGCAAAAAACCCAGGTTTCGTATTTGTTAATTATGGTATAAATAGCATCTTTTAGAAAGACGTGAGACATTGGTTTAGCAGTCTTGTTACTTTTTGCTTCCACCTAGAGGAAACTTTGTTTTCGCGAAAACATTTTTTTTCGAGATTTTCATGCCAGCATACACAGAATGGTCCAAAACGTCGAGAGAAGTGATTTGTACGAAATGTCTGTATGCGCGCGCGCGTGTGTGTGTGCGAATTGCTATGTTAGCACGATATTGCCGCAATTTTTTATGTATTTTCCTCAAATTTGGTACGCAAGAGGACTAACATACAATAACAACTTTTGGGATTGCAGTTGACGCAAATCGGTTGAAAAATTCAAATTTTACAGCATTTTGAAAATTTTGAAAAAATCGTTTTTATGATATAACTTTTATAAATTACGATATATCAGACAAGTTTAGCGAAAATCGATAGAGTGGTCAAATTTTATAGCAATTTTAATTTTTTTTTTAAATATCCGTAAACACTTCTACTTTTCTAAATTCTGGGATGACCAGCTGCAATTTACCACGCGATTTCACAATTATTGAGTATCGAAGTTGAATTTATTTTAAGGAACGGTCGATATGTTGATAAATTTCGATTTTATTCCAAAAAAAGCAAAACATAGCTGTCGCGAAAAAAAAAATTTCGACTTTTTTAGGCAGATTTCAATGAAATTTAGCACACATGTGGATTGTCCTAGAACTAGGTCTGGGTATAAATTTCACGCAAATCGCTCGAGTGGTTCAAAGTTTATAACGTTTTTTAACTTTTAAAAAATGTCGTTCGAGCATTAACTCGCGCAAATTGCGAGATATTGGGCTTAAATTTGTTTTACTTCTAAACTATGATAAAACAAGGTTTCAATTCAAATTTGGTACAAATCGGTCGAGTAGTACGAATTTTATAACATATTTTATTTGTTAAAAAATCTCGCTTGAGCACTAGCTTGAACAAATTAAAAGATACCGTCTTCAAATTTATTTCACGTATTGAGCATCGTGAAGCAAGGTTTGCGTAGAAATTTGAAAAAAATCGGTTGAGAGGTTTAAATTTCATGATGATTTGAAAATTTCAAAAAGCTTGTGAATGCGATTTTTATAGTAGACAAATTTTTAAATATTTTCTTGTATTACACGCAAACAAGCCTGCAAAGTAGAACCTTACAAGTTGCTTCCTCATTATTTTACATTATATAAAAATGTCTACATGTATGCAAAGTAGAACTTTGCAAATTGATTTCTCTACAAAGCTTCCTCTATGAGGAAGCCAAATTATATAAACGTACTTCCTCATAGTGGAAGCTTCGTAGACAAAACAATTTGCAAAGTTCTACTTTGCATACATATAAGCATTTAAAAAAAATGTAAAATAATGAGGAAGCAGTTTGCAAAGTTCTACTTTGCACACTCGTTTGAAAAGAGGTTGTCGTTGTGCATTTGTTACAGAAAATAGTATATGAACTACGTAAAAAAAAGTCGTCACTTGAGAAAGTGAATGAAATAGGCGTATTCGCATTTAGCTCACACGTCCAACTTTACAAATGTCACCGAAACTCGGAGTCTTGGCAGTTATATTCGCGAAGTAATATACTGCTCAAAACCAGTTATACTTACCTCCGGGATCATTATTGTTAAAAGTGCCACAATGACTGGTGTCCGGCGGAGCCATTTCTTCCACGTAGACTGATATGGCCATTGTCCGATAGATGACAATAAACGCTTATTTAATCTGTAATAAGGTCCATCGAAGAAGTCCATTACCGTTGTCGCCTCCATAATGAACTTGACTAAACGATGTTCCCCTCGGACTTTAGTTTTGGCGGTTCGTTCGATACTCTGAACTCAACTTGGAACGGTGCCCATTTAAGTAATAATTAATAAGTAATATAATTATTGGGAGTCCTCGATTTATAAGGTGTGTCAATATAATTTAAAGGAACGGGCTCAGTTGTTGACTTTAAGTTTCATAAAGGCGCAGCCTACTTTCGTATATCGATTACAGTACTCGTTATTTACTGTATCATCACCATTCCATAACTACTTTCATTGCCTGGACGATCGAAAGACTTGTTTGTAAGGCTTGTTTGAGTTTGAGTGTTTTAAATTAAAAAAATTTAAAACTCCCAACTGCAAACATTGACTTTCATTGAAAAAAATAAATATTGAACAAAAATAACGCACATAAACAGCAATATTAAAAAAATAATGAAATAATTCCTAATACACTTTAATCTCAAGATGAATTCCCTAGAATGCAGTTTTTAATATTATAAATGTTATAAATATATTCAAGAGGCGTATCACAAGGGAAGTATGTGATTATAAAAACCCTTTGGACTTTGTTTAAAATTATACGCCTCCCGACTATATTTATAACATTTATAATATTAAAAACTGCATTCGAGGGAGTTCATCTATAGATTAAAGTGTATTAGGAATTATTTAATTATTTTAAAAATATTTTTGTTTGTGTGACTCATTTTTTGCAGTCGGGAGTCTCTTAAATTAATTTTTTTTTTAATTTCATGTTTTTTTAAGTTTTTTTGGCATATCTTATTGGGAGGAATCCGATTGGAACTAATTAAACAGAGAAAAAAAAATCGATTGAAATCTATAGGAGCCTATTATGTTTCAACTGGAAATTATCCATTTGATCGTTTTCTATCAGTTTCAATCGGGACTCCTAAGCAGGGTATACAGGTGCAGAATCCAACCTGACTACGAACTATGTACCTTGTTTCTTTATTATTACCAAATTACTTTCACAAAGTTACTTCTTTGAGAAAGTATGGATATTTCCTGGCTTATGGTAGAAGCACTATGCAATATTCCACTTCACCTATCTTTAAAGTGCAACAGAAAACGTATTGTGGAGGTTTCGATAATCAACACAATGGTATAATAAAATTAAAAAAAAAATGATTATGATGAAGGGTGATATTTAGCGACGCAGAGGCGTGAAGTAAGGTTTTTTTTAAACATCCAATCGGTATAATATTTTAACCATTATTCTTTCATACTATTATAATATTCTTACAAAGTAATAACATAATGTATGATAAATAAATTCATTTTAAAAAACAATTATCATTAAACTTCCAATCGGTATAATATTTTAACAATTATTCTTTCTTATTTATTATAATAGTCTTACAAAGTAATATCATAATGTATAAATAAAATAAAGTTAACAAACATTGAAAGGATTAAAGTTTTAAAAAAAGGTATGAAAGAAGTATTAAAAACAGGACGCAAAGTGGAACTTTGCACATTGCTTCCTCATTATTTTCGAATTTGTGTAAAGATACTTCTATGAAGAAGTATTGGAAAATTGGAAATTGGAAATTTATAAGAAGAGCTACTTTGCAATTTTGTTTTACATTTATTTTCCCGGGTCGAATTCATCTGAATTTTTGACAAGCTTTATTCCAAAGAAATTGTAGTAGAAAAATTGCAAAGTAGAACCGTGCAAATTACTTCTTCGAAGCGTATTGATGACTTTTAGCTTCCCCTTAGAGAAAGCTTTGTCAGATATACAAAATAATGAGGAACCAGTTTGCAAGGTTCTACTTTACACGCCTGTTTATATGCTGTGTGCATCAGCTGCACTAAAAACACAAAAAAACATTAACAAATATATTTAATTATGATTTTCGAACATTTCGAATTAAGTGCTAAATATAAGTGCTCTGTTGGATTCTCACCAAATTCAGTATCAAACAAGGATTCTATTCAAGTTGTATGCAAAATCTTTGATTAGTTGCTTGAACCGTTTTCGAGTTATAACGGTTTCAAAAAAACGTAAGGCGATTTATCAGGACCCAAAATGGTCGACTTCATCTGGCCACTGAATGGCCATTTTTATCAGGCCCTTAAATAGTTGACTTTGGCAGGCCCTTAATTGCCAAAGATTATCAGGCCCTTAAATGCCAATTTTTAACTGGCCCTTAACAGCCAATTTCTTATTTCTGAAGAGGCCCTGAGCAGGGCGAAACTTAATACAAAACAAAAAAGTCATAAGCCGTCAGTCGCCGAAGCACTTCCTACCAAATTTCCTTCATAAATGGCTAAAGCAACTCATAATGATCACTTACAGACTTCCAGGCAATTTTCCCAATAACAGAACAGGAAATTCACCTATTTAAAAAAAGTGTTTTAGTTGTTTATCCCATAAAATATGGCTTGAATTTACAAAATTCATTCAGAATACATTTTTTTGTTATTGAACATTAAAAAAAACGCACATTTCTTGGTTACTGGCTACTCGATGACGCATGCACCTTTCGGGGCTATCGCGGCCTAAGTAACTTCAGTACTTTCGACGCATAGTAGAATAATGGCAACACTCTTACAGTATGAGCTTTACAGAGGGTTAAATCTAACGTACAAAATCAATTTATTTTAACAGTGTTTTATATCATTTTTTGGTTTCATTTGAGGTAGTGGGTTACGTGCGGATGTAACACCCGTAAGGCAATTTTCCTTTGGAAGTCGTTTGCTGCGTATACCCTCCGAACATCACGGTATGTAGTACGTTTCCTAAATCTAACAGAAAGTTTAAGTTGAGAACGAATCGCGGTTAGAAATTTATGACTTACATCGAAATTAAGCTTACCACTTTTTTCTATAGGAAACAATTCGACGGTTGCTTTCGCCGTTGTCTCTTGATGCGAATTATTCAGCTTTTCGACGCACAGTTTCTGTGATTTCTTTTCTCCTCCTTGAAAGAATGCAGTGCATTTTTGCTTCCAAGCCCTGTTAGAGACCAAAATTTTTATTGTTGTTGGGATTTGTTGCTGCAGAGCCAATAAATCGAGGAATTGCTACAGTAATAGTTTGTTATGAACATAAGGTAAAAGTACGTGTTGCAGCCGTTTTTTTATAATTACATGTATGTTGTGACGAGCCACTGCACGGCACGGGACTGACCGGCAATAGCGTCGACCAAATATTACGACGCCCCAAAAAAAAAGAAATTATTTTCGCTGTCACCTGTAACTCCTCCAACTCTCTGCCGTCGAACATGTGGGCGCCAAGCAATCTATTCTTCCCCGATTGCCAGGGATTCGATGCGTTCTGGTCTTACCGACTAGTGCGGTAGAGCGTGGGCGAGAGAAGGTGAAGTCCGGGCGTTAATTTTTAATAAAGAAAGTTCTAAATCGATCTCAATGTGAAAATTAATATTGGCGGCTCGAGCGACAGTTTTTACTGAATTTATAAAATGAAAATAGTCAGTTATAATATGAATTCAAACAGAAAGGAGAGATGATTTCTTTGCACAAAAACGGACTCTGTTCGCCGAAAATTGCGTGACTCGAGACTCGACTTTACACGTTATCTGTCGCTCTACGTGAGTCTTTGCGCGGCGGTTAAATCCTTTAGCTCGATCTGTACAATAGAATAAATCTCGAATCAAATACCGGTTTCCTGTACGTCGAACGAGGCGGTTTTACAATGAAATTTCCTATTATGATTCAGCAATGCACCGGGTGCACTTACCTCTACGCAAGTGTCAACCCTTTCGCACGCTGAACGCTTCAGGACCCGGCCTTTGTTCTAGTAGATTACCGCAGCGCGACTGCCGGTCTTCCGGGACCTACCCCATGTAGGTTTTGCCGATAAAGCTGAAACGGCCAATACTCGGGCGAATGTTGCGGTGACGATTATCGACTTCGCAACGTTAGGCCAATGCTCGGCCAAGTATTGACTCGCCAACTGTTGATTTGTCGATTTTAGGCCAATGCTCGGCCAAGCATGACCTGCCGATGATTGGTTTGTCAATATTAGGCCAATGCTTGGCCAAGTATTGACCCGCTAATTGTTGGCTTGTTGATATTAGGCCAATGCTCGACCAAGTATTGACTCGCCGATTGTTGGTGTGTCGATATTGAGCCAAAGCTCGGCCAAGCATTGACTCGCCAATCGTTCGCTTATCCATTCGAGGCCAATGCTCGGCCGAGTATTGACTTGCCAATTGTTGGTTCAACCATTCGAGGCCAATGTTCGGCAGAGTATTGACTGTAACAAAATAACTTGTAAACAAAATATAGAAATATTAACACAATCATCAGTTGAGTGTAAAGACAGTTCAACATCATTCAAACAATATATGGTTGCAGTAATAAGTCGATTGAAGTGTTGGCTTGAAAAAAATTGGATATCGTACATGGTATTCTGGAGCTGGATTAGGTGAAGTAAAAAAACAATATAACTGAAAGTACTTCAGCTTCATCGTTTCTTCAATGACAAGAACTTGAATCTGTGTTTAGTTCTCGTACATTTCATCAGGAATGATTGTGAACATCATGCATATGGATCCAAAACAATGTTTACTCGATTGCAAGTATTTAGCATTAGAACCAGTGCAACAACGTTTGAAAGAACACAATTTTGTATTAAAGTTAATTTTACATTCAATGCTGAATTCGTTATCACTCATGTTATTCATAATGGTTGTCAAAATATGGTAACAAAAGAAAAAAAACTGATGTTAAATATTCTTCAACAAAAAATGTCATCGTACTTCCAACAACAGATCTTGAAAATTCGTATTTGGATAAAATAGTTAAAAAGATATTAAAGATCATGACAGTGGTTGGGCATTATAAAAAATTGTGAGTTTTTTTTGGTAAATATTAATTAATGTGAATTAATGAGAGGATCAGAATTTGAACCAGTCTCTCTTGAAATTAGGCGAAAGCACTCGGTGATAAATGTAGAATCTAAAGACGATGCATTTTTCGCTTGGGTCGTTGTATCTGCGATTTATCCAGCAAAACATCATATGGAGCGATGTAAATCATATCCTCATTATGAAACTGTGGTTAATCTTGCAGGAATTACATTTCCAACTCAGTTGAAACAAATGGCTATATTTGAGCGAAACAATCAGATATCAATCAATGTATTAATAACGAAATATGTCCAGTCAATGTGTATCGAGTGTTTTCCTCTACAAATTAGTTCCAACATTATGAAGAACAGGAAGTGTGTTAATTTGCTCTTTTATAAAACAGCAACTGGTTACCATTATGCTCGGATTAAAAATTTCAGCAGATTACTAAGATATCAAGCTTATAAACATGAACATAGAACATTTGTTTGTAACAGGTAATTAATTGAGGTTTATTTAAATTTTTAACAAATAAAAAACACTAAGTTCATGTTATCATTTTTATTTAAATCTATTTCAGATGTCTTCACTTGTTTCGTACTGAAAAAAAAACTACAAAATCACACCGCTTTTTGGAGTAAACTAAACAACTGTCGAATTGATTTAACTGCAAAAGATAGTAAGGATCACTATACAACATTCAAGAGCTACTTCAAGAAAGAACCTCTACCATTCACAATTTGTGCAGATTTTGAATGTTTCTTAAAGAAACTTGACACAAATTGGAACAATGATGATGATGATGATGATAGGGTAAATGAAAGTAATCGATATATGTATCAGGAACATACACCATACAGTATCGGTTACTATTTTCATCATCGTTTAACCCCATCAATGTCAAAGTATAAATCATATCGTGGTGAAAATTGTGATGAATGGTTTATCAATGAGTTATCAAATATTATGTTAATGATTGAAGATACTTTTACGAAACCTGTTCCTGTATTTGGTGATGTAGAACTCAATGATTTCAATAATGCGACAGATCGTCATGTGTGTGAACGAAAATTTGATCAAAATCAGGTACAGGTACGTGATCATTGTCATTATACAGGTCGCTATCGCGGCGCTGCCCATTTGAACTAAAAAACATCTTTCGTTTTTTCAATAATTATTCACAATTTATGCAACTATGATGCTCATTTTTTTTATAGAAAGCATAGCCACAAAATTGGAAGGTCAAGCAAATGTTATTGCTACAACGCTTGAGAAATACATCGCTTTCAAAAAATCGATAAAAATGACGAAAAAATAGGATATCAAAAGATTGTTAAAATTGAAATTTATTGATTCATATCAATTTTTAAATGCTGGGTTGTACAAGTTGGCATCAACCTAGAAAAAAAAAGATTTGATTATAATGCGAACTAATTTCAACGATATAAGCTAAACTGAGTTCAATTTATTATCAAGAAAAGGTGTATTTCCATTACATTGAAATTATTTCTCTCGCAGACATGCAATTGCAAACAATAAATATTTGAATGAATTATATGATTCAAACAAAGAAACATTGTTTCTAATGTATTATGATGTCAACAATTTGTATGGATGGGCAATGATGCAAGCGCTTCCATATCAGAATTTTCGGTGGAAAATTTTAATGATTTTGATGTAATGTCAATAGACATTAACTCTCAGACTGGTTACAGAAGTGAATTTAGAATATCCAAAAGAGCTTCACGATTTACATATCGATCTACCATTTCGCCCACATCATGATAAACCTCCAAATTCAAAGTATAAACAATTATTAGCCACATTGCATGATAGAGAACGCTGTGTTATCCATTAACGCAGTCTTCAACAGTGTTTACGTGAAGGGTTGAAATTATGTAAAATACATCGCATTTTACAGTTTGATCAATCTGCATCGCTATCCAGTTACATTGAAATTAATACAAAATTACGACAATCAGCACAATCTGAATTTAAAAAAAATCTATTCACACCAATGAATAATGCAGTTTTTGGTAAAGCAATGGAAAACGTTCGAAATCAAATTGATGTTAAATTGCCTAGAAAATGGGAAGGTAGATTCGGAGCTGGTGCATATATTGCACAGCCAAATTTCTATCGTCGTCTTCAAACAGTTGCGAATCATTCTCAGGGGCAGCAGGTTGAGTTCAAAAATAACTTTCAACTGGTTGTTTCGAGTGTTCTATTTGTTCACATACGAACTTTAACATTTCATCGCTATCCTTGGAACATAATTTCTTCATATGATCAAAGAGTTCCTTTTTTTTAAATGTGTCACAGAGTTTGTTTGGAAGGAACAGGGCACACTCATCGTTCAGTTCAATCACTATTTTTTCACCATATCGTGTGTGAACCTTTTTTACGCGTGTCACTTTATATTTTTCATTTTTATTTAAATCAACCAGCGAAACGGTTGGTAAAAACGGTTTTGAGACTCGGTTAATGCTGGCTTTATTTAACTCTTCACAAGATTTTTTAGAATCACACATTTTGAATATATGCACGATGTGATGTATCTGCTCTGTTGAATTTCTATGTTAGAATAGTATTAAATGTAAGAAAATCTCGGATTATATAAGAATCTTCAGCCCCACTATAACTTCCTGTTTTTCACTTGGTTTTAATGATGAAAAAATGATGTATTGCAAAGTAATACTTTGAAATATAAAATAACAGGAACAGAATTACCACATGCCATAAAAATTGATTAAAAAAGGGGATAGAACATTGGATGGAAAGTTTATTTTTTTAACAATTTCAGGAATAGTTTAAAAAAAAATATTTAATCTTTCCATAAAAGTGTAATTGATTTGTTAAAAATTGTTTTACTTAGGAATACATAAGTGTCCTACCAACGAGAGGACCGCATGCTTTTGATCGTTTCTGTCAATCATTGAGAGAAACTAATCAGGAAAAAGTTTACAACACAATCAAGACATTTAAAAAAGTTATCAATCGTATACCATACAAAATATGTGCAATGATAGAGCGATCGAACTTCCAAGTGAATGGATGTATCTTTCAGATGAGAAACTGAAGAATATTCACTCTCTTATGACGACGATAGCAAAGAATCTGATCTCAAGAATAAGATTACATGGAGTTTCGTATATATAGAAGAACAACTCTACAAGATTTCAGCAAGTTTTGCAAACCTAAAAATCTCAAAGGTAAATAAAAACAATAGAAAAGGAAAAAAGCATCTAGAATGCAAAAATCGAAGTTTACAAAAAATTGAAAAAAGGCAATGGTGCTTTAAAAAAAAAGAAGAAAGACTTTTGATAAAATATTCTGATAGTCTCAACCACGCGAAATGTAGATATAACTATTTTCGTAATCATTAGTATTTGTTCGATTTCATTTTTTTTAACGATTAACCTGACTAATCCTGGCGAAGATTTGAATTTGCTGTCGAGCACATTTTTTTGTAGTTTGTTTAAATAATAACAAAATTTTATAGAGATTTTTGTTCTTTTGAAAAATGCATAAAATTTTTTCTATGCAGCTATGAAAGTTTTTTAACGAAAACTGTAATCAAATATCTACATTTTTACGTCTGACTCTTTCGCTTGTATAATGGATTATTTGCTATTTACAGCGAATCGAATAAACACTAGGATAAAAAATCGGTAATTTTTGGTAAAATATAAGATTAAAAAATCAAAAAAAAATTCGATGTTTTCTTGATATCCTCTACAACTCTCAAATAAGGAACGTTTTTTTGTGAGATGTCGAAACAGGATTAACCCACTAATGCCTCACATATTTGTAAGATAATGTAAAAATATTTCATTAAAAAGAAAAGAATTATATCTTTCCCGTTGTTTCACCATAAATCATGTAAAGTTTCAAATAGAATCAAAGGTGTCTCTTTGCGTGAAAAAGAAATGATTTTTATTCTAAACCCTCTTTTTTTGTCGAGAAAATTACCCTTTAAAGACCACAGAATTGCTGTTACCGAATTGATAGAAAATGACTGATATTTATAATAATTATTATGACCTTACGTCTACAATTGCATGATAAATATTTCATCGAATATTAGGTTTAAAAAGGATAAGATTAGATTCTTCTTTTTACTAATTACATACATTTTAAACTTTCTTCTATTAGTTAGAGTACGAAAAAAATGCTCAGAATAAAATTAAGTAAATACATTAATTTACAAACACTATAAATCACTTTTACAGGGCTATCGATAATAAATACAACGTCAAAAGATAAACGTGGCTTTAAAATCCTGCACGAATTTGACGTCGAAGTCGGGGATCCACAACAAAACATTCGGTAAATAACATCCGGTGACAAAATATTCGCACTAAAAGAAAAACATCACATGACAAAACATCCACCGAAAAATAAAAAAATATCCGGTCCAAAGTAGCCACGATATATATTCAACAACATAGCAATATCTATTCGATTTCACGACGCATATATTTAAATTATTTGGGATATTTTGATTGGTTCCCATTTGAGCTATGATACAATATCCTGTGAATTCAATCGTTTTTTTTTTTAAAACAGTTCTTGTCCTGTATTACAAATATTACAATAGTTCTTCTATAATCGAGTTGTCAGAAAAACTCAAAAAATGTTAATGTCAATTGCATTAATTCAATATTTGTTCATGTAGAAATAATAATGTCCCACGTGGCTGGATCATCAATAAAATGAGTGATTATTCCACAGTATTCCCGTATTTCGATTTTGTATTAATAAATTAATAAGGATGTTTTGACGCAGGATATATTGTAGTGCACAGGATATTTTGACGGGGTTCAGCTTATTGTTCAAGATATTTTGGCATAGGATATTTTCGGAACGGATATTCAGTCGCGGCTATTTTGTCGCAGGATATTTGGCGATAGGACGTTACGACGGGATCCCGAAGTCGGTCGTCGGCAGAGGATCGACTGGGAATCCCCAATCCTGTTTCACCATATCGGCCAATTTCTCTGCGATCATAAAAACGGGTATGTTTGTATGTCCGGTCATAATTTCGGGCATTATCGATGCATCAGCTACTCTCAGACCTGACACACCAATGACCTACAAAAGAAACAAAGTGAAAAATATTTTTTATTAAAATATGATGGAAAGTAATAAAGATCGAAAGGGAATTCACTCACTCGCAATCTAGGATTTACTACAGCAGTGGGATCGCCCTCAGGTCCCATTTTGCAAGTCCCGGAGTAATGATAAATATTCATAGTAAACCTTCTCAAGGCGCACTCCCAATACGCATCAGAGTCATATACGAAGTACTCACATCCAGAGATTGGAGTGTCGTGCAAAACTGAGCCGTATCTCTGCATAGCTTTAGTTTCACTTACGGTTATAGCAGCCCTAATGCCTTTAATAAGAATCCTAACGTCATCGGGATGGCTCAAGTAATTCGCAATCAGTCTAGGCTTGCTGTTGATATTGTTGTCGCGAAGCAGAATCCTTCCACGACTCTTCGGCCTCATAATCATTGGATAAATTGTCCAGGTGTAAGAACTATTAAGGCTACCGTAGCTCTTGCGCCAAATGTCTTTGTCGACATTGGCAGCGTCACGAAAAATCGGTGCAGCTCCAATCGAAGTTGACGTAAAGAGTAATTCCACGTTTGGGAAATCATCCGGATCCATTGGGTTATCAACGTTGAGAAAAGCAAGAGCTTCGTTTCCACCTGGTATCGTAAATGGTCCAGACCGATGCATAAGATAGTCACCAAGATACGGCAAATCCTTATTCAGCATGTCAGGTAAGGAAACGCTTGCTGTTTGATTAATCACAAACGCTAAACCACCGTAAGCTATATGATCCATAAGATTTTCGCCAACTGGCAAATCGACCAAAGTCTTAATTCCGATATTTGCCAGGTGTTTAGCTGGCCCGATTCCGGACAACATCAACAATTGTGGCGAGCCGATGGCACCAGCAGAAAGAATCACTTCTCTCCTGGCGTAAACCCGAAAATTCTGGTTTCTCTTCCAAAACTCGACGCCAATGGCTCGCTTGTTCTGAGGATCCATAAGAACTTTGGTCGCGAGGCTCCTCTTTGTCACAAAGAGGTTTGGACGGTATCTTGCTCGATGCAGATAGGCTCTGTTGCTGCTCATTCGAGTGCCGTTCTTTATAGTCACCTGAATATGTGAGAATCCAGTCTGTTTAGCGCCATTGTAATCGACTTTTTGGTAACCCAACTCTTCGCCAGCGTTCACAAAAGCGGTGGCAATGGGAGTGCGAAAAGGCGCTTGACTCGTGTAGACGGGACCATCGAAGTTGTGGTATATTTTGTCGTTTTGCAATTCCTCCAATCCCATTGTCTCTAATTTCTTAAAGTACGGAAGAACGTCTTTCCAGGACCAACCATAGTTACCTAATTCCGCCCAACGGTCGTAATCCTTTTTATTGCCACGAGTGGCAACCATGTAATTCAAAACACTGCATCCACCCATAACCCTGCCGCGTGGCCAGGCGCACTGATGATTATTCATACCGAGACAGTACGAGTCCGAAGATTCAGTTTTGTAATTCCAATTAATGTCATCGCTTAGCTGTAAATAAGTCACGAACAACGGAATATCCATTAACAAGTTCTCGCTTTTTCCTGCCTCGATTAGGAGCACTGAGACATCCGGAATTTCCGTAAGTCTCGAGGCGATCGTTGCACCCGCTGTACCAGCTCCAACAACTATGTAATCGTATTTTCGACCGGTCGCTTTATTGGGAGTTGTGTCTGGCGGCTCTTCGTCCATAAAGAGACCCCCCCGCGACAAGAATTCGACGCCGCTGGCAACGACATCCTCCTGATTGAGAGTATGAGGCAAACTCGCGTTGTCTTGGCTGTAAAGATTGACGTACGGACGATCGCTGTCATTGGACGCACTGACTAAATGAAGCAAAACGAGTGTAAAAAACCGAGAGTAACGCCCCGAATAATACATGGCGATGGACGGAACACAATTGCGGTAGCTTCACGGGAACATAAGTTCTTCTCAGATGCGTTCGATTGGTAGAGTATTACTCAGATGTGTTCGGTTATTTTGCGAGTGGACGACTCAACGAATCAGCGGCACATCGTATTTATACTCCCGGATGCCTTTTCCCCTTTGTCAGTTCCGTCGACTTCAATACACGTGAAGTGGTAGTAGAGAGAGGAATAAAACAATGGGAGGCTTCTGGGGAAAGCTCCGTAAAGATACTCGCGTAAAAATAGTGCTGACATTAGGCGATCGAATCCTCTGTTCAGATAACCAAATTCAATCCTCGCATCCAGCGAAATATGAGGATATCTGGAGCACTTTTTCTGGTATTCGAGTAGTATGTTTCATAGTGTGGATTTCGGATCAGGATATTAAGATATCGAGGTCAGCTTTTAGATACGAATATCTAGACATCCCGGTCGGGTTTTGGGTCTGGGGAATTCAGACATCCGGATAAGGTCTTTACTCCGGATATAGAGACATCCAGATACAGTTTTCGATTCGGATTTGAATATCCGGATGTTTGTATGAAGTCGCAACAGTATAAAAAACAAAATTCGTAACAAAATCGTTGTAAACAAAGTAACTTCTGTTATATTGTAGGCGTTTACTATTAAGAATAGTCGATAATCGATAGAGGAGCTCTCATATCACGCTAAAGCCAGACTCACAAGCGTAAATATCGATAAAGCACGAGAACTGATTCGCGACACAATAATATTTATCTTAACGATTGACGTCACCTCGAAATAGCTCATTCAATTTTTTCTCTTAATCACGAATATGCGATAAACAGAAAGCTTCTTAGTATTTTCAATAAGTCGCTAAAATTATGTCGGCTTATATTTCCCGCACGTGGACCCACTATAGCAGTTATTATCGCAGTGATCCACGTGTATCTTAAAAACACGACGTAACGTTCGTCGTATCACGTTCTCTCATCCTTCTTTTCATTTACATACAATGAAATGTCTACAAATTGTCTGATCAATGTAGCGACATATTCTGTAAAAATTATTAAGATAAAATAAATCTATGAAAATAATAAAGAAATATAGCGGATCTGAATATATATGGATGGTTGTAACTTTGTTTCATAATAAGAACAATTTAATTAATTACATTAATGTTAAGATTAATTAGTAGTTACTTATACTTTAACTTTTGTAACCAGTAATGTTATTAATAATTAAATAAATTATTAACAGTAATGAAAACGTTTCATTTCATTTATTCACATTAATTATTGATTTCAATTAAACCGACGCAGAACTAAACTTATTGCAATTGTGTGCCCCAGTTTAATATTTTTGAGAATATATTAGCGGGTAGAAACTATTAACTTGACGAAGTCGTTTCAGTGGTTTTACACTTTCTGGTTTTAATTCAACGGCCCAACGATAGTTTTTTTTCGCTCAAAATTCTTATACCCATCACTATTTTTGTTCTCTATAACTCGAATTATTTATGTATTTATTTATCGAATAAAAATGTAATAACAATCGCAAGCAACTATAAATGGATGTTGTACGTAAACTAACGCAAAAGAACACAGAAACAGGATGCGAAGTAGATTTTCGCACCTTCCTCATGATTTTTGAGTTTTTACAAAGCTACCTCTACAAGGAAGTATGATGATCAATTCTAGCTTCCCCATAGAAGAAGCTTTATAAAAAAATAAAAATAAAGAAAATTCTGAAACATGAAGCATGCCATTCAAATTTTCGCTATTTTTGCCAAACTTAATACCAAACAGCATTAAATGTACCTGCACACTAGAGGTCAGAGCGATGATCTATAACTTCAGTAACATATCGTCTACCAATGAGATATGAGTCCGATCCACCGTAACAATATCCTGCTGATGCCAAAATGCTCGAGTTTATTAACAAGACCATTTGAATCAACCGTATTAAATGCTTTAGACTGTAACAGGAATAATCGGATTGGCTGCAACGCCAAACGCTACATCCTTCGAACGTCATTATTAAATTATAAGAACAAAAGTTCGATAGGTCGATCAAGAAATAGATCGATATATTGAACTATCAGACCGAAGCGCCGTCGACGGAACGACGTCACCGCGCAGGCGTCATAGATTGTCGATCGAAGACGAAACAGACGCCAAGGAACTCACTCGACCCTTGGACCTCGGTAAGTAAGTACACGTCTCTCACGCAGCGACCGAGTTAATAGACCGAAGAAATAAAGTTCAAACGATAAATCTAACCCAAATACGGAATCAAGTGAGAACTCAACGATCGAGTCCGTTCAATGTGTAAGCGGCATTGTAGTAGAATAACTGAGCTGTGATCATCGAACGTATGTACGTACCTTGTAAATTACGCCTGCAATCTTTGTCAAATATATTTCTGGACGTTTGTAAAGTAATATTGCATTTCTTTGGGTCTAGCCTGTTACCCTATTGAGAGGCTATACTAGCCGATAATCCTAAAGTATATTTGATAATAAAATGTCGATAATCAATCGACTGGCGTCCAACAATTACTAAAATTATATTATTAATCGTATTATTGTGAGCCCTGACAGCCACCCATCAAATAAATGAAATGAAAATTGGAGAATATTAAAATGTAAAAAGGATAACCATTCTCAGTGTAAGGAAGTTAATGTAAATAAGTAGATTTGTGAGAGTGGAAGGCCACTTACAAAAATCATTGTCTTAAATGATTATGTGTTGCGCAGATGCACTCGACAATGCATCAGTAAAAAAGGGGGCAAATGAATTTGCATTTTGCTTCCTGATTGTTCAAGATTGGCCATAGAACATTGCTCGACAAGGAACATTGGTTTTTGTTTGGCTTCCTCATAGAGGAAGCTTTGTAAATTATAAATATCAACCAAATTTCCATTATGAGAAAGCAAAACAAGTAATTTTTTTTTTTTTTTAAACGTTCCAAAGACTAATCCGTTCATAGTCCGTGATCATTTACTGATCATCGAATAACTTCTTCATTCCTCGAAATAATAAACCAGCTGTGCAACGCAAAGACACTTTTTTTTTAAGATTTCGAAATATAAACTGGATTTCTCAACCAATCCTCACCATATTCGAACTCATCCATCGTTTGATGTTTGTCTACGATTGGAAATTTGTTTAGCCCCATAACTCAATATTTGCGGCAGCTAGTGAGCGAACAAACTTTTTTCGAAAAATACGTGAGTCCCAATTATTTTGTAAATTGTCCTAAATATAGAGGCCCAACCACTCCACTTGTATGCCAAATTTCAGCCCGATCGGTCTAATCATCCTCCAGTTATCGGTTATTTGAATTTTGGATACCTGACACACACATATACATCTGGACATTTTTTCTGAATATGTTTTTTAGACGTTTTTGTTTGAAAGGTGGATATTCAATGTGTAATGTCCAATTTTACACCCTTTTCAATATTAAGTATCATAACTTTGAAACTCTATTAATGAAAAGAAGTGCTCCATACGAAATTGTCTTTCCAAAATAAATTCTTAAATTATCATTCAAAGCCGAAAACACGACACACAATGATGACTGCAAAGATGACGAAACAACCAGGACAACTAAAAATGAAAATTCTGTGATATAATAATATAATAATTCTCTTTGTCCCATTCTCACCAAATTCAACGGCACATTCTGTTCAAGTTCTATGCAAAATTTTGCATCAGTTCCATAAACCGTTCTCGAGTTATAGCATTTTCAAAAAAATTACGAAAATGCGAATTTCTACAACATCTGAACTACTTCATCGATTTCGCCCAAATTCAATACCAAAAGTCCCTGACAATGTTGTATACCAGGTTTCAGCCCGATAGCTGGAAATTTCTTCGAGTTAAAGTGTTTACAGACATGTTTCAAAATCTTAAAAACGCCATAAAATCAAAATGCTTCAATCGATTTTTATGAAATTTATACCAAAGAGACACTTGTCTATCCTGTATGCGGGACAAAAATTTGAGATGCTTCCGTTGAATAGTTCTCGAGTTATGGTAATATGAATTTTTACCCCTCTATCACACATACATCCGGACACTTTTACTAAACCACTTTTCTCGACGTTTTAGACCATTCAGAGTATGCTGACATGAAAATCTAAAAAAAAAAATGTTCACGAAAACAAAGCTTCCTCTATGAGAAAGCAAAATCGTCGAGATACAGGACTGAACAGCTATCGGCCGATAATTACGTACATCGGCGTATTGCGTTATTTCCAGAATATTTAACGTTCACAAATATAATAATTTATTTTTCTCATTTCAGCTAATTTGAAGTATTTAGTCAGATGCATGTTCTTCATGCTCTGACTTGTCTCCGCAGTCTCGTTATCTCGTACATCAGTCCGGCTGCAGACTTTGTTTCGTGCTCCTGGTGGAAGCGCGCGTTTCGTGCTCTATCGGGACGCGTACATTAATTATCTGGTGCTCTTGGCGGATGCACGTATTTCTTGATTTTCATTTACTCTTTCGTGCTCTTGGCAGAAGCACGCATTTCGTGTTCTGTCTGCATGCACGCAGCATCTATTTCGTGCTCTTGGTGGAGGCTGGTATTCGTGCTCTATCGAGACACACGCCTATTTGATTTTTCCTCAATTTATTTTATGTATCGTGCTCTACTGGACGCACACGGCTTAAAATTATTTCTTGCTGGTAATTGTAAGAACTCGAATGACAAAAAGAGCTGGAAAAAAAACGCTTTATCGAACACGGAGTGCATTGATCTCTAAATCGGCAACGAGTCCCATGCTGATGAAGCATTAGTTTTAATAAAATCCTTACAGAAATTTGAATATTTCTTATCTTTATTTTTCATTCATAAAGTATTTCATTCATTGACGGTTGACCTGAGATATAATAAAAACGGTAATTTAAAAAAAAATTCAATCTCACATAAAATTCCAATCATCACCAGATTTGGTGCATAGCAGCTAGCAGCGCTCAATGTTATTTTTAGTCTGAGTTAGGGTGACATGAATTTTTTTTTAATTCAATAGTGATCCTCATTTAACATAGCTGTATTTGTAAAAAATCATATAACTCGATAGCTAAAAATGTGCAGCAACTAAAAGACGTTCAGACATTTTTCGAAAATTGCCAAGTTAAATAATAAAGAACATTGTAGGAATATTGTATTAGAACAAGTGAGACAACGTTTGAAATAACATAGTCGTATCAAAGTTAATTTTACATTCGATGCTGAATTTGTTGTCATACATGTTATTCCCCACAATTGTTAACATATTGATGTAAAAACTTTTTCAACGAAAAATTCCATCATACGACAAACAACAATCTCCATAATTAGTATTTGAATCAAATATTTAAAAAGATATTAACATCTTTGGAAGATTATCAAGAATAGTGGTCGAGCATTATCAAAAATTGACAAACATTAATAAATGCCCATTAATAAGTGGATCAGGATTTGAAAATATTCCGCTTGAGATTAGGCGGAAGCATCCAGTGATAAATGTAAAAGTGTAAAATAATGCGTATTTCGCTTGTATTATATTTCATTACGTTTATTTCACTACCTTTCCAACACAATTGAAACAGATACATATCTGTTTCGATTGTGAATATACCAATCAATATATTCGTCACTAAAAATGTAAAGTCAACAAATAGAATGAAGTGTTTTGCTGTACAAATTAGTTCAAGCACAGAAAAGTACAGCAAGCATGTATATTTATTGTTTTACGAAACTACAACTGGTTGGCATTACGTTTGGATTAAATATTTGAGCGGACTAATAATATCGTCTCAAGTCAATAAGCATGGACACAGCAAACTTGCTTCTAACAGGTAATTAAACTGTGTTTACATTTAAATTAAAGACGCACAGTTATTTGATTAATTGTTTTAAATTAATTTCAGATCTTTTCACTTATTCAATGATGAAGAAAAACTGCAAAATCATATCATTTTTTTTTGTAAGTAGTTAAACAACTGTAGAATTAATTTACCAACAAAGAACAGCGGAGATAACTATACTGTTACGTCCTGACGTAACGTCATATTCCCGCTCGAAGACTTCACATATATTTTTTTTGCTCACCGAAAATATTTCTCTTAATTTAGGGAAATGAGGGTAAAATATATGTAGAAGAGAATGGCTTATTGCGATCCGGTCAATTAAAACAGAAAATACGCATATGAATGAATGGTAATAAAGGAAACGGATAACTACAGCTATATCGACTGGCAAGGTGCCCACCGACGGTAGGAAAAAATTCCCTACTTCGAGGCTTATTCGACGGGAAACTTTAAAGTCCGCAGGAAAACCTCTGACGCGCCGCAAGTCTACTGATCATTATTCGAAACATAAGCCAGTTACCGGCCGTCAGATATAGATCGATGAGACCTATACCTTTTTACCATTTGACTTAGATCTAGAGATTGGGAATATTGCCGTTACGGGTTATCGACCCAGATGCGATTTTTGCCTGTTTCATTTATGATGCGGGAGTTCGAATACCGGAAAAAAGAGCCGCGGAGAAAAAGGCCTTTTTAAAGGGTATCGACCCAGATTCGACTTTACTCTATTCCATTTATAACGCGTGAGATCGAATCCCAGAAAAAAGGGCCGCCGAAAAACGGCCTATTTAAATAGTGATGCGGTAGAAATAGCAAAAGAGGCTTTAAGTGGAGTCAAATACCTAATTTAATCTTGAAACAAGTTCGATATAAATTTGAAACTGATATTCTTATGTCATTTAGAACTAAAATTCATAAAAATATTAATAACATAAAATCGTGTGAAGCGTTTGAAACTGGAGTATTACCACATGCATCTTATCCAAATCAGTAGGTATACTATGCCGGTTCTGCTCCAAGTGGTATACCGGTTCTGCCCCAAGTCCTTAAGATGACCTTGGGCGAAGGGGACTTTTGATGTGACCTTGGGATGACCTTGAGGGATGACCTTGACGCGAGGTTTGAAATGGCCTTGAGTTTAGTTTTTTTGAGAGCGAGGGTAATGAGGATCAGAGAGTAATGACCTTGATAATATTTTATATTCTAGTTGAGACCGGGATAATGTGGATCAGAGAGAGAGAGTAATAACCTTGATGATATTTTTATTCTGGTTGAGAGCGGGGGTAATGTGGATCAGAGAGAATAATGACCTTGATAATATTTCATTCTAACTTAGATGTGAGTCATCTGAACTAGTGAGAGTGAGATAGACAATTATGTGTATTCAGATAACATTGACTGACTCATAGTTGTTAGAATAAGAAAAAGAGACAGTTCGTTTAATGTTTTCTAATAATCGGTTATTAATTTATTACATGAATAATAACATAATTATAATACATTTTTTTATCAATCCATGAATTGTGTGTGGTATCCATACCGACCCTTTTTTCGCAATATTTTATCAACAAGATATAAGTTTGGCTGTTTTGTGGGAAGTAGTTCTTGCTCAAAAAGTTTCCATTAATATCTAGCATTAATACCTTGGGAATCTCGAATGTGATATGTAACAGGGTTAGTTTTACGAATTTTTGAGATTTGAAAGATTTCCGTTGTCCAATTAGGGGTAAATCTTTTTGCGAACAGGTTTTTATATTTACAGATGCGCACATAACCGTTTACTTTATATTTACCAGGAGCAGCAATTTTTATATTATTGTAAACTGTGGATAGAAGTTTCTTCTCATCCTTAGGGGTTACTTCAGACGGTTTCATACGAATTGTACGATGTATGGTGCTATTGTAGACAGCCACCAGTTCCGGTAGCAATTTAAGCCATTTATAGTTACCGTTCAATGTAAAGCCGTTCAATTTCGAACTCACTGCTGGCTCAAAGCATACGACGAAATCCAAAAAACACAGGGGAGAAATTACTGGCAAAAGCTAGTCAAAGACAAACAATAGTCAAAAGACTCAGTAAATACAAACAAGCCCCCATTACAATAAGCTCCCATTACAGCGAATGGAAGAACGCTTACTACCAGTATGGAAAAAGCCGAAGCATTTTCAAACCACTTGAAAACCACATACACATTGGCCAATGATCCCAACTTCAGTGCTCAAAATTTTAGAGACGTAACAAACTGGTATGAAGATTATTTTAACCAACCGGGCATACAAGAAGAAGAAATCAACAATATAACAGAAGCAGATTTCGAGAGAACTGTAAAAAAATGTAAGAACACCTCACCAGGTATTGATAACGTCTCTATCGGAATAATAAAAAAACTACATTGAAGGACCCGTCTTTTTATCTGTGAGATTCTTAACTACTACCTGAAGAACTCAATTTTCCCAAATCTCTGGAAAACCGGAGTAACAATAATGATACCCAAACCCAATGAAGACCACAACGCTATTGAAAATTTTCAGACCGACCACTCTTCTACCTACCATCGGCAAGATATATATGAAAGGATTATTAACGCCAGAGTTGAACGAGCAATAGGGGCAAACATCCCAGAATATCAATTCGGATTTAAAAGCGGCAAATCAACGCTAAATCCGCTCACAGCGCTAATCTTTAACGTAGAAGCCACGAAGCTAAACAACAACAAAAACTGCAGCCCTTTTCTTGGATATCACGAAAGCTTTCGACAGCGTGCGGCACAAAGGATTATTATTTAAACTCCGTCATCTACAATGCCCACAGTACCTACTATACGCAGTAAAAAATGTCCTTCAATCGCGGTCACTCTTCGTCAGAATAGAAACAGCCACAGCATCATGATTCACACCTGAGCAAGGTGTTCCACAGGGTTCCCCACACTCACCATTACTCTACAATATATACTGCAACGACATGTACAACCACAATCGCATTGACAAAGAATCAGTTGATCTAAGCCAATATATATTACAATTCGCTGACGACACAGTCCTAATATCACACAAAAACAACCTAGAAGAATCAGTAGCATCGATCCAAAACGCCGCTGATAATATAACAACCTGGTTTAACAATTGGCGTCTTAAGCCGAATCCACGAAAATCTCAGCTTTTGTTTTTCGACCACAAAATTACTCCACAATCACCAAATATACACCTCTTCAATACCGAAACATCATCTGTTCAAACTGCAAAATATCTGGGTATAAATATTGATCAAAAGCTAAACTTCAACTATCATCTACAACAATGCAAATTAAAAATAACCCAAAGAGCTTCACAGTTTAGAAATTTAACATTCAAACAACGCAATGTACACATTAAACACCTGACAAAAATATACAAATCCATATGCCGACCGATCATCGAATACGGGTACCCTGTATTCCTAAATTGCAAAGAAGCTGCACTCATAAAAACAAGAACCGCTGAAACCTGTGCCATCAGGCGCTTAACACGGATTCGCCACCCAGCTAATCCGCTATACAATCCCCGTAACACCGTTCTCTATGACGCAACAGGAATCACACCTATTACAACTAGAATACATGAACTTACCAGACGTTTCGCAAACTCACAATTAGCTAATATACAACATTTATGCATAAGACCCAGCCAAAATTTAACCCGCAGACACAAATATCCTACACACACATTTCACCAACAACTAGAAAGAATGACTATAGAAGAGGAAAACCATGTTAACAACTGAACATCAGTCAGCACACAAAAGTTACGTCTGTATAGTAACTATTTATTATTTTATTAATACTAAGTAATGTAAAACACGAGTGAACGGAAAAACCAGGGCTGAAGGACTACGGACGAAACATATAAAAAAAAAAAAAGATGTTCATCTATTGTTAATAAATACACTTACTACTACCACTAGTTTAGTATACAGAAATGTTTGACATATCGTCCATAGTAGATTGACCTTTTTTCTATTTTTTATAATTTTTTAAATAAAAAAGCTTAAAAACTACAAGAAGAATTATATCTTGCGTACTTTGGCAATAAGCTAGAAAATTTGATATTCCATAGAGTATTTTTCAGATTTTTTTCAGATTTTTAAATTATGGCACTCGATACGTCACTTTAAAAAAATATTAAAAAAAAATGTGCATAGTTCGGAAAAATGTGAAAAAAAATTCTAAATATCTGAAAAAAAATCTGGAAAACTCGGTTTTCGGATTTTTTAATCCGGTAGTAAATTAATGATTTTTTCTATTTTTTAATAATTTTTAATAATGAAAAAAGCTTAAAAACTGTGCGAAAAAAAATCTTCCCTACTTTGGGTATAAGCTAGATAATTTTGTTATTGAACAAAGTATTTTTCAGAATTTGTTCAGATTTTTAAATTATGGCATTCGATATGTTACTTTAAAAGTATATAAAAAAAAATGCAATAAAAAAAATGTTGCATTTGAGGGTCCAACTAAGCCTACTAAAAATTATGAGCCAAACCGGAAAGGTCGAGGTCAAATTCAGGTCGGAACGGGGTGGATTACCCCACATAAATACATGCGGACATTTTTCCTAAACCACTTTTCTCGACGTTTTAGACCATTCTGAGTATGTGGACATGAAAATCTCCATAAAAAAATTGTTCACTAAAACAAAACTTCCTCTATGAAGAAACAAAACTAAAAAAGGTGTCACTAAATAATCGAAAGACGAAAAGTCTGCAGAAAAACTAATTTCCAATTATCGTGGAAAATGTATTTGTTGTTTATTCAAGTACTAAAACATTCGATTGTTAAAATATTTAATAAAAATATTCGATTAACAAACTTCTCGATTATTAAAATATTCACTTATTAAAATATTCGGTAAACAAAATATTCGATTCTTCAATTATTTAATTATTTGTTTACCTGATTATTTAGTTTGCCCGACAATTCGTTTATTTTGCTGACAAGAACTATAAATTTCACAACTAATTACTTTATCGTACTAGATTACATTTTATAACTTCAGCAAGACTACACAAAGATTTGTTTCCGAAGAGAGTTCGTTCAAATTCAAATGTTCCTCAAAGACTGAAGAATAAACTAGATTAGAAAGCAGGAAAGCGCGGTTAGGCACGTGAGTGGGGATTTAGGGACGTGGTATCTCTGACGACGGGCAGCACGTCCGGTCGGCAAGCGTCCATAATGACGGAAAGATTAGCGAGTTCAACGAATAGAACTCATGGTTTTCAGCGGAGTGGATGTAGAGAGTGATATAGCATCCCTCTATATTTTTATTCTGACGGAAAAAGAAGCTCATGATAATGAAGATGGGCAGGGGTTAGTTTTATCAACTAACCCCTGTTAGTTACCCAACCAGCTTCTTGATCGTATGGCTGTTTAGTCTTCAAAATTTTTGTTTCGTTGCTTGTTCATAAGCTGCTAGACCTTGTTCAAGTTGTTTTTTTCTTTTTTCTTTTTTTTCTTACGACGAAGTCGCCATCTGTAGGACGTTTAAATTGGACAATAGAAGGTATTAAGAGGCAGTGATACACCGAAATACATTTCGACTAGCGTCGGCAAGGTAGGAATGTAGCGGGCCACTTCTAACCACCGCTAGATGGCATGGTGTGCTATTATTACCGCGCTTACACAGTCTTTGTCATGGATTTTTGCCTGGCCATCTAGCTGTCGTCACTAGCGCCATCTTTCGTGTGCCCCCTATCTATCTTTTTTAGTCAAATTGACAAGCCTTTGACATGTTTTGGTAAACAAATTGAGAAAGCTATTTTCTCCGCTGTTATTGCATCGATTTGGATGAATCAAATTTCAAAGAGTGCATCTTTCAGCCGTCCATGGGCTAAGCTTCTGGAGATACGATCTGGTAAATGTAACGGTAGAAATATCATCATTTCTCCGAGGGTAATTAAAACTGTAATTTTTTTTTTGAATTTCGAAAAACCAAAAGTTCAGCCCAATTCTGCCACTATCTTCTACTTATGTTCAAAATTTTGTTCCGATTCAATGCGCCGTTTCGAAGAAAATAGCTTTCTGATTTTCGATGTGACTCCAAAGTGGGGGAAGCGGTTCCACAGAAGAGTGGGGGAAGTATCACTGCCTCTTAATTGACATGAGGGGTACCGTGAAGCTTCAATAAATAAAGGAGAATGTAAATGTAAATAAGATATTTATTGCGTAGCTCATGCTCGTGCTTCTTTACTTTCAGCCATCTTGGCTACCACTGCCATCTCGACTCTACAGCACTTATCAGTGCGTGGCGCCCTCACACTCAAGCGCAGCACACCATGACATTAATAAGTACTGTTTTCCTGAAAATCTGAACGATATGACAATTTTTAACGCTTCTTTTACCGGGCTGCACTCGGGGTTACTGCACGAGCAGATGAATAGAGACATAAAAGGATTAAAGTGACACCCCGACAGTAGCCTGTTGCAGGCTACCGCAATTTTGTCTAAATTCTAACATTTTTTTCTAAAATACAACAGTATATTCCTCATATTATACATACTTATTTTCATATCTTGTTTTCAACTTACCTTCTCATTTCACCGATCCTGTTAGCGCCGGTCTTGCGATGTACACAGACGGTTACGTCCTCGTTTAAATGTCGAATGTGTTTGACGAAACAGGTTCGATCCGGTACGTGAAAACGCAACAATACCTAGCACTTGCTACTTCGCACTATTGGTAGATAGATACCGGCACGCGCCACAGCGAAAAGCGACACAAACGCCACATGAAAACATCGCTTGTCGCTGTGGCGTAGAAACAAACGTACCATATTTCGGCAGTCGGCAATGTGCCGACTATTACCGACGGTCGGCAATGTGCCGACTATTACCAACGGTCGCAAGATGCGGACTATTGCCGACGGTCGGCAAGATGCGGACTATTACCGACGGTCGACAAGATGCAGACTATTACCGACGGTCGGCAAAGTGCCGACTATTACCGACGGTCGGCAACGTGCCGACTATAGCCGACAGTCGGTAAGCTGCCGACTATAGCCGACAGTCGGCAAAGTGCCGACTATTGCCAACGGTTGGCAATGGGTAGGATCTACAGTAGAATCTACTGTAATTGTTAATTTCTTGGAGCATGTATACTCTATAATTTCAGAAATTTATCGGGGTCTTCAAAAACAGGAGCCAATTATACAGTTCCAGGAGCTGGGAAGGAATATTATTTGATTGCAATAAATTCCAAATTTGGAAACAGCAAATACTGGATTTTTTAAACTGTAAAATGTTTTCGATATATCACGTGTCTAAAGGCTTAAGTGTCAAGATTTGTCCCAAAGTTAAAAAAAAAAAGAGAATCTATATAATCGTAATAACAAAAAAAAATATTCGTGAATTCACTTCCGTGACGGAAGTTTCAAGACTCTTGAGGCAAAAAAAATTGTGGCTTTCCAACAATTCTAAAACATTTTTTTTTTTTTAACTTTGACAAAAATCATTGACAATTGCTAAATTAATCAGCATTTTCGATTGAAAAAAAAAAACATATTTATTTAGAAATTATTGCCAATTTCACCAGCGATTTTTTTTCATTGCGTCTTAAAATAATGGTTTTAAATTTCGAAAAGAAAATCACATCTCCATCGAATCTATATTGTTAACTTAATTACGACGTTAAATTGATCTTAAAAAAAGTGCGTAAGATGAATTCGCTCACGACGAAAAATAGGTGTCGTGACTTGTATTTTATTCAAGAATAAGTTGATATTTTAGTGAAAAAAAAAAGAAAAAAAAATAGCGTGAGTGAACTCTTGTTAATTGTTTGTCCGCTATTTTTCTTGTCGCTTTATTATTTCACAGATTACGAAAAGTAAACGCAAGGCGTCAAAATTACAATCCTTCCAATACTTCCAAAATTACTCTAATTATTCAGCTCAATTCCTGAAAAAAAAATTCTGTGGATTATTAAAATTTTTTTAAAATAGCAAAAGTTTTTTTTATGCAAATAAAACATTAAATTTTTGTTTTAACTGCAACTTTTAGTTTTTTACTGATTAAAGAAGAGACAAAAAAAACCATATTGAATATTTTTTGAAAAAGATCGAATTTTTTTTTGCGACTCTTGAAAAATCGTTTGTTTTTTGTTTTCAAAAATTCTGACAATGTGAAAGAAAATTAAAAAAATATATTAATTAAAAAAAGAATAATAATAAAATGCAGTAAATATTAATTGGAAGGATTTTTAAAAAATATTTTTTAACTAAAAATCAGTTGGTTCGATAATTTTGACGCACCACTCAGTAAATTAAAAAAAATTAAATGAACGGCATAAAAACGAAATTAACGGCACAGCAGTACAGATCCGTTAATTGCAACAATTATGGCAAATTGTTGTTAAATCTTTATCTCAATGTAGTAAATAACTCATTCATTACAGATCACATTTAAGAAGTTTCAAGCGCTCAACTAAAAACTGTTAATAAAGACGTTTTATTTTCTATTTTACCGAGATTTTTTTGTTCCATGTCACAAAAAAAAAGACGTACGCAAAAAAAGGCAGCCTAAAAAAAAAAATTTCGAGACGCTTAAATCTTCTTAAAAACTTTGCGGCATTTAATTGCAAAGTTTCAGAATTACTTTAGAATCTCCTTTATTTTTTTATACTCATTCCATAAATAATGTAATTTTTATTTTTTTATTTTTTTTTTGGTAAAAAGATATGCATAAAAGTTGAATTAAAAAAATTGAATTGCAGTTGGTTAAAAATACCATAAAATGAAAAATGATAAATCACTTAATTTTTTTTTACAATCTTTCAATTAAAAAAATAACTTTATTATTAAAGCCATGAAAAAAATGCCAAAATTTAATGCTGATTGTGGTTATCAATTGCCCCGTAAATTTGTTACATTGCGATGGGACCATTTCGGAAAATTATAGTGACAAAAAAAAGTTTTGAAAGTTTCATCATTGAGGTGTTTAAAAATTCACCTAATTCCTAAGTATTTATTAAATAAATAAACGGCTGACTCATATACAGAAACGTTATATTCCGTCAACTGACGATTTAATTTTTTGCTTAGTCATGATACTGAAAAAAAAGAGACAAAATGACTTATCGCAGAATTGATAATTATTTTGTTCTTTTTTTTTATTGCTCGCAAATATTTTACGAGATATTTATCGTTGACTATTTTCTGGTAATGATAAAGAATTTTTAAAATCGACGCGAACGATTAAAACGCAAACCACAAGTGGAAAGTTAAAAAAAAATTGAAACCTATAGATTTGCATTTAATCGCGAGATTTTGGAAGGCTATTTTTTTAATGACCGAACGAACTTTGTGCATCAAAATTTCCTTAATAGGTTTGCAAAAATCAAGTACACCTTTCTATTGTACTGTCTATAACTTTATATGTTTAAACATAATGTATGTATATCTAATAATATTTTCGACAATAAAAAGAGATTATTTCGAGAACAAGTTACATGTTTTTTTTTTAGCTTTTTAAAAAAATATGTTCAGTATTTCCTGTTTGGTAATTTCTATATCTTAGAAGAAGTTTAGAATTTTAGAATTTTAGAATTTTAGAATTTTAGAATTTTAGAATTTTAGAATTTTAGAATTTTAGAATTTTAGAATTTTAGAATTAAACGTGACAAAAAGAAGATGCGATTATTTCATAAAAAGTAGAACTTGGGATTCCCTTGTGTTATCGGAAATGCGGTTTTTTGTATTTTTTCCGAGTTCTGTGCATGGTTGAGCGAAATGAACTTTGATTCGGCATTAAAAGATGCAAATCGCGATTTTCGAGATTGTCTCAGTCTGTGGGTGGCGCAAATGGTTTAAACTCGCGATGATTTTGGTTTATAGGAAATGAACACGAAATATTTCCTTAAATGAGCTCTCATCTAATAGATATCAGTTTTATATTTTTAGAAGAATTAATTTCTCCATTTGAGAATACTTGGCCCACTGGTTTTCTTTCAAAAGTGTGCAGACTGTAAAAACAGAAGAAAAATGTTATAGAGGCAACCCGCATTACCCGCCATCTGGCAAAATATTATTTTTTTGATAGGTAAAAATAGAACCTTTTTTCAAATAACATTAGCAGTGAAATTAGTCTTTTGAATATCCGTAGTAAATCGATTCTCAAACGTCGATTGATTGATTCTGCAACATCGATTCGATAATAAATCTATTAAACAATAAATCGATTCTGAAACATCGATTCAATAATAAATCGATCCTGAAACATCAGTTCAATAATAAGTCGATCCTGAAACATCAATTCAATAAAAAAATCTATTAAACAATAAATTGATTCTGAAACATCGATTCAATAATAAATCGATTCTGAGACATCGATTCAATAATAAATCGATTCTGAGACATCGATTCAATAATAAATCGATCGTGAAACATCAGATCAATAATAAATCGATCCTGAAACATCAATTCAATAAAAAATCTATTAAACAATAAATCGATTCTGAAACATCGATTCAATAGTAAATCAATTCTGAGACATCGATTCAATAATAAATCGATTCTGAGATATCGATTCAATAATAAATCGATCGTGAAACATCAGTTCAATAATAAATCGATCCTGAAACATCAATTCAATAAAAAATCTATTAAACAATAAATCGATTCTGAAACATCGATTCAATAATAAATCGATTCTGAGACATCGATTCAATAATACATGGATTCTGAGACATCGATTCAATAATAAATCGATTCTGAGACATCGATTCAATAATAAATCGATTCTGAAACATCGATTAGCTAATAATTCGATTCTGAAACATCGATTCGATAATAATTCGATTCAGAAACATCAATTCAATAATAATTCGATTCAGAAACATCAATTCAATAATAATTCGATTCAGAAACATCAATTCAATAATAATTCGATTCAGAAACATCAATTCAATAATAATTCGATTCAGAAACATCAATTCAATAATAATTCGATTCACAAACATCAATTCAATAATAATTCGATTCAGAAACATCAATTTAATAATAATTCGATTCAGAAATATCGATTCTATAATAAATCGATTCTGAAACATTCGTTCGATAATAAATCGCTTATTTCAGAATCGACGCTTTTTATTAAACATCGCCGCCATTGCCCATCTCTAGGTGGTGCTGCCATACAGCGCCACTTCGCGAAACGCGATTCTTCATCTCTATCTCTGGCAAGTGGCAAGTTTATCCAGTGATTAGGGCTGCTGGGCGGATTTTGTTACACAGTTGTTTTACGAAGAGATGGTAAGTAAATTTAATCGAATTTTCTGCTGCACGATGTTCACTGAAGTTGATTTGCATTGAAGCCTGGTGTTTCTTATAAAGCATTTCCCAACGATACTCAATTAATGTAAATCAAAAGTAAAGGCCCTTTAACACAGACTTAACCTCTCGTAGATGAGGTTAATCTGTCACTTATCATGCTTAAATAAATGCTTAATATTTTTCGGTAATGCCAATTCTAACTCGGAAATTTAGCTTCGATATCAAATAAAGCAGTATATAAATTAAGTTTTGATTTATTGGAAAATATTAGAAAATAGATTTATGCTATCGGGCGAAATTTGCTTGCATTCATTTATATTCTGGATTATTGTTTTCTATTTTTATAATTAAGCTTCTCTAAATGATTTAGGAGAACCTTAAAAAAGCTGCATATTTCCTGGTTTTATGATTTTTTTACAGATTAGTTAAAAAAATACTGTTTTTTTTAGTTGGGTTTATAGCAGTTTGACTCAAAAGAGAAGCTCACACAGAAAGAGCAGACTGTAAAAATATATTCACTACTCCTTCTCTGTGATTTAAACTTTTTTAAATGTAAAAATCTTGGCTTTTTGTAGCATTTTCAAAATATAACAGTAGCAAAACAGTTCCTTCTATGTGGTTTTTACAAGAAAAGTAAAATTTTTTGATAATTCTGAGAGGATGTAATATTTTTAGCACTGTTTTGTAACACTTGAATTCTCTAGATTTCCAAATTATTTAGTAGAACCTTAAAAACTGGATACTTCCTGGTTTTATGATTTTTTAATAGTACATCGTAGATCAGTTAAAAAATAGACTATATTTTTTTTAGTTGCGTTGCTTATAGAGACTAGTAGTTTGACTCAAAAGAGAAGCTCACACAGAAAGAACAGACTGTAAAAATATATTCACTACTCCTTCTCTGTGATTTAAACTTTTTTAAATGTAAAAATCTTGGCTTTTTGTAGCATTTTCAAAATATAACTGTAGCGAAACTGTTCCTTCTATGTGTTTTTTACAAGAAAAGTAAGATTTTTTGATAATTCTGAGAGGATGTAATATTTTTAGCACTTTTTTGTAATACTTGAATTCTCTGGATTTCCAAATTGTTTAGTAGAACCTTAAAAACTGGATATTTCCTGGTTTTATGATTTTTTAACAGTACATAGTAGATCAGTTGAAAAATAGACTATATTTTTTTTAGTTGCATTGCTTATAGAGACTAGTAGTTTGATTCAAAAGAGAAGCTCACACAGAAAGAGCAGCCTATAAAAATATATTCACTACTCCTTCTCTGAGATTTAAACTTTTTTAAATGAAAAAATATTGGCTTTTTGTAGCATTTTCAAAATATAACTGTAGCTAAACAGTTCCTTCTATGTGTTTTTTACAAGAAAAGTAAGATTTTTTGATAATTCTGAGAGGATGTAATATTTTTAGCACTTTTTTGTAATACTTGAATTCTCTGGATTTCCAAATTATTTAGTAAAACCTTAAAAACTGGATACTTCCTGGTTTTATGATTTTTTAACAGTACATAGTAGATCAGTTAAAAAATAGACTATATTTTTTTTAGTTGCGTTGCTTATAGAGACTAGTAGTTTGACTCAAAAGAGAAGCTCACACAGAAAGAGCAGCCTGTAAAAATATATTCACTACTCCTTCTCTGAGATTTAAACTTTTTTAAATGTAAAAATCTTGGCTTTTTGTAGCATTTTCAAAATATAACTGTAGCTAAACAGTTCCTTCTATGTGTTTTTTACAAGAAAAGTAAAATTTTTTGATAATTCTGAGAGGATGTAATATTTTTAGCACTGTTTTGTAATACTTGAATTCTCTGGATTTCCAAATTATTTAGTAGAACCTTAAAAACTGGATATTTCCTGGTTTTATGATTTTTTAACAGTTTCTAGTAGATCAGTTAAAAAAGAGACTATCTTTTTTTAGTTGGGTTGCCTATAGAGACTCTAGTAGTTAGAGTAAAAAAAAAGAAGATTATGTGAAAAGAGCAGCCTGTAAAAATATATTCACTGCTCCTTCTCTGATGTTTAAATTTTTATAAATGTAAAAATATTTGCTTTTGTAGCATTGTCAAAATATAACTATAACAAAACAGTTTCTTCTATGTGTTTTTTACAAGCAAAGTAAAGTTTATGTAGAATTCTGAGAGGATGTAATCTTTGTTTTTAGCACTGTTTTATGTACATTGCAATATTACATGTTTACTATTCAAAAATAAACTTTTTTCAAACAAAACTGATGAGGCATTCTGCAAAAATTGGGTCATATCTTATTCAAGTTGTGACAACAAAAAAACATTCAAAATGTTCTTTAAAGCGGTGTAGAGTGTCTAGAATATGTATAAATTATTTCAGATTTTTAATCTTATTTTTCATCCAGAATTAAATATCCAGTTTTTTATTGTTTTTTATTTTTCCAATTTCTGTATATAAAATGTGATCCATTGTACAAAATGTTTAAACATAAAATGTAGGTCTTTAAATGTAGTCTTCACTGAAAATTTTTCATTGCAGCACAATTTTATAAAATATATAAAACTAGAATTTCCTGCATTTTATTATGATTATAAAAAACTTACTTTTTAAATAGAATCAAGACAGACCAAATTTGTACATGATTCAAACAGTTACAGCTCAATTTTTAGTTGAATTGCTTACTGAGCTAGAGTGAATCAAAACAAAAGCGATAAGCCATTTTTGTAAAATTGTGAAAAATACAATTTTACATTTATGCAGTTGATTGAAGTATTGTGTGATTAACATCCTAAATCACAGTCTCCTTTTTGTATTCAAATTTATATAACTTCTCTTACATAAATTGCCAAGTAATGTTATCAAACATTTTCAACTAAAAATTCCTGTATTTCATAATTTCTAAAAGCCTATACTTTAAATATTGTCAAGACAGTCCAAAGTCAATCTATGCAAAGGAATCAAACAGTTCTAGCATAAGCTTAAGTTGAACTCTTCATTTAATTTTGCATTTGTCAAAACAGGAGCCACTTCATAATTTAAAAAAAAAAGTATATATTATGCAACAAGTGTGGAAAGTTGGACATTCCTGATGAGTGTCTTGGGTGATCTCTGAGGTGGGCAAGAAGGGTCAAAAGCCCTTTAGTACTTTTTGCCATCGAGGGCAGCACGCAACACACAAATGTCGGAATATCAATTTCGCCCGCATAACACATACCATTTTTGCATATAACTGTTACGGAAAGTTCCCACATTTGACTAGTCGTAGAAACTTCCGTACGCGAGGGGATCCAGGGCGCTGGACCCCCGGTATGGTCGAGGGGGCGAAGCCCCCTTGGGGTTGGCCGGCGCCGCCTCCGTGGGGTTGTGGGTGGGGGCGAAGCCCCCGTGGCGCTGGTGGGGGGTGAATCCCTCGTTTGTTCGATGGGGCGAAGCCCCCGCGGGTTCCAGGGGCGGAACCCGATAAGTGAATTGGGGAGCGTGGAAAGTATGTTAAAAAAAATACAATGTTATGTTTATAAAATTGAGAGCAGCTGGTTTGCCATTATTTATTTCCTGGATCATAGTCACTCTTATTTGTAGTGAAATTTTCATAGCTTCTCTCCTGTGAGCTTCCCAATTAATGAAGTAGAACCTTAAGAAATGAAAGTACCTGGGTTTTCTGATTTTTAAAACCCCATTCTTTAAAACAGGCTAACAAGGCTAACAAAAAATCGTTCATGCAGGAATGCACGTAGTTTTAGCGCACGCTTTAGTTAAATTTGGGTATTTAGCATGGTGCTACCTGGAATCCCTGGTAGGTATCTTTATTCTTCTCGCAGCCAATGACGCCCGCGATGTCCGGTGTCGAGGAACAGGAGAAGCTACTGGAGGATGCCATTGGTGTCGTCAAGGTTCAAGCTTTTCAGATGAAACACTGTCTCGATCACAACAAACTTATGGATGCCTTGAAACACGCATCCACCATGCTTGGCGAACTGAGAACATCGCTTCTAAGCCCTAAGAGCTATTACGAACTTTGTATCCTTTGCAAATTATTTTCATACATTTACAAAAAAAAATTGTATTTTTTAATACCATCGACTGCTACTTCATACATTTTTATACCTAGTTGTGTTTTCCTTATATCATTTATTAACAGATATGGCAATCACGGACGAACTGCGTCATTTAGAAATTTATTTATTAGACGAATTTCAAAAAGGCAGAAAGGTCGCTGATCTCTATGAACTTGTGCAATACGCGGGAAATATTGTGCCTCGATTGTGAGTCAACTATGTTTATAGGAAAAATCATATCAACATTTTTGTAGAGATTTTTGTCTTCATTTGCTTACAAGATTTATTAGAATTCGTGACTGAGGTCTTTAAAAAAAAAAGGAAGATATGTTTTCTAAAATGAAATGATAAAATTCTATTTTAAATATGAATGATTGATAATTTTTGTATTTTGATTAGTTTTTTTAATAAGAAAAAAAGTACTTGGTTAAACTTAATATTTTTTTACTTTAAACTATGAAAATATGATCAATATGATGCTCATGAATATTCGTACTATTTTTATATTAAACTATGTTACATGAAAAACTGATCAACTTATTTATGTTGAAATCATGCTTTTAATTGAAGCTAGAATTTTTTAAATTATACATTTTTAAAAATATAAGTCAAGAACGACCCAAAATAAAAAAGTTGCAAAGTTGAACTTTGCACATTGCTTCCTCATTCATTTTTTTTTTTTTTTACAAACCGACCTCTATAAGTAAGCTTATTTATTTATTTCGGCTTCCTGATAGAGGAAGCTTTGTGAAAAATGGAAATGCAATCTGTTAAAACATGAAAAATCTCAAATTGCTCCAAGATCAAAACTCATTTACCGATCGTCATCAAATTTGGTACATAGCAACAGTGAATATTTTTCATGTGTATTTTTCATTTCGAAAAAGTTTTAATTCATTCATTGTTAGTTGATCTGAGTTATAAGAAAATAATAATTTTTTCAAAATTTCAAAATCACGTAAAATCTTAATCGCTTTACCGACCATTACCAAATTTGGTACGTAGCAGCGCTGAGTATTATTTATCGCCTGCAGAAAATTTTAGTTGATTTGTTGATATTTAACGCGAGTTAGAGCAAAACATAAATTTTTCCAAAAATTCAAAATCTTATGAAATCCAAACCCCTTTACCGATCATCACCAAATTTGGTACATAGCAGCATTGCATGTTATTCTTCATCCGTAGAAAATATCAGTTGATTTCCTGAGATTTTGCGGGAGTTAGAGCAAAACTTAAATTTCTTAAACAATTCAAAATCTCATAAAAACCGAACCTACTTCTAGATTCGCCACAAATTCAATACCGATCCTTCTTTAAGACTGCTTTATGTATAAAAAATTATTTAGCTCTATAGCTAAAAATTTGCGGAAGCTAGAGCTCGCAGACAATTTTCGAAAATTCCAAAGTTAAGTAAAATTTGAACATATTTTTTAATTTAGTTTACCTGCCGCACATGTGTGCCAAATTTTAGCCCAAATGTTAAAGCCGTTCTTGAGATATGCAAGTTTGAATTTTGAATGCCGGTCACACACATCCATACATACAATTTTTTCTAAACCATTTTTATCGACGTTTTAGACAATTTTAAGCATACTGACATGAAAATCTCGAAAAAAAGAAATTTCACGAAAACAAAGCTTCCTCTATAAGGAAGCAAAATCTAATAAAAATCACAGATTTTCTTTTCAATGATAACAACAATATAAAAAAATACTAGGGAAATCGAAGTGGGGCAAGTTTCATCATTTTGCATCAAATGTTTTTAAAAACTATCTATTTATTCTAAAATTGAAACGTTTATTTAAAAAACAACTTTTCTGTATATTGTTTTGATCCCAAAAATTATAGTGTCTCTTTAAAATGAATAATTTCAGATATTTATTGATCACAGTCGGTTTGGTTTACATAAAAACCAACCCGTGTCTGAAAAGGGATTTACTACGTGATTTAGTAGAAATGTGCAGAGGAGTTCAACATCCACTGCGCGGCTTGTTCTTGAGAAACTATCTGCTACAATGTACACGCAATATATTGCCGGACGTGTCGGAAGGCGACGACGAAGAGGGAACAGTATGTTGTAGACATTAGATAGAATTACGATAAATACACTAACACGATATTGGTATTTCTAGTACATTTGTATTCAGGTTCGTGACAGCATAGATTTTGTACTGATGAATTTCGCGGAGATGAACAAATTGTGGGTACGAATGCAGCATCAGGGACACAGCAGAGATCGCGAGAGACGAGAGAGGGAACGTGAAGAGCTGAAAATTCTCGTTGGAACAAATCTTGTTCGGCTAAGTCAACTGGAGTCGGTTACTCTCGACAAATACAAAAAGGTGCTTTTTGTTTCTAAATTTTTGTCGGCGCAATTCAAGAATTTAAGTATCGAAAATTTAATTTAGAATTTTATTTTTACTGTGGATAAGAAATTCTTGATTTTTGAGATTTTCTTCACTTTCAATTACAATTGTTCAGAATTTACAGGAATCCTCGAAAAAATCTGAAGTGTAGAACTTTGAATATTTAAGCGGTATAAAAAATCGTTTTTCTCCGAAACTTCGTCGTTTAGTAAACATTCTTTACTGCTTAAATATTTGTTTCACGGTGCCAATTTTTCTACGGATTCTACATATCCTGTCAATTATGTAAATCTCAAAAAAAAATTGAAAATTACCCTAAATTAAATTTTTTAAGCGCTATAATCGAATTAATTTTTTTCCACCGAATGAAGCTTTCGATTTTACTTGAAATTTTACAGAATTCACTGGAAATAACGAAATCATACGATTTCCGATTTAAAAAAAAGGGTTTCTCCAAATGGTACTTCTGAAAAGATTCATTTTTTATACTGTTATAACAAATTTCTGTTCATTCTAAAAAATTTGACGTCAAACCGAAGACGCACATTAAGCAAACAAAGTAGAACGTTGCAAATTGCTTCCTCATTATTTTACTTTTTTAAAAAATGTTTACATGTATGCAAAGTAGAACTTTGTAAATTGTTTCCTCTACAAAGCTTCCACTATGAGGAAGTACGTTTATCTACCTTGGCTTCCTCATAGAGGAAGATTTGTAGAGAAAACAATTTGCAAATTGTACTTTGCATACATGTTAACATTTTTTAAAAATGTAAAATAATGAGGAAGCAAATTGCAATGTCTGCTGTGCAGGCTTGTTTGTGCATGAAAGGCATTTTTATCGACATTCTTCCCGATTCACGAATTTTTTATCACAAAATTGAAAATATTTGATATTTTCTTGGTTTTTTAGTCACATATATTTGTATCGGTATCTTTTAATTTGTGCAAGTTAGAGCGCAAATTAAATTTTCCAAAAAAATACAAAATGTTATAAACTTTGAACTACTCGACCGATTTGTGCCAAATTTGAATTAAAACCTTGTTTTATCATAGTCTGGAAGTAAAACAAATTTAAGCCCGATATCTCGCAATTTGCGCGAGTGAACGCTCGAACGACATTTTTCAAAAGTTAAAAAACGTTATAAAATTTGAATTGCTCGACCGATTAGCGTAAAATTTATATTCAGACCTAGTTCTAGGACAATCCGCATGCGTGCCAAATTTCATTGAAATCTGCCTAAAAAAGCCGAATTTTTTTTTTCGCGACAGCAATGTTCTGTTTGTTTAAATATAAAATCGAAATTTATCAACATAGTGACCATTCCTTAAAATAAATTCATCTTCGATACTCAATAAATGTGAAATCACAAGATAAATTGCAGTCGGTCATCCCAGAATTTAGTAAAGTAGATGTGTTTACGGACATTTAAAAAAAAATTAAAATTGCAATAAAATTTGAACTACTCTATCGATTCTCGCCAAACTTGGCACCAATCGTGGTTCACTGTAAGTTCGTTTGTGTTCAAAATTTCAGCCTGATATATCGTGATTTACAAAAGTTATAGCGTGAAATCAATTTTTTCAACATTTTCAAAATGCTGTAAAATTTGAATTTTTCAACCGATTCGCGTCAACTGCAATCCCAAAAGTTTTTGTATGATTGCGTACCAAATTTCCTCTATGAGGAAGCAAAAAATAAAATATTTTTATTATTTTTCTCGAAAATTAAGGCCGTTTATTTTTAAAACGAAAAAAAAATTTAACTAACATTGGATTCAAACTTTCTTCCAAATTATAAACAATTTAAAAAAAATGCAGAATGCTTCTATATTTTGATGATAAAAAAATCTTTAAAAATCCACAGAAAGTGCTCGGAACATTACAATTAATTTTTGTAAATTGGATCACGAATTCTTAATATAATGAATTGTTTTTTTAGCTTGTGTTGCCTGGAATTTTGGAGCAAGTTGTGAGCTGTAGAGACGCTATTGCTCAGGAATACCTTATGGAATGCATTATTCAGGTAAATAATCGCAACTTATGACTTTTATTAAACATTTTTTACCTCGCGTTAGATTTAAATTAATTTTATGATTTAAATTAATTTCCAGGTTTTCCCGGACGAATTCCATCTGCAAACACTAAACGCGTTCCTCAAATCTTGCGCGGAACTTCACAACGGCGTTAACGTAAAAAATATCATAATCTCGTTGATAGATCGTCTAGCGACGTTTAGTCAGAGATCCGATGGTGTAGGTGGTCCCGGAAGTCCCAGCCAAATTCCAGGTATTCCACAGGACGTCAAGCTCTTCGATGTTTTCAGCGATCAAGTTGCAACCATCATTCAGGTAACACATTAAATACGCAATTCTAACTTAATATTTCACAAAATTGTTTGAAAAGCTTCATTGATAGCCTGAGACAAAACTAGATATTTTATGGCGCGATTTCTTTTCTGTAATTTATAGTTTTTGAGATTCATAAATTTAACAAAAATACAGCATTTATGAAAGTGCCGGATTTAAAATTCTGAAAAAAAAGCAAAGAAAATATTCTTCGCTTTTTTATATTCTTTACTAATTGTAAGACAATATTTTTTGTGTTACTGTATCTGCAAAAAGAAGTGCTCTGATTTTTTTTATTCAACATTTTTGTATGAATTTTGAAACCTCAAAATTTGTGCCCTAATCTAAAAATTAGAAAAAAAGTCCCATACAATGGAGTATAAAATTACAACATTCTTAAACCTGTGCAGAAACTGGGCACATACTTTTTTTGATCGGATGTAGACGGTTTCAATTCTGCTTTAACTTAATTCTGCTTTATTTTGAATGATGGATTTTTAAGCTCTGGCAAAAATATTAACATTTACAAATTCTTAATTTATTTCTATATTTAAAAAAAAAATCTACAAAAAATCAGTGTGCTTCTTTCAGCAGAAATAAAAAAATGAAAAATATTAAGACAAATCAGAAAAGTTTGCGATTTGTGCGCATTTAATATTTAACGAATGCCGCACTTTAAACAACAACAAAAATTAAATTCACTCGGCGTAGTAATTTTTTAAAAGTCTGTCACTTTTGGTCTTTTTGTTTTTTTTAACAAGGACGAAAAATCTCAAAAAGCACATTAAAAGCCGTTCAATGATGACCAGATACTACACTGCGATTGACAGTCTGTGATGTAAATCTAGAAAGAAAAAAAAACACCTCTTACTCATCTAGTTTAAGTCTGAGGACGGTCTTTTTTTTCATTCATCGTCGATTAATTACTGAGCCACTGAATGTGTGTGAGAAATACCGATGTTAACTGCTTTCTCCACATTCTCAGTCAATTTACATAAACACGAGATAATGTTGTCCTTGTGCTTTAAAACACGGGTCAACGAATATCAGTGTTCTTAAAAGATTAACGCACTCGAATCGACATGTGTCGAGGTGTAAGTACGGTAACTTCTCAGCTCCCTGGAAACCAAGTCGGCAGTCATTGCATATCACTCTCAATGTTCACACCGTAATTTCCATAATAAACATTTTTTCGTTAAATTAAATATCTTTCTCGGAACTTTATGTGTTAATTCATTCGTACAGTCGAGTCAATCGAACACTACGATTTAAAAAATTATTTCAAAACGTTTAAAAAAGTTTCTATTTGATGTAGAAAAAAAAATTCGTTCTTTTTTAGGCAAGTTTGTAATTTTAGTTCGACCTTAATGAGTGAGAACTCGTTTTGTTTCTCTATAGAAACTCGTTGAAATTGCCGGAAAACATTTACGATGATATTCATCGTTTTTAAAAGTTTTTATCGAAAAACGCAAACTTATCTATTTTTCCAGTTTTATTTCGAACGTATGAAAGAACTGACGCTTGAAACAAATTTTTGGTTTTTTGCTTTTACTTCCTGTCTCATTCGATGCAAAGTGGTGGCAATTTTTTGTCCTTAATTTGTTTTCTATGCAAACTATTGTTAGGATCTGTTTTTTTGTTTTTTTTTTAGCGCTATTATTTTCTCAGATATTATTTTGTATCAAATAAAATATTGAGCATAAAAACACATACTTGGGGATATGGATTAATTTTTTTCCGAGTTTTTTAATGTAAATTTTTGTAGAATTGCCTAATTGTTGAATTAGTAAATAGATATAGTTTTTCATAATTATCTACGTGAAAAATGTTATATATATATATATTTTTAATTAACCACGTCAGTAAGTGTTGTGTTTTTATGCTTAAAAATTTTGGGAAAATTATAACATCCAAGTTATTCAAATTAAGCAAAAAAAGTTTTTTTTTTCAAATGGAAACATTTTTGTGACATAGAAAATAAGTAAAGGAAAAATATTTCTACATCAAGAACCAAAAATTTGAAAACGCAAATCTCTCAAAATCGACCTATTTGAGGTCTTAATTTTTGCGTATATTCCGAATGCACTTTAAAAAAACAAATACGTTCCGTATATCGATAAAACCTTTTTTTGTCACACCTAAAGAATCAATATTTATGGTTCTAAAAAAGTAAAAAAATGCCTGTAACATCATTTCACCTTATAAACAATGCGAAAGAAAAAAAGATATTAATGACGCTGACCTATGTAAAAATCCAGATTCAACTAGAAATTAGTTTACACTAATTTCTTCTTTAAAATGTGTACAAACAATTTTAGAAATCTTAGCACATTATTGAGTCGAGTGTATCCAAAGAACTACCTTAACGAGAATTTTGACAAACTATTTTTCTTCAGACCCGACAAGACATGCCGCCAGAGGATATCGTTTCGTTACAAGTTGCACTCATCAATCTGGCACACAAATGCTACCCCGACAGAGTCGATTATGTCGACAAAGTATTATACACGACAGTTCAGATATTCCAGAAATTAAGCGTCGAAAAGTGAGTATATTTACTTCACCCTTAATAAAAAAATAAAACACTCGCAGAACTGAAACCTGAATATTTTAGGTAAATGCAAATTTCGTTTTCTTTTATCTATCAACTTTAAAATAAAATTTTCTTGTTAAAAACAACCAAAAAAAAATCATTTCTGTGTAAAATTACCGAAAATATATTACCTGTTTTTTTTTATTCGACCTATAAATAATTTGTAGATAACATAAAAATCGAAATATTTTTATAGATTGGAATATAACAGCGCAGTGTCGCGTGAACTTGCGAGACTGATGAAAATTCCGGTTGACAATTACAAGAATATTCTGACGGTTCTGAAACTAGAGCACTTTGCACCACTTCTCGATTATTTTGACTACGAGGGAAGAAAGCTACTTGCTGTTTATATTATCACGAATATTCTTGAGAACGAGACGCTGATTCCAACTCAGGAACAAGTTGATGCTATTTTGTCGGTGGTCGCGCCTTTGGTTCAAGATCAACCGGATCAGCCGAGCATCGAGGAAGATCCTGAAGATTTTGCCGAGGAACAGGGACTCCTCGGCAGGCTTATTCATCACTTTAAATCTGAGACTGCTGATCAGCAATATATGATTTTGAGCGCGGCGAGAAAACACTTCAGCGCTGGCGGAAATAAGAGAATCAAGTATACTCTCCCACCAATAGTATTTCAGGCGTATCAGCTTGCGTTTACCTACAAGGCACTCAAAGATCAGGTTTGGAAGTTTTTTTTTTTTATTACGAAACACCAGCACCAGACTTTTAAAAAATATTTTTCAATTTTTGTTCGTGAATTAATTTTCTGGAAATCTGGAATTTTAAAAACTACGAAGCAAGGCAGATTCTATAAGATTATGCAAAGTACATCGTTGCATTAGGCTTCTTTATTTTATTTTTTTCTTTTTTTCTAATTGGTAGAATGTTGGGAAAAAATTAATTCTGTAATTCTCATATTTTTTTCAAGACTATCCATACTTTCTCAGAAATTAAAATGATAGAGAAAACTAGAAAAACATGGAAAATATTTTTATGCAAACGATTAAAATTTCGGTAGAATCGACAATTTTCTTATTTGTTTTCCGAAATAAGCAAAAAAGAAAAGGGACAAAAATCGATGTAACCCCGAGAAATTCCTTCTTGAAAAAATTGCTTTGCAAGTTTTGCACAAACCTACAAAAAAATCTGATAATTTCCCAGGAAATTTGCGGAAAAAATGTCTTAAAGTTATAACTGAGAAAATCGATAAAACATTTTCAAAAAAGTGAATAGTCAATAAACTAAAAAATATAATAATGTATTTATAAAAACAAAGTATCTTTGGAGACGAGGCAAAAATCACAGGTTATTAATTAATTTTCTTAACCAGAAAATTGAAATGAAAATGTAGGTTTTTATTTAAAAATTGCTCTAATTATTTCAGGACGAAATGTGGCAAAAGAAGTGTCAAAAGATATTCCAATTTTGTCACGCAACGATAACGGCACTTATGAAAGCCGAACTCGCCGAATTACCTCTGAGGCTCTTTCTTCAAGGAGCTCTCGCTATCGGCGAAATAAGATTCGATAATTTTGAAATGGTCGCCTACGAATTTATGAGCCAAGCATTTTCAATTTACGAGGATGAAATCAGTGACTCGAAGGCCCAGCTAGCAGCTATTACACTAATAATTGCCACTTTTGAACAAATGAGCTGTTTCGGCGAAGAAAACGCAGAACCTGTGAGAAATCAATGCGCTCTTTACGCCAGCAAACTCCTCAGGAAACCCGATCAGTGCCGAGGTGTCGCCACCTGTTCTCATATCTTCTGGTCTGGAAAGTCTTTGGCTACAGGAGGAAAAGAGGTATTTTGTTATTAATTATCGTTTTCCAAAAAGGTAAAAAAAACGACTTTTTACACGATATTGAACATCTTGGAGTTTATGCGGTCTAAAATTTTCCACGACGTGCCAATTCGAAGAAAACTGAATAAGCTATCAAATTCCAACATGTGGCAAACCACGTCAAGTCGGCCACCCCAATTTTTCATGTCAACAAAATGTCCTCAAATTTATTCAGGATATTGGTCTGGTTGAAGAAAAAACGTAGGAATTTTTTCAGATTTTTTTATTGCATATTCTAGCTATTAAAAATTTCTGAAAATAATCACTAATTATTTTTTAACGCCAATTCTACGGCTTGCAAAAAAAATCGTAATAACATCAAATTTTGGATTTCCAGCGTACTTTCCAACAACATTTATTGTCAAATTCTCCGATTTTATTTTATGCTATTTTTCAATAAAGTTGCCACTTTTTCCCGACCGAAACGGCATTTCCGTTTCATTTAGCTGAAATTTTCACATTTTCTTTGAAATATCTGGAACCTTAGAAAAAATTGGCGAGATGGGCGACAATTTCGCTCCAAACTTACAGCTCTTCGAACGATGGAACATCCTGGTAATCTAATGTGTAATTGCTCTCTGCGTTAAGGAGGGCTGAGAATGTCTATGGAAAATATTCTAAAGCCCGCATTATATTTTTTTATTACGTAATTCTTGTTGTTTGTATTAGAAGAGCTGTAACTTTGGATCGAAACTGCCGCCCATCTCGCCAATTTTTTCTAAGGTTCCAGATATTTCAAAGAAAATGTGAAAATTTCAGCTAAATGAAACGGAAATGCCGTTTCGGAGGGGAAAAAAAGTGGCAACTTTATTTAATTGAAACATAGCATGAAATGAAATCGAAGAATTTTACAAAAAATGTTGCTGGAAAGTACGCTGAAAATCCAAAATTTGATGTTGTTGTGATTTTTTTTTGCGAACCGTAGAATTGTCGTTAAAAAATTAAAAAACAATAAAAATTTAAAAACAATGATTATTTTCAGCGATTTTCAAAAAATCTGAAACAAATCGTACATTTTTTCTTCAACTAGACCAACATCCTTAAGAAATGTGAGGACGTTTTGTTGACATGAAAAATTGGGGTGGCCGACTTGACGTGTTTTACCCCACAAATTATGTACAGTGTACAGAAAATCTATTAATTTCGTCTAAATGGCAAAAGCAAAAACTCTTTTCTCCATCTCTTTAAAAAAATCCACATGGAGTTCTGCGATGTCGATTTTTTTTTTAAATATATTTTGCATATCAATAATTCGTAATTTCATTAATCAGATGCAGGATGGAAACAAAGTGTTAGACTGTTTGAAAAAGGGTATTCGAATTGCGAGTCAGTGTATGGATACTTCAGTGCAAGTCCAACTCTATGTAGAGTTGCTAAATCACTATATCTACTTTTTCGAGAAGGAAAATTCATCGGTAATTATTTATTAAATGCAACAGCGCCTGCGATCTCAATTGAGAGCAATAAATGTTAAAAATACGAGCTTTATCTTTTAGGTCACTGTACAAATTCTCAATCAAGTTATCGCGAAGATTAAGGAAGAGCTTCCTAATCTCGGTGTGAGCGAGGAAACCGAACAAATACAAAAACACCTTGCCAACACTTTGGAACACCTGCGGAATCGCATGAGATCTTCAGATACCGAAGGGCAACTTTATCACGGCCTTGTGCTTTAAGAGCCAACAGTGCCTATCTCGATAGCACGACTAAATGTCTAACGATAAAATATCTACTGACAAACAAAAAGCAAAATTTTCAACACAATCCGCATTTTTATTTGCATTATAAACACCGATACTGTAATTCTTAAATCGTAAATTTAAATTATTACAATTAATGTTTGTAATGCATAATAAAAATGGAGATTCGTGAAATCGAAACTCCTGACTTTTTCGTTTGTAGATATTTTGTTATTAGATATTTAGTTTCGGAGCCTATCTTGAGCTTTGTAATTTTGTACATATTATTGATGTTCGTTGAATTTGTCGAAGGAATTTCGACTGTGATTCGGATGTAGCGCGAAAGCGCTTCAGGACACATATTGAAAAAGAAATTAAGAAAAAAAATTGCAAATATTATTTACGAATTTTTCAAAAAAATTATGATAAGGTAATAAAATGAATTGTATAAAAAATGTAAAACTAATAAGGGTCGTCAGACGTCGACTAAAGCATTCGAATTAGTACTAAATACTCGGTATCGTCCCCAGCAATTATCACTACAAAATACCAGTTATCGTGATAAAAATTTATATTTTATATTTTATGTAGTTATGTATAAATTTATTAAGTGTGTTGGAAATTCGTGTCCCACGCAAATATTTGTCACGGGAAAAAAAGAGAAATGTGTAATGTCTAGTAAATGCTATGTGTATAAAGTATTATGGTAAAATATTAATGTTTTCTTTGTATATTTGACGAATAAAAATTATACGCGAAATTTCAATTTGTTTTCGGCTTAAAATTTTGAGGTTCTACTTCATAAGATACGAAAAACAATATCCTACCTCAGAAAGACCTAAATATTATTTTTCGATAAGAAAAATATTCGATAAAAAAATAGCCTGCCTTAAAATGAAAAGACGACATGCGAAGATAATAATAATCAGAAAATAAGAATTTTTTTTAAGTAAGAATTTATTATACAATTGGTTTAATGTTAATTTTTTAAAAATATATGTGGAATATATTAATATGTAATTCCTGAAAAATAAAATTTTCAGCAAATCTGACATTTTTTATTGTAGAAATATATGGGTCATTCCATGCTGATTGACACCGGAAAAAACTTAAGATTACCTGTGATTTTTTTAAATAGATTTTTGTTTTGTTCATTTCTACTCGGATGTTACCTAATCCTCAGAAAGGGGAGCGGGTAACTTGGTTGAGTGCCAACCGAGCGCGTCTCCGGGTGGCGGATAGGAGGGACCAGGACTCAGGGTCCTCTACAGTCGCGTGAACTAGGGCGTCGTTAGACGACTAGACCACAAGACGGGAGTTCTCTTTGGAACTGGCCTGCGGGTGCTATACGGGACCCAATCGGGGTAAAATCCGATTTAGGGGAACTAAGGCCCTGCCGCGGACCACCTCCCCGAATCCCAAGGTGTAAGCTATCGTGCCGATGGGATGCGTGGCACTTGGGTTGTAGTGTCGCTTACGATGCCCTTTGGGTACCAGGCGCCCCCCAATTGTACACAGCCTTACCCCCCCATGCAGGCTCTGGGAGGGCGTACCTTTTCTTCCTGAATACTCGTGGGATTTAATGTCAGAAATTGTCAATAAAAACAAAACATATTCAACGCATGGAGAGGCTTCAGCTGAGGACTCTCCATCAACAAACGCAGTGGAGATGATCGTGAAGGGCCTTAAGGGCGATGTGGTCTCGACCTCTTTGCCCCAGAAGCGAACCTGGGACATGTCCTCTGACAAACCCGAGGCGGAGGAGGGATCAGCGATAGCCGGTCACACCGACGTCTCGGAAACTAAGCGGAAGCGAACACTCTCCAGAGCGGCGAGCAGGAGGGCGCGCAAAGCTAAATTGGCGGCGCAGTGCTCACTTTCGGAGCCGCAAAGTCGCAACACATCTGTTATGCTCGTCGCTGGGACTCAGAAATCGGTCAATAGCCAATTCGCCGGTGTCAAGGGCTACACACCGAGCAAGGGTGGCTCCCAGGCCTCGACATCCACAAATGCAGTGGAGATGAACGTGGAGGCCCCCAGGGGCGAAGTGGTCTCGACCTCGTTGCTCCAGGAAGGAACCTGCAACATGTCCTCTGACAAACCTGAGGCGGAAGAGGGATCAGCGAAAGCCAGTCACACCGACACCTCGGAAACTAAACGGAAGCGAGCACTCTCCGGAGCGGCGAGGAGGAGGGCGCGTAAAGCTAAATTGGCGGAACAGTGCTCATTTTCGGAGCCGCAAAGCAGCAACATTTCAGAATCCATCGTGCTCGTCACTGGGACAGAGAAATCGGCCAATGTCCAACCCGCCGTTTACAAGACCGACAGAACGAGCAAGGGTGGGCTCGAGGCCTCGACAACCACAAACGCAGTGGGAATGAACGTGCAGGCTTCCAGGGGCACAGTGGTCTCGACCTCTTTAGTCCAGGAGGGATTCTGCAACATGTTCTCTGTCAAACCCGAGAAGGAGGAAGGATCAGCGACAGCTGGTCACATCGATGCCTCGAAAACTAGGCAAAAGAGGATACGCTCCGGTGCGGCGAAGAAAAAGGCGCGCAGAGCCAAATTGGCGGTGCAGTGCTCACTTTCGGAGCCACAAAGCAGCAACTCCTTTGAATCCGTCGATTTCGTCAGTGGAACCAACACAACGAACAGGGGTGGCCTCGAAGCCCGGGGTATAAAATGGCCCAAACCTGCGGATTATAACCCATCCGAGGTTCTCAATAACCACAAGATGGCCAGAGTGCTCCCCCAATCGACTGGTTACGGGGAGGAGGTACCGGCGGATAGAAAGATGGCCATAGTGCCATCTGGCTACCCCGGTGCGGTCCTCAATCAGAAAGAGTCCAGACTAGTCGTGCAGGCGCTACTCAGAGCGATGGACGCTGTTCCTCTGGAATATGGTGTCCCGTGTTTTGAGGGTTACTGGTTCGACAGAGGAGTCCTGTGGGTGACCTGTGCCGACGAAAATGCTGAATCGTGGCTGAGGAGCGTGACGCTTGATTTACAGCCCTGGTACGGAGCCTCCTTACTCACGGTAAACAAGGAGCAACTGTACAGGCGGACGAAAATCACAGCCGCGTTCTTCGACGCGAAAGATGACTCGGTGAGAACGATACTCCAAAGATTGCAACAGCAAAATCGAGGTCTGCTCACAAACCTCTGGACGGTTTGGGATAGGAACGACGCACAAAACAACGTGCAACTGATTCTGAGTATTGACTACTTATCCCTGAAGGCATTAGAGGCTTGTAATTTCTCGCCTCACTTCGGCTTGGGACGGGCTCGTTTCTACTGGGCCCATCCCGGTTTCGAGGATGCATGAGAAGAGAGAGGGAGTCGCGGGTTCGCGATAGCTACGGAGAGGGTATCGGCCGCGGAAATCTTGGCAGAGATTCTTCCTTCTCCCGGCCAAAGACACCCGCATCAAGGAAAACACCTCCAACGCTAATAGATTAAGAGACTAACTCTGCAAATCAGGAGAGCCCGGGACATGAAAGCCTCTCCTGCGACCCCGTCTTTGTAGGTCCAACTGGGATAACAGACGGCGTGGGGCATATGTCATCTGCAAAAGTGAACATGCCCAGCGTCGTCGAATACCCGAAGAATTACTGGCTCTAGGAGCAGGGATCAAACTTCCTCCAGGAATAGGAGCAAACCTGGAAAACTGCGCGGGCGTGGGAGCAATCCTACGTGCCGGGGCTTCAAAATGCTAAGGGACGGGCCCTCTGCTTTGCAGATGGTGACGAGGGAAGGCATGGAGGAGGCCGTAGGTGCTGAACGCTGACCCCGACTGTCCAGGACCAGTCCTGGACATCCAACAAGGCGGCTGGGATGACAGCTTCAACATCAAACAGGGAAAAAGGAACACAGCAGACTTGCCGGGCGCCTTATTCTAATCCAAAACCTCACAATTTTCGCACTTATCCACAGCTTTCCAACTTTGGAAACATAAAAATTGAAAAAAATAAAAACCCTCTATTTTCGAATTAGAATTCAGGGAAAAAAATATAGATCTTAAATTTAATCAACTTTAAATAAAAATAAAAAAACAGCCAAAAAATGGGCTCGTTTGAACGAAAATAAATACGTATAACATTTTTCACCTTTTAAAAAAAGCGCGCCAAAAAAGTTGCGCATGCGCCGTAGAAATGGAGTAAAACGGGGAACGGGGCAGAACTTGTCAAACACTTGTTGACCGTTCTCATCCCATTCAACACGTGCAGTGAACCCATTGAAGCAAGTTTTACGCTATTTTTTTTGACCTACTCAAAATGGGTAAAGGACGTAGGCACAAGCCTAAGAAAAACTTTGCTGAGAAACGTCGCGAGAAGCAAAAAGTAAGATTTTTCAATGCAATTTTCGCGATAACCGGCTGACATTAGAGGTTATGTCACTCTTTCACAAATATCTACCACTCAGTCAATATTAACATTTTGTCCCCAAATCTTGTTTTTTAATGTCAAATTAACATAATTTACTCCCAAAACCAATTTTTATTCACTATTTTTGTCTAAAAAATATTTCCATTTTTTTTAAAATAATAATAATAATCTTAACCTGTTTCTTCAATTAAAGACAAAATACATACCTTAAAAAAAAAAAAAATTCCCCGAAATTAAAAAAAAAAAAAACCCCGAAATTTAAAAAAAAAAAAGATTCCCCGAAATTTAAAAAAAAAAAAGATTCCCCGAAATTTAAAAAAAAAGTCATAAAACTGCATAATTACAAAAAAAGTGATGCTAATTATTATTATTATTATTAATAAACCTCAAAGTCCGAGGGTTCGCAGAATAAGGACGAATGGGACAAGAGGCCGCAGAGATGCTACGCAGATATCGTTAGAGAGAACAAAGATTTTGAGAATTATTACAAAAAGCAAGAAATAGTGGCGGCGGATCAGTGGGAAAAATTTATGACAACGATGAGAGAAAATCTTCCGGTTGCTTTTCGCATAACAGGCTCTAAAGCGGAGTCGAGAGCTTTGCTCGAGATTATAAAGGGCGATTTCTTTGAGGAAATACTGACGACGAAGCTGGATAACGATCAGGAGGAAGTTGCGAATGCTCTTGAAAAAATGAAGCCACGATGCCTGCCTTTTTATCCCGACGAATTGGCCTGGCAACTTCAGCTAACACGGAAAGACATTAGAAGGTCGGAGGCTTACTTCAGATTACACAACTTTTTGATCGCCGAGACTAGCAGCGGAAGTATTAGCAGACAAGAGGTAGTTAGTATGATTCCACCGTTGGTGCTGGATGTGAAGCCATCGCATAAGGTTCGATATTTTTGTTAACTGTAGAAGGGAGGAGTCGATTTTAGGCAAAAAAGGGTTTTTCTTTTTTTAATTAGTACAAAAGAAATTTTTACAAAAAAACTATGTTTTTGATTATTTTTTAAGGTGCTTTGATTGTGGGAAAAAAATCTCCAAATCTGGATATTTAAAATTGTAGAAATAATTTCATTTTAGATAAATAGATAATATTTTAAAAAATTATACTGAAATTTAGTTTAATATCATTTTCAGGCCTTTAGAATTACAAATTTTTCAATTTTGGAAAAGAAAACATTTGGATCTGGTGATTGAAAAAAAGATTAATACATTAAAACAACAATGAAGCGAATGGAACTTTTTCTATTTATTTATTTATTTATTTATTTATGGGACATGCCTTTTTTATACATATGAGGCATTCCATATCAATTTCGACACAAAAAAAAAAAAAATTCTCGAAAATTTTATAAAAATCAGGTTTAGTGGTATCAATAGATGCACCAAATTTCAAAATTAAAAAAAAAATCTGCCGGAATATGCCAATTTTTTTCATTTTTCATTTAATCTGTAATATCTCGGAAACGATTAATCGTATCGGAATCGCTAGGAAACGAAAATGTGCGTCTTTTTATGACCAGCAAGAAAAAAAAATTATCCTGAATTAATAGTGTAATTTCAGTCCACATTTTATGGCAAAAACAACAAAAACATTTTTATTTAGATAGGAGGACTTCCGGTTTCGTCATCGGAGAAATTGCCTCGAAGTCTCTATGTGATCGCCGAATTTTGAGTATTTTTGTTTTAATGGAACTCCCAAATGTTATAGCATTAAAAAAAAAATCGAAAACATAAAGAAAGTTAATAAAAAATGTTTAAACTTTGAAGTATGAAAATAAGTAATACATATATTGAGGAGATAATTCTCGGTACCCCTCATCAAGTGCTCAGTATTATAATAAAAGGAGTTATGTTGTTCTTTTATCAAATATAATTTTTTTCCTTTAATTAGAACTTAATTACTTCCCAAACAAATAAAAATTCGTCGTTAAACGGCTACACCATTGCGAAGATAACGTTTTTATATAAATCAGGTTTAATCAAAAATTTTGGTCTGTACGAAGAAGATGATGAAACAATTCATATCGCCGATAATACGCGTCCTGACATTAAAAAAAGGATATCTTTTAAAATTAAAAAAAAATTCAAATTGCTATATCTTATAAACATTTGGGAATCTCATGAAAACAAAAATACTCAAAATTCGGCGATCACTTACGGAGTTGAGGCAATTTTCCCAAAGACAAAACCGGAAGTCCTCCTATTTAAACATTTTTTTTTGTTTTTGCCATAAAATGTGGCCTGAAATTACAGAATTAATTTTGAATTAATTTTTTTCTTGTTGGCCATGGAAAAACACACATTTTCGTTTTTCAGTGATTTCGATACAATTAATCATTTTCGAGATATTACAGATTAAATAAAAAATGGAAAAATTAGCTTAATCCGGCAAATTTTTTTTTTTTTAATTTTGAAATTTAGCGCATCTATTGACGCCACTGAACCTGATTATTAGCAAAATTTTGAGATTTTTTTTTGGGTGGCGAAATTCATATGGAATGCCTTATATAAAAGTTTGCTAGTTTACACTTACATATGAAAATCAGAACATGTATGAAAACAAACATGTTTGTCAGTATGCAAAAGAAAAAAACTATAATTTTTAGTAAATACCGGTAAAGTACTGAATTTTATGGGGTATTGACTTTGCCAAAGAAAAAAAATTTTGCCTAAAATTAGTAATATACGCTCCTTAAATAGAGAAGAAATATTTGTGGAATTTACATAAAATCGTTTATACCAGGTTCTTGATATGTGCGCTGCACCTGGCTCCAAAACTGCACAGCTCATAGAAGCCATTCATGCTGATGAGAAAATTGCTCATCCAAGTATGTATAAAAAAAAATCAATTTAGCAGTACTTTAACATTTACAGATTAGAGCTAAACTTCAATATTTATTTGCGGTGTTGCATCTCTATTCAGTGATTTTTATTTAACAATATTTATTCACAGATTAAAGTAGAGGTGGAAAAAAATTTATTTATTTTTTTTTAAGCTCCAGATAAAAAATGTTCACAATTCAACTTTTAAATTCGTTGTAATTTTGAGCAAATAAATTTCAAAATATATATATAGTTTTTCCATCTATCCTATTTAATTATTTCTACTTAACAGTACTCATATAAATTAGAACGGAAGTGAGTAACGTTGAATTTCCTACTTTTTAAGCTCCAAACTAAAAGCTTTTAAATTTCTTTTTTTGCAGATAAATTTCAAAATTTATTTGCAATTTTGCATCAATCTTATTTAGTTATTTCCATTTAACAGTATTTATTCACATAGATTAAAATAGAAATGGAGAAAAATTAATTTATTCTTTTTTAAGCTCCAGATAAAAAGTTCTCACAATTCATGTCATAAATTCTTTGTAATTTTGAGTAAAAAAAATTCAAAATTTATATATAGTTTTGCATCTATCCTATTTAATTATTTCTACATAACAGTACTCATATAAATTAGAACGGAAGTGAATAACGTTGAATTTACTACTTTTTTAGCTCCAAACTAAACATACAACTTTTAAATTTCTTTTAATTTTTAGCAAATCAGCTAACCTTGTTCAATTTTTTTTTTTAATTTCTTTGTCATAATTTTCAAAACATTCTTCAACAGAGGGCTTCGTAATAGCCAATGATTTAGACAATAATCGCTGCTACATGTTGGTACATCAGGCGAAGAGGCTCAACAGCCCAAACATTTTAATAACTAATCACGATTCTTCGGTGATGCCAAACTTCAATATTACCAATCCCGACGGTACAAAAGGCCTCCTAAAGTAAGTCTCTACCATTAAAAAAGCAATCTATGCTTTTTTTTCGCCAGCGCTTAAAATATTTTTCATTTTTATCAATAGATTCGATCGAATATTAGCAGACGTACCGTGCAGCGGCGACGGTACTATGAGAAAAAATCCTGATATTTGGTGCAAATGGAGTCCGGCAAATGGAAATAATCTTCATGGGTAAAAAAAAAAATCTACAAATATTCTCTCTGTTGTTAAAAAAAGAAAAAAAATCGAATAAAAATGATAATATTTACAGAATCCAGTACCGGATAGCAAAGAGAGGCTTGGAGCTTCTCGAAGTCGGCGGAAAAATGGTATATTCCACGTGTTCCCTGAATCCTATCGAAAACGAAGCCGTCCTTCATAGGCTTCTTTGCGAAACCGGTGATTCTGTTCGTATAGTAGACGGTAGAGACATTGTACCCGGTCTGAAATGCGATCCTGGTGTTACCACTTGGACGCCCGGTTCCAAGAATTTGAATTATTACAAAACTTGGGATGACGTGCCCGAACAGTGGCAAACGCAAATACGCCCGAAAATGTTTCCACCGAAACCGGAGGACGCACACAAATACAATCTCGAGAAAAGGTAAAAAGTATTTTTTTTTCTTTAAGAAAATTTCTTAACTTAATTATTCATTTAATGTTTCTAAATAATTTCTAATAAATTTCTTTCTAAAATTCGATATAAAATTCTAAGAGGAGAAACTAATATAAATTGAACTTAAAAATTGGGTATTCGAGTTCTGAAATATGAAAATATAAATATAATTTTGCTTTCATTAATGACGATTATTTTCTTATTTATCTGATATATTCATCTACGAAGGTTATTATTATTATTATACAAAAGTTTATTCTATTCTACTGTTTATGCTCATTTATTATTTATATTTTTTATTAATTTTTTTAAATACGTAATGTGATATTTACATGTGATATACGAATGTTTATATGTTTATATGAAATTATTTAATTGGAGTGGCAGAAATTTATTGGCGACTATTCTTCATGATAACTGATCTTTATTTAAATATAATTGTATAAGGGTTTTCCCGTAAATAAATAAATAAATAAATACATTTTTTTATTAAGAAAGGGTTTTTCCCGTCAAAGAAATAAATTAATTAATTAAAAGGAAGTTTTTATGGAAAAAAATGTTGAGATAAAACTGCAAGACATTTTGTAAATGTCTTAACTTTTAATGAAAATATGTTATTTTTGTTATCGGGATGGGAAAACGTTAAATTAACATTTAAAAAGTATTTCTAAGAAATAAACGTACATATGCATTTTCAGAGTGGCATTTCAACTTCGCAATGATTTTAATTTTTCAAATTTTTTATTTATCCAAAATATTTTTTTTTTTAAGCAAAAAAAAGTGGCAATGTCGACTTTTTGCGTAAATTTCATTACCGATATATTTTTCTATAGAATATTCTGTCGGGTAATTCTTTGCAAAAAAAAAAAATTTCATCGCGGACCTACATTTTTTTCGGATATTTTGCAAATTAATTTTCCTCGCATTATTCTGTAACTAAGATAATTCCATCATATTTCCTTCTTTCACCTTTTAATGAAACGCTGAATTTTAAATCTACTTTACAAAAAAAAAAAAAATTCGGAATAGAAAATTTGTAAAACAACTAATTTTTTTCGTGCATATGAGAATCTTGTTTTCAATTTATCTTTAAGCATGAGGATATTGCCACATCATCAAGACACCGGAGGCTTCTTCGTCGCGGTATTAGAAAAGCTAAAGCCTCTTCCTTGGGAAAGTGAGTCAGCGGCTGTGAATCCAGGCACTGAGGAAGCCAAAGTCGAGGATGATAAAAAAGAGCTGAGTCTCGAAGAAGAGGCTGAAAAGGAAACGAGAGACAATAAGAAAAGAGCATTGGAAGAGGAAAGAAAGCCCTGGGGCCCCCAAAGGAAACGAAAGCGAATTATCGGTTATCGAGAAGATCCTTTCGTTTTTTTTAAGGACGAGACAGAGGATGTTTGGTCGTCGATTAAGTACGTAAAATTTCGAACAATCACGAAGCGATTTTTATTATATTACTCGAGGCGCAATTTTTTTGTCGACCGTTTTTTCCGGGAATTATATTTTCATTAAATATGGCGATGTTTTCGATAAATTAAAAAAAAGAAAATTAATTATTTTTTTTTAGAATCTTTAAAGTTATTCAAATTTCTTAGTTGAAAAATTTTATATTTTGAAATCGAATTTATAAGACTTATATTTTTTTTCCGTTGAAAAAAAAAGACTATCAAAATATGAAAAATATGCCGCATCGAAAATCGTATCTGCTGCCAATTTTTATATTCTTTGAATGTAAAAATGTAATAATTGCGATAAATTATTTACAGAGAATTTTACGATATTTCTGACGAATTGGATCCTCGTTGTTTGCTTGTGCGATGCCACGAGGGCAAGAAAAAGAACGTCTACTTCACGTCACCGGCGATTCGCGATATCGTTCTTACGAACGAGGAGAGAGTGAAGATGATCAACACCGGAGTGAAGACCTTCGTTCGTTGCGACAACAAGAACATGAAGTGCGCTTTCAGACTCGCGCAGGAAGGTATGCGCAGTATCTTTAATTATGTCGGCGAAAAACGAAAGGTTCCAATATGCAAAGAGGATCTTATAATGCTTTTGCAAAACGACGATCCTCACACTCCTCCGGAAATCGAGAAGCTAAGCAAACCGACGCAAGAACGTCTCAAGGATTTCGGTAAGTTAATTTTGCTTTCACTTTTTTTTTAAATTCTGTTTATTGCTGCAAAAATTAAATTTTATTTTCGAGTTTTATTTTATTAGAATTAAAAAAAAGTGTCCAAGAATCAAGGATTTAATATTTTTGTTTATCTAAATTTTTCTATATTTAATCTGATAAATAATTTTTATTTCAATTGTTGCACGAATTTAGATCTAAACTGGAGATTTTTCTTTATTAGTGTGAAAACGACGCGCAACGATTTATTATTTTTATTTATTTATCTATATTTTATTTTACGTAAAATGTATTTTATTTAAATAAAATATACCTAAAATATATGAAGCACGTTCTCAAATTTATTCAGGATGTTGAAGAAAAAATGTATGAATTTTTACAGATTTTTTATTTAAACAAAATATACGTAAAATATATGCAACGTTAAACAGGATTTCATTTTTTTTATTTATTTATGTGTGTTGTGTTTAATATAAAATGTATTTTATTTATTAAACAGCAACCGGAAGCTGTATACTTTTGTACACGGATCAGAACACCGATAATCCGGATCCTTTGAAATTGGATATGGTTGGATGGCGTGGAACCATGTCGCTTAGAGCATACGTGCCGAATCACGACGCTATTCACTATTTGCGTCTTCTTGGCGCTGATTGTTCCAAGTTTGGTAAGTAAATGTAACTTTAATGAAATAATTAATTGCACTCTACGTTGCATTTCTGGTATTTCATGCCAATTCACCCAAATCCCGACCTTAACCGTCTTTAATGTGTTTCATTATTTAAAAAAAAAAATGAAGCGTGTTTGAGGTGATTCATTCGATACATTCTAGTCAGTCGAATTCTAAAATTTCAAAAATTCTTTGTACACGTTTTAATTTTGTGAATAATGTATGCTCAACTTTTCAAACATTTCTTACGCCATTTTCGTATGAATACGAATTAAAAAGAAATGTTGAAGCACACATTAAAAAAAAAAGTTTAAATCAACAGAAAATGTCGTAAAAAATATTAGAAAAAAAATAAATATGCTCCATTAGTGCTGTTGAATTTTTAAAAAAATACTGAACAACATTGAAGAGGTTCGGATTCAGGAGTTGGCAAATAAACGTGGAATATCTGATCAACTTTAAACTGAGCCTTTTTTTTACATTTTACAAACAGAGAAAAACAAGTTTCAACAAAACAGGGACGCTATAGCTCAAAAGGGCGAAGCCGAGAATGGTGACTGTCCGGAAGAAGATGGAACTAACGAAAACGAGGCAGAATTAAAAAACGAAAAAGCAGAATCTATGGAAACAGCTGGATCAGTCGAAACTACTTGATTCCTAATTCTTTTGTACTTTTAATCACTCGATAAACTGTGCGTTTCGAAATCTTTGACGTACCTATCTGAAATAGGTATAGGAATAAAAAAAAAAACATTGTCAACAAAATTAATTTCTTCTTTTCAATCGTCTTCAATTCCTTAAAAAAGAGATTTTATCGTTCATAAAAGCAATGAAATTTTAGAACATTTCCAATTAAAATTTCTTTTTTATCACTCAAATTTCATTAAATTCAACAATTTTTTGAACGATGCGAATTTCCATCTTTTTCACTGCTTCCTCTATAAGGAAAAAGTAAAAATTTGCACGTTGCTTTCTCATAAAAATCTCATTTTTCACAAAGCCACCTCTATGAGGAAATTTATTTATTAATTTTGGCTTCCTCATAGAGGTGGCTTTGTGAAAAATGAGATTTTTATGAGGAAGCAACGTGCAAAATTCTACTTTGCATCATTTTTAATTTTCATTACCATTTTTTAAATATCCTCTATATTTTTGATAATTGTTTGTGCGACAACTCAATTTAAAAGTTAAAAATGTATCATCTATAAAAAAAAAAAAAGTCACGTTACACATGACAACGAAAATTCCGTAATTAATATCGTTGCATCATATTTCCATCTGGTACAAAGTTTTGACTTGCTTTCTTAACTTTTGCGGAAGTTATAGCGAAAATTTAAATTCTTTGAAAAATTAAAAATGGCGTAAAATCCGTAGGACTTTACCGATCATCACCAAATTTGGAACGTAGCAGCACTGTAGGTTAGTTTTCGTCTGCAGAACATTTCAGTTGATTTGTTGAAATTCGATGTGATTTAGAGCAAAATTATTTTTTTTCGAAATATTCAAAATTCTATAAAATCCGAACCGCCTTACCGATTTCGTCGAAATTCAATACCAAACAACATTGAACTTGTCTTCAGTTATGAAGAACTATTTAGCTAAATCGTCGAACTTTTACGAAAGATAGAGCGATCACGACATTTTTTCGGGAAATTAAAAATTCTATAAAATCTGTACATATCGATATATTTTTTTTAAAATCAATTAAAGAGGAGTTACTGCTCTACTTGCGTGCCAAATTTGAGCTCGATCCATCGTGCCGTTCGTGAGTTATGCACGATTGAATTTTTTGTCCCTGGAACACATACACATACTCACATACAGACACTTTTTCTCGACGTTTTGGACCATTTTGAATATGCTGACATGAAAATCTTGAAAAAAAAATGTTGACGAAAACAAAGCTTCCTCTATGAAGAAGCAAAAAAGTGCATGGTTTTACTTTACATTCTTGTTTCTTTCAAATTCAAAATGTGGATGATTTGCAACAGTAAATTATTTTCTATTTAATATTAGTTTTAGTAAATTATACAATATATTTTGCATTTTCGACAATTTTCTCTATAAAGGAAAACTGTGCTTCTACTTTAAATCCTCGTTTTTTGTCGAATTGAAGATTTCTCTGACTTACTATTGCAATTTATTTTCACTTCAACATTAGAGATAGGAAATTATATAATTTTCATTTTTCTCGGCTTCCTCTATAAGGAAATACGTGCAACTTTCAATTTCTAATTTTTCTCTCTATATAATAAAAATATTGTGGACAACGGCGGTCACCCATCCAAGTACTGACCTCCGTCAGTTCCTGACCCCTTCCCGACCAGTTCCTAACCAGTTCCTGGCTTATCTCTGTATTATATAAAGATCCCGCAGCCGCCGTGTCGAGAATCGCCCAAATTTTTCAAAGTCCCTCAAGAACTGAGCTGTTCGATCGAAAAATCTTGGCTTAAAATGATCACTGTTCCAGAATCGAGTCAGACGGTCACCCCATTTAAGTATTGACCCTCAAGACCGAGGTCAGTACATCTGACTCGACTGACTGAACATCTGATTTTTCTAAGTCCCCTCCAGGCCAGGATGATTCTAAGTCCGCTGTAAGAGTAGTGCTCATAGGGCTGAATTAGAAAAATTCTGGCCTGGAGAGAACTTTATAGGGAGAACTTAGAAGCGCGTGATGGTGTCCGAGCCATATGAAAACCTAGTATTTGTATAAAATTCAAAACCTCGGTTACTTACGATTGAGAATTATTTTTCTTTTTAATATCAGAGTTAGGAAATATCATGAAACCCATTATTTACTGCTACTTCTAAATTTAAAAAATGTGCAAGGTTCTACTTTGCATTTTTGTTTATTATAAAATTCAAAACCGCGATGATTTACGATTGCGAATTATTTTTCTTTTTAATATCTGAGTTTGGAAATAACATGATTTTTTCACAGCTACTTTTCTATGGAAAATGTATCCAAGGTTCTACTTTGCATTTTTATTTACCATAAAATTCAAAACCTCGATGATTTAGGATTGCGAATTATTTTTCTTTTTAATATCAGAGTTTGGAAATAACATGAATCCCATTTTTCACTGTTACTTCTATATGAAAAAAATGTGCAAGGTTCTACTTTTCATTTTTGTTTACCATAAAATTCAAAACCTCGATGATTTAGGATTGCGAATTATTTTTCTTTTTAATATCTGAGTTTGGAAATAACATGATTTTTTCACAGCTACTTTTCTATGGAAAATGTATCCAAGGTTCTACTTTGCATTTTTGTTTATTATAAAATTCAAAACCTCGATGATTCAGGATTGCGAATTATTTTTCTTTTTAATATCAGAGTTAGAAAACAACATGATGCCCATTTTTCACTGCTACTTCCATATAAAAAAAAATGTTCAAGGTTCTACCGTTCATTTTTATTTACATAAAATTCAAAACGTGATTTACGATTGTAAATTATTTTTCTTTTTAATATCAGAGTTAAACAATAACATGATTCCCATTTTTCACTGCTACTTCTACATTATATGGGAAAAAAAATGTGCAAGGTTCTACTTTGCATTTTTATTTATATAAAATTCAAAACGTGATTTACGATTGTAAATTATTTTTCTCTTTAATATTAGCGTTAGGAAATTACATAGGACGTTACATAACATTTGAGCGTAAAGTACCCTTTTCTTTTTTTTTCTTTTTTATGTTATTTTTTTTAATGTTATCATTCAACTTTGGTTTTCATCAAGCTTAATGGTTAACAGCCTTACAGAATATATTGTACGAGTATTACAAATGTGGCCGGATGCAGAGGTATAATTCTCGATATTGACCCTGCCGAAAAATCGTTGAATTATTTTTATTTATTTTCTGTTTTATTTATTTTTTTCCTAATTGTAATGGCAAGACGCTAGAGTCTGTCTTGAAGGTATGACAATAATACTTCGGTGAATTTCCAAAGAGAACAATTTTTTTTCTTTTATCGTTGAATACGTTTTTTTTTTTTCATTTTGACATTCACACCAGTCTTTTCTTTTTTTTTTTTTTCTTCAACATTAATTCATACCGTGACAGACTTGTCACTCATAGTGACTCGATAACTACCAACTTCTAGAGGACGGGATTTTTCGCTATTCTCAATTTTTTAATATATGTATAAATATGCAAAAACATTACATCACTAGTAACAGATACGTAAACTATAGAGAGAAAAAATAAAAAATAAAAAATAAAAAGTTGATTCGAAAAATCTTCTAGAGACAATCCAACGACGTGGATTGCTCGAGCTAATGCTAGTAATCGCGTCCCGTTGGCGACGTCAATTTTCCACTAAGATTTTGCGAGTTGGATGGCGATTTTGTGCCTGAAAAGAATAATTAAAATATTTAGAAATTGAATTAAGAAAATTGGAGCACATTGGAGCTACATTTTTGTAATAGTTTTTTTTTTTGTACAATTTCATACAATAATTGATGACAGTAGAGTATAATTTATATCACAGCATTTATTATCTGTAAAATATTTTTTTAGCCGCAAAAATTTCCGAGTTCCTCGTTGCCAATTTTTTTATACGCTTTGAATATGCTGCCAAATATGCTGTAAAATTTACAACGAAATAAAAGGTGTAGCATTGAAAGAAAAAAAAATATTTCTCATTTTTTTTAGTTGTGAAAATGGCTTTTTCGGTGTAGCAAAAAATATAACATATTTTTCATTAAATAGAATTTAATTATTAACATTATATATAATTAATTTTCAAAAATATAACATATTTTCCATGGAAAAAAAACTTTTGTTTCTACATTTTTGTTTTAATCTTCCACTATATAGGGACTTGAGAAAAAAAATCATTTTCGAAACGAGTGAATTGTAAAATCCGAAAAATTCTGAAAAAAATTAGTCATACTAATAATATCAAAATGTTACTAACAAATTAATAAAGAAATTAATTGTTCAACAAATTAGCCGGCAACCCAACGTTAAAAAAAAAGAAAATGATTAATTAATTTTTCTGAATACATATGATTTTTTTCAGAATTTAGTCAAATTTAAAAAAAAACGTATTTTTTTTCGACAACAGAAACAGTGAAATCCGCAATTTCAAAAAAATCGACAAAATTCTCAAAAAATTCATACGTATTCAGAAAAAAATAATGAATCATTTTCATTTTATAAAAAGTTGGTTCTCCGGCTAATTTGTTGAACAATTCACTTTTTCATCAATTTGTTAATAACATTTTGATATTATTATTATGCAAAATCAACCTTTGCGCTACCTTCAATATGCCTAATTTTTTTCAGATTTTTATGTCATTGATAAGTGTTCGAAATTCTCTTAGAATCCTACGTTTAGCCGGACTGTACCGCGCCGACTACCTTAAGAGGTTACACCACCCTAAAAAAAAAATCGATTTTTTGTTTCGAGTAAAAAATCCGACATACTTTTGAGAATATTTTAAGCGCTTCCCCATTCCGAAATTCAAAGTACTTCAGGAGTTACAGTCGTTAGAAGTGGGAGTGGCAAAAGGGTGCCGAAACTCAGGTAGTGTTCGGACCGGTACGGACAACGTTGCGGTACGTACGTACCGGTACGTAGCTGCTGTCGCGGCATTTTCTTTTGCGATTTTCTCGAAACGACCTTTTTCAAACTGGTGTACACGATATCTCAAGATCTACTGGACCGATTTACCTGAAATTTTTACCACAAATTCTTTATAACATTGTTAACAGCACTACGTAGGGATTTTTTTATTCGATGTCCCGTTTCTAAGTTATAAATTTAATTAACTAAAAATTTTCATGAAAATTCATGTCGCTATTTTGTAATTTTTTCAATTTTTTTTTTAATTGTTCTTAAATATGTACTATATGTATGTGAAATAAAAGTTTTTTTTATAAATTTCATATCTGCGTCAGAAAAAAAAAATCATTCTTTAACCGATTTTTCCGATCGTCAGGGTGGTGTAACCTGTTCAGGGGAATTATCAAACAAATCCTAGAGGGTCGAAAAAAAAGTGACAGAATTTCTGGAGAATGCCTCATACTTAATTCCAGAGGAACATTAATAGCGATGGATATGCAAAAATGTTTGGGGTTTTATTGTTGTTTGTCAATCGAAAAAAAAATCGTATCATAAAAACTTCCAAAGAGGAACATTTTGGTTGAGTTTTTGTTGTTGTTTGCCAATCGAAAAAAAAAATCGTATGGTAAAAATAACGTACCTGTCTTGAAAAAATAAATGGTAAAAAATATATATAACTTTGGAAATTAATTTAATATTTTTGTAAAATCATTACTATGACTGTTTCTTTGGGTTTCGGACACGTATTGCAATACAAATCAACCTATGCTGTGCTGTCAATTAAACCATAAAAAATTGCAAAAACGATAGAAAATATTTAGCACTGATTTCGTGAGAGTCCGAAGGAAATACTCACAAGATTTACTAATTTTATTTCGGGGGTTGTTCGAGCACGGATGTTCGCCCATTAAATGGTCTCTCCATTTATTTTGATTGACTAGAGCGTGACATAAAGGACATCGTTCGTATCCTTCTATGGGCTCTGAAAAAAAAAATATATAAATATATATAATTTGTTTTATATCTCTTAAAAAATATTTTAAACAAAAAAAAAAGGCGTTTTATTATTTTTAATATAAAGAATGGTGCAAATGAATTTGCTTCCTCATTCCTGTTCAAGATTGTCCATAGAACATTGCTCGAAGAAGTACATTTTGGTTTGTGTTCCTCATAGAGGAAGCTTTGTAAATTATAAATATCAAAAAAATTTCCTTTATTTATTAATTTATTTATTTTATTTATTTACATTTTTATTTGGTCCTAGGATCATCCCCTAAAAACCAGAGTTACATAAAAGCAGAGAAACAAAGCCACAAAGAAGAAAGTACAGAGACAGATGACAGAAATTGACCAGAAGACACAAAAACAGAAATAAAATTTATGGGAAAGCAGAACGAGTAATTTTTTTTTTTTTCTAAAAGTGTTCCAAGGACTGATCCGTTCATAGTCCATGATCATTTACTGATCATTGAATAAATTCTTCACTCCTCGAAATAATAAACCAGCTGTGCAACTCAATCACCCTTTTTTTTGAAGATTTCAAAATGTATAAACTGAATTTTTCAACCAATCCTCACCGAATTCCAAATCATACATTTTTTTATGTCAGTTAGAACATTTTAGCCCGATATAAAATATAGAATATTGATGAAACAATTTTTTTTTTCTCTCACCCCTTGAATTGACTCGAAATACTAAAAAATGATTTTTAAAAGTGAAATCCGCTCTTAATTTCAATATTAATCCGTGCCCCAAAGGCCCTTTCAAGGAGTTAAAGGGCACAACCAGTTTGACCGCCTAAAAAAAGGTGATTTTTGGGAATTAAAAAAAAAAAAACTATTGGATCCAATTGTTTGAAATTTAGCGAGTATATTTGTGCATGTCTAACGAATACATGTTTGAATTTTTGAACGAAAATATTTTATTTTGGACAAGTTATTCGCCATCTCACAAGTCCCAAAAAAAAAAAAGTTCCTCCACTGCTGCAGTGATTGCGGCCTTCACAGTGCCAGAAATAAAAAAAATCCAAAAGTTTCTTAAACCAGATCGCATTGCCAGTATCAAGACCCTCGATCGGGGGAAAAAAATTGAAAATTGACAAAATGACAGAGTTATGAAAAAAAATTGAAATTTCGCTCAAAGATCCGATGATTTTTTGCTACAAAAAAAATACCAATTTTTATCCAATCGGAATAACTGGAGGTTCACGGTACAGAGAAACTTATACAGAGTATTTAAAAGAAAAATCATATTAATCCGATGATTTGTAATCGACTTATAACTGCAGCAATCTTGGAAAATGACGTTTCGAGAAAAAGGCGTTTAAAGATAAAATTATTGATTTCATTGTGATGAGCGGCTACTCTTTGGGAAGCTGTAGCTCAAAAACCATTTGAGAAACACACTTGAAATTTCAGATTTCAAAAAAGTCGATTTAAAAAAATTTTTAAACTGGTTGTGCCATTTAAAGGAGTCAAAATCCATTTTTTACCAATTTTTTTATCAATTTGCATATAAACAATGAAATAACATTGTGTAGCAACTTAAACTAATCTAAAAGTGATCTCATCGCATTCTGCACATTTATCTGAATTTCTTGAGGTGATACGGACATTAGAGCAATGTAAATATAAAAAGCTGAATTTTTAATATCCAATTAATTGCTAATAAATACGAATAAAATAATTTTTTTGAGAAAGATCTGACGTGTAGCTTTTTTTCAGTCAATGGGAGAGCTTGTGTAAAATTCAGATTTTTTTCTACCACAACTGTTAAAAATAAAAATTGCAAAAAACTGTAATTTATATTAATTAAATCTCGCAGATTATGGAAAAAAATATAAAATTTCGAATAACTTGACCAAAATCAAATATTTTCGTTCAAAAATTCAAACATGTATTCATTACACATGCACCAATATACCCTCTAAATTTCAAACAATTCGATGCAATAGTTTTCTTTCAAAAAATTCCCAAAAATCACCTTTTTTTTAGGCTGTTAAACTGGTTGTGTCCCTTAAGTCCTTGAAAGGGCCTTTGGGGTACGGATTAATGATAAAATTAAGAGCGGATTTCACTTTTAAAAATAATTTTTCAGTATTTCGAGTCAATTCAAGGGGTGAGAGGAAAAAAAATTGTTTTACCAATATTAATTTCATGAAAACACGTTTTCATGAAAATTTCAATAAAAAAAAAAATGAGGAAGCAAAAATATTAAAAATATTTTTTTAATATAAAAAAACATGTCAACGATAAAAAAGAAATGAAACGCTTTCAAGAAATGTGCATTTAGTTATCAGAATTGAATTTTGACTTACTTGTACACTTTTCATCTTTGGAATGTTCGGCGAACGCTTTTTGGAGCACAGCTTGCTTGCAAGTGTCGCATTTTACATAATTATTCCGCAGATCGCATTCGTCTGCAAAAGAAATTTTTTTTTTTTTTTTTAAATGTCTCCTTTAATTTTTTCATTCACACGTGATGTTAAATACTTACTCAAAAGATGTGAGTTTAAGTAGGAAATTTCTACGACTTGCTTGCAAGACTCGCACCTTGTCAACATTGGACAACTTCGCCAATAATGTATATTCAAACCTTCCTCGGAATAAACTTGACCCTTCGACAAGCAGAATATACAAAGTCTAAAATTGAAAAAAAAGAAAATAAGGTTTAAAAAATAGTTTGGACAATTATAATCTAATTAATTTAATTTTACAGTAATTATTGAATCAATTTAATTTCTGAATAATCATTTAATCAATTGAAAAAATTGATTTTAAATAGTATTTAATAAATTTAATTTTTAAATAATAATTTAATCAATTCTATTTTTAAATAATAATTTAATAAATTTAATTTTAAATAATAATTTAATCAATTCAATTTTTAAATAATAATTTAATAAATTTATTTTTAAATTAATGATTTAATCTATTTAATTTTAAATGAATAATTTAATAAATTTATTTTTAAATTAATGATTTAATCTATTTAATTTTAAATGAATAATTTAATAAATTTAATTTTAAATTAATCATTTAATCAATTTATTTTTAAATAATAATTTAATAAATTTAATTTTTAAATAATAATTTAATCAATTTAATTTTTAAATAATAATTTAATACATTTATTTTTAAATTAATGATTTAATCTATTTAATTTTAAATGAATAATTTAATTGATTTAATTTTTAATTGATGATTTAAATAAAAATAAGTTTTTACTTGTCGCCTTTGTGATCCGTGCTATTTTCCGATGGGGAAGTCACACTAGTTGAACTTTCCGTGCTTACAACTGGACTGCTTCTCGTCGGTGATTTTGTCAGACTCGCCACATTATTATCTATCGATTTTGTACGCGTTGGAGTTGCTTTACTTTGTTGAGAAGACTCCAGCTCTTTTTTTCTCTAAAAATAACGACAAAATCCATAACAAATATGAGTAAAAAAAATTAAGTAACAGAATAAATGAATGAATAGAAATTATAAAAAGGATGCAAAGAAAAATTGCACTTTAAAAATTGCTTCCTTATTAGTTTCTATTTTTCTTTTGGCTTTCTCATAAAAGAAGCTGACTTAAAAATTAAAAATGATAAAAAAAGCACATGTTATTTTTTTTCTTTTGAAGAAATTGAAAAAAAAATCAGTTTGTTGAGAAGACTCCAGTTATTTTTTTCTAAAAATGACGATAAAATTCATATTAAATATAAAACAGCAAAATTAAATAACAGGATGAATGAATGAATAAAAATTTAAAAAAAGAGATGCTATGAAAAATTGCACTTTACACATTGCTTCCTTATTAGTTTCTATTTTTCTTTTGGCTTTCTCATAAAAGAAGCTGATTGAAAAATTTTAAATAAAAAAAAGGCACATGCAATTTTCTTCTTTTGAAGAAATTGAAAAAAAAATCAGTTTGTTGAGAAGACTCCAATTTTTTTTTTAGATTTGAGAAATTTTAAAAGGGTTGCAAAGAAAGATTGCACTTTACTAATTGCTTCCTTATTATTTTCTATTTTTCTTTTGGCTTTCTCATAAAAGAATCTGATTGAAAAATTAAAAATGATACAAAAAGCACATGTAATCTTTTTTCTTTTGAAGAAATTGAAAAAAAAATCAATTTGTTGAGAAGACTCCAGTTTTTTTCTAAAAATAACGATAAAATCCATATCAAATATAAAACAGCAAAATTAAATAACAGAATGAATGCATGAATAGAAATTAAAAAAGGGATGCAAAAAAAATTGCACTCTGCACATTGCTTCCTTATTACTTTCTATTTTTCTTTTGGCTTTCTCATAAAAGAAGCTGACTTAAAAATTAAAAATACTAAAAAAAGCACAAGCAATTTTCTTCTTTTGAAGAAATTTAAGAAAAATCAGTTTGTTGGAACACCAGATTTTTTTTTCTAAAAATAACGATAAAATCCATATCAAATGTAAACCAGCAAAATTAAATAACAAAATTAATGAATAAATATACATTAAAAAAGGGATGCAAAAAAAATTGCACTCTGCACATTGCTTCCATATTACTTTCTATTTTTCTTTTGGCTTTCTCATAAAAGAAGTTGACTGAAAAATTAAAAATACTAAAAAAAGCACAAGTAATTTTCTTCTTTTGAAGAAGTTTAAGAAAAATCAGTTTTTTGAGACCCCAGATTTTTTTTTCTAAAAATAACGATAAAATCCATATCAAATATAAACCACCAAAAGTAAATAACAAAATTAATGAATAAATATAAATTAAAAAAGGGATGCAAAGAAAAATTGCCCTCTGCACATTGCTTCCTTATTACTTTCTATTTTTCTTTTGGCATTCTCACAAAAGGAGCTGACTGAAAAATTAAAAATACTAAAAAAAGCACATGTAAATTACTTCTTTTGAAAAAATTTTAAAAAATTAAAATTGCTATAAAATTTTATCGCTTAAATACATTTTAACGAAAGTAGATAGAAATTTTGACGACAGTGATTAAAAAAAAATTAAAAAAAAAAGGTCAATTACCTGAAGATCTATGAGATCAAACTCGTGGAAAAGTTGTCGATAGAGCAAATTTCTTCTTGTAATATCATCGTCAGGTGGCAATTGTTTGCGAACTAATCGAGGATTAACTTTGTAAACTAGAACCAAAATTCTTTCCGATACTTTTCTCACAGCTTCGGCTGGATGATGCAAACCAGAGCAGCCTAATTCCGATAAAGTACGACACGTCAGTCCGCTGCAACAATTACAATATCTTATCAAAGCAAACGTATTTTTTATTTTATTACTGATTTTTGAGGTCTGACCTTTGCGAATCGATGTCAATCTTGATTAAAATAATCGACTTTTTTTTTTCTAGTCATAAATTAATTTCTAAGCAGCCACATTAGGGAGACAATGTTTTTAAATGTATTCTTTTATTCTCAATCTTAGTCTCAATCCAGAAATTTAATCTATTGTGGCATTTTTTTTAATTATTGATTTTCGTCGAATAATTAGTAATTTCAACCAATTTTTCCAGCATCGAATTCTTTTTCTAAGCAGTCAAAGTCAAAATACAATCCATTGCAAAAAAAAAATAGTTAAAAAATTTAAAAAAAATCGCTTATTTTTTTTTTTAATTAGAGAGAAAATACATTTTTTCGTAGAAAAAAAAACATGAAATTTGGGGGAAGAAATCGCTAATCTATAGATTAACAAAAATAGAATCTTTGAAAGCTTTGAGCGGGCATTAAATAAAATTTTTTCTAAAATTTCAGACATTAGGTTTGATAATTTGAATTATAAAATCAATTTTTAATTAATAATGACAATTTATAATGCTTTGAGCGACGTTTAAATATTTTTTTTGTCGACTAGAACTTTTGGGAGATGCATTCCATGACCAATTTTTCATGTCAACAAAAACGTCCGCAAATTTATTCAGAACGTTCGTCTGGTCGAAGAAAAAACGTAGGAATTTTTTCAGATTTTTTTATTCCATATTCCAGCTATTAAAAATTTCTGAAGATAATCATTGTTTATTTTTTAACGCCAATACTAAGGCTCGCACAAAAAAATCGTAGGAACATCAAATTTTGGATTTTCAACGTACTTTCCAACAACATTTTTTCTAAAATTTTCCGATTTTATTTTATGCTATATTTCAATTAAATAAATAAATAAAATTAATAATGAAAATTTGTAATGCTTTGAGCGACTTTTAAATATTTTTTTTATCGACTAAATCTGGAAGATCAATTTCATATCCACAAACGATAAAATTCTGGAATGCAACCAAAAATAAAAAAAAAAGTAGATGTTAAAATATTGTCAACCTAAGCCACAATTTTATGAATTTTTTGTCGACAGCAAAGGTCTGGAATTCCTCAAAAAAATTAATTTTTTTATGACTTTTCATTTTTATTGCTCTGAAATAATCAGAGATTTTCACCTTTGCTTATCCGTCGAAATTCCATGGTTCAGTATAAGTTGCTCGACTATTTCCAGTCTGCTGAGTGCCAATCTCTGATGAGTACTGCTACTCACTGGTCGACTTAGGGCAACCGGAATAATGTGCAAATCTCTCACACATTTGCAATCAGCCATACTCAGAATTGTGTGAATTGCCATATTATGCATTCTCGGTGTTGTGTCGCCCGATTTTGTCAAAAGCTCCGGAAGCAAACGATCCACGCTACGTGCAATCTCCGTTGACGATACCCTGTCATTTTTTTTGTGTTATTTAATTTCATTATTATTTTATTTTATTTTATTAATAAAGTAAATTTAAAAATAAAGATTTAAAATTATTAAATTAAATTTAAAAATAAAAATTTTAAATTATTAAATTAAATTTAAAAATAAAAATTTTAAATTATTAAATTAAATTTAAAAATAAAAATTTTAAATTATTAAATTAAATTTAAAAATAAAAATTTTAAATTATTAAATTAAATTTAAAAATTATTAAACTAAAATTTAAAATTATTAAATGAAATTATTAAACTAAAATTTAAAAATAAAAATTTTAAATTATTAAATTAAATTTAAAAATAAAAATTTTAAATTATTAAATTAAATTTAAAAATAAAAATTTTAAATTATTAAATTAAATTGTCAAAATAAAAATTTTAAATTATTAAATTAAATTTAAAAATAAAAATTTTAAATTATTAAATTAAATTGTCAAAATAAAAATTAAAAATTATGAAATTAAATTTAGAAATTATTAAACTAAAATTATTAAATTAAATTTAGAAATTATTAAACTAAAATTAAAAATTATGAAATTAAATTTAGAAATTATTAAACTAAAATTATTAAATTAAATTTAGAAATTATTAAACTAAAATTTAAAATTATTAAATTAAATTATTAAACAAAAATTTAAAAATAAAAATTTTAAATAGTTAAATTAAATTTAAAAATAAAAATTTTAAATTATTAAACTAAATTTTCAAAATAAAAATTTAAAATTATTAAATTAAATTTAAAAATAAAAATTTAAAATTATTAAATTAAATTTAAAAATAAAAATTTAAAATTATTAAATTAAATTTAAAAATAAAAATTTAAAATTATTAAATTAAATTAAAAAATTATTAAACTAAAATTTAAAATTATTAAATTAAATTTAAAAATAAAAATTTAAAATTATTAAATTAAATTAAAAAATTATTAAACTAAAATTTAAAATTATTAAATTAAATTGAAAAATTATTAAACTAAAGTGGCAAATTATTAAATTAAATTGAAAAATTATTGAATTAAATAAAAATATTATTAAATTAAATATATGTGGCCTAAAATTATACAATTAATTCTGAATAAATTTTTTTCTTGTCGGCCATGAAAAAACGCACAATTTTGTTTTATTTAGTGATTTCGATACAATTAATCGTTTTCGAGATATTGCAGATTAAATTGAAAATGAAAGAATTGGCATATACCGGCAAATTTTTTTTTTTAATTTTGAAATTTGGTGCATCTATTGACACCACTAAACCTGATTTTTAGAAAAATTTTGAGAATCTTTTTTTTGCGAAATTAATATGGAATGCCTCATATAAGAAAATAGAGGAACTTACCTGTCGGTAGCGAATTCGGCAAAGAAAATTCTTATGAGTTGGGCAGCCAGACTATAAACGCTGAATACTTTGTCTCTGAGAGCTCTGTGCAACAGCAAAATCGTAGCTCTGGCAGTTTTATTCGGCGAATGCTTTGACATTCCTGTGTCGAATGTTCTCAGCTCTTCCTTTAACTGCATAAGGCCTTCCTCCTTATCCGTAAATTGTTTTGAGTAAAACTTTTCCACCTAAAATACAAATTATACATATTTTTCAGTTTCGAAAAAAAATCTTTTATAAAACATTTATAAGACATTAATTATGCCAATTTTCCTATCAATTTTGTTTCATATTGGAAGAGAAAAAAATAGCACAAAATACTGTTTCCATTTTTTATTTTTTTTGTATTTAAATATAACGAAAAGAAATTGATTGTTTGGGCAACAAAAAAATCAATTTGAAGTTTCATCTTTTGATTTCACTTCTAAAATTTATATTTCTAAATTTTTTGGTAAAAACGTAAAAAAAATATTGGAAAGTAGAAAATTGCTTCCTCATAATTTTGTATCTTTGACAAAGCTTTCTCTAAGGAAACCAGAATTAATCATTGTTATGTATGGAAATTATATTTCGAAAGAGAAAAAATAGCACAAAAAACTATTTCCATTTTTGTTCATATTTTTACAGCTCGATTTATTATTATTATTATATTTAAAAATAATGAAAAGAAATTTATGTTTTCAGCAAAAAAAAATCAATTTAACTCTAATTTCACTTCTAGAATTTACAGAATCAATATTTCTACATTTTTTTGGAAAAAAATGTAAAAAAAATATTGCAGAGTAGAAAATTGCCTCCTCATCATTTTGTGTCTTTGACAAAGCTATTTTTTTTACAAAGCTTCAAAAAGCCAAAATTGCTCATTGTTATATATGGAAATTATATTTCGAAAGAGAAAAAAATAGCACAAAAATCTATTTCCATTTTTGTTCATATTTTTACAGCTCGATTTATTATTATTGTTATATTTAAATACAAAGAAAAGAAATTTATTTTTTGAGCAAAAAAAATCAGTTTAATTGTAATTGCATTTCTAAAATTTACAGAATTTATATTTGTACATTTTTTGGAAAAGAATGTAAAAAAAAATATTGCAAAGTAGAAAATTGCCTCCTCATTTATTTGTGTCTTTGACAAAGCTTTTTTTTTACAAAGCTCTGTCAAAGACACAATTTTGGCTTCTTCTATGTAAGCAAAAATCGATTATTGTTATAAATGGAAATTATATTTCGAAAGAGAAAAAAATAGCACAAAAATCTATTTCCATTTTTGTTCATATTTTTACAGCTCGATTTATTATCATTGTTATATTTAAATGTAATGAAAAGAAATGTATTTTTTGAGTAAAAAAAATCAATTTAATTCTAACTTCACTTCTAAAAATTACAGAATTTATATTTCTAATTTCATGGGAAAAAAATGTACAAAAAAAAAATTACAAAGTAGAATCTTGCAAATTGCTTCCTCACTATTTTGTATGTTTGACAAACTTTTTTTTTACAAAGCTAACTTCTATGAAGAAACCAAAATTTATCAAAATACCTCCTCGTAAAAGTAACTTAGTAAAAACAAAACTTTGTCTAAAATACAAAATAATGAGGAAGCGATTCATTTTTTAAAAATAGAATGGAAAAAAAAATTACCAAATCCATTCCGAATACAGAAATCGGCAAAGCAGCTTGTTTCTTCTCCCTGTCGTTGAGCTTTGAAGTCAATTTTACTTCCGCACTATCCATGTGACATTCCCTCGTAAATTCATTAGTGTGCGAGCTGTAAGAAATTGTTTTTTTTTTTTTTAAATTACGTTTCCAATTTTTGCAATTTAATTATCGAAATATTTGCAAAAACTCACTGTCTAAGAGCAGGGATTGTTCTTTCCTCGTAAGCTTCGTAACTCGACCTGAGAGATGGTCCAGCAGATTTAGTTTTTCTACGAAGAGAGCCCTTGTTGCAATTATTGTGCCTCTCGAGAACGCCGTTCGGTGGACTATCAGTGACTTCTGCAACGAAAAAAAAATCAATTTGTTAATAATAAAATGTTTTTTCATGACATTAATTTCAAAGGATGAAAAGTAGAATTTTTATTCTTTTTTAAAATTTCTATTTAAAAAAAGAAGATACTGTACTTTGCATTCCTGTAAAAAACAAAATATTGTGAGTAAAAATCTTGCCCACTTTGGCTATAAGCTACAAAAATTTGATATTCAACAGAGTATTTTTAAGAATTTTTGCGGATTTTTAAATTATGGCATTCGATATGTCACTTTAAAAAAATAGTTAACAAAAATGTGCATAGTTCAGAAAAATCTGTAAAAATTCCTAAAAATCTGAAAAAATTCTTTTTAAATTCGGTTTTACATAGACAAACATTTGACCAATCGCCTGTAGTAGATTAATTTTTTTTCTATTTATTAATAATTTTTGTAATCAAAAAAGCTTAATACTGTAAGAAGAAAAATTTTGCCCACTTTGGCTATAAGCTAGAAAATGTTAATATTGAACTAAGTATTTTTCAGAATTTTTCCAGATTTTTAAATTATGGCATTCGATATGTCACTTCAGAAAAATATTTTTAAAAAATGTGCATAGTTCGGAAAAATCTGTAGAAATTCTTAAAAATCTGAAAAAAATTCTGAAAAAATCCGGTTTTACATAGATAAACGTTTGACCAATCGCCTGTACTAGATTAATTTTTTTTTCTATTTATTAATAATTTTTTTAATCAAAAAAGGTTAAAAACTGTAAGAAGAAAAATGTTGCCCACTTTGGGTATAAGCTAGAAAATTCTGATATTGATCTAAGCATTTTTTAGAATTTTTTCAGATTTTTAAATTATGGCATTCAATATGTCACTTCAGAAAAATATTTTTTAAAAATGTGCATAGTTCGGAAAAATCTGTAAAAATTCCTAAAAATCTGAAAATTTTTTAAAAATCCGGTTTTAGATAAATAAACATTTGACCAATCGCCTGAAGTAAATTAATTTTTTTTTCTATTTTTTAATAATTTTTAAATCAAAAAAGCTTAAAAACTTTAACAAGATAATTTTGATATTGAACTAAGTACTTTTCAGAATTTTTCCAGATTTTTAAATTATGGCATTCGATATGTCACTTTAAAAAAATATAAAAAAAAAAATTGCCATAGAAAATTTAAAAATCTGGTGCCTTTGAGAGTAGTTAGACCCTCGAAATCTCCGATTTGGCTCGTAATTTTTTGTAGGATTAGTTACCTAATCCTACAAACCATATAAAGTTACATCCTTATTGAAGTAGCTTTGCAAAAATTCAAAGATCATGACTAAGCAATGTGCAAAGCTCTACTTTGCATTCTTGTATTCTCTTCTATCGACAAAATAAAACAGTTAGACTATTTACCGATATTTTTCAAAAACTTTACATTCTTATAAAATTGAAACTATTATTATTCCATTTAATCTGATCCACTGTAAATTTTTTTTTTTTTTAATTATAGAAAATAAACGGTTTTTAAACTTTTTTTCATAAATCAGATTTTTAGAACTTTTCACATACTTAAAAAATTTAAACACATTGGTATTAAACAATGGAAAAATAAAATTAACTATTACAAAATTTTCTGTAGGATGAAGCATTGAAATAAATTTACAATTTTATTGACTGTGAATTTACCAGGACTGTTGGGCTTTTGATGCAACGGCGATGCTGGAGGTTGATGCGCTGGACCAGTAGGAGATAAAGCGCCTTCCCTGCTCGGTGGTACCACTAATCTAGGCGGTGAAGATATGTCTTCCGGTGCTATAGCAGCCGCTGAGCCACAAGCAGAATCCACAGTCTGAGGTTCTTTTCCCTCCACCGAGGACAAATTATTTTTTTCCAATGGCTGTTTTGCAATAAATTTTCGATAAAATATTAAATCCACTTAATATAGGAGGCGAAACACGTTAAGTCGACCACCTTAATTTTTCATGTCAAAAAAACGTCCTCAAATTTATTCGGGATGTTGGTCTGGTTGAAAAAAAAACGTAGAATTTTTTTCAGATTTTTTATTGCATATTCCAGCTATTAAAAATTTCTGAAGATAATCATTGTTTATTTTTTAACGGCAATACTACGGCTCGCACAAAAAAATCATAATAACATCAAATTTTCGATTTTCAACATACTTTCCAACAACATTTTTTCTCAAATTTTCCGATTTTATTTTATGCTATTTTTCAAGTAAACAAAATTGCCACTTTTTTCACCTCCAAAACGGAGGGAAAAAAACCTACCGCGATGTTCGTTCACTCGAAGTGCTGTAACTCCGGATCGAAATTGCCGGCCATCTCGCCAATTTTTTCTAAGATTCTAGGCATTTCAACGAACAAAATGTGAAAATTTTAATTAAATCGGAAATGCCGTTTCGCAGGGGGAAAAAGTGGCAACTTTATTTAATTGAAAAATAGCACAAAATGAAATCGGAGAATTTTATAAAAAATTTTATTGGAAAGTGCGCTAAAAATCCAAAATTTGATGTTCTTACGATTTTTTTTTTTGCAAATCGTAGTATCGGCGTTAAAATATTAAAAATGATTTTTTTTAGCGATTTTCAATGGCTGGAATATGCAATAAAAAAATCTGAAAAAAAATCCAACGTTTTTTCTTCAACAGCCTGAAGAGAAGTGTGTGGAAGTTTAGTTGACATGAAAAATTGGGATGTCCGAGTTGACGTGTTTTGCCCCATAGATTCATTAAATTTAAGCTCCAAGTTTTAAATGAAACTTTTTTAATTGACCGAAAATTTTTTTTTCAAATAATAAAATATGATTAAAGTACCCCATGAAGTTCCAGTAAATCTTCAATTTCCAGGCTCTGATAAACTTGCTGACGATATTGTTGTGCTTGAGCCTTTTTTGCTTTAGCTTTATCATAATCTTCCAATGCAATAGCGTATTTTTTTTCCAATTCATATTTTCCCAGACGCTCGCCAGCTTTTCGCAGATTTTCCATCGCAACTTTGAGCTTTGACGCGTACTCGAATCTTTCCTCTGGTTATATGAAAAAAAAAAAACGTATCGTTAGAAAAAAGAAATTAAACAATTTTTTAATACGTGATTCAGTACTCAATTTTTTCTAAGATTCTATCAGATCATAAGTACACTTCGAAATTTTTTCAGATTTTTTCGATGAAATCTTTTCCGAGTTATAATTTTTTCTCTCAAATCGATTTTTCGAAAGTTGCGTTTAATTTTCGATAAGACGTACCGCAAATTTTGTCCATTCAATAAAAAAAAAAAAAAAAATTTACAAATTCATCAATTCAACATCATCATTACATTTCTCGTTATTCAATTTATAAAATCTTTAGTCATTTATTAAATCTACTTAAAATACAAAAAAAAATATAAATTAAAATTAAATAAACTGTCCAAAATACTCGAAAAATGGTCTTGAAACCTGACAAATATGGACTTTATCGAAAAAAGTTTCCTGCAAAAGTTGTTAGTTTTGACATGACAAATTTTTTTACAGAAAAAAAAAGTTATGGTTCCATTTAAAAAAATCATGCAGGTGGTCGTAACTCCGCCATTTTGAATGATGGACCAATTTTGAATTTTTTTTTGAACGTCCCCCTTCGAACCCTAAAAACTTCATTATACTCAATACTTGATCTGGGCCGTATTTTTCGAGATAAATCAACTGGAATATTAAAAAATGGGACACTCTGTGTAATTTTTTTTTTTAATTATATTCACCCTCTGCAGCTTGGAGCTTCTTCGCTTCCATTTGCCTAATAATCTTAGCAACCTCGCGATCGACGTACATCTCGAATGCCAAGTCGTCGTAGGGTGATGTGTAATGAGGATTATAAGGGGCATCACCCTGTCCGCTAAGCTCTTGACCATACGGATCGCCGAGAATATTCACAGCGATGAGGCCAACCTATTAAAAACGAAATTTTCAAATTATTATATGCTGCTTTTTTGATTGTTCGTACTAAAATGAATTAAGAGCAGTGAATTATAATTATTGATTAAAAAGATTATCGGTCTGATAATAATGGTTCAAAAAATGCACTCTCTGCATTTTATTTGGGATTACTAGAATAATTTATCGAAGCTTTTCTTCTTTTTCTTTAAACTTGAATTACTTTTATTTAATTTGTATGTTTTATTTTTGCATTAAAATATTGTTTAATATTTTTGAAAAATCTTTATGTGCATCTAGATTAATTAAACTTTTTTTTAAAACGTGGACTAAATTTTGTTGAGATCTGGAATTTTAAGTACTTTTTTTTTATAAATTTTTTTTTTTTAATGTTGTTTAAAAAGCCTGCAAAGTAGAACCTTTCAAATTGCTTCCTCGTTATTTTGTTTCATTAAAATATTCATTTAAAATTTCATTAAAATATTAAAATTTCATAAAACTTACTCTGTGAGGAAGTAAAAGATTTTAAAAAAGACTTGGAAGACAAAATTAATAAATAAACTTTCTCAGAGGTGGTTTTGTAAAAAAAAAATTTAAGGAGGAAGCAATGTGCAAAGTTCTACTTTTCATTTTTTTTTGTTGTTGTTTAAAACAGGTGAAAAAAGTGTTCAATACTAAAATATTATGAATAAGCTATTATAGGCTCAAAATAATATTATTAAAAGCTTTTAAATTAATACAATTTTTTTAAAATGTTATTAAAAAAGCCTGCAAAGTAGAACTTTTTGAAATGTTTCATCATTATTTTATTTCATTAATAAAACTTCCTCTGTGAGAAAGCAAAAGATTTTTTAAAAAACTTGGAAGCCAAAATTAATAAATAAACTTTCTCACAGAGGTTGGTTTTGTTAAAAAATCAAATTTAAGGAGGAACCAATGAGCAAAGTTTTACTTTTCATTTTTATTTTTTTCTTTAAAAGAGGTGAAAAAAATGTCCAATACTAAAATATTATGAATAAGCTCAAAATAATGTTATTAAAAGCTTTTAAATTAATACAATTTAAAAAAACGTTATTAAAAAAGCCTACAAAGTAGAAATCCTTCTAAAATCCTTCCTCATTATTTTATATCCTCAATAGAACTTCCTCTATGAGGAACCAAAAGACTAAAAAAAAAAATACTTTGCCAAAATTAATAAATAAACTTTCTCCCAGAAGTAGTTTGGTTAAAAAACCAAATTTAAGGAGGTAGCAATGTGCAAAGTTTTACTTTTAATTTTTTTTTTTTCTTTAAAAGAGGTGAAAAAAAGTCCAGCACTAAAATATTGCGAATAAGCTCAAAATAATGTTATTAAAAGTTTTTAAATTAATACAATTAAAAAAAATGTTATTAAAAAAGCCTGCAAAGTAGAAATCCTTCTAAAATCCTTCCTCATTATTTTATATCCTCAATAAAACTGTCTCTATGAAGAACCAAAAGACTAAAAAAAAAAAAATACTTTGCCAAAATTAATAAATAACATTTCTTCCTCAATTGTGGTGAAAAAAGTGTCCAGCTCTAAAATATTATAAACAAGCGGTTATAAAAAATAAATAAAACAAAAAAAAAATATAATTATTAAAAAAGCTTTTAAATTCAACAATACCTGTCCGTGAACATTGTGCGCGTTATTGTGCGGTTTGTGGAGACGAAGTTTGAGCGAGAGAGCTTCCGTTTCCGGAAGTGCCACGCTTTTGAGCTCTCGGCTCTTGTACAAAGTCGAGGCATTATCCGACAGCGTTATATATCCTAAGTAGGTGAAATCCGTCGAAGCGGAAGCGTTTTCCTCCCTGGTTGTCCAGATCTCCAGCTTCTCCGCTGAAATAGAAACATCAGATGTTAAAGAAGGGTCGACGGTGAATGGTATCATTGATGCTTGGAAGAAAAGCCACTATTTAGTGATAAGGGGATGAACTAGGACAAGCAAGGAAGATAAATTGGCGTTATACAATGTGGATAAGGGATGAACTAGCTAAATGGAGAGAAAACTAGATTGAGTGACCCTCGGGCATTCCAAATCCAATTTTAGGTACTTTGTGTAAGTAAAATTGTCATTTAATCTTCGGGGCAGCTGTTAGAATTATATTTAAAAATTTGAAAATCTTAACCAGTTTTGTAATTATTTCATCGATTTAATTCTGAATTGTGTTTATTTGTGTTATAAATAATATTATATTATTACTTTTTTTTTTAAGAATATTTACTCGTTTTGGAGCTAAAAATGCAGTTTCAGTTTTTTAAATGTGTGAATATAAAAAGGTGTTGTAATTATTTGTCTAATTTAACTTTTAATTGTGTTTATTTATGTTATAAATAATTTTATATTATTTTTTTTTTTTTTTAAGAATATTTACTCGTTTTGGAGCTAAAAATGCAATTTCAGTTTTTTAAATGTGCGAATATAAAAAGGTGTTGTAATTATTTGACTAATTTCACTTTGAATTGTGTTTATTTATGTTATAAATAATTTTATATTATTATTTTTTTTTTTAAAGAATATTTACTCGTTTTGGAGCTAAAAATGCAATTTCAGTTTTTTAAATGTGTGAATATAAAAAGGTGTTGTAATTATTTAATTAATTTAACTCTGAATTGTGTTTATTTATGTCATAAATAATTGTATTTTTTTTTTAAGAATATTTACTCGTTTTGGAGCTAAAAATGCAATTTCAGTTTTTTAAATGTGTGAATATAAAAAGGTGTTGTAATTATTTAATTAATTTAACTCTGAATTGTGTTTATTTATGTCATAAATAATTGTATTTTTTTTTTAAGAATATTTACTCGTTTTGGAGCTAAAAATGCAATTTCAGTTTTTTAAATGTGTGAATATAAAAAGGTGTTGTAATTGATTAATTTAACTCTGAATTGTGTTTATTTATGTCATAAATAATTGTATTTTTTTTTTAAGAATATTTACTCGTTTTGGAGCTAAAAATGCAATTTCAGTTTTTTAAATGTGTGAATATAAAAGGGTGTTGTAATTATTTAATTAATTTAACTTTGAATTGTGTTTATTTATGTTATAAATAATTTTATATTATTATTTTTTTTTTTAAAGAATATTTACTCGTTTTGGAGCTAAAAATGCAATTTCAGTTTTTTAAATGTGTGAATATAAAAAGGTGTTGTAATTATTTAATTAATTTAACTCTGAATTGTGTTTATTTATGTTATAAATAATTTTATATTATTATTCTTTTTTTTTAAGAATATTTACTCGTTTTGGAGCTAAAAATGCAATTTCAGTTTTTTAGATGTATGTATATAAAAAGGTGTTGTAATTATTTGATTAATTTAACTCTGAATTGTGTTTATTTATGTTATGAATAACTTTATATTATTATTTTTTTTTTTAAAGAATATTTACTCGTTTTGGAGCTAAAAATGCAATTTCAGTTTTTTAAATGTGCGAATATAAAAAGGTGTTGTAATTATTGAATTAATTTTACTCTAAATTTTGTTTATTTACTTCGTAAATAATTAGATTTTTTTTTTTTTGAGAATATTCGTTTTGAGCTAAAATCACAATTTCATTTAAAAATATTTACTAATATTTACTCGTTTTGGAGCTAAAAATGCAATTTCATTTTCAAAAATGTGTGAATATAAATCGGTGTTGTAATGATTTAATTAATTCAACTCTGAATTGTGTTTATTTACTTCATAAATAATTTGAATTTTTTTTTTTTTTAAAGAATATTCATATTGGAGCTAAAATCTCATTTATCTCTTATCTCTTATTATCTTAATGTCATTTAAAAATATGTGAACCTGAACCAGTCTTGTATTTATTTAATTAATTTAACTCTGAATTGTGTTTATTTATTTCATAAATAATGTGATGTTAATTATCTTTTTTTAAGAAAATTTACTCACTTTGGAGCTGAAATTGCAAATTCATTAAAAAATGTGTAAATATAAACCAGTATTGCAATTATTGTGGTGATCTTAATGACAAAATGCTCAACACGACGTTTATCAAAGAAATATCAAACTTTATTGAAAGTTTACAAATCTTTCTACGTCTGTTCTTCTCGAATTCTGTCACAAGACTAATATTTTGTTAATGTTTATTGGAGTCGCTAAGCAACGTTGTGCCTTTGTTTTCAATAAGAACATCTACTTCATTATTTAATTAATTTAACTCTGAATTGTGTTTATTTCTCATAAATTTAATTTTTTTTTTTTTTGAATATTCGTTTTGGAGCTAAAATTGCAATTTTATTTTAAAATATGTAGATCTAAATCAGTTTTGTCATTAATTAATTAATTTAACTCTGAATTGTGTTTATTTATATGATAAATAATTTGAAATTTTTTTTTTAGAATTTTTACCTGCCTTGCAGCTAGAATTGTAATTTTATTTAAAAATGTGCAAATCTGAACCAGTGTTGTAATTATTTAATTGATTTAACACTGAATTGTGCTTATTTTTGACATAAATAATTTGATATTAATTCTTTTTTTTTAAGAATATTTACTCGTTTTGGAGCTAAAACTATAATTTGAGCTTCAAGAAAATTATTAAATGATTTCGTTAAAAAAAAATTAAACTTAGAGTCATAAGTGTTCCCATAAATTGACTCTGAAATTGTGTTAATTTATGTTACAAATAATTTGATATTATTTTTTTTAAGAATATTTACTTGTTTTGGAGCTGAAACAGCAAATTAAGCTTCAGGGAAGTTTTAAAATAAATTCGTTAAAAAAAAGTAAAACTTAATCAGAATCGTAACTAATCCAATAATTTATTTCTGAAATTACGTTAATTTATGTCATAAATAATTCGATATTAATTATTTTTTTACGAATGTCGACTCCCTTTGGAGCTGAAATTTTGATTTAAGCTTCAAGGCAGCTGTTAAATTATTTCGTTAAAAAAAATGTATAAATATAATCCAGTGTTGTAATTATTTCATTAATTTAATTCAACTATAATTATTTTTTTATGAATACACTTTTACTTCCAGGAGAGTTTTTTCAAAGCGACATTGAAAACGGAGTAAAAATGAAAAACAATTCTTCATCAATGAAGCTTAATAAATGGTACAGTAATTCATTTATCTCCTTAACGCCCATAAAATAAAAACACAAAAATTCTCAACTTAAAAAAAAATAAAAATCCAGTGAATTAACAAATAAGATAACTAATATGCGATTATTATTTGTGGAGTAAATTAATAAATGCAATGGCTTCAAAATTAAAAAGATGGTTTTCTGAAACAGAATTTAATTAAGGGGGATAAATTACAATAAATTTATCACCATTAAAATGTATATAAATCATACTTATTTAAAATCCTCTTTAATTATAAATTTAAAAAAATTCATAAGCCATAATTTCTGTACTGATAATATAATTATAAGCAGAATTATCCTTCTTTTTTAATTGCACAGAAACTTCAATATTAAATCATAATTTACAATGTCATTTTCAAAATATTTCATATTTTTTATTTAAAAAAATTATTGGCATAAAGCTATAATTATTATTGTATTAAAATACAATAAATTACGATTTATATAAATTCAACAAACCATAAAAAGAATTCTTTTTTAAATAGAGAGAAACCATGTAAATCATAATTTTTTAAAAATCCTCTTCAATTAGAAATAAAAAAATATTTGCATAAAGCCATAATTATTCTACTATTAAAATACAATAAAATAAAAGTTAAAAATAAAATAATAAATTACGATTTATATAAATTCAACAAATCATAAAAAGAATTTTTTTAAAAATAGAAAGAAACCATGTAAATCATAATTTTTAAAAAATCCTCTTCAATTATAAATAAAAAAATATTTGCATAAAGCTATAATTATTCTACTATTAAAATACAATAAAATAGAAATAAAAAATAAAATAATAAATTTGTCACCCTTAAGGTGCTTTATAAGTGAAGATTTATTTCATATTTTTTATTTAAAAAAATTGTTGGCATAAAGCTATAATTATTGTAGTATTAAAATAGAATAAATTACGATTTATATAAATTCAACAAATCATAAAAAGAATTTTTTTAAAAATAGAAAGAAACCATGTAAATCATAATTTTTAAAAAATCCTCTTCAATTATAAATAAAAAAATATTTGCATAAAGCCATAATTATTCTACTATTAAAATACAATAAAATACAAATTAAAAATAAAATAATAAATTTTTCACCCTTAAGGTGCTTTATAACTGAAGATTTATTTCACATTTTTTATTTTAAAAAATGATTGGCATAAAGCTATAATTATTGTAGTATTAAAATACAATAAATTACGATTTATATAAATTCAACAAATCATAAAAAGAATTTTTTTAAAAATAGAAAGAAACCATGTAAATCATAATTTTAAAAAAATCCTCTTCAATTATAAATAAAAAAATATTTGCATAAAGCCATAATTATTCTACTATTAAAATACAACAAAATAAAAATTAAAAGTAAAATAATAAATTTTTCACCCTTAAGGTGCTTTATAACTGAAGATTTATTTCATATTTTTTATTTAAAAAAATTGTTGGCATAAAGCTATAATTATTGTAGTATTAAAATACAATAAATTACGATTTATATAAATTCAACAAATCATAAAAAGAATTTTTTTAAAAATAGAAAGAAACCATGTATATCATAATTTAAAAAAAATCCTCTTCAATTATAAATAAAAAAATATTTGCATAAAGCTATAATTATTCTACTATTAAAATACAATAAAATAAAAATTAAAAATAAAATAATAAATTTGTCACCCTTAAGGTGCTTTATAAGTGAAGATTTATTTCACATTTCTTATTTTAAAAAATTGTTGGCATAAAGCTATAATTATTATTGTATTAAAATACAATAAATTACGATTTATATAAATTCAACAAATCATAAAAAGAATTTTTTTAAAAATAGAAAGAAACCATGTAAATCATAATTTTTAAAAAAATCCTCTTCAATTATAAATAAAAAAATGATTGGCATAAAGTTATAATTATTATTGTATTAAAATACAATAAATTACGATTTATATAAATTCAACAAATCATAAAAAGAATTTTTTTTAAAATAGAAAGAAACCATGTAAATCATAATTTTAAAAAAATCCTCTTCAATTAGAAATAAAAAAATATTTGCATAAAGCTATAATTATTCTACTATTAAAATACAATAAAATAGAAATAAAAAATAAAATAATAAATTTTTCACCCTTAAGGTGCTTTATAACTGAAGATTTATTTCATATTTTTTATTTAAAAAAATTGTTGGCATAAAGCTATAATTATTGTAGTATTAAAATACAATAAATTACGATTTATATAAATTCAACAAATCATAAAAAGAATTTTTTTAAAAATAGAGAGAAACCATGTAAATCATAATTTTTAAAAAATCCTCTTCAATTATAAATAAAAAAATATTTGCATAAAGTTATAATTATTCTACTATTAAAATACAATAAAATAAAAATTAAAAATAAAATAATAAATTTTTCACCCTTAAGGTACTTTATAAGTGAAGATTTTTTTAAATCACAACTTTTTTAAAAATACAAATGCAGTGAACTCACGTATAAGATACTGATGTGCAAGGACCTGTATCCTGGTGAGCTTCGTCGGTCCGTGAAGACGTAAAACGAGTTCTTGAGGATATCCACATCTTCTAGCACTTTGCCAACCCCTAACAGTCGGCCCATGGACGTTTAGTTCCAACGACGAGTGCCTTTCCTCGTCGCCTGGATTCAAAATAAATAACTTAAATTATCTGCAAATTTAATGCAACAATAGTCATTAATTGTTCGTAATTAATAAAAAAAAATACGCAATGTAAAATTTTAAAAAAAAATTGTATACTTTTAAAGTCCAACTCCAATAATCTTGCTATTTGAATGAAAAAATATTAAATTACATTTACAGTTTTATTAATGCTGCATGCAGTAAAAAAAAAATTCCATGATTTTTTTAAGGTTTTTTTATACATTCTTTTTCAGATTATAAAATTCATTTTAAAAAATCCGGTTTTTTATTTTAACGTTTCTTAAAAAAATAATTGTTTTTATATTTTTGTAAAATTAAAAAAAAAATTGTATACTTTTAAAGTCCAACTCCAATAATCTTGCTATTTGAAAGAAAAATTATTAAATTACATTTACAGTTTTATTAATGCTGCATGCAGTAAAAAAAATAATTTTCCATGATTTTTTTAGGTTTTTTTATACGTTTTTTCAGATTATAAAATTCATTTTAAAAAATCCGGTTTTTTATTTTAACGTTTCTTAAAAAAATAATTGTTTTTATATTTTGTAAAATTAAAAAAAAAATTGTATACTTTTAAAGTCCAACTCCAATAATCTTGCTATTTGAATGAAAAAATATTAAATTACATTTACTGTTTTATTAATGCTGCAAGCAGTAAAAAAAAAAATTTCCATGATTTTTTTTTAGGTTTTTTTATACATTTTTTTCAGATTATAAAATACATTTTAAAAAATCCGGTTTTTTATTTTAACGTTTCTTAAAAAAATAATTGTTTTTATATTTTTGTAAAATTAAACAAAAAAAACTGTATACTTTTAAAGTCCAACTCCAATAATCTTGCTATTTGAATGAAAAAATATTAAATTACATTTACTGTTTTATTAATGCTGCATGCAGTAAAAAAAAATTTCCATGATTTTTTTAGGTTTTTTTATACATTTTTTCAGATTATAAAATTCATTTTAAAAAATCCGGTTATTTTAACGTTTCTTGAAAAAAATAATAATCTTTATATTTTTATGAGAAAAATTGACGATATCAGATCGCTAAAATAATTTTCTTAATTTCATTTAAAAAAGCTCATGTAAAACTACATTTTGTATGGTAAGAATATTTTTTTTCGTGAATTTTAGTAGAAATGTAGAAAAAAAAATCACGTGCTGGTGAAGTTCAGTCGGGTATTTTCAAAGGTACTTTCGAGTAGTATTCAAATCTAATTAATTATAAAAAAATACCTGAGAGTATTAGAATAAAATTGACTAAATTAACAGAGAATGCATGAAGAAGAAAAAAAAATTGAATTAATACTTCAGAAAATTGCTTGTCTGCAAATTTTATGCAAAGACAGTTGTTAATTACCAAAAATGTATTTAAATGTTTAAAAGACAATTCTGATCATTTTTTGCTATTGGAATTTAAGAAGAAATGAAAATGTCTCAAATTTAAAAAAAAAAATTAAAATTTTGTAACTAAGGAAATGAAAATTACTGAATTATATTTATCGTTTTATTAAGGCTTCTTGCAGTAAACAAATAAATGTTACATGATTTTTTCGTTTTTTTTTTTAATTTTCTGTATCAAGTATTCTCTGAAAATTAAGCTACTTTTTTTTTAATTTCAGATTTTTAAATTCATAAAAAATTTAAACGATTCGTGGTAATAATAATATGAGAAAAGTTACTTTTCTTTAATAAAAAAAAAAATAATCTTTGTACTTTAAAAAAAAAATCTTTATATTTTTATCATAAAAATGAACTATATCGGTTCGTTAAAATAATTTTTTCAATTTTCATAAAAGAAGCTGATACAAAACTACAATTTTTATGGAAAGAATTTTTGATCTGTGACTTTCAATAAAAATTTATTTAAAAAATTACTAAGCTACTTTAAAGTAGTATTCAAATCTATTTAATTATTTAAAAAATACCTGAGAGTATCAGAATCAAATTCACTGAATTTACATGGGATGCCTCAAATTAAAAAAAAAAAATTACTAAACTATATTTATCGTTTTATTAAGGCTTCCTGCAGTAAACAAATTAATGTTACATGATTTTTAAATTTATTTTTATTCTGTGTATCAAGCATTCTCTGAAAGTGTAGCTACTTTTTTTTAATTAAAAATTCTGTGAAGTTCATAAAAAGTTCTATTTTTTTTTTTCACTTTTAACGTTTTGTGGAAACAATAATATGAGAAAATTTACTTTTCTTTAATAAAAAAAATTATCTTTGTACTTAAAAAAAAAAACTTTATATTTTTATCATAAAAATGAACTATATCGATTCGTTAAAATAATTCTTTCAATTTTCATAAAAGCAGCTGACATAAATTTTTTTTTATTTTATTTTTTTATTTGACTTGCAGTAAAAATTAATTTAAAAAAATGACTAAACTGCTTTAAAGTAGTATTCAAATGAATTTAATAATTCAAAAAATACCTGAGAGTATCAGAATTGCCTGAATTTACATAGGAAGTCTCAAATTAAAAAAAAAATTAAATTTATGTAACTCCACAAAATTCCAAACCGGCGAAAGCAGCTTAATTATTCCAAAAACCCGAAGCACGTGGCTGCGAAATGCAAAACACAATAATAATTACACTCAACAAAAGCAAAATCCCACAATATTCAAAACCACCGAAGCACAAAATTAAAAAAGAAGAAAAAAAAAATTAAATTTCATCTTCACGTTCGGAAAATCAATATTCCCGAATCTTCATCTATATATTTTGCGCACTCCTGCGAAATTTCTGCATATCCTGGAAAAATCCTTAAACATTAAAATACTCCGTAAATCCGATAAATAATTAAAGCTAAAAAAAAAAAAAAAATTAAAAAATTCTTAAAGGTCACTTAATTTTATTTTTATTTTATAAAAAAAAAAATGTATATTTTATTTTGATAGTAAAAAATTGTAAAAACTCACTCGAGGCGTATACAACGCTGAATCCAATTTTTCTTGGCATCGCGATTAATTAAAGTGCCCTTTTTAATCGAATAAAAAAATTGATGTTTCACAAATTACCGCGAATATGCAACATAATAAAATGGTGTAGACTAGTATCCGATCTAAAAGGCACAGCCATCTCTCGAAAAAGCTCGATTTTCCTTAAGGGATGATTACACGTTTCAACCCTCCAGCCCCATTTGGCAAGCGCAACCCCTCTCCCTTATATTCCACGTCTTAACCCGACGAAGCTTGCTACTAAACTGACAGAATTGAGCTACCATTGCCAGCTCTCTCTCTACGCAGCTTTTCTAAATCCAACGGGGGTGCGTTTTATTATTTCTACGTTGGGGGGCAAATATAAGAGGGATGACATTTTACCGATACTATCGACTGCTGCAGAGACGGCTAATTTCCCCTACAATTCTATTAGCTCAAAACGTTATTTTATATTTTTATTTTTTATTTATACATTTTTTTTAAATGATTTATTGAATTTATGTGAATTATTATTTATTGTATTCTAATGGAATTATTGTAGATTTATGCAACTGAATTTTCATCTTTTTTTATTTATTGTAAGAATTTTTTTTATTTTATAGATTATGCAATCTGTTTATTTATAATTGAAGAGGGTTTAAAAAATTATGGTTTTGCATACTTTTTTTTTTATATCTGTATAAGAAAAATATTTTTTATGATTTGTAGAATTTTTGTGAATACTGAATTATCGAATTTTCATAGCAGAATAATTATAGATTTATGCAAATATTTTTTATTTATAATTGAAGAGGATTTTTTTTAAATATGATTTTTCATACATATTTTTTTCATTTGTATTAGAAAAGCATTTTTTATGATTTGTAGAAGTTTTGGGAATACTAAATTATTGAATTTTCATAGTAGAATAATTTTAGCTTTTTGCAAATATTTTTTTATTTATAATTGAAGAGGATTTTTTTTTTAAATATGATTTTACATGTATCTATTTTTCGTTTGTAAAAGAAAAGTATTTTTTATGATTTATAGGATTTATGTAAATCCTAAATTATTGAATTTTCATACTAGAATAATTATAGCTTTATGCAAATATTTTTTTATTTGTAATTGAAGAGGATTTTAAAAAATTATGATTTGTATGATTTTTTCCATGAGTAAAAAAATTCTTTTTATGATTTTGTTGAATTTATATAAATTATGATTTATTATTATAGTTTTTGTGCAATTAAAAAAGAAGGATAATTCTGCTTATAATTATATTATCAGTATAGAAATGACGTCTTATCGAATTTTTTTAATTTACAATTAAAGAGGATTTTAAATAAATACGATTTATATACTTTTTTTCTTATCCACTTATAGAAGAAATGTATTTTTTATCATTCATTGAATTTATATAAATCCCAATTTATTGTATTTTAATAGTAAAATAATTGTAGCTTTATGCAAATGATTTTCTATTTTTTTATTTACAGTAAAAAATATTTTTCACTCAAATTTTCGTAGATTATGATTTATTTCAGAAGTTTTTGTAGTAATAAAAAAAAGAAGAAATGTAATTTACAATTCTATTCTGGTACACAAATTACAGTTTTATGCCACCTTTTTATTTCCAATTTAAATAGAAAACAATTTTTCAACTCATGAAATTTTCACGAATTATTATTTATTATTAAACTGTTCGTGATATCAAAAAAACAACTTCTGCTTTTTTATATTCGCAATAAAAAAGGATAAAAAAAAATCATAATTCATATAACATTTTATTTTCAATTTATAAATCAAAAGTATTTTTTACGATTCATTCAAACTTGACAAATTATAATTTATCGAATTCTGGTAACACAATAACGATAAATTTATGCAACAGATATTTAATTTTTATTTTATAGCAACAAATAATTTTTTTTTCCATCCATTCAAAATTAAAATAATTTTTTTTCATTAATTACATTTTTACGAATTACAATTTATTATAAAAATGTTCACATTATTAAAAAAAAAAAAGAATAGTTTTAATTAAAATTCTATAATTACAAAAAATTGCTTATACATTTTTCTTAACAGAAACATTTTTTTTTCAATTAATAATAAAAATGTTATTTTTTTTTTTTCAGTTTTAGAAATTGAAAGGCCAAGTTTTATTACGCTACTGCAGTGTTCAAGGGGGTGGTACATGCGCGAGTGGAAAACCACCCCTATCGCCTGCACACTTTCTTGGAACGACTCCACGAAAGAATTATTAAATATTGCAGGCGATGAATCGTCTCGTGGACAGTAGTTTTTTTTTTTTTTTTTTTTTTCTTCTTCTTTTTTTTAGCAACTGCAGTTGGACCTGATTTGCCACTTCCGAATATAGCATTTACGTCTCTTATATGTCACTGTCAAAAAACGTAGACGGGGAAATTTCGTTTAATGGATCAATAAACGGAGGCTGCGTGACGTCAGAGGGTGCGGCGTAGGTGGTTGCGAGCTCTATTCCTACCGAATCGTTACTCGTTCTATATTCAACATTTATTACCACGTGGACACGCACGTGTGCATAAACCAGAAAGCCTTTTTTTCAAATGCAGCAAATTTTTTTTTAAATACTTTTTTAAAGTGACATATCGAATGACATAATTTAAAAATCTGTAAAAATTCTGAAAAATAGTTTGGTCAATATCTAAATTTTCTAGCTTATTGCTAAAGTGGATAAAATTTTTCTTCTTATAGTTTTGAAGGTATTTTGAGTAAAAAAATTATGAGAAAACAGAAAAAAAATTAATCTACTACTGACGATTGGTTGAATATTTATTTATGTAAAACCGGATTTTTTCGAAATTTTTCAGATTTTTAGGATTTCTTTTACAGATTTTTTCGAAGTATGCACATTTTTTTTTAAATGTTTTTTTAAAGTGACATATCGAATGACATAATTTAAAAATTTGAAAAAATTCTGAAAAATAGTTTGGTCAATATCTACATTTTCTAGCTTATTGCTAAAGCGAGCAAGATTTTTCTTCTTATAGTTTTGAAGGTTTTTTGAGTAAAAAAAATATTAGAAAACAGAACAAAAATTAATCTACTACAGACGATTGGTTAAATGTTTATTTATGTAAAACCGGATTTTTTAGAAATTTTTCAGATTTTTAGGATTTCTTTTACAGATTTTTTCGAAGTATGCAAATTTTTTTTAAATGTTTTTTCAAAGTGACATATCGAAAACCATAATTTAAAAATTTGAAAAAATTCTGAAAAATACTTTGGTCAATATCTAAATTTTCTAGCTTATAACTAAAGTGGACAAGATTTTTCTTCTTATAATTTTCAAGCTTTTTTGATTAAAAGAATTATTAGAAAACAGAAAAAAAATTAATCTACTACAGGCGACTGGTTAAATGTTTATTTATGTAAAACCGGATTTTTTCGAAATTTTTCAGATTTTTAGGATTTGTTTTACAGATTTTTTCGAAGTATGCACATTTTTTTTTAAATGTTTTTTTAAAGTGACATATCGAATGCCATAATTTAAAAATCTGCAAAAATTCTGAAAAATACTCGGTTGAATATCTAAATTTTCTAGCTTATAACTAAAGTGGGCAAGATTTTTCTTCTTATAGTTTTCAAGCCTTTTTGATTAAAAAAATGATTAAAAAATGGAAAAAAAGTAGACCCAGGTCGAAACGGGGTGGACAGCCCCTTATACTTTGTTTGCATAGAAGTACGGAAATCTTGCGTTAATAATCCATGAAAAATATCGGTACTTTTTTTTTAGCTACTATTTTAAGGCACACCTTTTTCGTAATTTTTTTTCAAACAAACCATAAATAGAATCTTTTTTTTTTGTTTTTGTTTATTATTTAATACGATACTGTTACCGACTCCTAAGAGTCTCGGAATTTTTTTCTGATTTTTTTCAACATTTTTTTACCACCCCGGGAATTTTTTTTTAATGCTCAAAAAACCAATTCCGAAAACGCGTTTTTTTAATCTGAGAAAATGTACACTTTATGATTTAAAATATAATTTTCTAGCACCAACCGATAATGGGATCTCAATATTTACTATTTTTTTCGCAAGTTTTTCGTTTTTTCATGTCGCAGTACAAATTTGTATATTTTTTATTGAATTTTCAATTTTTCTGAAATTTACAGAAACACTAAAAGGCCCGAGTACAATTGATATCATAACAAACAAAAAAATCATAAATTATCCAAGCAAAAACGCAGAAAATCATGAATCAAAAAATTCTGAAAAATTAGAAAAATAGATTTTTTTTTTCGTTAAAAAATCGTTTATTCATGGGTAAAAGTGGAGACAAATTGAACTGGAAAATTGCAAATAGAATCACATTATTTTTATGATTAAGCAATCTATTTAAATTGAGGAGCAGAAAAAAAACCTGAAGCATTGTTTTATGCAAAAAAAAAGGGAATTAAATCGAAAGGAGATGAGGTGATTAAAAATTAAGTGTTCATTCTGTCCTGATGATCACGTAATTTATTATTGACAACTCTGTTAAAAATTTTTTTGAAATTTTCCAAAATGTCTTTTCGTTCATCGATTAATTGTTGAGAATTAATACATTTTTTGTCTTTAAACTGTCCGATACGGAGATGGAGTGACAATATAATTCTATTAGCAATCTTTCACTTCGATTTTTCTCCATTTGTCTCTTCGAAAAATCAATTGTTCAATTTTTTTCTGAATTTTTTCGGTTCATGATTTTCTAAGTTTTGCTTAGATAATTTGCAAAAATTGAAAAATGCATCGTATTTTTATTAGGCTTCTAGTATTTCTGCAAACTTCAGATAAATTGAAATCCATTGATATTTGAGAAAATGATGATCGATTTAAAAAAATGAAAATTACAATTGGAGCAAAACACGTCAAGTCGGCCACTCCAATTTTTCATGTCAACAAAACGTCCTCACATTTTTTCAGGATGTTGATCTAGTTGAAGAAAAAACGTAGGAATTTTTTCAGATTTTTTTATTGCATATTCCAGCCATTGAAAATCGCCGAAAAAATTCCTACTTTTTTTCTTCAACGTGTGTTTTGCCTCGACGTGTTTTGCCTCAATTGCGACATGAAAAAATGAAAAACTTGCGAAAAATCTTGTAAATATTGAGATCCCATTATCGGGTGGAGTTTAAAAATCGTTCTTTGAACCATAGAATCAGTGTGAATTTTTTCAGATTTTTAAAAAACGTGTTTTCGGAATTGATTTTTTGAGCATTAAAAAAAATGTCCCAGCCGCTAAAAAATGTTGAAAAAAATTTGAGAAAAATTGACTGCTGAATTGACATGGAATGCACCATATACATACAGAAGAGTCTATAATAATATTTTTGCTCTAATCTACAGCACTGTTTGAGATACACGCCTCCTTCAAAAATGCACTTCTGGTAAAATTGTTGCTCGGCGGTTGACAGCGATTAAACCGTACGGTTTATCTGAAAAAAATAAAATAAAGATCAATTTAGAAACTAGACATTTAGCTTCACATCATCACGTAGGGGAAAATCGATATCTAAAAAAAAAATATGGCGGATCAGCGATTTTTTTTTCAGATTTTACGGAAATTTTTTTATTGTTTCTACAGAATAAAAATAGTAGAGGAACTTTTATTTAAAAATTCCCTACGTGGGGACGTAGAGACCGACTTTTCGAACAATTTAAGACTTGGCTCATGCAAATTAGATGTATAGTTTTTTTTTAATATATTGCCAAACAAGTTGAAAAACGTAGTTTCGAGAAAAACGCGTTCAAACTTTTGGTATTTAATAGTTTTTGAGCCGTTTTTTTTAGTGGACTTTTTTTCAGATTATCCGATTTGAATTCGTTTTAAACGTATAAAAAATTTGATTTTCATTGTTTAGTATTTATAGATTTACGCTAAAGTTAAAATTACAGCTATTTTGTGTTTTAAACAGTAACTTGTATGTTTATTTTTTTACAATTTTTTAAATTGCCTCGAAGTTTTTAATAGTTTACATTTTTTTCCGTGCAATTGCAAAAAAGAGAAAAAACGTATTTAATGAAAATTGAAGGTAATTAAATACTGATATTGAAAGATGTATATTAAAGCCAATTCTACGAATTGTATTTAATTACACAAGATTATATTACACGAGAATGTTACAAAGGAATGTTTACAATATCGGAAGCAAAAATCGCGACTTATGTCGTGGCGAAAAGATACAAAAGTCCTTTTATAAATTGCACGATTTCCGAACCGCCGAGCTTCGATTCCCCGTAAACACGATCGACGAACGATATCGGAACTTCGCCGATCTTGTAGTTGAATTGTCGCGCTCTGACAATCATTTCCATCTGGAAAACGTAGCCTTTTGACACGCACGATTGGATCAGCTTTTCCAAAACACTCTTCTTGTAAAGTCTGTAAATTAGAAAAAAAAAAGACAACATATAATATTTTTTATTTTAGGATCATATTGCCCGTAATTATTATATTTTGGTTCAAGTTTCGGTGAAATCAGCCAAAAAATCGGATTTCGTATTCTTAATTCGATTTATAAAATGGAATAAAATATCGCTCAAGATTAATATATAGAAAATGTATACAAAAAAATTACAATAGGTTTTTATTTTTTTAGGCTTTCATGATATTCAAAATGGTCCAAAATGCATTTTATAAAAACACGATTAACAAATCGTTCTGTTTGACTGTTCATTAACAGGTTGCAGGTTTTTTAAAAATTCTATTTTATTTTTATTGGAATTCAAATTGATCCGCTCGATCCTGGCTTCAAAATGTCCCTTTTGCTTCCTCATAGAGGAAGTTTTGTTTTCGTGAAAACTTTTTTTTCCAGATTTTCATGTCAGCATACTCAGAATGGTCGTCTTTTTTGCCTTATTAACACGATGCTGCCGCAATTTTTCATGTATTTTCTTCAAATTTGGTACGCAAGTACCAAGTTTTGGGATTGCAGTTGATTCGAATCGGTTGAAAAATGCAAATTTTACAGTATTTAGAAAATTTTGAAAAAATCGTTTTCACGCTATAACTTTTGTAAATTACGATATATCAGGCTGAAATTTTGAACACAAACGAACTTACAGTGAACCATGATTGGTGCCAAGTTTGGCGAGGATCCATAGAGTGGTTTAAATTTTATTGCAATTTTAATTTTTTTTAAATATCCTTAAACACTTGTACTTTTCTAAATTCTGGGATGACCGGCTGCAATTTACCACGTGATTTCACAATTATTGAGAATCGAAGATGAATTTATTTTAAGGAACAATCGCTATGTTGATAAATTTCGATTTTGTTCCAAAAAATGTAAAACATTGCTGTCGCGGGAAAAAATCGACTTTTGAGTACAAATTTGAAGAAAGTCAGTTGAGAGGTTTAAATCTCAGGACGATTTTTAAATTTCAAAAAGCTTATGAATGCGATTTTTATAGTAGACAAATTTTTAAATATTTTTTTATATCATCAACTTCATCTGCTGATCATTGTCAACTGCACAGTGGTTTTATGGCTTATGTAAGTATAAAAAAAAAAGCCAGTAGGTAATGTACAAAACCACATGGTACATACATAAATTCTGTTCCAGATATGTACCGGTTTATAACAAATATATTTACCTAAAAAACCAAAAAAATATAAAATATTTTCAATTTTTGTGATAAAAAATTCGTGAGTCGGTGAAAATGTTGATAAAAATGTCTTTCATGTACAAACAAGCCTGCAAAGTAGAACCTTGCAAATTGCTTCCTCATTATTTTACATTTTTTAAAAATATTTACATTTACGCAAAGTAGAAATTTGCAAATTGTTTTCTCTACAAAGCTTCCTCTATGAGGAAGCCAAAGTAGATAAACGTACTTCCTTGTGTTTTGTCGAAATCCGCATAAAAACACTTATTTATAATAAATGATTGCTGACGTCCTTTTGTCTCCAAATAAATATTTAACTTCGTACCCAATTGCATAATATCAACATTTTTACTTATTTAAATAAGTATTGTTTTAAAATCTTTTTTACCTGAAACTTCCTGTGAGATCACTGACGCCTGGCCTGAGGAGCAATTGAGTCAAGAAATTGGCTCCCCTGCTGATCAACTTTCTTTTAAAATCCCAGCCATAAACACCGCCGTCACCGTCGTATCTTGTTCCAGTTACAATATCCAAAGACAACTTTTGTTGCTGCTCAATCATTTTGGGAATAAATTTTGGCTGTAAAAGAGTATAAACAATGTGAATAGAATGAAAATCTATGTTTTATCAGAAACAAACTATGCAAGGTGGAAAAACAATAAGAAAGCTGTGTGCTGAGTGCAAAGTGAGGAACTCAAAATGATATATAAGCTTGGCGCACTCGCGTGTATTTATTTTCAAGCTTAAAAAAAAAAAATTAGAGAAATCAGAAGATAAAGCCAGTCCACAGTGATTGGATTTTTATATAAAACACCGGATTTTTGAGCATTTTTACAGAAGCAATTTTGTCTAAAAAAGAAAAGAAAATTATTTCTGTAAAGTTTTTAAAAAATTCTCAAAAATCTCGTTTTGGAACAACAGCCCAACAGAAGACTGACTTTATTTACTAATTTTTTTTTTAAGTTAGTAAAACAGAAATTGAAGCAGTTCCAGTCCAATGTGGGTCTAGGCTTAACATTTTTTTATATTTAACACAGGATTTTTGAAAAAAAAATTCAGTTTTTTGGCTGATTTTATCTACTAATTTTTTTCAATTTTTATTTTATGCGGGAAAAACAAAAAAAATATATATTTAGCCCAAGATTTTTGAGAATTTTTTCAGTTTTTTCAGTTTTATGACTAAAAATATGTTAGTTTTGAAAAATCATTACTAAGTCAAACTTAGGAGAAAAAATCTAAAAAAAAATTTGAGTGCTTTTTAGAGCTGGAACAATAATATGAAAAATTATGGAACAAATCTGCGAGATCAAGAGTCTGACCCAGGTGAAAATGTTATGCTTGCAAAAAAATCTTTTACAAATAAAAAAGGCCTTGCAAACAAAAATCTTTTAAAAAAGATTTCTTGCATAAAAATATTTCCAAAAAGTTTGCTTGCATAAAAATTTTTTAAAAAGATTGCGTGCATAAAATTGAAAAAAAAAAAAATTGACTAGCGATTCAAACTCTATTTTAGAAGAATCTCAACAAAACAGTTTGAAATAATTTCTCAAAAAAATTTTTTTAAATAAATAAAACATTCCTAAAATATATTTTAGAACAATCTCAACGAAACAGCTTGAAAAAAATCAAGAATCTGACCTAGATGAAAATGTTATGCTTGCAAAAAATTATTCTACAAATAAAAAAGGGCTTGCAGAAAAAAAAAATCTTAAAAAAAAATAGCTTGTACAAAAATCTTTTATAAAAGCAAATTGACCAGCGATCCAAACTCTATTTTAGAAGAATCTCATCAAAACAGTTTGAAACAATTTCTAAATAAAAATTCCAAAAAAAGGGATATTGTATGAAATTTGCATACCAAAAAGATTTGCTTTCTAAAATCATTACCTGTCTAGAAAAAATCTAAAACAAAATAAAACATTTCTAAAACATATTTTAGAACAATCTCAACAAAACAGCTTGAAAAAAAAAAAATCAAGAATCTGACCTAGATGAAAATGTTATGCTTGCAAAAAAATACTGTACAAATAAAAAAGGGCTTGCAGAAAAAAAAATCTTTAAAAAAAATAGCTTGTACAAAAATCTTTTATAAAAACAAATTGACTAGCGATCCAAACTCTATTTTAGAAAAATCTCAACAAAACAGTTTGAAACAATTTCTAAATAAAAATTCCAAAAAAAGAGATATTGTATGAAATTTGCATTCCAAAAAGATTTGCTTTCTAAAATCATTACCTGTCTAGAAAAAATCTAAAACAAAATAAAACATTTCTAAAACATATTTTAGAACAATCTCAACAAAGCAGCTTGAAAAAAAAAATCAAGAATCTGACCTAGGTGAAAATGTTACGCTTGCAAAAAAATATTGCACAAATTAAAAAACGGTTTGCAGAAAAAAAAAATCTTAAAAAAAAATAGCTTGTACAAAAATCTTTTATAAAAGCAAATTGACCAGTGATTCAAACTCCATTCTAGAAAAATCTCAACAAAACAGTTTGAAACAATTTCTAAAAAAAAATTCCAAAAAAAGGGATATTGTATGAAATTTGCATACCAAAAAGATTTGCTTTCTAAAATCATTAGCTTTCTAGAAAAAAAATCTCAAACAAAACAACACATTTCTAAAACATATTCTAGAACAATCTCACCAAAACAACTCGAAAAAAAAAAAAAAAAAAAAATCAAACATCTGTCCCAAATAAAAATATTATGGATTGCCCAAAAGCTATAGTTCTGATTATAAAACGCACATGGTGAGAAAGATCAGCATCCATTATTATAATATAATCTCCAGTAGCGTGTTTCATTCCATGAATATAAGCTGTTCCAAGGCCCAACTTTTTCTCCCTTGGTCTCAACAAAATCTTATCCTCTCCATAGAGTTTTTGGAGCCTCTTAGCCACATCCAATGTGCCATCTGGAGAGCCATCATCGATTACTATAATTTCATAAGGCGATCCACTGAAAAAAAAAAAAAAAAAAAAAAAAAAAAATCATCAGAAAAATTAATGAATTCTATTATCATATTTTTACAAAATACATGTTTTAAATTAAACTATCCATAACATATGAGCCAGCTGCTTTTTTTTATAGGCAAAGCATCAAATTTTTTTTTATATTTTAGAAATTCTAAAATAATTCTGAGTCAGTTTAAATCGCTTATAATTTTGAAAAAAATTTATTATTATCTGATGTGCATTGCTTTTGATAAAAAAAAAAAAAAAAAAAATAATAATAATAATAATAATAATGATAAAGTTTGTGCAGCTGTTTAGGGTTATGATTTGACTCACCTCTCTTCCATGTACTTGACAATAAGCCACGTAATAATCGGTAGATTTTCTACTTCGTTGTACGTAGGAAGTAGAATTGAATATTTGTTAATTTTCGTGTCCTGCGATTTTTCTTTGGCATTCTCGCGTTCTTTTTCCGCCGTCATTATTCGTTTATAATAGTCAGTTGCTGTCTTTAGTACGAGAGTAAAGAGAATATATATTTGGGAGAGCCCTTCCTTTTCTACACAATCTCGATTCTACACATTTAGGAATCTACACGTCCAATTGTGGATAAAGCTAAAGCTGCACAATTTTGGACTTTTTACTTTTTTCTTATAATCCTATATGGGGCATTTCAGGTGAAAGCGACATGGTTTAATGACGATCAATTTTTTTTCTTCGGTATATTTTTATTTTATAAATGAGTTTGGTGAAAATCGCCGAGTATGTTGATTTGTGAAAACAAATTAGAGACTTTTTTTTGTTATATTTTGAGAGTAAAGGTTTGAGTTTTTGGAGACAATGCGCGTGAGGACAGCGAAAAAAAGAACGTTGGCATCGGATAGCGAAGAAAAGGGCGTAAGCCACAGTTTCTGTACTGAAGAAAAGGGCGTAAATCTCAATTTCGGTACTGAAAAAAGGGCGTAAGTTACAATTTCTATGCCGAAGGAAAGGGCGCCGTAGCCATAATTTCTGTACTGAACAAAAAGGGCGTAAAACACAATTTACTTACAGAAAAAGGGCTTGACTCACAATTTCTGTAAAAGGGCGTAAATCGCAATTTCTTTACAGAAAAAGGGCTTGACTCACAATTTCTTTACAGAAAAAGGGTATAAGCCACAATTTCTGTACAAAAAAGGGGTAAATCTCAATTTCGGTACTGAAAAAAGGGCGTAAGTCATCATTTCTGTACCGAAGAAAAGGGCGCCGTAGCCATAATTTCTGTACTGAAGAAAAGGGCGTAACACAATTTCTTTACAGAAAAAAGGGCTTGACTCACAATTTCTGTACGAAAAAGGGCATAAGCCACAATTTCTGTACAAAAAAGGGGTAAATCTCAATTTCGGTACTGAAAAAAGGGCGTAAGTTACAATCTCTGTACCGAAGGAAAGGGCGCCGTAGCCATATAATTTCTGTACTGACAAAAAGGGCGTAAAACACAATTTACTTACAGAAAAAGGGCTTGACTCACAATTTCTGTACGAAATAAGGGCGTAAGCCACAATTTGTGTACAAAAAATGCGTAAATCTCAATTTCGATACTGAAAAAAGGGCGTAAGTCACAATTTCTGTACCGAAGAAAAGGGCGCCGTAGCCATAATTTCTATACTGAAGAAAAGGGCGTAACACAATTTCTTTACAGATAAAAGGGCTTGACTCACAATTTCTGTACAAAAAAGGGATAAATCTCAATTTCGGTATTGAAAAAAGGGCGTAAGTCACAATTTCTGTACCGAAGAAAAGGGCGCCGTAGCCATAATTTCTGTGCTGAAGAAAATGGCGTAAAACACCATTTCTTTACAGAAAAAAGGGCTTGACTCATAATTTCTGTATGAAAAAGCGGTGTAAGCCACAATTTCTGTACAAAAAAGGCGTACATCACAATTTCAATACTGAAAAAACGGCGTACGCCACAATTTCTGTACCGAAGAAAAGGGCGTAAAACACAACTTATTTACAAAAAAAACGGCTTGACTCACAATTTCTGTATGAAAAAAGGGCGTAAGCCACAATTTCTGTACAAAAAAGGCGTAAATCACAATTTCAATACTGAAAAAACGGCGTACGCCACAATTTCTGTGCCGAAGAAAAGGGCGTAAACCACAATTACTGTACAGAAAACAGATGTAAACCACAATTACAGAAAAAGGGCGTAAGCCACAATTTCTGTACCGAAGAAAAGGGTATACGCCGCAATTTCTCCACAGAGAAAAATTACGCAAACCACAATTTCCGTACCAAAGAAACGGACGTAAACTACCGTATTATTATTATATTAAAATTTATATTAATTCTCCGTCACAGATTGAAGAAATGTAATTAAACTCATTAAGCGGAAAATAAACGTCACAGGATTATATTTAATTATATCTAATTGAATATCTGTAAATGTAATTGAGTAACACACGTACAATTTATATTAGATTTTTTTTTTTTTTTTTTTTGGGATGTTAATAGAAATTTTATTGATATATAAAAGGAAGATAAAAGATATGAAAGATTCTTTATATGTACATATTGGTCCGTAAAATTTTATTCTCACTTATAATATAAGAATCCATCGTGGCCTGTGTACAGAGCTTTTATATTATTATAACTAATTATCAAGCTATATCATATCACTTCTATAATAAAAAGCTTATTGCCTTTTGCCAATTGGAAATACTTCGGACTTTCCCAACCGCGAGTTTTCACGTCGCGTCAAGTCGTTTACAAAAAAAAAAAAATCTAATTTCTGCATGCGCACTAGAAGAAAATATATTTTAGACCCTTTCACGAGAGTCTAAAAGTGTCGGCGCGATTTTTGAACTGGAAGTTCCTAAACAGTTACATACGAGGCAATCTACTAGCTCAATTTTCAAAAATCCTCTGTTTGACAACTCTTAACTTTTTAAACCACTAAAGGGAGAAGAGAGTTCGTTTTTTTTTCAGATTTTCTTGCAATACATATTTTTCAAAAAATCGGAAAAAAATTCAACCATTTCTGTACAAAAAATAAACACAGTTTATTTACAGATAAAAGGGCTTAAGTCACAATTTCTGTACCGAAGAAAAGGGCGACGTAGCCATAATTTCTGTACAAAAAAGGGTGTTACGTGCCTTTGGATTCTGTAAATAACATATTTTGGACCGAAAAGAAAAAAAAAGATTTTTTAGCACTGTTGATTTTTTAAATTAAGCAAAAAAAATGTCATCAAATGTCTTATACGATTGTTATGAAAAGTATACAAAGCACGAAAAAAAAAGAATTTTCAGCTCGGAATATGAACATTTTTAGAAGATACGTTTTTTCGAATCGAATTTTTTTTTAATTTTTGTGTACCAGTATTTTTTTTTTCGTAAAGTTCCATTAATTTATGGAAAATTAGGTCCTATAACTTTTATTGTTACGATGCATATTTCCGGAGATATGATTTTTTGAAGATTTATTAAAAATTCAAAAAACAGTGGCACAAAAATTTAAAAAAAATATATATCCATCGACCTCCTTCCGAAAAAATCTTCCTACAATTTTTAACATTTCGACCTGCCAATTTCTTTCCGTGCTTTATTGCACTATTCTTAACGATCAATCGTATCAGATTTTTAATATAATTTTTTTTTCTTCCAATATAAGAAATCGGCAGTGCTCAAAAATCTTTTCTTTTTTTTTTTTTGAGTCCAAAAAATGTTATTCACTAAACCCAAAGACATGTAGGTGAATTTTTTTTTTAATCATTATTAAGGGAACTTGTTTTATAATTTGTTTTTTATCTTATTTTAAGTCTTAGGAGCAGATATTTTAGAAAATCATGAAATTACTAATTTCCAACGAATTTGCAAGTTCATTGAAAATTACAATTTTACATTCAGACACGCGATCATAAAAATCGCCGAGTACTTTTTTTTATCAGAGCGCAAAAATCGGATTTCATCCAAATCAATGATTGCCTCATACAAACTAGGGCTGTTAAAAAAAATCGTTGTATTTTTTATTTTATTTTTTTTTTGGTTGAGCTGCTCACCGAAACTCTTGTTTTTTATCACAAAAAAAGAGATTGAAAAAAAAGTTTGCCTTAAAAAAAGATTCACTAATTACGCAAGAATTTCATGATTAAAAAAAAAAAAAAAAAAAAATTATACACACATTTAGCAGAAGTTATTTTGTGCATATTTATTCCATTCGTGCATTTTAAATTTGGCAAAAATCACGTTTAATTTTCTCTTTTCCTTGTCAACAGAAAACTTTTTTTTTAAAGGCTCTATTGTACAAAAATGTTTTTTTTTTACAATGACAAAATAGTCAATTAGTAGCTCAACCAACAAAATTTTTTTTTCGTAACCGCCTTAATAATAATAAAAAAATATACATGCAATTCACGTTGGCTTTGAGGAATGACCGACGAATTAATTTCACGCGTGACAAGCACAAGCAGCGACTCATTTTTTATTACCATATAAACTCATTAACATACGAAATTCTTATTTTCTTTTTTTCTTTTTTTTTTTTTTACAAAAGTCGTGAAAAAACATGGTTGAAAAAAGCATCGTTGTTGAACTTTGTCGGATTGATGTTCGGCAAAAAACGTTAGAAAAATCCATCGTTTCCTATTTTATTATTTTCTTTTTTTTTTGTAATGCGCGCAGATTTCTGTATCACTTTCAGCCTAATCATCAATATTTATAGTTTCTTTCCTGCTCTACATAGAGAATAATCGAATTCTCGTTGATCGGAAAATCCGGTCATTGTCTCTTTTTTTTTTTTTTTTTTTGTATGTACATTTCACGGGAATAATAAATAATTAACAAATAGCCGACAAAAAAACATTTATCGGAAGCAAGGAGGACAATCGTTTTATAGTTTTTCTTTTAGATACTTTTTTTTTTTTTTTTGCTTTAGCTTCCCTTCCGCTATTGGTATCCTGCGCCAATAGAGCGGGCGCAACGTCAAAAATCCTTCAATTCACTCGAATCGACTTCGTATTTAATTTCATGACTCATCGGCAATGGAGGAACGAACAAGATAAAATTTCAATATAAATTCTACGTTGCGTTCATTTTACTAGTAACTGATTTGAGCGAATGAGGATTTTTTTGTTTGTTTTTTTTTGTTATTTCTCTCTCGCGTTTGGAGAGATTGCGTCACGTGTTATAAGTACCTAGCGCGCTTTAGCGTGACGTTAACTTTTGTGCTTTATCACTTTCCACGCTGAACTTGACCGCGATTGCAGATAATTTATTTTCCTACGTCCCCACGTTAACCAGATAAAGCCGATTATTACGCAGAGAAAACTTTCGATGTAATAACCGTCCAAGCGAGTTAGACACGCGCCGTTTTCGCTGCTTTCGCAAATCTGAAAAAGAGAGAAGTAAAACGTCAATATTTTTTTTTTTTTAACAATTTATATGGAACATTCCACATCAGTTTAGCCGTTGAAAAAAATAAATTTCCATGGTATTCCTAAAAAGATGACATAATTCCAATAGGCATCAATTTTCAAATAAAAAAAAAAACTTAGAGAAAAAAATATTTTTGAAAAATAATTCTATATTTTAATTTTTGAAAAAAAAAACTCTCATGGTGCAAGTTTGAAAAGTAGTTTGAAAAGTAGGTAATTATTCAGCTGAATTTTGTAGACTGTTGAAGTATAAAGAAATATCGTATTTCAATGGAAAAGTATCATTTATTTCGTCGTAAATACGTAATCTAAACGCCAGACTTGATTTGTTTAAATTCTGGATTTCGAATTTAATCAAAAGCCATTTTTGTTATTTTCATTTTAATAAAAAGACGATCACTTTTGATCAAATTTGAGTCTAACATAATTTAATTAAAATAAGTCAGTCAGCCAATAACCGATATTTTTCACTTTGGACGCATGAATTTTTCTTGTTCATTTTACCATAAATTTTTATCAAAATTACATAATTAAATTTGAAGAAATATTCTTCTTAAAACCCATAAAAAAACTCATATTTACATATATATTTTTTTAAATTGTAAATAGTTCTTTTCGAAATATAAATCTTTTAGTGAAAAAATAAATAAATAAAAAATTCAAAAGTACATCGAAAAATTGTTTTTCACGAACTATAATTGTAAAATAAAAATAAAATGTGAATGAAATAAATTACCTCGCGTTCAGCAGGCGTGCTGCAGTCGTTTAACGGATCGCTGCTGCATTTTCTGAACGTCAGGGCATCAACGAACCACAGCGCAGCAGTTGCCGGCCAATTACCGCCAAGATTGCACAGCGTGTTCAAGAAAGTCATGTAAGTTCCGCCGACAGCGGGATCGCTGACTTTTGCGAAGAATGCCATTGAAGCGACAAACATACTGCTTGCCGCGATCTTTGGGACAAAAATTAATCCACTAAAAATCTGGTCTTATTTATTTCCTAGTAAAATACTGGCGGCACAGCATTTTAGCTACCCAAATATTTCTCTAATCGTTTATTTATTTCATAAATCATTTTTAACTTTTTTTTTTTTTAACGTTCTACCAGAATTTTGATAAGAAAATTTATATACATTTTACTAAAAACAAGCTTGAAAAGTAGAACCTTGCAAATTGCTTCGTTATTATTTTGTATCTTGATCAAGTACAAAATAATGAGCACAAAATTTAAAAAAACATAAAAAGAAAAATAATCGTCCATTATTATCTTCATTCTTTTTTTCTCTTTTTTTTAAATGGATTAATTTGATGGATGAACGTTTTTTTAAAATAAAATCTTTATAATCTTTTTTTTTAAATATTGCTAAATTATTTTCAAGATGAAGAAATAAAGTTTGAAATTCTTTTTTTTTTATTTTTTAAATGGATTAATTTGATGGATAAACGTTTTTTCAAAATAAAATCTTTATAATCTATTTTTTTTTAATATTGCTAACTTATTTTCAAGATGAAGAAATAAAGTTTGAAATTCTTTTTTTTTTATTTTTTAAATGGATTAATTTGATGGATGAACTTTTTTTTAAAATAAAATCTTTATAATCTTTTTTTTTAAATATTGCTAAATTATTTTCAAGATGAAGAAATAAAGTTTGAAATTCTTTTTTTTTTATTTTTTAAATGGATTAATTTGATGGATGAACTTTTTTTTAAAATAAAATCTTTATAATCTTTTTTTTTAAATATTGCTAAATTATTTTTAAGACGAAGAAATAAAGTTTGAAATGAATGGAAGGGTTATAATATTGCTGCAAATATTATCGTACATACCTGGTGAACCACATAGAGAGATATCAGTATAACGAAATAATACACGGGCACTTGGCCATTTTGTACCAAGGAAGGCGTAACCCAGACGAGCAATGCAGCGAAGAGACCGAATATAAGCCTAAAATTGTAAAAAAAAAAAAAAAATGTATTTTAATACAGCGCCACATAAATTTCCTGCTATGTTTAAAATACTGATATAAATTGGGAATTATTGCTAAAATCAAAGGTTGGTAAAATCTCAGCTTGTCTGAGTGCATTTTATATTTCATAAAAATTAGAAAAAAATGTATATTAATTTTTAGAGAATAACTGATATATTTATGTATCATTTATTAAAAAAGAAATGTTTTTCCAAATTTCGAAAATTAAAAAATTCAATGATGGTTTCTTGTAGAAAAAAAAAACGAAAAATAAAACATGTGGTTAAAAAAAATGTCCCATATTTTGAGAGTCAAAAGCTCAATAATTAAAGTAAAATTAGAACAAAAATTAGGATTTTTTTTTCTTCAAGTAAAAAAAAATAGAAATTTTCCTCGATGCACTCTCCAACTACAATGAAAATACTTGTTTTTACTCCTAGATTTTATGGAAAAAAATTCGGAATTTCAAACCTAGTCGAAATTCGTTTTTACTCAAAAGTTATGAAAAAAGAAAAGTTTTTCCAATTTTTGAAAATAAAAAATTTCAATGATGGTTTCTTGTAAAAAAAAAAAAAAAAAAGAAAAAAAAATGTAGTAAAAAAACAATGTCTCATATTTCGAGAGTAATAAGCCCAATAATTAAAATAAAGTTAGAACAAAAATTAGAATTAGAAATTATCTTCGATGCCCTCTCCAACTACGATGAAAAAAACTTGTTTTTAGTCCTAGATTTTATCGAAAAAAATTCGGAATTTCAAACCTAGTCGAAATTTATTTTCACTCAAAAGATATGAAAAAAGAGTTATTTTATAAAGTAAAACAAGTAATAAAAATCTCAACAAAAACAACGTCTTTTTTTGGGACCAAAATATGCCGACAAAAAACTCGTCAAGTCGTAAATTCATCGGCCTGATACCGATGAGCAAGTGAGTCGACTAGGAATGCCCCATATATAATTGCTGTTATTCTACACAAAGTTCAATGAGATATAATTCAATGAATTTCGTCGAATTTTGATCTGATTCCACCCTCGTAATTACCCAACTTTTAAGTAGATTGTACTGTACCTGTAGGGCATGGCTTTAAGATAAACGTCGAGCGGTCGAGCACCGGCAGTATACTTTGATATAGCCAAAGGCAAGACAATTTGCAGTGGTATCAATGGAACTGCCATCAGGGCGAATTTTTCTTTCGGCACACCAGCCTCGACCATTTTTAAACCAGTCACAGCATCGCAGGCAGAAAAACCAATCTGTGAAATAAATCATTTTTAAAAAAAAACGGTACTTAACACGTAAATTTCGTATAATATTTAGCACTAGTTGCAGCAATATTCCAACAATTGTTCTACAACATTCTGCCAACTTCTGGAATATTTTATGTAAAAATATATTTTCAAGTAATTTTGAGACAAAAAGGATTTTTCAGTTTCAGTTTTGACCGTTTAACTTAATTTCCAAAAAGGCTATTTACGCCTTTTTGAGACAATGCTGAAAAATCTTTGCTTTTTTCGAGAATTCTGAAATTTCCAAAGTTCGAGAAATATGGTTTGTTTTTTATTTTTCAATTTTGTACGACAAATATTTGGAGCAAAACACGTCAAATCGGCCACGCCAATTTTTCATGTCAACAAAACGTCCTCACATTTCTTCAGGATGTTGGTCTAGTTGAAGAAAAAACGTAGGAATTTTTTCAGATTTTTTTATTGCATATTCCAGCTATTGAAAATCGATGAAAATAATCATTGTTTATTTTTCAACGCCAATTATTTTCAGAAATTTTAAATAGCTGGAAAACGCAATAAAATATCTGAAAAAAAAATCCTACGTTTTTTTCTTCAACCAGACCAACATGCTGAATAAATTTGAGGACGTTTTGTTGAAAAATTGGGGTGGCTGACTTGACGTGTCTTGCCACTTTTGTAAGTACTTTGGAGCAGCTATTTTGTTTTCCTTATCTACGAAGGACCCTTTTAGAGGAGTGAGTCTCATTAAAAGATGTTTTTACATCAATTAGTATTTTGGAGATACCTTTGCGGTAAGAAGAATGACTGCCGTCGTTTTGATAGTCGGGAGTTTCATGATTGACCAGAGCGAGTTGTAAGCGTGTTTAATATCACTGATTATCTCATCAGTTCTGTGGTCTATCTCGGCAACCTCGTGTTTTAATAGAGCTATTAAAGTCGTGGCGCATATAAATACCCAGCCCCAAATGTACAAAAATCCTGCAACAATGAAAATAAATTTATAAATTGTGTCTAAAATTAAGCTTCCTCATAGAGAAAGCTTTGTTTTCTTATAACAAAAAAATTTGAGATTTTCATGTCAGTATACTTAAAAATGTCCAAAACGTCGAGAAAAGTGGCCTCGAAAAAAATGCCTCGATTTTTCTAATTTTCAATAAAATGTACACATTTTTCAACAATTTTGGTTTTGTCATTTTTGATTTTTTTTTTTTTAATATTCCGGATATTTTGCTAAATAATTCTTCATAAGTGCAGATGCATGTAATGGAATTTGGTATTGAATTTGGTCGAAATCGGTAAAGCGGTTTGGAATTTATGAAGTTTAGAATTTTTCAAAATTTTTTTTTTTTACATTAACTTTCGCAAAACTTAAGCAAGCTAACCTGATTTTTTTTCATATAAACAGAGAACTGATCGTTGAAGATTGGTACAAAGTTTTGTCATAATCTATAAAGCGGATAAAATTTTGGAGGGCTTTGAATTTTTTTTTCAATACAATTGCAAAATCGAACAATTGCACATACGAAATTTGCTTCATAATTTTTTTTTCCGCCATTCACAAAGCTTCCTCTATGAGGAAGCCAAAACTAAAGAGGAGAGTTTGTGACGGACCAAAAAAAAATAAGGAAGCTATTTACAAGGTTCGACTTTTTTTTTGGTAGTCCTCCAATGGTAAAACAGTTTCCGACAAGCTTCGCAAAATTTGCTAAAAAACTACGAAGTGTTATTCGCGAAAACGGTTCAACTAAATTGTCGATGAAACTTTGTTTTTATATGTAAATTAGATAGGCACATTGAATCATTATAGTTTTTTTCTCCGAAAGCTAAAAAAAATATTCCAAACTTATTTTACCTGTAACATCTGTAATTAAAAATATTATGTTTTTGTCTTTTCACTGATATTTAAAACGACGCGAATAAATAAAATTCAAAATACTCGAAATAAATAAAAAATCCTTCACGCTTCAAGGAATTCGCGCCACGATTGGAATTTTTGAAACATGAAACATGTTTCCAAATTTATCAAGTTTCTCACACACACAAATCGGGACGTCGAGCCAAAATTGCGTTTCTCGACGTTTTAGACTATTTCAAGTACGTTGACATTGAAATCTCCAAAAAAGAAAAATTTCACGAAAACATAGCTTCCTCTATGAGGGATCAAAAATTATGTACTAAATTCGAGAGGTCAATAATCTGACCCAGATCGAAATAGTGTGGATTTGCATCTTATAAAAAATGTCAATTCATATATTTATAATTGGAATCTAGGTAATAATATCCTTGGAAAAAAAACCCACAGAAAAAAAAGGACAGAAAAAATATCCGCAGAAAAATGACCCGGTGGAAAAAATATCCGAAGGATATAAAATCCTTGGAAAAAAAATCATGGAAAAAATGTCCTTGGATAAAAAGATACCTAAAGAACCCTAAAAGAACCTAAAGAACCTAAAGAACCCTAAAAGAACCTAAAGAACCCTAAAAGAATCGGTTATTATTTACTCATGATTTTTTTCCTGCGGATATTTTTTCCTCGGATATTTTTTCCTGCGGATATTTTTTCCTCGGATATTATGTCCATCAGATATTTTTTCTGTGATGTTTTTTCTGTGGGTTTTTTTTTCAAGGATATTTTTGGCGGATACCTTATAATTGACATTTTCAAATTGAATTAAAAGTTATTTGTGTCTTCATACCGGGCAGTGTAATGATGCCTACGTTAGACGGTACGGAGCGCAAATATCCGTTGCAAAATTCGGCAGACTCGAGAGCCATGAATAGCACGTAGCCGAGAAAGTATCCTGCGGTTTGACCGACGCTGTTGCAAGTAGAGGCGTAACCAACGTTGTTCCTTTATCAAAAAAATCACACACAATAAATTCTTTTCTTTTGGTCAACTTTTGGTCAAATCAATCATATCAGGATCAATAAAACCCATCAATTTTAAGCAAATGAAACGTTTCTAATATTTGTATAATTGACAAAAGAACAAATTCCTTCAATCATTTTTTTTTTTCTATATAATTAAAAAAAATATTTTCCACTTTTCGAAAATGTAACTTTTAGTATTTTTTTTACTCGGCTCTGCAGATTTTTTTAGCCAATAAAAACAATGTTATAAAATATTAATCGCATGGAAGTTTCTACGACTTTTTTGTTATTGATAAAAAAAATAATATAAGCTTTGTTTTTTGCTTGAAATTGGTAGAATTTCGTTTGAAAATCGTATATTTTCGATACCTCTTCAACATTGTTAGTGCCCAACCGTCTACGACAATATCCTGGGTGGCGGCAAGTACGTTTAAGGTAAAAAATAAGACAGTCAGTAATCCTATACTGGGTCCTTCGTGATTGTCGTCCAACCAATATTCCACGTTCCGCGAAAGATAGAGCATGAACATACCCATCAGATATTGAGTGGGTATTAGCCAGGTTTTTCGTCTTCCAAATCTTTGTACAAACATTGCATCTACCAAAGGAGCCCACAAAAGTTTGAGGGAAAATGGCCATTGCACAAAACTGAACTCTGCCTGTGGAATTAAAAAAAAAAAGGAATATTAAGTAATTTGAATAATTAGACACGAAAATATTGGCTTCGTTCGCAATGAGCTTATACAAGGAAAATTGAAAAAAAAAAAAATTCTTTTCATATTGGCGACTAAAATTGAAAAAGAAAAATCCATGTTCTAATTTATACGCAAAAATATTGATTTATTTATTCAAAACGATCTAAAACCGAATTTTTTCGTTTTTTTTTTTAACGTTATAATTGGAGAACGTTGAAGCAAAATTTTGAATAAAATTTCAATAGAATGTGTCGTTGTTTAATAAGGAAATTTGTGAGCATCCAACAAAGTGTTCATGTTTCAGAAAATTTCTTACTTTTTTTTTTTTTATAAAATTTCATCTTTGAGGAAGCAAAAATTGATCAACATACTTTCTTGTAGAGGCAGTTTTGTAAAAATTTAAAAAATGATGAAACAATTGCATGCTTTTTTATAAACTTTTATGGCCAATATGAAATTTAAATGTTGAGGAAGCAAAATTTGATCAACATACTTTCTTGTAGAGGCAGTTTTGTAAAAATTAAAAAAATGATGAAACAATTGCATGCTTTTTTTATAAACTTTTATGGCCAATATGAAATTTAAAAAAATGTATATACTGTTAATGTGTAAAAATTTATAAATCCAAACAATTGTCCAGCTGTTCTATACCTGCTGTTTGTATGAAACGTGCCTATTCTGCAGAATCATTGGAATTGCACTGCACAAACCAAGCGGAACTCCTTGCAGTAGGTACAAAAATAACAGAAATGCAATGTTCTTCTCATCTCCGCGAACATCGCTGGGTTCATGGACACCGTTGTGTTCCGCACCTTCTTCCATTTCATCCTCTTTCTCCTGTTTTCGTTTCATTCTGGAAAGAAAGAAGAAAATCTTTGGTAGTATTATTTAAGCATTTTACATACATTTTACCAGGTTTCTGGTTTTATAGGCTTAGTATGAGTCATTTTAAGATACAAGAACAATTTTTACAAAAATTTGTGCTTGATGAATATTTAGAATGAAACATTTGTGCATTCTTGTATTAAAAAGAATATTTAGAATGAAAAAATCTTGCAATCTTGTGTTCCAAACAATATTTAGAATGAAATATTTTTGCATTCTTGTATTGAAAACAATTGGAATGAAACATTATTTACATTCTTGTATTTTTAAAACGAAATGTTTTTGCATTCTTGTATTCCAAAGAATATTTAGAATAAAACATGTTTGGATTTAAAGCAAAGAATGAAACATTTTTGCAATCTTGTATTCAAAAGAATATTTAGAATGAAAAATTCTTGCATTCTTGTATTCAAAACAATATTTAGAATGAAATATTTTTACATTCTTGTATGCAAAACCATGTTTAGCATGAAACATTTTTGCATTCTTGTATTCTAAAGAATATTTAGAATGAAACAATTTTGCATTCTTATATTTCAAACAATATTTAGAATGAAACATTTCTGCATTCTTATATTCTAAACAATATTTAGAATGAAATATTTTTGCATTCTTGTATTGAAAACAATTGGAATGAAACATTTTTTACATTCTTGTATTTTTAAAACGAAATGTTTTTGCATTCTTGTATTCCAAAGAATATTTAGAATGAAATATTTTTGCATTCTTGTATACAAAACCATGTTTAGCATGAAACATTTTTGCATTCTTGTATTGAAAACAATTGGAATAAAACATTTTTTACATTCGTGTATTTTTAAAATGAAATATTTTTGCATTCTTGTATTCCAAACAATATTTCGAAGAAAACATTTAGCATTCTTGTATTCAAAGCAATATTTAAAATGAAACTTTTTTGCGTTCTTGTATTCCAAAGAATATTTAGAATAAAACATGTTTGGATTTAAAGCAAAGAATGAAACATTTTTGCAATCTTGTATTCAAAAGAACATTTAGAATGAAAAATTCTTGCATTCTTGTATTCAAAACAATATTTAGAATGAAATATTTTTGCATTCTTGTGTTCTAAACAATATTTAGAATGAAACAATTTTGCATTCTTATATTTCAAACAATATTTAGAATGGAACATTTCTGCATTCTTGTATTCTAAACAATATTCAGAATGAAATATTTTTGCATTCTTGTATTGAAAACAATTGGAATGAAACATTGTTTACATTCTTGTATTTTTAAAATGAAATATTTTTGCATTCTTGTATTCCAAACAATGTTTCGAACGAAACATCCTTGCATTCTTGTATTCAAAGCAATATTTAAAATGAAACTTTTTTGCATTCTTGTATTCAAAACAATATTTATAATAAAACATGTTTGTATTCAAAACAATATTCAGAATGAAATATTTTTGCATTCTTGTATTAAAAACAATATTTAGAATGAAAAATTCTTACATTCTTGTATTCAAAACAATATTTCGTATGAAATATTTTTGCATTCTTGTATACAAAACCATGTTTAGCATGAAATATTTTTGCATTCTTGTATTCTAAACAATATTTAGAATGAAACAATTTTGCATTCTTATATTTCAAACAATATTTACAATGAAACATTTCTGCATTCTTGTATTCTAAACAATATTTAGAATGAAATATTTTTGCATTCTTGTATTCAAAACAATATTTAGAATGAAACATTTTTGCATTCCTCCATTCCAAACAATATTTATAATAAAACATGCTTGTATTCAAAACAATATTCGGAATGAAATATTTTTGCATTCTTGTATTTTAAATAATATTTAGAACAAAGCATTTTTGCATTCTTATATTCAAAACAATATTTATAATGAAACAATTTTGCATTCTTGCATCCCAAACAATATTTAGAATAAAACATTGTTGCAATCTTGTATTCAAAACAATATTTAGAATGAAATATTCTTGTATTCTAAACAATATTTAGAATGAAATATTTTTGCATTCTTGCATCCCAAACAATATTTAGAATAAAACATTTTTGCAATCTTGTATTCAAAACAATATTTAGAATGAAACTTGTTTGCATTCTTGTATTCAAAACAATATTTAGAATAAAACTTTTCTACATTCTTGTATTCCAAACAATACTTAGAATGAAACATTTTTGCATTCAAAACAATATTTAGAATGAAATATTTTTTTTATCCTAAACAATATCTACAATAAAACATTTTTGCATTCTAAATATTTTTTGACATTCCTTTTTATCCTCATCTTCATTCATATATCAATCAACCTTATCTTACAAAACCCAAATTACATTCTGTTAACATCTTCAACTCGTCCCATCCTCTTTAAAAACATTTATTTTTTCTTCCCACAACTGATTCTGAGCATGACAACACGTTTATCAAATTTGGAGCAAACTCAAGAAACCCCAACTCAAAATTTCATTCCTTTAACTTTATTCTTTCCACAACAAGAAAAATGCACAAAATTCATTCCCCCCAAAACATCACTGCATCCACATTTCAGATTAAAAACTATATTTTGCATTCATATGTTTCCCAATTTCTACATAGTGTCTCACGTGTTCAATTTTTTTTCTACATCCCCAGGCATTTCTGAAAAATGTACTCTCACAATTTCAATCGATGCAACAAAATTCATTTTTCGTGATTTTTACGCGATGTAGCTGTCTCAATGAAAGCCAAACTGTCTGATATCTTTTTTTTTTTTTTTTTTTTTTTTTTTACTCGCAGCAAATGAATAATTTATGCCTCGTGCATTTGATAAGTAGATATCGCGATGATTGTTGTTTTAACCTCTGCCGTCTCATGCACACACAGACACACAATATTTCCAACGATATTTTACCTGTTTTCTCTCAATTGACGAGTCTTGTTCATGTTAAATTGTTTATGCACATGCCCGTCAAGAGCGAATTACATTTATCGCTAATTGATAAAATAGAAGAAAAATGTTTAAGCCGTTGACATTGAACTATTTTTTTTTTTTTTTTTTTTTTTCGGGTAAAAATTGTCTGTCAGAGTCGCTTGTATTATCGCCACGTTGTTGTCACCAGGTAGAACATACCGCGTTGGGACACGTCAGTCAATCGCTCGTGCTCTTGGCTGTGATATATATATTTTTTTTCCCCTACTCTGGTTCCCCCATACGGGGATAATATATAGCTGCGAGATTGGAGAGGTGGGGGGGGGGGGGGGGGGGGGATTAAAAAAGAAGCGCGCGCTTCTTTCGATCCTGACCTCGGTCAATTCTAGGCCGAAAATATACCGTTGCTTTTTATTTTTATCTCGATAGCAAGATACGGCGAATTTTGTTTAGATTCTTTGATAAAGCGGGGGTTGATGATAACATTGTGCTGTGATTTTTTTTTTTTTATTTTGGTATCATTTTTTTTTACTAATGAATAAAGGCACTAATTTTATGTTGGATTTCTGATAGAAATTTTCTTGTCGATGAAATTATATTTGTATTCATTTTTGAAAATACGAAAATATGGAATGTGGACTTAAAATCACTAGAAATAAAACCCTAGATTGCGAGGTATTTTATAATTTACCTAAAGAACCTCAAGAATTTAAAAAATATAAATCTGGTTTTTTTCCAGGCAGCTTTTTTTTTTGGGAGGTTTTTTTCTAGGGAGTTTTTTTGGGGGTTTTTTTTAAGGAAGTTTTTTTGGGGGTTTTTTCTAGGGAGTTTTTTTTTAAGGGATTTCTTTCTTTTTATGCTGTTGAACGCTTTTTTGTTGGTTTCTTAACCTGTTTTGTGTTGTTTATGTTTAGATTTTTTTATCCAAACTTTTTTATCACCGTCTTGTAAACGTTTATATATTTTTAATGCTAAAACAAAAATACAAAAATGTAGAGTACGCCATTTTGTTTCAGCCGATGTGAGAATCCAAATTAAAAAAAAAAAATTTGCCCGCCATTATGTTTCAGCCCTCTTCAATTTTCAAATTTTTTACGTGAAGTTCAAATTTAGCGCTGCGAAAACTTTTTTATCCACTGTTTTGACGAAAATCGAAAATATTTTGAAAATAATTCCAAACGTACAATTTTTGAACTACCATTTAATATAAATCTTATTAAATCTTCAAATATCAACTTCAAAATAGAATTCAGCGATCCAAAAAACTCTCAAAATTCTTTTAAATATCCCCCCATTTTGTGTCCGCCATTTTGAATTTTCCTACATTGCCGTTAAAGAAAATCTCTCGTCTGCTTTTACCCAAAAGATCAACCATTCCGGAAAAATCCGAATTACAGTTTTTATTACCGACCGAGTAATTTCACATAATTCTAAACTCACGCACAGCTGGCTGCGTCTTAAAAATTCTAACTGTACAAATGTATTAAAAAATAAATCTTCAGTCACATAAAAAAAATATAATCGTTGCGTTTTACCTCATAAAACACCCTAAAAAAAAGATTACAGTTTTGGATACCGACTGAGCCCGCGATACAAATTCGCAGTTTTCGTCACTCCACCTGCAGAGATCGCTGCAAACTCTTTCCAGGCGACAAAAACGTGTCAGCAGCCGCGCGAAACTCCGTCGCTATAGCTAAAATCGAAAAAAAACTCCATAAGCTAAAATACCGTCATCTCTCTATCACAAAAATAATCTCAACAATCGGTTCCCCAAACCGAGTTTCTCGAAACCGAAAAAAGCGCAAGTATCTCTAAAATCGTCTGGTCTATCAATCAAACACAAACGTTTTGAGAAAAAGCAATTCTCTCATTTAAAAAAAAGACTCCATAAATCAGTGCCCCAACATTTTTGAATAACCAATCAAAAAAACACGATGGCTTCAAGAGTGCAGGACCAAGAGTTAAAAAAGGCATTCACCGAATTGCACGAGAAGATGATCGACACGATACAAAAAGTGAAGCTCGCCGATGTGCAAATCGAGTCGCTCAAACGAACCAAACAACGCGCCGAATTAACGATCAAAGAAATGGCGACACTCGATCCAGCGACGAAAACTTACGAGTCCGTCGGACGAATGTTTCTCCTCGATGACATAAAGAGCATAAAAACGGACTTGGAAACGAGAATGAAGAATGCCGATGAAAAGATCAAGACACTAGATTCCAATAAAACGTATTTGCAGAGCCGATTGAAAGAGAGCGAAAATAATATAAGAGAAATGGTTCAACAGCGTCAGGGCAAAGAAACATCAGGCTGAATATAACCTCGTCCTTTTTCATCGCATCTACGTTTTTCGTTCATCTCTCTTGCCTTATAAGGAATTCTTCGTACGTCTCATTTTTTTGTTCCATCGAAGACTCTCGTGCATCGATAAATCACTGACTGCAAACGAACAATCCGAAGACAGTGAAAATTCTTCGGAATTCATTTTTTCGTGTCATCAGTGTTTTAAATATGATGTATTAAAAAAAAAAAAAAGAACGCTCGCTGAGAGAACTTTGCCTACTGTGTATATTCATTGAAAATATTGTTTAAATGAATATTTTAATAAAATTTATCACTTTGCGTTCATTCATTTTTTTTTCTCAACCAAACACGTGTATTTTATTTTGTTACAGAATATTTTTTTTTTTTCTTTTAAGTCTTAAGAAACTTGTAAATAAGATTTTGACTTCGATTTAGAGATATAAATGTAGAAAAAATATGAAATTTGAGAAATACAACTGAGTTGTGATAAAATTGCATTTTTTTTTCTTTTTTATCCTGCTGGCAGTAAAATTTGCATATTAAGGAGTTTTGATGGCCTGGAAACTTTTACATATAAACTAGGGTGGTTTAAAAAAAATCGATTTTTTTTTCTCGATGGAAAATTTTACTGCATTGTGAAAAAGTAATTTTTGCGAAATTTGGGTTATTTAAAAAAAATTGTAGTGCTTAAGCAACATTTTGGAGATTTTTTTTCTATTTTTCGATGATAATCGCGATATTTTTTTTGCTCTTTCTCTGCAGAAAGTGTTGGTGCTTGATGGAACTGTAATTTGTTGAAAATTTGGACTCTCATTTTTTTAAAAGCTGCCTCAAGTTTTTACAATTTTTTTTTTTTTCTGTATTTTTAGCTAGAAATCGTGAGATAATAAAATGTTTAGCTTTAACATTCATATCTTTTGCTTGTTATCAAAACAAAAATCGTAAATATTTGATGAAACTGTTTAATTTTCTCAAAACTTTGAATGCTCTGTAATATTTTTCAAGGTAGCTCAAGCAAGTTTTCATTTCTGTGTACTTTTTGTTGAAATTCATAATAATGAACAGATTGTATAGAAGAACTTACGTGGTTACTTCGAAGATCGAATTGAATTGAATTTTCCTTCAAGAAGGATTTTTTTTTTTTTTGTGCTCGTTCATAATTTGCAAGAGATATTGTTTTTGGTCTTCGTTTTTCGTAATTAAACCGTTGAAATCTTTCATAAAAGAATCGGCTCGCCCAGCTGTGTCGTTTACAACTTGTATATGAGGCAAAACACGTCAATTTTTCATGTTAACAAAACGTCCTCACATTTATTCAGGATGTTGGTCCGATTGAAGAAAAAACGTAGGAATTTTTTCACATTTTTTATCGCATATTCCAGCTATTAAAAATTTCTGAAAATAATCATTGTTTATTTTTTAACGCCAATACTACGGCTAGCACAAAAAAATCATAAGAACAACAAATTTTGGAATTTCCGCGTACTTTCCAACAATATTTTTTCTAAAATTCTAGGCGTTTCAACGAACAAAATGTGAAAAATTCAACTAAATCGGAAATGTCGTTTCGGAGGAGAAAAAAGTGGCAACTTTATTTAATTGAAAAATAGCATAAAATGAAATCGGAGAATTTTACAAAAAATATTGTTGGAAAGTACGCTGAAAATAAAAAATTTTATGTTTTTATGATTTTTTTTGCGAGCCGTAGTATTGGCGTTAAAAAATAAGCAATGATTACTTTCAGCGATTTTCAATAGCTGGAATATGCAATAAAAAAAATCAGAAAAAAAATCCTACATGTAATGTATGTAATCAAGCACGTATTACAATCCTCGTTACAATCCCAAATTGAAGGATTCAAGTCCAAGAAACTATACTATACCATCAAATCATTCGAGCAAATTTCGAGATTTCGGAGTGGATGAAGTCGCTCAAGCTTTTCGAACACAGCGCCTGTAGATTTCCTTTTCAACTAAAAGTATACATGAAAGTTAAAACAAGCCTCTTAAACTAGCTTATAAAAAATGTTACAGAGCATTAAAAAGTTTTGAGAAAATTACATAGTTTCATCAAGAACTTACAATTTTTGTTTTGAAGGGAAGCAAAAAGTTGATTTTTTGTAGCTAAACATTTGATAGTCTCGTGATTTTTTTGCTATTGTAAAAAAGTATTTAAAAAATTGAAGATTAATTTTTAGATTACAGAAAATGATTATTAAACAAGTTTTTTAAACCAATAACATGATAAATAATAGTATATTACGATACGAGTGCGACCAAACTTCTTCTCGAAGAGTGTTGTAATCACACGAGTTGAGAAAAAGTTTCTCGCAGGAGATTCGTATACAACTTTATCGCACTAGTATCGTAATGTACTAATTATGCCACGCGGTGCGAGAAGTGCCTACTTCTCGCACCGCGTGCGTAAAACCTACATTTTCGCCCCTTGTGTAGTAAAATTTCGCACAATACTCGTGCACGCTTTTTCGCCCTCGTATCGCAATGTACCATTCTCGCACTAGTGAGATAAAGTTGTATACGAAACTCGTGCGAGAAACCTTTTCTCAACTCGCGTAATTGCAACACTCGCCTTTCGCTAGTGCTGCAAATTCACACTCGTCAAGAAAAAGTTTTATCGCACTCGTATCGTAATATACCATTATCTCACTAGTCCGAGAAATGCCTACTTCTCGCACGCTAACCGATGCCACTTTAAAAAGCACGAGACACGTAAAAAATATTTTTAAAATATTTTTACGTGTCCTTCTTAAAGTTTCGGTAGAAAAACATAACTTTTATAATAAAAAAAGTCTTACAAATTACGTAAAATTACGAAAAAAAATTGCTATACAAGCAATCACAGGTTTTATCTGTTTTTCACCTGCACATCAAATTGTTTTTTGTGATGTGCATTTTTGCGACGACGATAAACGTGAAATATTATTGATTAAATATGTTTAAAAAATTCATGATATACATACTAATTTTTTAACAAAAACATTCATTTATAAAAAGATATCAAATTTAAATTTCCTTGTTCTGTGTCCTTTATTCTTCATATTTTTACACAGATTTTCTTCACGTTGTATAACTCTAATTCAATGCTAGAAAATAAATCTTCTGAGAATGTAAAAAAAAAAAAAAAAAAACACCATTAAAACTATCTCACTTGGAGAGAAAACGAAGGGTCGGATGGAAAATTTTCTTACAAACAACAGAAGGACAATTAAAAATGACCGTCGTACGTTTTTATTTTAAATTCGAATTAAGAAAAGTCGATATAATTACTACAATATATAGACAGCGGCACTTAACTTTTTTTTTTTTTTTTTTTTTTTTTTTTTTCTCAACTTTGTAGAAAAAAAAGAACGTCAATAATACACACAATACTTGCGGGAAGGAGGAGGAAAACCAACAAAAAGTAACATAAATTTACAATCCGTGAGCATCGAAATGGTTCTATAATCGTCTTACATTTTAATACAAATTCCCGCCCCGAGAAATCGACGAAAACGCGTGACATTATTTTTTTTGTACGTCGTTATTGATCGAACGAATGAGAAAAAAAAAAAATTAAAATAAAATCAGAGCATTCAACTTCGGTCACTCGTTTATTTTACGATTATTAAAAAGTAACGAAATTGAGTGAGTTCTTTTTTTTAAGTCGCAGATCCGTTAAATGCTGTTTTCTGTGGGAACCCGCTTAGTAATTAAATTTGCAGACAAAATTCTTGCATATTTCTAAGTCAAGTTACTATATAATCGATACTCTGCAAAAAAAAAAAAAAAAAAAACAAAAAAAAAAATTACCGTAAATAAATTATCCTGAGCTCTAAACTTTTCTAAACAGTAAAGATTTCGACCGAGCCGAACAGAAAAAAAATATATAACGCATCCTACAATGTAGATTCGTGTAAAAGGTTTTTTTTTTTTTTTTTTTTTTAGTAAAGTTATTTAAATAAGTGACGATCGTGAGATGAAAAAAAATATATATATAAGATATAAATCAATCGATGTGTCCCACAAGTTTCGTCAATTATCGAAGATGATTGGGAGAGAGAGAAAATGTCTTCATCAACCAACCCTCCACTTTTCACTTATCGCGTCAAGACATCCGTACATTTGATACAAAAATCGCGATTTTTCTCGTCGTCGAATAAGTCAAATGTACAGATAATAAATAGAGGAAAACGAGTGTGTTTGTGTATGTCGCGTCATTTTTATTTTTCTTCTCATTTAACTTTTAATAATTAGAAGTAGAGGGTATTATCAAGAAGGTTAAAACGTTTCAAACTAATCAAATAAGTGACGAATTTTCAAAAAGCATTTCTACCAGTTTTTTCGTAGTCCAACTGTAATTAAAGTTCACTTGAACAGCAGCATTTTTTTTTAATATATAAATTCAATCACGTAAATGATTTCACAAAAAAAAAAAAATCGAACGATAAGTCTGTTTTTTCGTCCAATTACAAAAAAAAAAAAGATAAGCCACAATATTAATCCGATTATGTGTAATTTTGATTTATTGAAAAATACTCTGTCGATTCACCGAAGGTATTTTTTGTGTTAATTAATAGTTAAAAAAATGATCGTTTGTTTAATTCAATTTAGGCACAAAAATTCATACGACTTTTAATCAACTAATACTGTAAAAAAATTTGGTCGCTGATTTAAAAAAAAGCGTCTTCAAATTTCGTAATCGAACGAAAACTATTGATTATTTTTTACTTTTTTTTTTAACTGGAGAAAAAAAGAAATGTTTTCGTAAAATTAACGTTTGTTGGCCGACTTTACTTCGATCTCGTGACTATTTTTAGCTGCTATCCAAATCATCTTTCGAAATAGTAAATGAAAGCACGTAAAAAATTGTAGAAATGGTCTTAAAAAAAAACCAAGTAGCAATGATTTGATTACTGGAAAAAGCTCGAATCTCCTTAATGCTTAACGACTAAATTCCTTATTTCAACCTTAATCCAGTGAAAATTCAACTAGAAATCCGTGTTTTTTTTTTTTTTTTGCGTCCGTGTGTCCTCGTCGTGTTGGATGAATTATCGAAAATTAAGATAACAGCGCGGTAAACCTGATTTCTCTCAGGATTCTGACGTCCCTTGCGCTTCGGATCATTTTGCATCTTTTGAGCTTCCCGCCTTTTGGTTCAGGCAGATTGTTACATTTTGTTTGTTAAGCTGCAATGGAGGTCTCGTGTGAGTTTTCAATTCTTATTCAGAAACAAAATTAATTAAAAAAAAATAATACAAAATACAAAATTAAGAAGCAATTAAATGACGAACAAATCGTAGATTCATTTTTTCTTTCTCGTGTTAGTTTCGTTCATACGAAGCTAAAATGGATTATTTACAACGGCGCCGTCGACGTCGAATTGAATAATAAGCAGAGCGATGATGACGTATGAATAAACAGGTACGCATGCATTTCGTGTTTATTCGTTCGATACAATCGTTTGGTTTTTTTTCCTTGTTTTCTTTTCTTTTTTTTCTTTCTTTTCCTTTTGTTTTGTTTTTTTTTTTTTTTTTTTTTTTGAGAGAGTCAAAAGTGAGAGCTTTGTTTCAACGGATTCAGAACGAACCTGTAAAGCCCTGCGGCGGTTGACCCGGCACTGAGTATTGTGGCCTAAAGTTTCCGAAATTAGCCGCACCGGCGAATGTCGCTTGTATCTGTCCGCCTGAAAAACCCGCGGGAAACTGTTGAGCCAAAAGGGCCGCCTGACCTGACTGCGTGCCACCTCCGCCCGGTGCCGTTGCAGCTAATCTGCTGAGGATCGAACGCTCCGACATCTGGAGACGCTGAGCCACCGGAGGAATTCGCGCGAGCGTCGCCGGAAGCCTGCTCACGTCCGATTTCATGTCGGACAGCAATTCCTCCAGTTGATTTAGTACCTGCGTGACAATTTAATGGATTACAAAAAAATCCACAATCCTTTCTGTACGGATCATTAATTTTTAATCAAAGGGATACTCGTGTGTGATGCGCGCAAAATTTACAGATTCAAAACTCGTGAAAAATACGAGTGACAATGCTCAAATTTCGCAGCCAAGTAAAATTCGACTTTCTTGTTTGCCGTTGTTTTTGCAAAAATTCACAGATGGGCGCAAATTTTACGGGCTTTTTTGGATTACTTAAAAAATGTCGAAACTTTTTTTAAAATACAAACCTTGTGTAGCACCGCGTTTGCGGGTTTGTTGCCAGCGAGGCTCTCTTTGCTGAGATGCTGATGCGACTCTGCGAGACACTCGACCTCCGCGAATCGCGCGTTAAGGCTCATCGCAGGATGATTAGGATCTTGCGTCAAATTGAGATACGCCGCTCTCCTCAATTGTTCCTCGATAACGAGCGCCTGCTCAAGTAGCTTAAAGCGTCGAGCCAAAAATTTATTTTTTATCTCGAGGAAGTTACCTTTCCCGACATCCATCTTAAAAGGTTCGTTAATTATCGCAAACCTGTTAATCACAAAGTCATTTCAATTAATTATCGAATCGATTGAAAAAGCATTGATTTCATTATTTCATTGAACAATTACAAAAGGCAGTCCTTTCACTTACGCTCGTTGTTAATAATCAGAAAAAAAAAAAAATATCTTGCTTATAATATCAAAAACAGATCATCTTTTTGTTGATTAGATTTGAAGCCTTCAACATGGGAGAGATATTCCAATTTCAAAATTGCGATTTTTAAATGACGAGTATGTGGAAAAATAGTAGATAATTACACAAAAAAAAAAAAAAAACTACGGATTTAATGTCTTATATTTGTTACTTTTTGATGATCACTGAACAAAAGTACCTCGATCGTGTGAACATTTTTCTTGTAAAAGCGTTCCAAAGACGTTCATAGTCCGTGATCATTTACTGATCATTGAATAACTTCTTCACTCCTCGAAATAATAAACCAGCTGTGCAACGCAAACACACTTTTTTTTCATGATTTCAAAATGTCGTTTAAACTTGATCTTTCAACCAATCCTCACTAAATTCTAAATCATACATTTTAGAGAACTCAAAATTTGCGAAAGCTAGAGAGCAAACACACGTTTTTTCGGTAAATGTAAAAAAAAATCCTTCCCAAATCTTTATCTGTTAACCGACTCTCACCAAATTTAGTACCGAAATTTATTCGATTTTAGTCCACTTCTATGAGAAATTTCAACCCGACACCTTGAAATTTGCGGCAGCTATAACGCAAACACACTTTTTTGAAAAATTCAAAATGTCATAAAAATCGTATTTTTCAACCGATCCTCACCATATTCGAACACATCCATCGTATGATGTTTCTCTACGATTGGACATTTTTTTTAGCCCAATAACTCAATATTTGCGGCGGCTAGAGCGCGAACAAACGTTTTTCGAAAAATTCAAAGTCTCGTAAAATTTGAACGCGAGTCCCAATTATTTTGTAAATTGTCCTAAATATAGAGGCCCAACCACTCTACTTGTATGCCAAATTTCAGCCCGATCGGTCTAATCATCCTCGAGTTATAGGGTTTTCAATTTTTTCTGAATATGTTTTCTAGACGTTTCGGAGCATTCCGAACACGTTTTCATTAAAATCTCGAAAAAAACGTCACCATAACAAAGCTTCCTCTATGAGGAAGCAATAAAGAAAATCGTTCGCGACATCACAATATACACACACCCAATAAACATCAAGAAACACGGTAGCGTCTCGACGTCAAGTATTTAAACAGATTTAAAATAACCGAGACGTTATCGCAACTCTTACTTTACTCGACGTTCGTCCTTTTTCGTCTGCTAGGAAATGCTAACTTGAATTATTTGAGTCAACACATTGCCAAATGCATCAGTTCCAATATTTTTTCTTTCTTTTTTTTTAATTATCCGAAAGGCATCGAAATGACGACGCTCGAAATTTACGGACAACAGCAACAACGTGCGCGCTGTGCGCGCTCTATATTGATTATTTTGCAAGTAAACTGTATAAACTTATTTAAGAGTCGCATGTTATTGTATTGTAAACACATTTGTTATACAAAATGAGAGCGATTCAATTTGGCCGCCATATATCGAACGCTCTGCGCACACGATCCATATGTCCTGCAGCGCCGTCCATGACAGATGAGTGAAGTTGGCTATGCGACATGCCGACCAATCAACAGGCTTATAAACTGGCTTCACGATTTCGATACATTTCGAGATATTTAGGCCATGTCTTTTTTAAGAGGGGATTATATCCTACAGATCTAATTTGTGGTACTTAAAGAGTTCAGATTAGTAATCATCAATTTCAAACAATCCCAACAGTGTGAAATATAAACTAATCCATGGGAAACGAAGAAAATGTATGGCTCAAAAACTTACCTTCCGAAAGGACTACCTTAAAAATGAAAAATTCAATGCGAGACATTACTCGCCTTATGTCATTTTGAATATCTTGCCAGCGGCCATAACCGTGTGTAACAATTCCAGCGAGGAGCCAGTAATCGTGTCTTCTGTGCCAAATCTCGTACTCGCGTCCCGGAACCGCAGCTTTTTCCTCATTCAGCCAGAGTGTGTGCAATTCGGTGAATCCACCATCCGCGATATTAAACATAAATTTACGTTTCGGTTTCATCACGTCTGTCTCGCTATCCTTTGTCTCTTTTTCCTTGACATCCTTTTCCTGTGCGCAACATCGGTATTAGAAACATTTGTTCAAATTTAGTAGATAAATAACAATTTTCATAGATTAATTACCTCTTTTTTCTCGACCTCTTCCTCGTCGTCTTTAACGATAACCACTTCTTCCTCCACATCGGGTTTCGGTTTGTTGTCAGTCACCGTTTCCGGCTTCTCCTCGGTCTTCGTTACAGTCTTTTCAATCTTCACTTCCGCCTTGTCTTTCTCCTTGTCCGCGGATTCTGACTCCGTCTCTTTATCTTCTACTTTAACATCCTCCTTCTCCTTTTCCTTCTCCTTGTCGTTGCTCGTTACAGTGTCCTCCTTAGTTTCCTTAGGCTCATCCTTTAATTCCTTCGTTTCCGAAGTCTGTACAGACAATTGTAAATTAAAAATTAGAACCTAGCGTTGTTTTCCTGTGGAGTCGAATTTCAAAGATACTTCCAGAATTTTTTTTATGTCTGCTGCCAAAATATCCGGGATGTCTCAAATGCCGGAATTTAGCAGTACATACGGATATAAATATTGCAAAATAGCTTACGAATCAAACCACAAAATCAACCTTCAACAAGTGAAGAAATTGCTGAACATAAAATAAAAAACCTGCAAAGTAGAATCTTGCAAATTGCTTCCTCATTATTTTACATTTTTTAAAAATGCACACATGTATGCAAAGTAGAATTTTGCAAATTGCTTCCTCATTATTTTACATTTTTTAAAAATGCACACATGTATGCAAAGTAGAATTTTGCAAATTGTTTTGTCTACAAAGCTTCCTCTATGAGGAAGCAAAAAGAAACAAATACAAAAAAAAGTTTCGATTAAATATCTTTTCTTTGAAGGCAAGAAAAAATCCCAAATATTACCTTTTTTTAGTTTTCAAATTCACATTTCCTCTTTAAATATTCAAGATTTGAAGATACGCAAAAATGCAAGAATCTTTTTGGGACTTTCGGCATTTTCAGAATCACTGGTGATCGTTGATTGAAAGAAGAAAAAAATATTTCGAGTTACTTGTACAAACCTCTTTGTCTTTAGATTCATCAGTGGAATCCTTGACTTCGGTAACTTCGGGAACAGCCTTGGCTGCCGTTTCGTTAGCAGCTGCGACTGTCGCTGTTGCTGCTGTTGTCGCTGTTGCGGCTCCAGCTGACGGAGTTGGTGTCGGTGTTGCCGCGGGACTTGGACTCGGAGCGTTCGAAGTTGCTGGCGTAGCACTTGTGCTACTACTTGTACCGGTTACAACACCGTCCACAGTTGGAACACCGTCGTTCTTGACGGGTTCAACCGGCTTTCTTATCATTTCGGGCATAGAATAATAGCCGTTTATGTGCTCAAACTCTTGAACCTGTGTAAAGTACGTTAAACAAATGTTGCATCATTTTTCGTCGGAGCAAAATACAGCGTTTTCCAAATTACATAATTATTTCTCCACGTTTATTCTATTCTGAAAATCGACAAATACTGAGAAGCAAATGTTTCATATTTTTGCAAATTCGTGCTAGTTTGATTTTAATTTTTCCTCTGTATCAAGAAAATTTCTCTTTTTCAAAAGACCGGGTTATGTTTTTTCTTTTTTTGTGAAATCCTACTAGAGAATTTTTTTGCAGATATCAAAAATAATTTTTTTTTTGCCTGAAATCACCGGAGATTCAAGATAAAATGTATTTTATTAGTAATTGCGGATATAATAGAGTCATTCCGTATGAAATCTACCGATTTTTAAAGAAGAAAATCTACGTAAAAAAAGTAGGCAAGGTTTATTAGACTCAAAAAAATGTTGTTCTGTTGATACCGACATGCTGAAATTTATGATCAATTTTGATTATGAAAATTATGCTGATGGTTTTTCTGCTCCCACGGACTTCCGTTGTTATGGATTCCGATGGTTCTTGAGTCAAATTAAAGGTATTGAACGTACGTTTTTTTTGAGCTATGACAATTTCAAATCGAACCTATTTACAGCCACTTATCGCATTTTACGTGTCTTTTTTCAATATTTTTTTTCTCGGAAAGCAATTTTTTTTTTTTTTTTTAATTTACAGTAAACATTGTACGAACTGCGATCTACAAGCACAAAAATTGGCGAAGTTTTTGTCAGATTATACAAGGAAAATTGATCTTTTTTCCGAATGCAGAGTACAATTAGCTCCACCTGGAGCTACACATCGCGCCCGAATATTTATTCTCAGATGCTCTGGTTTAGAGGCTAGCACACTATCCACTAGGCCAAAGCACCGGTTGAATGGTGAGAAAGTATTGTAATAGTGAAAAATGCGGCTTTTCTTTTTATATAGAATTACGTGTTTTGGATATTCTAGAGCGTAAAAAAAAAACAGTCTTTAAGAAATATTCTTTACTCTTTAAAATAGCCTAAATTTTGTCTTGAAGTATAGTGAACAAAAATCTGTACTTTCAGATTACGATGTCAAAAATACATTTTTTTATCAGCTACAAGATTATTAAAAATTCTTTTTTTTTTTCAACTCGATCCGCGAGTTAAAAAAACGAACTGAACCTTATAAAAAATCTGAAATAAATCATGTAGAATCTGTATTGTGGTTCATCTTTTCATTGATTTATTCACCTGGCCGAATAACGTTACGAAAGTAAAGTGAAAATAGAAAGTGATTTTTTCTTTACCTTCTTTCGAATCAACGACATAACGCCAATTCTCGTTAATACGTGTTGCCTGCTAAGTCCTTCTCGCGGAACGCCATCGGCAAAAGTTTCCGCATTATCGGCACCAGGCTCACAGAGATGTCTCATGAAGAGGGAGACGTAAGCCTTGAAGTTCTTTTCCGATTTGCCCCTGAGGTCTCGCACCAACCTACAGATTAAAGCAGTCCCGACTAAAAATCTAGCCCTCCGATATGCCAATCTAATAAATACCGAAGCAAGGTCTTAAGGGAAGGAAAGTCAAATCAAAATCGCCGCTCATTCGTTGGACTACTGGTATTATAAGAAAAAATATGTAGCATTAACTCCTGAAACAAAGAATATTTTGGTCTCTGATCAAATTTATGCGGTTTTTTAATTTGTCGCCAAGAAAAGTCATCCAAATATTCTCAAAAAATGTTGAAATTTCCGTAAGATGAATTCTTACGATACGAACATAGGTTTTCGTTTCGTTTGCGCGTGGAAAAACTTTGAAACGATTCAACGAGACAAAAGAATTCTGATCGGTTTATGTGTAGAAAGAGTTTGAAATTTTTCAATGAAAAAAAAAAGAATTTCTATCGGTCTATGCGTGGAAAGAGTTTGAAATTAAAAAAAAAAGAATTGTCGATGCGTGGAAAGAGTTTTTCTATCATTTAGTTTTGTCAGAATTGGCGGATTTATGACAATAATTCTTAAAATTGGTCTTCAAATCTATGACATTTCAGCAATTTAAAGGTAAAGAAAAAAAAAACGTAGAAGCAACAAACAAGAAATTCTTCAACGAATATCGGTGTTTTTGATCTCACTCCCTCACCTTAACAGGAACGGGAAAGGGATTTTCGCAGGATTGTTTCTATTCAACTAACCATTGAGAATTGAAGGCATCTTGAGGAGGCATTCCGTAACGCATTATTGCATTGAGGAAAGCCTTGCGCTGTCGAGCATTGAAGCCAAGTACCTGTAAGATTAAAATATTCGTACAAATTCGTACGTGTTGGTTGACTTCATCAAATATTGTTATCAACCGTAAAATTATTTTTTATTATTTTTAAAATTAGAAAAAAAAACAAAATTAACTGCCGACCTAAAAGATTTTTCATGGAAATTGACAGAATTTCTTGCTGTTAATTTTTCAAATATGTAGTTGGATTTTACTAGTTTTTACGGTAACATAAAAAAATCCTTTGTAACAGTAATTAAAAAAAAAAACATTTCCTGAAAAAATGTATGTAAATGTAACCTCAGTATTTTGAAATCTCGTAAACGATTAACGATTTCTGAAATTAAATTACTCAATGAAATATTAATTATTCGTCGAAATTTAACAGACCTCGATATTTCCATTGACTCTAGCGAGAAGCGGCGGCAATGGCCGATCCTTCTCGTCGCGTCGTTCCAGACGACGTCTACTTCGACGAGACAACAAATCGCCATCGCCTTTCTCGTCAAAGTCATCGTCCTCTTTGTCGTCGTCGCTCGGAGCGCTGAAGTCGCTGTTGTAATCGGAAAGATTTTCCTGCCACGGCTGATCATCACGCGCTCCTTGGTCGCCGGTAACTCCACCGTCGTTGTAATTTACTTGTTTCCTTACACGTTTACCTGTATCGCAATTTCATATTAAATTTCGTATGACGATAAACTTCTTTTCTGGCTTACTCTTATCAATTCGCCTTCGCTGGCAAAGGCAAACTATTTTCGCTGTCATTGTAATTTGTAAACATCGCGGTTTTAGGAACACAAAAAGATAGAGTTTGCAAAAATATACCATCATTGAATCAATGTAATACTATATTATACAGCTGTTCGCAATTTAATAGTAAATTATAATTGTCTGAACACTTAAATTGGCAATTGGCACTAATTATTAATTTCCCAGGTCCCGTCACGTGGGGGTCTCGTTGTAAAAGGACACAACCGTGAAGCCAAATAAAATAGACAAAAGAAAACAGACAGAGTGAAGACCCTACTTTCTCCCACGAAAAATGAAAAAAGGCGTCTCTGTGTGAGTGGGCCAAAGACACAAACAAACAACTTTTCAAAATATATAACAGATTTAAGATTTTGAAAAAGCTACCTTTTCCAAGTGTCCTCGCAATATCTTCTTGCTGCTGTTCATAATGATGCCTCAACAATTTGATCCAGTACGCGGGATCCGTATTTTCAGCTTCCTGCTTAATAATCTCCGTATCCGCTTCCTCCTCGATCTCCCCCTCTTTCGTAACATAAGACGCGACCTTAAACGAGCTTAAGTACTCATTCGCCCAATTCTCCTTCTGCTCGATGCCCTCTTTGCTACGATCGAGAAGTTCGTGAACCGCTTTATCGTCGTAATGTATAGCCTCGTCTTCCTTGCCTTCCTCCTCTTTGAAGAGCTCTTCGGTACCAAAACGCAATATATCGTCCAACTCTTGTTTACTGAAATTCGAGCCTTTTCCACCCATTCCAGGACGTACAACCAAATGAGTGAGCATCATTTTGCGTTTTGCCACTTGCGTTACTCTTTCCTCAACGGAATTACGGGTTACGAAACGATAAATCATGACTTTGTTGGCCTGACCGATTCTGTGTGCTCTGCTGAACGCCTGAATATCGTTGTGCGGATTCCAATCGGAATCGTAAATTATCACAGTGTCAGCTGTCGCCAAATTAATACCTAAACCACCGGCGCGTGTTGATAGCAAAAAGACAAACTGTTGAGCACCGGGAGCATTAAATCTATCTATAGCCTCTTGACGCTGCGAGCCCGTTATGTTACCGTCTATTCTCTCGTATTTGTAGCCTTCGCCTTCGAGATAATCCTCAAGGATATCCAACATTTTTGTCATCTGCGAAAATATCAAAACTCTGTGACCTTCGTCGCGAAGCTTTTTCAGCATTCGGCTCAACAAAACGAGCTTTCCCGCGGCTTTAACGAGTGCAGTGGACTCGTAATTGCCATTTGGTCCTGTCGGTGCCTCCTGCGAAGCCGCGGGGAAAAGGTACGGATGATTGCAACACTTTTTCAGATCCATCATGATATTCAACAGTGACACTTGTTGTCCGCCACCTTTTGGATTTAGAGCTTCGAAATTTCGGGTCAAAATATACTTGTAGTATTTCTTTTGCATTGGCGAGAGCTCAACACGAACGATGAACTCGGATTTGCTTGGCATGTTCTGGAAAAGTAATTCAGATTTTCATTATTAAGAGAGTTGCAACATTTTTTTAGTGGTTTGATAAACTATTTTTTCGAACTTCATTATTTATGGGACAAATACAATAATATGATGTTTAGGATTTTATAAAGATTTTTTTTTAATATTTGAGAAATTAATATGGGGCATAAATAATACAGATTTTCTGCGATTTTTTTTAGAATTTCTATTTATTTTCTTGTGGCAGCTCCTGTTGCTTCCCCATCTCCGGACTAGGCTCAAAAATTTTATTTTTCAATTAAGAATTTACTGTCAAAATTTCAACGGAATCGGTGACGTCATTTTTAAGTAATTCACATTTTTGTTGATTGTGACCAAACGAATTTTCAAAAAAAATCTGAAATTTTCTGTCGACCATTTTTTTGTGTCGCCTTTCAATATACTTCGAGGAAAAAAACAATAAAAAATATGAGGGTCACGACCCTGTCGATTTCACCTGAAATGCCCCATATACTTTTATCAAAAGTTTTATGCATATATTCAATTTAATAATCAATAAAATAGATTGCTTTTCAATGCTCGTTAAAAAATGCCACACAAGTGAAAGTACCGGAAGAATAATGGGCCATTTATTTTATCCATTATTTTTCTTTTTAAGGCATTTTTTTAAAAATGTTTTATGTAGAAAAATATTTATGGCATAAGTAAAATTTTTTTTGTGTTTAAACACTTGAATCACAAAAAAAAATGTTCCAGTATTTTCGAATATAATAACGTTTAAAGGCATACAATACTTTAAAATTGTAAGCAAAATTGATAAGAAAAAAAGGATGATTAACCAACCTTCAGCACATCGGCCTTCAATCGACGCAGCATGTGAGGCCCAAGCATCTCGTGAAGTTTCTTCACCTGTTCCTCCTTCGATATGTCAGCAAATTCATTCTGGAAGGCCGAAAGATCGTTGAATTTGTCGCGACACAAGAAATTTAACAGATGAAAGAGTTCCTCGAGATTGTTTTGCAACGGCGTTCCGGTTAGCAAAAGTTTATACGCGATATTGTAAGAGGCCAAAAGCCTGAAGAATTTCGATTGATTAGACTTGAGTCTGTGAGCCTCATCGACGACGAGTACCGCCCAATCGATTGAGCCAAGACACGCTGAATCGATGGAAATAAGCTCGTAACTTGTCAGCAAAACGTTGAATTTAATCTGGGATGAACGAATCTTTGACGCACGACCTCCTCTCACAGCTCCTTCTTCGAATGACAATTCGTTTTCACGTATTACGATACGACTGTCCTTGTCACCTGGAAAAAAGAAAAAAAAAAATACACATTTTGAATATAATAACGTGAAATTTATAAACGATGTTTTTTTATTAAACAGTTCAACTTTTTTGGAACTCGTGGAATATTTTACCGCACATGTAAAAATATAGAAATATTAATTGCTTGTATGTTCAGACAATATTTGTTCACCATTTTTATCGTTTTTTTTTTTTAATGTAATTTATAAATTTTCTAGGCTTTTAAGAATATTTACAAATTATTTTCGATTTTTAAATGACGCTTTTCAGCCAAAATTAAATACCGATTTTTTTTTACTTTTTTGGGTTTCTTGTACTCGAAACGATATTGAAGACGATTCATCGATCAGAAAAGGAATTTTAACATAAAATGTAGAGTTTCCAAATTTTAATTAAATTTAAAAATATATATATATGTATGCGTGCTCTTAATTTGAGATTGAGGCCACTTTTTAAAAATTCGATGTGATTGTATCGGTTACATTTTTTAGAATGTAAACTGACCAAACTTCGCAAAGATATGGATTTGAAACCGCGCTAATTTTTAGGTCTTTTGTAGAGAAAAAAAACGAAAATTCTGTCAAATTTGGAACAAAATCAAAATAGTTCCTCTCAATCATAAAAAATCAAGCATTACTGTTTTACGTTGCTGCTAAATGCATAAAACTAATTCTGAGTGGCTATTACATTTTCCATTACAAAATCCTTAATCTTACGTTAGGTTTTTTTTGTTTTTTTTTTTTTGTACAATGCACAAATTTCAATATATAGCGAATCGAAAAGGTAGATAAATAAAAATCGACATTTATTGTAAGTGAAGTGATTCAGAAACCGAAAATAATTTGTACATTTTCTTGACTCTCTAAAGAACTTTCAGAAAGTTGATGTGTCCTTTTCATAAAATACGTCATATAAAACGTAAAAATAGTAAAAAAATACGCTTCGAATTCATACATTTCGAAAATATATGTTTTTTCGATGCCGACACTTGAATATTTATTACTCACGCAATATCAATCGAAAAAAATCTGAAACTAGGCACATTCACTGTACATATTGAGAGGTATACGAAATACAATTTTTACCAAATTTTTCAATAATAATTAAGCTCATGTTCGTAATGTTGGATAGAGAAGTAGTAAAGCAGTGATATATTGTCGGTGAGGAGGTTGAAGAAATTTACGTTTTTTTACGTTCGGAATTTTTGATGTTCGACGACAATTTTAAGGACTAATCGTTTTTTATCTTCGTCATGAATATTCTTACATACGTGTCAATGAAATTTCATATAATTGTCAAACAGAATATTTTTGAAAATGTTAGTGTGAAAAAGATCAAAAAAAGATTCTAATGTTTTTAATTCCAAAAAAAATGTAAATTTGCAAAATTTTCAAAAAAAAAAACACGTTATTTATAGTTATACTCTCCATAATCGATTTAATTAAGGAGATTGGAGCGGTCCAGTTGAATCAATTGACGGTTTCGAAAATAAAAATTTGTTCAAGCATAAAAAAGCACATATTTGGTACTTTTGGACTCGGCGCACGCTCAAATTTACAGAAACTAGCAACAACGTACGCGCTGCGCGCGCTCTATATTCATTATTTTGCAAGTAAACTGTATAAACTTATTTAAGAGTCGCATGTTATTGTATTGTAAACACATTTGTTATACAAAATGAAAGCTATTATACACGACAAAAGATCTGCGATTCAATTTGGCCGCCATATATCGAACGCGCTACGCACGCGATCCATATGTCCTGCAGCGCCGTCTATGACAGACGCGTGAAGCTGACTATGCGACATACCGACCAATCAACAGGCTTATAAACTGGCTTCACGATTTCGATACATTTTGAGATATTTAAGCCATGTCTTTTTTGAGAGAGGACTAGCCAGACCGGACGCGCTGCCGCGCGTCACCATTTTTCTATGTGCGCTGCAGCGCACTTTTAACTAAACGGACCCGGGCGCTGAAGCGCCCGAGTCACACCTTCTGTCAGTTTTGACATTTGACAAAAACAAAAAGATTCAATGTATGAACTTGGTCACGGTCCCGGTGTCTGACTACGGCCATAGCACGAATAAAACGGCTTCATGAACATAGCTGACTGCCACCAACTTTTTAAAAGGGGATGTATCGAAATACCAGTATATTGATTCACTTTAACCGAAATCAATTGATAATCAAGTGTCTTGATCGCAGTTACCAACTTTGTATAGTCAAGAAATAACTTTGATATAAACAAGAGAGAATGAAAAGTCGGCGCTTAACCATTAATAAATAATAGTTTGCTGCAATAATAAATCATTATGCATGACAAGATGATATATTGAATGTCTGTTGTTGCTCGCTTGACGAGAATTGTCACTCTACCAAGTTTTACTCATTTGAAACACTAATATCATTTTTATTACATGGGTAGAGCACTTTTTTCTTACACAGAAAAGTTCAGCATACTTCAGTTTACAAGAACATTTTATTTTCTCCGAATATTTAATTTGGATGGTAGATGCATCTCAAGAATCGCGATTTTCAATGCTTTTTGTATATTCCCATATGTAAAACATAGCTACTTTCGAAGCTGCTATCTCTTCAACTGGATGGTTAACGGTAATAAAATTGCGGTAAAAAACGTAATTTATCGTGCTGAATAACATACTTTCATGGCAAACGTTAATCTTTGAATTGTCCTAATGCTCCAACCTCCTTAATTAAAAAAAAAATATATATATATATCGTTATACCCACCAACATAAGTAACGCAGTAGAAATCGGGTGCCCACGTTTCAAACTCTCGTTCCCAATTGATGATAGTCGAAAGGGGAACGGAAACAAGGAAAGGTCCTTTGCAGTGTCCTTCCTTGTAGAGCGAGTAAAGAAAAGTGATGGTCTGAATTGTTTTACCAAGACCCATCTCATCGGCAAGAATAGTATCGATTCCTTGTCCCCACGAGTATCTCAACCAGTTCAAGCCTTCCATCTGGTAAGGATGGAGCTGACATCCGGTGATATCGATATAATCGGGTTGTCGTTCCAATTTCTTTTTCAAATCAGTCGTTGGCTTTTCCGGCGGTGGTGTATATCGCTTGGGTGTTCTCTCTTCATCATCGATAATCTCTCGTGTTTTCGATTTTTTGCCCTTTCCTTTTTTGCCCTTTCTCGACGTGCTAGCGTCGCAAGTGTAAGCGGCACGTAAATCCAAATAATAATCAATCGCTTGTTTCAAACCCGGAATATCTTCGTGTTCGTCTTCCCACGTTGCCAAATCGTAACCCAATTCGCGCCATTTAACGAGATAAGTGGCACGTCCATCGCGAGCCAATCGATGATTTATAACGCGATGTACAACGAGCCATTCGGGTCTAACGCCGTATTTATAAAATCTCTCTTCAAGATTATAATCCTCACGATTTGCAGCGCCGTCCTGTGTCTTCAAGCGCTTAACACGCGAGTCACTTTCGTCCAATGGTTCCTCAAGTTTTGGTGGCTCATCCATGTCATATTTCCGGGAATAATTGCGAAACATAAGTGGATGAAAGACGTCAAGTTGAAGCTCCGAAATCCAGTCGCAATGCCAATAAGACATGTCCGCCCATTTGACAAAGTATTCGCGTACTTTGCGGGGCTTCGGAGCTGCTTTGCTCGTCGATGGCTCTTCGGATGGCGCGTCCGATACTTCCTTCCATCTCCACGTTAAAATCTTGGCGACTTTTCCGGCAATCGGCGGACAAGAGCATCGCGGACACTTCCAATCGCCGTCCGGAATTTCGGATAACGGTGGATTAAGACAGTGAGTGTGATAAGCGCTTGTGCAACTGTCGCAGCACAATAATTCACCGCCGTCTTTGCAAACTCGACAGAATTCCATATGTTCATCGTCGTCTTCTGCTGCACCTAGTTTTTTTTTTTTTTTTCATTGATAAAAAAAAAAACATTTTTTTAGCTAGGAAATGAGTTAATTGTTCCATGAACGATTAGAAAATCGGGCTTGGGCAGGAACAAAGGGCGCACAGGGATTTTTTGAGGAAGATACCTGTTATACCTTCGCTTTCGCAGTGAGGACAACTCCACTTTCCCTCCGGAGTCTCCTCTAGCTCGGGCTCGAGACAAACCAAATGATAGGCTCGGGGACAAGTGTCGCAGAGTATTATCTCACCGCCCTGCTGACACACCTCGCAATAGTCCTGGTGATCGGTCTATGGAAATGAAAAAAAAAAACAAACGTACAAGGTCATTCTTGGTTTTTCGATGTAATCGCGAGTTGCTTTGCACTGCGGTTTTTTTTTGCGCTTGTCTTTTTTTTCGACCAATTACTTTTCAATTATCACAAATATTATTTATTATCATGAAGAACAGTACAAAAAAAAATAGCCTGACTTTTTGTTAAAAAATAAAGCTGTTTAATGATTAATTTTTCACGATTTGTAGACAATAGTGGCGGATTTTTTTAATACTTTTTGGTTTAATTGAAATTAATTCCGAATTGAAAGTTTTCGCGAAGGGAGCTAAAAAAATATTTTGAGATTACTCAAAGCCTTTGTTTTTTACGTTTTTTTAAAATATCGAATTCTTGTTTTTTTATCTGTTATCATTACTATTTTATGAAAATATAAAATCTTCTTTTTTTTTTTACAAAATTAGTAAAAATGCCTTAAGAATTCCTAGCTGGGAAAATGTGAAATTTTTGTATTTCGCTTCTTCACGGAAGTTGATTTGTTTATGTTTCTCTTTACGTATCGTCACTCATTTTTCCTGATTGAGAAATATACAAACTTTCTCTTCATGTCCAGAATTTCATAAAAAGTGTTTCCCATTAAGATCGTTTTACAGTTAAAAATAAAACGAGTATTCATAGAATTGTAGTTGAAAACAGATTTATCAGCACAAATTATTTCAGAATAAATATTTTTGGAAAATATATCTAAATGGTTTTCTATTATAGCAATAGTATAGGTTTTTTTTTACGTAATATAACGAAAAATTAGGGCTGCCGGTCAAAATCCGAAATTTTGTCTTCGGCGATTTTATGCTGAGGAAATATTGTTCAAAGACTTTCTGTCTGGAAGATTTTGGGTATTTTTTTAAAGGGATATTAATGTCTGCTACCAAAAATAGGGGAAAAAATGGAAGAATATGCTTAGCGCATTGAAAAAAAAAAGGGAAATCGTAGATTTTTTGTTGCCACTGTTAACATCGAAAGTATATCGAGCATCAATCTTTAAGATTATCAAAAAGTTTAAACAGAAAACTTTTTGTAATTCAAGAAAATTATAAAAAGAATTACAACACAATTGTTTGTTTTCTCGTAAATTACTACTGATTGAAAAGTAATTGGAAATACGAATTATTAAAATACATGATTAGTGACGTGATGGAAAGAAATAAGTAACATTTAGAGGCAGAGCTAAGCAACGATGGGTAATGCGTTCTTTATATTTCAAAATCATTGAATTAGACGATAAATGTTCGTAGAAGCATAATTTTGATTTTTTTTTTTTGTTTTTTTTTTTTTTTCAAGAACAGCGAACGCAAAAGCCGACGGTTGCCCAACTCTACCTGAAGACTTTCCTCTCCATCCGGGAACTTCGAAGTCGTCTTCTTCGTCTTTTTCTTCTTTGTTTTGTTGCCTATCTTGGTTTTAGCCTTCCTGCGTACTGGAGGCTCGGCCGTAGGCTCGACAGTCTCGTCATCAGCGCCTTTCGCGTCATCCTCGCCGCCTGGCGCGTCTTCCGCGTCGGCCAACATCTGCTCGAATTCCATATCGGAATCTCTGTCGGAACCTGCGGCACTGCCTTCCGCTTCCTCGTCCTAAAATTATACAATTATTATAACAAAGTTATCATTTCATCTTTCTTTTTTTTGAAAATTAAAAACAAAAACTAGAGAATTTCTTTTTCTTTTTTAACGTTTGCCCAGCAGAGTTTTTTGTCGAAATTTTGATTAAAATATATCAATCTTTATAGTGAAAAAAAGTGATTTTTTTTCTAATTTTCAACGTTTTTTTTTTCAATGTTACAGAAGAAATTTTCTTTTAGAAAAAAAAAAACGCATTTCTATTTTGGTGGAAAGAACATTTGATTTTTGCTTCCTCATAGAGGAAGCTTTGTTTTCGTGAAACATTTTTTTTTTTTTCGAGATTTTCATGTCAGCATACTCAGAATAGTCCAAAACGTCGAGAAAAATGGTCTAAATTGTGTGTGTGTGTTCCAGGGATAGAAAATTCAATCGTCCATAACTCACGAACGATACGATGGATCGAGCTCAAATTTGGTACGCAAGTAGAGCAGAGACTCCTCTTTAATTAGTCTGATTTTTAACAAAATGTATCCAAATGTATAGATTTTATAGAAATTTTAATTTCTCGAAAAAATGGCGTGATCGCTCTAACTTTCGTAAAAGTTCGACGATTTAGCTAAATAAATAAAATAAATAAAAATAGAATTTTTCGAGAAAAAAAAAAAAAAAAAAAAAAAAAAAAAAAAAAAAAAAAAAAACTGAATTATTGTGCAGACGAAAAATAACATACAGCGCTGCTACGTACCAAATTTTGTGACCATCGGTAAAGTCGCGCGGATTTTACGGCATTTTGAATTTTTCAAAGAAATTTTTTTTAATTTTTCGCTCTAACTTCCGCAAAAGTTAAGAAAGTAAGTCAAAACTTTGTACTAGATGGAAATATGATTCAACGATATTAATTACGGAATTTTTAAAAAGTAATTTGATTTTTTTTTTTATAGACAATACATTTTTAACTTTTTAATTTGTGTTGTTGCACAAGCAACTACCAAAAGTACAGAGGTAACGATATTTAAAAAATGCTAATTAAAACTAAAATTGCTGCAAAGTAGAACTTTGCGCGTTGCTTCCTCATTAAATCTCATTTTTCACAAAGCTTCCTCTATAAGGAAAGCAAAATTAATAAATAAACTTCCTCATAGAGGTGAATTTGTGAAAATTGAGATTTAATGAGGAAACGACGCGCAAAGTTGTACTTTATTATGTGTGTTGGTAATTACCGAGCTTCCTCGTTTGCGTTTGCCAAGCTTGATCTTCAGAGTCGGCACCTTGGACGCCTTTTTGCCCTTCTTCGCTCTAGAACCCCTCGACTTTCGCTTGCGATCGCTGTCCTCATCCTCGTCGTCCTCTTCCTCGACCTCCGGAGCCGGTGCACTACGATTAGCTCGTGAACTTCTGCTATCGTCGTCGACATTCGCAGTCGATACGTCGGCGTCCGGTTGAGTGTGAGGATTCAATTCTGAGAAATCTCGCCACTTTGCTGCAACCAGCATCATGAGCTTTGACATCGGTACCTTTAAAAAAAAAAAAAAACAAAACCAGTCAATCGTTAATCAATCTAACATAGTAAAAAAGAAAAAAGCAAGTGTAAAAAGTAGAGCCTTGCAAATTGCTTCCTAAAGTGTGTTCATCAATCTTGGCTCTCTCGTAGAGGAAGTTTTTTTTCCTCAAAAATACAAAATAATGAGGCAAGCAATAACGGGAATAATTTTTTTTTTTTCGTAAATATCTCATTTAAAACCATTTTGTCGAAAATACATTTTTCACGAAAAACAAAGCTTTCTCTGTGAGAAAGCAAAAAAACGTACATTTTCGTAAATTTGGAATTTTACAAACAATCACGAAAGTTTGTCGTTTATTTTTACTACAACGAAAATTGAAGAGCTGCAACTCTGGAGCGAAATTCCCGCCCATCTCGCCAATTTTTTCTACGATTCTAGGCATTTCAACGAAAAAAATGTGAAAATTTCAACTAAATCGGAAATGCCGTTTCGGAGAGAAAAAAAATTGGCAACTTTGTTTAATTGAAAAATAGCATAAAATAAAATCGGTGAATTTTACAAAAAATGTTGGAAAGTACGGTGAAAATCCAAAATTTGATTGTTATGATTTTTTTTTGCGAGCCGTAGTATTGGCGTTAAAAAATAGACAATGATTATTTTCAGCGATTTTCAATGTCTGGAATAGGCAATAAAAAAATCTAAAAAAATTCCTACGTTTTTTCCTCAACTAGACCAACATCCTAAAGAAATGTGAGGACATTTTTATTGACATGAAAAATTGGGGTGGTCGACTCGACGTGTTTTGCTCCATTTATAATGCATTCGGTTGTTAAATTTTTTTTTTACTCTGCAACGTCAATTGTTATCAATATCTTGACTTACTTTTGGATTTTCCTTAGCCAAAAGTGGCCTAACGTGCTGTTGAAATAATTTGTAAGTAGTAAGATTCTGAAAGTCAGCATCTGTGTAATCGATCTGCACGTCAGTTAGACCAAAAGTGCTGCAAACTTCCTCGATTGTTGGCATTCCAGTGGTGGGTTCCTGAGTCTGTGTAGCAGGTGTGCTGTGACTCGATGATTTTCTTGAAGAGGATTTTCTGCTCTTTCTGTTGCCAGCATAGTCACTATCTTCTCCGGCTCCTTCAGCAGGTTCTCCACCACCAAAATCGCTTTCCTAAAAAAAATATCCAACACAAATTGTAAGTAAAAAAAAAAACAGAAAAAAATAAAAATTCCAACTAAAAAGTTTACTCTACTGATTCGAAACTCACATCTCCAGAATCAGATTTTTTCTTTTTCTTTTTCTTCTTTCCCTTTTTATCCTCGCTTCTGGCTTTCCTCTTCTTGCCCTTCTTCTTTTTTCTCTCCTCTGGCTCATAATCATCATCTTCTTCCTGTATTAAAAAAAGAAAAAAAAAAACATAAAAATTTACATTTAAGTTTTGTCGTTATTTTACTTTAATTAACTTGCTAATTTATTAAAGAATCTGACCAGTTTCTGTGATTCTTCAGCATCAGAAGATCCATCGACCGGTGCATTAACTGTTGCTGTGGAGGTTCCAGTTTCTTCAACATCCTCTTCCCCTAAGAGAGACAAACAGCAAACAAAAAGACATAAATATATATACATGAAAATTAAATCAATACTCTCGGGCATCTTATTTTTAAATATTATATTCAGTATCCTTGTGTTTTTATGTCAAACGAAATTAAATACTAAGTTTTAAAAAAGGCATATTTTTCAATAGGAAAAATTTAAGTACAAAATTTTTAAAAAACATATTTTTCAATAGGAAAAACAGGCAACAAATTATTTTGATATAAAATAAAATAGCTATAAAATAAAATATAGTTTTGTATATTCATAATATTTACAACAAACATAAAAAAGATAGCTAATATGTTAAAATACTTTATTAACAATTGATGATAAACAGCAGTAAGTGTGATTTTAAAAAATTGTAATTTTAACTAAAATTCCGAATTTTAATGGCTCTAATTTTTATCTTAGCTATTCTCATTGAAGTCATTTTTTTTTATACTGAAAGAACAAAAGCACCTTTTAGTGAAAAAAAAAAATGATTATTTTCAATTTTTCTGTTTCACTGAAGTTACTTTGTTTTCTGTTTTTCCAAATTGGCACTTATTTTCCCTGATTAAAAAATGGATAGAATTTTTCTTCATTTCCAAATTTTCCTTAAACTGTATCCATCAATTTTTTTTATCAAGACTTCATCAGAATAATAAAACTAGTTCTCATTGAATTATAGTAGAAAACAGATTTGTAAGCCTCTGTTATTTCAAAATTCATGAGTTTGGGAAATATACTTAAATTGTGTAAGTTGTTGCTATAGGTTTCTGCATCCTCTTTATTTCAAGAGACACGAGTAGAGAGCAAAAACTCATATATATATATCATAATTAAATCAATACTCCCAGGAATTTTTTTTTTAACCCAATATTCAATACTTCAGTATTGTTAACTGATTTTAAGTGCAAAACTTAAAAAAAAAAAACATTAATCTATAAGACAAACAAGCAAAATATAATTTTTATGATATTCAAACTAAACATAATCAAAGAAAGATAATTTGGTAAAAAAAAATTAATAACACTTTAGAGTAAAAAAGCAGTAATTTTGAAAAAAACAAAATTTGAGCAAAATTTGAATTTGAGTTGAAAAACCTCTAATTTATAGAATCTATAAATAAGTAACTAGTAATTCCTAAGAGTTTCTAAGTGGAAAAAATAATAATAGTGGTAATAGTGATCTATTGACAATTTACATTTTTTTTTTATAACACATACAAAGATCTAAAATATTAACATAAAAATTGTCAAAAAAACCAGAGTCCTTCAGCCCAAAAAATAATAATTTTCAAAACTTTGCTTTTTGAGAATAAGCATTTTTTGAAGATACATTTCAACTGTTTAAATTGTTCCAATGAGTTTCTATATCCTTTTCATCTGAGACAGACAAATAGAGAGCAAAAACTCATATATCTATATCATAATTAAATCAATACTCCCAGGTATCTTTTTTTTTAAACCCAATATTGAATACTCCTGTATTGTTAAGTTACTTCAAGTGCAAAAAAAAAAAAAAAAAAAAAAAAAAAAAAATTAGTCTATAAGACAAACAAGCAAAATATGATTTTTATATTCAAACTAAATATAATCAAAGAAAGATAATTTGGTAAAAAAAACTAATAATACTTTAGAGTAAAAAAGCAGTAATTTTGAAAAAACAAAATTTGAGCAAAATTTGAATTCCATTTGAGAAACCTCTAATTTATAGAATCTACAAATAAGTAACTACTAATTCCTAAGAATTCCTAACTGAAAAGAAAATAGTAATTTTCAAAATTTTGCTTTTTGAGAATAAACATTTTTTGAAGATACATTTCAATTGTTTAAATTGTTCCAATGAGTTTCTATATCCTTTTCATCTGAGACAGACAAATAGAGAGCAAAAACTCATATATCTATATCATAATTAAATCAATACTCCCAGGTATCTTTTTTTTAACCCAATATTCAATACTCCTGTATTGTTAAGTTACTTCAAGTGCAAAACTTAAAAAAAAAACACATTAATCTATAAGACAAACAAGCAAAATATGATTTTTATATTCAAACTAAACATAATCAAAGAAAGATAATTTGGTAAAAAAAAAACTAATAACACTTAAGAGTAAAAAAGCAGTAATTTTGAAAAGAAAGAAAAAAAAAAAAAAAAAAAAAAAAAAAAAAAAAAAAAAAAAAAAAAAAAAGAGCAAAATTTGAATTCGATTTGAAAAACCTCCAATTTATAGAATCTATAAATAAGTAACTACTAATTCCTAAGAGTTCCTAACTGAAAAAAAAATAGTAATTTTCAAAACTTTGCTTTTTGAGAATAACCATTTTTTGAAGATACATTTCAACTGTTCAAATTCTTCCAAAGAGTTTCTATATCCTTTTCATCTGAGAGAGACAAATAGGGAGCAAACACTCTCATATATATATATATATATATATATATATCATAATTAAATCAATACTCCCAGGCATCTTTTTTTTTTTTAAACCCCATATTCAATGTCCACGAATTGTTGAGTTAATTTAAGAGAAAAACTTAAAAAAAAAAAGTATATATGTCAATACGACAAACCAGCGAAATATTACTCTTCTACTAAAAGATAAACATCCAAATCAATGCCAGTATTTATATCTATATCACATAGCTACATTAAATACACAGATATTTTTAAACCAAACATAATCAAAGAGAGCTGATATGTTGAAATGAATTTCAAGCTCATTTGGTTGATAATAAGTGAGGAAAAAAGGTGTTTTAGGGCGTATTGAATGAAATAAAATCATGGCGAATATGAAAAATAATTTTTCGGGCTAATCCGCGTTCGGTGAACGCTTTGTGCGAGTCTGCAGAACAGCCGCCATTTTCTTTGAAAGGGCAAACACACCGTACTATTCCTATCTCTCTTTCTCCCTCTCCCTCTTTTTCTCTCTCTCTCTCGCTCTCTCCCTGGCGCCGATCTCTATCTTTTCCAATATGTAATCCTCGCAATTCGCCTAAAAAAATATGTACTTCAAAGCCTACCAACTTTTTCCTTTTTTCGGCATCCGATTAAATTTCTCAAGGAGACAAAAAACACGAGATTACGATTGTAGCTTTTCTACGCGTTATGTATATCCAGCTACCGGCTATATTGTGTACACAACGCGAGACAGGAACGTGTAACGATGTTTTACACGAACGTGTTCGACTGCTACTTCAGGCAACACAGAGCTATATGACGCGCTCTGAACTTGTAAGGAAGAGGATCTTTCTGTTCCTATTGAAATAAATGCTGACTAAAAAAAAATATGAGGCAATAAGAATTTTTTGGATATCATTGAAATACCAAAAATTGAGTTGAGGAAATTGGCGAACTAGTCAAAAAATTAGTACTGATTTTTTGGGAGGTTTTAAGACTAGAAAAATCAGTGCTGAATATTTGTCGTTTTTACAAATGGATTAAGGAGAGTCTGATGGTTTTTTGGAAACAAAATTTAGAGAATTTTTTTTAGAGATTTTTCAAAGGGAAAATTGTGTAAATGCATGTGGATTTGATTTTAAGAATTTCTGCTTAGAGAACAGAAAAATGTATGACAATAAAAATGAATATCATTGGAATACCAAAAATTGAGTTAAGGAAATTGGCGAACTAGTAAAAAAAATTAGTACTGATTTTTTGGGAGGTTTTAAGACTAGAAAAATCAGTGCTGAATGTTTGTCGTTTTTACAAATGGATTAAGGAGGGTCTGATGGTTTTTAGGAAACAAAATTTAGAGAATTGTTTTTGGAGATTTTTCAAAGGGAAAATTGTGCAAATGCATGTGGATTTGATTTTAAGAATTTCTGCTTAGAGAACAGAAAAATATATGACAATAAAAATGAATATCATTGGAATACCAAAAATTGAGTTAAGGAAATTGGCGAACTAGTAAAAAAATTAGTACTGATTTTTTGGGAGGTTTTAAGACTAGAAAAATCAGTGCTGAATGTTTGTCGTTTTTACAAATGGATTAAGGAGGGTCTGATGGTTTTTAGGAAACAAAATTTAGAGAATTTTTTTTAGAGATTTTTCAAAGGGAAAATTGTGCAAATGCATGTGGATTTGATTTTAAGGATTTCTGCTTAAAGAACAGAAAAATGTATGACAATAAAAATGAATATCATTGAAATACCAAAAATTGAGTTAAGGAAATTGGCGAACTAGTAAAAAAATTAGTACCGATTTTTTAGCCATGATTTTTCGAATTTTTGGGAGGTTTTAAGAATAGAAAAATCAGTGCTCAATGTTTGTCGTTTTTACAAATGGATTAAGGAGGGTCTGATGGTTTTTAGGAAACAAAATTTAGAGAATTGTTTTTAGAGATTTTTCAAAGGGAAAATTCCGTAAATGCATGTGGATTTGATTTTAAGAATTTCTGCTTAAAGAACAGAAAAATGTACGACAATAAATGTACAAAAAAATTTCCTAGTTCACGACAAAAATCTATCGGACATATTTCTTTAGCTATTCGATCATATTTATTGGAATATTATTTTTATAGAATATTTCATGGCCAAAAAAAGATCCTATTAAGTCAGTACTGTTTTTTAAAACCATTGCTGGTTTAAAAATCAAAAAGTTGTTGTCCTTCAAATGCCAATGTTCGTCCATTATGCATTTCCATCTGGAATCCACTCTGATTCGAATTGAAAATATTCCCTGAACTTTTACCTAAAATCTCTGGTTCAATATCAGCTAAAACGGAATCGGCTTTCTGTTCTAATTAATCTGAACGTTCAAGCGTTTTCTTTGTAACAAATTTATTAATTTCTCTGCTGACGATTCTACGAACTTGTTTGAAACGGTTCACTCAGTGTCCGAAAGCTGTGAAACAGATTTCTTCATGGCCAATTTCTTTTTGCGCTTGAGCTCATCTTTGCCGATCTATATCACGTATAATAAGTCCAGTATCAACGTCGCTTTTCAATTTTTTCCAACACAAACTGGCAGATGTTTCCTATTTTTTCTCTGTCAGTACACTCTTTATTGAGTACATGAGCCCAGCTTTTCAATTGTGAGATGGATCTGACTTTCCGGAATCGATTCTGTACAGTTTTTAATGCGAGATAATTTTTCTTTTTCACTTCTTCAAAATTCCACCGCTCCTGTTTTTATAATCATGAGACAATTCATCCGAATCCATTGAACACTCTATATCATCACTCAAACCCCATTTTCCGTCATCATCTTCTACTATTTTTGTAGAAACATTTTTACAAGACCCCTGCAAACCTAATATTGGGATCCCATCATAACATCCCGCTACAAAATATCCTGCGACAGAATATCCGTTCCAAAAAAAGCCTGTTGCCAAAATATCTTGAAGAATAAGCTGAACTACGTTTAAATATCCTGTGCACTACAGTATATTCTGCGTCAAAACATCCTTATTAATTTATTGATACAAAATTGAAATTCAAAATACCGTGGAATAGTCACTCATTTCATTGATGATCCAGCTACGTGGGAAATGATTATTTCTACGTGAACAAATATTGAATGAATGCAATTGAAATTAACATTCTTTGAGTTTTCTGACAATTCTGACAATTCTGACAATTTTGAGTTTTCTGGATGATTGTAGAAGAACTATTATAATCTGATTATAATTTTCCGGAATCGATTCTGTACAGTTTTTAATGCGAGATTGTTCCCCTTTCCATTTTTCCAAAATTCCACCGCTCCTGTTTTTATAATCATGGGACAATTCATCCGAATCCATTGAACACTCTATATCATCGCTCAAACCCCATTTTCCGTCATTGCCTTCTACTATTTAGGTAGAAACATTTTTACAAGACCCCTGCAAACCTAATGTTGGGATCCCGTCATAACATCCCGTCGCAAAATATCCGTTCCAAAAATATCCTGTGCCAAAATATCTTAAAAAATAAGCTGAACCACGTCTAAATATCCTGTGCACTGCGATACATCCTGCGTCAAAACATCCTTATTAATTTATTGATACAAAATTGAAATTCAAAATACCGTGGAATAGTCACTCATTTTATTGATGATCCAGCTACGTGGGAAATGATTATTTCTACATGAACAAATATTGAATGAATGCAATTGAAATTACCATTTTTTGAGTTATCTGACAACTGGATGATTGTAGAAGAATTATTGTAACATGATTGTAATATTTGTAATACAGAAAAAGTACTGTTTTAAAAACGATCGAATTCGCGGTTCTCGTATTGCTACACATACATTTGTACCTGAATATCATTATTACGGGATATTTTGGCATAGCACAAACGGGAACCAGTCAAAATATCCCAAATAATTCAAATGTATCCCTCGGGAAATCGAATAGATATTGCTATGTTGCGGATATTTTGGGCCGGATGCTTTTTATTTTTCGGTGGATGTTTCGTCGCGGGATGTTTTTGTCTTAGTGCGGATATTTTGGGCCGGATGCTTTTTATTTTTCGGTGGATGTTTCGTCGCGGGATATTTTTGTCTTAGTGCGGATATTTTGTCGCCGGATGTTATGTCGTGGACCCCCCTAAAGTTGAGTTTCCTAGAACTTCTGTATCATTGAATTCATGCATAGCGTCAAATAGTAGATTCTCAATGATTTCTTTCAACCCAATTTCTCGCTGTGCCAGAGGAGCGTTTTCCAATTGGAATCTTGAAAATTTCATGTTTCATTCATAGGATTTATCGCTATTCTGATGAAATTCAATTTGAAGCCCAATCACTTTTCCCTACGTCCCTACAAATTTTGTTATACATAACATTATTTTTGTTAAGCTTCGTCGTATCGACCTAATTTTTATAGATTTTTCTTATACATATTCAATGTGGAGATAGGAAAACATTTCACATGATTCCACTGATCTCACCTGCACAATTAAGTATTTTCATTCCCTTCGCTGTTCATGCGAAACAGCTGTGAAATTTCCAATTGTCAGGATGCAGTTCAGTGAAATAATTAAAAAATAAATGACAATGATTGCACTGAACGATGCGTTAGTTACATAAGCAACGTCGGCAATACCCTGAATCCCAATCGTTAACGAATACTTATATTCGTCATGAAACTGAGTCATTTCCCATTTATCAATCCGAAAGTAACACAATCTCATGTTTATTAATAGTGAAGAAAACATCATAGGGGTCGTATAGTTCAATGGCTTCAGAGAATTAACAGCCACTTTAATCGCTGTTTATGGATCAAAAGATTCAGGAAACTTGATGAAACTGATTCAAAGGATGTAACCACAAGAATACTCTCTAATCACTATTTATCGCCAATAAATGATATCCAGTTGATTTTCACAAAAAATTCAACATGGATTGGTAAATGATTGAATTTTGGGTGGTTTGACCCTTCGAGGGTGATTCCATGAGGGCCGACACAGGTCAATTCATTCTTTCAATATTATATACTGTGAAATTTTTATTCGATGGAATTGGACTGAATCAGGAGATTTGATCGTGAAAGACACCAAAAAAAAATTTTACTTCCGGTAATTTAAGGGTTGCCTCCTTCAACGTTAATGTGGGGAATTCCAGCGGCTTTCGATGAGGTGTAAATTGAAAAAAAAAAAACAATTGGCGATGTGTAGCGTATTTTAGAAGAAATACTGAAAAACGAATTTTTGGGGGTGATTTTTAGAGCTTCAGACCTTAAAGCGACGAATTAGCACGCTTAAAAAATCTAATCATCTAATAATTTTTTAGGCAGAACGAAAGACCTGCGAATGGAGAAAATCGGTAAGGTCGCTCTCGGGTACTCTCCTTCTTAGTGAAACTTAATATTTTGTATTTTAAATTAGATAAATATATTTATAGATATGTGATGTTTATCAATTTTTTCATTATTTTTAATTGAAGTGACATTTTTTTTATGTATAAATTAAAATTTTTTAAAGTCAAGAACGGCACAAAATAAAAATCCACCAAATGTAGGTTGTACTGATTTTAAGGATCTCTGCTTAAAGTGCAGAAAAATGTAATTCACTTATAGAAAAATAACTCAGTTTTTAAAAATCTATCAGACATTTTTTTGTGCATTTAATAATATCAAACAATAAATATGTAATAATATTTGTTGGGTGTATTTTTATAGAATTTTAAATTTCAAAAAAATGCCAATGTATGTAATCTTGGAATGTTATGCACGTGATTTTTAATATTCTAATCCTGATATTTTTTATACAGCAAAAGAAAATAAGAACAATTTTTTGAATATCGTTCGATATCAAAAACTGAAGGAGTTTGGGTCTATTGAAATCAGTACTGATTTTTCGAATTTTGAGGGATTATTTTTTACACTATCAAAATTAATGCTAAATATTTGTCATTTTTACAATTTTTTACGTATTAAAGTAAAAATTAAATAAATAATTAATTAATTAAATTAAAAATTAAATAATACATAAAAAAATAATGTTTAAGGTAAAAAATATCTAAATGCAGTTAGATGAAAATTTCAGAAACGCTTTAAAAAAAAAATCATATTCATTCTTCAACAAAACCTCCTATTTTTAATTTTGCAAGTGAGAAAGATAATCCAACTATAAAATATTAACGTTATTTTTCTGTCGCAATAAAAAATGCTTCCATTTAAAAATATTGAAAAAAAAAAAAAAACAAAACTTAATAAAATACATAATTGTAGCCCCTTTTTTTACTGTAACTTTTTACTGTAAAATCATTATAGATTTAGCAGATCCATTTATGCCCAACTTTTTGAAAATCCTTCGCATTGCTATCTAGCAGTAACACTCAATTAGATTAAATCGAGGATTTAACTTTATAAATTCTTTTGTCTTTTTACTTTTTCAGGAATACAACACGTTTGTGGAGGGAAAAGCATTGTTTACCTGCCAAATGCACGTCCATAGAAAACGGTAAACAATGCGTAAGCTTGAGGAAGAAATTGTGAGAGAAATACAAGAATGAGGGAAAGACAACCAAGTGCATTTCCGAGCTTTTGCCTGCGTAACATGCAATAATTGTAGGTTTCCTACCCGCAAATGATACGGCTCGGTGATTGCGCGAGAGTTTCGAATGGAAAACCGCTGGATGCCCGATTCTGATTTATGCTAACGTCTTTAGCTCGAACTAGAATCGTTTCGAACTTTCGTCTCGTTTCAAATTTCACGAACTTTTTGGTAAGCTTGTAAATCCTTATTTGCTTTCGACTCGGATAATCCACGAAAAATTCTTTCGATTACACGTTGCAATTTCACGAAAATTCAATTTAGCAAAAATATAAACGTGTTAATTTAATTTTTAAAAAATAAAAAAATATATTATAAAGAAAATAAAGTATACTTTGAATTTAATTTTGTTCTGAATAATACAATTTTGGTTTAAGTTATTCTTTATACTTTTAAATGTGAAAACAATTTTCTTTTTCGAAGACAGTTTTTCCATATTTTCACCGGCCTCGAAATCTAAAGTACTAACAAATTTGGGCACGAAAATTATCTTAAGTTTTTGGGTAAAATTTGAAAAATTCAAATTATCGTAAATTTAGGAGTCCTTTAACCGATATTCGTAAAATGTCTACTTTATTAGTAACTTTATTAGTAAATAATTATTTACATCGTTTTTAAAAATTCAAAGTGTAATATATAATTTCTCCCAAAATTAATCGTTTTGATTTTGAAATCTTTTAGCAAACCATTTTAAGTTGTCCCAACATGAAAATCTCGAGAAACATTTTCACGAAAATAAATCTTTCTTTATGCGAAAGCTAAATAATTAAAAAGAAAATAAATCTTTTTCTATTCCTAATCTTTTTGTAAATCGAAATCAAAAGACGCATCTTGAGACAAGTATATTTGCTCTACTATACCGACCGATAACGAGACGCTTCAAGACTCTTTTTTACAGTCAGTTTAGCTGTTTTACGACTTGTCATCTCCGGATAATCTCGGCATATTAATAAATTTCGAGCTTTATGCGTATATTCTCTGCTGCAATTAGATGCATTACCTTAAAAAATAATTTTTTGGATTAAAATGAATGCTGCAACTGTTAGCATATCGCAGATATTGAATTATTACGATTTTTGATGTCGAGAAAATATTTTCATTTTTTTGTCGTCGTCGTCGTTCGTCTATATTTTTCGTTACCCTGCCTAGCCAATTACGAGGCTCGGCTTAATTAATACACCGCCATCTACCGATGCGGCGTTGAGTGAGGTTTGCAACTCAGGGAAAATTTTTAAGTTTGTTCAAGTTGGCCGGTCAACTTTGACCTTATGAACATTTTTGTTTTGTAGATTGTTTGTTGCTCGTTAGCAGGTGATTGTTGGATTAATTATAACGTTTGTCGGATAACGGTTTATTGAAATAATCAAAAATAAAAATTGGTCGAACTGTTTTCCCCTCTTTCTTCGGATTAACGGTGTCCAATAGACGGGGAATCATTTGTAGGTCATGGATAATCGAATCACAATGATTCTAGGATCATTTAGTTGAATAAATCTTGCGAAAAACGTGATTGGTAATTTTTTGCAGGCATCATTTGAGCGCAGGGAATTAGAAACGCCCGCGGATTTCTTAGTTGCTCATTGGTAGATTCAGTAATCTTTAATTGGGCAAAAGAAGATGAAGCTTTTTTTATACCCTAAAAGTTCTCAGATTTCCGTAAAATAAAACCAGGCGTGTATTGTTTTTTTTAATTGATTAATCTCTCTATATTATAAAAATATCTCGCCGCCGCTATATAGGATTTATAGGGCATTCCATGTCAAATGGACGACTCAAACCCGGATTTTTCTAAGTCTCCAAAAGGCCTCTCAAGCCCAGGTTTTCTAAGTCCCCAAAGGGCCTCTCAAGCTCCGATTTATATAAGTCCCCAAAAGGCCTCTCAAGCCCAGGTTTTTCTAAGTCCCCAAAAGACCTCTCAAGCCCAGGTTTTTCTAAGACCCCAAAAGGTCTCTCAAGCCTGGATTTTTCTAAGTCCCCAAAGGGCCTCTCAAGCCTAGGTTTTTCTAAGTCCCCAAAAGGCCTCTCAAACCCAGGTTTTTCTAAGTCCCCAAAGGGCCCCTCAAGTCCAGGTTTTTCTAAGACCCCAAAAGACCTTTCAAGCCCAGGTTTTTCTAAGTCCCCAAAAGACTTCTCAAGCCCAGGTTTTTCTAAGTCCCCAAAGGGCCTCTCAAGCCCGGATTTTTATAATATAGAGATACGAACAACGGGGGTTGGCGCGCGAAGCGCGCAGGGGGGCGAAGCCCCCCTAGTTTGTAATAGATTTATGAAAATATTTGTCTAATGCAATGTACAAGTCTATGATATTTTACCAATTTCATCTCTATCATAAAAAATGCTACGCTCACAATGAAAGGGTTCATCTTACGACGCAACTGAGAATTGTTTAGGAATATTTGAAGTACCGGTTTTTTTTAATATAAATTTTTGGCAGAACACTGACGCATTTTGTAAAATTTGTAAAAATGTTAAGACCGAAACAAAGAGTTTTTCTGACAATCTTAAAACCGATTTGGTTAACGGCTTCTCTTTTAATCTAGATTGGGGGTCGGAGGGGTGATTGCATTTGGTGGCGCTACAAATTTTTATTTGCATTTAAAGAATCATTCCTAAGTTCACTTTTCATAATTTTGTGTATTATTTAGACTTAAAAAAAATGTCTTGCCTGTATAAATATTTACTTAATCTTACGATTTAACGTAAAAATGTTATTCGCCTCCTCTGCGAGCAAACATTTCTTGAGACATTGTTGTTAAAATGGTACCATAAACATTACATAATGAAATAATTACATTTCACAAACTCACCAAGTACTAAGGTCTTATTTTTTTTTTGCAATAAAATTACTAAATTATTTTTAATTTTATTTGTTTTTTTATTCACCAATAAAATTTGTTTGCTTCCAAATGCAAGAATTTTTTCTTCCGTTTTATAACAGACTGGGGGCACCCATATGCATAAATATTTAACGTTGTTGCTTTATTGCTGTAGCCGGATGTGAAGAATTTGGATATTTAGCAACATGTAATTGACAATACATGCTACCAATGTTTTCAGTTTATTTCATAACTTTTTGCACACATAAGATGATGTAAATGTACTTGTCTCCAATTTTTCATACATTGTTTTTTTTTTTTTTTTTTGGTTTTCCATCTTAAGTATCTTCATATGAAAATCCTGAAATAAAAAAAACATTTTCATGAAAATAAAGCTTCTATGAGAAAAATAAACAATTGGAAACAAAATGAACCTTTTTTGTATTCCAAATCTTTTCGAAAACCGAAATTTCGGTTAACCAGACATTTTCGCGATTGCATTTAATTTAAACCATTTTAAATACACTGTTGACATTGAAAAATTCGAAATAAAAAAAAATTGTTCATGAAAACAAAGCTTCTATGAGCAAAATAAATAATTAGAAACAAAATTAACCTTCTTTTGTAACCCAAATTTTCGAAAATCCCGATTTCACTAAACCACTATTTTGACCATACCATTTAAACCATTTTAACTATCTTAGCATGAAAAGCAATTTCGCTAAACCGGCAATTTCGACGATACCATTTAAACCATTTTAAGTGTCTCAACGTGAAAAATCTGGAAAAATAACATTTTCATAAAAACGAATCTTCCTCTATAAGAAAGCAAACAAAATAACTGGAAACGAAATTAACCTTTTTTCTAACCCAAATCTTCGAAAACCCCGATTTCACTAAACCACAATTTTGACCATATAATTTAAACCATTTTAAGTATCTCAACGTGAAAATTTCGGAAAAATAACATTTTCATAAAAACGAATCTTTCTATATAAGAAAGCAAACAAAATAATTGGAAACAAAATTAACCTTTTTTTCTAACCCAAATTTTCGAAAATCCCGATTTTACTAAACCACAATTTTGACCATACAATTTAAACCATTTTAAGTGTCTCAACGTAAAATTTCGGAAAAATAACATTTTCATAAAAACGAACCTTCCTCTATAAGAAAGCAAACAAAATAATTGGAAACAAAATTAACCTTTTTTTCTAACCCAAATTTTCGAAAATCCCGATTTTACTAAACCACAATTTTAACCATACAATTTAAACCATTTTAAGTGTCTCAACATGAAAAATCCGGAAAAATAACATTTTCATAAAAACGAATCTTCCTTTACGAGAAAGCAACCAAAATAAACCTTTTATTGTAACCCAAATTTTCGAAAACTGCGATTTCACTAAACCACAATTTTGACCATACAATTTAAACCATTTTAAGTATCTTAAAAAAAAAAAAACAAAAAAAAAAGGAATCTTCCTCTACAAGAAAGCAAAAAAAAAAAGTAATTAAAAACAAAATGAACCTTTTCGTGCCCGAAATCTTGAAAAACAAAAATTTCGATAAACCGTCAATTTCCACGATTCCATTAAATACAAAACATTCTAAATACACAACCCACCGAAAGCCGCGAAAAAAAGACTCGTCAATAAAAACAAAGCTATAAAACCAAAACAAAACACAGAGTTCGAACCAAACCTAACTTTTCCACATTCCAACTCTTCGAAAACCGAAATTTCGACAAACCGGCAATTTCCACGATTCCATTTAATCTAAACCTCTCTAACTACACAGCCACTGAAAAATCTCTCCAAAAAAAAAAAAACAGACTTTACAAAAACAAAGCTTTGAAAACAAAGCAAAAATCCGAGAATTCGAAGGAAAATTAACTCCTCCAAATTCAAAAATTTATTCCAAAACCAAAATTCACCTAAACCGGCTAAACTTTCCAAATTCCACTTAAAAATCATTTCATCAATCCCAACACGAGTCCAAAAAAAAAAAAAAAAAAAAGAAAAAAAAAGAAAAAAAAACTATTTCACGAAAACAAAGCTTCCTCCGCACGTTAGCAAAAAAAAATACATAACTACATAAAATTAACCTGTATTTTTTTCCATAGAAAATCCTCTCGCAAACCGAAAAAAACTTGGCATTATCGTCAAACTATTCCACAATTTTAAATTCGAAAAGCCGGTAAGCGTAAAAGATAAGCACTGAATCGTCGATTATTTGGTGATTGAAAAATCGAATTGGAAAAATCGGTGATAGAAGAAAAAGGTAAATTGACATGGCAGCCATGGCAGAGGTTGGTACGAAAAGCGCGCGTCCTGGCGTGCCGCCGCCGCCGCCGCCGCCGTCGCCGCCGCTGCCGCCGCTACGAGGCCGAACTTTCCGGCGAACTTTATAGCTTCGCTTGCAGCTACACGTTAAAAGAAAAAAAAAAAAGAAAAAGAAAAAAAAGGGGGGAAAAAAAGTATCTCTCGTTGTGTTGGTTATCCGACAGTTGATTATTTAACGAATTTCCGCGACTTACCAGCAAAGTTTTCGTCGACTTCCTCGTCGGACGCCATTCTCGTTGGTTTATTTTACGGAGAGAACACCGGATCAACGGGCACTGGTTCACTCGAGACGACAATTGTGCGGGAAAACAGCGCGGAAATGCGACATTAACGGCGTTACTTCGATGCTCTCGCGATCGCGCTTCTCGCTCGGCTACTCGGCGTGCCGTCACTGCCTCTAGCCTCTCCTCGTACGTCCGTATGCCGCTCACTTTCCGTCTCTCTCGTGATTCTGGCATTCGTCACTTCCCCTCGCGGTGCTGTCTTTCCCCCGCCACTACAATATTTCCATAGCTAGCTCCTTTTTCCCCGTCCTTTGCCCCTCCACATTTTGCTCGCTCGCTCGCTCGCTCTCTCTCTCTCTCTCTCTCTTTCTCTCTCCTCGCGGACATCCCTCTTCGGCCAGGGGCGGATTTACCAAACAGACTGGCTCGACGATTAGGGCGGCAAATTTTTTTTTTTTTTTTTTTTTTTTTTTTGGTTCCCTAGAAATTCTGGGGATACATAGTTTTCTAGTCATTTTTCAGATACGTTTTGAGATGCAAATTACGATATCGGTATCAATGACTGAAGGTATGAAGGTATGAAGGTGCGAAGGTCGTTTTGGTTTTAAATGAAACATTTTTAGAAGCAGTAACTGGATTGTAGCTTAAAAAAGTTTGAAAAAAGCTGTAATTTTAACGACATCGCGTATCAAGGTGATGTGCTACTGCTCGGTCGGTAACACAAACTGTAAAGCGCTGTTCTCCTCCCCATTTGATCTTTTCAACAAAAGATGAGAACGGTTCACTGCGTCTTAGAATTCTGCAGTGAATCGCTCTCGTCTTTTACCTGAAAAATGAACCGTAGCTAAGAACAACGCTTCGGGAAGATTCAGCTATCTCTCTCGCACTTACGGTGACTCACATCACCTTAAGGTGATGTGCTACTGCTCGGTCGGTAACAAAAACTGTAAAGCGCTGTTCTCGTCCCCATTCGATCTTTTCAACAAAAGATGAGAACGGTTCACTGCGTCTTAGAATTCTGCAGTGAATCGCTCTCGTCTTTTACCCGAAAAATGAACTGTAGCCAAGAACAACGCTTCGGGAAGATTCAGCTATCTCTCTCGCACTCACGGTGACTCAGTCGGTATAGCACATCACCTTGGCGATGTGAAATTACTCGATCGGTAACGAAAACTGTAAACCGATCTTGTCCGTTCAGATTGATCTTTTAAATAAAAGATGAGAAAGTCCGACATCCGTCTAACGATTGTGCAAGTCGAGTTTCTCATTTTTTATCCAAAAGTTTAGCGATGACGAAAAATTTGGGAGCGTAAGATTAGTTCTATCTCTCTCGCACTCGTTGAGGTTTCCCATCACCTTAAGGTGATATGCTACACCGACTGAGTCACCGCAAATTTTATAAATTACACTATTCATCGTTAATATGATAGGCAGATGCTTCAATTCGAGCAGGATTGTAATGTCATAACTAAGATGGATGGTCCTGCACTCGAATTTCGTTTTTAAATTTACGAGATATGAAGAAATGTGTGTTTTCCTGAATTTTCTGAAAACCAATATGGCCGCTAGAAGTGTAAAAACCATCTGTTTTGTATATAAGGTCATCACCTGCTATACCGACTGAGTCACAGTAAGTGCGAGAGAGATAGCTGAAACTTCCCGAAGCATTGTTCTTGGCTACGATTGATTTTTTGGGTAAAAGATGAGACTTTTCGATACAGAATTCAAAGACGCAGTGAACCGTTCTCATCTTTTGTTGGAAAAATCAAATGGGGACGAGAACATCGCATTACAGTTTTTGTTACCGACCGAGCAGTAGCACATCACCACAACAGTTGTACGTAAACAAAAAGTGTGCACTTGCATTCTTTGAGGTCCTCCGAATATTCCGAGAGCTCGATTGCACAAAAGAAATCTATGCAAGATATGTGAAGTACAAAGTGCACTCTAGATTTTTTTTGTACAATCGGTTTCTTGGGGCTCATGAAAAATTCGGAGGACCTCCGTGAATGGTCGTGCACTCTTATTCGACGTACGCGAGTTCAAGAAACTTTTAAATATTACAAAACAGATGGTTTTTTTATTTCGGGCGGCCATATTGGTTTTCGGAAAATTCGGATAATTACATATTTCTTCATTTCTTGTGCGTTTTCAACTGAAACTCGAATGCAAAGCCATGCGTTTGTATTAATATTATAATCCTGTACAATTTGACGCATATGTGTAGCATATCAACGACGAATTACGAAATTGACTATCTATTGTTACCATTAGTCGGTAACAAAATCTACTCCAGAGAGAGATGGGACCAATCCTGCGATCCCGATTTTTCCGCCATGATTGATCTTTTGGATGAAACACGAGAAGGTTGGCTTATATAACTGTTAAACGGAAGACGACCTTGTCATATTTTATCCAAAAGATCAACCGTTGTGGAGGAAATGGGATTGAAGTTTTTGTTACCGGTCGAGTAGTTACTTAAGGTCTTAAGGTGATGTGCTATCGCTCGGTCGGTAACAAAAACTGTAAAGCGTTCTTCTCATTCCCATTTGATCTTTTTAACAAAAGATGACAACGGTTCATTGCGTCTTAGAATTTCACACTGAACCATTCTCGTCATTTGACCGAAAAATTAACCGTGGCCGAGAACAACGCTTCGGGAAGATTCAGCTATCTCTCTCGCACTTACGGTGACTCAGTCGGTATAACACATCACCTTGACCTTGAAAAAAGTGACTGAAATGCGTTGGCGCGAGTGAGGGTCTGCGGTAGCGTCTCGTTCGGTCGGTAAGGTAGAGATAAATGTCTCGAGACGTTACCGCGTCCCTGGAAATCATAAAAACATTTAAACGATTAACGGTTTACGAAATACTAATTGAGTAACTGTAAATATGAAAGATGTACACGCAATGTAGGCACATATACAGATGCAAAAAAAATGAAATAGTATAATTAAGGATTTTATATCCAAATCGAAAGAGTACATCACATTTATTAGATTGCAAACTGCACTTATTATTGCACTGAACGTACTTAACGAACTGAATGTGCTGTACTTAATCTACTTAAGTAGATTAAGTACACTATGTACACTGAAAATTCGACGATAATTAGCGTTGAATTTTCAGTCATTTTTCAATTTTCAGTCAGAAGAGCAGAATCTTAAGTTCTATGTTATTTTACTAAGAATTCGAGACTTAACAAACTTAACTTAATTAACAAACTAAACTTAACCTATTGAACTAATTCAAATTTAGCGTTCTTAATCATCGAAATTTGACGCGTTTAACGAAGATAACAAACTTAAGAGGATTGACTCAACTCAGGAAGAGCATTCGACAATATTTTGCATTGATGATACTGTTGCTTAATATAACAATCTTTCATTTAAACTTTATGAAATCCACACTAACCTCAAAGTTCATTACGTGCGCCAAGGTAGTTAAGTTAGTTAAGTTCGTAAAGTTTGTCAATTCAGTAAACTTTGTCATTTTAGTGAAATTTATCAAATTTACCAAAATTCATCAAATTTACCAAAATTTATCAAAGTTACCAAAATTCATCAAATTTACCAAAATTTATCAAATTTACCAAAATTTACCAAATTTACCAAAATTTACCAAATTTGCCAAAATTTATCAAATTTGCCAAAATTTACCAAATTTACTAAAATTTATTCATTTTTGTCCAAATTTATAGAATCTATCAAATTTATCAAATTTATCAAATTTATCAAATTTATCAAATTTATCAAATTTATCAAATTTATCAAATTTATCAAATTTATCAAATTTATCAAATTTATCAAATTTTGTCAAATTTATCAAATTTATCAAATTTTGTCAAATTTATCAAATTTATCAAATTTTGTCAAATTTATCAAATTTATCAAATTTTGTCAAATTTATCAAATTTTGTCAAATTTATCAAATTTAACAAAATTTAACAAAATTTACCAAAATTTACCAAAATTTACCAAAATTTACCAAAATTTACCAAAATTTACCAAAATTTACCAAAATTTACCAAAATTTACCAAAATTTAACCAAATTTAACCAAATTTAACCAAATTTAACCAAATTTAACAAATTTACCAAAATTACCAAAGTTACCAAAGTTACCAAATTAACCAAAATGTACCAAATTAACCAAAATTTACCAAATTAACCAAAATGTACCAAATTAACCAAAATTTACCAAATTAACCAAAATTTACCAAATTTACCAAATTAACCAAAATTTACCAAATTAACCAAAATTTACCAAATTTACCAAAATTGTTAAGTTTCTCAAGTTTGATAAATTTGTCAAGTTAGTCAACTTTGTCAACTTTGTCAAATATGTCAAATTTGTCAAGTTAGTCAACTTCGTCAAATTTGTCAAGTTAGTCAACTTCGTCAAATTTGCCAAGTTAGTCAACTTCGTCAAATTTGTCAAATTCGTTAATTAACTTCGTCGGACTTTCGTCACTCCCATATATCCGTCAAGTACAGCAAGTCAACTGCATCAAGTTCCTTAGGTTGACTGAAGGTTTCGATTAACCTAAGTACTCTTAAATAACAAACATTAACATTTCTGTCCATGTATCTCTTCATTTGTTATACTTAAAAACCCCATATTTCCAATCCCCCCTTTAACAATGCCTGTTTTCATACCTCACGAAAATGGCGGCTATTTTGTATAAAACTCGGGTAGCTCGGATGTTAAATACGTCCCTGGCCCCCTGGCCTCCCCCCCCCCTTCATCCCCCTTGCCATCTAACATAAACGCCCTCCCCGCACACCCTCTGCAACGGCTTACGCAGAGACCTGGATGTATGTGCAACCCCACTATTATCCCAACGACGTACTATTTTTACCCCCCCCCCCCCCCCTCCCTCCCTCCTCCCTCTCCATCCCGCTCTTCTTTCACCCTGAGCGTATACATTTTCTCCTTCTTTTTCGCTTCTCTCACCGCTCTTTCCATTTCGAGGAAAGAAAATCCTCCACCAATAGCAGCCACAAATCCGCAACCCCCGTTTTCTCTTTTCTCTCTCTCTCTCTCTCTTCTCTGCCCTTTCCCTTCGCAACCCCCAGCACAGGCTGTTCTTTCCTTTTTCCCTACGTAATTTTTGTATGGACATTTTCAGTGCATATTGCCCATTCATGCATATGCGTTTTATATAGATTTTGTTGTGCCCTTAATTTTCGCAAATATTAAAAACCTGTGCACAGCAAAACTTGAAACACGAATTTAATAAATTATTTACATTGTTACATATTTTTTTCATCTGTACAGCAGTAAATTTACTATACTTGTAAAATGGGTACGTCCCATTAAATATTTTGGGGCTGGTTGCCATTCCAGTGGGAAAAAGCTTATGTTACAAATTTGGAGAAACAAAATCTGATGAATTATTGCGAAAAAAGAAAATTTTGCACGGTTTCGTAATCAGATTATGTATCATTTTGAGTAATTTTTTATCAATAATTTGTAATATTTTATTGGGACAATTATTGCATAAACCTCATTGATAGTGATCAAAGGTCTTATTTTGTTTTGCATTAAATATGTGAAAAAATAAAAAATGTTACTATTTTTTTTACCTCGACAGAGAGCAAAATTTGGATCATTAGTTTAATCAATTATTTTCACATTGTAATTTTTTATATCTATATTTATATTAGCAAAATAATTATGCATGTAAAAAGGGCTCATGAAATAAACGAATATTGAGATCTATATCAAAGATGTGTAGAATTGAAATGGAAAAGCATTTGGAATATTTTTTTTTTTTTTTATATCTGATTAATTATTAAAACAAAATTTTTCATGGTTTTGTGATAATTATGAATAATTTGTTGTAATTATTTTTCATCAATGGAAAATAAAATAAAAATGGCATAATTATTGCATACAATCCGTGATAGTAATCGCAGGTTTTGTATCATATCTCGTTTTGCACTTCCCTGCTTAGAATTTTTCGATTAAAATTTATAGAAACCGATGAAATGAGCAAAATTCCGATTAAAAATTAATCTCTTTTGAAAGATTTCAATCGGATTTTTGTACATTTAAATCATTTAAATGGGTTCCTTTATTCAGGGTTTATATTGATAAATAAAAAACTTGTTATTTACTGATTAAAGCAAAATTTGAAATATTAATCTAATCGATTATTTACTTCATGATACGTTTTTAGTTTAGTAAGTACTTGTAAAAAGGGCATTTCTGAGTAAATAAATAACTATTAAATAATAACTATTATTGCACAAAAATAAATTATTGCTAAAAACATAAATAAATAAATAAATAAATAAATACGTCATTAAAATGGAATGGTATTTGAAACATTAAAAAAAATAATTGTGACTAATTTTAGTAAAAAAAAAAAAATTGTACGTTTTTGCAATAACTGAATAATTTAAAGTAATTATTTTTTATCAATAAAATATAATATTAAGCGCGTAATTATTGCACAAAAATAAATTATTGCTAAAAACATAAATAAATAAATAAATAAATAAATAAATACGTCATTAAAATGGAATGGTATTTGAAACATTAAAAACAATAATTGTGACTAATTTTAGTAAAAAAAAAAAAAAAAATGGTACGTTTTTGCAATAACTGAATAATTTAAAGTAATTATTTTTTATCAATAAAATATAATATTAAGCGCGTAATTATTGCACAAAAATAAATTATTGCTAAAAACATAAATAAATAAATAAATAAATAAATAAATACGTCATTAAAATGGAATGGTATTTGAAACATTAAAAAAAATAATTGTGACTAATTTTAGTAAAAAAAAAAAAAATGGTACGTTTTTGCAATAACTGAACAATTTAAAGTAATTATTTTTTATCAATAAAAAATAATATTTTAAGCGCGTGATTATTGCACAAAAATAAATTATTGCTAAAAACATAAATAAATAAATAAATAAATAAATACGCCATTAAAATGGAATGGTATTTGAAACATTTAAAAAAATAATTGTGACTAATTTTAGTAAAAAAAAAAAAAAAAATGGTACGTTTTTGCAATAACTGAATAATTTAAAGTAATTATCTTTTATCAATAAAAAATAATATTTTAAGCGCCTAATTATTGCACAAAAATAAATTATTGCTAAAAACATAAATAAATAAATAAATAAATAAATACGCCATTAAAATGGAATGGTATTTGAAACATTAAAAAAAATAATTGTGACTAATTTTAGTAAAAAAAAAAAAAAAATGGTACGTTTTTGCAATAACTGAATAATTTAAAGTAATTATTTTTTATCAATAAAATATAATATTTTAAGCGCCTAATTATTGCACAAAAATAAATTATTGCTAAAAACATAAATTACAGGTTTTATGCAATAATAATCTAATTGTTGATCTAATAATATAATAATCTTGCGAATGCGTCCCTACAATTTTAGTTGTCTGCAGAACTCCAGTATAAACGCTCTAAATCGATAATCCTCTTTCCCAAATATCGCAAAGATGGTATATATATTAAAGAATGGGTGGGTAAGAATTAATGCGAGTTTCGTGCATTTTATCGCCGCTCCTGGCGATATTTTCTCACCACAAAAAAAAATCAGGTTTACTCAGAAGACGATTTAAATAAAAATTCATTTTTTCGAAAGTGTGATAAGAGCACGTTTTTCTTACTAAATTTTAAATGCTGCATTTTGAAGTCTATGTAAATTCCACTCTTTTCGTTTTCTCAGATATTTCTTTAATTCACTTTTCTTATCACCAAAAAAAAAAAAAAAATTAGAAAAAAAATATAAACATAACAAAAAATTCTGTCGTGCATTGAAAATTTGGCAATCATTTTTTTTCTTTTTTTTTTCAAATTGAAACAGCACGTTTTTTTAAACTCTGCAACTTTAGCGTAAATTTTTGTTTGTAAAAATAAAAATCTCGATAAGTAGCAAAAAATTAAAATTGAAAAAATTAAAGGATTTATTTTTTATATCATATTTAATTTCATAGCAGCATGTTTTGCTTGTTAATTTTTAAATCCTACATAAATTCAAATACTCTTTTTATACCCTCAGATATTTCTCATAATTCACATTTGAGAGCACTAAATGCAAAATTTTCATTTTTCTTACCAACAAAAATTTTAAAAACTTTAGTCTTAAGAATTCTCATAAACGCTAAGTTTAGTCACAAAAAATATTTAAAAATCTGCCATGCATTTAAAATTAAAAATTTGGCAATCGTCTTCAATTTTAATGAGTTTAAAATTTAATTTTAAAAACCTTGCACATTGTTTCCTCATTATTCTTCGCTTTTTACACAGCTATCTCTATGAGGAATTATGTTATTCAATTTTGACTTCCTCATAGAGGAAGCTTTTGTAAAAAGCGAAAAATAACGAGGAAGCAATGTGCAAGATTTTACTTTGCATCCTTGTTTAATTTAGATAAATAAACATGTTGTGAATTCGCTTTTTCTATTTCGTTATTCCGTTATTATTAGAGCGTTTCCGAAATATTTTTCAAAATAATTCAACATTCCATAAAATCACAAATTTCATACCGTTTGTCACTAAATTATACATATATAATGGCTGAATATTGTTTCATTTATATACAAAATTTGAGCTCGCCATCTCAAGTTTTGCAAAAGTTACAATAGACCGATAATGTAAATTTTTTGAAAAATTCAAAATTCCATAAAATCTGAACCACTTTATCGATTCTTGCCAAATTCAATACCAAACAACATTGAGTGCACCTGTTTCTTATAACCAACTATTTAGCAAAATAGACTAAATTTTACGAAAGTCAGAGCGACCAGCTCCTTTTTTCAAAAAATTCAAAACGTCATAAAATCGAAATTTTCGCACAGATTTTGTAGAAAATTGCTGCGATAAATTTGCCAAATGTGCCAAATTTGAGCGCGATATACACAACCGTTATTGAGTTATCGGCGTTCGAAAATTTTCATAGGGACAGGGACATTTTTTCTAGACCACTTTTCTGGACGTTTTGGACAATTCTAAGTGTCCTGACATAAAAATCTCGAAATTTTTTTTTTCATGAAAACAATGCATGAAAATTGGAAATCTTCAAATTGCAACATTATCTATTTTTAAGTTCTCCAATCTTTTTTTTTTTTTTAATAAAAATCTCAATGAGTGGAAAAACTAACGAAATTAAGGTTTTTAAAAAAAAAATCGCTTCAAGTGTGGATTCCTAAATTTTGTAAAACAAAAATACGTCTATAAAGCTTGCTTAACTGGTTCTGTAAATTTCATTCAGTGCAAATTGTAGTCTAAACAGGTGCGCATTTCGAGTTATAATAACAGTAGTTATACCTGCAACTGTGTTACAAAGAGGGCCTGCGATCCCAAAAACGAGTTAGCCTCTCGTGTACCTCTACTTAAAATCCAGTTCACGAAAAAGTATCAACGCGAGGACAATGACATTATTACCAGGGAACATACAACAGTCCTCGAGAGCTCGAAGCTCGTCGAGCTCGAAGGATTTAAACGCTCCGAGAATTTCTTTTCATGCGAGAAATTAAATTTATGTATTTATGTCGACCGAAAATTAACGGAATCTATTCCTTATTATTATTATTTTTTAAATCACAAAATAACATAATATTTACGTTTTTTTTTTATTCCATCTTACGTTGTACATTCGACGATAAACAATCTATTTACATAATGTCAAGTACAACTTCGAGAACTTGAAATCGAGACGATAATTGCCTCTTAATCTAGGAATAATCACTCATTTTTTTTTTATATTAAATATCGAGTTTTTATCAAGCGCTTGGAATTTGCTTAAAAAAATCTTAAGAACTAGTAGCTTGTTTTTTTTTTTTTTTTTTTTTACTTTTTTCGTTTATTTATTTATTTATTTAGTTACTTATTTTCTCTTCTCGGATCTTCGTGTTAGCGTCCTTTGATTATCGTTTTTCTTTTCTCTCTTTTTTTTTTTTTTTTTTTTGTTATATAATCTTATTACAGTCTAAGCATATTTACGAAGCCACATAGAGCGATTACTCTTGAGCGCTTAGTGACAAAAATTCTCTTCAATATGCAAAACAACTTAACAACGATTTGTAATTAGAGGGTCCTGGCTGATTAGCAATGGCATTCAATAATCGTCGAATACGAGGCTCGACTATTTTTACGCATCTTGTAAAAAAAAAAAAAAAAAAAAAAAAAAAAAAGCTATAAAAAATTCATTGAAAATCAACGACACAAATACATGCGTAAACTCATGAGTCGAATATCTATATATATAATCTCTTATTAATAAAATAATATTTCACTGGGTAAATAAAAAGCGCGCAAGTAGCAAGTTGCAATTCGTCCCAATACTTTCAAGCTCGCTCTTTTTTCATTTATTTCACAAATAATTTCATTTTTTTTTTTTTAAAGGAAATATGTAAATAAAATGCAAAAAGAAAAAAAAGGTTTCTCCATAAAAATTAATCAAAATATGCCACGAAAATCGAATTATTTTGTCACACATTTATGTAAAAAAAATGTGTTTCACTTTAATAAAAAAAAAAATATACTTTTATTTATGGAATAAATAAAGAAATATTGGGTTTCAAAGTAATGCGATGCTTGCAACTCCTGCGGGTAGTAATACATTTATTATCATGGCTCGCGTATTCGATTATTGTGTCGTGACGGCGGAATACGATCGATAATTAGTAAACTAACAAAATAACGTGTAATTAAAAATCAGTCATTGAAAAACGGAGGGTGTAACTAATTTGACAATTGGCATCTGACTCGATCGACGTGCGACGTCATTTCGACAGATTTAAAGAAAAATACGTGTACCCCCTCGGTTTTATACCTAGAAAATAGTAACATCTTCTTCTTCTTTTTTTTTTTTTTTTTTTTTCATCTTTCATTGCAAATGTTGATTTATAAAATATTTAACGGCAATGCGAAAAACAACGCCGTAATTCTCGTGTTTAAATTAAATCAAGTCAAGGCTGACGTAATGAGTACTGAAAATTAAAGGTTGTTCATTAGATCAGTTGTTTAAAAAAGAAAAACGCTTTATTTATTTGGTTAAACTGATCGTTGACTTTTTTTTCTTAATTGTCACGAAAAAAAAAACGGGCTTGCGCAACAGTTTTAGAAAAAAATTACCAAACGAATTTTAGACATTAAAGTGTGTTTTTGCCAAATTGTAAATGTCGCTTATTTCATGATTTTAAGGTTTTAAATAAAATTTGAAAGAATATTAAAAATAATAAATTTAAATTTGGTTTAATAAACAAATTTAAAATAAAATTTGGAAAATACGGAAAATTTGAAAAGGAAAAATCAAATTTGGGAAATATGAAAGAAAATTTGAAATTTGGAAAGTTTGAAAGAAAAATCAAATTTGGGAAATTTGAAAGAAAATTTGAAATTTGGAAAGTTTGAAAAAAAAATCAAATTTGGGAAATTTGAAAGAAAATTTGAAATTTGGAAAGTTTGAAAGAAAATTTGAAATTTGGAAAATTTGAAAGAAAATTTGAAATTTGGAAAGTTTGAAAGAAAATTTGAAATTTGGAAAATTTGAAAGAAAATTTTAAATTTGGAAAATTTGAAAGAAAATTTGAAATTTGGAAAATTTGAAAGAAAATTTGAAATTTGGGATATTTGAAATAAAATTTGAAACTTGGGATATTTGAAATAAAATTTGAAATTTGGAAAATTTGAAATAAAACTTGAAATTTGGAAAATTTGAAATAAAATTTGAAATTTGGAAAATTTGAAATAAAATTTGATATTTGGAAAATTTGAAATAAAATTTGAAATTTGGAAAATTGGAAATAAAATTTGAAATTTAAAAAATTTGAAATAAAATTTGATATTTGAAAAATTTGAATCAAACTTTCAAATTTGGAAAATTTGAAATAAAAACACTTCTTTCAAATTTGTACAAATTGCCGGAGTATTAATTTAAAAAATTCAAACTTCAAGCGCAATCCTGTTTTTTTTTATGGCAAGAGACAAAAATCTCGATGATCAAGCAAATAATATATTTTTTTAATTGTTCCAAATCAGTGCTGAACATTTATTTCCGTTTTGACAAACTGTTACGTTTTAATTGACCGCGCCATTGATTTTTATCGCAGAATTTGTCTATAAACCAAGGAAACATTAATAATGATGTATTAACAAAAACATCAACTAATTAACGGCAATTTCCAAAGACAAACATTTTTCTCTTGTTTGGTTCAAGAAATATCCGTATTATTTTACCAATTTTAATGCGGCAGTTCTTATTCAGTTCCTTAAAAAATGCTCCACGATTTCACCGATTAGATATTCGAAAGTCTTAACCGTTTGTTTATGAAGGATTTCGTTTTTATGAATAAACAGTAGGCTATAACTTTTTAACAATTAATGCTATAAAATATCCATTCGGTCAATTTGCGGATCGTATTTCAAGGAACAAAATGAGCCGTCCCGCCCTGAAATCAGAAAGGAATTGCGGTTTATTTCTAGAAAAAAAAAAGAAACTGAACAAAAATGTTCCTTCTTCAAAACTAACATTTATCAGTTACAGTTCTTGCAAATCCATCACGTTTCGCTCAATTAAACACACATCCTCTAAAAAAAGGCCATCCAAAAACGGCTACAAAAATCCAGCACAGATTTTACTAGTTCGAATCATTCAAACCTCCTTTAACGCTTTTTTTTCCCCCATACAAGCTTCAACCAAACAACAATAAAAATCTGCATTTAGAGTAAATAAAGTTTCACTGTAATATCGAACAAAAATAAACAGAAATTAAAGTATCAAATGAAAAATGGTGATTATTTTTTTTAAATAATTTCGATACTCATTTCACCAGACTTTAACGAACAATCTCGATAATTTCCAAACAATTCAGCTCGCGAAGAGAGCGTCAGAAAAAACGGGAAATATTGAAGCAACTAAAAAGAATATTGACGACATTTTAATGCGATCAGCAGTAGCGATTGATGAGGAACGGACGGGAGTTGCAGATAGCGATGCAGCTCAACCATAATCAACGCTAAGAGCGCTCAGTCCCTTTTTCTTTATGGCCTCTGCGACAGCGCGCTCCAAAAAGTCTTGTTCTCGATCGCTCTCATCCATTTTCTCGTCTTCGGTGAAATTGGCATTAACATGGCGTTCAATATCCGTGGATTTCGAGGGTTCGAATATTGCTGAGGAACTTGGCATAGATACCGTTGATAATTCGTTCGCTTCTGGCAAACGATTTGACGGACATGGCCGCAAAAAATCGGGACTCTCGTCGTTGGAGCAACGTGCAAATATCTCGTTTGCGCAAATGGCCTGTGACTGTGAAACGGTTGTGTGCACCAAGCCGTGATTGCGTATTGCCATCATCACAGCCGTGTCCTCCATGTCGGTACCGCGAAATAAACGAAATTGCGGATCATCCGCCGGATACGTTACCGGTACTGTTAATATATAATTCTCCATAACGCGATTAATCGTATTGTCGAGAAAGCCATTGGCAACCTGACATTCCTGCCATATGCTCAATTTTTCACGTGCAAGCCTCTCCACCTCGTCGTACTCGCACTCCTCGGAATCGTTTGTCCTTGGCTCGGCGTCTCCCAATCTTTGATTCTGCAATTAAATTTTAAGATGTCAATCAAAATTGTATTATAATTTTTCATGTTTTTTTTAATTTGAAAAAAAAAAAAAAAAAAAAAAAAAACATTTCATAATCGCAAATTTTCTTTACGATATTTTGTAAATTTTGTAAATTTGTTTTATTTTTTTAGGGATTTAGGAAAATCAGGCCCTGGAAGAGGATCCTTATAGGGAGTTTAAAAAAATCAGGGCCTGGAAGAGGGTGTCATGGGAACTTAGAAAAAAAAGTTGCAAAGCTGAACTTTGCACATTGCTTCCTTATTAATTTTTTTTTTTTTTTTTTTTTTTCACAAAGCGATCTCTATGAGGAAGTTTATTTATTCATTTTGGCTTCCTCATAGAGGAAGCTTTCTGAAAAATGGAAATGTAATCTGTTAAAACATGAAAAATCTCAAATTGCTCCAAAATCAAAACCCATTTACCGATCGTCATGAAATTTGGTACATAGCAAGAGTGAATATTTTTCATCTGTATTTTTAATTTCGAAAAAGTTTTAATTCATTCGTTGTTAGTTGACCCGAGTTATAAGAAAATGATAATTTTGACAAAATTTCAAAATCACGTAAAATCTTAATCGCTTTACCGATCATTACCAAATTTGGTACGTAGCAGCGCTGAGTATTATTTATCGTCTGTAGAAAATTTCGGTTGATTTGTTGATATTTAAAGTGAGTTAGAGCAAAACAAAAAATTTATCAAAAAAATTCAAAATCTTATAAAATCCGAAGCCCTTTACCGATCATCACCAAATTTGGTACACAGCAGCATTGCATGTTATTCTTCATCTGTAAAAAATATCAGTTGATCTCGTGAGATTTTACGGGAGTTAAAGCAAAATGTACATTTTTTGAAATTTTTTTTTGAAAAAAACCAAATTCAATACCGATCCTTCTTTAAGACTGCTTCATGTATCAAAAATTATGTAGCTCTTTAGCTAAAAATTTGCAAAAGCTAGAGCGCCTACAGACATTTTTCGAAAATTCCAAAGTTAAATGAAATTTGAACATATTCTTGAACTTTTTAGCCCGAATGTTAAAGCCATTCTTGAGACATGCTAGTTTGAATTTTGAATGCTATTCACACACATCCATAGATACATTTTTTCCAAACCAATTTTCTCGACGTTTTAGATAATTTTAAGCATACTGACATGAAAATCTCAACAAAAAAAAATGTTCACGAAAACGAAGCTTCCTCTATAAGGAAGCAACAGGGGCTGAAATGGAGCAATCATGGGGCTTAATAAAATTAGGCTAGAGACATACAATTTTGAGGCTTCAGATCTAAAATTTCTGAATTTTTTTTACTGATTTTTATTTATTGTATAAATGTTTTTATGTTTATAATTTTTTTTAATATCCTAACATTTTGCTTCTAAATGTAGAGACATTTTTTAAAATTGAAAAAAAAAGCGGTTTTTCGTTTAGAATTGATGAAAAATAAATTATAAATTATTTCTGTTTCTGTTGCGATTTTTTTTTTTTAATTTATGGTTAAAATCATATTATTTTTGTTTTTAATAAAATGTGTATGCAGATTTTTACATATTCTAAAAAAAATATTGGTAGTCAATTATTTATGGGATGAATAAAAAAATAGAGTATTCGCAGCTAGTTAGATGATTGCAACACTGGTTTCAATACAATTGATTTTGTTTAGTGTACTTTAGCTCGAAAGTTGGAAGACTTCAATTTAAATTGATATTAAAGTATCAAGTTGATAGACTGTAAGGAAGAAAATATATGAAATGATGGAGAAACCCTACTATTGTCATTATAATAAAATTTTTTTTTAAATTGTAGAACAAATTAGTTCAAAAAAAAGAAAAAATGAAAACAGTCAACACATTTTTGTTTTGTTATAATTAACAAGTATCTTCCTCTGACATTTCTATTTCCGATAAAGAAAAAAATTTGATAATCATTTTGAGTTTACTGACTATAACACTCAATGTTATAAAATTTGATGTCAGCAATTTCTTTTCAAGTTTTTATCTTATTAAGATTAAGATAACATTTTTCGAAAATTCAACATAAATTAATTTTTCATACTTTTATCTAATTTTATGTTGGTACAAACCAGGAATTTCAATTTCTTTAAAATTTTTATCTTCTTAAGATAACATTTTTCGAAAATTCAACATAAATTAATTTTTGATACTTTTATCTAATTTTATGTTGGTACAAACCAGAAATTTCAATTTCTTTACAAATTTTTATCTTATTAAGATAAAAATTTTTGATACTTTTATCTAATTTTATGTTGGTACAAATCAGGAATTTCAATTTCTTTCAGGAATTTCAATTTCTTTAAAAATTTCAATTTCTTTAAAAATTTTTATCTTATTAAGATAAAAATTTTTGATACTTTTATCTAATTTTATGTTGGTACAAACCAGGAATTTCAATTTCTTTCAGGAAGTTCAATTTCTTTCAGGAATTTCAAGAAATTGAAATTCCTGGTTTGTACCAACATAAAATTAGATAAAAGTATCAAAAATTAATTTATGTTGAATTTTCGAAAAATGTTATCTTAATCTTAATAAGATAAAAACTTGAAAAGAAATTTCAATTCATGGATGGTGCTGACATCAAATTTCATAACATTGAGTGTTATAGTCAGTCTTATTCATATTATTATTATTATTATTATTATATATTTTTTAAACTGAAAGTTAAATTGGTAAAAAAAAAATGATAAAAATTACCAGGTTTTCATAGCAGTTGTTATTTATTATTGTTATTTGTTGGCTATAAACATAAAAATATATCTAATTGTATGATAATGAAACCCTATTATTATTATAATATATTTTTTAAAATTTTTGTTATTGCTGCAGTATTTCTATTTCTAACAAAGATAAAAATATTAAAAATCAATTTAGACTGAGTTTGAAATGGAAAAATTATTAAAGAAATAAAAATTCCTGGATTGTACTAACATATTATTATTATTATTATTATTATTTATAGGCTGTAAGCATAAAAATATATGTAATGTGATGATAAAGAAACCCTATTTTCATCATTATAATAAAAAAAGAAAATTGTTTTTCTATTCCCACACTATTTCTATTACAAAAATTAAAATATAAAAATTTAATTTATGTCAAATTTAATGATTTTTATCCCAATAAGATAAAAATTATTAAATTCAAATTTCTGAGTTGTACTAAAATAAAATTGGACAACATCCAGTATTAAAGTATTAGTTATTATTGTTATTTGTAGGCTATAAACATAAAAATATATATATAATTGTATGATAATCAAACCCTATTATTACTATAATACATATAATTTTTTTTTTTTATTGCTGTAATATTTATATTTCTAACTAAGATAAAAATATTAGAAATCAATTTAGGCTAAGTTTGAAAATAGAAAAATTATCATAGAAATCATAATTCCTGGATTGTGCTAACATATTATTATTACTATTACTATTACTATTATTTTTTATAGGCTGTAAGCATAATAATATATGTAATGTTATGATAATGAAGCCCCATTTTTATCATTACAATAAAAAAAGAAAATTGTTTTTTTATTCCCACACTATTTCTATTCCAAAGATAAAAATGTAAAAAGTTAATTTATGTCAAGTTTAATGATTTTTATATCAATAAGATAAAAATTCTTAAATAAATTCAAGTTCCTCAATTTTTCTAACATAAAATTGGATAACATCGAGTATTGCAATCTGTCAATAATTATTTATTATCATTATTTGTAGGTTGTAAGCATAAAAATATTAAAACAATTTTTTTTTTTCATTGTTTTTTTTATTGCTGCAATATTTCTATTTTCTAACAAAGCTAAAAATATTAAAAATTAATTTATGTCAAATTTCAAGATTATCTCAATAAGATTAAAAAATTGTAAATAAATTCAAATTTCTGAAATTTACTAACATAAAATTATATAACATTGAATATTACAGTCAGTCAATCATTATTCATTATTATTATTTGTAGATTGTAAACAAAAATATTATCATTTTTTTTTCATTGTTTTTTTATTGCTGCAATATTTCTATTTTCTAACAAAGCTAAAAGTATTAAAAATTAATTTATGTCAAGTTTCAAGATTTTTATCTCACTAAAGTAAAAATTCTTAAATAAATTCAAATTTCTGAAATTTACTAACATAAAATTGTATAACATTGAATATTAGAGTCAGTGAATCATTATTTATTATTATTATTTGTAGACTGTAAACAAAAATATTATAATTTTTTTTTTCATTGTTTTTTATTGCTGCAATATTTCTATTTTCTAACAAAGCTAAAATATTAAAAATTAATTTATGTCAAGTTTCAAAATTTTTATCTCACTAAAATAAAAATTCTTAAATAAATTCAAATTTCTGAATTTTACTAACATAAAATTGCACAACATCGAATATTATAGTCAGTCAATCATTATTTATTATTATTATTTGCAGGTTCCAAAAAAAAAATATAATAATTTTTTTCTTCATTGTTTTTTTATTGCTGCGATATTTCTATTTTCTAACAAAGCTAAAAATATTAAAAATTAATTTATGTCAAATTTTGAAATTTAACTAACACAAAATTGTGTAACATCCAATATTACAGTCTGTCAATAATTATTTATCATTATTATTTGTAGGTTGCAAGCATAAAAATATATATAATGCTATCATTAAAAAAAAAAAAACCCCTATTATTATCATCATAAAAAAAATAAAGAAAAAACTTATAAAAGTGGTAAAAAAAAATGATAACAATTACCAGACTCTCGTAGCTCTCGTTACCGTTGACAAGTCTCGTGCACTGACGTTTAGGTGGTACGGGACGCTCGTGATCGTCGGTGTCCGATTCCTCGACGTCTGTCGCCATTCTTTCGATCGCACTTGCGTTATTAATCCTCGAAATTTTGGCAATATCAACAAAATAACATCGTCGACGAGATATTACAGCAAAAGCGCGGAGAACTGTGTGTTGCAGCGAGAAACGGAGAGAGAGAAAGAGAGAGAGAGAGAGTACCAAGCCCCGTCCAATTTCAAGCTCCTCTCATCAATCAAAATTTCAGCTTTCGATTCATGATATTCGAACAGTGTTTCTCGTATCAGCGTCTTTTCTATGCGTACGACGGAGCATTTTTCTTTCTTTTTTTTTTTTTTTTTTGCGGTTAAAAATCGAGGTTTTAACGTAATTTGAAAAATCGTGTACTCTGCGGGCTGAGACACAACATTATCGTGAAACAAATGTCAATACACGCAAAAACGTCGTTTGTCCAACGACCGCACACACAAGGGCGCACACGTAACTTTTTGACAGCTACAAGATGGCGCACAGCTCTATCGCAGTTGTTTCGTTTGTTTCGCAAAAAAATCAATTGTTGTACGTCGAACAATTGGGTAGAGACTCGAAATATTTTCGTATGGAAATTTATTAACTTTAGACAATTGAGCTTTTTTTTTTAATTTTATTTTACATCTTTGTTTGTTTTAATTGATTCAAGGTCGGTAAAATGACCGGGTTATGTGACTCGAAATATTTTCGTATGGAAATTTATTAACTTTAGACAATTGAGCTTTTTTTTTTCATGTTTTATTTTACATCTTTGTTTGTTTTAATTGATTCAAGGTCGGTAAAATGACCGGGTTATGTGACTCGAAATATTTTCGTATGGAAATTTATTAACTTTAGACAATTGAGCTTTTTTTTAAGTTTTGTTTTACATCTTTGTTTGTTTTAATTGATTCAAGGTCGGTAAAATGACCGGGTTATGTGACTCGAAATATTTTCGTATGGAAATTTGTTAACTTTAGACAATTGAGCTTTTTTTTTAAGTTTTGTTTTACATCTTTGTTTGTTTTAATTGATTCAAGGTCGGTAAAATGACCGGGTTATGTGACTCGAAATATGTTCGTACGGAAATTTATTAACTTTAAACAATTAAGCTTTTTTTCATGTTTTATTTTATATCTTTGTTTTAATCGATTCGAGGTCGGTAAAATGACCGGGTTATGTGACTCGAAATATTTTCGTATGGAAATTTATTAACTTTAGACAATTGAGCTTTTTTTTAAGTTTTATTTTACATCTTTGTTTGTTTTAATTGATTCAAGGTCGGTAAAATGACCGGGTTATGTGACACGAAATATTTTCGTATGGAAATTTATTAACTTTAAACAATTAAGCTTTTTTTTCATGTTTTATTTTATATCTTTGTTTTAATTGATTCAAGGTCGGTAAAATGACCGGGTTATGTGACTCGAAATATTTTCGTATGGAAATTTATTAACTTTAGACAATTGAGCTTTTTTTTCAGGTTCCATTTAACATCTTTGTTTGTTTTAATTGATTCAAGGTCGGTAAAATGACCGGGTTATGTGACTCGAAATATTTTCGTATGGAAATTTATTAACTTTAGACAATTAAGCTTTTTTTTATGTTCTATTTAACATCTTTGTTTGTTTTAATTGATTCAAGGTCGGTAAAATGACCGGGTTATGTGACTCGAAATATTTTCGTATGGAAATTTATTAACTTTAGACATTTGAGCTTTTTTTCATGTTTTATTTTACATCTTTGTTTGTTTTAATTGACTCAAGGTCGGTAAAATGACCGGGTTATGTGACCGGACATTTGGCAGGTTATATAACCGATGCGTTATTTAAGTTAAATAGTTGAAGTAATGTAGTTAAATCATGGAAAATACGTTTTCTTATAAAAAAGGTATATTTAAAATAATAATAATGATGATAATAATAATAAAGCGATTATTGTTATAATTTTTGTTAAATTTATATAAAAAAAATATAAATATTGAGCATATTATGTTATTTTTATTATATTATATTTGAGCATGTGAATGAATTATTATATAAATAATTCAAGAAATTCACTAAAATTTGTTATTAACAGTTTTTTTTTAATCTGCAAAAAAAGTATAAATATTTCAGCCTAGTAGAAATTTAAAAAATTAGAAATGCGAATAAAATTCCACTGTATATATTTTTTAAAACAAACTTGCGCTTATGTTTTAAAATAAGAAAAGTATGAAATATAAAAAATAATAAAGCTATAAAAAAAAAAATTGATCTAGTTATTTTTGTTTTTATCTGCTCGTAAATAAATTAAGTTTATACACATTTTTCATTTGCAAAATGTATTTAATTTAATATCGTTGCTTTAAAAAATATAAGTACTATTAATAAAAGTCACTGAATTTTGAAAAATCATTAAAAATAAGTTTTTTATTTAAAAAAAAAAAACGGACTTTGAAATTGGAGTAAAATCGAGAATTAATTAAATTATTATGAAAGAAGTTATAAAGATAAAAAGTGTATTGCAGCTTAGCACACGTTACATTTTTCTGCTTCACTTTTGTTTTATTTCACTATCAATAAATGTGGTATGAACTTATCTCGATTTTCTCAAGATTATTGTTAATTGATTAATTAATAGATTAGATGGCGATGACAACTATGCAGCCTGTTGCACGCGTGCACACATTTGCACTGCACTGTTTCTGTCACTGTCCAGCACTCGCTCTTATTCGGTCTCACGTGTTGTCGCGACTCGCGACCAATCGCGACTGACGCTGCCTCGGTCAGCAAGTGTCGCAATCGGCGTGATAGGGGAAGCGGTTACGCAGTTACGCGCCGCCTCCCCACCACGCCATTGACGTCACATCGACTGATTCGACAAAAGTATTTCAAAGCTACATTTGAACAGTTAAAACGAAACAGAATTGTTTGTATTTTTAACCAAATTTGTGCACAGATGTACAAACTTATTTTTCTTAATTTTCACAAAAATAAGTTTGCACGTTTCTATAGTTTTAGATTTTTTTTTCAGTACAAAAATAATTTGTTATAAATTTGCTTTTATATTTTGCAAAAAAATAAAGTGGTGATTTTTACAGTATTTATGTCTCTTATACTTCTAATTTTTAAAAACTAAGTAGACTTGATAAACTTGCAATTTTTTATTCTCACTTTGGTAATTTAACATAAAACCTCTCATGTTTTAAAATAAACATTCGAGTTGATATTAATTATGACATTTATGAATATTACGGAAATGAATATTACTCGATGTACTTTAAGTAAATATAAATCGTATAATTCTGCTTATTTAAGTTTTATTTTTACCGGTAAATTGACCGGCAAATTAGATCATTTACCATTTTTACCGGAAAATTTATCGGTAAAAATAAAACTCAAATAAAACTAAAATAAGCAGAATAAGTATAATTCTGCTGATTTAAGTTTTATTTTTACCGATAAATTTACCGGTAAATTATATTATTTACCATTTATACCGGTAAATTTATCGGTACAAATAAAACTCAAGCAGAATTATATGGTAAATACCATAATTTATCGGCAAAAATGTTAAATAACATAATTTACCGGTAATTTTATCGGTAAAAATAGTAAATAACATAACTTACCGGTAAATTTATCGGTAAAAATAATAAATATCATAATTCACCGGTAAATTTATCGTTAAAAATGGTAAATAACAATTTACCGGTAAATTTATCGGTAAAAATAATAAATATCATAATTTACCGGTAAATTTATCGTTAAAAATGGTAACTTACCGGTAAATTTATCGGTAAAAATAATAAATATCATGATTTACCGGTAAAAATGGTAAATACCATAATTTATCGGTAAAAATGGTAAATACCATAATTTACCGGTAAATTTGTCGTTAAAAATGGTAAATAACTAACTTACCGATAAGTTTATCGGTAAAAATGGTAAAGAACATTACTTATCGGTAAAAATCTCACATAACATTACTTACCGGTAAAGTCCCGAATACCGTGAAAATCACTTCACTGGTTATTTTCCCTCAAAGCGCAGTAAAATGACCACATATATTTCTTAAGTAGAAACGGTCGTTTGATTGGACGAGTATTTTTTTTTCTTTTTTCTTTTTTTTTTTTTTTGTAGTACCACGATGGTGCGGTGATGAACATGTGTTCGTGAGACATTTTTTCGTGCTTTTTGACGTTACGGAAAAAGAAACGCTTTTTCTCTCTATTTGTACATAAATAATTAATAGTCGATTATATTTGACAGAGGATCGAGAACGTTGACGATATAGCTTAATTAAACGTCGGTAATGGCTAAGTGCGGTGATTATATCAGAAGTGAATTTCCGACAATAGATGATGACTTGTACCAGTATGTCGAAGGTAATTACTTTTCAAGGATAACCTCATTCGATATATTAACTAGAAAAATCATATTCAATCGCGATCTCTCGTATTCGACGAAAATTATTAATTTTTTTTTTTCTTTTTTTTTTTTTTTGTTCTTCCAGGAATACTTGTTAGTTCAAAGGATGACTTCGAAGACGGCGACGAAGTTTACGAAGCAATCGGACAAGTTTTGCATGAGGTAGCAACCAAACCAGAACTCGAGGTTAGGTCTGTAAATTACGTGTTAAATATGTCATACTAGGGCGGTTAAAAAAAAGGCTTTATTTTTTTTTTTTTTTTTTTTTTTTTTTTTTACTTCCTCATCGAAGGCGTTTTTCACCAACTAGGACACTTTTTTTTTTACACCCTTCAATGTGTTCAATAATTGTCTTGAATTTTAATAATTGTCTGTGCATTTTTTCAGACTTTTTTTTTAATCTCAGAGGAAACTTTGTTTTTTTTTTTTTTTTTTTTTGTGACTTATTTTAGGACACTCAGAATTGGTGTTGAAGGCAAGAGAATTGGTTTTTGAAAAATGTGTGTGTGTGTGTGTGCACATTTTTTGTTTGCTTAATTTTTTATCTACTACAAATTTGGCACAAAGATAGAGAATTGTATAACAAAAGTTTGTGGTTGGATTTTATGCAAATCAGTTAAGAGCTTCAAATTTTATAGACGTTTTGAAAGTTTTGAAATTTTTTTTTTTCTCCAGGTTTTTTTTTTTAAACATTGATTGGATGAAAAAATGTAAAAAACAAAAAAGTTATTTTTTTTTCATGTACCGTTTAATATAAATATATATGTTATTTTTTTTGTGGCACGAATAAAGGCTATTTTTTGCTGAAAAAAAAGAAAAATATATTTTTTGAAATTTTTTTTTCTCTAAGTTTTTTTTTTAAACATTGATTGGATGAAAAAATGTAAAAAACAAAAAAGTTATTTTTTTTTTCATGTAGTGTTTAATATACATATATATGTTATATTTTTTGTGGCACGAATAAGGGCTATTTTTTGCTGAAAAAAAAGAAAAATATCTTTTTTGGCCTTTTTTTTCTCTAGGTTTTTTTTTTTTTAAACATTGATTGGATAAAAAAATGTAAAAAACAAAAAAGTTCTTTTTTTTTCATGTACTGTTTAATACAAATATATATGTTATTTTTTTATGGCACGAATAAAGGCTATTTTTTGCTGAAAAAAAAGAAAAATATTTTTTTTGGCCTTTTTTTTTCTCTAGGTTTTTTTTTTTTTAACATTGATTGGATAAAAAAATGTAAAAACAAAAAAGTTATTTTTTTTTTCATGTACTGTTTAATATAAATATATATGTTATATTTTTTATGGCACAAAGGCTATTTTTTGCTGAAAAATAAGAAAAATATTTTTTTTTCCAGCAATTTAACACCATTCATTTTGCTGTAAATTTTGTTCATCTTTGATTGAATTATATATGTCAAATATGTTGAGTAAAATTTGATAAGAATGATTTCTTATTAGCACGCTTTTTCATTTAACTTCTTCAAATTTGGTACAAAGATAGACAATCGTATAACAAAAGTTTGTGGTTGCATTTTACACAAATCAGTTAAGATCTTCAAATATTTAGACATTTTGAAAATTTTGAAATTTTTTTTTACTATCAAATACAAATAGATGTATTATATTTTTTATAGCACGAAAAAGGCTATTTTTTTGCTGAAAAAAAAGGAAATTTTTTTTTTTCTGGCAATATAACACTGTTTATTTTGCTGTAAATTTTGTTCATCTTTGGTCGAATATGTTAAATATTTTGAGTAAAATTTGATGAAATTGGGGATGAACAGTTTGTACATAATCAACTGCTTGAAGGTATTTTATATTAAATTTACAGCTTTCCGTTGACTGCCAAAAAATTGAGTAGAAATGGATATTGCACAATATTGCAACATGTTGCTAAACTGTTAGTATTCCCACAATCAATATACAAGATGTTTTTGGCCAACTGGGTGAAACTTTAACAATGACCCTCTCCAAACTCTCCCAATATTTTTTATTTTATTATTCCTATGGAAATATTATTCCTATGGAAAGTACTCCGACTTTTTTTTAAACAAAAAAAATTGAGAATTTTTTAATAACAATATTAAATATTTTTATTTTTTAATATTAATATCAAATATTTTACTATTAACATTATTGCTTCAGTTGAACATTTTTGAAAAAAAAAAAAGAAAAAAAAAACTATAAAATTAGATCTGAGATGACAATATTTTCAAGCCTAAGCAAAAATTGGACAAACAATTTTTGATCACATAATCAAATTTGCAGATCCAAATACAACAAATTTTTGGGGATCCATATTTGTAATGCTTAAAAAATATTGTACTAATGAAAATGTACAAATTTTGGCTTAAAAAAAAAAAATATGGAGTATGTGCTTATTAGACAATTCTTTTCATCTTTGTTTCATTATTTTATGTTAAATATTTTGAGTAAGGTATTTAATATTAAATTCACATTTTTCTGTTCCATATTTGAGTAGAAATAGATGTTGCACAATATTGCAACACATTGCTAAACTGTTACTATTTCCACAATCCATATACGAGATGTTTTTTTCCAACTGCGTGAAACTTTGACAATGATTTCCTCCAATCGCTCCCAAGATTTTTTATTTTATTATTCTTATTTTATTTTTAAATAAGAAAAAAATTGAGAATTTTTAAATATTAATATAAAATATTTTAATATTAACATTATTGCTTGAGTTGAATATTTTTTGAAAAAATTAAAAAAAAAAACAAAATTTCGTCTGAGATGACAATATTTTTAAGCCTAAGCAAAAATTGGACAAACAATTTTTGATCACATAATCAAATTTGTAAAACCAAATTCAACAATTTATTGCTGATCCATATTTGTAATGCTTAAAAAATATTGTACTAACGAAAATGTAAAAATTTTGTATTAAACACCTTGAAATTGTGTAAAAAAGAAATCATGAACATGCACTTATTATACAATTTTTTTCATCTTTCTTTGATTATTTTATGCTAAATATTTTGAGTAAGGTGTTCAATATTAAATTCACATTTTTCTGTTGATTATTAAAAAAATGGAGTGCAAAAAAACGTTGCATAATATTGCAAAACTATTAATTTTCTCACAATCAATATACAAGATATTCCTGGTCAACCCTGTATTGTATTTTTTTTATTCATGATAAACAGCTGTTCATATCAAATTATTTGTGATCCATTTTTTGACAAAATCGAAAATAATTTTTAAACTGATACAAAAAAAAAAAATGGGAGTTTTGCAGCTAGTTATATTTAGATCTTTAGATTTTTATACACAATCAGAATGTTACAATAAACAATCAATTTCATGGGTTTTTCTAGATTTTTTTTTTAACTAATTATGCTTTAAAAAAAGAGAAAAGTATTTATTGCATTTTTTTAATTTATAATAAAGAGGCGTTTATGTCAAATTATTTGTGATCCATTTTTTAGAAAATTAAAAATAATTTTTAAATTGATATAGAAAAAAAAAAAAATAAAACTTTTGCAGCTTTTGCAGCAAGCATTTATTTTAAAAAAGAGAAAAGTGAAACTATCGGCACAGATCAGAAGGAAAATGGGTCAAAGGTTTGCCGGGAATAACTCATACATTCCATGGTTTTTTAGACACCAAACATTTTTAGTTATGCTCCAAAAGCAATTTTAAAAAAACTTGGTTTTTATTCCATTCTTGAAAAAAAAAACTATTGGATTTGATTTAGATGATAAAAAACGATTTTTTGATAAAAATTGTTTTCTGTTGTTTTATAAAGAAGGCCAACCTCTATTAGAGTCATATTTTTGTTCTTGTTAAGTTGCGAACGAATTTTTGGAATACAGGTTCAATGAGAAAAGCTGCTTGAAATAAGCATTTCTCCATTTTTTTGGAGCTGCTCAAATTTCGACAATGAGACTCTGTGTAAGAGCACAGAATCACTATGAAGCCACATTACATTTTTCTGTTAAGTTGGATCTCTTTTTTTTTTAATAAAAAAAAATTATTACAAAGCTGTTATTACACTTTAATTTATTTTGTGTTAAAAAAAATGTATTAAAAAATATAATGTGGGCTTTATACTAATTTCGCAAAAGCAATCTGTAGCCTGTAAAACACAAACAGAAAATATAAAAAAGCAGTTTTTAGAAAAAATTCAAACATTAACGTGTCCATTAGTTTTGCTGAAAATTTGTTCAAACGTAATAAACGAAAAAAAAAATGAAAAAAAAAAAAAACAAAAAGAAATGCAAGTTCCTTTTATAAGAAACAGCATACACAAAAAATAGGCTTTTAAAAACAAAAATAAATTCACTATTTATCATTAAAAAAAAATACATATAAAAAAACACGAGTTCTTAATTTACTTTTCGTTTCTGTAGCAAAAATCAAGAACTTATTTCAAGATTGATCATTTTGAATCCGCTTATTTGTGACGTGAAAAAGAAAGCAGTTTCTAGAAAAAATAAAAAAATAACGTTTTCCATTAGTTCTCTTTGCTGAAAATTCGATCAAACATATGAAACGAAAAAAAAACAAAAAAAAATAACGAAAGCTAAATATAAATTTCCTTCTATAAGAAACAGCATTCACAAAAAATAGGTTTTTAAAAACAAAACATCATTTACCATTATCATCATTATCATCATTATCATTCATCAATTAAAAAAAAATAAGTATGCAAAAAACGCGAGTTCCAAATTTCCGAGTTTTCAAATGGTCTGTGTAGCAACATTAAAAAATGCACTTTAAGACTGGTCATTTTGAATCTATTTATTCGCGACACACAAAAAAAAGTATCGATGAGCAGTAGAATTTAAAAAATAAGGCGTTCGTTTCAACCGCCTTAATGTTCTAAAAAAAGGAACCCAAAAATTGAATAATCAAGGTTGATCAACATTTCAATTTTTCTTTTTAACACAGACGAATATGCGACAAGCTTTTGGAGATGTTAAAAGGCGGTACCTGCGCCGCAGGTCACGCCAACAACGACAGAAGAAAAAATGGCGTTAACAAGGTTTTAAATGCTCCTGTGCATCTGGGTTCGATGGCAGCGACCTTGGAAGCGCAGGTGGAGCAAATCAAGAGCATTTGGGTGACCACGAGGGACGATGGCATGGTAAGTGACTTAGCTTTTATTTCTTTTTTTTCAGCAACTGATGATAAAAAAAAATTCACTTGTAATTTAAAAAAATGAATGTTACAGAAAGTCGATGCTAAGAAGCTCGAAAAGGCCGAGGCTAAACTTCAGCAAAAGCAGGAAAAACGAGTGGGAACCGATGCCAATACCATAGCGCGAAATAACATAGCTGCTGCAAATCAGGCATTGGAAACGGCGAGCGCCAGCCAAATGACTAGCAAAAAGGACAGTCGGTTAGATTCAAAGGGAGGAACCAACAAGACTCAGGATATTAGAATTGAAAACTTTGACGTCGCGTACGGCGACAGAGTATTGTTGCAAGGCGCTGATCTGACCCTCGCTTTTGGCCGACGATACGGTTTAATAGGCCGAAATGGTTTGGGAAAGACGACGCTACTGCGAATGATATCAAGGTAGATTAATAAGGGAAGACTAATTAATGCACCTCCGGTTAAATGTGATTTTGAGTCGGACAAAAAAATAATGCCTACACCAAAAAAAGTTATGTTTTTCTATAAAGTATTTGATGTAAAATATGAAACAATTTATATTTTGCAAAATTTAGAATTAGATTAAGATCTGATTATCTAAAATATTTTAAATATTTTTAAAACAGTGCAATATTTTTTTTTTAACTGTCAAGATTTTTGAGTTCCGCGATGCCAATTTTTTATATTGGCTGAATATTCTGCTAAATACGCTGTAAAATCTAGAGCGAAATAACAGGTATAGCATTGAAAGAAAAAAAATATTTGCCATTTTTGTTGTTGTGAAAATAGCTTTTTTGGCGCCATAAAAAATATAATATTTTTCTTTTTTTTTTGTTTCTACATTTTTTTTTATCCGACTTTAATTTTCTATGATTAATACGGACTTGAAAAAAAATGCATTTTCAAACCGAGAGAATTAAAAAAAAACAAATTTTGCAAATTGCTTCCTCATTTTTCCACTTTTGACGAAAGTACCTCTATGAAGATGTATGATGATCAATTTTGGCTTCCGCACAGAGGAAGCTTCGTCAAAAGTGGAAAAATGAGGAAGCAAATTGCAAAGTTCGACTTTGTAGCCTTGTTTTACTTCTTTTTCACTAGAAAATGAGCGACATTTTTCAAAATTACCACCAAATTTTAACCGCTTGACCGATTTGCGTCAAATTTGTACTGGAATCCTGTTCTAGGGTCATACACATTGACTCACTCTATTTAAGTTTTATGCAAAAAATGTAGATCAGTAGCTTGAACCGTTCTGGAGTTATAGTATTTTTTTTTTTTTAATTACGAAAATACAAATTCCGACAAAATCTTAACTGCATTGTCGATTTCGGCTAAAGTTAATATTAAATATCGACACATTTTATTTAACTTTTATACAAAATTTTACATCAGATACTTGAACCGCTCTCGAGTTAAAGCATTTTACAAAAAATTGCGAAAATGTGAATTTCTATAAAATCTCAACTACTTTATCGATTTTGCCTAAATTTGGTATTAAACATTGACACACTCCATTTAAGTGTTACGCAAAAATTTTAGATTAGTTACTCGAACCGTTCTCGAGTTATAGAATTTTCATAAAAATTCCGAAAATTTCAAAATGACGTAAAATCCGAACCGCTTTACCGATTTCATCCAAATTCAATACCAAGCAACATTGAATGTATGTCCAATTATGAAGAACTATTCAGCTAAATCGGCGAACTTTCACGAAAGTTAGAGCGACCACGCCCTTTTTTCAACAAATGAAAAACTACATAAAATCTTAATGACTTTTGTCAATATTTTGTCAAAAATCGCAACCGAGAAGGTCGAGAAAAACGTGGCGGGATTGGTGAAGAATGTCTCATATGTCGATCCATTTTGGCTTTCACTTAAAGGAAGACGTCTTATCCCAAAGTGGACCGGCGTCCGAATCTATTTTTTTCGAGCGTTTTTGGTGATAAAATATTTTTAAAAATTAGAAACAGAAGTCAGTCTGCTAAATTCTTAAATTAGGGCCAAAATACCGAAGTTTTTCGAATTCCTAAAAAAATGTTGGTTAATACAAAAAATGTAATCTGCACATTTTTGCTTGTATCGCCGAGTAAAAAGTCGATAAAAAAAATCGAAAAATAACGGCATCTAGAGAATTTCAAGACGAAAAAATTAAGCACCGGCTAACCCTCGTATCATTAAAATTGAGGGCGCTGCGTCGTGTCAAAGATTTTATTTTCTGAATACAGATATTTTCAGGGTCATTGCAGATCATCGCAAATATCCCATAAAATGCTTCAAAAATTTCCAAGTGATTTAAAAAAAAAAACTTGAAAAATTAAAATTAATGGATTTGTTTTAGTTGTTAAAACCCGATTTTTTTAAATTAAAAAAAAGAGAAAAGTGAAACTATTGGCACAGATTAGAAGGAAAATGTGTCAAAGGTTTGACACAAAAAGAAATGTTTCGAAAGTGTAGAAAATTCAAGTTACTATAACCGTCCCTTAAAAAAAAAAATATTTCAAATTATACAGAACTAATCAACTGGATCTTTTTTCCGCTTTCTCAAAGCAAACAGCTTCGAATACCGTCGCACGTTCGAGTTCTCCACGTCGAGCAGGAAGTAGCCGGTGACGAGACATCGGCAATGGAATCGGTTCTTCAGTGTGATTACGAGCGAAGTGCGATGTTGAGTCGTGAATCGGAGTTGCAAGCTTTAATTGAGAAAGAGGGTGGAAAAGCGAGTGACGCTGTCGGCGAGGAGTTGAATCGTTTGTACGAAGCTATGCAATTGGCCGAGGTTGACAAAGCCCCGGCGAAAGCTAGCGCGATCCTCTCTGGTTTAGGATTTTCCGTCGAGAGACAATCGTGGCCGACAAAAGCATTTTCCGGCGGTTGGCGAATGCGTCTAGCTCTCGCTCGTGCACTTTTCTCGAGACCGGATCTTCTGTTACTCGACGAACCGACCAACATGTTGGATATCAAGGCGATTCTGTGGTTAGAAAAATATCTTCAGTCGTGGCCAACCACGTTACTTGTTGTTTCTCACGACCGAAACTTCCTGGACACTGTACGTACAATTTTATTTTCTTATTTATTTATTATTGCACAGTGTCGAACAACCAGAAAAGTTATTAAAGTTCTTGAAAGTCATCAAATTTAACGGGAACATTGCGAGAAAATTTGCAGTATGGATTTTTCAACATATTGGGTAGAAGACGTCAAGTTGGCCACCCCAATTTTTCATGTCAACAAAACGTTCTCACATTTCTTCAGGATGTTGGTGCGGTTGAAGAAAAAACGTAGGAATTTTTTCAGATTTTTTTATTGCATATTTCAGCCATTGAAAATCGCTGAAAATAGGCATTGCTTATTTTTTAACGCCAATACTACGGTTCGCACAAAAAAATCATAACATCAAAAATTTCAACAAAATCGGAAATTCCGTTTCGTAGGGGAAAAAAGTGGCAACTTTATTTATTTGAAAAATAGCATAAAATGAAATCGGAGAATTTTACAAAAAATGTTGTTGGAAAGCACTCTGAGAATCAAAAATTTGATGTTATAATTTTTTTTTTGCGAGCCGTAGTATTGGCGTTAAAAAATAAACAATGCCTATTTTCAGCGATTTTCAATGGCTGGAATATGCAATAAAAAAATCTGAAAAAATTCCTACGTTTTTTCTTCAACTAGACCAACATCCTGAAGAAATGTGAGGACGTTTTGTTGAAATGAAAAATTGGGGTGGCTGACTTGACGTGTTTTGCCTGATACATAATCCCCAGATGTGACATAATTTGATAATTTGAAATAATTAATCTAATTATTATGCTCAATAAATTAGTTTTCTTTTTTTTCAGTTCAAAATATATTGCATACTTAAATTTGCAATCAATAGATAGAAAATATAAATGACCAGTTTTAATATGAAATTTCTTTCTTCCAAGATGTAAATACTTCAAAAATTTAAACTCCTGTATTAAATAAAAAAAAGAAAATCTGATAAAAGCACGAAGTATGTATCTTAAAGTAACATCTGACTAATTGTGTTTTTAAGTCGGTTTAGAAAACATTGCTAATGATTAGAGCGCATAGGAATTTATCAATCCACTTTTTTTCCTTTTGCAAAATACTTCATATTTGCAAAGATATAGCCACTCGAAAACGCAATTTTTGAACTAATTATTTCAACGCGCCGGAAACGCCCGACTTTATCCGAACCGAACTGACGTCACGATGTTATTGCCGATCGCGATTAGCAGGCGTAACACGTACTGCAGCTTGGTTCTTATTTAATTCGACGGTATTTCAATAATAATTACAAATAAACATGGATGCGGCGACAAGTAATCGGTGGTGTTTTGTGCCCCTGTGCAAAAGCACGAAAAAAAGTGCGATTTTTGGCAGGTTTCGTGAATCTGCTTTCACGATGCTTGCTTCTAGGCGATTTGCCACATTTGGCACGTTTTTTATTCGTCGGAAATTTTATTTCAATCACGTTACGAAACAACATCGTGACGTCACACGCTCGGGCACCAATAGCGTTGCGTTTTCATCAATATTGAAACGTTGATATTCAATTAATATAAGCAATTTAACGAATCACATCTTCATGAATCGGTTTCTTAATGCGGTTTATTTAATAAATGAACCGAATCTGCTGATTTAAAATTTTTGTAAAATACCCAATTGTGAGAAATATCCGGGAGAGGCAGGACAAAAAGTGGCGCTTACAGAGAATGAAATCCAGATAAAGAGAAATCCAAATTATTTGCCTGAAGCGACCTGAAATATAAAATATTTTGTCGGCACTTTTTGTTAGACACTCTGAATCAAGAAAATCAAACGTACCAACGAAATACCTGACTATTTTATTTCCTTCACCAACAGGTACCAACAGATATATTGTATTTAAAATCACAAAAGATAGAAGCTTATCGTGGCAATTACGAACAATTCGAGAAGACTAAAGGCGAACGGGAGCGCAATCTTCAACGCGAATGGGAAGCTCAACAAGCGAAGCGCGCTCACGTACAGGAATTCATCGATCGTTTCCGTTACAACGCCAATCGTGCCTCGAGTGTTCAAAGTAAAATAAAGATGCTGGAGAAGCTGTAAGTAAATTTGTATTAAATATATATATATTTTTTTCACAAATATTGGCAGTTGTGAAATCGTTCAAAGTTGAAGAATTCAAATAATTCTTATTTTTATAAATTTTAGCTCTGGACAAATTTGTTAAAAAATTCTTTATAAAAAAAACCTTTTTATTATTTTTGTAAAAATTATAATTTAATCCTCCTGCTTTGGCTGATATTGCGGCCAAATTTTCAAGAATTACACAAAGTTGATTACTACCATTCGTCATTTTTATTGTATATTACAGACCGGAATTGAAGCCAATGGAAAAAGAGGGTGAAGTGACGCTGCGTTTTCCGGATGTCGTGCCTCTCAGTCCCCCGATACTTCAGCTCAACGAAGTGTCGTTCCGTTACGAAGGCGCCAAGAACGACGCTTATATATTCACCGGCGTAAATCTCACTGCCGCTTTGGAATCGCGTATCTGTATCGTCGGTGAAAATGGCGCGGGTAAAACGACGCTTTTGAAAATAATCACTGGAACGCTAAGCCCAACGCGAGGCACCGTTCACGCTCATCGAAATCTCAAGATCGGATACTTCAGTCAGCATCACGTTGATCAATTGGATATGACCGTTTGCCCTGTCGAATTGATACAGAATCATTTTCCAGGTACGTCAATGGTGACCAATAAATAAGTAGGGTTTCGAAAAAGAAACGTTTTTTTTTACGTTTCGTCAGTTCTTAACATTAATTGTCAATCTCAGAGATCGTTCAAAGAGATTTTTATAATTCCAATATCTTAAAAATGTGTCAGAAAATATTTACCTCTTTAAAAAATTACAACTCAATTACAAATAAAAATATATGACTTGTTTAGGCTTTTTTATAAAAATGCAATTGTTTTTTGTTCGAAAAAAGACAGCGTTTAAGGAGGTTGGAGCATTAGGACAATTGAAAGATTAACGTTTGCCATAAAAGTATGTTGTTCAGAGCGATAAATCGCGTTTTTTACCGCAATTTTATTATTATTAACCATCTAGGTAATGAGATAGAAGCTTCTAAAGTTGCTATGTTTTACATAGGGGAATATACAAAACGCATTGAAAATCGCGATTCTTGAGACTTATCTACCATGCAAATTAAATATTCGGAGAAAAAAAATGGTGACTTTGGTCTAGTGGGTAGAGTACTAGTCTCCAAACCAAAGTATCGGGAGTTTTTGGATTCGATTCCCGGTGCCGTTGTTTTCGCTGTTGGAAAAAATATTGTTGCGCGACGAAGCTCCGGGCATTATCGATACTATATTGATAAATTGTCCGTTAGTCGTCCAATGTTTACCAACAGTGTCAACACGATGTAGCTCCGGTACTGTGAAACAAACCTAGATGACCGACTGTTACGAACACCCAAAGTACAGTAAAAATAAATTTATCTCGTATCGCGTAACTTCTACAGTGGTATCGGATCGCACTAAAGGAATAAACAGTAGGTCCCGTCGCTAATAACCATAGTAGTTGATATATATATATATATATACTGTTGTCGAAATATACATACATTATTATTGAAACGATGAGTGATTGTACAAAGAAATTGGACGGCGAATACAAAATTATTGCCATTTGATGAGAATATTCGCACAAGAAAACTGCCTTTTTTAAGGTGGGTCGATCACCACCGTAGTAATCAAACATGCAACTTTAATGTAATAACGTAATACACGATAAAGCTTGTGTTATTAAAAAGCCACCAATTTTACAAACTTAAATATGAAGGTTCAATGAAATATTGAGCTGCCCAAAACTAATAAAAAATAATATTGAGAATTTGATTTGATCAACGCGTCGTCAAATTTCAAATGTCAAAAATCAAAGGTTATAAAGATTATAATCGGATAGCAAAAGAACTTTTTAACTTTTAGTTAACAATTCATAAATTAATAGTTTCATGCCTTCAATGTGGAGACCATTTTTAGAAGACAAAGATGCGTCTGTAAGTAAATTTGCGTCCGTGAAAGCAATATTGACAGCTATTCCTCGAGCAGCCGATGCCTAAATACACCATAAATCTGTCTGTGTTCGCGAGTTTAATGACAACTTTGAACCGATATTTCGTCCTTAATCTACGGTAACGTCATGCTCTTACATTTTTTTCGTATTCAGAAACGTTCAATATATATAAATTTCTGTTTTTCGAATTTCTATCTTGGATTTTGGATATCTAATGATGTGTACATGTGAAATTTTACGCTCATTTATGAATTCAGTAATGGGAATTCGCGTAAAAAGTCTCAACTTCACAATTTTATATCTTAAAAAACTATACGGTTGGTCGGATTCAAATTTCAGATATCGCTCGGCTTGAAGCAGATCTATAATATATTTAAAACCTTGATTTGTGTCTTGGAAAGCCTCTGGTGGTCGACCCACCTTAAGCAACTTTGAACGGCTCTTTGCAGTGAGGGCAACCACACCAACGTATTTCATTCATGATTAACATATTCATTCAATATATCATCTTGTCATTCATAATGATTTATTGCAGACACTTGACTCTTGATCAATTATTGATCAAGACACTTAATTATCAATTGATTTCGGTTAGAGTGAATCAATATATTGGTATTTCGATGTATTTCTGTAAACTTGAGCGTGCGCTGAGTCCAACGATACCAAATATGTGCTTTTTTATGCTTGAACAAAATTTTTTTTTTTTCGAAACCGTCAATTGACTCAACTGAATCGCTCCAACCTGCTTAAAGTGAATTTTCGGTATATCCTAATAAACAATCTATTTTATCTATAATTTTTGGCCTAAAAATTCCTCTTTTTTTTCAGGAAAACCAATCGAAGAATATAGACGAATGCTCGGTAGTTTTGGTGTTAGCGGTGATTTGGCTTTGCAAAATATTAATTCATTGTCCGGAGGACAAAAGTCGAGAGTAGCTTTCGCTCTTATGTGCGCGGCGATGCCGAATTTCTTGGTTCTCGACGAGCCTACCAATCATCTTGACATCGAATCGATTGAGGCACTTGGAAAAGCTCTCAATACGTGTCAGGTAATTAATAAAAATCAGCCATAATAAATGTAATAATGGTATTTCACCAATTTAAAGTAAAAAGAAGAAAAAATTCTATCCGTATAGCGAAAATACATCTTACGCAAATTTTTCGAACTTTTTTTTGGGAATACTTGGATATCCGGTTCACCAAAAATCCATAAATTTATGATCAACGATCTGCAATAGATTCTTTCGTCACAGACCAAAATAATATTTGTTTTAGCAGTCAAAAATATTTATTTTCTCTTATAATACCAGCACTCAAGCAAATTAGATACTCTTCAATGAATATCGACGATTTCATCCTCCATCCCCTTAATTTAAAATAGAAAAGTGAATTACCCTCTATAAGCAAACCTAATTACATTCTTTTTCCTATTTCCTTTCTTCAGGCTGGTGTAATTTTGGTTTCTCACGACGAGCGACTAATCCGACTCGTGTGCAAAGAGCTCTGGGTCTGCGGCGAGGGTTCGGTGCGTTGTATTGAAGGTGGTTTTGACGAGTATCGAAAGATAATCGAGAAGGAGCTCGAGGCATAATGATTCCAAGACAAAAAAAAAAAAAAAAAAAGACGTGCGTTATCATCGAGCGCCAAACTCTATGGAAAATAACGATGTGCCGAATCCTTCGCGCATCATGAAAATCGCTAAAATTCCTCGGGAGCGACGATGCGACGATTTGAAAGACCATCTTACTATACTGAACTTGTTGTTGACGGCACTTGGGACATGCTTCCAACTCGTAATCTCCGCAGGAGAATAAGGCGTATATCGTCAAAAAAGAAAAGAAAAAGAAAAAAACGTTTTATAACTTATTTCTACTGTGCACCGAGAGGCGCCGAGAGATAACCGAATTTATCGATTGTAAATGTTTCATCGTATTATTACATTGGTAGGTCAAATTATCACGCTGAGTTAATTCGATGTTTTGCTGGATAAATGTATGCTGAAAGAGAAGATAAAGTTGGGATTCGTGAGAGGAGAAAAAGAGAGGGTGTCACGCTATCGTTTCGCGCATCTTATTTAATAAATCCATAATTGTTACATCGATCTGTGTTCTCTTTTACCCTGTTATTTTTTTAATGGCCACTTTTATATCAGGAATACTAAATATTCACTGAATTCCGGTTTAATTTTTTTTAACCCGGGCATTTCCCTAATTTTTCGGCGATTATTTTTATTATCTTGTTTTAGACATTCTCTAATGATTTTTTTTCAATTCTGATATTTTTTGGTGATTCTCCGATCTTTTTTTTTTATTTTTATTCCTGACATTTTCCTGATTTTTTTAACACTGCGTTTTATGACTGATATTTTGCTGAATTTCCAGACCAATTTTTCTGATCTTTAATATTTTCCCCATTTCCTGAACAATTTTTTTTTAATCCCTGACATCTTCCTGATTCGCTGACAATTTTTAAAAATTCCTGACATTTTTCTGTTTTTCTGAACACTGTTTGTTTTTTTTAGTGATATTTTGCCGAGTCTAAGACCAACTTTTCTGATCTTTAATATTTTCATAATTTTCTTACTAATTTTTTTTAATCCCTGACATTTTCCTGAACAAATTTTTTAATTCCTGACATCTTCCTGTTTTTCTGACCGCTGTATTTTATTTCTCAGGTTTTGCCGAATCTTTGAATAATTTTTCTAATCGTTAAGATTTTCCTGATTTCCCGACGATCCTTTTTTAAATGTTTGACTTCCTGATTTCCTGACAATTTTTTTTAAATGCCTGACATCGTCCGGATTCCCTGACAATTTTTTTTTTAAATGCCTGACATCGTTCTGATTCCCTGACAATATTTTTAAATTCCTGTATGTTTCTGATTTTCCGAAAACTGTTTTTTTTTTACTGTTATTTTCCTGAATCTTTGAACAATTTTTCTGATTTCAAACACTTTCCTGATATCCAGAGAAATTAAAAAAAAAAATGACTGACGTCCTGATTCCCTGACAATATTTTTAAATTCCTGTATGTTTCTGATTTTCCGAAAACTGTTTTTTTTACTGTTATTTTCCTGAATCTTTCAACAATTTTTCTGATTTTTAACACTTTCCTGATTTCCAGACAAATTAAAAAAAAAAAAAGACTGACATCGTTCTGATTCCCTGACAATATTTTTAAATTCCTGTTTCTGATTTTCCGAAAACTGTTCTTTTGACTGTTATTTTCCTGAATCTTTGAACAATTTTTCTGATTTTTAACACTTTCCTGATTTCCAGACAAATTTAAAAAAAATGACTGACATCGTCCTGATTATAATTCTCTTACCAATTTTTAAAAATCCCTGACATCTTTCTGATCCCCTGACCAACTTTTTAAAATCCCTCAAATTTTCCTGATTCTATGACCAATTCTTTTGTGTCTAAATCGCTGAACACTTATGAACATTTTGTCGTCGATTTTTTTTATAAAGTCCTGACTAATTATTTTGATCCCTGCTATTTTCCTGAATCTACGATCAATCATTTTTTTTTAAATCCCCGACGTTTCGTTAACTTCCAAACCAATTAATTTGCCTCTGTGACACCTTCCACTTTTTTTTTTACGGCCACAACACATTCGCTATTCGCAACTTACCGAGGGATTTTCAATCGGGCAAGATGGAACAGTGTTAAAAAAAAAAAAAGAAAAGAAATTAGGGGCAACGTAAATATACTATATTCTTCAATAGTATTACAGGCCTATTTATACGCTATATTTATACGATATATGTTACAAACTAATGCATATTAAAGTCAGTGTACTCGTCGAAATGAAAATTAGGGAGCAGGGTAGTCGAGAAAAATATATATATATATATATAACGCATTTGTGCACCATCTCTCATATTGTCCAAGAGTGTAAAAGCTCATGGTTCACTTTTCTTCACATAAAATCACTCGTTTTTTTTTTCTTTTTGGTTCTTAATTTTTGCATAAAAGTCTGTGTGACTCGTTGTCACATTATTCCTGATATAGCGACACACTTTTTTAAAACATTTTTTCTACACGAGAGATTTTTGGCCCCAGCATCAAACGAAATCGCGCGATTCGATAAAAGTTGATGCGTATTTAATGATTTAAAAAAAAAATGATATTATCTGAGGAATGTGGAGCTTATGACACTCTTAGTTTTTTTTTTTTTTTTTTGGCTGTGAAGAATTGTCACACGCGTCCTCATTCAGCTTTATTTCTTGACTCCGTCTGGCAGTTCTTTTTTTTTTATTTTTTTTTTGTTATTTTACCAAATATTTAGCTTTATTTTTTTCTCATTTTGTTTCCTTTTTTTTACTCACAAATACGATTGTAATGACTTTTGCGTTTGACATCGTTGCATCGTTCAATATAAAGTGAAAAAAATGCGTTGTAATCGACATTTAATTCGCCTCCTTTTTTTTTTGTTTTTTTTTTTTTTTTATCTCATATACTTATTTTGCTTGTTTTTGTTTGTAATTGTTATAATCGTAAGAAAAAAAATGCACTTTCTTTCGCTTTCTGTTATCAAGGTTTTCGTTAGATCGCCAACCAGTTATCGTCGATCACGCACGCGGTGCTCTACTGGCAAGTTTGTTCGCTGAAATGAAAGAATTATTGCTTTTTAGATGAATCTAGAGAAGATGACAGTGGACTGATAGGCAGGGCCTTTTTTTTACATTTAAAACACGATTTATTTTCGTACCCTCCCCACGTATACGGAGCAATGTGCAGAGAGCTGAGATGTGAGAGTGAGCAATTTTAACTACATAGTTACCAGCGTGGCCTAGAAAAAGTAAGGCAAAATTTTATTTTTTCGTCCCTCATCTCAAAAATATTAAGGAAACAACTCTAGGACACAAAAACACATTTTTTAAAGGGATTAACTTTAAATATTTAGAGTTTGTTCAGTCATTAAAATTATGGTGAAAATTACAACTTTTTGCAAAAAAAAAATTTCTCTACTATTATTATTATTTTATATCTAAAATTTGAAGGAACCGCGTTTGGAACAGAAAAAATGATATTTAACGGGTTAAACTTAAAATATTCAGAGATCACTCAAATTTTGTTCAAAATTACAAATTTTTGCAAAAAAAGAAGCTTCTCTACTATTATTATTATTTATATCTCAAATTTTAAGAAAACACGTTTGGTACAGAAAAAATTAAATTTAACGGGTTAAACTAGAAATATTCAGAGGTCGCTAAATTGTTAAAATTTTATTCAAAATTACAATCTTTTTGCCAAAAAAAGTTCTCTGCTATTGTTATTATTATTATTATTATTATTATTATTATTATTATTATTATTATTATTATTATTTTATATCGCAAATTTGAAGGAACCACCTTTAGGGCAATTTGAATTTTTTGTTTACGGGCTAAATTTGAAATATTTGGGGGTCGACCATTTATTAAAATTTTGTTTAAAATTACAATTAAAAAAAAAACTGCTTTGCTATTATTGTTATTTTTTTATATCTCAAATTTTAGGGAGACATCTTTAGTACAAAAAATATTTTCTTAACGAACTAATCTTGAAATATGTAAAGTTCGCTAATTCATTAAAATTTTATTGAAAATCTCAATTTTTTTTGCAAGAAAACTTCTCTGCTATTATCGTTTTTTTAAGACCTTGATAGTTGATAAAATCAGGTTAAAAAAAAAAATAGCGTAACAATATTTCGAACTTGTTTAAAAGAGCTCAGGAATTTCATTGAAAAAAATTACGCAATATTTCTTTTAGAAATCAGTCGCATCGTAATTGGAAATATATGCAATGAATAACATATTTCCGTTTATGCAGTGTAAAAAAAATTGCAGATCTTTAAACAAGACATTGATTGTTTATTTCGAATTGTACAATATTATACAACATTATTATTATTATTATTATTATTATTATTATTATAACTTACTTTAACGGTTTAACGTCAACTTTATCGACATTCAAAAATTTAATTACATATTTAATTAAATATCTGTTTTTTACCAATTTTTTCCGAGCTCATTAGTGAGTTGTAAATATTTTTACAGCTATAATTTTGCGCCTGTTTTTAATAGCAATCGATTATTTAAAAAATCGCGTTAACAGCAGCAAAGGATTGCAAAAAAAAAGATTAAACAAAATCTAAAGATTTTAATCAAATTCATCGACCTTTACATTTTCTTCTGCTTTAATTTTTTTATTTAATCCCTCAACAAATAATTTTTTCTATACCAAAAAAAAATTTAAGACGTGAGAAGCAAAATAAAATTTTCACCGCTTCAATTTTGCGCCTGTTTTTAATAGCAATCGATTATTTAAAAAATCGCATTAACAGCAGCAAAGGATTGCAAAAAAAAAGATTAAACAAAATCCAAAAATTTTAATAAAATTCATCGACCTTTACATTTTCTTCTGCTTTAATTTTTTTGTTTAATCCCTCAACAAATAATTTTTTCCATACCAAAAAAAAATGTAAGAAGTGGGAAGCAAAATAAAAATATGCCTTTTTTGATTCGCCACACTGAAGTACTTAACTTTTGCTTTTATCTTTCTTACAATAGGACTTTTAGCGGTTTTCGATATCGATCACCAACTACGACCGGATTATGGCAATTATTTATTTATTATTAGTCAAAGGTATTGTTTTTACAAACACTGCAGCGGAGAGATAGATTTTCTTTAAAAAAATTATGGAAGAATTCAGTGAGAAGAACATGATAAATGGGGATCACAAAGACTCACAAATGGAATCGTGAGTAATACTTTCTGTTTTTCGTATAATAGACAAAATTTGCCTTTTTTTTTTCTCGATTTTATAGCATCAATCTCGCGTTTCTCCGATGCAGTATTCTTGCGGGAAAACGCTATTAGTACAGTGTAGATGAATTCTTTCTATACTTTTGTCTGTGTTTTCATTTCTTTTTTATAGAAGTAAGTCAACGAAAACAGTTGGAATTTGTTTTTTTTTGTTTTTTTTTGTTTTTTAAATATTTTATTTTCAACACGCCGACGATGCCGCATTATGTTGCCACTGTTTACCCCCAGACGAAGCATTCAACTGAAGCATTGTACTGGGGGTAGAGGTTGGTTGCAGAGGTGGGGCTGGAGCTTGTTGCTTTGCAGCTGCAATTATCCGAAATATTTATTTTTCTTATTTTTCAACGTCCCGTTACAACAGAGAGAAAAATATATCCACCAAATCAACATATCTCTATAAATATTGATTTTAAAGCTGTAAATTTGATTAAAGTATTTTGTATCTGAAGCAATTTTACATGTGATTAAAATGGCAAAATGTTGCATTGAATGAATTAAATAATGTAACTGAAAACAGCGAATGAACATCTAGTTTACTTGAAACAATATAAAAAGTACAATCGAAGCAGTCAAAAATTTCGTTGAGTGAATTAAATAAATAATTGTAGGAATTCAATATATATTTGAATCAATAGAGCCGTTTATAAAGTCAGCTTCATTCCATTATTTTAAGAATTTGTTTGGCTTTGGTCGTTTATAATATTATTTTTGCTAAGCTTCGTCGTTTCGACCTAATTTTTATAGATGGATTTTGAATTTGACACGCGTACGTCGGGATCTGAAAAATAAAAATCAGGGATTCGAAATATGTTTGAAATTTTGCTGTGTAGGAATGTCGATAACATCAGAATCTTCGACACCGATATCTCAGACCTCGAGTACGCGTGTCAAAAATTGCATCTATAAAAAATTAGGTCGACACGACGAAGCTTAACAACAATAATTCATTCCATTATGAATTATTTCAGCGAATTAAATAAAAGTGGATTTCTAAGAGAATTTCGAACACTTGTCAATGACATAAAAATCTGATGAAAATTAGTCGTATGGAAGGTAGGGCAAAGATTAGTTTTGCTTAATAATAATATCAAAATGTTATTAACAATTTAATGGAAAAATGAATTCTTCAACAAATTTGTCGGCACCGCAACTTTTTTTTTTTTAATGAAAATGATTGATTTATTTTTTTGAATATGTATGAATTTTTGCAGAATTTTGTCTAATTTTTTGAAATTGCGGATTTCACTGTTTGTTTTGTTAAAAAAAAGACGCAATTTAAACAAATTAGACAAAATTTTTTAAAAATTCATACATATTCAGAAAAATTAATGAATCATTTTTCCATTTAATTGTTAATGAATTTTTAAAGAATTTTGTCAAATTTTTTTTAGTTGCGGATTTCACTATTCATTTTGTTAAAAAAAAGACGCAATTTAAACAAATTAGACAAAATTTTTTAAAAATTCATACGTATTCAGAAAAATTAATGAATAATTTTTATTTAAAAAAAGGTGCGTTGCCGACTAATTCGTTGAAGAATTCCTTTTTCCATTAAATTGTTAATAAATTTTTTCAGAATTTTGTCAAATATTTTGAAATTGTTGATTTCCCCTTTAATTTTGTATTTAAAAGAACGCAACTTTAAAAAATTACACGAAATTCTGAGAAAATTCATACGTATTCGGAAAAATGAATGAGTCATTTTCATTTTTAAAAAAGGGTGAGTTGCCGGGTAATTCCTTGAATAATTCATATTTTCATTAATTTGTTAATAACATTTTGGTATTATTACTATGCAAAATCAATCTTTGCATCACCTTCAATATCCCTAATTATTTCAGATTTTTATATTATCGAGAAGTGTTCGAAATTCTCTTGACAAAGTGGAGGCGGTTTGGACAAAAAAAAGTCTCGAATCTAGTCTATTTTTTCGACAGTTTTACGTTAAAAAAAATATAAAAATTCCAAAAAAAAAAGCTTCCATAGCAAGATAACGGCTTTCATACTGATTCATAATCATTTTACAAATTTTGTTTCAAATAACATTTACGGCTACAATTATCTACACATCCTTTTATTTCCAGACATTTTCAACCGCTAAAAAAAAAATGTAAAAAATAAATAAAAATAAATATTTAAAAATTGATTTTCTGTTCTTCATGAATGCTTTCATTTTTTATATTTAAAAAAATCAGACTGATCAGCGTATTTCAACCATCCAAAAAAAAAAATTGCGAAAATCAGCTATTTTTTAATACCTTTCTAGTTTCCTGCTTTAACAGAATCAAAATTTCGTGCTTAAAATCAATGAATAACTGAGTTTAAAGGACATTCGGTCACTGTCTGATTCGACGAAGTAAAGAACTTATAATGCAGCAATTCAAGTAGCTGCTTCAAATAAATTCGCTATGTTTAATTGAAAAAACGATTAAATTGCAGCAATTAAATATGAAACAGATTCAAATAAATATTGTTCAAATTAAAAAAAAAAAAAAAAAAAAATACATATATTGTTTTCATTTGTCGACAGATTTACTAGGTCAGAGTGAAAATTTAATATGAAAACGTATTTTGCCTAACGTATGCATTGGATCGTTTTAATTATTCGACAAAATATTTAGTCGTAAAGATGAAATATCAAGAGTGGCGGTAGCAACTCGACGCGAAGTATTAAAAGAAAAATTTGAATGGTAATGAGCGTCAGCGCTGCTCTACTTTATTCGACGTTGGCCCTTTTTCGTCTGCTACGATTTTGTTGTCTGCAGAAAATAGAAAAATAAATGCAAGTAGCTGCTTCAAATAAATTAGACAATAAATTTCATTTGAAAATCCATTTGATTTGAGCAATTGAATATTAAAAATTATCAAATAAATATTGTTCGGATTGAAACAAAAAAAATTGTTTTCTATTTAACGATGGTTTTACTGGACCGGATTCAAAAAAGATGACATTTTTTATTGACCGAAAAAATAAAGTTTTTCATTCAACAAATCGAAGAATTTGCGTCAATATTTGATTCGAATAAATCCTGTATTTTGCATACGTTCGAAAAATTGATTTATTTCGATCAAGTAAAATATTTGGTATATTCAATTATATTTCTCTCTCTGTGTAGTCATATCTCTTTTTCTACAATTGTCAACAAACAAACAAAATCTCTCCGTTCCTCTTACAGTTAGAATTTAAATCACATCGATGCATCTACTTACGGGCAAATGGCATTCGTTTCTTACCTTTCCGCGGATTAAAAAAAAAATAAAAAAAGATAAAACCAGTTGGTTGAATAAAAAAAACAACGAACTATGTAGTAATAGCATTCCCCATGCAGAGTTTGGATATTCCAGCGGTATTGAAAAATCGTTATTGAGACTATTGTAAAATGGCAACGATTGGAGATGATGATTGTGTAAATTGTCACCGAAGGAGGAAGGATTGAGGGAAGCTGGAGAAATAATTAGGAGAACGGGTCGATAGTTATTGGCGTGCGGATATCGATAAATCGTGTTCTAGTGGCGTTTGACGACAGAGGTAATCAAAATTATAATAAAGTATAAAAATTGTGGCCGTTACAACAACAAAAAACGCTTGCAAAAAATTTTTCGCAGATAAAAATTGATTCAAAATATACGAGGCAAAACACGTTAAGTCGACTCAATTTTTCATGTCAACAAAACGTCCTCACGTTTCTTCAGGATGTTGGTCCGGTTGATGAAAAAACGTAGGAATTTTTTCAGATTTTTTTATTATATATGTTAGCTATTAAAATTTTCTGAAAATAATCATTGTTTATTTTTTAACGCCCATACTACGGCTCGCAAAAAAAATCACAAGAACATCAAATTTTACATTTTCAGCGTACTTTCCAACAACATTTTTTGTAAAATTCTTCGATTTCCTTTTATGCTATTTTTCAATTAAATAAAGTTGCCACTTTTTTCCTCTCCCAAACGGCATTTTCGATTTAGTTGAAACTTTCACATTTTGTTCGTTGAAATGCCTAGAATCTTAGTTGTAACACTGGAGCGAAATTGCCGCCCATCTCGCCAATTTTTTCTAAGATTCTAGGCATTTCAGCGAACAAAATGTGAAAATTTCAACTGTATCGGAAATGTTGTTTCGGAGGGGAAAAAAGTGGCAACTTTGTTTAATTGAAAAATAGCATAAAATGAAATCGAAGAATTTTACAAAAAATGTTGTTGGAAAGTACGCTGAAAATTCAAAATTTGATGTTCTTGTGATTTTTTTTTGCCGTAGTATGGGCGTTAAAAAAAAAACAATGATTATTTTCAGAAATTTTGAATAGCTGGCATATATAATAAAAAAATCTGAAGAAATTTCTACGTTTTTTTCTACAACTAGACCAACATTTTCAAGAAATGTGAGGACGTTTTGTTGACATAAAAAATTGGGTTGGCCGACTTGACGTGTTTATGCCCCATATTTTAGAAGGATCTCACCAAAACAGCTTGAAATAATTTCGACTTTTGTATACATGTTACATTTTTTTAATTTCTCATAATAAAAAGACAAACACTCAATTTTTTTCTGAGTAAGTTTTTCGAATTAATCTGCATATTTCAAGTACCCTGACATTAAAATCCCATTTTTTTTACCCTCAAGTCATGGCAATTAAAATGTAAAAAAAGTAATCAAATAAACAAGTCATTTTCGCTGCCCAACTCTGAATTGATTTTGTTTCCCTTTGCACCAAAATATGCATCAGGTATTTAAAAAGTAATTTTCAAAAGAAAAATAAAAACCAGCCACTAGAACAAATTACTTCGATTCTTCTAATTCTAGATGAGGATAATGCGCTCGCCTAAAAAAATCTTTCAAAATCTTGTGAATGAGTATAAAACAGCTACCTGCTAATCATCAATGAAACGTCATTCCTCGTAATCTCGAAAAAAAAAAATCACAAACCCTATCTTACTCACAAAAAGAATAATAAATAAAAATCCTTAATATCATATTATTGTGTAAAAAAGAAAAGCAAAGAAAGTTTGATTATATTTCACAAAAAAGAGAGTTAAAAAAATACAGACTACCAAGCGTTCTTCATGCAGGATAGTAAATAGTAAAAAAAAAACACAAAAAAAAAACACAAAAAGAAAAAAAAAACAGAAATTGTTATTCGTACGCTGATTCGTCACATTATCTGTGTTCTCTTCAGCGTGAAAGCCAATTTCTCGTAGAGTTATCATATCTCTTAGCTATCTCACCGTTTTTGCTATTGTAGACTTTTGGAAAACCTCGGAAAGGTCCAGGATTTGGAAAGTTCATTATCGAATGAAATTTCTCGCCGAATCTTACTTCGAGATCAGCGTTAAAAATCATGGTTGTCGGGGTCATCGTCGCGCTCATCGCCGAAGGTAACGTCGACGAGTTTTGACCGTTTCTCACGACCGAAGAGGCGGAGGCTCCCCTTGTAGGTGGTGTTGGTGGTGGAGGTGGCGCTAATCGCTGATGCATCGATGTCGATCGATTTGGTGGTGGTGGAGGTGGCGGAGGCATACTCGGAGCTGTTACAGCGAGCCTCGAAGGTGGCGGCGGTGCAACCCGAGTTATCGGAGGCGCAAGAGGTGCTTTCGAAGTCGGTGGCGAAGGTGGCCGCGCTACCGGTGGCCTTAAAATTCGATTTATCGGCCTATGCTGGGTTTCGTTGAGACAATCTTGCGACTGATGTAACGAGGGCGGCGTTGGCGCGAGAACGGGTGGCGATCGTGGTAATCGCATACTTTGCGCTCGAGAGACACTCGGACCACTTAGAAGATTCAATTTTTTTGGAGGTGGCGATGGCTTTTGCGGAGCACCCAAAGGAGGCGGTGGCGGCTTTGGGGCTAACATCGGTTTGCCAAAACCTTTCGATGGCGTGGGCTCCGGTGCGGTGATCGTAGGAGCATCCGGTATCCCTGGTGCCTAATGCAAAAAGGGTGAAATTTTTATTTTGGTTCGTCGTTGTTCTGGATTGGCCATAGAGCATTGCTCGAACGGAGTGGAGGGGTTTGAGTTTGGCTTTCTCATAGAGGAAGCTTTGTGGATTATAAATGTTAATCAAATTTCATTTATGAGGAGGCGAGTAAGTGGTTTGTAAAAGCGTTCGAGAGACTAAGGTGTTCATAGTCCGTTCATGAAAAAGCCTGGAAAGTAGAACCTTGCTTCCTCATTATTTTATATTTTCTAATTATTTAAAAAATGTTTACATGTATGCAAAGTAGAACTTTGCAAATTGTTTTCTCTACAAAGCTTCCACTATGAAGAAGTACGTTTATCTACTTTGGCTTCCTCAAAGAGGAAGCTTTGTAGAGAAAATAATTTGCAAAGTTCTACTTTGCATAGATGTAAACATTTTTAATAAATGTAAAATAATGAGGCAATTTGCAACGATCTACTTTGCAGACTTGTTTGTGCATGAAAGGCATTTTTATCGAAATTTTTAGCGATTCACGAATTTTTTATCACAAAAATTGAAAAGATTTTATATTTTCTTGGTTTTTTAGTCAAATATATTTGTTATGAAATATAAAAATATTCAATATATTATTTACTTTTAAATAAAGTATTTTTTCAAAAAATACAAATTGTTATAAAATTCGAACTGCTCGACCGATTTGCGTAAAATTTATACCCAGATCTAGTTCTAGGACAATCCACATATGTGCCGAAATTTGATTGAAATCTGCCTAAAAATGTCGAATATTTTTTTTCTTCGCGACATCAATGTTTTGCTTTTTTTTTTTTTAAATAAAATCGAAACTTATCAACATAGCGACCATTTTTTAAAATAAATTCATCTTCGATCCCCAATAATTGTGAAATCACGTGGTAAATTACAGCCGGTCATTCCTAGAATTTAGAAAAGTAGAAGTGTTTATGGACATTTAAAAAAAAAATTAAAATTGCAATAAAATTTCAACCACTCTATCGATTCTCGCCAAACTTGGCACCAATTATGGTTCACTGTAAGTTCGTTTGTGTTCAAAATTTCAGCCTGATATATCGTAATTTACAAAAGTTATAATGTAAAAACGATTTTTTCCAAAATTTCAAAGTGCTGTAAAATTTGAATTTTTCAACCGACTCGCGTCAACTGCAATCCCAACAGTTTTTGTATGATAGCCCACTTGCGTACCAAATGTGAAGAAAACACATGAAAAATTGCGGCAGTTATCGTGCTAACAAGGCAATTAGCACATACACACATACAGACATTTCGTACAAATCACTTTTCTCACTTTTTTCGCTTCCTCTATGAGGAAGCAAAAAAATTAGCCGAGTTATGAAAAAATTTGAGCTATGAATTTCCGAGAAAGATGTAATAAAGTTTGTAAACATTTCCTTCATTGTCGTCGCTGATTTTTCTCAGACTGTGTTGAGCATCTAATCTAATTTCTTTTTCAAAAATATTCCTAGAAATCCAGGAAATTGCAAAATTAGAACGATTTTTTTTTTTTAATTATTTTTGAAATCGCGCTACTAATTTTCAAATTTTTTTATGTAACTACGGTCAAGCTTACGATGTTTGAATATTTGGTACATAAAACTACTTATGTGAGCTATAATGCAAACACACTTTTATTGAAAATTTCAAAATGTATAAACTGGATTTTTCAACCAATCCTCACTAAATTCGAACTCCTCCATTTTTTTATGTTAATCTACGACTGGAGAAAATTTTACTCCGATAATTCAAAATTTGTGAAAGCTAGAGAGCAAACACACTTTTTTCGGTAAATTAAAAAAAAAAAAAACCAAATCTTTATCTGTTGACCGATTCTCACAGAAATTGGTACCGAAAGTTCTTCGATGTTACTCCATTTCTATGAGAAATTTCAACCCGATAGCTCGAAATTTGCGGCAGCTATAACGCAAACACACTTTTTTTTTGAAAATTTCAAGCTTTCAAAAAAAATTTCAAATTTTCAAGCAATTTGAACTCATCCATCGTTTGATGTTTGTCTATGCCTGAACAATTTTTTCGTCCGATAAATCGAAATTTACGGAAACTAGAGCGCGAACACATTTTTTTTTTTTCGAAAAATTCAAAGTCTCGTAAAATTTGAACGGGAATCCCAATTATTTTGTTAATTCTCCTAAATATAGTGGCCCAACTACTCTACTTATGTGCCAAATTTCAGTCAGATCGGTCTAAGTATCCTCGATTTATAGGGATTTGAATTTTGGAGGCCTGACACATACATACACAAACACACATACATCCGAACTTTTTTTCTGAATGTTTTGAGACATTCCAAACACGTTTTCATGAAAATCTCGATTTTTTTGTTTTTACCAAAACAAAGCAAAAATAGCAATTTTTTAATTGCACGGTTATAAATATATTAATTGTGTTTTTCATCACACTGGACTGTCTGATAAAAACTTTCTTTTTTTTTGCTTCTCGATTTTGATAAATTTTTTTTTCCCTAGACAGGTCAGCATCATTGTTTTTGAAATGGAAATGATGTTTTAGTCAAGTTTATATTTTTTTGTATTCTTCAAAAACCAAAAATCTGCATTTTTATTTTTGCCAACAAATGTTTCGTCGAAAAACGCAAACGTATTTATTTTTTAAATTGTGTTTCAAACGTATGAAAAAAAATTGGCACCACAAAAAAGGTGGAATTTTAAAAGTATACTTTTTTTCTTTTTCAAGTTTTTGGCTTTTGACTTTTACTTCCTGCCTCGTCTATTCGTTGTAAAGCGATGGCAATTTTTTTCCTCAACTTATTCTGTATCTACGGTATTGCAATTTGCCGATTTTTGCATCCAAAATTTTTTTTTTTTAATTTTCACAAAAATAAATGAATAAAAACAAAAATGTTGGTTTTTCAATAACTTAAACTCCGCTATTTTGTCAGATAATATTTTGAATCAAATGAAAATTATTGAGCATAAAAAAACAGAATTTTGTGTGTGCATGGATAATTTTATAAAAAATTACTTTCTGTGAATTTCTCCGCGATTAGCAAAGTCGTACTTTGCAGTTTGTATTTTTAGATTAAAAAATTCTGTATCAAATCCAACCTGTGGAAAAATCTGGGGCTTCTGAGTCGCCGGAGGAGGCACAGGCGGCGGTCCTCGCTTTATGCCAGGAGTGTGATTAACCACAGGAGCAGGAGACGTTGAATCGCTCATAGCGTTACTATCTTTTTCAACAATATTGGATCTAAGCCCAGTTGGCTTGAGCTTGGGCATTCCTCCGGAAAATAATCCTCCCAAATTTGGTGGACCACCTAAATTTGGCGGACCTCCATTGTTATTGGCGATGGAAGCGGCAATACTGGAAGAAATTCCCGAACTCGATGATTCGCCTTTTACCTTTCCTGAAATTTCATATTTATTTATTTATTTATTTATTTATTTATTCATTTATTCATTTATTCATTTATTCATTTATTCATTTATTCATTTATTCATTTATTTATTTATTTATTTATTCATTTATTTATTTATTTATTTGCAAAGGCAATTTTTTAGAGAGATTTGCATCTCTTACTTACCACTTATAGCAGGAGCACTCTTGTCTACAGTGACAGTCTTTTTTAGTGCTTTTCCGGCTCTGATTGATTGCAACAGCATTCCTCGACCATCCTGACTAGCGCTGGGCGCGCTGAACGTCGGAGGCGGCGGTGGAGGTGGCGCGGGCATTGTAGTTTATTTCCTCTCCTATTAATAATAATAATTATCAATTATTAGTACAATAATAATGATTTATTATACAAATATTTTATTTATAAAGTATCGCAACAAGGAGTGATTTTTAAACTTGAGTACATGTTACGACGGTTGCAAATTTTCTTAGAAATTTATTAGATAATTATGAAAGGATTTAAAGTGGAACTTTGCAAATTGCTTTCTCATTATTTTTTAAATTTTTACAAAAAATCAATTTCCACAAAGTGGACCATTTATTTTTTGAGATTTCACAAAACAGAGTTTCAACTTTTTTTGAGAGCTGTGTAGACTATTTGCAATATTTAAGAATTATTTCAAATTTTTGAATCTTACTTTTCACCCAAGAAATAAAAAGTAATTTTTTATTTTTCTGTTCTTTCAATTTGCTGTATATAAAAAATGATCCATTGTTTAAACGAAATGTAAATCTTTGAATGTGGTTTTGACTGAAAAATGTTCATAGTTGCACAGAATAAATGTTGGATTTTTCAGAGGAATAAAGAGATTTTTTTTTTTAAGCTATGATTTTGTTTTTACTCAATATTTGACAATATTTTTGTTAATCAGCAAATTTGTTGACAAAGATTGCAAGGTTCTCTTTGAAAAATGAGATGATTTACTCCAATAAATAATATTAACGTCTAATTGTGTGTATGTGTGTCTCCTGATTTATCTTAGAAGCTGATTTATCTCGTTCCCAAATTCTTTCGACTAATGATCAAAGTAATGATTTATGGAGTAAAGTTTGCAAAATTTTTGGAAACTGTCAGATAAATTATGAGAAAATTTATAAAAAAGAGAATATCAAAGAAAATATCTAAATAAAACGGAGAATATTTTTTCAAAAATCAGAAAAGGTTTCTAAAAAAAAATCAGAGGAAATTTCTAAACAACCAAAATAATGAATTTTAAAGTAAATTGTGAGAAAATTTCCATAAGAAAAATCAAAGAAAATATCTAAATAAAATCTCTGAATTTCTAAATAAAAATCAGTGAAAATTTCTTTTAAAAAATCAAAGAAAACATCTTTAAAAAAATCTCAGAATATTTTTTAAAAAATCAGAAAATATTTCTAAAAACCAATCAGCAAAATATTCAAATTCAAATATCATGAAAATCATAAAAATTTCTTTTAAAAAATCAGAGAAAGTTTCCAAAGAACCAAAATAATGAATTATCAAGTAAATTCTGAGAAATATTTGGAAACTTTCGGATAAATTCTGAGAAAATTTCTAAAAAAAATCAAAGAAAACATTCCAAAAAAATCTCAGAATATTTTTTAAAAAATCAGCAAAAATTTCTTTCAAAAAATCAAAAAAAGTTTCTAAAGAACCAAAATAATGAATTATGAATTAAATTCTGATAAATATTTCGAAACTTTCAGATAAATTCTAATAAAATTTCTAAAAAAAATCAAAGAAAATATCTTTAAAAAAACCTCAAAATTTTGTTTAAGAAATCAGAAAACATTTCTAAATAAAAATCAGCGAAAATTTCTAAAAAAAAATCAAAGAAAACATGTTTAAAAAAATCTCAGAATATTAAAAAAAAAATCTGAAAATATTTCTAAAAACAAATCAGCAAAAAATTCAAATATCATGAAATTCATAAAAATGTCTTTTAAAAAATCAGAGAAAGTTTCTAAAGAACCAAAATAATGAATTCTGAAATAAATTCTGAGAAATATTTGGAAACTTACAGATAAATTCTGAGAAAATTTCTAAAAAAAAATCAAAGAAAACATCCCAAGAAAATTGTTTAAAAAATCAGCAAAAATTTCTTTTAAAAAATCAGAAAAAGTTTCTAAACAACCAAAATAATGAATTCTGAAGTAAATTCTGAGAAATACATGGAAACTTTCATAAAATTTTTTAAAAAATATTTTTTAAAAAATCAAAGAAAAAATCTTTTAAAAAATCTCAAAATATTTGTTAAAAAATCTCAAAATATTTTTTAAAAAATTTCAAAATATTTTTTAAAAAATCAGCAAAAATATCGCACAAAATCAGTGAAACTTTCCGATAAATTCTATGTAATATTTCCATTAATATTTCTACGAAACGCCGCTTCAAAAATAATGTCTTAGAGTCTCCAAAAATATTCAAGATGAAACTCAAAATATCTCGTTCAAAACTTAAACAGCACCTAAAACAATAAACAAGCCGCAATTTTAGCACACTCCAAAAAAAAAAACACCTAAAAAAGTGTTTAATTTCTCTCCTCGGAAAAATACAAAAAAACGAGGTTAACATAGAAATATTTCAAGTATAAAATAATGCCTGACGAATTTATTACGACTCGTACAGAACGAGAGAGAGAGATCGTAAAAAAGTTAAGATAAAAAATGGGGGAGCGAAAACCACGATTTCCTACCACAGGAAATAATTTTACTAACCTCCTGCACTGTCATAAAATGTTGCTGTCAAAACGTTCCTTTCGATGCGCGAAAAAAAAAAAAAAACAAAAAAAAACAAAAAAATCACCGCTTTTTACGCATTGTTTCAACAAAAACACGTTTCGATAATTTGACACTCGGCAAAATGATCGGTATCGCGAATTGATAACATTATAACACTTTAATATAAATAAACTGTCGTTTCACTCTGTTGCAACGAGATAGGGTAATTATTATTATTATTATTGGCGGTGTGTGTGTGTGCAATTTGCATATTTAGTTATACAGCGGGTTAAAAGTAGTTTCTTGATGACAAATCAACGAAGAGCCGACGCCTAAATGGCATTACAAACTTGTTGGCCGATGTATTATGTATTTATGACACACAGCGGGAGGCGAAATTTTAGTTACCCCCACGATGATTCTTCGTATGATCACTTTGAGCAACTTTATTATTTCATGTCCTAAGCCTAAGTTAAGTAAGATGGTGGGGGGTAAAAATGTGTAGCCACCTCGAACCTCGATTTTCTTGTAATGCTTTACGCTGATTGGTTTACAATGGGGGAAAGAATATATTTTAGGGGTTGATAAAGCAGTTGCCGTTTTTACCCTCAGTTGGTATGGAGAGTTTGACTGGGTACAATTTTTATGTTTTATTTTTATCGGTAATGTAGAGTGCACTCAATGGGCGGGAAATTTGAAAATTCAAAATGGCCGACGTAACATGGCGGGATTTTTAAAGAATATAGTTTTGCGATTTAATGGTTAAATGGCGGCTAAAAGGATTTTTTGGAACGATGAATTTGATCTTGAAGTTGAGATTTGGGGATTTAATATGGCTGACACTAAACGGTGGATTGTAGATTGTGTGTTTTGAATTTTTTAGAAATGTTTTTGGTCTTTGTTGACAAGATAGTGGATAAAAAGAGTTTTTACAGCGCCAAATTCGAATTTTATTTCAACGTTTAAAAATAAGGTAATATCTGACACTAAATGATGGTAATAAAATAGTACGTGATTTTAATGTCCCTTCCAGCTCGCTGAACGTGCATTTTATTATATTTCTTCAAGTGTGCGAATTGCGAATAACATCCATTACAGGTTTTGATACCGACTGAGCTAGGGAAGATCGGCGTGCGTTCTATTTCAGTGGCGCGGCGATTTTCCCGATCGGTAACACAAACTGTAATTCCATATTTTGTCAACAAAATGGCGGCTATTCTCAGAACACGACCATTTTCACGTGATTTTAGCGCTACTTTAAGCCCGATGCCGCCTACTAGTGCGTATTTTAAATCTAATCAATTCGCTTTCACTTTTTTTTAAACACATCATTTTTTTTAAGGTGATGTGCTAACAGAGATTAGTAATCTCCGGTGCTAATACTGCTCGGCCGGTAACAAAAACTGTAAAGCGTTGTTCTCGTTCCCATTTGATCTATGGAACAAAAGATGAGAACGGTTCACTGCAGAATTCTAAGACGCAGTAAACCATTCTTATCTTTTGTTCAAATGATCAAATACGAATGAGAACAACGCTTTACAGTTTTTGTTACCGACCGAGCAGTAGCACCTCACCTTAAGGTGATGTGCTATACCGACTGAGTCACCGTATGTGTGAGAGAGATAGCTGAATCTTCCCGAAGCATTGTTCTTGGCTACGGTTGATTTTTCGGGTAAAAGATGAGAACGTTTCACTGCAGAATTCAAAGACGCATAAACCGTTCTCATCTTTTCTTGAAAAGACCAAATGGGAACGAGAACAACGCTTTACAGTTTTTGTTACCGACCGAGCAGTAGCACATCACCTTGATATGCGATGTTGTTAAAATTACAGCGTTTTTTCAAACTTTTCTCAGGTACAATCCATTTACTGCTGCTAAAAATGTTTCAAATACCAATGAGAAAAACGCTTTACAATTTTATTACCGACCGAGTAGTAGCACATCACCTTAAGGTAGTTCCGCCGTGACCGTAATCGAAACAATGAAACACAAATTTTCTATCTATTGTCCCATCTAGTATTCAAGTTCATGCTGCAAGCATTTGAAAAAGCCGTTTACCGGTCATTTTAAAGAACAATTGAATGTTCAAAAAAACTGTACTTTTACATATCGGCTTTTACGGCTGTAGCGTGAAATCGTATATATAGATTTATAATTTTCAATAGATTTCCAATTTTCCAACATAACGTATCTGACAAACGAAAAAGTAGAGTTATCGCATATTGAAAAAAAATAATAATTTTCGAGTATCAACGAAGTCTCGCGAAACCGGAAGTAGTCGAGACCGACAAATATGGCGGTTCGAGTGATTGTTTTTTCACCGCGACGATAATTAAGTTTAACATCGTTTAACATCAACAATTCGACACACTATACATCACATTAAACGATACAATATCGATATATTTGATAGATTTTAAATATTTCATATGTAGAAGCACGTAGAACTCTGTTTTTTCAACAAATACAAACAGTCCCAAGTGAGGTTAGGTTTTTAAACATCGACACTTCGGTTGAGAGTCAAGTGAGTATTAATAATCATTATTTTCGACAAAAAAAGCAGCGTAAAGCCTCGTTGGAAGTTACCAACAATTTTTAAAGCTATTTTAATGCATTTCTCGGCGAAAAAATTTATTTTTTCCATCATTTCACAGTCGCCAAAATTCACGACCTTTGCGTACCGGCAGAACGACCGTTGATCGCCATCTTTTTTTTTTTTTTTTTTAACGAAAGTCCGAAAAGTTTATTTAGTTTTTAGTACGAAAATTCATCAACATTTTTGTTTATTTATTAAACAAAAAGTAAGTATATTGAAATATTTTTCAATTTTTATCGCCTATTCTTTATTTTTTTAGAATCTATATAAATTACGAAAAAAAAAAAAAAAAAAAAATAATAATAATAATAATAATAGAGAATAAAAGTTCAGATTCGCACATTTATTTCTCGATTTTTTAGCGTACTTTTACGGCACGTTTGTGTGAAATTTTCAGATTCACATTTTTTAAATCTTTTTATGCTTAAAAAACAGTTAATCTAGTAAAAGAATTAAAATTAAAGAAAATTCGCGCATTTATTGTCGATTTTTTTTTTTTCAGCGCCCTTTCACTGGACGCTTGTGCGAGCCGCAAGCTTCGCACGAGCACGAAACTGGAACTGTTATTTCCTCTTCGATAAGAGTTCCGTCGGTGCAGGTAAGTTCGACGGAAATTTTATGCGTTTCGCTGGGCTGGCAACATTCGCAGCTCGGTATCTGTTTCCAGGTTCCTGAGAAGCAAAATCATTGGTGAGTTAATAATAATAATAATAATAATGATAATCTGATAGCAATCGTTTTATAATTTTACTTTATTGGGTAATTTTCTTACGTGTGTCAAATTGCGTCGATGAAGCACAGCCTCCGTGGCATTCTGTAAGCCCCTTAATTCCATTGAGATTCTGACAAATTCCGTGCCTTCCACGCTTCATTTGAAGCATACCGACTGTTGTCGCCAAATCTAGGACATCAGCTGCACATGCGCCTGTTTAAAAGAAAAACATTTTATTTTTCTTTTAATAATAATGTTATTATTATTATGATTTTAAAGAAATAATTAATATGATGTAACAATTGTTACAATCATATTGCAATAAAATTTTGTGCGGAAATATCTATATAAATTTTGATTTACAAATCAATATTGAAGTACTTGTAAATTAAACATTTTTATCATCATGTTTTTTTACACCAAATATTAATTTTATATTAATATCAAGTACTTGGTAATTAAACCATTTTTTTTTTTTTCGTCGTGTTTTTTACACCAAATATTAATTTTACATTAATTTCAAGGACTTGTTAATTAAACCATTTTTTTCATCATGTTTTTTTACACCAAATATTAATTTTATATCAATTTGAAATACTTGTTAATTAAACCTTTTTTTTTCATCATGTTTTTTTATACCAAATATTCATTTTATATCAATTTGAAATACTTGTTAATTAAACCATTTTTTTTTCATTATTTTTTTTTACACCAAATATTAATTTTATATTAATTTCAAGTACTTGTTAATTAAACCATTTTTTTCATCATGGTTTTTTACACCAAATATTAATTTTATATTAAATTCAAATATTTGTTAATTAAACCATTTTTTTCATCATGTTTTTTTACACCAAATATTAATTTTATATTAAATTCAAATATTTGTTAATTAAACCATTTTTTTCATCATGTTTCTTTACACCAAATATTAATTTTATATTAAATTCAAATATTTGTTAATTAAACCATTTTTTTTCATCATGTTTTTTTACACCAAATATTAATTTTATATTAATTTCAAGTACTTGTTAATTAAACCATTTTTTATTCATCATGTTTTTTTACACCGAATATTAATTTTATATTAAATTCAAGAATTTGTTAATTAAACTATTTTTTTCATCATGTTTTTACACCAAATATTAATTTTATATTAAATTGAAATATTTGTTAATTAAACCATTTTTTTCATCATGTTTTTTTACACCAAATATTAATTTTATATTAATTTCAAGTACTTGTTAATTAAACCATTTTTTTCATCATGTTTTTTACACCAAATATTAATTTTATATTAAATTCAAGTATTTGTTAATTAAACAATCTTTTTCATCATGTTTTTTTACACCAAATATTAATTTTATATTAACTTCAAGAACTTGTTAATTAAACCATTTTTTTCATCATGTTTTTTACACCAAATATTTATTTTATTTTTAATTTTTATCGATAATGTATAATGAACTCAATAGGCGGGCTCTTTTTGTTTCGAAGTCGAAATTTGAAGATTCAAAGTAGCCGACGCAAAATGGCGGGATTTTCAAGAATATTTAAACAATAATAATGGAAAGCTACTTTATTATTTAAATGGCGGTTAAAAGGGTTTTTTGGGTCAATGAATTTGATCTTGAAGTTGAAATTTGGGGATTTAATATGGCTGAAACTAGGCAACCACGACCACGATAGCATTTTAATTAACAAATTATTGTAATTCTTGCAATTTTTTAATTGCCTTTTTTATTTAAATTTAACGTTTATATTTTTCCCCGGTATTCTGTAGTTTCGTATGCTTCTTTTTATTACTACGATTCGATTACTATTTAAAATGTTAACTTACGTGTTTGGCTCAACTCTGTGAGATTGCAATGATTGCAGCATCCATCAAAGTACCTTCCAGTTTCTGGGCAATCCGTTAAATCGGGGCAAACTGGTGCACTGCTACTTATAATGAACTGTAATAATAACATATGCACATTATCATTATTTTCATATGAAAGCTAGTATCAAAAAATCTCATTGGTACAAAATTTTTTCACAGAATAATAAAAATTATTTTTTTAAAAACTGCGTGTATAAAATTCTATGTAATTTCTGAAATTGCTACAAAAATTTTCTCAAAAATTAAGCACTTTTATAGATATTTTTTTTTTCCATGGCACAACTTTTGCATCTTTATCTACATATTTCGTAGCAAAATTATGTCAAATCACAAATATTTTTTTTCCCATTAAATACTAAAACAAAATTCAAGCAAACTTTTAGAGATTCATTAAAAGAAATTGTAGTACTTAAGAAAAAACTACAATTTCTAAATTCCGTAGATTTTAGATCTATAAAAACGAAATATTATTATTTTTTTTTAATTTCCATACGAAAATCTAATATTTAATGGAAAATTAAAAACAGAATCAAATTCAGTGATTCTAAATATGGAATTTTGTTCAAAGTACATAAAGTAACAACCATTCATTTTATTAAGACTTTTGTTGCCATTTCAGTTTTTAAACTTTAGATTTTTAAAAATAATTTATTACTTACAAATCAGTTTATTTCTATGAAATACGATTTATAATTTCTGGCATAATTCATAGATATTTCCACAAAAAAAAAAAAAAATAAAATAAAAAACATTTTACAAATTTGTATTGTTGATATAATTTTGTTATAATTTTTATAATTCTTTTTCAGCATCAAGATAAAAATTCTTCCTGCTTAGAATTCCCAATGTACACTGCTACAAATCAATCAGATCGGTTTTGAAAGGTTTCCTTCGGATTTTTGTGCGTTTAATTGGTTTTAATGGGATCCTTTATTCAGTACTGGCAATATCAAAAATCATTTAACAAACCTGATGAGCTTGCTCGGTGCAGGTGAACGTTGTGCAGTTATCATTAGAATACCAAACCGCTCCAGGTTCATACAGATTTCCATTGTCTATGCAGAATGTTTGCTTGCATTCTCCACAGCATTTTCCATCCGCCGACTCTTCATATTTCCATCCCTGAGAATATTCGCAATGTAAAAACGAGTTTAAGCTGTTTTACAGTTTTTTCTTACTCAATATTGTTCTTTAAATAATCGTTGTTTACCATTGGACAATTTGTGTTGCAGACTTTAGTTTCCGGATTCACATTGACACCATCCGGAGTGCGTACGCACATTTCAGTGACGCAATTGTTGTCGCTCAATGTCCATTTTTCGCCAACTTGATGTACAACGCCTTCGTAAATACAAGCAGTTCTCACAGTCTTCTTGCAGCATTGGTCTGGAGACGCGACTTCTTCCAATTTGAATCGTTTCTCTTCCGAAACATCAACTTCCGGGCAGACTTCAGTATTTTCTTTAACATAAGCCTGATGGAAATATTCACGAATTATAAACTTTAACGAGTACCAATTTAATTGTGTGGGGCAAAACACGCGTCAAGTCGGACGCCCCAATTTTTCATGTCAACAAAAGGTCCTCACATTTCTTCAGGATACTACTTGAAGAAAAAATGTAGGAATTCATTCAGATTTTTTTATTGCATATTCCAGTCATTGAAAATCTTTGAAAATAATCATTGTTTATTTTTTAAAGCCAATACTACGGCTCGCAAAAAAAAAAATCATAAAAACAAGAAATTTTGGATTCTTAGCGTACTTTCCAACAACATTTTTTGTCAAATTCTCCGATTTCATTTTGTGCTATTTTTCAATTGAACAAAGTTGCCACTTTTTTTCCCTGCGAAACGGTATTTCCGATTTACTTGAAATTTTCACATTCTGTTCGTCGAAGTGCCTAGAATCTTAGAAAAAATTGGCGAGATGGGCGGCAATTTCGCTCCAGATTTAGAGCTCTTCGAACGATCAAACATCACGGTAATCTCGTCAATTTTTTTTCTAAGATTCTAAAGAACAAAACGTGAAAATTTCAGCTAAATCGGAAATGCCGTTTCGGAGGGAAAAAAGTGGCAACTTTATTTAATTGAAAAATAGCATAAAATAAAATCGGAGAATTTTGCGAAAAATCTTGTTGGAACGTGCGCTGAAAATCCAAAACTTGATGTTATTATCATTTTTTCAAAAATAAGCAATGATTAATTTTAGAAATTTTTAATAGCTCGAATACGCAATAAAAAAATCTGAAGAAATTCCTACGTTTTTTCTTCAACCAGACCAACATCCTGAATAAATTTCTCAGGACGTTTCGTCGACATGAAAAATTGGGGTGGCCGATTTGACGTGTTTTGCCTCATATACATTTATAATTGCAATACTCACGACACCCAATTCAATGAGGCATTTATAGGTGATGCAATGATCGGTCGAGTGCCATTCTTCTCCAATATTTCTCAATGTTTCGTTAATTACACAACCAACTGCAATACATTCGCCGCAACAATTGACGCTCTTGTCTTCTGATGGAAGATAACGATAACCCAATTGGCAATTGGTTGGACATTTTTGAGTTTTTGTTTTCTTCTCGACTACGCCGGTTGTATTAACGCATTCGACGGCTGTACAAATGTCTAATGGATTTGGATACCACTTGTCGTTTACCTAGAAATTATATAAAATATTAGTTTCTCACTTGTGAACACCAATTTGGACCATTTGTAGATTGGCAAAAAGGCCTAAGTAGAAAACCGGTAGATTCTGCAGGGGACTTTTCTTCCCTATAGAATCAAACCTAGATTTTCTTTACTGAGTTTGAACTCACAACTGAGACAATATTTTTCTGACCATTTTAGATATTTTGATATATGAGGCATTCCATTTGAGTTTCAATTCACAAAAAAAAAATTCTATAATTTTGTTTTTAACGTTTGATATTAAATCTTAAAAAAAAAAAATGCACAGAAAGTAGTATTTAATCCGACTTATGAAAACAAATTAAAAAGCGTCAGAAAGAAATTGGCGTAATCGACAGGAGAATGTTTCTTATAAATCGAAAAAAAAAAAAAAATCTTTTTACATCATAGACATCTTCACCCTGTCTGCAGGCTTTTCGCTTCATCACGGGGCAACATAAGCCTTCGATGATTTCCGCTTCCATTACAAATTCATTGGCTTCAGCGTCGTCTCGATGAACCGGACATTTGGTCTCAAAACAGTTGACCATCGCTCGACCACTTCCAGAGCGTTCGCATGTGCAAATTTTGCAATTGCCCTCTTTCCATTCTTCACCGACTTCTTTCGTTGACGCATCAATGCTCGATAGATCATTATTCGGTACCGAGTACAGACAAACGTCCGGTGAGACAACTGAAAACAAAAAACATTTTTGCAATCAGTATTAAGGGCTTTAAAAATGAATTAAAGAATGTAAATAAACTTACTGCACTCGTAATCGGAACAGCACGAGTTCGGTCGCTGTTTTGAACTGATTGTATGATGCTTCGGGCAAATTGGATGACTAGGACACATTTCCGGCTTGCATACCGTCGTCAGTCTCGGACAACAGCCTGAAGTGTTTTTTACTTGCACGTATCCAGGTTCCAAAACTTCCACCTCGAAGTTAATTTCGTTTTCCAGTGTCGGACAAGTCTCGACCGGCATGCATTCTGAATAAAAGTTGCTCTTATTACAAATAATATGTAAAGTGATTAATGAAGGAATTAGAAATAATGAACGTGTTCGTTTCGATATTTTGAATTCTGGAATTCAAAGAAAAGATTTAAAAAAAAAAATCAAAGAAAGAATTCAAAGAATTCTGGAGTATCGAGATTCAGTAACTTTTTGCTTTTTGGTCTGCTGTATTATTATAGATACGCCATTTTTTAATTTAGAGTTTGTAGTCGTAATTCGCAAACTGCATAATAGTATTCAAAAACGGTATTTAATATTAACCAAATCAAGTCACTTTTTCCATTTTTGCCGCCATTTTGAATCTTAGAATTTGGTGTTTATATTTGTAATCAAGCGACCTCAAGAATATCGATCATAAATGGTATTAATCAAATCAAGTAATTTTTGCATTTTTAGGCCGCTATATTTGCCCCGCCATTTTGAATTTTAGAATTTGGTATTTAGATTCGTAATCAGCTACCTCATACACCTACCGAGCATCAACTTTATCCAAATCTAGTAATTTTTTTGCATTTTTGAGCCGCCATTTTGGTTCCGACATTTCGTGTTTTTATATTTGTTGTTTGGATTCATAATCAGCGACCTCGAAAACTCCTCGAACACCAACTTTATTCAAATCTAGTAATTTTATGCATTTTGTACCGCCATATTGGATCCGACATATCGAATTTGAGATTTTGGTGTTCGGATTCGTAATCACCGACCTCAAAAAACTACGTGTACTAAGTTTCATCCAAATCAAGTTATTTTTTGTATTTTGGTCCGCCATATTGAAACCACCATTTTGAATTTAAAAATATAGAGTTTTGATTCGTAATCACCGACCTCAAAAATCTTCGAATATCAAAAATATTAACCAAATTAAGTTGCTTTTTAAATTTCCGGGACGCCATATTGGATTGAATATTTCGAATTTGAGATTTTGGTGTTCAGATTCGTAATCACCAACCTCAAAAAACCCCGCATACTAAGTTTCATCCAAATCAAGATATTTTTTGTATTTTGGTCCGCCATATTGAAACCACCATTTTGAATTTAAAAATATAGAGTTTTGATTCGTAATCACCGACCTCAAAAATATCCGAGTATCAAAAATATTAACCAAATTAAGTTACTTTTTAAATTTCCGGGACGCCATATTGGATTGAATATTTCGAATTTGAGATTTTGGTGTTCAGATTCGTAATCACCAACCTTAAAACACCCCGCATACTAAGTTTCATCGAAATCAAGTAATTTTTTGTATTTTGGTCCGCCATATTGAATCCACCATTTTGAATTTAAAAATATAGTTTTGATTCGTAATCAGCGACCTCAAAAACCTCCGTATACCAAAAATATTAATCAAATTAAGTTACTTTTTAAATTTCCGGGACGCCATATTGGATTCGATATTTCGAATTTTAGAATTTGGTGTTCAGATTCGTAATCTACAACCTCAAAAACCCCCGTGTACTAAGTTTCATCCAAATCAAGTAATTTTTTGTATTTTGGTCCGCCATATTGAATCCACCATTTTGATTTAAAAAATATAGAGTTTTGATTCGTAATCAGCGACCTCAAAAATCTCCGAGTATCAAAAATATTAACAAAATTAAGTCCCTTTTTAATTTACCGGGCCGCCATATTGGATTTGACTGAAATTCCACCCTTATTAATTAGTTTTTATATTTCGAATTTCAGAATTTGGTGTTCAGATTCATAATCACCGACCTAAAAAACCCCCGAGTACTAAAAATTTAATCCAAATCAAGTAATTTTTTGCATTTTGGTCCGCCATATTGAATCCACCATTTTGAATTAAAAAATATAGAGTCTAGATTCCTAATCAGCGACCTCAAAAACACCCGAGTACTAAGTATTTTCCAAATCAACTATTTTTTCCCATTTTGTACCGCCATATTGAATCCGCCATCTTTTTTTACTTTTTGAATACGTCGTATATTAATTTATAATCATCAGCTACTTAAAAACTCCTAGAACACTGAGGTTCAATCCAAACCTCGTCACTTTTTCCAATTTCGTCAGCCATATTGGATCCGCCATTTTTAATTTTCGAATTTTTACTTCAAATTCGTTTGAATCTGTATTAGAGTTCAAATATGAGAACAAAACTGATCATCAAAAAAAAAACTAACAGCTAAATCAATCCTAAAGTTTTCCAATCTTTTAAAACTTAAGCGAACTTTAAACCTAGTTTAACGTTACAGAAATTCTAAAACAAAAGTATGAATTAATACTAAAAATAAATAGTACATTACGATACTAGTGCGATAAAACTTTTTCGCACGAGTATTGTACAAAATTTTATTTCACAAGGTGCGAAAGAGTACACTTTACGCACCGAGTGACATAAACAATGTTAATATCATACCGCATATTATTTTTTGGCAGCCATCGACATCAGTCGTGACCTTCATAATTTGTCCGAAACCACATTCCGGTTGCTGTTGCTCTTGGCAAATAGTTGCGGACGTAGGAACAGGAGCTGCAATGACAACAAGTTGATATCGATTGTGATTACTCAAAAATTCAATCCCTCTAACGGAATTTAATATTTTTCAAAAAAAAAAAAAACGTACCGCAATAGTATTTAGGGCAACAATAGTCCTCAGATCCAGCAACGGGTACCGGAGTATATCGATCTTCGCAAATGGTTTGCAACACAGAACAATCCGTCTTCTCACATCTTACAGTTCTGTTCGAGCAAATGCAACTTGTACATTTGTCAGGATGCCACACGTCACCTTCAACATGTCCCTCTTCGTCACAAACCAAACATTTCTCATCTGGTATACAAGTTCCATTATGGAAAACGTGATTTTCCGGACAGAAACAACCCTCGGTTGGTTCAGATTGACAATTTTCATCTAAGTTATCGCAAGTCTTTTTGCATCTTGATCCACATGGCTGGTATTCCAAATCTGCAATATTTTTGTTACATCAAAAAAAAGAAAAGCAACAAGTAGCAATAAGAGGTTTCAGGAGAGATAGGATTTTCGTCAAATTCAATTTTGAGCATTTTACTCAATTTCTAGAAGGGACTTTCAAGCTGTTTGATAGCAACGTTTGGCCATTTTGCTCAAATTCAAGGAAGGTCTTTACGCATTTTGAAGACATCTTTCTAGCATGAGTCCTTTTTAAGATTTCTTCGCATTTAAAAAATCACTTACGCGGAGGACACGAATACGGACAAAGCTCCTTTGATCTCCAATTGACGCACAAACCAGCCTGCGAGCAACTTCTCGCATACGCGTCTATAATACCGCAGATATCTCCATGTTCGCAAAGCGTTTGTTTGCACGAATCGACAAACGTCGTTGGGTCATTAAAATCGTGGCATTTGCCGAATATCTCTAGATCTTCGATAATGGTGCAGGAATTTATTTCGCCCATAATCGTCTCGCATTTATCTCGCGGTTTACTCGAACAAATGATGTTGCTTGAAGTCGCATGCTCATCTGCTTTCAACCAACTCATGCCAAAAGCGTCAACGTCATTTGTAATCTAAAAAAGTAACGAGTACAAAAATTGTAACAAAAGTGTCTTTGATAAAGTATTTAACTGAAAAAAGGATCTTACCTCTTCTTGATTTTGTAACTTGAGATCATCCTCGATGTTTCCATTGCAATTTCCACACAAACCTTCCATGGCGCCCCCGAATGTGTATGAAGGCAGTTTGATTGTAAAGGCAAAATTGTCTTCGAAGATTGTAACTTCTAGTTGAATTGCCGGGATTAATATAACGATACTGCGACCTTGACTGCTGTCGAGTTTCAACCATTCGTTTTTAAGTCGTAATGATTGAACATGCTGGCCATCGACTATTCGCTCGAGCTGAAGTTAAAGATAATTTTATTCACGGCCAATCTGCTAAATTGAAACTGCGGTAATTGTCTTTTGTCGTTTAGGAAGTGGTACGGACCTTCGCATTTCCGGAATGTTTGTTAATTTTGATCACGTGGCTCTCGTATAGAATGGTGATAGTTTCAGTGCATACACCACTTCCACAAGGTACATTTGTCATTAAGATCTGGAATGAGAACAAATAAAATGTGTTAAGCTTACAGTATAAGACATGGATCGTAGGTGCGACAAAAGTGAATTCTATTTTTAGTTGTTTTTTAAGAGTCAAGTTTGTGGAGGCCTTAAAAGATTGTGAAATTTTTATTTGAAAAGAAAAACGTTTAATGATGGGCTAAAGCAATTGGTATTTTGGGTGTTTGTCGAAATTAGGATTTTAAAAATCGATCAATTTTTGATGATTTGCATTTTTAAGTTTTAATTCAATAAAGATTTTCAGATCTTTAGCGTTTTCAGCACTGACTTCGAGGTCTTTAGATAAACAAGATTTTCTGATTTTTAGATTCTCAGATCACTACATTTTTAGAATTTTAGATTGTTTTTCAGATTTTTCGGTTTTTTCATTTTTAGATTGTTAGTTTTTCAAATTTTTCGGTTTTTCGATTTTTAGATTGTTCATATTTTTAGATTTTTAGGTTTTTAGATTTTCAGATCTCTAAATTTTTAGAATTTTCGATTGTTAGTTTTTCAGAATTTTAGTTTTTTCGGTTATTAGATTTTTCGGTTTTTCGGTTTTTTGAATTTTTTATTTTTAGATTATTCACATTTTTAGGTTTTTAGATTTTCAGATCTCTACATTTTTTAATTTTTAGATTATTCACATTTTTAGGTTTTTAGATTTTCAGATCTCTACATTTTTTTATTTTTAGATTATTCACATTTTTAGGTTTTTAGATTTTCAGATCTCTACATTTTTAGATTTTTAGATTGGTCACATTTTTAGATTTTTAGATTTTCAGATCTCTAAATCTTCAGAATTTTAAATTGTTAGTTTTTCAATTTTTTAAATTTCTAGATCTCTACATCTGTAGATTTTTAGATTGTTAGTTTTTCAGATTTTTAGATTTCTCCGCTTTTAGAATTTTAGATTGTTCACATTTTTAGATCTTTAGGTTTTTAGATTTTTAGATTGTTCACATTTTTAGATTTTAAGGTTTTTAGATTTTCAGATCTCTACATCTTTAGCTGTTTAGATTGTTAGTTTTTCAGATTTTTAGATCTACAGATCGTCAGATTTTTAGATTTTTAGATTCTTCACATTTTCCGATCTTCAGAACTTCAGAACTGCAGAATTTCAAAACATCAAAACTTAAATTACAGATCTTCCAGAACATCAGCATTTAGTCATAAGCTTTTTGAGAACTTCACTTCAACTCAAAACTTTAGGACATTTATTTTAGCTCTACACACTCTCAATTCTTAAAATTGAACCTTACCTCGTACGTGTGATTTGGCTGGCCATCTTTGTTAATATTTCGAGACAGAACATACGTGCAATTGCCGATGAACGTAAAATTCCTCTTATCAAAACTGATGAAATCCGAATTTCCAAAACCATTGCAAACGCAATCACGGCATTCAGCAGGATGAACGCAATCTTCGCCATTTCGGACCATTCCGTTTGGACAGAAACATCCGGGGAAGCATACTCCAGGCATAACTGGGCAGGGATCCGGTTCTTGCAAGTTTGAGCAGCTGATTTCGCATTTTTTCCTGATGTCCAATGAAAACACGAGAAAACACTGTAGCACAGTCATTCAATTGTAGAATTAAAGAGGCGAAAGAAAAAAAAATAAATAAAACATACTTGAAACAATCGTCATGGACAAATGGTGTTGGACATTCAATGGGACAATTGTGAATGGTTCTCCAATCTGAGATATCGACACTCTGATCGGCAGCCTGATACTCAGTCAGGAAAGACAACAATCCACGACAACGACAATCTTCCTCAGTCGCATTACCAAGTATACATGTGCAAGTGCTTTCCAAACAACGAGATACGAATTTCTCCAAATCCACGACATCTGAATAGGCTTTCAGTGATTTGTCTCTGATACTGCGACAAACTTCCCACGCTCGTTCGTGAATATGATGTGGACAGACCTAGTAAAAAAAAAAAAAAGGAATCAATAGTTTGATCAATTTTTGAAAAATTATTATGGCGTACTTTTTCGTAAAGAAAGTACAGTTTATTATAAATGTATGTAACAATTTTCTACAACTCAGTGAAATGTTAAACGGAAAATCAAGAAAATCTTGCCAATGAATTAGAACTTTCTATGAAAAAATGCGAGACTTTTGGAGTTTGCCACTCAGCCGCTAGATGGCCGGATCGCTATAACTTTCTCGCAGGTGAACTGTACCAGCCAAGCCTATAAAGCTTCCAAGATTTTTCCGTCGATCGAGCTCATTGTAAAGACAATATCTAGAAGGTTCATAATATGATTCCTACCATTCTTGGTAAGCAATATTGCGATTTCGATCATTACATTTGCAGGAATTATTGAAAAAAACAATGCCAGTTATTAGAATGATCAAAATATTTTATCAGACAATTGTGCATCGTCATAGAAAATTGTAGATCATTGGCATTCTATTGATAGTCGTAAAATTAATATTTTTATAGCGAGACTAAGACTGCTAAATTACTACAAGTTACTGTAAGAATTTACAATATATATGTGGCATTCCATGTGAATTTCGCCACCCAAAAAAAAAGTTCTCGAAATTTTTCTAAAAATCAGTTTCAATGGTATCAACGACCAAATAAAAAAATTAAAAAATTGCCGGAATAAACCAATTCTTTCATTTTTCCTTTAATCTGTAATATCTCGGAAACGATTTATCGTATCGAAGTGATTAAAAAACGGAAATGTGCGTTTTTTTCATGGCCAACAAGAAAATAATATATTGAGAATTAAATGTATAATTTTTGGCCCAATTCTATAGGGCCAGAAATTATAATAACAACAAAGACATTTTTTTTTTAATTGGAAGACTTCAGGTTTCGTCATCACGAAAATTGCCTCGAAGTCTGTAAGTGATCGCCAAATTTCAAGTATTTTTATTTTTACGGGATTCCATTCTATTAACCATGTTCGAAATTTCGTACTTTCTCGTAAATAGTTGAAACTTTCGCATAGATTTTTGTAGATTCTTGTAGCTTCAACATTAGAAAAAACATGGTTATTCGATCTATTTTTAATGTAAAAAATTGTAGTTATGACAAAGTTTCTGCGTAGAGAGTTGCAGAATTTTTTTTTGTCTCAGGGCCCTCTTAAGTAATTAAATATATTTGAACTATGATATTTGAACTATGAACTCTTAAGTATAAAAATATATTTGAACTATGACGTCTCAGAACTTTAAATTTATCATTTCTCGAACACAAAAATTTTGTAAAATTTCAGTTCTTAAAAAAAAAAATTAAACAACGAAGTAAAGGAGAATTTTGTACATTACTTTTAAAAAAATTTCGCTCAGCTTCCTCCATGAGGAAGCCAAAAAATGAATAAGCATACTTCTCCTCAGCTTTGTAAAAATTCTAAAACAATGAGCAATCATTGTGCAAAGATCTAACGTACATCCTCGTTTCATTTTATTCCAAGTTCGTTAATTAGTAGCATTAGCATAAGAAATGTGATTGCAAACACGTCCAATTTAGTGCTTATACAGCTCATGTGAGCTGCTCGTAATCTTTGAACTTGTAAGCTTGCGAAATTCTATTATAGCCCTGTAATTATATTTACTTCAGTTAAGGAGGACTTCTACCTTGGTAACTAAAAAAAAATTGCATTTTTTTACTGATTCTTTATCTATATGTAAGTCAAATTTATCCTGTGAAAGGATTTTCCGAGATTCGAACGTTTCAGGCATTAAAAACGCGAAAGAAGATCGGCACAAAACCAGTTGATGGAGGAAGAGGAGGGTTGCCTTTATGGAGCGGGCATATCAGATTGACGGTAATGATAAACCTTTTTGTGTACACCGATCGCAAAACTTTAAAGGCGTTTTTCTCGATAACACTTTTTTCAAAACGGCTACCGCTCTCCTGACCACTGTAAATATGCGACCGGTCTGAAATTGTGCATACATACTCGAGCTTCATGGAATGACGAAGGTTCTTTTCGATAACTTAATTTTTCCATTTTTTATTAACGTTCTTATACGAAAAAAATAGGTGAAAAATTTTTTTTTTTTTAAATCGCCGTCATTTTCTTACTTTTACAGTAACCGAAAAACACCTCCGTCATTCCATGACCAAAGTGAAACTGATTAATAATCTGCTCTGAATTTTTATTCCAGATCAACGGTGTGCAAGCAGGAATAGCCGTTTGCCCCTCCTGTTTTGGATGACCGTGTTTGAGAATCTGGGACGCCAACAATTTTTAACTCAGAAAAAAAAAAATTCCATTGTATACTTTAAAATGGAAACAACAGACAGAAAAAACCCGCAGTCATCTACATTTATTCGTTTGCCCAGAAAAAAATAAAATGTGAGTACCTAAAAAAAGGTGCTCCAAGGTAGAAGTCGCCCTTAAATCAATTACATTATCGTCTCACAACTTAAAAATGCGAAAAGCATACATACCTGCGTTTCGCATTGCGGAGCGTCATCCATCATCCAACTTTTTCCAAAATCTAAAGAGCTTTTAGCCAACGTTCCATCTGGCTTCTGTCTATCATTTTCAATATTTCCATCAAAGTAACCACACAAACCATCAACATGATAAGCCAATTTCGTTGCAACTCCCAGTTTGACATTAGAATTCTTATCCCACAAAATCCAAAATCCGTATTTGTCGGAATGAAAGTACAGAGTGTCGCCGATGCGACATATTTTGAATGGTCCACGACTCTCTTCAAGCAAATGCACTTGTTTCGAAGTATATGTGTAATCGCCAATGTCAACGCTCAGATCTGGATACAATGTTACGTCAATGCCTTCAACAGTTATTGCAAGTACTTTCTTGCAGTGCGATTGATGTGCAGAACAGTGCTTTTCCACTAAAATTCGTTCAATTCAAACATTTAGTTTGATGATCTTGATTACGGTGGTTCTTAATCGGGGCTAAATCGAATTTTCATCACTTCGCTTTTTAAATCGGTTTTGAATTATTCAAAAATGTAGTTTGTTGGAAAAAGCCTCCTCAACGAATAATCTACGAATGTTCATCGTTGTACAAATTTTATTTTATATATTTTCTATTATTGTAATTATCAAAATTATTACTATAGGGTTTGTGTAGCTGTGAAACCCTCTTCTATCATTCAAAAACACAACCGGAATTATTTCAAAATAAAAAATTGTTGTCTTTTTGTTTCTTTATAGAGGAAGCTTTGTTATGGTGAACATTTTTTTTTCGAGGTTTTCGTGAAAACGTGTTTGGAATGTCCCAGAAGGTCTAGAAAATATATTCAGAAAAAATGTCCGGATGTATGTGTGTGTCAGGCCTCCAAAATTCAAACCCCTATAACTCGAGGACGATTAGACCGATCGGGCTGAAATTTGACATACAAGTAGAGGGATTGGACGTTTATATTTAGGACAATTTGCAAAATAATTGGCACTCCCGTTCAAATTTTACGAGACTTTGAATTTTTCGAAAAAAAAAATGGGGCTAAAAAAATATCCAATCGTAGACAAACATCGAACGATGGATGAGTTCGAATGTGGTGAGGATCGGTTGCAAAATACGATTTTTATGACATTTTGAATTTTTCAAAAAAACGTGTGTTTGCATTTCGAGGTTTCAAAAAAAGTATGTTTGTATTTCAAGGTGTCGGGTTAAAATTTCTCATACAAATGGACTAACATCGAACAACTTTCGGTACCAAATTTGGTGAAAATCGGTGAACAAATGAAGAATTGTTTTTTTTTTTTTTACCGAAAAAACGTGTCTGTGCTCTATAGCTTTGCAAAATTTTAGTTCTCGGACTAAAATGGTAGACTAATTTTGTGAGGATTGGTTGAAAAATCCAGTTTATTCGACATTTTGACATTTTTTTTTCATTATTTCATAAATTTTGTAGATATTTGCCTGTTTTATGGGCAATCTTGAACAATGAAGAAGCAAAATGCAAATTCATTTGCGCCCTTTTTGAATTATTTGAAACCAATTTAGGGGCTGAAGTGATTAGAATACAATTTGAGTCTGTTTAAGGACCATCCTAATTTCGATAGGGAAGTTTCGTTCATTAATAGAGAATTTTGCAGATCGATACTTACGAGTAATGTACCATCTATTGTCATCCATATATCGTGCCAAAATGTGATTGCAAATATCATATTTGTATTCCAAATGATCAAACGTATTAAATGTTCTTCCTGTTACATTGCATACAACTTCAACAGGAGGAGGTGGACTGCATGAGTACTTTGGGCATGAAACCAATTTTCTCATGCTCAATTTTTCATACAAAACTTTGTAGCCTGGAGGACACTCGACTTTTGGACATTGCTGAAGATCCTGATTCTTTGGATAATTGTTTATAGGCGGAGGTTTCGATGGGACGCAAGAAAATTGTGGGCATCCTGTTTCAACGAGGCTTCCTTCTGTTGGTTGAGGATTCTGATATCTGCAATTTACGAATTTATTTTATGATATTAATGACTTTTTTTGTAGTCAATTTTATTCTGATATCATTTTCGCTGCAACGAAAGATCGAAAAGGAAATTAGAGAGAGTAAAAATTTGTGAAAAACGAACAAACGGGTTTTTTTTTAGGGACAAAATTCTTCTGCGAAACAAATTCTGGGGACAGTACCGAATTTTAAAGAAAAAGAAGAAATCATTTTCATCAGATTGTTTTTTTTTGTCTCTAGTTAATTTTTATTATATAAAAGAATATTTAAAGATAGCCTCGCGAAACTTAATGAAAAAAGGAGCATTTTTTTTTCGATCTACGTTGTATAGTGTGTGTGTCTTTTTTTTTTTAATTTTCCATCACAAAATGTAGATTTTTAAGTGTATGTTAAAAAAATAGTTCTAACCCCTTTTTTCATTAGAATTCCCTGACGCCACTAAATATATTTTTTTTAATGGACTGGTATTTCATGATTATTTTGAGTACTTGTTGACGTTACCTTACAAAAAAGAAAAAGATAAATGACTAACGAACTTATTTTTTTTAGTTTTTTAAATTCCGTTAGCCATGTTTAAATTTTTTCAGCAAGCTCTAAATATTTTATTACTGGTCTGATATTTTATGAAAATTTTATTTTGAGTGTTTGACAAAACTATTTTACAAAAAAAAAAAATTATTTTCTTGCACATTGATGATTTAGGAGGACTTTTTTTTCAGTATTTCACGCTACTTTTTGAGTTGGAAGACCAAACGAAAAGAAAAAAACATTAAAGTTTAAAATGTGAAGTAATGAAAATGGAAAATGTTCGATGATTTTAAAAAAACCTAAAATTACAATTCATATCATTCAACAGATTCCTATTTTATCTGCTTTTCTTGAAAATTCAGTAGCAGCCTCTAAATATTTATTTTATGGATTATTTTATAACTTACAAAAAAAAAAACAAAAAATAGATACATTAATAATTTTAATGATTTTGTGCTTTTTCAATCTCGTTAGCAACCTTTAGATATTTTTGCTTGGAGAAAAATGGTTTAGAAAAAAGTGTGTGCATGTGTGTGTGTGTGTGTGAATTTTTTGTGCATTTTGAATTTTTCAAAGAACTTAAATTTCCGCTCTGACTTCCGCAAAAATTGAGAAAGAAGTCAAAACTTTGTACTAGATGGAAATATGATGCAACGATATTAATTACGGAATTTTCGTCGTCATGTGTAACGCAATTTTTTTTTTTTATAGATAATACATATTTAATTTTTAATTTGTGTTGTCGCACAAGCAACTACCAAAAGTATATAGGTAACAATATTAAAAAAAAGCTAATTAAAATGAAAAATGATGCAAAGTAGAATATTGCACATTGCTTCCTCATTAAATCTCATTTTTCACAAATCCTCCTCCATGAGGAACCCAAAATGAATAAATAGACTTCCTCACAGAGATGGCTTATCATAATTTTTTTTTTAAACACTGATGATTTAGGAGAATTTTTTTCACTATTCGACGCCCAATTTCTGAGTTGGAAGACCAAATAAAAAAAAAAACAACAAAAATTAAAGTTCAAAATGTAATATATTCAATGACCAAACAAAAAAACAGAGTAAAACCTGAAACGAAATTTCACATTTTTCAACAGATTTCTATTTACCTGGGTTTCTTTATTTGACTGCGTCTCTTCGTGCCGCTTTTAGTAGGTGATCGCGAGTGTCCCTTGCGTTGAAAACTTTTCGTATTAGTGTGCGGCGTTTTAGTTGAAGCAAGTTTGTAACCCGGTGGGCATACAGGGGTTTCGCATATATCTTTCGTCACTGTATAATCAAGTAATGTGCAAACGAGTAAAATCAATGAGTGAAGCAAATGGATACAGAAAAATATTAACATGTTCATAAGTGGCAAATACCAAGTTTTTTATTTTCTATAAATACCGTTGAGTGTTGTAATAGTCGTGACGTTGATAGTGCTAGTGGTACCGGTTTTAATGTACGTCGTTGGTAGCGGTGCAGTTGGCGTAATTGCATGACACATTTTTTCATCGTCCGAACAATCGTCAATGCCATTGCACCACAATCTTTCGTCCAAGCAAATGTTACTCGTTGGACAGAGCTTCGTTCCCTCTTTGCATGGTTTGCAAATGCAGGAACACAGCTCGGTTACCACCGATTGTAAACCGGGCTCTTTGCAAGCTGGACACATTTTTGGTTTACATGACGATGTTCCACCGAGAGTGCAAATACACTGATGGCAGTCGTCTCTCTCATACATTGTGCCAACGGCATACCTGAAAGTCAATTTTTGTTTGTAGAGTTTGGCGTCTTAATTTTAATTTTGAATTATTCTTCTTATTATCAGTAGAGTGTAGAGTGTAATTGTGTACTGAGATTTTGAAAAATGGTATGGAGACCAGGATGGTCATTAGAGAGGGTTAAATGGAATTTTAATCGCTTCACCACCTAAGTCGGGTTAAAATCATTAAAAGAGATATCTTATTTTTAAAAAAAATTGCTGTATTTTATTTTGGTCGAAAATATGTGTTTGACTCAAAGGCATGAAGGTGCATTTTTTCAGATTTTTCAAATCATTGTTTCCCATTAAAGGGATGAAGATGAATTTTTTCAGATTTTTAAAATCATTATTTCCAATTAAAGGGATGAAGGTGAATTTTTTTAGATTTTTAAAATCATTATTTCTAATTAAAGGGATGAAGCTGAATTTTTTCAGATTTTTAAAATTATTTTTTCCAATTAAAGGGATGATGGTGAATTTTTTCAGATTTTTAAAATCATTATTTCCAATTAAAGGCATGAAGGTGAATTTTTTCAGATTCTTAAAATCATTATTTCCAATTAAAGTGATGAATGTGAATTTTTTCAGATTTTTTAAATCATTATTTCCAATTAAAGGCACGAAGGTATATTTTTTCAGATTTTTTAAAACATTATTTCCAATTAAAGGCATGAACGTGCATTTTTTCAGATTTTTAAAATCATTACTTCCAATTAAAGGCATGAAGGTGAATTTTTTCAGATTTTTAAAATCATTATTTCCAATTACAGGCACGAAGGTGAATTTTTTCAGATTTTTAAAATCATTATTTCCAATTAAAGGGATGAAGGTGAATTTTTTCAGATTTTTAAAATCGTTATTTTCAATTACAGGCACAAAGGTGAATTTTTCAGACTTTTAAAATCATTATTTCCAGTTAAAGGGATGAAGGTGAATTTTTCAGACTTTTAAAATCATTATTTCCAATTAAAGGGATGAAGGTGAATATTTCGCACTTTTAAAATCATTATTTCCAATTAACGGCATGAAGGTGAATTTTGTAAGATTATTAAAATCATTATTTCCAATTAAAGGCACAAAGATGAATTTTTCAGATTTTTAAAATCGTTATTTCCAATTAAAGGGATGAAGGTGATTTTTTCCAGATTTTTTAAATCATTATTTCCAATTAAAGGGATGAAGGTGAATTTTTCAGACTTTTAAAATCATTATTTCCAATTAAAGGCATGAAGGTGAATCTTTTCAAATTTTTAAAAATCATTATTTCCAATAGCTCTTCCGCCCCCCCCCTTCCTCCCCTAAAATTCGTTAATTCGATTTATTAATATGGTAAAGATTCTCACGTTATCGAACCGACAAAGCAGGGGCACTCGTGTTTAACAACGCAGACTTCGCCATTCCACCAATGATTTCCCTTGCATTTGCAGGATTCGTTAATTGTGTTAATGACGCCTTCGCACACATTACAGTTTTCCTCGATGATCGGCACTACTTCTGGCGTCGTGGCTTTAGTTGTTTCAGTAACATGAGTAGTTGGAATTGTAGCTGTAATTTACCAAATATATTATTTAGTCTTTTTTCTTTAATTTTTTTTAAGTTTTGCCTCTGCTGGTGAAATTAAAGCTACAGCTTTATTTCTGAACTTTTTTTTAGTTCGCTTTCCTTTAGATGCTTATAAATTTGCAGACCATTATTTAAAAAACGCATTTTCTTTTATGGGTAAAAAATAATGTGAAATATAAGCAAAAGTTCGTAAAATTTATTTTTATATATTAATTATCTGTTAGCAAAGCTTTAAATGGAATTTTTTTCAAAGCAATATTTTTTTTAATTCTGTTGACAGTAAATAAAAGGAACTAATTACATTTTTTCAAAATTAAATTTAGAGATAATGCTTTTGTTAAAAATATTTTTTCAAAATTAAATTTAGAGATAATGCTTTTGTTAAAAATATTTTTTCAAAATTAAATTTAGAGAAAATGTTTTTGTTAAAAATATTTTTCCAAAATTAAATTTAGAGAAAATGTTTTTGTTAAAAATATTTTTCCAAAATTAAATTTAGAGAAAATGTTTTTGTTAAAAATATTTTTTCAAAATTAAATTTAGAGAAAATGTTTTTGTTAAAAATATTTTTTCAAAATTAAATTTCGAGAAAATGTTTTTGTTAAAAATACACAAATTCCAGTTTAGTTTTTACTAAGAAGAGCAAAAAAGGATAAAGCTTAAATAAACACGTTTACAAAATGTTTACCACTGATTTAGAAAACTGAATCGTTCAAATCTCCTTAATTTTTCGATTATAGAAGAAAAATCTAAATGAAACTAAACTAACCGAAAAAAGAAAATTTGTTAAAAGTTCAAATACAGACTGTGAAACATTTTTTTTTTAAGATTCAGAAAAATGGATCAATAAATTTGATTTTTTTATGCTCTTCAATTTGTAAATATTAACTGCAATAAGCAATACATTAACTTGCAATTTTTATTTGGAAAAAAATGCCCTTCTTTCTAATTTCTTATTACGTTATCCATCCTTAAGGATAATAAAAAAAAAAGGATTTTTCAAAAATCTTTTTCATTTTTTTCACAATGTTTTCTACAGTCTTCTATTATGGACTCGTAATTTTGAAAAAAAGTGCAAAAATATATGGGGCATTCCATTTCATCCCGATCAATCTGGTGATGACATCTCAGATCGGCTTCGTAATTTTTTGTACAAAATTACTTGTCGAAAAACACGTACCAATTTTTTTTTAGATTTTTTAAACTCTTTTCACCTCAGACAAAAAAAATTCGAAAAATTAAATCTCAGGTGAAAAGTGTTAAAAAAATCTAAAAAAAATTTGGCACGTGTTTTTCGACAAGTACTTTCGTATAAAAAATTACGGAGTCGATCCGAGGTCTTAAAAAATGTTGTTATATTTTATAAGATTTTTCAGATTTTTAAAAACGCAGGTTTTAAAAAAATTTCCAATATTCATATCTCAGGTAAAAAGTGTTAAAAAAATCTAAAAAAAATTTGGCACGTCTTTTTCGACAAGTACTTTCGTATAAAAAATTACGGAGTCGATCCGAGGTCTTAAAAAATGTTGTTATATTTTATAAGATTTTTCAGATTTTTAAAAACGTAGGTTTTGAAAAAATTTCCAAAATTTATATCTCAGGTGAAAAGTGTTAAAAAAATCTAAAAAAAATTTGGCACGTCTTTTTCGACAAGTACTTTCGTATAAAAAATTACGGAGTCGATTCGAGATCTTAAAAAATGTTGTTATATTTTATAAGATTTTTCAGATTTTTAAAAACGTAGGTTTTAAAAAAATTTCCAAAATTTATATCTCAGGTAAAAAGTGTTAAAAAAATCTAAAAAAAATGTGGCACGTGTTTTTCGACAAGTACTTTCGTATAAAAAATTACGGAGTCGATCCAAGGTCTTAAAAAATGTTGTTATATTTTATAAGATTTTTCAGATTTTTAAAAACGTAGGTTTTGAAAAAATTTCCAAAATTTATATCTCAGGTAAAAAGTGTTAAAAAAATCTAAAAAAAAATTGCTACGTGTTTTTCGACAAGTACTTTTGTATAAAAAATTACAGAGCCGATCTGAGATGTCATCGTCAGAGCTTCATCGAGATGTCATGGAATGCCCCATATACAAACATCGATTTCTCGATACAGAACTACTTCAAATATTTTCTACTTCAATTTGGATTTTTCTTCCAGCTCTATTTAGTAATTCTGTTGTAGTATTTTAAGACAAAATACTATTAAAATAGAATTATTTAAAGATAAAATATTATTACTCACGATATGGCAAGAAGCATCCATGAATTTCTGCTTTTAATCCCACATGATTATGCCACATGAGAGGATTAATTCTGAGATATCGTGCGTGGATTGGTCTATCGAAGTGATTGATTCTCGAGGTGGAATCATCATAATTTCCAAGGAACTCTTTTTCCGTTCCTCTGGAATCGACAATACGATTCCATTCGCGGCCATCATTGCTGTATAGAATTTTAAAAGCAGACGTCCAAATATTCTCGGCGCCTTTGGTCTCGATTCCAGTCAAATTTCGAGTTTCAAGGAAGTCAAATTGTACGTATTGATGCGGATTATCGATTTTAGGACGCCACAATCCGTGCGCTGAAAGCTTCAAATTCGGCAACGAATAATCTAGGGTTGACGAAGCAGTTATTTGACTGTCCGAAATCAATCCGTTTTCGTAACCCATTGAATCGTCACAAACTGAAATACCAAAAAGGCAAAATTGTACACAAATCATTCTTTTCTGGATTGGCTAAGAAATGTTTTTTTTAGGGAGACACTGTTCAAGATATTTGAAAATTTAATATTCTAGCAACAGAATTTTTTATGCAGAAATCGATATATTAAATTTAATATACAATTATTAAGCGATATTTAGATACTTTTATTTTTTCGATTTAATATACCGTTTATTAATTTTGTATTATATGTGTAAATTCAAAATCAGTTCAGTGACTAAACAAAAAAGTTTTTTTTCAAATTATGTTTTTCCTTAAAAAATAAAATTTTCATGATTTTGTAATAAAATGGGGATTCAAATTAATTAAAAACCGTAGATTTTCGCGTTTTTTTTTTAAATTTTTGATACGATTAACCCTTTCAGAGATATCATTGTCTGAAATGTCTTTTCAAATAAAAAAAAAATCACTCTGAATATTTTAAAAAATGTAATCTTGTGTATTTGTTGTAATGAAATAAATTGATTTTTAGAAATTATTTAAGAAAAACTTTTTTTTATCGGTAGCTGAATTAATATGAAATACTCCGCATATTAAATTTTATTAAAAAAAAAACTATTTTAAAAATTTCCGCTAAAATTGTTCAACTTTGTCTATTTACTGGAATTTAAAAAATTGAATTTTAGAAATTACTTGAGTAGTATTTTTTAAATAGCTGAATGAAAATGGAATCTATTTTTATTTATTCAATATTTATTATAGAAAAAAAACTGATTTTAAATTTCCACTAAACTTTTTTTTTCAAATGTCAAACTTTGTGTATTTGCTGGAATTAAATATGCTGATTTTTCGAAATTATTTGAGGAATTTTTTTTTCAGTAGCTGAATTAAATATAAAAAACTTATTATTAAATTTAATATTAAAAATGAAATAGAAAAGTATCCTCTAAACATTTTTAAAAAAATTTCAAATATTGCGTATTTGCCGAAATTAAATAAATAAATTTTTAGAAATTATCTTTCAAATAGTATTTGTCGTTGGCTAATTGGCATTGAAAACTTTGCATATTAAATATAATATTCAAAATTAAATAAAAAATTAAAAAAAAAATGTCCTCAAAGCATTTTTAAAAAAAGTTAACTTTTCTGTATTCGCTAGAATTAAATAAACAAATTTTAAGTCATTATTAAACAAAATCTTTTTTTTTCATTGGCTCAATTTCTGTACAATGATTCGCATATTAAATTTAATATTCCGATTTAAGCATCAAAAACTTCTGAATAAAAAAGTGTGTTAATTTGATTACAGAAGATTTTTTCATCAAAGATAAAATCGTAACCTGGTTTCATTGGTTCTTCTGTATGCATCGTCGTTTGCAAAAATACGTATGGTGTTGTAGTGATTTCAACCCTTTTCGTAGTACTCGGTGCTGTGGACGTTATCACAGTCACAGTTGGAATAATTCTCTCAGTGGTAAAATGTTCATCACAACCCAACGCATCGACTCTCATGGCTATTCCGTTGTGCCAAGTTTGGGGATTTATTCGAATTTTTTTCGCTTCGATTGGATGATGGAAAATTTGTTGAACCGGATTTGATTTGTCGATTGGTCCTCGAAAGATCTGCGGTTTCTTTTTCTCGTTTAGTATGTACGAGTAGGTAATTCCATCCTCGGAAAATAGAACTTTGTAGCTGGTCACGTATTTATCTTCGGTGGCGCTTCCCATTATTATCAAACCATATACAGGCTCAGGTTCAGGAAATTCTATACTCAGCCTGCAGATTAAAAAAAAAATTGTTTTTGTTTAATAAATAAGAAAATTAATTTGTTACTTGTATGAGTAATTTTTTCGTCCAGGATTTTTCGCTTCCAAAACTACAAAAGTGAACAAAATTAGGATACTTTAAGAAAAAGTCAATTTTGATTTTTTTTGTTAATCTAGGATTGTGACAAAAAAATGTAACAATGTTATGCATTTTTCATGTAGGTTTTTTTTTTTTTTTTTTTTTTTTTTATTATTTTCGAGAAGAAAATTGTATGTTAACAAGGAAAATATTCAAACGTTTACAAAGTTAGGATTCATACAATTTCAATTTTTTTTAGTCGTAATTTATTTGTACTTTTATACAAAAAAATATAAAGTATGTATCATGAGTGAAACATTTTATAAGATTTGTTTAATTAATGAAAAACCTGATTTGGTCAAAATAGATTATCAATTTCTAAAATTGTGTTTTTTCAGAATTTTTTTTTCCCGAAAAAATTTATATGTTAAGAAGAAAAATATTTTAATGTTTACAAAGTCAGGATTTCTGCAATTTTCATTTTTTTAGTTTTAACTTATTTGTACTTTTATACAAAAAAAAAACATGAAGTGTGTATTATGAGTAAAAACATTTTATAAGATTCTTTTTATGAATGAAAAACCTGATTTGACAAAAAATACATTATCAACTTCTAAATTTATGATTTTTTTGAAGAATTTTTTCGTTTTTTCGAAAAAAAATTTGTGAGTCAAGAAGAAAAATATTGAAATGTTTAAAAAGACAGGATTCATATAATTTTTATTCTTCTAGTTTTAATTTAATTGTACTTTTATACAAAAAAAAATATATGAAGTGTGTAATATGGGTAAAAACATTTAAAAAATTTTTTAAGTGAATAAAAACCTGAATTGACAAAATAGATTATCAATTTCTAAATTTATCATTTTTTAAAAGAATTTTTTCGTTTTTTCGAAAAAAAATTTGTGAGTCAAGAAGAAAAATATTCAAATGTTTAAAAAGACAGGATTCATAGAATCTTTATTCTTCTAGTTTTAATTTATTTGTACTTTTATGCAAAAAAAATATATGAAGTGTGGGGTGAATATGGGTAAAAATATTTTATAAATTTTTTTTAAGTGAATAAAAACCTGATTTGACAAAATAGATTATCAATTTCTAAATTTATCATTTTTTAAAAGAATTTTTTCGTTTTTTCGAAAAAAAAATTTGTGAGTCAAGAACAAAAATTTTTCAAATGTTTGAAAAGACAGGATTCATATCATTTTTATTCTTTTAGTTTTAATTTATTTGTACTTTTATACAAAAAAATATATGAAGTGTGTGGTAAATATGGGTAAAAATATTTTATAAATTTTTTTTAAGTGAATATAAACCTGATTTGACAAAATAGATTATCAATTTCTAAAGTTATGATTTTTTTAATCAAATTCATATTACATCGAACACACTAAGTTGACTAATTAATTTTTAAATTGAATGTATACGGAGCAACAAATTTTGTTGACATGAAAAAAATTGATTTAGTTACAAAAAAACGTAGGAATTTTTTCAGATCTTTTATTACATATTCCAGCCATTGAAAATCGCTGAAAATAATCATTGCTTATTTTTGAACGCCAATACTACGGCTCGCAAAAAAAAAAAAAAAATCATAAGAAAATAAAGTGGCAAATTTATTTAATTGAAAAATAGCATAAAATAAAATCGAAGAATTTTACAAAAAATATTGTTGGAAAGTACGCTGAAAATCCAAAATTTGATGTTCTTATGATTTTTTTGGTGTGAGCCGTAGTATTGGCGTTAAAAAATAAACAATGATTATTTTCAGAAAATTTTAATAGCTGGAATATGCAATAAAAAAATCTCAAAAAAATCCTACGTTTTTTCTTCAACCAGACCAACACTCTGAGTAAATATAAATGGCCAAAAATAATAATAAAATAAGATTTTTTATTTTTGGCGTCGATGATTAACTTTCTTCCCCCCTTTTTTTTTTACTTGAAGTTTAGTTCTACTTAATTATTTTTTCTGGAGTCGCATCCTCGTTCAAGGTGAAAAATAATTCAATATTTTTTTTCTCGTCGATAATTAATTTCTTTTTTCCTTTTTTTTTTTAGTTAAGTGTTCATTTTTCGTAAATTTATTTTATTCTGAACCATCCTCTTCGTTTAAGATTGAAAATAATGAGGAATATATGTGCAAAATTCTGCATTACAGTCTCCTTTTATTTTTGTTGTATCTGTGTGTTTGGAAGACAGGCCAGAAATAATGATACTTTTGGTTCGACATTCAATTTTATATTAGAGGAATAGAAAATAAAACCTACCATTGCTCCTTATTGGTGATTTCCGGTTGCCATTCGCTTGTAAAAATGTCATTGATTTCTCGATAATTATTATTTGTGCTCGCACTGTAAGACATTTTATTAGCCATATCGCTTGTATGGAGATGTCGATAATGTTTGCTCAAACATTCTTCCACCAAAGACACGTAGCTTGTTATCAAAATCGTGGTTTCCTCTATGGCAACAGTTGTGTGTCTCGGTGTTTCCGTTCTGAAATTTTTTAATACAAAAAAAAAAGGGTTAAATAAATGTTACAAATATTTTACGTTCTATGCTCGATTTTGTTGGATTTTCCATATAATTATTAATTATTTTTTTCATATTAAACGTGTGGATGATTCCACCAAAATATTAATCTGTGGCTGTACTTCGACCTCTCTGATTTTATTGCAATCGAGTAAGTTTAACTTTTTACAAAGATACTGCATGAATTTTCACAAATTTGAATATTAAAATTTTTTCTAAAATGTTAAACTTTGTGTATTTGCTGGATTTAAGTAAACTGTATTTTAGAAATTATTCAGAACTTTTTTTTAGCAGCAGAAAAAAATTCAGAACGGCAGAAAAAAAGAATTTTTAACCATTTAAGACCATTAAATTTTGAAATCTCACACTTAAAAAAAATCAGATTTTCAGTTAAATATTCGGCTCATTTAAATACCAATTTTTGAAAAATAAAAAAAAAATCTTTGCTGAAGATATTTCTAATCACATTTTTTTAACGTCAATATTAATTTCAAGACATTTTTTCGAAAATAGAATTTTTTTTCGTGCAATAAAAAAATTGTACCATTTGCAAAACAATTGAAAAGATTTTTGAAATCTTGACAATTTGATAGACATGTTAAAAATTTAAGGAGACGTCGAAAAAAAATTGAAAAATGTATGAAATGTCTTCGTATAAGAAATGCTAATATTTAAAAAAAAAAAATGCAATCCAATTGAAGAGATAAATTTACACAAATAAAACATTGCTGAAGATATTTCTAATCACATTTTTTTAACGTTAATATTAATTTCAAGTACAATCAACAATTAATTTCAAGTCATTTTTTCAAAAATGGCATTTTTTTTCGTGCAATAAAAAAAATCGTTAGACATGTTAAAGATTTAAGGAGACGTCGAAAAAAAATTGAAAAATGTATAGGAGTGTCTTCGTATAAGAAATGCTAATACTTAAAAAAAAAAAGATGCAATTCAATTGAAGAGATAAATTTACACAAATAAAACTTTGCTGAAGATATTTCTAATCACATTTTTTTAACGTCAATATTAATTTCAAGTCATTTTTTTTTCGTGCAATAAAAAAAATTGTACCATTTGCAAATCAACTGAAAAGATTTTTGAAATTTTGACAATTTAATAGACATGTTAAAAATTTAAGGAGACGTCGAAAAAAAATTGAAAAATGTATAGGAGTGTCTTCGTATAAGAAATGCTAATATTAAAAAAAAAAAAAATACAATCCAATTGAAGAGATAAATGTACACTCTGATTATTATTTGGAATATTCATCCATATATTTACCTTTTAGGGACTTCGGTCGTGATTTTATGCGTCGTTTTAATGGTAGGAGTTGGAGTCGTTTCTGCACTTGTTTGTGTTAAACAAAGCGACGTGTCACACGTATAATAATTATCTATACACTGACAAACTTCGCACTCCGATTCTTTAAAAACTGCGCCTGGTTTTACGGATTTTCCATTGTGAGACATGCATGTGCAATCATTACTATCGACACACGTGTGTTCATCTCGCCACAAAGTACATATTTTTCCAGTCTTCAAACATCCTGAAACAAAAAAAAAGAGATTTAGAGCAACGTCAATGAAAAAAAATACATATAACTGATTCTGAACGTGTTTTAAAGTAGTCGACTCGGTACAATCCGGTTAAACGTGGGATTCTGAAAGAATTTTCAACTCAATCTGAAAAAAAATTAAGCATATTGAAGGTAGTGCAAAGATTGACTTTGCATAATAATAATATGAAAACATTATTACCAAATTAATTAAAAAAATGAATTATTCAACAAATTAACCCGGCAACCCAACTTTTTTTTAAAACGAAAATGATCCATTAATTTTTCTGAATACGTATGAATTTTCTCAGAATTTTGTCTATTTTTTTTAAATTGCTTTTTTTTTGCTTTTGAAATCCGTAATTAAAAAAAATTAGACAAAATTTTGTAAAAATTCATACGTATTCAGACAAATTAATGAGTCATTATCATTTTTTTTTAAAGTTGGGTTGCCGGCTAATTTGTTGAACAATTCATTTTTTCATTAATTTGTTAATAACATTTTGATATTATTATTATTATATCAACTTTATTACTAATTTTATCAGATTTTTATGTCATTCAGAAGTATACGAAATTCTTTTAGAAATCCACGTTTAGCCGGACTGTACCGAGACGACTACCTTAAAACAAATATATTATTAAAAAGTACAAAAAAGTTCAACATTTTAACGAAACCTAATATACATGTTTTAAAAAAATGCAATTAATCCAAATGAAGATGAAGAAATATTTTTAAAAATCTATTTAAAAAAAAAACGTTTGGAATGCAAAGATAAAAGTTGAAAAAAATCAAATAAAGGTAATGGGGCTTAAAAAAAAAGAAAATTTTCTTCATTTAAGATAGTCTGATAGTCTTAACTATTTACAATGTACAAAGGAATTTTTATAATCATTATTATTAAATCGTGTTAATTTTTTCGTATTTTGTAAAGATATTAACAAAAACTTTCTTAATTTTCGAGTGAAATAAAAATGGTTCCCCACCAAGAATTTTTTTTAACCTTTGTTTCTCTTAAAAATGCTTGAAATTTATCCTGCGCAGCTACGTAAAAAAAATTTCGGCTGAAACTACATTCAAAGCCCTAAATATTATGTTAAAACATTTTGTTTGTACAGTGGATCGATTTTTTCGTACAGCGAATCGAAAAAAAAAAACACAAAAATCGGTACAAAAGTCTGGGTGAAATGTAGCATTAAAAAGTGTGAAATAATTATGAACTTTTTTTTTTTAGATAATTCAAAAACGGATTGGCCAATTTCGTTTGGAATGACTCGTCTTATGTCTAAAACAATAATTTCGTTTCCTTACCTGAAATGCAATCATGCTCGTGGATACATCGACCGTCTTCCTTCAATTTTTTATTGTAAAACAGACATGTTTGGTTGCAGGGAATTGCACATTCGCTCCACGACTCTCCAGGATTACACAAATCTTTAGAAACAGAGGGAAAATAATTTTGAAAAAGGAATTTACGATAAACATTGTAAATTCGACAATCCGACATTGTTTCATAAAAGAAGCATGGGTTGAATTTTCGCTGAAGTCAACGCAATTTCTGCTTGATATTTTCTTTGTTTCATTCAAACTTTAGAAAAATATCAGAGAAACTCTAAAAAAAATGTAGGAAAATCTCTGGACGTCACGGAAAAAATCCGGTTAGAGTTTTTCAGACAAATTGTCAGAGAAATATTTTCCCCAAGGGAAGCATCCTCCACCAGGAAGCAAAAACAAAACTTTTGCTGTAAGGAAGTAAAAAAAAATTCATTGATTTGTACAATGTGTCTTACCAGTCGTTGTTACTTCAATCGGTTTTTCCGTTGATGTCGTCGTCGTCGTCGTCGTTGTAATCTCAACGCGTTCAGTTTCAGTAGCACATTCGGGTCTTATCTGTATTACATTGGCTGGCCAATCGCATATCTGCAATGTTGGATTGTAAAACATGCCTGGACCGCATTCCTTCTGGACCAATTCAACACCCCAGAAACTATCAGTGCACTGATAGAAAAGTTTGCAATCGGTTGGATGTGGTTGATTTGGATTACTCGCGTTGCAATGTTCTTTTGTCGGAGGCGGAATTGTTGTTGATTGTGTCGTAATACTTTGCGGAGTAGCTAAAGAGTGCATTAAATTCCTTGTATAGCCAAGAATCATTCTTATCTTATGAAAATGAATAGTGTTTGATATTATACTTACTTTTTGATATTAATCTTCCCATAGTTGTTTGTCTGCATTGGCATAAAACACTGATTTCAAAATCTAAACACGGTCTTTCACCCTTTTCAGCTTGACAATAAAGACCCCGTTCCAGGCTACATTCCACATTCAAACCAGTTTCTTTTGGTGTTTCGTGCTTCACAAGTGTTCGACATTTGATGTCCACCATTTGTTCTTTTGTGCAGACTGCGGAACCGGCAATTTGAAGCTGTGAAATAAATATTCGATTAAAAATATGTGATATTGTAATGAGATTGAGTGAAACTGTTGAGTCACTTTACCAAATCCAGTGTTGATGGCAGAGGTTCAATGTCTGAACTTTTCTTTCCTTTTGCCGGTGAATGCTTATTTATCCAAGCTGTCCAACCGTCGACACACTTTGGCTTTTGGTCCATAATCTCAACAAATGGTGCGCCAGTTGTAATTGATGGAATCGTCGTACATGGCTCGCCGTTGCATATTATTTTTCCATAACTGCAGAAACATGATTGGCAATCGTCTCCGCTAACTTGTTCGCCCTCGTAATAGGTAGTCTAAAAAAAAGGCGACAGTACATTATTTTTGGGAGTGAAATATGTAATTACGGCATTCCAGGCTAATTCATGCATGATTAAACACGGTCCTCTTCAATTTCCTTACTATTTTTTAAATTGGTCACTGAAAAAGATTAGATTTTTATTTTGAGCCGTTCTTGATTTATAAAAAAAAGTTAATATATGATCAATAAAATGGTAACTTCAATTAAAAATATGACTTTAACTTTAATAATACGACCAGTTTTTATTATACGTATATAAAATAATATAAATATCAAATATCCCTCACGGACAACCCGACCGTCGAAAATTGGGTTGGTTCTTGGTTGGATTTTGGTTGGGTCTTCAATTTTGGTCTACTTTGAGGTGGATTTAGGTCGGTTTTACTGAAAACCGACGATTACAGGGTACATCATTTCGAATTTCAATCCAACTGATTTTAGGTTGTGGTCGGTTTTATAAATCCGACCGACAACTAACTCGTAAACCTCAAGCAGTGGGTTTACGGTCGGGTTTATTTTATTTTGTACTGCACTCCGACCCTTCGATGTGTGAAGTAGATGGTGGGGTTTCGGTCGAATTTTTAATGACCGACCGTAATGCAACCGTCATATTCGTAGTTCGAAGGTCGGATTTTTTATTTACTACCATAATGCGACCCTAAGAAGAGAGAAATACACGGGTGGATCACGGTCGGATTTTTAACTTTCAATCGTAATCCGACCACCAATTCCGTACATCGAGAGGTTAGTTTTTGGTCGGAAATAGAAAATCCGACCACAACCCCACCGTTCAATGTACGAAACTGATCATTGGATTACGGTGGGATTTGTAAAATTTCCGACCACAACCCAACTCTACAAAGATTGGAATAAATGGTTGGATCACGGTCGGATTTTTAACTTTCAATCGTAATCCGACCACCAATTTCGTACATCGAGAGGTTAGTTTTTGGTCGGAAATAGAAAATCCGACCACAACCCCACCGTTTAATGTACGAAACTGATCATTGGATTACGGTGGGATTTGTAAAATTTCCGACCACAACCCAACTCTACGAAGATTGAAATAAACGGTTAGATCACGGTTGGATCAAAGATTTCCGACCAAAATCGGATCGAAATGGGTCGTTTCGAACTCGGGAAGAATGCAACAACCGACCGTCGGATTATAGTCAATTTTAGGAAGATCATAATTTCAGTGATAACGACAATATAAAAAAAACGAATTACTCATTACTTCAGGGAGAAGGAACAGGCACTTATTGAGGCGAAACACGTTAATTCGGCCACCCCAATTTTTCATGTCAACAAAACGTCCTCAAATTTATTCAGGATGTTCGTCTGGTTGAAGAAAAAGCGTAGGAATGTTTTCAGATTTTTTCATTGCATATTCCAGCTGTTAAAAATTTCTGGAAACAATCATTGTTTATTTTTTAACGCCAATACTACGGCTCACATAAAAAAGTCATTACAACATCAAATTTTGGATTTTCAACGTAAAGTTGAGCCGTAGTATTGACGTTAAAAAATAAACAATGATTATTTTCAACGTTTTTCAATGGCTGGAATGTTCAAAAAAAAAAATCGGAAAAAATTCCTACGTTTTTTCTTCAACTAGACCAACATCCTGAAGAAATGTGAGGACGTTTTGTTGACATGAAAAATTCGGGTGGCCGACTTGACGTGTTTTGCCTCTATTACTTCAGAAAAGGTAATAGTTGTACTTATTGTACTCATATTTACTATTTCTCCTATTACTTACTCCATTGATCGTTATGCAAAACAATTTGCATTTCTGTTTAGGTACGCATTCGCCAAGTGTGTCATTTTTATAAACTTCATTATCCGGACACGGTTTTGGCAAGCACCCTTCGACGCAACTGTCCTCAGAGCACAGATGCGAGGTGCTCCTCAACGTTACTATATTGTCACACGTTTCTGGCGGACATGTGGACATGCAAGGGGAATACGAACTACAGCCAACATCGCACTGCATCGGACAAAGTTCTTGGCTTCGCCATTTAACTGGAGCACCTTTTGCGTTACATTCGTGGGCATAAGCAGCCAAAGCTGTACACAAACACTCGCAATCGCCACCTGAGAAAAAAATCTCAATGTAGAATACTCGTTTTTAAGTTTTTATAACGGAAACCTTGCTTGATGTGTGAACATTTTTATCAGTCTAGGCATTTTTTTTCTCAATTTCAAATATTTCTCATAATTAGGCAGATAATTCAGAAAACTACTAAACCCGCATATAAATACGGGCGCGATGAAGCTCCAGATGTATACATGAGACCCACACAGGTATCTCTACCTGTGGGGGTCACATGTATACAGCTGTAGTCCGTGTTTACGTTCTCGACGAAACGTGACGTAGCTCCGGTGCCGGGAGGCGAACTCGAGACCGGCTATATCGGCATAGGTTTTCCGCAGTTTTCCTATGCCCATAGCAGAAATGCCATGGCGAATGCGATATAGAGGGGGAAGTCGGATGCGGCCGCATGGGGGCCTGGTTACTGATCCGGACCAGACCCCCAGGGGGGACTGGCTACTGACCCGGGTCGACCCTGTAATAGGCGTAATGCCTGCAGACGGGGGGAAATGCAAAAAAAAAAAAAAAAAAAAAAAAAAAAAAAAAAAAATCAGAAAACTTTTTTCTGTGCATTTTTTAGAATTTTTTTTCTTCCATAAATGTAGGAGTTGCTTCTTAAAAACTGTTTTTTATGTTGGAAGGAAAAAATCAAAGATGAAGAATCTGCATTTTTCATGAGCTTGAAAGCAATAAATAAATCGTATTTTTTAATTTATAACAGAAATAAATGATTTTTTTTTTTTGCAAAGTAATCAAATCCGAAGCTTTTAATTGTACTTCAAGTTTTACGAATTAGAATCCACCGAAAAATCGGTGATGTGGAAATCATATATTAAAAAAAAATAGAAAAATGACGATATTTTGCAATTACAGATACAGCTGTTATATTGGGATTTTTTTTTACTGCTTAACTGCTCAATTATCATGTTGTCAATTTTTCGGTGTATTTTGCATATATTTCTGTAAATTCTGTAAAATTTGAAGTTAATTCAGAAGTGTATTATTTGAAGAAAAAAAATGAATTGGATCACTTTGCTTAAAGAATTTTTTTCTGAATTATAGTAAAAATGTAAATTCTCTACTTTTTGTGTATTTTTTCCTTCCAAAGTTAAAAAAAAATGCATTTTCAACGTTTTTTGGGGGAAAAATGGAAAATTAATATAAAGTACTTTTAAATGGAGGGAGTCGGGTGAAATTTCGAATATTCAAAGACTAATATATCTCACTTACTTGGCCGCTAGAATAATTTTAAGAAAATATGTACTGTTGACCTATGAAGAATCTTATGCCAGATGGCAAAAGCATGCAGACAACGCGGGTCACCTACAACAATTTTTTTTTTATTTTTGCACACTGCAGCCTTTTGAAAGAGAACCAGTCAAATATTCTCAAATAATTCTCAATTGTGCTTTAGATTAGTCTTCCCAGGATGAGTGCAACGATTTGAGATGGAGATAAAATTGAAGCAAGACCGCAGGTTTATATGGTTATTTAAAATATAATTTTCTTAAATAAATTAGACCTTTACCAACTTAAAAAAAAAAAATAAGCTACAGCTCTTGCCATAATGGTTTTTCTTAAACTTAATTGAACATTATTTGAGAATATTTGGTCTACCCGTTCTGTTTCAAAAGTGTACAGAGTATAAAAACGAAAAAAAACAAGCCTGCAAAGTAGAACCTTGCAAATTGCTTCCTAATTATTTTACATTTTTTAAAAATATTTCCATGTATGTAAAGTACAACCTTGCAAATTTTTTTCTCTACAAAGCTTCCACTATGAGGAAGTACGTTTATCTACTTAGGCTTTCTATCATTAGTTTTGGATCATTGTGAGTATGCTGACATGAAAATCTCGATAGAAAAATATTCACGAAGAAAAAGCTTCAAGCAAAATTGTTAAATATGACCCGGATTACCCGCGTGCTTTTTCCAACTGACAAAAAAAAAATTTCGTTCGATAGGTCGACAGTACATATTTAAAAAAAAAAAAGCAGCCACGTAAAGAAGACATTAGCTTTTGTCTATAAAATAAATAGTAAATTAGACCTAATTTCCTCTCTTTAAGTGTTTTTATAATTTCACTTTAACTTTTTATAATTTAGTATCTGGAAAATTATGAAAAATATTTGAGAGTGTCAGCAAAAAAAAAAAAGAAAACTGGCTGGTTTGACAGAGAATTTCTCACGTGGAAAAATGTACCTGAATCACAGGCGCAGGTGTCAAATATGCATTTTTGAAGATACGGCTCTAGATCAACTTCCGAGTGACAAGCCTCGAATACCGAAGTCTTCAGAACACCGCATTTTTCAACAGCCCAAGGTCTTCGCACCGGATAAATAGCACATGTGTCTAAAATATCTTTTGGCTCGGAGCAGTAATCCTCCTTTTTCCAAGAATCCGCGAATAGTCGTGGAGAAACTTCCGAAATTCCACCGGAAGGAGTTTTGTAATCATCTTCGCTATTATTATTGTAGTCCCCACAAAGACCTTTCGTATGGCCTCTCCATTTTGGATCCACTTTCACATAAGCTCGGGTTCCTAAAAAAATATCTTATCATTAGCGTTTCTTCAATAATAACATCTTCAAAATTAATCAACAGCCACTCACACTTTGTGCAATTCGAAAAGAAAGCATTAAAATAGAAATGCATGCGGACAAAAATTAAATAGACTTGTTTAAAAATATTTATATTCCAAGAGAGAATTAAATAGTATTTAAATTCTAATAAAATCGTAAAAGACTAATTTTGTAAGTTTCTTTCTCTTTGATTTTAATCGTGCAGAAGAAACTGACGAATTTTTATTCAAATAATATTTAATTGGGTTTTTTTGTACATTTACAATATGTACAAGAAAACCCAATTAAATAAAATATTATTTGAATAAATTCTTTAGCCATTCGTTACAGTCTTTTCAAAATTCTTAAAATAATTGCACAGGTCTACTATCGACCATTGTTTCATGCTAGAATGGAAGAAAAAAAATATAGTTGGATAGTTGCATGAAAAAATTGAACTTAGTCTAAAAAGCAAGTCGATAGTAGGCCTGTGCATTTTTTTTAAGAATTTTAAAAAGACTGTAACGAATGTCTAAAGAAAGTTAAGACGAGATGGAGAGATGGTTCGAACTGTACAGACAGAGTGAAGAAATTGGATGTGGCAACGAAGAAATGTAAAGACCTGAGAAGGTATACATGCAATAAACAAATACTATACAAAACTATTTAATTGGATTTGTTTGAAAATATTATATTTCAGTTGAAGATTAGCATAAAGCAAAAGTTTTCTGTCTGCTTTAAATTGAATTTAAATTCCCAGGAGAAAAAGATTTGATATTGAAACAATGACTATAGTTTTAGAAATCGTAAACAAAAATTCATTTTTTTAAATTTATCTGTTACATTTTTTTTTTATTTTTTATTTCGTAGAAATTGTGAATAAAAATGATCAGAAATGTGAAAATAATTTTGTTTTCTTTGCATTCAAGGTAAAGTACTGAAAGCAATGGGTCGTTCGTTTTCAATTTCAATACCAAAGTTATATTTAATTCATAGAAGATACACAGTTAATTTTAGTGCAGTCTGCAGTTTCTTTAAAAAATTATTGAACGGCACAGACAGACAGAAATGAGTGAATGGCTTTTTTGGTATCTACAACGCTCAAAATGTCTATTTCCATAAAAATCTGGAAGTCGAAATTTTTTTGGTTTGCAATAGATTCTCTTTTAGATGAAAAAAAAAGTTTATATTTATCTTGCATTTAAATCCTGGCGAATTGATGGGCTGCAAAATGAAATGAAAATGCTTGCTTTTCTGTACATAGCAAAGAAATGATTTAAATTTACTAGTGAGGAATTAAATAGTATTTTACTTCTAATAAAATCATGAGTCAACTTTGTGAGATTCTTTCTCTTCAATTTTAATGGTGCTAAAAAAAAAAAAAGATTCCTAATTAAATCTTCTTCTATTTTAGTTTATGATTAGCAAAACTTTTCTGTCGCTTTTAAATTGAATTGTAATTCCCAGGACAATTTTGAAATAATTGATATAAAAAATTGTGAATAAAAAAGTGGAAGTTTAAATTTATCTTCAATTTAAATCCTAACGGATTCCAGTAAAATTAATTAACAAAAAATCCTGACAAAATTAATTACACGTGCTTGCTTGTAAACTGCAAATAATAAAATACATAAAACTAGAGAGAAAAATACAAATTAAAAAAAAAAAAATGAGATTTGCTTTTTAAGAATCAAATAGTATTTAAATGTCAATAAAAAAATTTAATTAGCTTTCGTCAGTCTTAACGTGAGAGAGAAAGTAAGGAACGCTCAAATTTCCCATCCAATTATAATTTAATTGGATTCGATTTTAAATATTTTTTTTTTATTTCGGTATACGAATTGGAGAAATTAATTATTACTTTCTATTTTAAATTGAGTTTTTATTCTAAGAATTGCTTTTGTCTCCCAAATAAGTGTAATTAAAGTGAGAATAAGATTTTGAATTACGTTGCATCGATTAATTATATGAATGATGTATTTACCTTGATCCCATTGTACAACAACGCCGAGATCCGGACAGTCCAAGAACACGAATAATCCAACTTTTCTTACTGTAATTCTCTTCCCCTCAACTTTTCCAATATCTTTGCCTCTGGTCAAAGTAATGCTCTCCTGAGTTGCGCCGCTTCCAACGCTAAATGTTATAGATTTGGAGCAGGAGACTCCGGCGTTACCGCACGGTACGTTTTGCGTGGAAACTTCGAATACCTCGTCGGTACTTAGTCGTGCTTTAACTAAAACATAGTTGCAAACACCCTGGAAATCGTAGAGGCGACCGTCAAAAGTTTTGTAATGCGAGTCTCCCCATGCGGAACATACACCTGAAATTATAAACGAGAATTGATGCAGACTAATTTATGCATGAAATATTTATTTTTAGAAAATTAATGTTTTCCAGAAAGGGAATATGTTCCAGGAAATTAATATCTTCCAGGAAATTAATATGTACCAGGAAATTAATATGTACCAGGTAATTAATATGTACCAGGAAATTAATATCTTCCAGGAAATTAATATCTTCCAGGAAATTAATATCTTCCAGGAAATTAATATCTTCCAGGAAATTAATATCTTCCAGGAAATTAATATCTTCCAGGAAATTAATATCTTCCAGGAAATTAATATGTTCCAGGAAATTAATATCTTGCAGAAAATGAATATCTTTCAGAAATCGAATATATCCCAGAAAATAAAGATCTTCCAGAAAATGAATATCTTTTAAAAAAATGAATATCTTTCAGAAATTGAATATGTTCCAGGAAATGACAATCTTCCAGAAAATTAAGATTCTTCAGAAAATGAATGTATTTCAGAATATTAATATTTTCCAGAAAATTAATATTTTCCAGAAAATTAATATTTTCCAGAAAATTAATATTTTCCAGAAAATTAATATTTTCCAGAAAATTAATATTTTCCAGAAAATTAATATTTTCCAGAAAATTAATATTTTCCAGAAAATTAATATTTTCCAGAAAATTAATATTTTCCAGAAAATTAATATTTTCCAGAAAATTAATATTTTCCAGAAAATTAATATTTTCCAGAAAATTAATATTTTCCAGAAAATTAATATTTTCCAGAAAATTAATATTTTCCAGAAAATTAATATTTTCCAGAAAATCAATATCTTTCACGAATCCAATATGTTCCAGGAAATGATTATCTTCCAGCAAATGACTATGTTCCAGAAAATTAATATTCTTCAGAATATGAATGTTTTAGAAAATTAATATTCTCCAGAAAATGACTGTTTTTCAGAAAATGAATGTTTTACAGAAGATTAATATTCTCCAGAAAATTGATATCCTCCAGAAAATGAGTGTTTTCCTGAAACTTAATATTATCCAGAAAATGAATGTTTTCCTGAAACTTAATATTATCCAGAAAATGAATGTTTTCCAGAAAATGATTGTTTTCCAGAAAATGATTGTTTTCCAGAAAATGATTGTTTTCCAGAAAATGATTGTTTTCAGAAAATTAATATTCTCCAGAACATTAATATCGTCCAGAAAATTAATGTTTTCCAGAACATTAATATTTTTCACAAAATGAATGTTTTCCAAAAAATGATTGTTTACAGAAAATTAATATTCTCCAGAAAATGAATGTTTTCCAGAACATTAATATTCTCCAGAAAATGAATGTTTTCCAGAACATTAATATTCTCCAGAAAATGAATGTTTTCCAGAACATTAATATTCTCCAGAAAATTAATGTTTTCCAGAAAATGATTGTTTACAGAAAATGATTGTTTACAGAAAATTAATATTCTCCAGAAAATTAATGTTTTCCAGAAAATTAATATTCCCCAGAAAATGAATGTTTTCCTGAAAATTAATATCCTCCAGAAAATGAATGTTTTCTTGAAACTTAATATTATCCAGAAAATGAATGTTTTCCAGAAAATTATTGTTTTCCAGAAAATGATTGTTTACAGAAAAATAATATTCTCCAGAAAATTAAAGTTTTCCAGAAAATATATATTCTCCAGAAAACGAGTATATTTTTTAATATAAATACCTGCGCATGGTCTGTCAGTGCAATTCCATTTTCCATTCTCGCATTTGCAAGTGTTGCAATCGTGATTCATGCTTGAGCCCTCTTTGTAACTTTTCCCACCGTGATAACAGGGACATTCTTCCTCTTTAACGCAAGTACCGCTCGGCATATCCAGGACATATCCGCTCTTGCAGATGCAACCTGGTCTGCAAACTGCTGTTGTTTGTGTCACGGATTCGTGCATATTTCGACACGTTCGAGGCTCGATTGGCTCGCAGCTTGAAATCTCTAAATTCTTACTCGCTGTGCATACATTTTTTAGACCCGTTGCTGCAGGATAATTCACAATATCTTCAGCCGTAGCAGGAACACAATTCCATCTGCCAGCTAGAATTAAACATAAAATACACAAAATCGAAAAATTACATTTTTCCCTCGAAAATTCTATAATCAGTACTTTCAAAATCTCTCTATTTATTTATTTATTTATTTTACAACAAAATCGGCAATTAGTAATTTTTTCAAATATGTTAACGTATTTAAAAAATATATATATCTCAATTTATTAAAAGCAAACAAAAAAAAATAAAAATACTGGACATAAATTTGACTAAAAGGCCACAAAAGGAAAAACGAATTTTTCAAGGACCTTTTTTTCTTGTTGCTTCATTTTTTTTTGCTTTTTTTGCTTTAATTGGAAAACAAAAAAAAAGTATTTATTGTAATTGCTTTAAAAAAGTTATCAATATAAAATTAATTGTGCTAAATAAACAAATTGAGTGGGTTTGAAAATAATGATTACAACTATAATTTGTCCGAATAATTTTGGAGCCACGAAAAACTCAAAATGCTCGAAAACAGAGTTCAAAGATTACCGGCACAAGTGCATAGTTCTTGACTTTTTAAACCCGGTCTGACTTCGTGATAACCAGCCCTGAATTCGAGACCAGCGTGTGAACATGGACATTGGCCAATTAAAATGCACTCTCCATAAATGTCCAATGTTTGGCCATCGGGACAATTGCATCCTTCGACACACTCATTTTTACAATCTTCGTTGAATGAAATGTCACTGCATGATCTGGTGCAACTGTTTCCACAAATCTGATACTCTTGACCGCGTGGACAGTGGATTTTGCATTCTTCGATTTCCGTACGCCACAATATTTTCACCCCGATATTTGCGCACTCCTTTGCGTAAGCTGAGATTGTCGGGCAAAGACATTTTTCGATTTTCGATTCACAAGCACACATGTCGAACATACAATCTTTGTAGAAGGGCTCTGGATCTACGTGCCAATGACATTCTGTAAATTCGACAGAAAAAAAAAAAAAAAAAAAGAGTTATCAGATTAAATCACTTGTAGATCGTAATTATTATAAATCATATAGCTTATATAATAGTAGTCGAGTTTATTGTGGATCAGATCACTTAAAATGATCATAATTGTTATATATCGGATCACCTAAAGTGACCGTGATTGTTATAGATCAGATCACCTAAAGTGACTGTGATTGTTATAGATTAGATCACGCATAGTGATCGCGATTATTATAGATCAGATCACTTATAGTGATCGTGATTAATATAGATCAGATCACTTATCGTGATCGTGATTATTACAGATCAGATCACTTATAGTGATCGTGATCATTATAGATCGGATCGTTTATAGTGATCGTGATAAATATAGATCAGATCACTTGCAGTGATCGTGATCATTATAGATCAGATGGTTTATAGTGATCGTGATTAATATAGATCAGATCACTTACAGTGATCGCGATTATTATAGATCAGATCACTTATAGTGATCGTGATTAATATAGATCAGATCACTTGCAGTGATCGTGATCATTATAGATCAAATCACTTATAGTGATCGTGATTAATATTGATCAGATCACTCATAGTGATCGTGATCATTATAGATCAGATCACTTATAGTGATCGAGATTATTATAGATCAGATCACTTATAGTGATCGTGATTATTATATATCAGATCACTTATAGTCATCGTGATTATTATAGATCGGATCACTTATAGCGATCGTGATCATTATAGATCAGATCACTTACAGTGATCACGATTATTACAGAACAGATCACTTATGGTGATGATGATTATTATAGATCAGATCACTTATAGTGGTCGTGATCATTATAGATTAAATCACTTACAGAGATCGTGATCATTATAGATTAAATCACTTACAGAGATCGTCATTATTATAGATCAGATCACTTATATCAGATCATGATTATTATAGATCAGATCACTTGTAGTGATCGTGATTAATATAGATCAGATCATTTATAGTGATCGTGATTAATATAGATCAGATCACTTATAGAAATCGTCATTATTATAGATCAGATCACTTATAGCGATCGTAATTATGATAGATCAGATCACTTATGGTGATCATGATTATTATAGATCAGGTCACTTGTAGTGATCGTGATTAATATAGATCAGATCACTTATAGAAATCGTCATTATTATAGATCAGATCACTTATAGCGATCGTAATTATGATAGATCAGATCACTTATGGTGATCATGATTATTATAGATCAGGTCACTTGTAGTGATCGTGATTAATATAGATCAGATCATTTATAGTGATCGTGGTTAATATAGTTCAGATCACTTATAGAAATCGTCATTATTATAGATCAGATCACTTATAGCGATCGTAATTATGATAGATCAGATCACTTATGGTGATCGTGATTAATATAGATCAGATCACTTATAGTGATCGTTATTAATATAGATCAGATCACTTATAGTGATCGTGATTAATATAGATCAGATCACTTATAGTGATCGTGATCATTATAGATCAGATCACTTATAGAGATCGTTATTATTATAGATCAGATCACTTATAGCGATCGTAATTATTATAGATCAGAAGATGTATGGTGATCGTGATTATTATAGATCAGAAGACGTATGGTGATCGTGATTATTATAGATCAGATCAGTTACAGTGTTCGTGATTATTATAGATCAGATCAGTTACACCGTTCGTGATTATTACAATTTTCGATTACTTATGCTTACCGGAGAACATATTTGACCACAATTTGGAGCAATGTTTCTTTGCCTCAACTCGATTCTGCGGATTCGTGTCACAGGGATCATTGAATTCCTCTCGTGGAATGTCCGTGCATCTTTCATTCGTCTTCCATTTATTCGCGAATGGAACAACCGATTGTTCGACGTCACCGACGGGCGTCAGGAAATCATCTTGTTGATTTTTCGTAAATGTCCCACAAAGTCCACTGGTTTTACCTACAGGCAATAAAATATCGATCAAGCAAAAAAAATGTAACTCAGAACAGAAATTCAACAGAAAATATTGTTATATTAATTAGGTTCACATTTAAAAAATTCTTTTCTATTGGAAATATTATTTTAATTTTTATTGAATTAGCAATAAAAAAAATCTCTTACCTCGAAATGCTGGTGGTGCGTTAACGTAAACTCGAGATATACTGTCCCACCATATTTCGAGGCCATTTGGCATGTTCACAATTACAAATATACTGCTGGCAATTCGAATTTTAATTCCGTTAACTTTGATAGGCAATTTTGTTGCCTCCTCGCCGTTTATCATTATTTGATGATTTTCCTTCAGTTTAATGGAATCCTTGCCTAATCGAATGGTCACCGATTTTGTACAAGACGGCTTATCGGGTAAAGATCTCTCAAAACCCATACTCTGGAAAATTATAAAATTTACATTTCAATAAGATTCATGCTTTTTTTTTTTACAATAATTATAAATGTATATTTTATTGAAATCCACATTTTATTGAGATTAAATATTTATTAAATATTATCAGATGGATTTAATTATTTGAAAAAATTTTATTGAAAAGTTTATGGGACTTTCCACGTGATTTCAACCTGGGTCTAACCTTTGACCCTTCGAAAACACGATTTAAAAAAAAAATTTCTACACACTTTAAATTATGTACGATTTTTTAATACAAATTATCGAACAATGCATTTAAAAAAATCTGAAAAAATTAGGGAAAATCTTTTTTCGAAAATAAAATTTTTTGGTAAACAAGCCGAAGTAGGCCGGCGATTTCATCTATTTTTTTTCGACCTTTTTTCTATTTGAAGAAATGAAAAAAATTCGAAAAAATGGTAACTTTAAGATGGGCCGAAAAAATATTGTATGCAACACATAATTTTTGAGCATTTTTTTGGCGATCTTTTCAAATTTGTCTGAAATTTTGATTGAATAATCTAAATTCGACCTTTTTGTTAATGTATATTTTATGTTCATTATGAAATAAAATATATACACATTGGAAAAATCTGAAAAAAATTCGAAAAATCATGCGTGTTGCATACAACATTTTTTTAGCTGCTGCCCATCGTAAAGTTACGATTTTTTTCTAATTTTTTTGTTGTAAAAAAAAGGCCGAAAAAAATAAAAAGAAATGCACTTCGGCTCGGGTAGCAAAAATTTTTATTTTCGAAAAAACGTTTTTCAGAATTTTTTCAGATTTTTTAAATGTGTCGTTCGATAATTTGTTTTAAATAATCGTAGATAATTTAAAAAAGTGTAAAAAATTATATTTCAAATATAGTGGTTTTTACAATTATGTCAATCACACAAAAGATTGCATAAAATTGTTTAAACTTAAGTTGAATTTTCCAATTTATAGTTTTCGATTTTAAGGTACATTGCGATTATTAAAAAAGCATTTTCTGAAATATCGATTTTAAGAGTCTCAGAATCACAGAAAATCTGCAAAATTCGCTAAACTATAAGAAACTTTAAAAAAAAAAAAGTTGCAAAGTAGAACTTTGCACATTGCTTCCTCATTCATTTTTTATTTTTCACAAAGCGATCTCTACGAGGGAGCTTATTTATTCATTTCGGCTTCCTCATCGAGGAAGCTTTGTGAAAAATGGAAATGTAATCTGTTAAAACATGAAAAATCGGAAATTGCTCCAAAATCAAAATCCATTTACCGATCGTCATCAAATTTGGTACATAGCAACAGTGAATATTTTTCATCTGTATTTTTCATATCGAAAAACTTTTAATTCATTCATTGTTAGTTAACCTGAGTTATAAGAAAATGATAATTTTTTTTCAAAATTTCAAAATCACGTAAAATCTTAATCGCTTTACCGATCATAACCAAATTTCGTACGTAGCAGCGCTGAGTATTATTTATCGTCTGTAGAAAATTTCAGTTGATTTGTTGATATTTAAAGTGAGTTAGAGCAGAACATAAATTTATCAAAAAAATTCAAAATCTTATAAAATCCGAAGCCCCTTACCGATCATCACCAAATTTGGTACACAGCAGCATTGCACGTTATTTTTCATCGGTAGAAAATATCATTTGATTTCGTGAGATTTTACGGGAGTGAGAGGAAAATGTAAATTTTTTGAAAAATTCAAAATCTCATAAAAACCGAAGATATTTATAGATTCGCCCCAAATTCAATACCGATCCTTCTTCAAGACTGCTCAATGTATCCAAAATTATTTAGCTCTATAGCTAAAAATTTGCGAAAGCTAGAGTCGCGTACAGACATTTTTCGAAAATTTCAAAATTAAATAAAATTTCAACATATTTTTGAATTTTTTTTTCAAAATTATCACAAGCAATGGAAATTTTAGGCCGAATGTTAAAGCCATTCTTGAGATATGCAAATTTTAATTTTGAATTCCGGTCACACACATCCGTACGTACATTTTTTCTAAATCACTTTTCTCGACGTTTTAGACATGAAAATCTCGAAAAAAAAAAAAAAAACAAAGCTTCCTCTATGAGGAAGCAAAAAGTAGCTAAATTAACAGAGGCTAAAATATAAAATGGGGGGAAAAAAAAAATGGACAGTAGTATAAAAATCAAAATTTCTTACTTCAGAAATTGCAGCAATGCACGCTACATTTTCAGTCTCGACGCTGTAATCGTCTCCTTTCAATAAATAGTAATTGCATTTTCCCATAAAATCATAATGCTTTCCATCGAAGGTAACATAATGTGGATCACCGACTGCAGCACATCTGGCGCTACAAAATGTTTGGGTACAAATCCACTTGCCAGAGAGACAAGTACAGGTGTTGCAGTCTTTGGGAACACTTGCGCCAGGTTGAAAGAGCTTTCCTTTCAATCTGCACGGGCATTGCTCCAAAGATATGCAATTTCCATTATGAAGAACCGTTCCTTCGGGGCAGAAGCAACCTTCCTCACAGCTGGGCTCTTCTTTTTCTTTGGTCACAAGATCGGAACCACAAGAAGGCTGCGATTTTGGACCACAGGCCATGTAAATACGACCATGCGAGCAGGTGATTGCTAGAAAAAAAAAATTTATGGTCATTTGTGATGAGTTTTTTAAAAAAGAAACGCACAGAAATGTATATTTTATTTTACTTCATTTTTTCCATACGAAAAAATCGAGTCCCTGGTTGTGCCGAAATATTAAAATATCGATACATCAAAACAGCGTGTAAAGAATCCCGAATCAAATTAAATTTATTTACTTCCCCACAAAATGAAAACAATTATCTCAAAATTTTCGAAGTAAGCGCTTACACACGTTTTTTTAGTAAATGTAAAATGTCATAGAATTTAAGTTGCTGTATAAATATTTACGAAAATAACAGTAAACAAGAAAAATGAGATTTCTAAAAATGGTTTTTCGAGTTTTTAGCATATTTTGAACAAATAACATACAGAATTAAAAAAAAAGAGATAAAATAATCACCATCACAAAGCTTCGTCTATGAAGAAGAAAAATTGTAGAAAGAGTTTAACAAATATAAAGAAAATATATAAATAATATTAAGCAATACTTAGTTACTACAATTTTTAATATTTAGATCTGAATTTCTCTCTAAAAGAGTCTCAAAAGGGCCTCTCAAGCCCGGATTTTTGTAAGTCCCCGAAAGGGCCTCTCAATCCAAGTCCCCAAAAGGGCCATTAAGCCCGGATTTTTCTAAGTTCAAAGGGCCTCTCAAGTCCGGATTTTTCTAAGTCCCCAAACGACCTCCCAATCCAAGTCCCCAAAAGGGCCATTAAGACCGGATTTTTGTAAGTTCCCAAAAGGGCCTCTCAAGCCCGGATTTTTCTAAGTCCCCAAACGACCTCTCAATCCAAGTCCCCAAAAGGGCCATTAAGACCGGATTTTTGTAAGTTCCCAAAAGGGCCTCTCAAGCCCGGATTTTTCTAAGTCCCCAAAAGCCCTCTCAAACCCGGATTTTTCTAAGTCCCCAAAAGGGCCTCTCAAACCCGGATTTTTCTAAGTCCCCAGAAGGCATCTCAAGCCCGGATTTTTCTAAGTCCCCAAAGGACCTCTCAAGCCCGGATTTTTCTAAGTCCCCAAAAGGGCCTCTCAAACCCGGATTTTTCTAAGTCCCCAAAAGGCCTCTCAAGCCCGGATTTTTCTAAGTCCCCAAAAGCCCTCTCAAACCCGGATTTTTCTAAGTCCCCAAAAGCCCTCTCAAACCCGGATTTTTCTAAGTCCCCAAAAGCCCTCTCAAGCCCAAATTTTTCTAAATCCCCAAAGAGCCTCTCAAACCCGGATTTTTCTAAGTCCCCAAACGACCTCCCAATCCAAGTCCCCAAAAGGGCCATTAAGTCCGGATTTTTCCAAGTCCCCAAAAGACCTCCCAATCCAAGTCCCCAAAAGGGCCATTAAGTCCGGATTTTTCTAAGTCCCCAAAAAACCTCCCAATCCAAGTCCCCAAAAGGGCCATTGAGTCCGGATTTTTCTAAGTCCCCAAAAGACCTCCCAATCCAAGTCCCCAAAAGGGCCATTAAGTCCGGATTTTTCTAAGTCCCCAAAAGGCCTCTCTAGCCCGGATTTTTATAATACAAAGATATGAATAACGGGGCGTTGGCGCGCGAAGCGCGCAGGGGGGCGAAGCCCCCCTACTTTAAACAATAATTACATCGTCAGAAATTAAAATCATCTTATATTTAATACGATTTTTTTAACCGTTAAATAACTTCTTTTTTTTTCTCATATAATTTTAAATAAATTATATAAAACATACTTACGACAACTGTCATTTTGTCTCCAGCCAACGGAACTGACAATCTTTTGGTGCGCGCATTGCTTTACATAAACATTCAGAGTATTGCACGCGCATGATCGCTTATCACTTTCGTTACAAGCGCAATAATCCCATTGGCAAGCGTTTCTTAGCAGAGATGTGTCGATGATACCGCTGCAATCACGAAAACGTGGATCTGCTAGTAATTTCGAACAAAAGTGTTGGGCATCTTCCTTCAGGTGATCTTTCGATAAGCAGGAATGCTTTAAATTCGGTGGCTCGTCACATATTTCTGGAAATTAGTAATTAAAATAACACATTTTATTGAATGAATTTTTTTTATGAAACTACTTTTGTTTCTGATCCTTTCACATATTTTTTAAAAATCCAAGTTTTACTATTTCGTGTTTTGTATCACCTAAAAACTCAGATGTAAATTTAAGATTACATTTTTAAAAAAATTATTTATATCTTGGAGAAAAAAAATAGCACAAGATTAAAAAATACATTTTTATAGAATTTTTATTTTGAACTACCAAAAAGTTCTTTATTTTTTTTTATATAAAACAAAATTCAACAGAATAGTTTGTCGTGGATGCACAAAAAAATCGATAGTCTGGAAATTGAATATTTAAGACGTCAAAGAAAATAAAGACGAGTATTTAGTGTTTTTTAATTTTGTTAAAAAATTAAAATTGGAGTGGCAGGCTTGACGTCTTTTGCCTCATATTTATTACACAATTATTAGTATTCTTACCGCCAATTCCTTCGACGCGCCAGCTCGCAGTTAAAGTTAAAAGATTCTTCGTACGACTTCCGCTTCTGTCAACCAAATCGTCATCAGGATTGCCATTCATTTTTCCACATAATCCAGTAGTTCTGTTCCACAAGCTTTCAGTGGCTTCAACTTGCACGATCAATTTGCCATCCCACTTAATAGTGACTCCAACAAAGTCTAACGTGACAATTACAAAATTTGCAGCCATTTCGACTCGTAATCCAGTGAGTCGAGACGGTATTGGCAGGGCCTTTCTCTTGTTTCGAAAACTGGGAATTCCATCGTCATTCAACTGCAGCGAATATTCTTTTTCAAGCTTAAAAATCTTTAGTATTCTGTAGCAGAGATCTCCGGTTAAACAGCCAGGAGAATTTTGCACTGTTACGGTAAAAGCATTGTCCCTCGTTTCTTGGATCAAAGTATAAGCGCACGTGCTTTCGAAACTATAAATCGCCCCATCGAAGCTTTTGTAATGAACTCCACCCCAGGTGAAACAGGATTTTGGTTCTGGACGTATCGTTTCGATCCTCCTCGTGCTTTTCACGCCGCTCTTGACACCCTGAATAATTTTTTCAAATTTTCATTAATTTTTCTACGAAAATTAAATTCATGACGAATATTCTGTCAACTCAGCCACGTTTTTTTTTTAGCTTTAATTTTACTGATAATTAATCAGATTTTATTATAAATTGAAAAAAAATACTTTTTATGTTTTTTTTTTTTTACATTTCTTGTTCCTAAAATTTAAGAGTTGTATTTGAATAATCGTATTTTGGGAGAGATGACTAAAATAATAATATTAGAAGGTAAATTATTTAAGTTTTTGATAAACTTTTATTTCGAATTTAATAAAATTGTTCTTGGAGGGACAAAAAAAAAGATAGTTCTTTTTTTTCGTCCAATGGAAAATTTACAATTTTATTTCAGGCTTTACTGAATTTACAGAAACGTATGTAGAACTCGCAGAAAAATTGACGACATGGTCATCGAATGTGTGAGTAGTAAAAAAAAGTATGATTAATAAATTATTTTTTTTCTACTGCTCAAATATTCGATGCACACAGTGTGAATTTTTTTTGTACATTCTACGCTCATTTCTGTAAATTCTGTAAAATTTGAAAATCGTAAACAGGGCGAAAAAAATTCGAAAAAATCAGTTTTGTTTATTTAAGAATATAATATATTCAAAAGTTTATAAAAAAAATTTAGAGAAACATTACTTTGCATTGTTATAGTAATTTTTTGGACCAAGAAATAAATAGTTTAAAAAATGCAAGGTCTCATTTTTTTTTTTTTTTTCGAAAATATGAATGTCTAATAAATCACAAAACAATATTTTTTTAATACGTAGTAGTGAAATCTGGCAAATTGTGAGTAATATCTGAGAAGCTCTGAAAATCAACAACCACACTTTTTGTCATCTTTTCTATATTTTTAAATCCGTTATTTCAGATAATGCATTTATATTCAAAAGTCTTTAGGGCGACTCGTCAAACGTTTCTGTACATAAAATCGTATTTTTAAAAAATCTTAAACCGTATTTTTTTGTTTGCAAAATACGATTTTATATTTATATTTTTTCCATTTTGTAAATAATTTTTCAAATCAAAAAATCTTAAGAACTGTGAGAAGAAAAATCGAACGTACTTTGGCAATAAGCTAGAAAATTTTGATAATCAATAGACTATTTTTCAGAATTTTTGCAGATTTTTTAAATTATGACATTCGATATATCACTTTAAAAAGAAAAAAATTTGAAAAAAAAATTTGCATAGTTCGAAAAAATCTGAAAAAGATCCTAAAAAATCTGAAAAAATTCGGAAAAATCCGATTTTACATAAATAAACATTTGACCAATCGCCTGTGGTAGATAAATCATTTTTTCTATTTTTTAATAATTTTTTTAATAAAAAAAGCTTAAAAACTGTAAGAAGAAAAATCTTCCCCACTTTGGCTGTAAGCTAGACAATTTTCTTATCGAACAAAATATTTTTCAGAATTCTCTCACATTTCTAAATTATGGTATTTTATATGTCACTTTAAAAATATATTAAAAAAAAAAAAGAAATGGCAATAAAAAATAAAACAACAAAATTTTGTGCAGTTGAGGGTCCAACTAAGCCTCTCAATATGTTTTCTAGACATTTTGGGATATTCTGAACACGTTTTTCATGAAAATCTCGAAAAAAAAATGTCACCTTAACAAAGCTTCCTCTATGAGGAAGCAAAATCCCAGAAAGTACTCTCAAGTAGTATTTAAATATGCTTAAATATGAGAAATATCTGATATGAGAAAAATAAAAGTGGCTGAATTGACCAGACAATATTTTTTATACATAATTTCATTGCAGTCGATACTCACGTTTCGCTTAGCGTTATATTGTTCGATATCGTAAATATCCGGCACTGAATTTCTGTACGTTCCACTGTATTCTCCATTATACATAGATGACGCAGAATTTGAGCCAAATATATTTTGAATTGACCAAGAATGATTGGTGACTTCAACGAAGGAATTGTGGGAACTTTCGACTGGTATAATTCTGTAGTTGTCCTGAATTTTGCACTGCGGTATTGGCTGTGGTTCGAACGTTCCTCTTTCATATGTACACACATATTCAGCTGCCGGTGGACTTAAAAATTCTATTCCATCAGGGCAGCTTAATGTGCAGGAATATGAGTCAGAATCACCGGTGCAATGATAACCCCCGTTGAAACCCAATTTTTCGGCGGTGCAAGCATCGATTGCTTAAAAAAAAAAGTTTTTTTTTTTTTAGATGTTCTACAGTGGAAAGAAACAAATTTTTTTTTTGCTCATTTCACAAAAATATTCTGTTCTGAAATGTACAGAATTTTTTTTTTTTTTTTTTTTTAATTTTGGTTGAAAGGAATATTATTTTTATTTTACATACAAAAATACTAAAAAATACTGTCGTTTAAAAAAAAAATTGTGATTATAACTTTTGTGATATATTTATTGTTATTTTTGCCACTGTCATTAAACCTGACTTTTTGTAAATGTTTTTCTTGTTATAACAATTTTGGCTTGTGCAAATTACCAATATTTTTATTACTTACAAGTTGAGTTTAAAAAAAAAATGTTTTTGCTCATTTAAGAAAAACATTCTGTCCTCAAATGTTCAGAATTTTTTTTTTTGTTAATTCTTCATTTAAAATGTTTATCAGTTTTGTTTTACATACAAAGCTACCAAAAAATACTGTCATTTTTATAAAAAATAATTGTGATTATAAATTACAATATATTTATAGTTTTTTTTTACCATTTTTTACTTATCCTGACTTTTTGTAAATATGTTTCTTATCATAAAAAAACATTTTCATTAAACTCATACATTTTTTCTACAGCTTACAAATTGAGTCAGACTGACATTTTATAGTGAAAAACGAGAAGAAATGTTAGCTCATTTAACACAAACATTTTCTCCACAAATGTTTATCATTTTTTTTTTTCGTTTTTATTTAATTTAAAAGTTTATAATTTTTGTTTTACGTCCAAAATTACCAAAAAAAAAATACTGTCGTTTTTATAATGAATAATTGCGATTTAAATTTACAATATATTTATTATTTTTTATCCTGGCTCTTTGTAAACGATTTTCTTGTTATCATGACAATTTTTTTTTGGTTTAAATAACAAATATTTGGAATTAAAAATCCGTTGTAAATGTGTAAAATTAGAAAATCCTTAAATATAGAATTCCCATTTTTTTAAAAATGATTTTTATTGTCTATTTTGTGTTTATCGTAGATATAAGTATGGCAAAACTTACAATATTGGCACTGCGGGCCACGAAACTCTTGTGGACATTGGCACATGTTTAAAGGAAGACAATTTCCACCATTCTGGCACGGCGGCGAGCAAACAGCTGTGTCAGAAAATTAAATCCGTCATTAGTAATTTTCGAGCAATTAATAGGTACTTTAGACTTTAATTTTTTTTATCTCCCACCAGAAAAAAATGTAGCAAAGTATCTGACATTTTTTTCTAAATCCTCACTGCGTAAAAAAAATTAGAAGTCACTGGAAATAAAAAAAGAAAAAAAAAAAAAAATTATCAGGATGATTTATTTATATTTCGAATTTCTAAAATATCGGTAACAAATTCTCGAAATGAAATTCCCCTCAAACATTGTGTAAAAAAATTATTTAGAAGCCACCACGAATCTTAAAAAAAAAGGGAAAAGGAAAGATTTTTAATTTAGCTTGTTTAGGATGATTTCTATAGATCCGAAAAAAATATAAAATATATTCATATTTGTGTGTAGATTTTTTTTTTAAAAAGCTATTTTTGTTTTTGCAATTGCTACGATTTTAATACGTGGCGTACGTTTTGTTACTTTTGAAAAAAAAAAAAAGTTTTCTTGGGTTGCTTTCACTCCTTTTTGTAATGTAAAGCGTTATAAAGTTTCTCTTGCAAAAACGACTGGCTACGTGCTGGTCAAATCAGTGCTAAATTTTAAATATAATTTATTTAAATTTTTAATATTGGGCATCCAGTTTTATGTTAGACAAATTCAAAATATTAGTCCAATTATGACAGAAAGTACTCTCAAAAAGTATTTAAACATGGCGAATTATGAGAAATATGTGAAATCAGATATAAAAATTATTTTATAAAATTTGTAGTTTTGTAACAGTTTTTAAATAAAAAAATGTCAAGTAATATTCTCCACCTGATAACGTTTTTTTTTATCAAATAATGCAAGGATTATATTTATTCTTTTTAAAAAAAACCCCAATTGTATTTTTTTGTAAAAATGACAAAATCTTCTTTTAAAAAATGTACGTTGACTTAAAAATACTTGTTAAATTATTAGATTCAACAATATGAAAATAAAATCCCAGAAAGTACTCTCAAATAGTATTTAAATGTGATTAATTATGAGAAATAAATTATTTATTTAAATATATTATATTAATAATTTATTTTAATATTTAATATTGGGCATCCAGTTTTATATTAAACAAATTCGCAATATTAGTCCAATTATGACGAAGTATAACTAATATTGTTTATTAAAGAATACTCAATTGATTGACCGACGAGTATATTTTAATCATATTCCTTGTCAAAAAAGTTTCAACAATTTACCCAACATCAAACATACACACGGCTGTAACTTTTGAACAACTAATACGATTAAAACATCTAATCGGACTATCGAAGCCTCCTTCGACACACAAAATGAGCTATTGCTCGACATGATCGGTCTGATATTATGGTTTTTTTTTTCTGGTATAAAATTTGATGACAAAAACATCTTATCGGACATTTAATAATTTCAAAAGTCGCGATACTATTATTATTTATAGCCCTACGTAACATGACTCTTATTACCCCGAGCTCGGACTGTACGCGATCGCTTTAAAATTCCTACTCGAATTTTCCAATAGAAAAACATTACGTACAAAAGATGTATCACGTTAATTATTTTTTATCTTTCAAATCTGATTTGTTGCAATAAAATCCATTGTCGCAATGCTGATATATGGTAAATATCTATTTTATTCGAATTATTGTTATTAAAATTCTCGCAAGTCAACAAGCGTTTGTCCCTTAACGTATAGACGACATCATCCGCACGCAGCAAAGGATAGCCAACCGCCCGTGTATTCGCACGCTCGTTTATAAACATTTGTCCCTTTCGCGTATACGTGACGTCATTTTCGTACGCAGTGAAAGGCTAGCCAGTGTTTACGGCAGACCATGCGCGCTGCTTCCCCCACCACGCCGTGACGTCACTCGCCAACGTCACGAGCGGCAGTGAGACGCGACGCGCTTGCGAAGCAGCAGTCAGTCTGAGTCGGTCGCGAGAGCGAGTAAGCGGGAGCTGGAGACAGTGACGGAGATAGTGCAGTGCAAATGCATGTCCGCGCGTTTAAAAAGCTGCACAGCTGTCATTGCACTCTAATCTTTTAATAAATCAATTAATATTAGTCAAGAGATCGAGATAAATTGCTGCCGCGTTTATTGATAACGAAATGAAACACAAAATTAAAGAATAGTGATCATGGAATTAATGAGAAAAATGTAACGCGGCAAGTTCTTATCTATAAAAACGTAGAAAAATTAAATAGTGTCAGCGACATATACTGCAGTTATTTTATGTGTAATGATAGGAAACGCGACGTAATTGCTGCTGCGTCTCTTTTGGTAATAAAATACATGTGGATAGTGAATTGATTGCAAAAATTGGATACGACATGCTCTTTGATTATTAGAAGCATAAAATGAAGCAGTGACTGTGACAGATGTAGTAGAATTTACGGAAATATTTTTTTTCTACTTCATGTAAAAAGTGCAGCTAATTGTGATTTTTAATTTTATTAATTTACTTTTTAGACACTTCGGAAAAATATATTTAGAGAATATTAGCACTAAAAACCTTTTTGTGAAGTTCAATCAAAAGCCATAATAACTATTTGTAATGAAATTTTGTTTAAAAAATTTAATTATTCTCTCATCGAAAATATGCATCTAATGAATAATTGGGAGTGTAAGACGAATGGATAAATGGGAGGGTCGCCCTCCCATTTATCCATGCATATTTTCGATGAGGAAAATAAATTTTTTAACAAAATTTCATAGCGTTAATAATTATTATAGTTTGTGAATGAATTTTACAAAAAGGTTCTTAGTGCTAACAATCTCCAAATACGCTTTTCCAGCGTGCCTAAAAAGTGAATTAATAAAATTCAAAATCACAATTCGCTGTTCTTTTTACATGAAGTAAAAAAAAAAGTATTTCCGTAAATTTCACTATATCTGTCACTGTCACTGCTTTATTTAATGCCTCTGATATTCCAAGATCGTGTCGTATCAAATTTTTTTAATCAATTCACTATTCATTTCGTGTATTTTTTACCAAGAGACGCAGTAACAATTACGTCGCGTTTCCTGTTCGCATAAAATCACTACTGTATATATCATTGTCACTATTTACTTTTTCTATGTTTCTATCGATTACAACTTGCCGCGTTACATTATTCTGGTTAATTCACTGATCACTATTGTTCTATTTTATGTTTTATTTCACGATCAATAGACGCAATAGCAATTTATTTCGATCTCGAGATCACTATTAATTGATTAATTAATAAATTAGAGTTCAATGACAGCTGTGCAGCCTGACACACGCGTGCAAACACATTTGCACTGCACTATCTCTGTCACTGTTTCGCTCTCGCTCTTACTCGCTCGTGACGTCACGTGTATGGGGAAGGGACAAACGCTTGCTGACGTGTATGTGCGCGAGAGTTTTAATAATAGTGAGTCGAACAAAATAGTTATTTAGCATACATCAGCATTGAGACAATGGATTTTATGGCAACAAATCAAATTTGAAGGATAAAAAATAATAAAAAATAATTAATGTGATACATTTTTCGTCCGCAATGATTCTTCATTTAAAAATTCGAGTATCAATTGGAAAGCCGTTATTCTTTTTTTTTAAATACTTAGTCTCTTGATAAATGACGATTTTTTTCGATTTTCGAAAAATAGAATAAATAAATAAATATAAAAATAAAATAAAAAATAAATATTGTTATATGTTTTGGTTGTTTAGGAGAATTGCATTTTGAGTATTCGTCGATATAATATCTTACGGTGGTGACAACAAAGAAATTAAAATTCTAAATAAGCCATCCTGACGAAAGCAGATTTTTTTTTTCTTTTTTATTGTTAACGATCTCTAAATTTTTTTTTCGCTTTTAAGGAGAATTTATTTTTCGGTAGACGGTAAAAAATTATGTTCGAAATGTTAAGTTAAAATAATTTCAAAAGTTTCCTTAAAATTTCTCGTTAAAAAATGTACCTTGACAATCAGGAATGGAAACCCATTCTTCTCGAGTTGGCTGCCAAATTCCATTTTTGCACATGAGGTTCGCGATCGTAATTCCATTTGGAAAGACGAAATTTTCAAGACACGAGATCGTACATGTTCTGCAAGAAATTGTGACGAATAAAATAATTACTATGGTGTAGTGGGTGTAATTTTGACATTTAATAGCTAATTTGTATCCTAATCTAAACTTGCATATCAGATTACTAAACTATAGAACTGAAAGTAAAATATTAGCTTTTCTAAAATTTTTATTCACAAACTTATATAATTTTTTGTTTCCTTTTACAAAAAAAAAAAAAAAATTGTAATCATCAGTTTTACAGATAACAAATATTCTTGTTTCAGTTTGTTTTATTTTTACTTGAAAAAAAGGTACAAAAAAAATATATATCGTAACGTTAGAATGTATTAAAAATTGGCAAATTTACAAAAAATAATTTTCAAAATATTAATACATTTATATTTTGTACAGATTTACATGTCTCGCAGCTAAACCGAAAATAGAATGTTAGGAAATTTAACAAAAACTTTTTTTTTTGCAAGCTTCGCAATTTTATATTTTATTTTCATTAAAAAAAGTAACGTTAAAAACATGAAGAAAATGTGTAAATTTAAAAATTGAACAAAATTAGAAAAAGTAATGTTTTAATACAAGCAAATTCATCATTTGATTTAAACTTACTTTGAGTTGCACTGCCTGTGGGAATTTAAAACCGGAGCTGGATAATTCAAACACGGTTTGTTCTCAAATTGGCATTGAGGACCAGAAAACGATTCGGAGCAACGGCATTCGTTTGGTACAATGCAGATGCCATTATTTTGACATTGAGGTAAGCAAATGGCTGAAAAAAAATTGAATCTTTGTTGTATATTTTATTTTTCTTTAGGTTCCTTAGCTTCTCTAAGCAAATGGCTGAAAAAAATATATATCTTTGAAGTATTTTATTTTTCTTCACCCAAAATTCTCGAAAAAAGTCAAAATTTCACCGATTTTTTTTTTTAATTTAATAGTTAAAGGGCGTAGCTTTCATTTAATTTTTCGTAAAATATATTTTTTAATTTGGCTTTCCCAGTCGCGTTTTTTTTTTTATTCTAGTATAAAAAAGTTTTCAAAGCATCGACCTGAGTCTGACTCTTGACCCTTCCAATTGGGTTCGCGATTTTTTATATGATTGACAGAATTCTAAAAATCACTAATTTTCGATTTCTTCTATTTTTTTAATACATTTTTAATCATCTACGATTTTTTGAAACAAATTATCGACCATTTTAAAAAGTAGGAAATGTTCTGAAAAACCTTTTTTTCGATAATAAAAATTTTTGGTAACCGCGCCGAAGTGAGCCGGCGATTACATCTATTTTTTTTTTGGTCTTTTTTCAACCACAAAAAAAATGGAAAAAAATAGTAACTTTACGATGGGCAACAGAACTTGAACATTTTTATATGCAACACATGATTTTTTCAAATTTTTTCAAATGTTCGAGATTTGAAAAAATAATCTCAAAATAGGCTTTTTTTAATAAAGATTATTTAATCATAATGAAATAAAATGTATATATACATTGGAAAAATCTGAAAAAAAAAATCTAAAAACCATGTGTTGCATGCAAACATTTTCAAGCTGCTGTCCATCATAGTTACTATTTTTTTCTAATTTTTTCAATTTTTTTAAATTAAATTGAAAAAAGGCCGGAAAAATAGATAAAATTGCCGGCCCATTTCGAATCGTTTACCAACATTATTTGTTTTCCAAAAAAGGATTTGTAGAATTTTTTCAGATTTTTAAAAACTTTGTCTTTCGAAATATATTTTCAGATTTTTAAAAAATTTGCCTTTCAAAATATTTTTTCAGATTTTTAAAAAATTTGTCTTTCGAAATATTTTTTCAGATTTTTTAAAATTCTGTCTTTCGAAATATTTTTTCAGATTTTTTAAAATTCTGTCTTTCGAAATATTTTTTCAGATTTTTTAAAATTCTGTCTTTCGAAATATTTTTTCAAACTTTTTAAAAATCTGTCTTTCAAAATAATGTATTTAAAAAAATCGCAGATAATTAAAAATGTATTTAAAAAATTAAATAAAAGAAAATTAGTGCTTTTTCGACTTCTGTCAATTATATAAAAAATTGCGGACCCAATCGGAAGGGTTAAGAGTCATTCCATATGCGTATTAAAAATTCATATACATTTTGTGAATTTCCAAAACACACATTTTTTTAACAATGAAAATTTAATAGTGAAATTCTTACGTTCACAATGCGGTATTGTTGTCCAATCAGTTTGAGGAATCCGCCACTCGCCGTTTTGACAAATTACCGCAAGTTGAACTTCGCCATTAGGAAATTTGTAATTTAATTTACAATTGGCACGACAACCACTGCAATTATCCAAATAATTAATTTAACAAAATTAATTTAAAAAGTGAGTGACATTTCTCCGGTTGAGAGTAAAAAAACGAAAAAAGAAAAACATACCTTTCTGATGAACACGTAAGTTGTCCATTGATTGGTGGTACTGGATGCTCAACACATCCGCCTTTGAAATGTTCGCCTCGTTGACTACTTATGAAGCTTTTTATTCCAGCGTGCGTACTTTTGATTGTCGAGAACGTCGTATTTTTGACTGTTCTGAAGCTATTTTTCACACTATTTTCCCCAAAAAAAGAAAGAAATATTTTTTTGTCTAAAACTTTCTGCTAAAAACTGAAGGTAACTTTTGACTTATTTAAAATTTTATTCACTTTAACAGATAATTTTTTATTTATTTTTTATTAAGAAATGTAATAATAAAAAATTTTGAAAAATTAAAAAAATTAAATTTTATCCAGTTTGATTGATATTAACAATTTTTTAAATAATTTTTATCCATTTCGATGAACATTAAACTAAAATTAAAAAATTAAATTTGATCCATTTTGATTGATATTAAAAATATAAAAATTAACTTTTTTCCATTTCAATGAATATTAAACTAAAATTAAAAAATTAAATTTGATCCATTTTGATTGATATTAAAAATTGAAAAATTAAATTTTTTCCATTTCGATGAATATTAAAAAACTAAAATAAAAAATTAAATTTTATCCTTTGTGATTGATATTAAAAATTGAAAAATTAAATTTTTTCCATTTCGATGAATATTAAAAAATTAAATTTGATCCATTTTAATTCATATTAAAAATTGAAAAATGACATTTTTTCCATTTCAATGAATATTAAAAAATTAAAATAAAAAAATTAAATTTTATCCATTTTGACTGATATTAAAAATTGAAAAATTAAATTTTTACCATTTCGATGAATATTAGAAAATAAAAATTAAAAAGTTAAATTCTATCCATTTTGATTGATATTAAAAATTAAAAAATTACATTTTTACCATTTCGATGAATATTAAAAAATTTAAATTAAAAAATTGAATTTTATCCATTTTGATTGATATTAAAAATTGAAAAATTACATTTTTTTCCATTTCGATGAATATTAAAAAATTAAAATTAAAAAATTAAATGTTATCCATTTGAAAAATAAATAAATTACTTACAAACGAAAATCAGGTGAATCCTCTGGCGATTCATCACCGTAAACGTCGACAAAAGCAACGACACTCAATATTACACAAAACAGATGCAATGATCTTCGCGACATTGTAGATTTTTTTTTTTCAAGCTCGACGAGGCGAGCGATGAAAATGCCAATTCGAAGCTCACTTTCAACTTTGATCGACTTATATGTTCGAATGGACCAAATTGAAATAAAAATTTAAGCGTTGAAGCTGCTGTATATATGCTGATGTCCAAAAGGAAACGGGAAACCGATAACCCTTTTGATAAATATACTTTCGGAGTAGGTCAGACGTAGCTCATTAAAATCGACTGCGTTTCAACAACTGTTATTGCCACTGATTGTGTTGTTGCTACCTTTTAAGTGATATCAGTCCGTATTAACTCGACTACAAAGGATGCAAAGGAGAAGCTTCCAGCACATTGCTTACTCATTATTTTAATTTTTTTTTTTGGCACTTCTATGGAGAATTATGATTATTAATTTTGACTTTTCTATAGAAGAAGCTGTGATAAATGGAGCATAGAGAAACTATGTCCTACTTTGCATCTTTTTTGTCACTTTTTATTCGAATCAGAAATATTACTCATAATTAGTCTGAAAAAAAGCTTCCAGCGCATTGCTTACTGGTTTTTATTTTTTTATTTTTATTTTTTACAATATTTTTTCATAGTCACTTCTGTGGGGAATTATGCTTATGAATTTTAACTTGTTTATAGAAGAAGCTGTGAAGAATGGAGCATAATTGAGAAATTCTGCCCTACTTAGCATCTTTTTCATCACTTTTTACTCAGATCAGAAATATTACTCATAATTAGTCTGATTTCATTACGACTTGAGAATAATTTCTGTAAATTCTTGCACATTTCTTTTCCTCATTTCAAATAAAATATAATAAAAAGGTTTTTAAGGATGCAAAGGAAAAAAAAACTTCCAGCGCATTGCTTACTGATTTTTTTATTTATATTTTACAATTTTTTTTTTATAGTCACTTCTGTGGGGAATTATGATTATGAATTTTGACTTGTTTATAGAAGAAGCTGTGAAGAATGAAGCATAATTGAGAAACTATGCCCTACTTTGCATCTTTTTTGTCACTTTTTATTCAGATCAGAAATATTACTCATAATTAGTCTGATTTTATTACGACTTGAGAATAATTTCTGTGAATTCTTGCACATTTCTTTTCCTCATTTCAAATAAAATACAATAAAAAGGTTTCTAAGGATGCGAAGAAAAAGCTTCCAGCGCATTGCTTACTGATTATTATTATTATTTTATTTTTTTCAAAGTCACTTGTATGGAGAATTGTGATTATCAATTTTGACTTTTTTTTATAGAAGAAGCTGTGAAAAAGGGAGCTTTGTCCAGATCAGAAATTTTACTCATAATTAGTTTGATTTTATTACGACTTGAGAATAATTTTTGTGAATTCTTACAAATTTCTTTTCATCATTTCAAATAAAATACAATAAAAAGGTTTTTAAGGATGCAAAGGAAAAAAGCTTCCAGCGCATTGCTTACTGATTTTTTTTTTTTTTTTTTTTTTTTTTTCAAAGTCACTTGTATGGAGAATTATGATTATCAATTTTGACTTTTTTTGTAGAAGAAGCTGTGAAAAACAAAGCTTTATTCAGATCAGAAATTTTACTCATAATTAGTTTGATTTTATTACGACTTGAGAATAATTTCTGTGAATTCTTACAAATTTCTTTTCATCATTTCAAATAAAATACAATAGAAAGGTTTTTAAGGATGCAAAGGAAAAAAGCTTCCAGCGCATTGCTTACTGATTTTTATTATTATTTTATTTTTTTCAAAGTCACTTGTATAGAGAATTATGATTATCAATTTTGACTTCTTTGTAGAAGAAGCTGTGAAAAATGGAGCATAACTGAGAAATTATGCCCTACTTTGCATCTTTTTCCTCACTTTTTATTCAGATCAGAAATATTACTCGTAATTAGTCTGATTTTATTGCGATTTGAGAATAATTTCTGTGAATTTTTGCACATTTTTTTTCATCCGATAATTTGGGATATGTAATTTAACTTCTCAATCTAAATCTTGCAAGAGATAATAAATTTTATTTTCAAAGATTTAGAATCTGATTTTTTTGGCCAATTTTGTCAAAGCTGAATGTCAAGCACTGTTAAAATATTTTGTTGCTTAGGTAAAAAAAAAATGCAGTTAAATGCGTGAAAGTTTAATAAAAATAAGAGGAATCTAATCAATTTTTCTGAAAATTCAAATTCCGATAAAATCTGAAGCATTTTGCAAATTTTGTCCAAAGCCAATAACAGATATTCTTAAAATTACTCATAAAAAGATCGATTGCTGACGTTTCTCGGGAAATGGTCTGTTCAAATTTCTTTTCAGGTACCATAAAAATGCCATAAACATGAAATTATTTATTTTGAAAAAAAAAAAAAAAAAAAAAAAAAAAAAAAAAAAAAAAAAAATCGGTTTCGTGCTCATCGACTTTTTTTTTCGTATTGTTTTTCGAAATCTTGAAATCGACTTTACGGCACTAAAAAAACACACATGTCTGAGATTTGACAAAAAAATTAATTTTATCGTACAAAACATGCTCATCAATAAATATGTCAATTTTGAAATTCACGTAATCGGTCGACATTGAAAAATTTCCATATTAAGTCATTTTTTTTTTTTTAAGGACCCAACATTTGCATAAGTCTTTTTATAACCGAAAAGGTGCAAGAATCTCAATGAAAAACAAAATCTAAAAAATGCTTTTTTTTTTTTTTTGAGTTTCGATTTTGACGAAATACTTAAATTAAGAATAAAAAAAAAAAAAATACAAACCTTTTTTTTAAGATTTGAATTTTATTTAAAAATGTTGAAAAGAATGACTGGCGATCAGCGATATGTGGACGAGCGTATCTACGATATTCTATTGTTCTTGTTTATGTTTGAACGTTTCGTCTGTCTGTCGTGAGCTTTCAACGTGTCAACATGTCTTTGCAATAAAGTCCTTTCACCGATATTTAAGAAGTATATATTTATCGGTGATTTACTCACAATATACTGCTTCAATAGGTTATGGGCCCAGATTGTCGCAATGTGAGTAAAAGTTGAAAAAAAAAAAAAAAAAAATTGACTTGAAGAATTATACTGGAAAGTTCAAGAATATCGAAGTTCAAGAAGCGAAGAATTATTTGTCGTACCGAGGCGGCTCTCAATCGAAGACAGGATGGCATCGTCAGGATCAATGAGGATCGAATTACTAAATAAAGATAATTTCGATACTTGGAAAATCCAGATGGAAGCGCTCCTCATAAAAAACGACGCATGGGCATACGTAAGCGGGGAAATGGTGAAACCCGCACTCGTCGCTGGAAATGAAGAGTCAACGGCCTCGGTTAGATCGTGGGAAAATAATGACAGAAAAGCGAAGTCGGATATTATCCTGTCAATTAATCCATCGGAGTTGAAACAAGTTAAAGGTCTTGTTACGTCCAAAGATGTGTGGGAAAAATTGCAGACGATTTATCAGTCGAAGGGGCCGGCTAGGAAAGCAACACTGTTGAAGCAATTGACTCTTTATCGGATGGACGACGATGAGGATGTACGGGTGCATCTTCTGAAATTCTTCGATACTATCGATAAATTGTGCGAAATGGGAGTTGAAATCAATAAAGATTTATTGACAATAATGCTGTTGTACAGCCTCCCACCGAGCTTCGAAAATTTTCGATGCGCGATCGAGTCGCGTGACACACTGCCTGAGCCGGAGAGTCTACGCATAAAAATCGTGGAAGAATACGACGCACGAAAAAATGATACACGTACTGTTGTATCAAACGCAATGATGGCAAGAAATCAAGTCGAAAAACGAGAGAGAAACTGGAATCATAGGAACAGTGGAAACGTGTCGAAGAACGGGGACTTCAAGTATCGGTGTCATCGCTGTCACAGGATAGGACACAAAATCGCAGATTGTACCGAAGTTACTGCGAATCATGTCGAAGATGTGTGTTTGTATGTGGCCCTCGATGATTATGATGAAGCGTTCGGCGGTGGAGAAGCACTCCAGCGAAAAGGTTGGTGTTTGGATAGTGGTTGCACGACGCATTTATGCAAGGAGTCCGAGGATTTCGTGGAGATAGTGGATACTAACTTGGGAAAATTAAATCTTGCGAGCAGCGCTTCGACGAAGATCACCGCGCGAGGAACCGTGTCAATAGCATCGGAGGTAGATGGACAGCCGAAAAACGTCAAGATTCACGATGTATCTCACGCTCCTGATCTTCGAACAAATCTGTTATCCGTTGGAAAAATTACAGATCAGGATTTCATAGTAGTATTTGACAAGCATCAGGCAGTCATTAACGATAAAGAGGGAAATACGATTCTTCAAGCGGATCGGATCGACGGACTGTATTTTTTACGTGAACGGTCAGGTCAGTGCAATTCAGTTTCCGAAGTCACTCTCCCACGATGCAAACTCACTGCGACGGAAGTTTGGCATCGTAAGATGGGCCATTTAAACGTAAAGGATCTACTGGAAAGCGATAGAAAGGGAACCGTTGAAGGAATGAAGTTGGACGGATTACCCGAGATTTTCGAATGCGAAATATGCGCCTCTGAGAAGATGACGAAGTCGCCATTTCCAACACAGAGAGAAAAATGTTCGGAATTGTTAGAAATTATCTACTCTGATGTTTGCGGGCCAATGCGAGTCGAATCAAATGGAAGAGCGCGATATTTCGTAACGTTCATCGACGATTTCTCGGGATGGTGCGTTATTCGTTTTCTGAAAAGAAAGAGTGAGGTACTAGAAGCGTTTAAGGAAGTCAAATCGTTCATGGAAAATCAAACTGGAAGAAAGATAAAGTATTTGCAATCCGACAACGGAACGGAATACGTGAATGGATCATTCGACGAATACCTTAAAATAAACGGCATAGGACGCAGGCTGACCGTCACGCATACTCCCGAACAAAACGGCGTCGCGGAAAGAAGAAATCGTACGCTGGTAGAAATGGCACGATGCATGTTGAAGCAATCCGGGCTTCCGTCATCATTCTGGGGAGAGGCGATTAATACGGCAAACTATACGCGAAATAGATGCCCTTCAAGGAGTCTCGGAGGAAAGACCGCCTTTGAAAAATGGTCAGGAAAAGCTCCAATCGTGAACTATTTTCAAGAATTCGGATGCGAGTGTTTTACTCTAAATCGGGACCCGAATAAGGGAAAATTCGAATCTCGAGCGAAGAACGGTGTCTTCGTCGGCTATTCCGAAGAATCGAAGGCGTACAGGGTGTGGATTCCAGAGCAGAAGAAAATAGATATAACTCGAGATGTTAAATTCATGCAAGGCTCGAAGATTACGTTGAGAAAAAGCTACGAGGATTTCACGAACGAATCAAATGAATCGGAGCGCGAAGTCATCGATTTTCCTATAACTCCGACCGTCAATACGGATCCGGAGGAGGAGGACATCTGGTTTGACGTCGAAGAAAACGAAAATGAAAACATTAACGACGTTAGAAACAACAATGATGAAGACGAAGAGAACGAGATCGAGAGAGACGAAGAACTTCAACAATACGACGGCAATCGAGAAGGAGAAAATACGCCGGAAAACGAGCCAAGAAGAGGTAGAGGAAGACCGCGGAAGATAATGACCGGACAAAGGGGAAGACCACGAAAAGAATATCAGATCGCAAATAATGTAGATGAAGTCGAGGAATTCGTGGGACTCGCCGAAATCTCTATTCACGATGCCATAACAGGATCGGATCGGGATGAATGGCTATGTGCGATGGGTACGGAATTAAAATCTATTTTAAAAAACGACACATGGACTTTGGTAGATCGTCCCAAAAACCAACGAATTATTGGCAGCCGGGTTGTGTTGAGGAATAAGTACAACGCCGACGGAACGTTAGAACGAAGAAAAGCCAGAATCGTGGCAAAGGGATTTTCTCAGCGTCCCGGAATAGACTTTGACGAAACTTTCGCTCCGGTAGCACGTATGACATCAATACGCATGGTCACATCCCTCGCGGCTCAGTACAGTATGAAGATCAAACAGTTCGATGTGACAACCGCTTACTTGAATGGCGTGTTGGAAGAGGAAATTTTCATGGAGATACCCGATTACACTGAAGAGACATTGACGAAAATTCTCTCAACTGAATCGAAAACCACTGAAATTAATAAAAAGGCCGAGACGATGCTCAAAGAACTTCAAAAGGGAAATAAAGTGTGTTTGTTAAAAAAGGCCCTCTACGGACTGCGGCAGGCCGGACGTCGGTGGTACTTCAAATTGTGCGAGGAGTTGAACAAATACGGAATCACACAATCTGAATATGATCCGTGCATCTTCTATTCGGGACGAGGGGAAGATATTTTTCTGGTGGTTATTTACGTCGATGACATTCTGGCTGTCTCAAAAGACGAAAAGATAATCGAGAAATTCGAAGAGCACCTGTCGAAGTCGTTCGAGATAAAAAGCCTAGGAAATGTGAAATATTGTCTCGGAATAGAATATCAAGAAAACGAAGACGGTTTCACGATGAATCAAAACGGATACGTAAATGATATTCTAGAGCGTTTTGGCATGGTTGACGCTAAACCGGCAGCCACTCCACTAGAACTGGGATCGAAGTTAAAAATGACAGACAAGAAATGTAAGGTCAACGAGACGTGTAATTATCCTTACAGGGAATTGGTGGGAGCACTTATGTATTTGGCTGTATGTACAAGGCCAGATATCTCGCACGTAGTGAGTTACTTGAGCCAATATAATTCCTGCTATGATTCGACTCATTGGACGGCAGCAAAACGTGTTCTCAGATATCTGAAAGGCACGAAGAGCATTGGGTTGCAATTCAGAAAAACTCCGCACTCATTAAAGGGATACGTTGACGCTGACTGGGCGAATTGTTTAGATGACAGAAGATCGTACACGGGATACGTTTTTATTTTGGGAAATTGTCCGATTTCATGGGAGTCAAGAAAACAACGCACAGTGGCACTTTCGTCAACCGAGGCTGAGTATATGGCCCTGACGGAAGCAACTAAAGAAGCAGTACATTTGAGACGATTCTTGATAGAACTCGGCTTCGATTCACTAGGACGCGTCTTACTGCTAAGCGATAATCATGGAGCACAAAAATTGGCAAAGAACCCAATTTTTCATAATAGAACTAAACACATCGACGTGAGGCATCATTTCGTACGAGAGATATTGAAAAACGAAGACCAATTGAAGGTCGATTACATATCGACTGAAGAAATGGCTGCCGATATTTTTACGAAGGGGTTGTCGGGACCGAAACATCGCAAATGTCTCATTTTATTGGGCATCGCAGAATTCGAGAAATAAGAATCAATCATCCACATCTCGAGGGGAAGTGTTGAAAAGAATGACTGGCGATCAGCGATATGTGGACGAGCGTATCTACGATATTCTATTGTTCTTGTTTATGTTTGAACGTTTCGTCTGTCTGTCGTGAGCTTTCAACGTGTCAACATGTCTTTGCAATAAAGTCCTTTCACCGATATTTAAGAAGTATATATTTATCGGTGATTTACTCACAATATACTGCTTCAATAAAAAATAAAATTCCTTTTTTTATTTAAAAAAGAAATTTGTTTTTTTATACAAAAATAAAATTCCTTTTTTTATTTAAAAGTAAAATTCCTTTTTTTACTTAAAAATAAAATTCCTTTTTTTATTTAAAAATAAAATTCCTTTTTTTATTTAAAAATAAAATTCCTTTTTTTATTTAAAAATAAAATTCCTTTTTTTATTCAAAAATAAAATTCCTTTTTTTAATTAAAAAAAAAATGTCTTTTTTTATACAAAAATAAAATTCCTTTTTTTTATTTAAAAAAAAAATTTCTTTTTTTATACAAAAATAAAATTCTTTTTTTTATTTAAAAATAAAATTCCTTTTTTTATTTAAAAATAAAATTCCTTTTTTATTCAAAAATAAAATTCCTTTTTTTATTCAAAAATAAAATTCCTTTTTTTATTCAAAAATAAAATTCCTTTTTTTATTTAAAAATAAAATTCCTTTTTTTATTTAAAAATAAAATTCCTTTTTTTATTTAAAAATAAAATTCCTTTTTTTTATTTAAAAATGAAATTCCTTTTATTATTTAAAAATAAAATTCCTTTCTCTATTCAAAAATAAAATTCCTTTTTTTATTCAAAAATAAAATTCCTTTTTTTATTTAAAAATAAAATTCCTTTTTTTTAAAAAAAAAAAAAAGAAAAAGAAAAGTTCATTGACTTACGATCGAACATATTGTTATACAGTGATCGCTTCACAAAACAACTGAAAAAGGAAGCAGAACATAAGGATAGGGGCAGTAAAAAAATATATATTTCGTTGCAGCTGATATTGATTTATTTATTCTCCATTTATCAGTCATGTGTATTTCATTAAAAAAAAAAATTAGAATTCATACAAATAGCTTTGAAAAAATGTGGGAAAATTAAATAATCCTAGTAGCACGGTTGTGTGGCCTTTGTGAGCCAGTTGAGCTCTCCCTTGTTTATCGCGCAGCCGTATTTCCGCTAATACGAGCGACAAGGATTATCAAGCGAGTAATTAATAGTAATCATTAATAGATTATAATACTAATTAACAATTTTAACAACATATAAAATATATGTATATATATATATACAAGTTGAAGCTTATTTATGGATTTCAAACTACAATAATATAAATAATATTTCTTCATTTTTTGCTAATCAATTTTTTTGTATTGAAACAAGAAACGAGATTTTTCAGATCAAGTTAAACTGGTGTTTCCAGTATTTTAATCTACACTTGTATGAAAAATTAAATATTTTTAAAAAATAATAATTTTTGAAAAATTAATAATTTTTTGTAAAATTTATCTTTCATATAAACTTTATTTCCCTTTCAAAGGGAATGAAATTGATGAATTTCAATTTACACTCGTATAAATATTTCTTAATTTGCCAATCATTTTTTTTTGTACTAAAACCAGAAAATACGTTTTTTAAGCGCATCTGACCAAACTTATCTTTCATATAAACTTAACTTCCCTTTTAAAGAAAATGAAATTACAGAATTTTTGATGTTTTTAAATGCATCAGGATAATCTTTGGTTTCCCATAGACATAATTTTTGTTTGAACGGAAAATAAATTGAAGAATTAAAATTTACACTCATATAAAAGGCAAAACACGTCAAGTCGGCCACCCCAATTTTTTATGTCAACCAAACGTTCTTAAATTTATTCAGGATGTTGGTCTGGTTGAAAAAAAAACGTAGGAATTTTTCGCCAGATTTTTTTATTGCATATTCCAGTTATAAAAAAATTCTGAAGATAATCATTGTTTATTTTTTAACGCCAATACTACGACCCTCACAAAAAAAAATCACAAGTACATCAAATTTTGGATTTTTAGCGTTCTTTCCAACAACATTTTTTATAAAATTCTCCGATTTTATTTTATGCTATTTTTCAATTAAATAAAGTTGCCACTTTTTTCCCTCCAAAACGGCATTTTCGATTTAGCTGAAATTTTCGCATTTTGTTCGTTGAAATGCCTAGAATCTTAGAAAAAAGTGAGCAAAATTTTACGTTATGATTTTTTTTTTTTTTTGCGAGCCATAGTATTGGCGTTAAAAAATAAGCAATTATTTCCAGCGATTTTCAATGGCTGGAATATGCAATAAAAAAATCTGAAAAAATTCCTACGTTTTTTTTCTTCAACCAGACCAACATCCTGAAGAAATGTGAGGACGTTTTGTAGACATGAAAAATTGGGGTGGCCGACTCGACGTGTTTTACCCCATAAATAATATTTCTTAATTTGCCAATCATTTGAAAAAAAAAAATTAAAACCAGAAAATACGTTTTTAAGCGCATCTAACAAAACTTATCTTCCATATCAACATAATTTCCCTTTCAAGCAAAATGAAACCAAAAATTTTCAATTTACACTCGTACAAATAATATTCCTTAATTTTCCAATCAATTTCTTAAAGTTAAAATTCGAAAATGCGCTTTTTAAATCTATCCATTCTAAACTGATGCTCAGTTTCCCTTTTAAAGGTAATTAAATTATAGAATTTCAATTTAAAACCGTATAAACAATATCCATAAACTTTTACTAATCATTATCATTGCGTTAAACCCGGATATCTTTTTTAAATTCATGAAGCTAAATTGGTTTTTACCACAGATTCAATTTCCCTTTCAAAGGGAATTAAATAAAATAACTTAAACTTGCCCTCGTATAAATCATTTTTTTCTTTATTTCCCAATTTCATTGTGTCATACGGAAATAAAGTTTATCGAAAAGCATCTGCCCAAACTGATCTTTCCACACAGATTCTATTGCCCTTTCAAAGGGAATTGAATTACCGAATTTTTTAGCTACAATAAAATAAATAATATATATAAATTTGTCAATTAATCTCGTGTTAAAAAAAAATATACGCTTTTAAAATGCTTCAAACTAAACTAAATCTTGAAACAGACTTAATTACCCTTTCAAAGGGAATTAAAGTAAAAAAAAAACAAAAAAAACGACTACACTAACATAAATAATATTCTGTGATTTGTCATTAAATTCCATTGTTTAATAACCGGAAGAGACGACTTTTTAAAAAGTCATCGGACTAAATACGGTGTTTCCCATAGATTCTCAATTCCCCGTAACGTCTGTCAACGAATCTGCACTTTTATCATCGAGGTCACGACGCGATAACGTTTGGTGGAAAGCCCCAATTCCACTATCTACAAAGCTCAACAGACTATCCTGTCCGATCGCCTGTTCCTTCGGTCTCTCCGTAGTTCTCCTCGTCTCCTTGATTCTCTCGGCATTTGCAATTTTTCTCGTATTCTCCTCAACGAATTTTTCAAATTCCGACACTTGATGTTTACTCGTTGTACTCTCAATGTTCATTTTTTTCTCCACTTGATTTCCATGCTTGTCGATCCAGGGTTTGTATGTCTTGACTTTGGAGTGTCCCTGAATGATCAAATACATTGGACCGCGCATTGGATTTGCGGGTTGTTTGTAATGCGAGAAAATTGGATCTGTCGTGAGAGTTTGAAGTGTCGTTATTGGAATTGGCTCGGTAGTTGTTTCGCTTGTTGGCACAATTTTCCTAGTGTCATCATTTTTAATCTCCGTAACAGTCATTCCAACAGTCTCCTTTGTTGTATTTGAAACAGACTCGAGACTCTCTATCATTGAAGGCATCGACAGAGTGGTGGTTTCCACTATTTCACTTTGGGAATTGCTATGAGCTTCGTTTTTCAGTAGCAAATCGCGAATACTGTTGATTGACACTGAAGTCATAGAATTGACGTTTGGATTAATCGTTGTTGGTTGATGCTGGTAAAGCCTGTTGGGTTGATTCTGTTGTTTTAAATTGATGATACTGGGCTGAGACATGGTGATTGTCTTGAATGGTTGGATCTGCACGTATCTCATATTAGGTTTTACATGTCCCGGATGCATTCCGGAATGAAGAGGAGGCGGTGGCGGTGGTGTTTCGCGAAAACTCATTCCCATTCCTGTCCCAACATGTGAATTGTAATGCGTCATGAGTTGAGCGGGTCGCGCGTGCGAAGGTTGATGATGAATCACTCTTTGTGGCGAAGTGTCTGCGAATTCTCTGTGTGGCGCGAGACGCGTTGGGGTTTGCTGATAAGCCGTAGAAATTCGAATTGGCGAATTGGGTTTGACAGGTTGTTCGTTGATGAAAACCATTCCTTGTGGATTATTGAAGGTATTTGGAAAAGTATGATGCATCGGTTTCTCTTCGGATTTCTCGATTTCAATGTCCAACGGTGATGATGTTGATGGTCCAGTCTGTTTTTCCCTCTTCTTTGTTGTACTGCTTGCCTCTTTTTCGTAGACCTTTTCAGGCATCACAACAGTTACCGCAGTTTCGGTTTCTGAAGTTGGCGATGAATTTGCCAAGACAATGTACATGTTTTCGGATTTGGATTCGTCTTTTGAGTCTCCCTCATTCGTTGTCATTTCTGACGACGGCTCGCTCGGTGAAATCACTTCTTTTTGGCCCATCACTATTTCTTCTTTGTCGCTGGTGTCGCCTTCTACTATTATATTGGCATTTGGACCCAGAACAATTTCGTGATGGGAAGAACCATCAGCTTGATGATCTTCGCCATAATAATGTTCTCTGTTATTGGACGCCTCGGTTTTCCAGGCAACGCTATCAACGTCTATTATAGAAGAAACTGTTGGCTGCCTAGTTTTTCCTAGCCATTGATCCGATATCGTCTGGCTTGATTGATAAATTAAATTTGACTTTTCCGTGTATACCGATGGTGTCGTAGACTCGTGTCTGTGTTTTGTAACTGGCTGTTCCGACGGTGTGTAACTTTTGATTGTCTCGATGTGGGATACTGAGGTTTCCCTTGTCGTCTGCTTTTGCGTGTCAGATGTCGGTTGATTGTGATGCTTTCGCGGTGGTTTTTGTTGCAAATCCGAGAGGGAATAAGAATTTTGTGGATGATCGTAGATCTGATGTTTCAAATGATGAATTGGACCAGCCTCGGTTTGCGTGCTGTAACGATGCTTTTCTGGGTAAAGGCGATTTTTTGACGGTATGTCGTATGGCTGATGCGACAAATTGGCGTCTGGATTTCTCATCAACGGTGGTGGAAGCATCATTGTTTCAGGCTTTTGATTGTAATAAGAATTGGAATAATAACTCGCTGGTATTGACTCTATTCTCTCCTGATTTCTGTAGTCTTTTATTCCATTTCTGAAGACTGTTTTGCGAATTACTTTGGGCGGTTCGGCGCCACGGCTCCCTGTAAAATCGTTTATATAACTAGCCTGTGATTCTTGGTTTCTCATGAATTTCGGACCGTTGACGAATTTGAGAAAATGCTCGGGTATTTTGGGACTTGTCTTTTTTGCTGTCACTCCCAATACGAGTATGTCGGACTTTGATGATGACTCTGTTGTGTGAGAGTCCATCCAGTATTGGACTCGATCGAGGATCGGTGGAACGTAGTCGAAGGTTGGATCGTTTTTGAGTGGATCACCTCGGCCCAATGGAGTCCACTCGTCGTAATCCATACGAGGGGAGAATACTCTTGGACTGTTGTTTTCATTTGGACCTGAAAGCATTTAAAAAAATGACAAGACATTGTTTAATATACCGCCCCCTTTACGCTTCGCCCCCCCCCCCCCCCCCCTTGTTCATATCGCTATATTAGAAAAATCCGGGCTTGAGAGCCCTTTTGGGGACTTGAAAAAATCTGGGCTTGAGAGGCCCTTTGGGGGCTTTAAGGCCCTTTGGGGCCCTTTAAGGCCCTTTGGGGGCGTGAGAGGTTCATTTGACATGGAATACCCTATGTATCCTACACAGCGGCGAGATATTTTTATAATATAGAGAGATAACTAAGTGAATTTTTTTTTTTTTTTTTTTCCGAGATTTTCATACCAGCAAACTCAGAATGGTTCAAAATGTCGAGAAAAGTGATTTGTACAAAATGTTTGTGCGCGTTGCACACAAACAAGCCTGCAAAGCAGAAGCTTGCAAATTGCTTCCTCATTGTTTTACATTTTTTAAAAAATGTTTATATGTTTGCAAAGTTCTACTTTGCAGACTTTTTGTTTTGTTGTTATCACTGAAAGAAACATCTATGATCTACGTTAAAAACAATATTTCGTCATAAATAATAATCCAGATATAATAAATATAATAATAATATAATAATATATGATAAATAATATAGCCAGATTTTTGTCATGTAACGCAGTTTAATATGAAAATACTATATTGTTTGTATTATTATTATTATTATTATTAATATTATTTGTCATCATGTTTTTAATTGAAGCTTGCATTTTTTATTGCAAAGTAATTGTTTTTATAAATGAAGATGGACTCATAAAAATGAAGGAAGGATTTTTGTCATGTAACGCAGTTTAATATGAAAATACTATATTATTTGTATTATTATTATTATCATTAATATTATTTGTCATCATGTTTTTAATTGAAGCTTGCATTTTTTATTGCAAAGTAATTGTTTTTATAAATGAAGATCGACTCACAAAAATTAAGGAAAAATAAGAGGGTTGGATTTCAACTTGTGTGAATTACCATGAAATGCCCCATAGGCACTATGTCTATAGTAGAGTTTTTTTAAACACGTCATTTTTTTTTTAACACTATTTCATTAATATTTATTTCATAATTACTTCGATATTAAATATTTGTTGATACAAACATGATAATTTTTTTTTTAATTTAGAAAAAAAATGTTTGTTGCGAAACTTGCGCATTTTTTTCTCATTAATTTCCATTTTCCAAAATGGAAAGGAAATTTAAAAAATCTAAATTTTTTTTTTTTTTTTTTTTAAATCTCATTGCTTTCATTATAATTTAACGAAAATTGTTGTCGGTATTTTATTGCATAAACTGGTGCCACAGGTTTTAGATAAATTATACAAATAATTCTGCATTCACGTTTCTTCCATTTTACACAGCTACAGAAATTCAGAAAAAAAAAAAAAAATATATCTTCTACAAAATTTATCGAAGTATCTTACCTAAGATATCTCGATACGACTTAAATTAACTGTAAATATATTAATTAAAATTTCAATACTCTGGAACCCATCATACCAATCCTGTTGAAATGCAAACCAATCTTGAGCGTAACTTTTCTTTAGTAGAAAGTTGCAGCCACGATTTTTTTTTTTTTTTTCTTTTTTTTTTTTTTTGCAATCTCCTCAAATTAACGTGTTTAAGTCGTTTTGCCGTAAAAACGTAGTGGAAAGTCTTATAAAATTTGGTTGAACATGTTTTATTTATGTAATAGACTTTATATGACATTGAGATGTAAAAACTTTCTCTATCGAGCAAAATAATTGATGATCAATTATTTATGGGATAAACTTGAAAAAATTGATCAGTTTCGAAAGTAATTTGACGATTAGAATTCCGTGTATGGGATTTTACTTACCAGTTTTATTCTCGAACGATGCATCGCAACAGCTCACGACGCCGGATAGTAAACACGCAATGAGCAGCCACCTAGGCAGCCTGATCTGTTGTCTCATCATGATCTGCAATAATAAGTGAGTGTAGAACGATAATAAATCAAATGAAACTGATAACTCTCTGTGATTACTCATTAGCTCGTAGCATCTTGAAGTTAATAATTTTATAAAAAAAAAAAAAAACAAAAAAAAAAACACGTATACATACCCTCTGGCATATGCAATTTTCTCCTGCATAGCAGGATCTACCTATCGAGTTTTGTTAAGATGTCTTATGCCTGTCTCGTCGGCATCCAGTCAGCCACATGACTCCGGTTGCCCAAACTGTGCAGATAAACATTTATTTTTATTTATTAAGTGTGGCATCAGAGTGCAGAAATATATCATAGAATCTAAATGATAAGTGACTAAAGTTAGAAGAGCTTATCATTTGTGTCTAGGAATATAAAACACGTCATTGTGATTTTGGTTATGCGAAATATTGTATTTTGCCATTGAGAAAGGATTACAAAAATGCTCGCTGCACTTGTCCGCAATTTTTTCATATATTTAATTGCAAGATTGTTCTAAACGTTGAGAGTTGCCTCTTTGATTTATTTGGCTTTTTATGCGCTATTGTTAACAGGTGTTTTTAACTTGACGTTAAATATAAATGTAGCCAAAGGTATTTTTTACTTAATTATATATGTAAATGTTGTTAAAAGATATATTTACAAGATATTTAAATAGTGTAGTGCTTGGTGTGTGCTTTAACTGCTTGTTGAAAGAAAGTTTTGTATATTATTGTAGTGTTGATGTATCGCTTGTGAGAAACTTTTGGATTATTCGCCACCTAGCGGCGAATTTCACAATCGCAGATTATTTTTAGCACAAATGGCTGTAAAAAGGATAAGAGACAATTTTTTGTGATAATATGAGCATTTTTTAGGAGAAACAGAGGCTTATTTTTCTAAGGGAAAAATCGTCAGGCGTAAAAGGTAGTAGTAAAAAATCGAACAAATAGAGCAAGTCGTTCTTTTAAATCAATTGACTCTACGGATACTTGTAATTCATGAGAGTATTTGCTGAAACCAGGATTGTTTGCAAACTTAACAGTCCGAGTGTTAAATCGACCGAACTTGAGCCGAATAACTGATCGGTACGATACGTTTTGCCGAAGATATTTTAACTTAACTGTAAATTTAAATGTTATAAGGTATTTTTACAAGATATTTTACTAGTACATCGTTTTTTGTCTTTTTTCCTAACTTGAAAAACGTTTTTGTCAAGAATGTTATATTTTATTTTAGCGCTGATGTATCGCTTGCGAGAAAGTTTTGAATTACTCGCCATCTAGCGGCCACTTGCATTACTGCAAAAGAGTTCGAATACAAAAGTTTGTAAGAAGGATAGGAGACAATTTAACTAACTTGAAAAACGTTTTTGTCAAGAATGTTACATTTTATTTTAGCGCTGATGTATCGCTTATGAGAAACTTTTGAATTACTCGCCATCTAGCGGCCAGTTGCATAACTGCAAAAGGGTTCGAATACAAAAGATTGTAAAAAGGATAGGAGACAATTTAACTAACTTGAAAAGCGTTTTTGTCAAGAATGTTACATTTTATTTTAGCACTGATGTATCGCTTGCGAGGAACTTTTCAATTACTCGCCATCTAGCGGCCACTTGCATTACTGCAAAAGGGTTTGAATACAAAAGATTACAAAAAAGATAAGAGACAATTTAACTAACTTGAAAAACGTTTTTGTCAAGAATGTTATATTTTATTTTAACGCTGATGTATCGCTTGCGAGAAACTTTTGAAGTACTCGCCATCTAGCGGCCAGTTGCATTACTGCAACAGGATTCGAATACAAAAGATTATAAAAAGGATAGGAGACAATTTAACTAACTTGAAAAACGTTTTTGTCAAGAATGTTATATTTTATTTTAGCGCTGATGTATCGCTTGCGAGAAACTTTTGAATTACTCGCCATCTAGCGGCCAGTTGCATAACTGCAAAAGAGTTCGAATACAAAAGATTATAAAAAGGATAGGAGACAATTTAACTAACTTGAAAAACGTTTTTGTCAAGAATGTTATATTTTATTTTAGCGCTGATGTATCGCTTGCGAGAAACTTTTGAATTACTCGCCATCTAGCGGCCACTTGCATAACTGCAAAAGAGTTCGAATACAAAAGATCACAAAAAGGATAGGTGACAATTTATTACGATGCTACAAGCATCTTTTAGAAGGTTTATTTCTCGAAAAGAAAAATCGTCAGTATTGTGGTACCAAAAAAAAATGAAAGAAATAGAACAGGTTCTTTTGAATCAGTTGACTGTACGGATACACTTGTAATTCATGTGAGTAATTTGCTGAAACGAGGATCGTTCGTAAAAGCCAACAGTCCGAGTGTTAAATCGACCGAACTTGAGCCGAATAACTGATCGGTACGATACGTTTTGCCGAAGATATTTTAACTTAACTGTAAATCTAAATGTTAAAAGGTATTTTTACAAGATATTTTACTAGTACATCGTTTTGTGTCTTTTTTCCTAACTTGAAAGACGTTTTTGTCAAGAATGTTATATTTTATATTAGCGCTGATGTATCGCTTGCGAGAAACTTTTGAATTACTCGCCATCTAGCGGCCAGTTGCATAACTGCAAAAGAGTTCGAATACAAAAGATCACAAAAAGGATAGGTGACAATTTATTACGATGCTACAAGTATCTTTTAGAAGGTTTATTTCTCGAAAAGAAAAATCGTCAGTATTGTGGTACCAAAAAAAAAAAATGAAAGAAATAGAACAGGTTTCTTTTAAACCAGTTGACTCTACGGATACACTTGTAATTCATGTGAGTAATTTGCTGAAACGAGGATCGTTCGCAAACCCAACGGTCCGGGTGTTAAATCGACCGAACATGAGCCGAATAACTGATCGGTACGATACGTTTTGCCGAAGATATTTTAACTTAACTGTAAATCTAAATGTTAAAAGGTATTTTTACAAGATATTTTACTAGTACATCGTTTTGTGTATTTTTCCCTAACTTGAAAAACGTTTTTGACAACAATGTTACATTTTATTTTAGCGCTGATGTATCGCTTGCGAGAAACTTTTGAATTACTCGCCATCTAGCGGCCACTTGCATTACTGCAAAAGAGTTCGAATACAAAAGATCACAAAAAGGATAGGTGACAATTTATTACGATGCTACAAGTAACTTTTAGAAGGTTTATTTCTCGAAAAGAAAAATCGTCGGTATTGTGGTACCAAAAAAAAAAAAATGAAAGAAATAGAACAGGTTTCTTTTAAACCAGTTGACTCTACGGATACACTTGTAATTCATGTGAGTAATTTGCTGAAACGAGGAACGTTCGCAAAAGCCAACAGTCCGAGTGTTAAATCGAGTGACTTTGAGCCAAGCTACCGATAGGTATTAGTATGCGTATCGGCGACTTTCGAACACATCGGAGAAAGTTTAGAACGTTTAATATCTCGGCACAGGTACACGCTACGCATGCGTATGTTATATACGTGTACGTCTTGCCGCGTGCACGCCCACTTTTCACAGCATTGACAATTTAGATTAAGCGCATTCTATGTACATTCGTTATTTATATGTCGTAGGGTATCCGTGAGAGCTTTTACGTATGTTACGTGCGTTACACATGCGGCTTAACAATGCGACATTGCAGTACATAGCAATTCATTTGTACTACACGAATCAATCGCGATTGTCGCGATCACTCAGGTTCATAGGTATACCAGTCACGTTCTCGATTCGTTCTCAATTTGCGTTGACCCCTTTTTTTCGTGACCTATGATTTTACCGACTTGTTGGATATTCTCTAAGTGATATACCGAACGCTTGACCTATAAAATAGATTTTTTTTTTTTTTCAAAATTTATGTGTTTGAGGGGCAAAATTTTATCTCATTTTTAAATTGAGCTTCATTTGCTTCCCTCATAATATGCATCCCTCATATATTGCAATTTAAGGAATTTTTATAGCTGGTTAATAATTTTTTAAATATTTAAATTGTAAAAGTGGTAACTTAATTTTATTAACGAAAATTTTGTAATCATTTTTTTTTTGTTTTTTTTTTATTTTAATTATTATACACAAATGAGTGGCTTGAAAAAAATATTTCTTTTGGTGGAAATATTTACATTTTGATTATTTATATTTTTTTTTCAAAATTTATCTGTATTCGAGGTTCAAAATTTGATCTCATTTTAAAATACAGTTTCATTAGCTTATTCACATCGTTGCTTGCATCGAAATTGTAATTTAAGGAATTTTTATAGCAGGTTAATAATTTTTTAAATATTTAAATTGTAAAAGTGGTAACTTAATTTTATTAACGAAAATTTTGTAATCATTTTTTTTTTTTTTTTAATTTAAATTATTATACACAAATGAGTGGCTTGAAAAAAAAATATTTCTTTTGGTGGAAATATTTATATTTTTTTTCAAAATTAATCTGTATTCGAGGTTCAAGATTTTATCTCATTTTAAAATTCAGCTTCATTAGCTTCCCTCATATTCACATCGTTGCTTGCGCCGAAATTGTCGTTTAAGGAATTTTTATAGCAGGTTAATAATTTTTTAAATATTTAAATTATAAAAGTGATAACTTAATTTTATTAACAAAAATTTTGTAATCATTTTTTTTTTTAATTTAAATTATTATACACAAATGAGAGGCTTAAAAAAAATATTTCTTTTGGTGGAAATATTTATATTTTAAATAGTTATATATTTTTTCAAAATTTGTCTGTATTCGAGGTTCAAAATTTGATCTCATTTTAAAATACAGCTTCATTAGCTTCCCTCATATTCACATCGTTGCTTGCATCGAAATTGCAATTTGAGGAATTTTTATAGCAGGTTAATAATTTTTTAAATATTTAAATAGTAAAAGTGATAACTTAATTTTATTAACGAAAATTTTGTAATCATTTTTTTTTTAATATATTTAAATTATTATACACAAATGAGTGACTTCAAAAAATATTTCATTTGGTGGAAATATTAATATTTTTTTTCAAAATTTATCTGTATTCGAGGTTCAAAAATTGCAATTTAAGAAATTTTTATAGCAGGTTAATAATTTTTTAAATATTTAAATTATAAAAGTGATAGCTTAATTTTATTAACGAAAATTTTGTAATTATTTTTTTTTATATTTAAATTATTATACACAAATGAGTGGCTTGAAAAAAATATTTCTTGTGGTGCAAATATTTATATTTTTGAAATCGAAACAATTAGCTATTTAAAATATATATTTGAGTCGAATAATTACTACTGCCACTTATCATATTTTATTATATTTTTCTTTTTTTACTAGAAATGAAAAACGTGATAAAAAAAACACTTCGTTGAAGTAAACGGAAGGGTAAATAAAATTTATGTTGATTTAGTTTTATATAATTTAGGATTATTTAGATAAAAGATTATATTGAATATTTCATTAACAAAAACTCAAAATTTACTAATTTTAATTGAATTTTTTAGCGTTTTGATCGATATTTTATTAAAATTATTAATAATCCGCTTCGCTGTTAAAAACAGATAAAAGGCGTCACGATATCTGAAACTGACCCTACCTTCCATTCTTTTATATCCTCAACTTTACATTAAATCACTTTAATGTGATTTTACTTTCCCATTAAGCGACTTTTATGAGTCAATTATGATTCTCTACGCTCAGCAAACAGCATTCATATATATAATTTTATTCTATGCACTGTTAGGCTGAAATTATAATTTTTGTATCACTAACAAACAGTTTTTATCCGCAAACATTGACAACTTTTTTTTTTTTTTTTTTTATATCCCTAAATTTACATTATGTCACTATGATGTGATTTTACTTTCCCATTAAGCGACTTTTATGAGTCAATTATGATTCTCTACGCTCCTCAAACTGCATTTATATAAATAATTTTTTTCTAAACTCTGTTAGACTGAAATTATATTTTTTGTGTTATCAACAATTTCTAGCTTTACGAAAAAAGTGCAAAAGTAATTTTTTAAATTTTTTAAATAAAATATATATATATATATATTTTTTTTCAATTAACAATTTATTACCATTTTAACAACAACAAAAAAAAGAAGTGTGTAGTTGACAAATTTATATATTTTTGTCTCTTCTAGTTTCACAAAAAAATCATGATTTTTTTGTTAGTCATAAATAGATTTATCATTTATTTAACAGGATTTTTTTTTACGTAGCAATACGATCGTATCTTTTTTTTGCGACTGCTACTTTTTTTAATCGTAAAATCGCAAAATGCGATTTTACTTTTTTTTTGTAACAACTGTTTTTTTTTAAATCGAATAACCCAAGCAATTTGTTTTTGATGAAGTATCAAATGGATTTGCTACTTATTTAACAGAATTATTTATTTGCCAAACGTTTTACTTTTTTTTGGTAACAAGTTTTTTTTTTTTTTTTTTTAAATCGAAAACCCAAACATTTTTTTGCTGAAGTAACAAACGAATTTGTTACTTATTCAACAGAATTATTTATTTGCAAAACGTAACACTTAGATTTTATCTTTTTTTTTTTTTGTAACTTCAATTTTTTTTTTAATCGTATAACCCAAACAATTTTTTGCTGAAGTAACAAATGGATTTGTTACTTATATAACAGAATTATTTATTTGCAAAACGTAACACTTCGATTTTCTTTTTTTTTTTGTAACTTCAATTTTTATTTTTTAATTGTAAAACCCAAACAATTGTTTACTGAAGTAACAAACGGATTTTTTACTTATTTAACAGCATTATTTATTTGCAAAACGTAACACTTCGATTTTACCATTTTTTTTTTGTAACTTCAATTTCTTTTTTTTAATCGTAAAACCCAAACAATTTTTTGCTGAAGTAACAAATGGATTTGTCAGTTATTTAACAGAATTATTTATTTGCAAAACGCGACACTTCGATTTTACCTTTTTTTTTTGGAAACTGCAACTTTTTTTTTAAATCGTAAAAGCCAAACAATTTTTTACTGAAGTAACAAATAAATTTGTTACTTATTTAACAGAATCATTTATTTGCAAAACGTGACACTTCGATTTTACTTTTTTTTTTGGAAACTGCAACTTTTTTTTTAAATCCTAAAAGCCAAACAATTTTTTACTGAAGTAACAAATAAATTTGTTACTTATTTAACAGAATCATTTATTTGCAAAACGTGACACTTAGATTGTACTTTTTTTTGGTAACTGCAACTTTTTTTTTAAATCTTGAAAAACAAAAAAATGTTTGCTGAAGTAACAAACGTATTTGTTACTTATTTAACATAATTATTTATGTGCCAAACGTGACACTCCAATTTTACCTTTTTTTTTGGTAACTGCAACTTTTTTTTTAAATCTTGAAAAACAAAAAAATTTTTTGCTTAAGTAACAAATAAATTTGTTATTTATTTAACAGAATTATTTATGTACCAAACGTGACACTCCAATTTTACCTTTTTTTTGGTAACCGCAACTTTTTTTTTAAATCTTAAAAAAAACCAAGCATTTTTTTGCTGAAGTAACAAACAGATTTTTTACTTATTCAACAGAATAATTTGTCTGCAAAATGTAACACTTTGATTTTAGATTTTTTTCTCTGCAACTACAACTGTATTTAAATTCAAAAATGAAACGATTTTTCTGCTAAAGTAATAAACTGATTCATTACTCGCAAAAGTCAAATTTATTTTTTTACTCATCCCGGCGCTCGGTTGTCGCTAAACAATTGACTATATTACTAACTTACCGCGCCAAAGTCACGTGCGAAAACTGGTACCAAAGCTGCAATATACGATTCCGCTGGTCCCACAAAATTCAACGATATCCTTATTACCAAAAACTCAAAGCTCCCTTTTTTACTTCTCTATATCCTCTTCTTTAAACGTTACAAAAGCAACAAAAACAACAAAAACAACAACAACAACGAAAAACCGCCCAACAATCCTGCGATTCACACCAAAGCAACAAAAACCACGTTTGCCAGGAAGTCACAAAAAAAAAATTGGCCGCTACCGCAAAAACATAAGATAACTAACTATTGCAAACTAGATCCAAACTCAAATAGTCGGAAAAAAAAAAAAAAAAAAAAACAGAAGTGAAGACATTTTTTTAAATTTATTACATTTCGTTATTGGCGACAAATGAGGCAACGTAGAAATCTCAACCGAAAGAGTAAAAAAAAAAAAAAAAGAAGAAGAAGAAGAAGAGCGTGTGTTCGCGGTGAGATCGTATCACGGGACAGATCACTCGTCGCGATTGGAAAATATGCGGGTTCGTCAAAGCGCAGTGGTAGACTGAATGTTAGTAGTTATGTGCCGGCCGGCACTTCTGGTTTCTTAGTGTCTCTACTACTTGGCTTCTTGATGACCAAGAGCTGGGCTTGACATATCCCAGAGGCGAAGCGAACGATCGAACCGGCTTGACCAATCGAGCAACTTCCGACGGGGTCCCCCCCCCCTCCCCTCCCCTCCCCCCCGCCCCCACCCCCAACCCTCCCCTCCGGCCCCTCCGCCACACACAAGTCTGAGCATCCGCCAACTTATATGCGTTTTCCCTCGTTTTATCTCTGCTTCACGCGAAACTCGTATATACAGACACGGTTTGTAGATGTTACCAGGTAAAGCAGCAGCAGCAGCAGCAGTAGGAGCAGTAGGAGCAGTAGTAGCAGCAGTCTTGAGCGATGAGGAATCAACGCTGTGCTAAATGTTGATCCTACACTATCAGTGTGTATACATATTATTGAACCGATCGTGGGGCCAATCGGGGGATTCCCCTCTACCCGTTTCCTGTCGGACTCGATGTACCAGGAAAGCTCTGACGCGACTTTTCTTAAGGATAAGAAAATTTCGCAGCGTCAAAGCGTCTCTTCAGCTTTCCCGGATGCCCGAGCCAAATACAATCACAACTTATTTTGCAGAGAGGTTGTGGAAGAGATACGGTTTTTGGGAGTGTCTTGTTACATTTTTTTTTTTTTTTTTTTTTTTGCATCCCCTGGATATGTTTATTTAGTCAGTGTGGTTTATTTGTATTGTGGGGAAATAAGGGTGGAAAGTATGGAAGCTTGTGGAAAGAAAAACTTTTGGATGCTTGACAGTTACTATTCGGATTCAGAAGTTAGTTTTGACTGACAATTGTAGTGATTATTAGAGGCCAATAGTAACTGTTCAAATAATTGCTAACGGCCACTCGAATAGTTGCTATCAGCCACTGATAGTAATTATTCGAATAGTTATTCCTCGAAATAGTTACTGTTGACTGTCAATAGTACTGACTATTAGTGGCCGATAGCAACTATTCGAGTAGTTAGTGTTGACCGTCAATAGTACTGACTATTAGTGGTCGATAGCAACTACTCGAATGGTTGCATTAGTGGCCGATAGCAACTGTTCGAGTAGTTACTGTTGACTGTCATAGTACTGACTATTAGTGGCCGATAGCAATTGTTCGAGTAGTTACTGTTGACTGTCATAGTACTGACTATTAGTGGCCGATAGCAACTATTCGAGTAGTTACTGTTGACTGTCATAGTACTGACTATTAGTGGTCGATAGCAACTACTCGAATAGTTGCATTAGTGGCCGATAGCAACTATTCGAGTAGTTACTTTTGACTGCCATAGTACTGACTAGTAGTGGCCAATAGCAACTATCCGAGTAGTTACTGTTGACTGTCATAGTACTGACTAGTAGTGGCCGATAGCAACCATTCGAGTAGTTGCTATTCGAGTAGTTACTGTTGACTGTCAATAGTACTGAATATTAGTAGCCGATAGCAACTATTCGAGTAGTTACTGTTGACTGTCATAGTACTGACTATTAGTGGCCGATAGCAACTATTCGAGTAGTTACTGTTGACTGTCATAGTACTGACTAGTAGTGGCCAATAGCAACTATTCGAGTAGTTGCTCTTGACTGTTATAGTACTGAATATTAGTGGCCGATAGCAACTATTCGAGTAGTTACTGTTGACTGGCAATAGTACTGACTATTAGTGGCCGATAGCAACTACTCGAATAGTGCTATCGGCCACTAATCGTGCAACTACTCGAATAGTTGCTATCGGCCACTAATCGTGCATCTACTCGAATAGTTGCTATCGGCCAGTAATCGTGCAACTACTCGAATAGGTGCTATCGGCCACTAATAATCAGTACTATTGACAGTCAACAGTAACTACTCGAATAGTTGCTGTCGGCCACTAATAGTCAGTAATATTGACAGTCAACAGTAACTACTCGAATAGTTGCTATCGGCCACTAATAGTCAGTACTATTGACAGTCAACAGTAACTACTCGAATAGTTGCTATCGGCCACTAATAGTCAGTACTATTGACAGTCAACAGTAACTATTTCCAGGAGTAACTATTGGAATAATTACTATCAAGCACTAATGGTCAGTACTATTGGCAGTCAATAGTACTGACTACTATTAGTGACCGATCGCAAATATTCGAATAGTACTATTGACAAATAGTTACTATTGACTGCCAATAGTTACTGACTATTAGTGGCCAATAGTAATTATTCGAATAGTCACTCCTCGAAATAGTTACTGTTGACTGTCAATATAGTACTGACTATTAATGGCCTATGGTAACTATTCTAATAGTTACTGACGATTAGTGGTAAATAGTAACTATTCAAATAGTTACTGGCGATTAGTGGCCAATAGTAACTATTCGAATATTTGCTACTCGAAATAGTTACTGTTGACTGTCAATAGTACTCACTGTTAGTGGCCAATAGTAACTATTCAAATAGTTGCTACTCGAAATAGTTATTACTATTGTCTATCAATTATCCTGACTATTGGTGGCCAGTAGTAACTGTCTGTGAAGTAACATGGAATAGTTACTATTTAAGTTCAAATAGTAAATAATATTCTTCATATATAATAATTATCTGAGCAGATACTTTTTTTTTTTCTTGAGAAGTACAACCTAGATTTTGCTCCAAATTAGACAACATTTTTGTTATTATGTATACAAACTACAGAAAAATTCGCATGATATGAATACCTTCGACAGGTTTAATTGGGTTAATCGCTAAAAAAAAAAACTTTGACTTTGGTTTTAGAACGCAGTTGAGTGTTGAAAATATGTTACATGCCTACGGAAGAATATTTAAAATCTACGTCTTTCAAACTATCTTTGAAAATAACAAATTGACATACAAAAGAAATTTATTTAAAGAATAGTTATTTACAGTCTAGCAACCATGCCACTTAAAGCTCCGGTAGATGGCGAATAACCTGCGCGTTTCTCGCAATCGAAACATCGCCGCACTATGCATATAAAGGTGTTGGGGTCCAACATTCACATATGCACTTCAGTTCCATATTCTACTTACATTAGGCGGAGACATTATGCTCTCCTTCTCAGAACTTGGAACATTAAACCATTAACGAAAACCGAGGACTATTAAGATTGTTAGAGTTACAGAAAAATAAGGCGGTCACAATGCGTACCTCTTTATAAAGTAAAGAAATATTTGCTAAATAAGCTGCTAAGGGGGCTACAACCCCCTGCACGCCTTGCGCGCCAACCCCCACTTCACGATTATTGTAAAATTTCAAACTTTTGTAAATTTGGGTCTTTTGGAGGAGAGCCTCATGGGGAATTAGAAAAATCAGGCCCAGAGAGGGATCTCATGGGAACTTGAAACAAATCAGGCCCTGAGAGGGATCTCATGGGAACTTGAAAAAAATCAGGCCCTGAGAGGGAGTTCATGGGAACTTAAAAAAAATCAGGCCCTGAGAGGGTTTCTCATGGGAGCTTAAAAAAAATCAGGCCCTGAGAGGGTTTCTCATGGGAAATTAGAAAAATCAGGCCCTAGGCGGGGTTCTCATGGGGGTCTTCGAAAAATCTGGCAAATTTGGTCTATTCTTTAGAGGGGAGCCTCATGGGAGACTTGAAAAAATCAGGCCCTGCGAAGGATTTTCATAGGAACTTAAAAAAATCAGTCCCTGAGAGGGGTTTTCATGAGACCTTAGAAAAATCAGACCCCGGGAAGGTTTCTCATGGCGGACTTAGAAAATTCTGGCAAGTTTGGTCTATTCTTTAGAGGGGAGTCTCCTAGGGGACTTAAAAAAATCAGGCCCCGCGAAGGATTTCCATATAAAAAAAAATCAGTCCCTGAGAGGGGTTCTCATGAGACCTTAGAAAAATCAGATCCCTATTTGATTGAGATAGATTTGATATATTCTATAAATAGATTTGGTCTATTCTTTAGAGGGGAGTCTCCTAGGGGACTTAAAAAAATCAGGCCCTGGGAGGGGGTTTCATTGAAAAATTAGAAAAATCAGGCCCTGCGAAGGGTTTTCATAGGAACTTAGAAAAATCAGGTCCTGAGAGGGGTCTCATGGGATCTTAGTAAAAAGAGGCCCTGGGAGGGTTTCTCATGGGGGACTTTAAAGAATCAGGCCCTGGAAGGGGTTCTCATAGAGGAACTTAGAAAAAAATCTGGGCTTGGTGTCTCATTAGACCCCAGCCAGCTCGATTGTCCTAAACCTCAGCGACGGCGAGATATTTCAATATTTTCACAATCACTAGTAAGAAAACGACCAACCACCTAGACGTTAACTTTTTTCACAGTCGTTAAAAAAAAAAAAATACCAACAATACTAACGCTTCTCCAGGTCGCTTTTCGGTCGCAATTCCAAAAAAAAATGACTCTGTCACCGGTCGTTTAATTGACTCAAAACAACCGACCGATTTTTTTTTTCTTTTTTGGTCGCCTTACGGTCGTTTTCGAGGTCGCTTTGGTTCGCTAGAGAATGATTTTGAAAAATTTCCTTACAACCCGGTGCGACCGAAAGCTCTCAGCCGCCCCCAGAGTGCTAATCCGAAAAAAAGTATCGCTCATCATTAAAAAAAAATTGAAGTAAACTACGAATTTCCATCATAGCAGGAGGCCCATTTTTTTGGCCAATTTAACAATCAACATGTTTACTATTTACATGCTTAAAAAGAACATAAACAAATTGTAAATATTGGCCATCTTACCCGGCATCAATTTCGTTGTTTTTTTTTTTTTTTTTTTTTTTAGTGGGTCTAAGATATCGCTTCGAATGCCAATTGAAATGAGAAAATGAAAAGTTATTGTGGGTGTACATGCGCGAATGATTTGTAAAAGGAACACCCCACGACCCCGTGGAGGCCGGAAGACGCCAAGAGTTTTAGGCCGTGCCAGCCGCGCGTTTGCGTGGTGTTTGCGCTGGTGCATCGGGCTTGTTGCTTCTATACTCGCCTCGTCGAACGTGATCGAGGTCTCACTTTCGAGTTGTGTCTGATGACCATCTTGGACGTTTCCCTTGACCATAAATGCCACGATACCGCTTCTCGAGCGCGATCTAAGATCACGCGCGAAAACGTATAATGGCAAGAATTTTTTTTGTTTTTTTTTTCTCATTGCAGATTAGTTGCAAATTCGCAGTTTGAAAATATGTTCGATATATGAAATGTACAAAAAAAAGACGGCCGCGTTTGATCATTGCAAAACTTCTGTTCTTCTCTGATACTCTACACGAGGGTGGCGTTTGAAATAACATAAAAATTGTTTTGCCGGCTTATCTCAATTTGAATGGTGACTCTCGTTTTTCTTCTTGGGAGCAAATTTTTCTCATCTTGTTGAATTTTTTCATAACAATTTTTTTTTCGAAAAATATAGATGAAATATTGTAATGAAAAATTTTAATCAATTTAAACGAAATTTACAAAAATTAAGGGATTGAACTGATTTTTTTTTTTTTTTTTCAAAAATTGAAAATATCAAAATTTGGCTCTCTGCAAGTTTGTCTGAAATTTAAATCGTCTTTAAACATTCATTTATAAAGAATTTTTTAGTTTTATATCTGCAAAATCTAGAATGCTTAAATGTTTTTAAAAGAAATTCAAAACGCCATAGAAAAATAACCGAAAATTTTGTCTAAACGTGATTTCATGACTTTTAGGCAATTTTTTAAGAATCAATTGGCATTGAAAATAAAAACAAATCACCGTCACAAAGTTTCCTTGATGAGGAAGCAAAACATTAAGGAGTCCCTAAAAGCTCCAAATCGGCGAACTCTCAGGTGGATGTAAATTCTCGATTTCGCATATATTTGTGAAATTGTGACGCTTTTTTTTTCGTTTCTTAAGTTATAATTTAAATATCAACCATTGTTGAAATTTTATTTTCTCACCAAATTTTATAAAAACTTTTTAGTTTCTAATTTCATGACCCGAATTGCCCAGATATTTTATATATGGAGATATTTTATACATGTCAACAAAACCTTCTCACATTTCTTCAGGATGTTGGTCTAGTCGAAGAAAAAACGTAGGAATTTTTGCAGATTTTTTTATTGCCTATTCCAGCCATTGAAAATTGCTGAAAATAATTGTTTATTTTTTAACGCCAATACTATGGCTCGCAAAAAAAAATTATAAGAACATTAAATTTTGGATTTTCAGTGTACTTTCCAACAACATTTTTTGTAACACTCACCAATTTCATTTTATGCTACTTCTCAATTAAATAAAGTTTCCACTTTTTTCCCCTCCGAAACGGCATTTCCGGTTTAGTTGAAATTTTCACATTTTGTTCGTTGAAATGCCTAGAATCTTCGAAAAAATTGGCGAGATAAGCGATAATTTGAAAAATAATTGAAAAATAGCATTAAAAAAATCGGAGCATTTAACAAAAAATATTCTTGGAAATTACGCTGAAAATCCAAAATTTGATGTTCTTATGATTTTTTTTTTGTGATCCGTAGTATTGGCGTTAAAAAATAAAGAATGATTATTTTCCAAAATTTCTAATAGCTGGAATATGCAATAAAAAATCACGGAAAAGCACACATTGCACACAATGACAATTTAAACAAACACAGTATGAGGAAAAAACAAAAAAAAATATTAAAAAGGACCCAGACCAGGCTCGAAACGTATAATAAAAGAATAAAACATCTATGCAATAAAAAACTCTGAAAAAAAATTCCAACGTTTTTTTCTTCACCCAGATCAACATCCTGAAAAAATTTGAGGTCGTTTTGTCAACATAAAAAAATAAGGTGGCCGGCTTGACGTGTTTTGCGTCATGTACGGAATTTTTTAAAATTTGCGACACAATTTTTTCAGGGTAAAATATACAGAGTGAGGCACATAAACTGTTACAGACACAGGTACCATTTAAAAAAGTGGAGTTGCCATGACGTAGCTTGAGCGCCTCCACCAAAAATAGGGTGGTTCAGTATGACGGCCTTCTCGAACACTGAACACTTTTGTCTGAAACATTTTTGGATATGATCAATAGTTTGAGGGCTGCTATTGCTCTGTAACACTTAAAGTGCCTCACCCTGTAGAATACACATCTCGTAAATCTGCTATTTTGATATACAAGTACTTTATTCAATAAAGATAAATGATTTTTTTTTTTTTTTTAAATTTTTTGTGATGTACATTAAAAGACTTTATTGAAGATCCTTTCGCGTTAGAATCTTGAAAATATCGGCACAAAACTATTTTGGCTTCCTAAAAATATTGATTTCTCGTTTCCATATTTATTATGCAATTTGCCATTAATCAGTGTTGTTGTACGTCGACGTACCGGATGCTTAATATTAACCCGTAATTCATTCACAAGAATTTCCATTGTCTCGCGTTAATATAAATAGCATAATAGTCAGATATGATTTTTGTTTGTTTGTTTGTTTGTTTGTTTGTTTTTTCGGAGTTGAAGAAATAATTAAATAGACGAGCACTTAATGTATACGAGCCTGTACGATGGATACATAAAATATACAATTGTGCTGGTGACATAACAACATACATAAATATTTTATCACAATACTAGTCAGACGTGCTTTTTTTTTTTTTGTTTTCTTCTTTAAATACCAGTCAGAGCACGAACAAACGGGTTATAATTAATTTCGATATTTCGCAGTGTCGTCATATCAATTTAACAGGAAGGGGATAAGTTTAATTTGAAGAATGTTAAAAGGTGGAAAAGCTTGAATGTTGAAAGTACTAAAAACACAATCGATTTAAAAAAAATATTAAGTAATTGGTTCGACAGTGTTTTTGCTGTAATATGAAAAAAAAAAAAATTGTATTGACATTTTTTTTTTTTTTTTTAAATTAATGTGCGCTCATAGTTACATAATTTTATGCGGAAGAACAGGGAATAATTTTTATTCAATCCGAATAAATAAGTAACAGGTCGATGGAGGATATTTAGGATTAAATTTCTGGATGTAAAATAGAATTTAAGATGGAATTGAAGATTGAACTTAAAATTGAATTTAAGATTGAAATTAATGTAGAAGTACAAATGAATGTTGTACTTAAAATTCAATTTCTGGATGTAAAATAGAATTTAAGATGGAATTGAAGATCTAACTTAAAATTGAATTTAAGATTGAAATTAATGTAGAAGTACAAATCAATGTTGTACTTAGGATTCAATTTCTGGATGTAAAATAGAATTTAAGATGGAATTGAAGATTGAACTTAAAATTGAATTTAAGATTCAAATTAATGTAGAAGTACAAATCAATGCTGTACTTAGGATTCAATTTCTGGATGTAAAATAGAATTTAAGATGGAATTGAAGATTGAACTTAAAGTTGAATTTAAGATTGAAATTAATGTAGAAGTACAAATCAATGTTGTACTTAGGATTCAATTTCTGGATGTAAAATAGAATTTAAGATGAAATTGAAGATTTAACTTAAAATTGAAATTAAGATTAAAGTTACTGTAGAATTTAAGTATAAATCAATGTTGTACTTGAAATTAAATTTCTGGGCGCAAATTCAAACTTAAATTCAACTTTGAGATCATAAGTTCGAAGTTTGAACTCAAAGTAACGTCAAAAATTCGTACAAAACCTACAAAAATTCGACCCTCTGGATGGGATTTGAGATAAAATAAAAAATCGTGTTTCAGATGAAATTAAAAATCGAACTTAACATGGAACGTATTTTAGAATTTCGGTATGAATCAGTATTACCGCATCTTCACCGAAAAAAAAAAAGTGTCTTTTGAATAAAATTACGATCTTCTATACAATCCAATTAAGTAACAAACCGAAATGGGATACTTAAGATTAACATTTCTGGACGTAAAATAGAACTTAAAATTGAATTGCAGATCGAACTTAACAAAGAATTTAAGATGAAAGTTAAACCGTAAAATTTAAGTATAAATTAATATTGTACTTGGGATTGAATTTCTGGACGCAAGTTGAAACTTAAATTCAATTTTAAGATCATCTTAAGTTCAAAGTTTGAACTTACGTCCACAAATTTCACCCCAAGACGAAAATTAAGATAAAATTTAAAATCGAACTTTCGATGAAATTGTTATTAAAAAAATATGTTTCCTTTTAAAAAAATTACGACAATCCATTAAATCCGAATAAGAACCAAACCGATACAACTTTCGGACATAGATCTAAGCTTCGGATAGAATTTTTGATGAAATAAAAAAATAAACTTGAGATGAAATGTAAAATTGAATTTGTTTTATAATTGCTGATCGAATTTCATTAAAATTTGAGTGAAAAAAATCAATATTTTGCATCTAAAAATGTGACTTTGTGAGTATAAAAAATGGGATAACCAGCCTGAAAAATTATTATTTTATCTATATTACGTTGAATTTTCAGTTCGATGATAAATTCCATCGTGAGTTTATTCTTTAAATTAAATTTAATGATTGAATTTCGGCTCTTATCTCCACCACACACTTCTGAATTCTAGCAGGTTACATTTTCCACGACATTGGTCCGAGTATACCTAATGCAATATGTTACTTTCGATTATTCAATCAATAATAATGTTTAAATACTCAGCCGCAAAAAAATGTACCAAGATTCGTCGTGCTCTTTAGGCCCGTTTTTTTTTTTTTTTTTTTTTTTTAAAGCACCACCCGCCCTTCTCAACTTTCTGTACAAAAACGTAATTCAATATTGTAAATATTTTAAATATAAACTTAAATTTTAATAGTCTGGATGGAATAACTCAACGTATTTATCTGCAAAAAAAAATTGTCGTTTGGAGTAATTTCGGATTAGACGGTTAATTACTAAAACCCTGAATATGCGAGAAAATATATAAGGCACCACAACATAGTTTGTGCTCGGAATTGAGCTGTATTTTTCGCAATTTTCGTAAATCGATATCTGAAAAAAAAAAAAAATAGCGATACAGCCAATTTTTTTTTTTTTAGATTTCACGGAAAATTTTTATTGTTTATTCAAAAAAAAATAGAAGTCAGCCTTTTATTTTTAAAATTCCTACGTGGTGGCGTAAGACTGGTTTTTCGAACAATTTAAGACTTGGCCCATGCAAATTGGATGTATAGTTTTTTTTTAAAGATGTTTGTTAACCAGATTGAAAAACGTCATTTCGAGAAAAACGCGTTCAAAGTTTTGCTGATTCGTACAAAAAACTACATTTTTGTATTTGTCTTTTTTTTTTTTTTTTTCTCACCGTTAGCCAGCTATTTCTGGTTCATACAACAGCTCCTCAGCATCCAGAGATTGATCATGTCTTTGATTTTTTATTATTTCATATCTGCCGCTCGGTTTGGTTGCGCGCTTGGAACTGTTTCACAGAAACTGCTGTATCACCGTCAATTTTACAAATTTCTTCAAAAAAACTTTGGTGCGAGCATTCTTTAGAAATGCATCAACCAGAAATTGGATTTTTTTTTTTTTTTTTTAATAGAAGGGGAGAAAATTGAGAAATTTCAATTTCTGAACTTTTTCCAATTCACAAATTAAAAAAAAAAAAGAATAAGAAAAATTCGAACCGTGTTGTAGTGCCTTAATGTAGATTTTGACTAAACTAGAACTTTTTCTCTATTATTATTATTATTATTATTATTATTATTATGGGCACCATTTTAAACATTTAAACAGTTGTCGATTTCAGTTCATTGTCATTACCTCAAGCATTAAGGGGAGGCGAAACCTTCACGAGTTGAAAAAAATGTAGAGAATAATTTTCGGAAACTTGAAGCGTTTCGAAAAAATGAAAAGTCTTACATACTTTTATTTTTATTTGATAATTTTTTTTTTTTTTTTACCGGATTCAACATCACTGGCTTCAGTATTTTTTGTATGTTATTAAAAAAAAAAAAAAATGCGAGGTTTTCAATTTTGGTCCAAATATTACAAAATCGAAAGTTGAAGTCTGAAAGAATTTTCTTTCATCCATAAATGCTGGAAATCCTTGAAAAAAAAAATGTGTTTACAGTTTTAATAACAAACTGAGTAGGTTGTCGACTCCCCTTAAATCAGTTCGAGTTGATTCACACGAGATTGATGAGGGAATAATTAATCCCGAATCGAGAGTTACTTTCCAATACTGCGTAGGCGATTTTTTAATGTTAAATAAAATAAAATAAACATAAATAGACGTATATAAATAATTCAACAATCATTCGTCATTTTTTTTTTCTTTTCAACCAAACAGCCTGAAAATAGTACTCAAATACCGCAGCAATCGCTGGTCCCATCGAAGTAATTATGAGGCAGAGTCATTGATTGATTTGATGATTCATTAAGGAAAGAGCTTGGTGTCATTTTCTTTCCCCCCTTTAATTGGTTGATTTTCGGAATCTCTTAGAAACAAATAATTCAAGTTTTTTAAAACTGCATTCAAGTACTCGCATTATCGAAATAAAAAAGATATTAAATATGTCGAGTTTTTCGTGTGCAAATAAATTTCTTTAATTGATTCGATTTAAAAATTGAATTGAAAAAAAAAAACTAAAATTTAAAACAGTAAATAAAAATTCAGTAATAAAATAAAACTGTAATCGTTTTTATTAAATTGTTTTTAAAATATAATTAAAATTTATATAGATTATAGTTTTATTTTATTTCTGAATTTTTTTCTTTTACTGTTTTTTTTTTTTTTTTTTTTTAAGTTTCTTTAATTGATTCAATCTCAATTAATCAAGAAAAAGTCGGGAGATTTTTTTTCTCCCGGAATAAAAAATATTGGAATTAAAAAAACTTGGATTTCAGAAAGAAATTTAAAAAAAATTAAAAGAAAAATGAGAAATAAAATAAAACTATAATCTATATAAGTTTTTATTATATTTGACTTTAAATATAATAAAAACGATTATAATGCTATTTTATTTCTAAATTTTTCTTTTACTTTTTTAAAAATTTCTTTCTGAAATTAAAGTTTTTTTTCTGTCGTAATATTTGCAGTTTCAAAATAAAGTTAATTTATTCTTGTTTAAATTTTTTTTTAAAGATATTCAACGTGACTGGCTTTAGTATTTCTTGTATGCTATATTCTTTCAAAGAAAAATTGTTAGGTTTTCAATTTTTAACCAAGCATTATAGATTATTATTATTATTATTAAGTACAGTGAGAAGTTTGTTAGCATTGCAGGTCACAACTGAACAGAATGATTGAGCTCACATTTTGTAGCTAATGTGACATCATTAAATTCTATATTCTCAGACGTGTTATTAAAATTTTCATAATTTCGTTTCGTACAAAGATATACATATTTTATATGTAGCAATGAGACATTTAATTGACGAAAACTTTTTTTTTCCAATTAATTTCTTAAATATCCTGTCACGTTTTCATTTTCTCTACCAATTTTTTCGAATTCCCTGGAATTTTTCTCACACTCTGAATTATTTTTTCCCGGTTTTTCCTGACGGTGGTTTTCACATAAAAATTTTCAAAAATCACCATTATTTTAAGCGAGTTGAACCAGATTTTTGTCGCAATATTTTCGATAGATTCTAGTGTATAATTCTCTGAATTTCGAGGATTATCAGAAACTCTGCACCAAGCTCCCCCTTAAAGTCCTCTCGGTACAGTCGAGTCAAGCAGCAAGATTAAAAAAATTGTTTCAACACATTTTAAAGAAGAAACTAGTGTAAATTAACGTGAATGTCGGTTAAAGAGTTCCAGCATAATGTAGAAAAAATTACATTTACAAAAAAAAAAAAACAAATTAAGTTTATGGCACTAAATTCACATATTTTTTAGTCAATTTTGAAATTTTTGTCTGTTCTTGACGAGTGAGATTTAATTTTCTTTTCGATAGATACTCCATGAATCCATCCGAAAATATTTATGTTGATATTCATGGTTCTCAATTCACAGGCATGTGTTTATAAAAAAAAAAGGAAATAAAGCTTCGAAATCAACCCAACTTTTCTTCTCATTCAGAAAAAAAAAAAAACCAAGTATAAAATACTTGGTGAATTCGTGAAGCATCTTTCAAAAAGCAACTTGAGTTAAAAAAAAAAGTGTAAAAAATATTGCCGTTCAAAGTTAAAATTCTTTAAATTCGCTGTTACACATTTTTTTTCTATTTTAAGTTGGAGCTTTTTTTAAAAACCAGAACCACCTTAATTTACATCAGTTTTTCCTCTAAAAAGATTGAAAACATTTTTAAAGGAATGCATGAAATGTCCGTCATAATCGAAAACCGAATTATTTTTTTTTTTGTAAATTTTATACATTTTTTGTACATCAAGGTGGAACCTCTTGAAACCAAATCTATCTTAATTCACACAATTTTTTTCCCTTTAAAACGTGTAGAAACAATTTTTTCATATCAATTTACTTGATTAACTTGACTGTGTACCTCAAAGAACTGCCTCAAATCGACTCCGCTTCACTCAAAATAAAAAGATGTATATTTAAAAAAAGGTAGTAGTCATTGATATATCGATCCGAGTACCCGACGTGACGGAAGCGTTTTTTCTTTTTTCTTTTTTTTTTTCTCTTTTTCAGGATTATAAAGTGGATGCTTCGCGATCCGGAATATTCGTTAGTCCCGATAATTGCCAGTAGTAATCGGGCGGTCCGCTTGTGAAGCAATATTTCATGTGAAGTGGCTCGTCGTTTTCTACATAAACCATTAGATAAAAATTGCACATTTCGTCCTTGTTTGTTGCACCAATGTGGGTCCAAGTGTCGCGATTACTGACCATCGTGCATCGCGCGGCTAGCGTATCCCCTTTAGTCGCTGTTACGTTACGATGAACAGGATAAAACATTTGCGGTGTCAGTGGATTTCGCTTACCAAGCTCGATCCATTCGCCGCTCGGTTTTACCAAATAACCGGAAACAACTCGGCCGAGCTCGTGTGTATGAGTTCTGTACGCAAATGGATATATCGTTTTGTTTTCCTTCAGCGTACACGCGGATTCCATGTACTCTGTCGAACGTGGCGCTATTACACCCGACGTACCCAGAAGAATTACACTCGCCAATTTGTTTAATGGACGCAATGTGTAGTGTAAAATTATTCCTGAATCGTCGGTACTACCGTCGCTGAAATGCTCTGTGTGAGCGTAATGCACCTGCAGCACCAAGTAATTTATCTGCGTCTCACGGCCGACTTTGAAACCCACGTCTTTTGGGAGTATTAAGTCGGGGGCGTCTCTCGCCCACGCATAGAGAATCTGAAAAATGCAGAACAAGTTTTGTGTGAAAATTTGAGGATTTGTTTTTCTAGTTTGAACAAGTTTTAATTTTGATTTTTATTTTTATTTTTTTGCTTTTTTTTTTTTGGGTTTTTCATGTCAGAAGACGCAAAAATTGAGTGAAACATCGAGAAAAGTGATTCAGAAAAATTGTCCGGATTTGTTTGGGGCAATCCACCCCGTTTCGACGTGGGTCTGACACTCGACCTCTCTGATTTGGCTCATAATTTTTTGTAGGATTAGTTAGACCTTTAAATGCACTAATTTTTTTGTTTTCTGTGGCAACGTTTTTTTTTTTATATTTTTTTAAAGTGGCATATCGAATGCCATAATTTAGAAATCTGAATAAAATTCAAATTACAATAATTTGTGAACTATTCGACAGAATCAACTCAAATTTGAATGTCATGTAGAGTACTGGGTAATCTTCAGAGATTTTGGAAAAAAAAATTTGTGGTGATTTTTGAAATTTTGAAAAATGTCCGCTCTAAACACGAACAAATTTTTTAGCTAACAAGCTGAAACTTCGTGTTAAAATTGAACGAAGTGATGTGGTCTTTGGTGTTAAATTTTAATTAAATCGGTAAAGCAGTTCGATTTTTTTATGGGATTTTGAATTTTTTAAAAAAATATACGTTTTGTTAACTCACGTCGAATTTCAATAAATCATCTGAAACTTTCTGAAGACAAAAAAAAATTTCACGAGCCTCATTGAAAATTCTACAGAAACGCAGAATTTAAAAAATCGCGCAAAATTCGTGAAAATGCAGAAGTTTAAAAAATCGCATAAAATTCGAGCCTCGTTAAAAATTCAATATTTTCACAAATTTTATGCAATTTTATCAATTCTCTAAGAAATTGATTTGAAACCTCTAATTTTTCTAGACTTTCAATTAATTTGAATAAAAATTTTTATTTTCAAATTTGTCACTGCTATACTTTTTGATAAATTTAAAAAATCGATCTGAAGCTCTGTAAATACAATTGACAAACTTAAGAAAAATTTGCAAAAAGCAATTTGAGCAAAATGAATAAGCCTTTTCAATTTTATAGAAAATTATATACATTTCTTAATTTAAAAATTTGCAAATTATTTATTAAATAATAAATGTAAGTAATTTAGCTTCTTCACAAAAAAAGTTTTTTTTTTTGTCGATGTTTTTTTGTAATTTCAATGTCAGTATACTCAAAATTGTCTGAAACATGTAAAGTGATTTAGAAGCAAAAAAAGTCAATGTAAATTCGTCAAAGAAATTCTCAAAATTCTACGAATTTTTTTTAGCAATCACGCTAAATTGTTATTTTCTTGGACTGGAATTGAATTATCAGAAAAATAGATTCTCTCTAATTTATAATAACTGATTAATTTAATTTCTCGGGCATTAAATGACTTCGAGCTTTGAAAGTTTTAGAATTTGTTTAATGTAAAGATTCGAGAATATTTTAAATTAAAAAATTAATTTTCATTTAAATTATGATATGAAAGCACTTACGCTTCCTCATAAAGAAAGTTTTTTTTTTTTTTTTGTCGATGTTTTTTGTAATTTCAAACTCAGTATACTCAAAATTGTCTGAAACATTCAAAGTGATTTAGAAGCAAAAAAGTCAATGTAAATTCTTTAAAGACAATCTTCTCCAAATCCCGTAAATTTTTGAGCAATCACGCTAAATTGTTATTTTCTTGGACTGGAGTTAAATTTTCAGAAAAATAGATTCCTCTTACTTTATAATAACTGATTAATCTAATTTCTGGGGCATTAAATGACTTGAGGAAATTATCTAAAATTTGTCACAGCAGTTATTCAGTATATTGTCATTTTTTGCATACAATTTTCATAAAAATACATCAAATTGCACTTGAGTTACATTAATTTGATTAAATTTGCAAATTATTAAATTAGCAGTGATTGATTTGTAAAGAATTTTTTTGAAAAATCGAAAATAATGTGAAATTAAAATCCCACTTTGCATTCTTTTTTTTTTTTCTACTTTTGTGACTTTTTAAAAATTTAATGATTACCTCTGAACCGTCTCCACAAGGACTAGCAACTTCATCTTCGGGACCCATTGAATTGGCCATTTCGCCACAATTCCATACTGCTTTAGTAGTTCCTGGCTTTGCGCAACCGTACAACAACATATGGTGAGCTGTATCCATTGTTGCATTTGGTTGAAAACCAACGATATAATAGCTCTTAGACATGTCCAACTTTACAGGTGTACAGAGATAGAGCTCAGGCTGAAGAAAAAAAAAACAAAACAAAAAGAATCTATTACTAAAGAATTACAATATTTGTGATGTCATTTACAGTGTAATAATGAAATAGGAAAAAGTAGTCATAATAATAATTGCAATAGTACTACAAAATCATTGAATAAATAACAGAAAATTGGAATTTCATAAAAAAAATACAATTTCCTATGTCGTTTAAAGCATAATAATGCCATAGTAAAAATAATCATAATAATAATTATTATAGTACTACAAAATACAAAATCATTGAATAAATTTTTTAAAAATTGGAATTTCATGAATAATTACAATTTGTGGTAATTTAATGCCATAGTAAAAATAATCATAATAATAATAATTATAGTACTACAAAATACAAAATCATTGAATAAATTAACAAAAAATTGAAATTTCATGAATAATTACAATTTGTGGTAATTTAATGCCATAGTAAAAATAATCATAATAATAATAATTATAGTACTACAAAATACAAAATCATTGAATAAATTTTTTTTAAATTGGCATTTCATGAATAATTACAATTTTTTGTGTCATTTATTGCACCATAGTAAAAATAATAATGATGATAATTATTATAGTACTACAAAATACAAAATCATTGAATAAATTAACAAAAAATTGGAATTTCATGAATAATTACAATTTTTTGTGTCATTTAATGCACCATAGTAAAAATAATAATGATAATAATTATTATAGTACTACAAAGTCATTGAATAAATAACAAAAAATTGGAATTTTGTGACTAATTCCAATTTGTGGTAATTTATTGCATAATAACAACATAGCAAAAATAATCGTAATAATAATAATGATAGTACTACAAAATCATTGAATAAATAACAGAATATTAAAATTTTGAGAATAATTACAATTTGTGGTAATTGAATGCATAATAACACCATAGCAAAAATAATCATAATAATAATTATCGTAGTACTATAAAATCATTGAATAAATAACTGAAAATTGGAATTTGATTAAAAACTTACAATTTGCAATGTCATTTAAGGCATAATAACAACATAGTAAAAATAATCATAATGATAATTATTATTATTATAGTACTAAAAAATACAAAATCATTCAATAAAATAACAGAAAATTGGTATTTCATGAATAATTATAATTTACAATGTCATTTAAGCCATAATAACAACATAGTAAAAATAATCATAAAAATAATAATTATTATAGTACTAAAAAATACAAAATCATTCAATAAAATAACAGAAAATTGGTATGTTATGAATAATTATAATTTGTGATGTCATTTAATGGTGAAAAAATGCTGTAGTAAAAAATAATCATAATAATTATGATATTACTACAAAATCATTGAATAAATAACAGAAAATTATAATTTTGTGAATAACCACAATTTTTGGTAATTTAATGCATAATAACAACATAGTAAAAATAATCATAAGAATTATTACAGTACTTCAAAATCATTGAATAAATGACCAAAAATTGGTATTTCATGAATAATTATAATTTGTCATGTCATTTAATGGTGAAAAAATGCTGTAGTAAAAAATAATCATAATAGTTATGATATTACTACAAAATCATTGAATAAATAACAGAAAATTATAATTTTGTGAATAACCACAATTTTTGGTAATTTGATGCATAATAACAACATAGTAAAAATAATCATAAGAATTATTACAGTACTACAAAATCATTGAATAAATGACCAAAAATTGGTATTTCATGAATAATTGTAATTTGTGATGTCATTTAATCGTGAAAAAATGCTGTAGTAAAAAATAATCATAATAATTATGATATTACTACAAAATCATTGAATAAATAACAGAAAATTATAATTTTGTGAATAACTACAATTTTTGGTAATTTAATGCATAATAACAACATAGTAAAAATAATCATGAGACTTATTACATTACTACAAAATCATTGAATAAATTACCAAAAATTGAAAATTTCATTAATAATAAAAATTTCTGATGTCACTTAATGCTCAATAAATGCTGTGGTAAAAATAATGATAACAATAATAATCAATACAACAAAATAATCGTATCATAAATCTGTGAAAATGATACTACAAAATCGTTGAATGAATAACTGAAAATTATAATTTTGTGAATAACTACAATTTGTGGTAATTAAATGCATAATAACACCACATCAAAAATAATGAATTATAGTAATTATTATAGTTCAATGCAAAATCATTGAATTTTTCATAAATTTCAAGTTTCTGTTATTTTTTTTTTCAATGATTTTGTAATGCTGCAATAATTAATATTGATTATTTTTACCACATCATTATTACGCATAAAATGACAAAGCAAATTGTAATTATTCTTGAAATTCCAATTTTTTTTTCTATTATTTATTGCCATACTTGCGATATCATGTAATAGCACTGTAGTAAAAATAATTACACTAATTATTATCATTATTATTATTATTATTACAGTATTGCAAAATCGTTATAAAGATAACAGAGAATTGGGATTTCCTGAAACGAAAAAGACATTGATAAGGAGATTAAACAATTACACAATGTACTCATATTTTTTTTTTTTTTTTCATTCATATAAACATTTTTTTCTGTAAAACGTGTTTTCAGAAAATGATGATTTTGGAATAAAAAAAAAGGATAGATTTTTTTTTTAAATTACGATTCTAAAATGTAACTTACAGTGTTTGGTTTTACGTTGGGCATGAGTAACGAGTACTTTTCGACATCGTTGCACTGCACAACCTCGAAAACAATGATGAAACATAATAGCGTAGAGATTGTTTGAATTTCTTTCATTTTTAAATAACCGTGGTTTGAATGCTTTTTGGCTCCGTATGCTTATCTCGAATGGTTTGATAAGCTTACTCAATGTGTCCAGCGCCGCAGATCGATATACACTTGCTAACGCTATATATATATATATATATATATGTTTGTACAGTGCAATATAGAATGAGCGTCCAAACTTGTTCCGTTCGGCACGACCGCTGTTGGCCTTCTGCGCTGCCGTCCGCTTCTGCGAAACCACAAGCGTGGGAGTTTGCCACGCACCGACCAATGTTAAGGTGATGTGAAACCACAACGAGTGCGAGATGGAACTAATCTTACGATGCCACATTTTTCCGTGATAGTTAATCTTTGAAAATAAAAATAATATAATCTAAAAAAGTGAGAAACTCGAGTTGCACAATCGTTGGACGGATGTCGAGTTTCTCATCTTTTATACAAAAGATGAATCGGGACGGAAAAGGTCGGTTTGCAGTTTTCGTTACCGATCGAGTCATTTCACATCGTCTTGCGACGATGCTGAAGTAGACTTTTTTACCGACTGGTCGGACTTTTTTACCAACTGGTCGGTAAAAAAGTACGGTTTCGTGGTTTACAAAATTCGTTGTTATTGTATTACATATAGGTCTGAAATTGCACTGGATTATAATATCAACATAGGCGCATTGGCGTCCACTCTGATTTTTCGAATTTGATTCTTAGAAATGTTTATATAATACGAAAGATGTGGCAGTTGACGGATTGAGCGGCCATATTGGTTTTCTATACGTTTATAAAATTTCAATTTTCTTTGTTTCTCAAGCGTTTTCATCCAAAATTCGAGTGGACGCGGATATGCCTTTATCGATATTATAATCCTGTGCAATTTGAGATATATTTGTAATACAATAACAACAAATTTTGTAAACTACGAAACCGCACTTTTTTACCGACTAGTCGGTAAAAAAAGTCTACTTCAGCATCGCATTAAGGTGATGTGCTACACCGACTGAGTCACCGCAAGTGCGAGAGAGATAGCTGAATCTTCCCGAAGCGTTGTTCTTGGCTACGGTTGATTTTTCGGGTAAAAGATGAGAACGGTTCACTGCAGAATTCTAAGACTCAGTGAACCGTTCTCATCTTTTGTTGAAAATATCAAATGGGGACAAGAACAACGCTTTACAGTTTTTGTTACCGACCGAGCAGTAGCACATCACCTTAAGGGGATTTGCTACTGCTCGGTCGGTAACAAAACCTGTAAAGCGTTGTTCTCGTTCTCATTTGATTTTTTAACCAAAAATGAACCGTAGTCAAGAACAACGCTTCGGGAAGATTCAGCTATCTCTCTCGCACTTACGTTGACTCAGTCGGTATAGCACATCACCCTCAAGACGATGTGCTTTGTGTCGTTCTCTCTCTCGCCCCACCGCGACCACCAGTGATGTTGCCACTCTCGCACTTACCGTCACTCAGTCGGTATAGCAGATCACCTTGAGGTAATGTAGAGTTCATGTCGTCCGTCTCTCTCAGATTCCCATAAGTGCGAGAGAGATAGCTGAATATTCCCGAAGCGTTTTTTCACGGCCACGGTTAATCTTTCAAATAAAAGACGAGAACGGTTCACTGCAGAATTCTAAGACGCAGTGAAACGTTCTCATATTTTGTTCAAAAGATCAAATGGGAATGAAAACAACGCTTTACAGTTTTTGTTACCGACCGAGCCAGTAGCACATCACCTTAAGGTGATGTGCTACTGCTTTCCGAACACTGCTCATCGAGCCGGTGTGTGGGTGCTCTTTAAGCTGGAAGTATAATACAGCGCCACCTTGTACTCAGCGTGGAAAATACTGGGGCGATTTAAAAAAAAGGCCTTTTTTTTTTTATTAAGCTGTATATAGAAATTTTTTAACTGGTAACATTGTTTTTATTTTAATTTCAAAATGTAAGCATTGTTTAATTTAAAAAATGAATTTCTTTTTATTTCAAAATTGAAAAGCTTGTGAGTTTTTTTTTCAGAATTTAAGAATTTTTCTATTTTTTTAATTTAAATATTTTGATTATTTGAAAATTGAAAAATTGAATTTCTTTAATATCAAAGTTGGAAAGATTCTTTAATATAAAAATTCAAGAATCTTTTTAACTTCCTAATTGAGGAATTTCTCCAATTCCAAATTTACAGATATTTTTTTAAATTTCAAAGTTTTAGCATTTTTTTAAATTTCAGAATTTAAAAATTTATTTCATGTTAAAATTCAAGAATTTATTTAGTGTAAAAATTCGGAAACTTCGAAAAATTAAAAAAATTTCGGGATTTTTTAAGTTTAAAAAATTAAAGAATTAATTTTCATTTCAAAATTTTAGAATTTTTTCAAGTTTTCAATACTTAGGAATTTCTTTAATTTCAAAATTTAATAGTTTCCTTGATGTAACAATTCAAGGATCTTTTTATTTTTTTTTTAATTTAAATTATATTTCTTTCCAAACTTTTGAAATTTCTATAATTTCACAAATTGCGCTGTTTTTTTTCTCTCAATTTATTTTGTATTTTTTTCAAAAAACAAAAAAGTGCCAATTTTGGATTAAAACGTTGTAAATATTGATTATACGACTGTAAATCCTCAGTTTTGTTAACAATTGTTTTAATAAAACGTGTGTAAAGTATAAATTACCAAGATTGAAAATAAACTCAAAAACGTAATGGTAGTAAATTTACTGTTAAACTTTAATGTTGATTTAAATATTAATTTGGAGCATTATTTAAATTTACGAATTTTTTACAAATTATTTAAACAATACATTTTTTTTTAAGCCTCGGTTTTAAAAAACAAGAACAATTTTTTTTTTAATAAATCCATTTATTCCCAATAATTACAACTATGAAAGAACAACAATGATGAAAAATGGGTATTGCGTTATCTTTTGTTTATGTATATATCTCGTATTTGATCCGTAAGCCATTCGATTGCCGGTTGCAATCCTTCGCCTGTTACCGCATTTGTGGCGCGAATATGCCAAGGTTTATTTTGAATTCTATCGAGTCCGAGTCCGGCAACCAATTTAACAGTCGTCAACGAATCCGGTAGATCCATTTTATTGGCGAGAAATAAAATTGGCAATTTTCGTCCTGAAACAATTATTTTTCATTATTCCACAGATAAAAAATAGAATTTAGATTTTTTTTTTTTTTAAGAACAATTTATTATATTATATTTTGGTTAAAAGAGCTATATTTTTGTACATCTATATGTATATATTTATATTATACGTAAAGGCAGTTTTAATGACTATGTTTAAAAATATAATATTTCTATTTTTTTAAATTTTTGTATAAATAAAAATAAATTAAGTTTTTAAGATTCTGTTTGTAGATTTAAGCTCAATAATTGGATTGTGAAAGCCCTTTGGATCTCTTAGGTAATTTTTAGGTTCTTTAGATACTTTCAGATTAGATTAGGTTGGGTCCTATTCTTTTTACTTATTTTTAAAAATCCCTAGATTTTTCGGGTGCCAAATGTGCCTTTACAGATTAAAAAAAGTCCCCAAAACTGCCGATTAACATATAAATTTCTCTGTTATTAAAATATCTCGCTGCTGCCGCCGTGTAAAACAATCGGGGATTCCCCAGAAATGCTCAGAGTTTTCTGATTATCCAGAATTAACTGATTACCAAAAATACCCTGATTACCCAGAGTCCTCGGATTACATCGAATTCCCGCATTTTGGCCTGATTCTTCTAAGACCTCTCCCAAGGCCTGATTTTTCTTGGGCCCCTCCTAAGGTCTAATTTTTCTAAGGCCCTTCCTAAGGCCTGATTTTTCTAAGGCCCTTCCTAAGGCCTGATTTTTCTAAGGCCCTTCCTAAGGCCTGATTTTTCTAAGGCCCTTCCTAAGGCCTGATTTTTCTATGGCCCCTCTCAAGACTTGATTTTTCGAATGCCCCTCCCAAGGCCTAATTTTTCTAAGGTCCCACCCAAGGCCTGATTTTTTTAAGGCCCTTCCTATGGCCTGATTTTTCTAAGGCCCTTCCTAAGGCCTGATTTTTTAAAGGCCCCTCTCAAGACCTGATTTTTCGAAAGCCCCTCCCAAGGCCTAATTTTTCTAAGGTCCCGCCCAAGGCCTGATTTTTTTAAGGCCCCTCTCAAGACTTGATTTTTCTAAGGCCCCCCCCCAAGACCTGATTTTTCGAATGCCCCTCCCAAGGCCTAATTTTTCTAAGGTCCCACCCAAGGCCTGATTTTTTTAAGGCCCCTCTCAAGGTCTGATTTTTCTAAGGCCCCTATAAGGCCCACTTTCAAGCAATTATATAGTTTTCTCAGAACCCATAAGGGAGTTCCTGAGTACTTCTTGAGTACGATTTTTCCAAGTCCCCCATGAGGCCCCTCTTCCAGAGCCTGACTATTCTCCCCATAAGTCCCCCTTCCAGGGCCTGAGTTTTCTAACATCCCATGAGGACCTCCTTCCAGAGCCTAATTTTTCTAAGTCCCCCATAAAACTCGCTTGTAGTGAATAAAACAAATTTACAAAATTTACAAAACTTCGTAAGAGAAATTTACAATTATCGCGATACGGGGGTTTTTGAGGCCCTAGAGAGTTTATGTCCCTAGTATATATTTATATACATGTATACATTTGATAAACTACCCACCTACGATGTCGGGATGTTGTAATAACATATCGAGCTCCTCCTTTACCACTACCACTCTCAATTTATCGCTGCTATCAATTATAAATATGATACCATGACAATCCTTGTAGTAATGTTCCCATAACGATCTGTATCGCTCGTGTCCAGACATATCAAATGCAGTGAAACTAACATTTTTAACTGAAACAAAAAAGGAGGCTTGTTTATTTTCTATGTATATTGTAGAATCGTCGAAAATACGGCTTTCCCATTGGCTGCGGCGGTTGGAACGCTTCATATTAGTCAAAACAGGTCTAAAATGTTTCAAGATTTTCTATAATTTTTGGTGGTTTGACTGTTTTACATGAAAACAGTAATTTAAAGTATCTAAAAGTGAATAAATGATGGTTATTATGTTTCACTGATTGGCTCAGCGAAACGTAATAATTACTTTGAACTAGATAAACAAGCTCGACATGAAAATATTGGCTATATGTTTTTAATAGAAGTTGGGATTTAATTGTAAATTATATGTTTATGTGAATCAAGAATGACGCTGAATAAAAATATAAATAATAAAAATCAGACATGTTCTTTTCAGTCATAAGAGCAATAAAGAATCAAATTAAACAATCAAAAATTCTATACATTTTTTTTTAAATAACCACGTATTTGACTAGAATAAAGCGCCCTCTGCCGGTAATGCAGAAATCCGTTGTAAATTAGCCTTATTGTTGCTAATTCTTGGCGCGAGACGCAAAATTATTCAAAGAAAAAGTGTCTTTGCAATATTATTATTCATTACACTTGACTTAATCTCATAAATCGATGCAAGATGAAAGTAAACAAAGTAAAAAAAAAAAAAAAGCTGATGATAAAAGTGGCACAAATTCACAAACCAGTGATTCCGAAGGTAACTCATATATTTAAAAAAAAAACAATTTAACATTTACACGCATGTAAACAACAATATTTTAGCTACATTTATCATTTTTTTGCTGCCATCTTTTTTTCCTACCAATTAACAAAAATTCTATAAATAATTTTTTTGAAAAAACTGCGCATTTGACTAGTTTAAAGCGCCCTCTGTCGGTAATGCAGAAATCCGTTGTAAACTAGCCTTATTGTTGCTATTTAATGGCGCGAGACGCAAAATTATTCAAAGAAAAAGTGTCTCTACGACATTATTATTCATCACACTTGACTTAATCTCCATAAATCAATGCAAGATGAAAGTAAACAAAGTAAAAAAAAAAAAAGCTGACGATAAAAGTGGCACAAATTCACAAACCAGTGATTCCGAAGGTAACTCATATATTTAAAAAAACAAAACAATTTAACATTTACACGCATGTAAACAACAATATTTTAGCTACATTTATCATTTTTTTGCTGCCATTTTTTTTCCTACCAATTAAAAAAAATTCTATAAATAATTTTTTTGAAAAAACTGCGCATTTGACTAGTTTAAAGCGCCCTCTGTCGGTAATGCAGAAATCCGTTGTAAACTAGCCTTATTATTGCTATTTAATGGCGCGAGACGCAAAATTATTCAAAGAAAAAGTGTCTCTACGACATTATTATTCATCACACTTGACTTAATCTCCATAAATCAATGCAAGATGAAAGTAAACAAAGTAAAAAAAAAAAAAAGCTGATGATAGAAGTGGCACAAATTCACAAACCAGTGATTCCGAAGGTAACTCATATATTAAAAAAAAAACAATTTAACATTTACACGCATGTAAACAACAATATTTTAGCTACATTTATCATTTTTTTGCTGCCATTTTTTTTCCTACCAATTAAAAAAAATCCTATAAATGTATTTTTAAAAAAACCGCACATATGACTAGTTTAAAGCGCCCTCTGCCGGTAATGCAGAAATCCGTTGTAAACTAGCCTTATTGTTGCTACTTAATGGCGCGAGAAGCAAAATTATTCAAAGAAAAAGTGTCTCTGCGACATTATTATTTATCACACTTGACTTAATCTCATAAATCAATTCAAGATGAAAGTGAACAAAATGAAGAAAAAAAAGCTGACGATAAAAGTGGCACAAATTCGCAAACCAGTGATTCCGAAGGTAACTCATATATTAAAAAAAAAAAAAACAATTTAACATTTACACGCATGTAAACAACAATATTTTAATTACATTTATCTTTTTTTTCCTACCAATTAAAAAGAATCCTATAAATGTATTTAAAAAAAAACCGCGCATATGACTAGTTTGAAGCGCCCTCTGCCGGTAATGCAGAAATCCGTTGTAAACTAGCCTTATTGTTGCTACTTGATGGCGCGAGAAGCAAAATTATTCAAAGAAAAAGTGTCTCTGCGACATTATTATCCATCACACTTGAATTAATCTCCATAAATCAATGCAAGATGAAAGTAAAGAAAGCGAAAGCTGACGTTGAAAGTGGCACAAATTCACAAACTAGTGATTCCAAAGGTAAACTCGTACATTAAAAAAAACAAAAAAAAAAAAAAAAAACCTAACCTCCAAAACCGATTCAACAGCCACACGCATGTAAACAAAAATATTTCGTCTACATTTGTAAAGTTTCTTTTTTTTTTTTTTAGACTCATTGACGAAGGAAAAGCAGCAATTACAGAACGAAATATCTGAACTACAGTCTTTGATATCTCAGATTGAAGGAAATCTCAACGTAACGAGATTTGGCGATATCAACAAAACAGCTGAAAATTTCGTTTCGCTTACTACGAATCCTAGACTGGGAAAAAATGTTCGAGATGTAAATGCGCTATTACGAAATGAGATTTTTCGATACATTGGCTTTTATTGCCCCAAAATAACGGAGACTGAATATGTATTCAATTACAAGCCGTACGATAAAATTGGACTTAACGAAACGTATTCGATTCAAATATGCAACAAAGACGGCAAAGGAAGTCTGGGAAAATGGGTAATGCCTGTGGGAATCGATGCAAAGAAGATTATAGACAAAACTCCAATCGATAACCTTTCTATGGTTGTTCCGTTACTGAAAAAATGGAAACGGTATATCGATTGTTATGTACAAAGAAAATTACAGTTTTATGATGTAAAAGTAAGTTTTTGCATATTTTTTTTTTTTTTTTTTTTTTTTTTTTTTTAGTCTTTAAGGAATGAACTTGAATCAGAAAAAAAAAGTTTTTTTTTTTTTTTTTGCTTCATATAGAGGAAATTTTGTTGTTGAAAATCCTTTTTTTTTTTTTTTTTTTTTTTTTACAGATTTTTGTGTCAAATTTTTTGGGTGGGTGATGAAAAATTGAAAAATCATAAAATATAATGCACTGAAAAAATGGTTTTTAGTGTTTTAAAAAAAAAATGAAGAATGCCTTTTGTCATTATCTTGACCATTGTATTTTATGTTTTTAAATTTCAAAATATAAGAGATTTTTATTTCGAAATTTTTAAACTTCTTTCACATTGAAATTCAAGAATTTGTTTAGTGTACGAATTAAAGAATGTTTGCAACTTAATCATTTCTTTGATTTCAAAATTCGCGATTTTTTTAGATTGCGAAATTCGAAAAATTGAAAAAACATAAAATAGAATGATTGAGATTTTGACTTTTCAGAATGACGAATTTCGTTAAAAAATTTCGTCGAAAAATTCGTTATTCTGAAAAGTCAACATCTCAACCATTCTATATTATGATTTATCATTTTTTTTTTTTCAATCTTTAAGACATGACCCTGAATCACAGAAAAAAGTTTTTTTTTGTTTCCTCTAGAGGATACTTTGTTGTTGAAAATCCTTTTTTTTTCTAGATTTTTGTGCTAGAATTCTTGGGTGGGTGATTAAAAATTGAAAAATCATAAAATATAATGCACTAAAAAAATAGTTTTTAGTACTTTAAAAAAAGATGACGAATGCCTCTCATCATTAAAAACTTTGTAGTTCCGAAAATTCAAGGTCTCAACCATTATATTTTTTGTTTTTAAATTTCAAAATATAAGAAATTTTTATTTCGAAATTAAAAAACTTCCTTCACATTGAAATTCAAGAATTTGTTTACTGTACAAATTCAAGAATCTTTGCAACTTAAACATTTCTTTAATTTCAAAATTCGAGATTTTTTTAGATTTTGAAAATCAAAAAATTGTAACAAAATAAAATCTCAACCATTCTATTTTATGTTTAAATAATTTTTTTTTTCACTAAAAACATTATTTTTAGTGCTTTAAAAAAAAATGAGGAATTCCTTTCATCATTCAAAAAATTGTCATTCTGAAAATTGAAGATCTCAACCATTCTATTTTATGATTTTTCATTTTTTTGAATTTTGAAATCTGAAAAAATCTCGAATTTTGAAATTAAAGAAATTTTCAATTTTTTTTTTATTAAAAAAAAAAAAGCTGCAGTGGGAATACTATAAAAAAACTGTTTATGCTAAAATTGAAGTTAATCCACTAAATTCTAAGCTAGAAAGATCAATGCTACGAAAACCGTATTTTAAGAAACACGCGTTTGGTTGCAAATCGTTTCACCGAAAAAATCTTAAGTCTCTCAATTTTTCGATTTTTCATGTAAAACTTTCATAAAAAAATATTCTTAAAAAAAAGTTTTCTTGGATTTAAAATCCAATAAAATTTTGTAACACAAAATCCTTAAAATGCCGATTGTCCATAAAATACTTTTCGCCAATTTTCTTACACAATTTTTTTTTCTTTTTTTTTTTTTTTTTTCAGGAATTTATCTCCGATTTGAGTAATTGCACAATCGAGGCAAATCCCGGTTACACTTGGATTACTCTTCGTCTCTTTGGGCTTCACAACAGAATTAAAGAATCGTACTTCGATTTGAGTGTATACTTGACATATAAGCTAAACGAAACGAGACCATGTAAAATAAACACAGAATGGAGCTTGAAAAAATGTTCTGCACAACAGGAGAATGAGCTCAATGCGTTTACAAAATGTTTCAAGAATGTCAGTATCTCGGAGGGTTTTAGGCTCTTGACGGTAACACCGCATCCCATATTTTCTTGGTCAATGGAGCAACACGAGGACAGTCCGTTGGAACTAAACGTAGGAACATTTTTCAGATTTTTTTTTTTCGAAATTTATTTCCTAGGATGCTTCAAAAATAGAATTATTATTTTATTCCTTTAATGCAATCTATCTAATTGCTTTTTTTTCTAAAATGAGTTTTTTCAAACATCGTTTATTGAATTACAAAATAATGTATGGGGCGTTCCAGCTGAACTCGATCGGTACTCAATTTTTTCTATGATTCTATCAGATCATACGTACGCTTCCAAATTTTTTCATGGAATTTTTTAGATTTATATCTATATATTTTGTATCGACTTTTTTTTAAATTACGATTTTATAAATTCGATATATTAAACAGTGAACAAAATCAATTTTTTCTAAAAAAAAAAAATAAATTATGATTCAGCTACAAATAATGAATTAGACTGAAATTAGACTTTTTTTACGCTTCGCCCAGATTTGGGCCTCTTTAGAAATTTTATTTTATTTTTACGTATCTTTATTTTTAAAAAAGTTAGAAAATAATGTTTATAAAAAAAAAATAAAATGTAATTAATTATAAAACACGAAATTTTAGGGGAAAAATCGCCATTGTCGGTGATTTGCACCTAAAAGTTTTTAAGGTGCGATGGAAAAAAAAAATTTCAAATCAATTTTAATCTTGTATCTTCGTTATTAGCTGAGTTACAATTTTGATAAAGAAAAAAAATCATTTTTTTCACTTATTAAATATATTCGAATTGTAAAACCTTCTCTAGCGATCTCAAAAAATTAATTTACGGTGCTCGTCTTTAACAAGAATTTTTTTTAGGTTTAAAAATTAAATATGAATAAAAAAAAGTAAAGATGGCCACTTCCATTTACAATATAAATATTAATTCGTTCGATTAATTTTTTTTTTTAACAGGACTCGAGCGATTCTGGCGAAGAATCCTTCCTAGAACTGATAAAGCACAATCGTGAAAAACCTATGAAAAAACGTCGAAAGCGTCGACAATCGAAACAGCAAAAAAAAAAATTGAAGGGAAAACAGAAGGCTGAAAAATTGCAGCCAGAATTCAGCGGAGACCAGGAAAATGCAAATGTATCGAGCGAAGCTCGTTTGTCCCCAGAAAAAATACGGAAAACATTGAAAGTGCCGTTGCAATGGCAGCAAAATAATTCGCACGTCGAATCGGAATATATTATCGACGAATCAACGGCAAAGCCAGGAACTTCGAACGCCGAAAATTCGACGATTGTCGAAGTGCACGAGATACCGAAAGCGAATGCCAAAAATACTTTGAAGCTCGATAAAAAAAAATTCGCCGATGAAATCGATGAAAAATTGAGTCCTGCGCAAAAACAGGGAAAACCAATTGGCATTTTAACGATTAAAAAGGTGGCTGGGATGAAAATTAATCGAGCAGTAACGAGTACACCGCTTCATATGAAAATTGCGAATAAAGTGAAATTCGCACCGATGAGCGATGTGGAATTGAGTCCAATCGTATCTGCCGTTGATGAAAATAATGAATAAGCTTCTTTTACGATAATTCTATATCGTTTTTGGTACAAGAAAAAATATATAAAAAATTACAGTTAAAATGTTTATTTACAACATTTCGTTACGTATTTTTTTTACGATATTACATTTAAAGGCGGTGTAAATAACGCTGAAAACAAAATGCACATAAATGCGGATATATTTTTGTTTATTTAATGTACAGTTTTGTAACGAAGTGCAGTTTAGTAATATGCAGTAAGCAACGGTGAAGTAAAACACTGTGTACACAATAAAACTGCGGGTGCTCAATAATTGCTGTGAGCAGAGTTGTAAACATTTCATTATTTTTTAGTTTTTCTTTTTTTTTTCATTAATCATTTGATTTTTAATAAAATATTATGGTAAAAAAATAATTGACTCACAATTTGGTGAGTGTTTGAATTAAAATTATAAGCATTATAAATATTTAGGAAAAAAAAACAAAAATTTTTGTGAAATTAAAAATGATCTTTAAAAAAAAAATGTTGCGGTTTTTGCAAGAATTTCCCACTTTTGTAAGAAAAATCGTACAGCTAAAATTTTATGGTATTTTGAATTTATTTAAAAATAAAAAGACACTTGTAACCGTTATAAATTACGCAAATTTTCAGATATTTTGACAATCAATCGTGAATTCTAGTGAAAAGTTTAAATAAAAAAATAAAAAAATGTTATAAAATTCGAACTACTCGAACGATTTGTGCCAAATTTGAATTAAAACCTTGTTTTATCATAGTCTAGAAGTAAAAGAAATTTAAGTCTGATATCTCGCAATTTGCGCGAGTGAATGCTCGAACATTTTTCAAAAGTTGAAAAACGTTATAAAATTTGAACCGCTCGACCGATTTTGCGTAAAAATCACGTGGTAAATTGCAGCCGGTCATCCCAGAATTCAGAAAAGTAGAAGTGTTTACGGACATTAAAAAAAAAAAAAAAATTGCAATAAAATTTGAAGCACTCTATCGGTTCTCACCAAACTTGGCACCAATCATGGTTCACTGTAAGTTCGTTTGTGTTCAAAATTTCAGCCTGATATATCATAATTTACCAAAGTTATAGCGTGAAAACAATTTTTTTCAAAATTTTCAAAATGCTGTAAAATTTGAATTTTTCAACCGAATCGCGTCAACTGCAATGCTAAAAGTTTTTGTATGATAGCCCACTTGGGTACTAAATTTGGGTAAAATACGTGAAAAATTACGGCAATTATCGTGTTAACAGACATTTTGTATAAATCACTTTTCTCTACGTTTTGGACCATTCTGCTGGCATGAAAATCTCTACAAAAAAAAATTTCACAAAAACAAAGCTTCCTCTATGATTGAGCAATAACACCAAATTATTATTAATATCATTAACAATAATTAAATTATAAAAATAATTATTAAATTAAAGAATTGATGAATAATGAAAAGTTTACAACTCTCGAGTGATTATTTTGAAAAATCTATTAAATAGACTTGTGTGTCGTACATCGAAAGCCTTATAATGTATATAATATAACATTTACCGAGCACCGCTCAGTTTATTATGTAACTTACATGCGAACTTTTCGACATTAAACGCGACTGTAGGCACTATGTCTAGGCAACGTTCGTCCTCCCGTTTGAAAAGATTGATCACCGTTGACTTACCACTATTATTTAGTCCCACAACTAAAACGTTAACTTCCTTTTTCCTAAGACCCAATATATTGGTCAGTCGATCAAACAACCCCATTTTGCCGTTAACGAAATAACCCTTGTTTCGTTGTATACTTCGGCGTGTCTTATATGCGCTGTATTGACCGCTCGTGTATGTTTACAATCAATTTCTGAGCTTGGTCATATACTCGTTTTTTCTATGTGCACGAAATAACGCTCTGACGCTCTTTTCGAATGTGAATTAGTGCATTTGGAGTACATTTTTGGGGGTTGCAAGGGGGTTTTTCTCGAAGGTCGATAATACAGTTAGGCAGTAAAACACCTTCCCTTCGACGCGTTACGGATTGTGAACACGTAAAAAATATTGGGGGATGGAAATCTATAGAGGCGCTTTTTTAATATATGGGGCATTCCAAGTCAATTCACTTGGTCACTGGCCTATGACTCTCTCGGATTTAATTGATGAATTTTTTTTTGCATATTTTGGTAAAAAAAAAAATAAAATAATTTTTTTTGTATAACTTATTTGGAGTAAAAATGAATTTCGACAAGGTTTAAAATTCGGACATTTTTTTCTTAAAATCTAGGATTGAAAACAATTATTTTCATCGTATTTCGAGAGTGGGCCGAGAATAATTTATATTTTCTTTTAAATTTAAGAAGAAAAAAAAATGTCCCAATTTTCAAAATTAGAAATTTTTAAGTTTTGGAAATTAAAAAGTTCGAAATTTTGAAAATAAAAATTTCCAAGTTGTGAAAATTATAAATTTCAATGATGATTTCTCGTAGGAAAAAAAAAGAAGAATAAAACATGACGCAGTAAAAAAATGTACCATATTTCGAGAGTAAAACGCTAAAAATTCGCCCGATTATTAAAATAAAAATGAAAAAAAAAATCATTGCAATTGGAACAAAAATTACGGAAAAAAAAATCTTAAAACAAAAAAAAATTGAAATAATTCTCGTTTCATTCTTGAACCACGATGGAAATACTTGTTTTTAGTCCTAAATTTTATTTAAAAAATGTCAAGAATTTTAAACCTGGTCGAAAGTCATTTTTACTCAAAAGTCATGGAAAAAAAATTATTTTATAGGGTAAAACAAGTAATGAAAATCTGAAAAAAAAAATCTCTTTTTTTGGATTAAAATATGGAAAAAAAATGACCAACTGAGTTGACAAAAATTTCGAAAAAATACAAAATAAAACATGTTCTGTTAAAACAAAAAGTAACATATTTCTAGAGTAAAACGTTGAAAATTCGCCCGATTTTATTCAAATAAAATTGAAAGAAAATCATTCCAATTAAAAGAAAAATAAAAAAAAAATCTTAACATAAAAAAAAAAATTAAATTATTCTCGTTCCATTCTCGAACCACGATGTAAATACTTGTTTTTTTAGTCCTAAATTCTATCGAAAAAATTTCAAAAATTTAAAACCTGGTCGAAATTTATTCTTACTCAAAAGTTCTAAAAAAAAAAAAAAATTATTTCGTATTGTAAAACAAGCAATAAAAATCTAACAAAAAAAATTCTTTTTTTTTTAGATCAAAACATGTCGAAAAAAAAAATCGTCATCTGAATCCGATGACCAAGTGAGTCGACTTGGAATGCCCCATATATTAAAAATATCCACTTTACCATCAGTTGGATTGTAGAAGATTTTTTTTCCCCATCATTCCATCTCTGTCAAAGAATTTCGTATCCGCATATTGTGCACGAATTTTGCTGTTGACATTCGATGTGTTCGCAGTTCGCAGTCATTGGCTGATATTTCGTGCGTAAGTATCGAGAGTTTTCTCGACTAAATACGACATATATAAACAATAATACATAATCTCTCACGTACATTGTATTGAATTTGTGAAAAAGATCAAATTACATGCAAAACGAGTGAACGATAAATTTTAAAAAGATTTATTTTTCACAGTTGTAACAACGAAAATTGGCTGAACAACATCTGCTTAAATTAAATTTTACTTTTGTGTGTTTTTCTCAATTTTTTTTTTTTTTTTTTTTTTTTTTTTTTTTTTTTACAAAGGTTAGTTGAGTAATTTCTAGAATTTTCCAAAAACATGCGTTGAAAGTTGTACAAACTTAATTTTTTTTTTTTTTTTTTTTTTTTCAGGCATCGAACGAGTTGAACCCAAAAATGGAGAATTCTGGCAACGACAATCCGGAAGATGGCAACAAAACGCAGGAAACTAGTTCTGACGTCGATGACAATATTAACAACCAGCCCAGCAGTAGTTTTGCAACTTTTCACAAATTAAAGAAACGCTTCAAAAGACGCAGTTATCGAAGGAAGACACGCGCGGGCGACGATGAAGTATACGCTGGAAGTTCTAGTATGCATCAACCAAGCGGAAGTAGCTCGGGTGTTCGAAAATTGAAAAAATTTAGGAAGGGCACGGAAAACGATGATGAGGAAACTAGAGGAGATTCCAAAGCAGGTGCAAAAAACAAGAATTGCATTTTTTAACATTGCTCTGTAAATAAATAATTTTTAACCATTGCAACTATTTTTAACCATTTGCAGATTTTATAAAGAAAATTAACAAGGATCTTTGGTTTTTTAGTTTTTTTTTTTCAGACTAAAATTGAGACTTTTAACTGTGTGGGAGATTTTATGGTAATTCACACTAAATGAAATGAGACTCTTTTCATTTTTTTTAATATTGTTATCACTGCAAAAAAAAAAAATTGAGAAAATAATTGACTCACAATTTGGTGAAAATTATAAGGATTATCAATATTTTGGAAAACAAACGAAATTTTGTGTAATTATTAAAAATTGTCTTTGAATGATTTGCTGTTACTTTTGTAAGAAAAATCATAGAGTTGAAATTTTATGGTATTTTGAATTTATTAAAAAAAACAAAAAAAAAAAAAATTAATTGTTCTAAATTTCGAAAATTTTCAGATATTTTGACAATCAATAATCGTGAATTTATGTGGAAAATTCCAGCCAGATATTTCAGAATTTACAGGAAATTGAACTGTTTAGTCGTTTAAAAGAAAATTAAAATTTCAACTGTTTTTAACTATTCACCGATTTTATAAAGAAAATTAAAACTGCAATTATTTTTGAACTATTCACAGATTTTGTAGAGAAAATTAACAAGAATTTTTTTTAAATTTTTTTCAGCCTAAAATTGAGACTTAACTTTATGGGACATTTTATGGTAATTCACACTAAATGAAATGAGACTCTCTTCAATTTCCCTAATATTTTTTTATATTGTTATCACTGAAAAAAAAAAAATCACGAAAATAATTGACTCACAATTTGGTGAAAATTATAAAAATTATAAATATTTCGGTAAACAAACAAAAATTTGTGAAATTATTCAAAAATTATCTTTGAAAAAAGAAAAAAATGTTGCAGTTTGGTGATATCGTTGGCTTTCTTATTTGCTGGTATTTTTGTAAGAAAAATCATACAGTTAACATTTTATGGTATTTTGAATTTATTTAAAAAAAAAAAAACATTTATAACCATTCTAAATCTCGCAAATTTTCAGATATTTTGATAATCAATAATCGTGAATTCATGTGGAAAATTTCAGCCAGATATCTCAGAATTTACAAGAAGTTGGACTGTTTAGTCGTTAAAATGAAAATTAAAATTGCATCTATTTTTAACTATTCACAGATTTTATAAAGAAAATTTTGGATTTTTTTTTTTTAGTTTTTTTAAGCCTAAAATTGAGACATTTAAGTCTATGGGACATTTCATCGTAATTCATACTAAATGGACACGAGACCCTCTTCAATTGCCCAAATATTTTTTTTTATATTGTTATCACTGAAAAAAACACCTGTGAAAATCCATACAAATTCAGGCAAACAAAAAAAAAAAAAGAAAAACTAGGATGTAAAATAGAGCTTTTCACGGTGCTTTCTCTTGATCTTTGAATTTGTACAAAGCTACATCTATGAGGAAGTAATTTCTTGAATTTTTGTAAACATTAAAAAATCATGATGAAGCTATGTGCAAAGCTCTACTTTGCATCCCTTTTTTCTTTTTACCAAATTCATCCGGATATTTTTTGTAAACCACTATTCTCGACGTTTCGGACCATTCTGAGCTTCCTGACATAAAAATCTCCGAATTTTTTTTTTTCACAAAAAGAAAAACTTCTATGGGGAAGCAAAAAAGAAATAAAATTAACGATTGCCTACATATTTTAGAAAATATGGACGAGTTAAAATACTACTAAAACATTCGTCATTATTGAATTAATGGGGATTTTTTTTTTTTGCTAAATATATTGTAATGATTACAGATGAATCAGACACAGAATCAGAAAGCAATGTAGTCGTGCGAGGTAAGATAATTAAAAAATGCAGAAATGCGTGTTTTTTTTTTTTTCTATTAATAAACAAAGCAACTCAAAGAAACTTTTTATTATTTAAGCACTGAGACTGTATAAATTCTCGTTTGCTAATTTTCCAGACGAGGACAATTCCGAAGAATGGTCGACTGCCGAGGAAGAGGATTACGGAGTACCTTTAATGTTAAAAAAGGTCAAACCAAAATATTCGTTTTTCCCCGTAAAAGAGATGATGCATCGACAGATAGGCCAGTGCCAGAATTTTCAAACTAGTTATTACGGCTCGATTCAGACTGTTGAGCGTCTCCAAATTCTGCATTGTCTCAAAGAGCATCAGGTGAAGAAACAGCCACTTTTTTTTTTTTTTTCTTTTTTTTTTTCTTTTTTTGTTAAATAATATAATTAATATAATAATCAACGGTGTTGACACAGGGCTGTGTCAATACCGTCGAATTCAATGAGAATGGTGACTTACTTGTCAGTGGCTCCGACGATTTGGCTGTTTGCGTTTGGAATTGGTCAACAGGAAAAAAACTCAATTCCTACGAAAGCGGCCATAGGAACAATATATTTCAGGTAACTTTTGCAAATGTTTAAATAGTAAAAAAAAACCTTTCACATTGCTTCTTCTTTTTGCTTTTTACAAAGCTACCTCTATGAGCAAATATTTTATTCAATTTTGGCTTTCTCATAGAGGAAGCTTTGTAAAAAACGAAAAATAATGAGGGAGCAATGTGCGAGGTTGTACTTTGCATCCTTGTTTAAATTAGATAAATAAACATGTTGTGAATTCGCTTTTTCTATTTCGTTGTTCCGTTATTATTAGAGCGTTTCCGAAAGTAAATGTGATAACGTATATTTTAAAAAATAATTCAACATTCCATAAAATCGCAAATTTCATACCGTTTGTCACTAAATTATACATATATAATGGCTGAATATTGTTTCATTTATATACCAAAATTTGAGCTCGCTATCTCAAGTTTTGCAAAATTTACGATAGACCGATAATGTTAATTTTTTTGAAAAATTCAAAATTCCATAAAATCTGAAAGACTTTACCGATTCGAGCCAAATTCAATACCAAACAACATTGAGTGCACCTGCTCTTATAACCAACTATTTAGCAAAATAGAGTAAATTTTACGAAAGTTGAGAGAGCGAGCAGCTTCTTTTTTCAAAAAATTGAAAACGGCATAAAATCGAAATTTTTGTACAGATTTTGTAGAAAATTGCTACAGTTGGAGAGGGTCAGCTGCTACATTTGTGTGCCGAATTTGAGCGCGATATACAAAACTGTTCTTGAGTTGTCGGCGTTCGAATTTTCGGAGTTGTATACATACACACACACATACATACATACGGACATTTTTTTTCTAGATCACTTTTCTGGACGTTTTGGACAATTCTAAGTGTCCTGACATAAAAATTTCGAAATTTTTTTTTTCATGAAAACAAAGCTTCCTCTATGAGGAAGCAAAAATACGCGTTTTTGGGTTAGTTTTTGTTACTTAAAAAAAAAAAAAAAAGAATCAAGGGTCTGTTGCAAAATATTTGATTGATGTTGCGCGAATTTTAAATTACAAAAGTAATTTTTGTCAAATTTTAATTGCATATATCGTAGAAATCATTTGTGTAAATATTAATTATGGGAAAACTGACGTTTTTTTTTTTTAATTTGGCATAAACATTATAAATGCTTCCATAAACAATATGTAAGCAACTAAAGTGAAAACTAAATTTTTTAACTTTATAAATTCGTGCAGCTGTATTTACATTTTTATTTAAATGCTTGATCGTTTTGCGTCCATTTTTTTTTTTTAATGAAAAGGTTCAACGATCTCTGAGCAGTTTATTAAAATTGAAGCGTTTTTTTTTTGTAATCTTGAATATAATTTTCAGTTTTACTCCAAAGAAATATATCTTTTTCGATATTTAGGCATCGTGGCTGCCGCGCAATGACTTAACGATGATGGTGACATGCGCGAGCGATGGTCAAGTACGACTTCTTGATCTCGTTCAGGGAACAACACGAAAGTTGGCGTCCCATCACGGTGCTTGCAACAAATTTGCGATACATCCGGAAACACCTCATGTCGCTATTTCAGTTGGAGATGACGGAAAAGTACTGTCCACAGATGTTCGAGATGTCGAAACAACCAAGTAATTTTTAATTTTTAATTTTTAATTTTTAATTTTTAATTTTTAATTTTTAATTTTTAATTTTTAATTTTTAATTTTTAATTTTTAATTTTTAATTTTTAATTTTTAATTTTTAATTCTTAACTTTTAATTTTTAATTTTTAATTTTTAATTTTTAATTTTTAATTTTTAACTTTTAATTTTTAACTTTTAACTTTTAACTTTTAACTTTTAACTTTTAACTTTTTAATTTTCAACTATTCAACTATTCAACTATTCAACTTTTCAACTTTTCGGACTGTAGATGAATGACATCTTGAAATTTAAAACAATCTTTTTTTTACATTACAGTTTACGTTTTTAACCAAATTAGAAGTAAAAATGTTGTTAATAAATTAATATTTTTGTGCGCAGATTGACAACGATGAAGGAAAGAGCTTTTACGATTCAGCTTTACACAATTCACTCGAATCCCCAAAATAGTCATGAATTTTGCGTTGGAGGACACTCGGAGTCAGTACAAATTTTTGACCGTCGTAAGGCTACCGCGCCACTTTACAAATTGTGTCCAACAAAATTGGTAATTATTTTACATCCATTTAAAGACTCTTTTCCGTTTCGTAATTATTGTAATTATTTTTTATTTCTGTCCTGCGATAGGTTGGTAATGATCGCGTTCACATTACCGGAGTAACATATAATTACAATGGAACGGAAATTCTTGCGTCTTACAACGACGATGATATTTATCTGTTCGATACACTGATACCTCATCCAACCGGTGACTACGCTCACAAGTACGTCGGACATCGAAACAGTAGAACAAGTACGTTTAAGAATAATTCGTCATAGCTGTGTTTTACGTCTTAACCGTTTTCCCTTATTTTTATTCATGCATACGAATTTTACGTCGCTTTAAATTTTGTAAATATCTGTTGATATTTCCAACTCGTGAAATTTTCAAGGCTTTGGTCAGAATCATTTATTAGGGTCCTCTCTGGGTCCAGACTTAAAAATTTTGATATTTGGCACAGTATTTTTGGGAACTTTCAGATTTTCCAAATTTAATAATTTTGTTTTGGAAAATTATAAGTGGAATTTAGGGATAAAGATCTAATTTAACGCTTTTTGTCGACATTTTGTTCAAATTCACTTTTTTCCAGAAGGGCCGTAATGCTTTTTTAAGGATATTTTGTCTAAATTTTTTTTTTTTTTCGAAGGGCCGTAACGCTTTTTGAGGACATTTTGCCGAAATTAATTTTTTCCAGAAGGGCCATAATGCTTTTCGAGGACATGTTGCCCAAAATAACTTTTTCCAGAAGGGCCATAATGCTTCTTGAGGACATTATGCCCAAGTTTACTTTTTTCCAGAAGATCCGTAACGCTTTTTGAGGACGCATTTTTTCGAAAAGCCTCGCTAAAGATGTATTCACATTTTTTTTAAAATCTCAGTGCTTTTTCGAGGTACAACTAATAATATAAAAAAATCATCTACCAAATCCCAGAGCCAATCCAAACTAAAAATTCGATTTTTTTAAACAAGTTAATAAACTAGAAAATACATAGGCCCGTTGCAGCATCTCTAAAAAAAATTCGCAACAAGCAACATGGGCTTGAATATTTGCGGTAAAAACTATAAATTTGACTTGTAGGATGCGGAAGAAAAAGTTTCGGACACTCCATTCTACAATTAAGAACGCAGTGAAAATGATTCTCCTGCGCAGATTTTTTTTTTTTTTTTTTTGTTAAATTGAAAGGTTTATAATTTACAGTAAAGGGTGTCAACTATTTTGGACCAAAAAGTGAGTTCATCGTGTCAGGCTCAGACTGCGGAAATATATTTTTCTGGGAGAAAAACAGTGAAGCTCTTGTGCAGTGTGTTATTGGAGATTTTCGAGGAGTGGTAAATTGCGTAAAGCCTCATCCAACGTTTCCCGTACTTGCGAGTAGCGGATTGGACGATGATGTCAAAATATGGACGCCCTCGAGTGATGAACCACCGTCTATGATGGATCTCCGGAAGGTATACACTTGATATACGATTTTTTAAAAGGAAAACGCAGTGGAAATCAATAAAATTGAGGATATTTCAACGATACAGTCTGATGATTCGTGTATCAAGATTTTACAGTCAATTTACAAAAAAAAACTCATTTTACGGCAGGAATCTACGAGACGTAATTTTACGGAATTTTTTGGGAGTGAAATTTATGATTTGAACTCTATTTTGACAAATGACAACGTTTTTTGTTTTTTAAAGGGGGGGTTCGAGCATTAGGACAATTCAAAGATTAACGTTTGCCATGAAAGTATGTTGTTCAGCGCGATGAATCACGTTTTTTTATCGCAATTTTATTATTATTAACCATCAAGTTAAAGAGATAGAAGCTTCTAAAGTTGCTGTGTTTGCCTTTTTTAATATATTTGTGTAAATTTGAGCGATATATTTGTGTAAATTTGAGCGTGCGCTCAGTCCAACGCTACCAAATATGTGTGTTTTTTTGTGCTTGAACAAAGTTTTTTTTTTTTTTTTTCGAAACCGTCAATTGACTCAACTGAACCGCTCCAATCTCCTTAAATCATATTTTACGATTTTGAGTAATTGGCTCTGTTTAATTTCTTAATTAGATTGAAAAGTTTACTTATTTCCGTAGCTTCCAATTTATCAAACTAAACAGATGGGTGCAATTTTTAAACAACGAATATTTCAAATGTTTATCGCTGATATAATGCATTTTTTAATTATTAAAACAGAGCTTTTACTCGTTGAATTCTAACAAAAATGAGAAATTTAACTTCTATAAAACTGCGGTAAAATATGTCTCGTCGATTTTTGCTGTAAGCTATTTTTTTTTTTTTTTTTTTTTTTTTTTTTTTTAAATTGATACACTTGTTAAATTTTAAATAGAAATCCATAAATTTCACTCACTTTAACGCCAATTTGTTTTTAAATCCCGACTGCCGCCCGGGCAAAAAACGGGAGTTATGCGTTTCGCGTAGATCAGACGGTTCCACCTCGAAACTTAGAAACGCATGTTTGTCGAAACGACAAAACTTCTCTTGACAAATTTTGGCAGTGAGCTTGTTTGAATATGTATTTTCCGAAATCTTTACCCTCGAATGACATGACTGTAACACGCTGATGCCTTGAGATAATTTTTAGGAATTATTTTTGACAAACGGGTTAATTGATTCCTTAAGACTTTTAGGGTATTTTGTTGCACGTCTAAAACAAGATATTTTTTTTTTTAACAAATTAATGTTTATGTGTTTAATTACGCTGCACGGTAATTAAAAACGAAGTATTGAGTTAACTTGATTAAAGCTATAAACGAAAAAACGTTTTTTAACATCAGCAAAATTTGTTACTTTTTCAAGTGTGATTCTGAAGATTTTGCGTTAATTTTTTTTTGTTAAAAATAATTACTATAAAATATCTTATTTTAGGGAGTTTCGACGGAACATTAGGTGGTTTTTTTTTTTTTTTTTTTTTTTTTTTTCTTACAATTAAGAATGTATATATTTATTTTTTTTTTCAAGCGCGTCTCGTCAAATATGAAAGACCGAGCAGAGGGACGACCACAGTGTCAACACCGCTACAACGGTAACTTGTTCTGCATTATACTGGAGCATTTTTGCCAGAATCGCGAATTGTTTGTAAGTTTTCGAACGATTTTAAGCGAAATTTTTAACCTTTTAACTTTCTCTCTCGAACTCATTCTACATGTTTATTTATTTTCTAAATAATTTGATAATTTTCTTTTGGAATATCCTATCAGATTGGTAATAAAAAGAACTAACATATTATTGAAAAAAAAAGAAAAAAACAAAACAACGTTGAAACATATAGTATATACATAAATGCTATGAAAATCAAATCAAAATATATTTTTATGACATTTTTAAACCAACCTATCAAGAAATATACGTATTTTTTTTGGTTTTAATTAAATCTTTATACATTCTGTTGCCATTGCGATGGAATATTGTAAAAAAATGAATATCAAATTGTTTATGGAATATATGGGGCATTCCTTGATAATTCACTTTCCTAATATTTTTTTTTGCATTGTTATCACAAAAATGAATATTTGTGTGTGCGTTTTTAAATTTATTTTTGAAAAAATTAAATTTACAATTTACAAAATTTTATCTTCGATTAAAAACATAAGTGAAGACACTTTGATATAAAGATAGTACAAAAATTGATAAACTTCATACTGAACATGTTTATCTATTTTAGAGTAAAAAAAGATGAAGTTTCACTAAGCACACCGTCTCTTACATTTTTCAGGAAAATATACAAAAATTCTTCAATTAAAACTCGAAATTTTAACCCTAATGCCTTGAGGGAAATATCATACCTTTATATTGAAAAAAACGATTCGTATTTTTTTTTTTTTCAGGACAATTTTCTGTTGTTCTTAAATTATATTCTTTATCTATTATGTATATGGGGCAATCCATACCATTTCGACCTGGCTCAGACCCTCGACCTCTTTGATTTGGTCCGTAAGTTTTCATATTATTGTTCCAAGTCTAAAAAGCACTCACATTTTTTTTTTTTTGATTTCTTTTTCTAAACTCGACTTAGTAATCATTTTTTCAAAACTAACATATCGTTAGCCAGAATTGAAAAATCTGGAAAAATTCTAAATATTCCTGTACTAAATATATATATTTTTTTTTTTTTCAAGCTTTTTCCGAAAAAAAAATTAAGAAAATTTAGTAGAGATGAAGTCACTGTAGGCTGTTGCTAAAAAATTTATATATATGGGGTGGCCGACTTGACGTGTTTTGCCTCATATAATACAGGATTTTTGAGAATTTTTTGAGGATTTTTAGAAACGATTTTTAAAAAAATCGCTTTTGAAATTTTTTTTTTAATTCTTTAAAATCCTGTATTTATACAAAAATGTTCAAAGCCCACAGTGGACAGGCTTTTTTCATTTTTTTTTTCTTCACAAAAAGCTTTCAAAAAAATTGAAGCGTGGGCCGATCCATTCTGAGTCTAGACTTTAAAAATTTAGATATTTAGCACAGCGTTTCGGAGAATGTTTCAATTTTGACTAACAATATGTTGTATTTGAAAAATAATAATTAACTCAAATTCAGGGACAACAAAATCGAAAAGAAAATCTGAATGCTTTTTTGAAGTGGAACAATAATATAAAAAAATCGTGAACCAAATTCGAGAGGTCGAGGATATATCTGACCCAGGTCGTGTAATGGTATGGATTGGCCCATATAAAAATATATGAAACATGTAGTGTTGTATTTAAAAAGTAACAAAATATTGGAAAAACAAATTACCGTTGGCGGCGCTGTTGGCGCGGATATCATGGCCGTCGAAAAATTGTTGTAAGATCGGTACAAAATTTGATAAAAATCGCTTCATGCATTTTATTTTTGACATTTTTGAGATTTTGAAAAATGTCCGTAAACTTTGTATTAAAATTGAACAAAATGTGATGTCAAAGTGATGTGAAGCCAAAATTAATAAATAAACTTACTTATAAAGGGTGCTTTGTGAAAAAATGAAATTTAATTAGGAAGCAATGTTCAAAGTTCTACTTTGCATCATTTTTTAAAACAATAAATCTCGTTAAATAACGAAAAAATAATATTTAATTGAAGTTAGAATTTTGTGATAATAATAATTTCTGTTTAATTTTATAAATCGAGAATAACGCAAAATAAAAGCAACAGATGTTTTTATTCAATTACAAAAACAATATAAAAAAATATTAGGAAAATTCAAGAGATAAGATAATGACATGATTACAACTCTAATTACAAGCTTTCTTTTTTTTTAATGATACAATTTTATTTACAATTTTTCTAAATGGATTCGACAGAATTTCCTACCTGGAAGGCGTTCGCGTGGAACATTCGACGAAGACAACGATGCCGATGACGACGATGATGACGATTAGACAAATGAAAAAAAAAAAAAACTCGTTGCCGTTTTTTTTTTCTCGATCAATTGTCGCAAAGATCTACGTCCTACGTAAGTCGTGCTAAAATCTTCGCAAATCCTTCGATAAAAAAAATACATACGCGAGATATTCGTCGATATTTCAATTCGCGATATCTTCGAAAGTGATTGATAATTCATGATAAAAGAAAAAATAGCCAAACGCGAGTTTAAATTACTCACAAGATTGTTTTGTGATAGAAGAGGTTTAATTCTTAAGTGAACAAACAAAAAAAAAAAAATATCGTAAAACTGTATAAACGAGTATATTATTGCGACAAACGTCCAAAAAGAATTTTTTTTTAAAGCTTGAAGTAACGAGTATTTAATTCACAAATTCGAGGACATAATATTCATACCAACCGAATAATTTACATCACAATAGAAATTTCGAAAATTCGGGGAGTGAAAGGATATTATTTTTTTTTCTAACTTCGGGCAAATGATTTCAGGCTAAAGTTATTTATGCAACGAAAAAAATATGTTTTCAGGTGGAGAAATATTTCGTTAATGCTCCGTGTCGTTAGTCTTCGGTAATATTAACGTTTTTCAAAATTTTGGTTTTAGTGGCTGAATAATTTCTTAAAATGGTCGATCTTTTAATATTCTGGGCGGTGAGTGTAATGAGAAGACTGATGCTCGTAACGAAAAAAAAAAAAAGAAAAAGAAAATACAACAAAAATTGCATTTTTTCGTTGAGGCTATTCTGATCGATATTACCATTTTGTACGAAAAAAAATCACAGTACTTTGATTCAGAATAGTCCCAAAAAAAAAAAAAAAACGTAATAATATAATGTTGAAACTTAACGATTGAAAAACGAAGAAGAAAAAGGAGAAAATTCGGGTAATTACTAAGTTTATTTATCATAATGTATATTGGAATTCAATAAAGGGTTTCTATCGATTATTACCAATGAGGAAATAAATGAAAAAAATGACCAAAGGACTGATTTTTTTTTGGTTTTCAGTATCGTAGTATAGTTAGTTTATTTGGAGAAGTCAAAAAATACCAATAGAGTGAGCGAGCCCGGCGTAAATGTGGAGTGTAAAAGTTCCCATTAAGAGTGTCGTGACTGCTTTGATGAGGAGAGTCGACCACGGTCCGGCCAACAAGAGCGACGTAAGAAAGTCTAGCAACAAAGGCCTGTAAACTGTGAGTAAAAGCATACAAACTACGATGGGAACTAAACCTCGACGCAAATCGTGTCGCGACCACAGCCAAACCAACGTTGCCGTTGTTATGTGTTGCACCTGTAACAAAATGGGTAGTTTAAAAAAAAGGTTTCTAACGTATGGCGCTTTTCGCCAACTCGGACACTTTTTTTTTACCCTCGAATCTGTTTCGTAATTTGCCATATAGTAGTACTGTCTGTGAATTTTTTCAGATTTTTTTCATTTCACTCGTTTCGGTAATTGAAGGATTTTTCCTTTTTTTTTTCAGATTTAGGCCGGAAAAAAAATGTAAAAACAAAAAAGTTGTTTTTTGTTTCATGAACGACTTAACGCAATATATATGAGGGATTCCATATGAATTTCGTCACAAGAAAAAAAGAAAGTTCTCAAAAATTTTCTAAAAATCTAGTTGTTGTATCTATAGATGAAACAAATTTCATAATTAAAAAAAAAAACTGTTTTTCGAGCCATTTGAGCCATTTGAAACTTCGTTCAGTTCTTCCGAAAGATGTCAAGAATTATTTGCATCTATTTTCATGCCATTCTTAACATTTTTATTATGCTTTCAAGGGTTGCATTAGTGATACAGCCTGACTTTCATCTGATTTCCCTATGTTACTCGTGTGTAAAAGTATAACTTTAGTAATTAATTTCTCGATAACCATCTAGACGATTTACATGAAATTTGGCATGGAAATGTGATTTTTATCGACAATTATCCTCCAAAAATTTGAGCGTATTTTTATCATTTTGAGTTGAGTATCCATCCTCCTTAATGAAAATAATATGAACGTCTATTCGTGTCTAAGAGTGTAACTTCAGTAATTAATTTCTCGATAACCATCTAGACGATTGACATGAAATTTGGCATGGAGATGTGATTGTTATCGACAAATATCCTCCAAAAATTTGAGCGTATTCTTATCATTTTGAGTTGAGTATCCATCCTCCTTAATGAAAATAATATGAACGTCTACTCGTGTGTAAGAGTATAACTTCAGTAATTAATTTCTCGATAACCATCTAGACGATTGACATGAAATTTGGCATGGAAATGTGATTTTTATCGACGAATATCCTCCAAAAATTTGAGCGTATTCTTATCATTTTGAGTTGAGTATCCATCCTCCTTAATGAAAATAATATGAATGTCTACTCGTGTATAAGAGTATGACTTCAGTAATTAATTTCTCGATAACCATCTAGACGATTTACATGAAATTTGGCATGGAGATGTGATTTTTATCGACAAATATCCTCCAAAAATTTGGGCGTATTTGTATCATTTTGAGTTGAGTATCCATCCTCCTTAATGAAAATAATATGAACGTCTACTCGTGTCTAAGAGTATAACTTCAGTAATTAATTTCTCGATAACCATCTAGACGATTGACATGAAATTTGGCATGGAGATGTGATTGTTATCGACGAATATCCTCCAAAAATTTGAGCGTATTCTTATCATTTTGAGTTGAGTATCCATCCTCCTTAATGAAAATAATATGAACGTCTACTCGTGTGGAAGAGTATAACTTCAGTAATTAATTTCTCAATAACCATCTAGACGATTGACATGAAATTTGGCATGGAAATGTGATTTTTATCGACAAATATCCTCCAAAAATTTGAGCGTATTCTTATCATTTTGAGTTGAGTATCCAGCCTCCTTAATGAAAATAATATGAACGTCTACTCGTGTATAAGAGTATAACTTCAGTAATTAATTTCTCGATAACCATCTAGACGATTTACATGAAATTTGGCATGGAAATGTGATTTTTATCGACAAATATCCTCCAAAAATTTGGGCGTATTCTTATCATTTTGAGTTGAGTATCCATCCTCCTTAATGAAAATAATATGAACGTCTACTCGTGTCTAAGAGTATAACTTCAGTAATTAATTTCTCGATAACCATCTAGACGATTGACATGAAATTTGGCATGGAGATGTGATTGTTATCGACGAATATCCTCCAAAAATTTGAGCGTATTCTTATCATTTTGAGTTGAGTATCCAGCCTCCTTAAGGTGCTGCGCTACACCGACTGAGTCACCGTAAGTGCGAGAGAGATAGCTGAACCTTCCCGAAGCGTTGTTCTTTGCTAAGGTTGATTTTTCGGGTAAAAGACGAGAACGGTTCACTGCAGAATTCTAAGACGCAGTGAATCGTTTTCATCTTTTGTTCCAAAGATCAAATGGGAACGAGAACAACGCTTTACAGTTTTTCTCACCGATCGAGCAGTAGCACATCAACTTAATGAAAATAATATGAACGCCTGATGTACAAACGTAATGCAAGAACGAATTCGTACCAGACTTATGTTGGACTCGAAACTTTTTTGAATATATTTCCAATCGAATTCAGCGCCTCGCGCGCCGACCCAAAGTAGTAGAAATCGTGTTAGAAGAACCTCGGCACCTGCCCAACCGATTCCGGCAGTCAAAACCTTGGCGTGTCCCTTGCCAGGGATTCCTTTTAGTACCAACAGTATTCCCACTAGATCAGCCAAATCTATAGAATACTTGAAAAACTCCTGTAAGCATTTTATTTTATTTATTTTTTTTTTTTTCATTAAAATCATCTACTTGGAATGTGGATAAAATTTGTTAGTTTAGAAAATAGATTTGGAAGTAACTTGCCTCAAAAATGTTGAAACCCTGTCCAACATTTTCTGTTGTAGGGAAGAAAGTTGCTAGTGCCAGCATTTTAACAAGTTGTGTAAATATGTAAATTCCGCCTGCTTGAATGCATTTCCAAAAAGCTCCATATTCGGATCTGGAAATTAAAAAAAAAAATTCCTGTGTGAGTTTTGTGAGTTTTAATATGCTGAATTAGCTTAAAATCGTGAATAAAACTTTTGTGCTCATATGAAATCTTATAGCTGGATAAAAAAAATGCCACTCAACAGACACACCAAAATTTAAGGTTTATGTAAGCAATTTTTTTTTTTTGCTAGCTCAGACAATTGGTGCAACTGTTTTTTTTGTTTATAATTTTTCTTAGCTTTCTCTTAAATTAATATTATGGATTTTTTAACAAAAAACTTGATGACAAAAGCATCTCATTTTACATTTTCATGTATCAGTGTATCTTCTTATCAAACCCAAAGAACCAAAAGTACCCAAAAAAAGAACCCAAAGAACCCAAAGGAACCGAAAAAAGTGTATGTATTTATATTTTTCGCTGAAGAAAACATGCTGATACAGAAATGACTCTTCAAAAGAGCCAATTGAATCAGCAAAACTATCCTAAAAAAAAATCAAGTTAAACTTTTTCAAAGACCGTATATTTTGAGAAAAAAGATGTATAGTTTGAAACTTGAGTTCTTCGAGTATATAAAATTTTCAATAAAAAATTGCAGTAAAATTTGTCGTCGCGCAAAGTTTAAATCTTATCAGTGAATGTAGTTTAAGGTTAAAAAGCTGCGTTGATAAATGTTGATGAAATTGGATACTTACAGACCCGAGTACTTGTACGTTAAGTAATACGGTACATAAACCAACGCCACACAATTTCCAAAGTGGTACAGTGTCATTTTTCAGTGATGATACTACAATTTTTCTACTAATTACAATATCCTATACATTCAGTAACAAGCTCAGCGATGGCACGTCATTACTTATCTACCAAAAATACTTTTCCATCAAGCGACATCTATAAATATAGCCACGAAGTAATTTTTACGGTTTACCGCAAGATGGCGGCTAAATACGTTGCTTGAATTTAGTTTGAACTTTGTCTATTATTTCAAATTATCAACCGCTTCTTCATTGTTGTTTATTTGAATTAACGGTCGGCTCATTGTTGTTGAATCGATTCAAATTTCAACGGCCAAAAACGTTCTTCCAAAGTGGTAAAATTTTAGGTATCGTAAATTAAAAATCTCTCCAAATTGCAGCAAAAAACATACAGTTTCTCATGCAACGTGAAATTCTTTAATAAATTGATTTTTATGCAGAAAAAAAATATCTACACCAATTTTTCTTAATTACAACATTTTAAACGTAAATGTACCGATGGCACGTTATTATTTATCTACAGAGAAACTTTTTCTCCGAGCGACATCTATAAATTATCGCTTTGAACCAAGTTTGACGGTTAACCGCAAGATGGCGGCCAAATACGTTGCTTGAATTTAGTTTGAACTTTTTGTATTATTTCAAATTATCAACCGCTTCTTCATTGTTGTTTATTTGAATTAACGGTCGGCTCATTGTTGTTGAATCGATTCAAATTTCAACGGCCAAAAACGTTCTTCCAAAGTGGTAAAATTTTAGGTATCTAAAATTAAAAATCTCTCCAAATTGCAGCAAAAAACATACAGTTTCTCATGCATCGTGAAATTCTTTATTAAATTGATTTTTATGCAGAAAACAAATATCTACACCAATTTTTCTTAATTACAACATTTTAAACATAAATGTACCGATGGCACGTTATTATTTATCGACAGAGAAACTTTTTCTCCGAGCGACATCTATAAATTATCGCTTTGAACCAAGTTTGACGATTAACCGCAAGATGGCGGCCAAATACGTTGCTTGAATTTAGTTTGAACTTAGTCTATTATTTCAAATTATCAACCGCTTCTTCATTGTTGTTTATTTGAATTAACGGTCGGCTCATTGTTGCTTAACTCATTCAAATTTCAACGGTCAAAAAAGTTCTTCTAAACTGGTAATATTTTAGGTATTTAAAATTAAAAATCTCTCCAAATTGCAGCAAAAAACATACAGTTTCTCATGAAACGTGAAATTCTTTAATAAATTGATTTTTATGCAGAAAAAACATATCTACACCAATTTTTCTTAATTACAACATTTTAAACATAAATGTACCGATGGCACGTTATTATTTATCTACAGAGAAACATTTTCTCCGAGCGACATCTATAAATTATCGCTTTGAATCAAGTTTGACGATTAACCGCAAGATGGCGGCCAAATACGTTGCTTGAATTTAGTTTGAACTTTGTCTATTATTTCAAATTATCAACCGCTTCTTCATTGTTGTTTATTTGAATTAACGGTCGGCTCATTGTTGCTTAACTCATTCAAATTTCAACGGTCAAAAAATTTCTTCTAAAATCGTAATATTTTAGATATCTAAAATTAAAAATCTCTCCAAATTGCAGGAAAAAACATACAGTTTCTCATGCATCGTGAAATTCTTTATTAAATTGATTTTTATGCAGAAAAAATATATCTACACCAATTTTTCCTAATTACAACATTTTAAACATAAATGTACCGATGGCACATTATTATTTATCTACAGAGAATCTTTTTCTCCGAGCGACATCTATAAATTATCGCTTTGAACCAAGTTTGACGATTAACCGCAAGATGGCGGCCAAATACGTTGCTTGAATTTAGTTTGAACTTTGTCTATTATTTCAAATTGTCAACCGCTTCTTCATTGTTGCTTATTTGAATTAACGGGCGGCTCATTGTTGCTTAATTAATTCAAATTTCAGCGTTCACGGAAGCTTTTCCAAATCGCTAAAATTTTAGGTATGTGAAATGAAAAATTACTCCAAAATGCAGCAAAAACATACGGATCACAGTTTCACATGCAACATGAAATGTTGATTTTTTTATTTAGGAAATGAAAATATGTAGCAGGACGACTGAAGATACCCTTTGTAAAAAAAAAAAAAAAAAAAAAAACTTTAGCAGCCCTCAGGGAGGATGAATCATTGCATACATTTTTTTCAGCCCTTTCCCAAGCCCCCCTTTTGTCCCTTAACCCCTTGCCAAAAAAAGGGGTACCAGCACCCTTTGCCACTGCCCCCTCCCCGCAAAACCCATAAAAAAGGGGTAGCTGCTTAAAAAAGGGTTCCAACCGATGATCAACTATTGACCAATTTTTTTTCATTCTATTTTCTTAGCTTATTCTATTTAAAAAAAAAATGTTCAATAAGGTAAGTTATATATTTTTCATATTTATACTATTTAATGCAAAAAATACTATTTTAATTAAATTTTGAACTTTTGTAATTTTGTATTTTGCGTCTAATTTATATGCTTACTTTTGCAGTTTAATTTTTTTTTTACAATATTTTAAACGAATAAAGAACAAATATTATTTCATATCTTTACAAAAAAATGATTTCTTCAAAAGAAGAAATCTTTTTTTTTTTTTTTTTTTTTTAAGGTAAAAATGAAGCAATAAACTGGTTTGGAAAATCTAACAGTCGGACAATTTCTTTGCAGCTGTAGTAAAAATTCAACTGGGCACCACCCTTTGGGGCTTGGGATTTAGAATGGTGAACGCACTATCTTTCAACCAACCGAGACAGAGAGCTTTGAGGGCTATCGTCTCTTTTCAGCCCCACCGATGCTGGAGGTTTCTTTAAGGGGTTGCATTGAGAGTCTCTCCGATTGGTCGACAAATCCAGGGTGCTTATATAGTATTCAGAGTTGCTCTGTTGAAAGGGTGGTTCAGTTTAGCTTGGACCGTCACAGACGGTGTTTCATTTTCTATCATTGTAGAAGAAAAAAAAAAGTCACAACAGTCTTTCTCTTGCTGCTCCAGCAAGTGGATTTTAAAAGAATTTTTTTTGTTGCATTTTTTTTTTTTAATTTTTTTTTTATTGAAGAATATTTTACATTTACTTTTGATTTAAAAATAAAATTGACAAGATTTTTGTACAATTTTGTGGAATTTCAATACCAGATTCTTGTCTGGATTTAAAATTTTTTTTTTGTTTTTTTCTTTTTTGTTTAAGAATTTAAAATTTGTACAGTACTTTGAATTTTTTTTTTTTTTTTTTTGCTGAATTTACTAAAAAATATCACATTTGAGGAATTTTTGTTACAGACACTTTTCTGTTTTACTAATTGAAAAAAAAAAAAAAAATAAAATTTGTTTGGTGATAAAGTGTGAAATTTGGATCCTTGGAATTATTGACTGATTAATGACAATTTTGTGATGCCAGTGTTATGTGATTTGTGGTAACAAGACTTGTGGAATATAAACAAATAATTTACAAAGTGACTGGGATATAAAAATGAAATCTTTAACTCAGATTAAACACACTGATTTTATATATGTAAATTACACAATAAAATTATTTTTAATATAAATATACAACTAACATTCTTGAACAAACCTTAACTGAATTTTGTAAAATTAAGTACATTTTTCTTTCGCTCAAGAGATCAATGAATTTTTTTTTTACTGCCAATTTGAAAGAACCTTTAGATTTTTTTGAAAATACAGGATATATCAACAAAAAGTATGCTCGCTAAATTGACTAAAAGATTGAATTGAATTTAATTTAATTGCTGTAAATTTTCTTAATTGAAAAAAAAAAAATTTACATGATTTCTGAAATCAAGAATTCCACTATATATATTTTTTTTTAATAATAAATTATTATTTATAATCATCAACTTGGTAACAGTTTGAGTTTTTTCACTACAAAGATTTAGTAAAATTCAACCAAACTAAAAATAAAAAAAAAATTAAATTTCTTGCATTACTTGCAAAATCAAGACTTCCACTATAACCAGATTTTTTTTAACAATAAATTAATATTAATATTAATTATTGTTTAAAACAATAAATTAATATTTATAAAAAACAACTCAGCAACAGTTTGATAAGTTGACTAAAAGATTGAATAAAATAAAATAAAATTCAACAAATTTAATTCTACTTATACAAATTTCAATATTTGAAAATAACAAAAATTTACATTATTCACAAAATCAAGACTTCTACTACATTCTGATTTTTTGCAATAAAAATGTAATATCAACAAACAGCTATTTTGCTAAATAAACTAAAAGATTTGGGAAAATTTGACAAATTCAGATCTACTTGTAAAAATTTCATTATTTGAAAAAAAAAAAATTTTCACATAATTTCTGAAATCAAGACTTTTTTTTTACATAAACAGATAATTCACAAAATTATTTTTAATAACAATAATAATTGATAAATCAGTTAAATAAAGCAAAAAAAAAAAATCTTCCTAAGATAGAACGCATTACTTTACATTTTGTCAATTAAATAAAAAAAGGGCAACTACAATTGTTTAAATAAACTGCAGAAAAGTTGAGTATATTACAAAGTAGCTGGAAAAAAGTCTAGTTGAACATAAAAATTGATTTTTCCTTCATTTTTGAAGCCATATGTTGGATTGCTTCTGTGCAAAGTTTACCCCTTTTATGCAGTAAAAAAGAACAGTTTGGCTTGGTGAATTCACCCTTTTTAGCCCCTTTTTCACGGGGCGACCCCCCCAAAAAAAAAGGGGGGTCACCGTTAACTCAGATTTGGGGCGCATTCTATACAATAAAAATAGAAGAAAGAAAACGCTTATTTACTGTTATTTGTATCTTAATTTGAAGCACCTATTCATAATTTAAATCCAGTTTCAATGAAAAGGGGTGTGGCCGGTGGCAAAAAAAAAAAAAAAAGAAAAAAAAAATTCGTTCGCTTCAACATCCCCTCCGAAGTTCGGAGCGAGGGAACACCGATCTGACGGGGTGGAGCTTTCTATCGCTCTCGCGCTTTGCATCTTTTAGAGTCCGTGGAAGGGTTCAACAGTGATGCTTTAGCTTTCGTGGGTGGTTGACAGATAAAAAGTGCTTGCTTCATTTTTTTACACACTAGAAAAAAAAAAAAAAAATTTAAATCAAAGTGCTGCTTTAAAATTGTTTAGTTAATTTTTTTTTTAACGAAAAACGTATAGGGTTTTTGTGAACTTGAATTTACAAAAATTGTTGTCAAATTAGAAAATTAAAAAAATAAAATTTGCAAGATTTACCTTTTTTTTGTGATGAAGAATATTTTTTTAAATTAAAAATACAAATTTATAACACTTTTTATTTTTTTGTTTTTTTTTCCTGGAAAACTTGAACATTTAAAAACTTTTTTTGTAAAGTTCAAAAAAGTAAAAATTCTGCAAAAAATAAAATTGTTTTGTTTGTTTTTTTTTTTTGCTAAAAAAGTGAACATTGTTTATGAGCTTGATAAATTAAAAAATTTCATTAAAACCAAAGTGCTGCTTTAAAATTGTTTAGTTAATTTTTTTTTTTTTTTAACGGAAAAAGTGAAGATTTTTTGTAAACTTGAATTTACAAAAATTGTTGTCAAATTAGAAAATTAAAAAAATAAAATTTGCAAGATTTACCTTTTTTTTTGTGATGAAGAATATTTTTTAAAATTAAAAATACAAATTTATAACACTTTATTTTTTTGTTTTTTTTTTCGTGGAAAACTTGAACATTTAAAAACTTTTTTTGTAAAGTTCAAAAAAATAAAAATTCTGCAAAAAATGAAATTGTTTTGTTAGTTTTTTTTTTTTGCTAACAAAGTGAACATTTTTTATGAGCTTGATAAATTAAAAAATTTCATTAAAACCGAAGTGCTGCTTCAAAATTGTTAAGTTAATTTGTATTTTTACGAAAAAAGTGAAGATTTTTTGTAATCTTGAATTTACAAAAATTGTTGTCAAATTTGAAAAATAGTAAACAAAAATTTGTCAATTTTACATTTTTTTGTGATAAAGAATATTTTAAAAATTAAAAATACAAATTTATAACACTTTTTATTTTTTTGTTTTTTTTTTATGGTGTATAACTTGAACATTTAGAAATTTGTTTTGTAAAGTTAAAAAAAAAAGAAATTTTTAGATAATAACTTTTTTTTTCACAAAATAAAAATTGTGGGAAACCAACGAACTGCTTTACAATTTAATAAAATTATTTTGTTAAGTTTTTTTTGCTAAAAAAGTGAACATTTTTTATGAGCTTGCTCAATTGAAAATGTCTTGTTGTCGAATTAGAAAAATAATAAACAAAAATTGGTGAAATTTACTTTTTTTTTTTGATCGTGGTAAAGAATATTTTCTAAAATAAAAATACAAATTCTCAATTTTTTTTTATTTTTTAAAATATTTTTCTACTTTTTTGTTCTGGAACTTGAAATTTCGAAACCTTTTCTTATTAAAATAAAAATTAATTTGTTGACGAAAATTTTTTTCGTTTTTTTTTTAACACAAAAAAAATAATTCCCTAAAATCAAATTGCTGCTTTACGTAAAAAAAAAATAATTTCATTAAATTGTGTGCTAAAAAAGTGATTTTTCTTTTTTTTGTAAAAGTTGGCAAATTAAAAAATATCGTTGTTAAGATATAAAAATTTATAAATTTTACCATTTTTTTGCGGGCAAATAATATTTTCTAAAATAACAATACAAATTTTTTATTTTTTATTAATATTTCTAAACTTTTTCTTGTAGAACTTAATATTTACAATTTGCTTTTTGTTTTTAAATTGAAAAGATTTCTTTTATTGCATATTCCAGTTATTAAAAAATTCTGAAAATAATCATTGTTTATTTTTTAACGCCAATACTACGGCTCGAAAAAAAAAATCATAACAACATGAAATTTTGGATTTTCAGCATACTTTCCAACAAATTTTTTTGTAAAAGTCTCCGATTTCATTTTATGCCATTTTTCAATTAAATAAAGTCGCCACTTTTTATTCCTCCAAAACGGCACTTCCGATTTAGTTGAAATTTTCACATTTCCTTCTTTGAAATGTCTAGAATCTTAGAAAAAATTAACGAGATGGGGTGATTATTTTCAACGATTTTTAATAGCTGGAATATGCAATAAAAAAAATCTGAAAAAAATCCTACATTTATTCTTCAACTAGATCAATATCCTGAAGAAATGTGAAAATTGTTTTTTTTTAGAATTTAGAGTAGTTTTTATAATTATTGCTTCTTTTCATTTTTAACTTGCAAAAATTTCATGAAACCGGAGTCTACCAATATATATATTTTTTTTTTCGAAGGATAAAGTACAAGCTTGCCCATTTTTTCCTTATTATTTTCATTTTTTCACACAATTTTTTATTTTTTATTTTTTTTTTATAGAGAAGCCCAAATTAATTAACATGTTTCCTCATATAGATGGCTTTGTGAATAATATAAAATATCGATGACCTCGAGCAATCCTCTTTTAAAATTTTTTTTTAACATATCTATTTTTTTTTTCCAAACAGTTTTCTGCTGCGGTAAAAACGAAACAGATCCGTCGGCCGGCTTCTCCGTCGGAGACAATACTGTGCATTTATCGTTGAAAAAAATGGTCGAAACTGAAGTTAAAAAAAAAAATTGTGAATATGAATGGTTGAACCTTTGCATGGGTAAGTTATTACATATTTATATTTTATGTTTATTTTACGAAAAATATTTTTTACATAATTTCGAAAATCAAGACTTGCACTATAACCAGATTTTTTTAACAATAAATTAATATTTACAAAAAGCAACTAAGAAACAGTTTGTTAAGTTGAGATTTTATAAAAATCTCATTATTTGAAAAAATATTTCTTACATGATTTATAAAATCAAGAATTCCACTATATTCCGATTTTTTTAAAAGAATAAATTAATATTTATAAACAAATTTAATATTTATAAACAAGAACTATTGAACTTTGTTCAATGAAATTGAACAAATTTAATTGTACTTATAGAAATTTCGGATTTGAAGAAATTGATGGTAAAAAAAAATTGTAAAAATTAATGGTTGTGATCCTTTTCATCGGTAATTTATTACATATTTATATTTTATGTTTATGTTACGACATTCATTTAAAAAATAATTATTTATGATTTTTTAAGATTGCATTTTTTTTGTCAAGAATGTTCAGGAGGATTTTTAGGGGTTTTTCCTTTAGGAAAGCGTTAGGTTTATTTAAATTAAATTTTGTGAATATATGGTGCATTCTCGCTCAAATGAAGCCACTTTCTGGCCGATCTTTTATTCCACTTTATTCAAACTTGTCTTGATTTTTTTTTTTTAGTCCTATTTTTATTTACTAATCTACACGGAAATGAGTTTTTTTTTCAGTTTTTACTCCTTCAAAGCCTGAAAGCTGCAGGAAGATGAGAAAATTAAATCAAATATATATATATTTTTTTTACAAACCAAATATTGAAAATTACTTTTCGCAAAAAAATAATAAATTATTTGCTCAAAACATTTTTTTTCAGTGTATATTTTTTTGCAGGTATTCTCTGATTTTTCAATCTGAACTTCGAATTATTGTTTTTTATTGTCATTGTTTCGAGTTATTGAAATCAAAGTCAATACCTTCACGAATATAGAAAATAAAAATAAAATATTTCGTGCAAATAAATAATAATATTTTTGAGAAAAATTTCAAAATTTCTCGGATTTTCTATTTAAAAATTCATAAAATGAAATTAAAGCTTTAAAAAATGTTCATGGCTGGACACTCAAAATGGTCCAAAACGTTGAGAAAAGTGGTTTAGAAAAAAAAAAATAAAAAAATTCAACCACAGGATTATTTTTTTATTCAATTTTGAAATTTTAGAAAAATCTCTGTATATTCTATAGTTTTCGTAAATTTGCAGCTATCGAGTTAAATAATTTTTTACAAATAAATCTACGTTAAAGGAGGATCGGTATTGAGTTTACAATGAATCAACAAATAGGTTCGGTTTTTATGATATTTTGAATTTTACGAAAAAAATTCATTTTTCTATAACTCACGTAAAATCTCACCAAATAAACTGGAATTTTTTACAGACGAAAAATAACATTAATCGCTGCTACGTACCAAATTTGCGGATGATCGGTAAAACAGTACAAATTTTACATGAGTTAGAATTTTTCAAAAAATTAACATTTTTTTTTTTATAACTCAGGTCAACTGACAAAGAATGAACCGAAATTTTTTATTAATGAAAAATACAGATAAAAAATCGTCACCATTGCTATGTACCAAATTTGATGAAAATCGGTAACTGGATTCGGATTTTCGAGAAATATGAATTTTTTTTTTTTTTCGACAGATTATAGTTTAGAAAAATATCATATCAAGTCTACTAGAGCTGTTAAGACGTGTTTAGTTATTTTTTTTTCACAAAGCTTCCTCTAATGAGGAAGCTAAAAATTGGTAAATATGCTTCCTCATAAATGTAGCTTTGAGAAAAATTAAAATTAATGAGAAAGCAATGTGCAAACTTCGACTTTGCAACATTTTTTTTTTTTTTTTTTTCATAATCATGCCGTAATTTTCTGAAATTAAAAATAAAGTAGAGACGATAGAGAATTCTCTTTCGGTTACAAATATGTCTGGATTAATTTTTCAGATTATTGAGGCATGAGTGATCTGAAAAAGTAATCCAGACATATTTGTAACCGAAAGAGAATTCTCTATCGTCTCTACTTTATTTTTAATTTCAGAAAATTGCGGCATGATTATGAAAAAAAAAAAAAAAGTTGCAAAGTAGAAGTTTGCACATTGCTTTTTCATTAATTTTAATTTTTCTCAAAGCTACCTCTATATTTATTTTATGATGAGAAATCAATTTTTTCAGGCGTTTTTATTTGCATTATCAGGATTTTTTTTTACAAATAAATAACGATATGTTTTTATTTTTTTATTTTAACTCTCAGATTATTTTTTAGTCATGTTTTAATTCAATACGTACATTTATGTATCCAGTAATATCTGATAATATCGATTGAACGACCGATAGAAAGTTATATTTAAATTAATGAGAAATCAATGTGCAAACTTCTACTTTGCAACTTTTTTTTTTTTTCATAATCATGCCGAAATTTTCTGAAATAAAAATAAAAATATAGACGATAGAGAATTCTCTTTCGGTTACAAATATGTCTGGATTACTTTTTCAGATTACTCATGCCTCAATAATTTGAAAAATTAATCCAGACATATTTGTAACCGAAAGAGAATTCTCTATCGTCTCTACTTTATTTTTTATTTCAGAAAATTACGGCATGATTATGAAAAAAAAAAAAAAAAGTTGCAAAGTAGAAGTTTGCACATTGCTTTCTCATTAATTTTAATTTAATTTTCTATCGGTCGTTCAATCGATATTATCAGATATAACTGGATACAAAAATGTACGTATCGTATTAAAACACGACTAAAAAATTATCTGAGAGTTAAATTAAAAAAAAAAAAAAACATATCGTTAAAAACGCAAAAACATATCATAAAAACGCTTGAAAAAATAGATTTCTCATTATAAAATAAATATTCGTTGATTATCGTGCAGCGTCCGATACCATATTTTCGTAGATTTCATGATGCTATCGGTTACCAACATAGGATATAGGATATACGGAGGGAGAGACTGCTAGCTAACCAGTACTTTCCGCTACAAACCTCCCCTAATATCGACTGTGGAAACTTGTTTCAGGATTTAATTGTAAGATGTCGCCACAGAATTCATATGAAATGTAAGTTTTTTTTCTTTTTCTTTTTTTTTGCGACTAGATGGGCAAAGGTTCGCAGAGGCATCTTTGATGTGGGGCAAAACACGTCAAGTTGGCCACCCCAATTTTTCATCTCAACAAAACGTACTCACATTTCTTCAGGATGTTGGTCTAGTTGAAGAAAAAATGTAGGAATTTTTTCAGATTTTTTTTATTGCATATTCTGGTAATTGAAAGTCGCTGAAAATAATCATTGTTTATTTTTTAACGCCAATACTACGGCCCGCAAAAAAAAAATTATAAGAATGTCAAATTTTTTTTTATCTCGCCAATTTTTTCTAAGATTCTAGATATTTCAAAGATCAAAATGTGAAAATTTCAGTGAAATCGGAAATGCCATTTCGGAGGGAAAGAAGTGGCGACTTTATTTAATTGAAAAATGGCATAAAATAAAATCGGAGAATTTTGCAAAAAATGTTGTTGGAAAGTGCGCTGAAGATTCAAAATTTGATGTCGTTATGATTTTTTTTGTGTGAGCCGCAGTATTGGCGTTAAAATATAAACAATGATTATTTTCGGCGATTTTTAATAGTTGGAATGTGCAATAAAAAAATCTGAAAAAATTCCTACGTTTTTTCTTCAACTAGACCAACATCCTGAAGAAATGTGAGGACGTTTTGTTGACATGAAAAATTGGGATTTTACGTGTTTTGCCTCTATTATAAATTGCCTTCGATTAGTGTATACTAGGGTGGTCCTTAAAAGAGGTATTTTCGAATTTCTATCGTGCCGCCCACCCCAGATCGGTTCGAAATAAATAAAAAAACAATCCTCAATTTTTTCAGATTTTTTTATCCCACATTTAACCCTCCCCCACGGGGGTTGCAGTTTTCCATTTAAAATACATAGGGTTTTTCGGTCTTCACATTCAATATTTTATTGCGGGACTATCCGTCGATCGAAAAATCTGAAATTCACACCAATTATGCTATAAATATATTACTATACGAGGAAAAATCACCAAACCCCTACCCCCATATTTCGTAATTCAACTCTCGTCTTGTTCAGAATTGAAAATCTATTACAAAATATGAGAGTAAGGGGGTTGGTGATTTTTTCTCGTATAGTAATATGTTCATAGCATAATTGGTGTGAATTTCAGATTTTTCGATCGATGGATAGTCCCGCAATAAAATACTGATTGCTTAAAACCTATAAACTCATTAAAAAACTTTATCTCTCATTTTTTTTTTTTTTTCAGAAGCGAAAATCTGTTCCAAAAAATGGAAGGCAGGTTGGTGATTTTTTCTCGTATAGTAACATGTTCATAGCATAATTGGTGTGAATTTCAGATTTTTCGATCGATGGATAGTCCCGCAATAAAATACTGATTGCTTAAAACCTATAAATCCATTCAAAAGCTTTATCTCTCGATTTTTTTTTTTTTTTTCAGAAGCGAAAATCTATTACAAAAAATGGAAGGCAGGTTGGTGATTTTTTCTCGTATAGTAACATGTTCATAGCATAATTGGTGTGAATTTCAGATTTTTCGATCGACGTATAGTCCCGCAATAAAATATTGACTGTGAAACCGCAAAACCGCGTGTATTTCAAATGTAAAACTTCAACCCCCATGAGGGAGGTTTAAATGTGGGATAAAAAATCTGAAAAAAATTGAGGATTGTTCTTCATTTATTTCGAACCGATCTGGGTGGCGGCACGAAATTCGAAAATACCCCTTTTAAGGGCCACCCTAGTGTATTTACACCTTGTTTTTTTTACTAAAAGTATCCAATCGTACACGACAAAAGAGTTAAGATTCAAAATGCCCGCCATAGCGCAGTACGATGGGCATAGCAGGAGTGCGCATGCGCTATAAATCACAGCCACCGCTGACCAATCATAGCACGAATCATAGATCACCACTGACCAATCATAGCACGAATAAAACGACTTCCCATATATCTCGAACTTCGATTTCGGTCGTCCATGTCTTATTCACGATAGGCTTATTTTTTTATCGCATTTTTAATCAGCGAGGCTGAACTTTCAACCTACCTTACAGGATTTTATAAAATCATTTTATCGCCTGGTGAATCTTCCTAAAATGTTTACACGGCATCAAAGCCAATAGAATAGTGGGCCGCGCGTTTACTTTGGGCTCACACACTGGAGGGTCGAAATCCTCAAAGTAACGATACATTCAGAGAGGGGCTGCTTGCCTTCAAGCGTTCTCACTCTCGTTCTCTCTTTCCAGCATTTGCTCTCGTCACAGACAACGTTGGACTCTTTATTTCCTTGTTTTTTTTTTTTTTTTTTCCTCTTTTTAGCCTTGGCAGTACTACAAGACGTACAAGATGTGTTTGCATTTCTCTCCCGTGGGACGGTAGACGTGCAATTTTGAAAAGCCGATTCCAATTCCGTTTCCTTTTCAGGGAAGAAAAAGAAGAAGAAGAAGAAGAAGAGGAGTAAGGTCTTGAACGCCGGACTGGCACAGTATTAGAGGGACCCCAGAACCGTAGGTCTCCATGTGAGGATCGAACGAGGAAGAAAGAAAAACGGCTACTGGGGATTACGAGATTCGTATACACGGAGAGCTGAAAGCGCGTGAGAGGGAATCGAAAATTCCTCCTACGTTCTCGTCGATTCAACATTTCGTCTCTTCTCTGGACCAACTGTAAATTCTTCGTTTCGAGAGTCCCCCAACACGTCTTTCGTCTTATCACGCGATACTTCTTTGCTACATTTTTCTTTTATTCTCCAAGCTTCTGGTTCTACATTTGGTGAGTTTATTTTTTATTTATATATATATATATATATATATATATCGAGAGTCTCGAAGATGAATTTATTTTAAGGAACGGTCGCCATGTTGATAAATTTGGATTTTATTCCAAAAAAAGCAAAACATTGCTGTAGCGAGAATAAAAAAAAATCGACTTTCTTAGGCAGATTTCAATGAAATTTGGCACACATGTGGATTGTCCTGGAACTAGGTCTGGGTATAAATTTTACGCAAATCGCTCGAGCGGTTCAAATTTTATAACGTTTTTTAACTTTTGAAAAATGTCGTTCGAGCATTATCTCGCGCAAATTGCGAGATATCGGGCTTAAATTTATTTTACTTCTAGACTATGATGAAACAAGGTTTTTTAATTTTTTGAAAAATCTCGTTTGCGTACTAGCTTGCACAAATTAAAAGATACCTGCTTCAAATTTATTTCACGTATTGAGCACCGTTGAAGCAAGGTTTGAGTACAAATTTGAAGAAAATCGGTTGAGAGGTTTAATTTCCATGACGATTTAAAAAATTTTAAAAAGCTTGTGAATGCCATTTTTATAGTAGACAAATTTTGGAATATTTTTTTTTTATATTACACACAAACAAGCCTGCAAAGTAGAACCTTGCAAATTGCTTCCTCATAATTTTACATTTTTTAAAAATGTTTACATGTATGCAAAGTAGAACTTTGCAAATTGTTTTCTCTACAAAGCTTCCTCTATGAGGAAGCTAAAGTAAATAAATGTACTTTTTCGAGATTTTCATGCCAGGACAGTCAAAAATTGACCAAAACATAAAAAAAAGTAGTTTAGAAAAAATATCTGTATGAGTGTGTGTTTCAATTTTTTCATTCTAATCCTGAAACAATATATTTATTTCTTTAATCGCTGAAAATCATTTTTTTTAAATTTGTCGTCTCGCCTCCCTTAGGGAAAAAAATCGATTTTTCTGAAACTCAACATCCCTTCCCCCTTAAGAACTTAATTATAGTTGACAAGCTAACGAAAAAAAAGGCTCCTTCGACTTCCGTTATGTGCTGCTTTTTTGCAGCGTAAATTCGAAAAAAAAAAAAAAAAAACCATTCGCAGAGATTTTAGTTGGGACGACTGATGTATAGCAAAGGGGAAGTTTTCGATGGTTCGACGACGAGATGAGGGTGGCTGCGATAGTATAGTCGGTATATTGGTAGTTCTGCAGTGCGGAATAGGAAGAATGGAGTTGACGGGGCGAAAATCATGAAGTCCGGAAACGGATACGTAGCTCATCGTTATATCAAGCGCGCAGGGCTTTGGTTCCGTCGGCGACGTCACTTGCGGCGTACCATTATGAGGAAAGAGAGTCTTATAAAGAATTGTGCATTTCCTCCGCGATCGAATGGTGCCTAGTTCTATATAATGTAGAGAGACCTTCAATTCTCAATCTTTGAAGGGCTTAAAAAAATTTGCCAATTTTTTAAAATTTGTTCGGATAGGTTTCATAGTTTTGGAAAAATATGGGGCTGAAATTTGATGCATATATTGACTTAGTCATTTTTTTCCATTTTTTAATGGCTTGTTTTTTTTTTTTTTTGTAAAAACAATTTTTTTAAATCGACGGCGGATTTTTGAGCAAAATTACAAATTTTTTAATTGCTACAACAAATTTAAATTATGAAAAAAAAATCATGGAAAAAGGTCCAGTAAAGAAAAAGAAAATTGAAGTTGTCTTTTTTTTTCAGTATTTGGTGAGAATCGATGAAATTTTTAAAATTTTTCAAGAATTTCAATTTTTCGATGAAATGCTTTGAAATTGAATATTCGTGAAAAAGAGTTTGTAGAAATTCATTGAAACATGTTTTGAAACAGTGATTTGAATTTAAATATTCGATTCGTATGAAAAGATTTTTTTTTTCTAATTAATTTTTCACAAGAATCCATCAGAATTTTAAAAAATCGACGCAAACGTTTAGCCACTCTGTGCCAAGGCTCGAAAATTTTGATATCTAATACAGGATTTTTGAGAAAAATTACAAATTTTTAAATTGCTACAACAAATTTAAATTATAAAAAAAAAATCATGGAAAAAGGTCCAGCAAAGAAAAAGAAAATTGAAATTGTCTTTTTTTTTTTCGAGTATTTGGTGAGAATCGATGAAATTTTTCTAATTTTCCAAGAATTTCAACTTTTCGAAAAAATGCTTTTAAATTGAATATTCGTGAAAAAGAGTTTGTAGAAATTCATTGAAACATGTTTTAAAACAGTGATTTGAATTTAAATAATCAATTCGTATGAAAAGATTTTTTTTAAATTAATTTTTCACAAAAATCCATCACAGTTTTCTTGCTTTCAGTAATTTTCCAAATAATAAATCGTCAACATTACAAAGAAAAAAAAAAAAAAAAAAAAAAGAAATTTGTAACGTAACTAACGGAAGCGGTAGCGGTAATTTATTTTACGAGTTAGCGAATTTACACGATGTAGAAGTCGGTACATACAAGTCGAAAGAGCGACGTCGACGCAACGATGTTTTCGCTTTTCCCTTCTGTCTATATATACATATATAGCAGCGATGGTGCCACCGGCACATAAACACATTTTTATATGACACAAGAGTGGATATATTTCTTTCCCACCCTCTTCGATGTGAGCTGAGACGTGTTTCTCCCGACGAAGAGCGACGCGCTCTTTGTTCCCTGATGCTGGATTCTCCTACGCGCCCACCAGAGAAGCAACCCTAGGCAGTCGAGAGGAGGATGTCGCGTTCTCGGCGCTGTGAAGCTCGTTCAACCATTGGTATTCCGATGTCGCGATGCCTTATCCTCCAGTCCCTGATACAGGAGTTGCGACCTACGGGACAAGATGGGGGGGAGGGTGAAGGGGGAGTTCTTGATTCTTCGTCCAATCGTATTCCTCTAAGGCTTTTGAAAATTTCTTAGATACGTTGTCCTTGAAACGTACATTTTATTTATGCCACGCGGTGCGAGAAGTGTCTACTTTTCGTTTCGCTTTGCTTTGCGTGCGAAAAGTAGATACTTCTCGCATGGTTTGCTATGCGTGCGAAAAGTAGACACTTCTCGCATGCTTTGCTATGCGTGCGAAAAGTAGACACTTCTCGCATGGTTTGCTTTGCGTGCGAAAAGTAGACACTTCTCGCATGCTTTGCTTTGCGTGCGAAAAGTAGACACTTCTCGCATGGTTTGCTTTGCGTGCGAGAAGTAGGCACTTCTCGCACTAGTGAGATAATAGTATATTACGATACGAGTGCGATTAAAGTTTTTCTCGACGAGTGTTGCAATCACACGAGTTGAGAAAAAGTTTCTCGCACGAGTTTCGTTTCGTTTCGTATAGAACTTATTGCACTAGTGCGAGAAGTGGGCACTTCTCGCACCGCGTGGCATAACTTTTGTATACGAAACTCGTGCGAGAAACTTTATCGCACCAGTGCCAGAAGTGGGCACTTCTCGCACCGCGTGGCATAATGTTGTATACGAAACTCGTGCGAGAAACTTTATCGCACCAGTGCGAGAAGTAGGCACTTCTCGCACCGCGTGGCATAAAGTTGTATACGAAACTCGTGCGAGAAACTTTATCGCACTAGTGCGAGAAGTGCCTACTTCAAATTTCTACTCAAACTTTGTTCAATGGTAGTCCATATATGAACCATATTTAAACCACATCTGCAAAAAATTTCGAAATTTTTTTTTCCGTCACAGCATTTTTTTCTTTATTAACCAAAATCGAAATTTACCGACACATCGACAGTTCCTTTGACTAAATTCATCATTGATAATCGATAATCGTGAAATTATGTCAAAAATTGCCGCCGGAAGTCTCAGAACTTACAGGAGTTGAAGTCTCGGCAGACATTAAAAAAAAAAAATTGAAATTTTAATAAAATGAGAACTACTCTATCGATTCTCGCCAAATTTGCTACACATAATGGTTTTACGGTAGTCCATTTACCTAGAAAATTTCAGCCCAACATCTCTCAATTACCGAAACTTATAGCGTGAAAACGATTTTTTCCAAATTTTCAAAATGCCGTAAAATTTGAAATTTTCCAACCGATACGCGTCAACTACAATCCCAAGCGTTGTTGTATGACAGACCACTTGTTTGCCAAATTTGAAGAAGATCCATTTTAAATTACGACAGTTATCGTGTTTACAAAAAAATCTCCACATACAGACATTTCGTACAAATCACCTTTCTCGTCATTTTGGACCATTCTGAGTGTCCTGACATGCAAATCCCAAAAAAAAAAAAAGCAAAATTTCACAAAAACAAAGCTTCCTCTATGAAAACAAAAATGGTAACGATGAAGTAATGTGCAAAGTTTTGGTATCCTTCTCTTTTTTACCCTAATGACAAAAAAAATTGTAAATAAAAAAGGTGAATGCTTCTTGAGTCATTGAGCGATTAAAGCCATTTAAAAGCTCGAAATCTATAGACTGTTTGCAAGGTTATGCATCAGTGAGTCCATCAGACAAGGAGTAATGCTGCTGACTTTCTAGCGTCTCTCACGATTTTTATTTTTCCTTTACTCGGCCCGCTCCTTCGTTTAGCCATATCAGTGGAAAGCCTTTATGTGAAACGTTGCCCAGGGTTCCGGATCGCTCCTCAACTCTCTCTTGCTGCACACCGGCTAGTCGTTCAGCGGATGGGGTGGATGTCACGGGGGGGTGATTGATCGTCTTCTCTCGCGACACCCTTTTCGTTGCCCCCTTACTTCGTTTCCCTTATGTGTGAAGGGGTTGCGCTCGTTTGCGAAAAACCCCTTTCACGCTCTCCGCCTACGCTGGATCACTCGGGGGGATCACGTTCAACCTAGCGACATTATATCGGACATGCATCACAGTCTTTTCCCTCCTATTCTTCTATTTTCTCATCCCCTCGAAAAAGTTTACGTTAGGGTCGCGCAAAAATAAGTCATGTATTTATTTTCCGTCGTTAAACCCAAATTTTGTTATTTTCAAAAAGAATTTCTTAAAAAACAAAAATACTTGGACGTTGGTCAAAGTGATTAAAATGTTTAATTTCCATGAAATTTTTTTTTACATCTTTCACATAGAAAGCAAATAGCAGCAGCACAGAGTTGATGGAAAAAAATTGTCATTATGAACAAAATGAAAAATTTGAAAGGCTTTTAGTGTCCTCTGAAGCTTTTTTTTTTTTTTTTTTTTTTAGGTATTTCTCTTGTAGGTTCTTAAAAAGTAATGACGAAAATTCGAAATTAGGGACAGAAAATGAAATAATGCCTTAATTTTTTCTAGATTTTTTTTTTATTTTAAATAATAGACCAAATTTTGCGGATTATATATCCTAATTTGTAACTAATTTTTTCTAGATTTTTTCTATTTTTTCTAGATTTTTTTTTTTTTTTTTAAATAATAGACCAAATTTTCCGGATTATATATCCTAATTTGTAACTAATTCTTGCAACTAATTTCTATAAATATATGCTCTGTGTGTGTTTTTTTAGATTTTCTTTGCGTGATTGCAATGTTAAGCAAAAATTGAGGAAAAGCTTTGAGATACTTTAGAGACATATACCATATTTATTTCCCCTATTTCAGGCTGGGAGACAGAATTGGATACCGTGCGGTCGTTAAATATTTGAGAAAGTCGAAAGCCGGTAACGGAGTAGGAGAGGCAAAGTCCCTTGGGATTTTATTGCAACTCTCTTTTTCCTTCGCATAACTCTTGAAGCCACCCACTTTCTTTATTACCGCACTCGATAATCATTGCTATCCATTTTTTAAGTGATTACTTCATTTATTTCCCTTTTCATCGTTCAAATTATTAAAAGCGACACGAAATGTACTTAACTATTATTATTATTATTATTATTAATTGAAGGGCAGTAAATAGATCAAAGTGATTATTATTTACGTAACGGAAACAAAAATTAATGTCGCCAAATGTGTGCTTTAAAAAAAAAAGTGCAAAATTTGTTATTTGAAGGGAACATCATCAGAGGAGATATTAAATGAACCCAAAAATGATAAACGATCATCAAAAGATAACAAATTCATGTTGTCATCAAATTAGTCTTGATTTATTAACATTTCGAAAAAATTAATGTTGGCGAAAATATGCTTTAAACTAAAGAAAAAAAAAAAAAAAAAAAAATTGGTAAGAAATTTATTATTTCAAGGGAATAAGAATTTCCTGGTTGATCTTTTTGCAGTCTCACTTTCGTTCTCCCAAAGCTTATGTATTATTCGTAAAAAGAGCGGGGCGGGGATGGAAACAAACGTGGCTGGGGTATTTTTTAAATTGGCGTGAGTCGAGAAGGAGGGAAAGCAAGGTGTGCGTGTGTGTGTATATATATACACCATCTAAGAATTCACCCCTGCAGAGGCATTGGACTCTGGCTAACTCCTAGGCTCGGGCACTCTCCAGATCGGCAGAATGTGTTTTTTTCCGCGCCCTCAAACACGTCGCATGAATAAAAAATATCCTTCAAAGTTGCCCCGTCCCGGAGTGTCTACCCGTATTGGATAAGAGATATGGAGGTTTGAGAGATTCTTATACGTGTGCTTGAAGCCTCGAAATTCCGATACTGAGAGATCAGGACCATTGAATGGTCCTGCATATCGGAAAATCTCAATATTGCTGAGCCTAGCTGAACTTCACAGTCGATAGGAATGTTGAGATGAGCTTTATCTGGGTATAATATTGCATCGAAAAATCATGCTCAAACGTAATGCATTTTTAGAGAGGATGCTTTGTTTTTAATGATTTTTTTTTTCAATTTTGTTCTTGGAGAAGATTGGTGGAGAAATTTGAGTTTCGTTGACTTTTTTTTTGTATTTTTTTAAAAAATTCTGTGCATATTGCAAACTCTCTTTCGACGGACAAAATCGAAGTTAGATTTGACAGAAGTTCTTTTTTTATGACAAGGAAAGATTCAACAATGTAATAGTACATTACGATACGAGTGCGGTAAAACTTTTTCTGACGAGTGTTGTAATCACGTGAGTTAAGAAGTTTTTCCAACGAGTACAAATTTTTACTTCACAAAATGTGAAAACGGTGGTTTAAGGCACACGCGAAGCGTGCGTAAATTTATTTCACGCGGTGCGAGAAGTGCGTACTTCTCGCACGAGTTTCGTATACAACTTTATCGCACTAGTGCGAGAAGTATCTGTTTCTCGCACGAGTTTCGTATACAACTTTATCGCACTAATGCGAGAAGTACCTACTTCTCGCACGAGTTTCGTATACAACTTTATCGCACTAGTGCGAGAAGTACCTGCTTCTCGCACGAGTTTCGTATACAACTTTATCGCACCAGTGCGAGAAGTATCTGTTTCTCGCACGAGTTTCGTATACAACTTTATCGCACTAGTGCGAGAAGTATCTGCTTCTCGCACGAGTTTCGTATACAACTTTATCGCACTAATGCGAGAAGTACCTACTTCTCGCACAACTTTATCGCACTAATGCGAGAAGTACCTACTTCTCGCACAACTTTATCGCACTAATGCGAGAAGTACCTACTTCTCGTACAACTTTATCGCATTAGTGCGAGAAGTAGGCATTTCTCGCTCCGCGTGGCACAAAGTTGTATACAAAACTCGTGCGTGAAACCTTTTCTCAACTCGTGTGATTGCAAAATTCGCCGTCGGCGAAATTCGTCTCGTAATATACTATTATTTCACGAGTGCGAGAAGTCGCACCGCGTGTCATAAAAGTTATTTACAAAATCATCTCTAATGCAGATAATGGAATATTTTTCGTTTTTTCCAAAGAACTCTTTGCAACCGTTTCATCAGCATCACCAGTGGAATGAAGAAAACCACAACGAAAACAACCTTCCAAGTGTGTACTATGTGTAAAATTGTCTTGGTTCAGACCATGTGTGAAGGTAGTAGTGATATCCATACGTAGTCTCGCGGGGTACGTGCTTGGAACGCGTTACGGGTCATAAACCATTCTCAGTCACCGAAGAAGAAGCAGCGCCTACAATGCGCGTCGACTAGAGGGTGCGAGTCTTTCTTTCTTGTCTCGTCCATTCCCCCCCTCCACCCCCCCTCTCCCTCCCTTCTTCGTTCACTGTCACGCTTTCTAGGTGCGTGTGCGTTGCGCGAGGGGGCTGTTTACTGTTTTCCCCGCACGTTTAAAGTAATAGAATTGCTATACAGAGCGCGTTTTCGATACAGAAGGAAGGTACACTCTTGGTCATTCAACGAGCTTCTCATTCCTTGATCGATTCTTTGTTCTTGTGTTAAATTTCAAAGTATTTCAATCGACGCATTTCTTGTCATAGAAAATTCTAGATTGTCATTCTATCGACAGCACATAAATTATTAATATTTTTCTATCGAATTATGAACAGAGGCTCGAATTTATAGTACCCAAGTTTGAACCCAGGTTCAAACTTAATTTCCAATTGAAGCTCAAACTTGAGTCGGAACTTCAGTTCCACGTAGGTGCGTTCAAATTTTCTTGGCCGTTTTATTCTTCGTGTTCACTCACAAACTAATGCGTTTTCTTTTTTCACTTCCATTTTCTCTTTGAATGTTGGAAAAAAAACATAAACTTTCTCCTGTTTGTAAAGCACAGGATTGACACAGAAGACTCCAGGGAATTGTGAAGTAGAAAGGACGAAAAAAAAAAAAAAACGCTCTCTCACTGCTGGTACGGGTTATATTCCTATGCGATACTTTTGCCAACAGCGGGGTGTGTGCCGTCGTCGGTTCGCAGCATGCGTAGATGGCAACATAATCCATGATCGAGGGTCAGCCATGGGGAACACGGGGGACATCTTATCTTCATATTACACACGCCCCGTGGTGCTCAACCTAGAGTGGGCTGCTGCACGCAACCCTCGAACCTCAACCGCACCAGCAATATAATGATAAAGTACTGTACGAGAAAGAGAGAGCTGCTTCTTATCTCTGGGACGACAAAAGGTCTGCGAGCAGAAATTAATGCCTATATTCCTTTCCATCCGAATATCCGACACTAGAAATATATCTTATTTGGCTCTTCCACATTGCTGTCAAATAACAAATGAGCCTCGATGGTTTTGTTTCTTCATGGAAGGAGGCTTTGAACATTTTCGTTTTTTTTCGAGATTTTCATATCGGGAGCCTTAGAATGGCCTCCAAAAGGTTGCGAAAAGTGGTTTGGAATAAAATGTGTGTGTGTACAGATTTTTTAGTCAGTATGATAACTGTCTCGTAATTTTTGTACAAAGCACATTATTTTTGAGAATTTTTCGCTTCCTCGTAGAGGAAACGTTGGCGAGCTTCTTTCGAGATTTTTTATGAAAACGTGTTGAGAATGTTGAAAACGTCTGAAAAATATGATTCTGAAAAAATGTCCGGACGTGTGTGTGTGTGTCCGGTCTCCAAAATTCAAATCGCTATAAATCGAGGGTGGTTGGATCGATCGGGCTGAAATTTGGCACACAAGTAGAGTGGTTAGGCCTCTATATTTAGGACAATTAAGAAAATGATTCGGACTCCACGTTCCAAGTTTACGGAACTTTGAATTTTCGCAAATTTTGAGTTAGCGGGCTAAAATTTTCTTCAGTCGTAGAATAACTAAAAATTGATGAGTTCGAATTTGGTGAGGATTGGTTGAAAGATCCAGTTTACACATTTTGAAATTTTCAAAAAAAAAATGTGCGTTATAGCTGTCGCAAGTTCCAAACTATCAGGTTGAAATTTGCTCATACTTTTTTTTATAGCTCGGCTCATTTTTTTCATATTATTTTCTATGTGAATGGACTATGAACGGATTATAGACTTTGGAACGCAAAGGGAAACAAAAAATTGTTTTACAAACAATTTAGTCGTTTTGCTTTCTCATGAAGGACATTTTTTAAAATATTTATAATGTACAAAACTTCCTCTGTGAGGACACCAAACCCAAATCAATGTGCTCTGTCGAGCAATGCTCTATCGATCTTGAGCAACGAGGAAGCAAAATGCAAATTCATTTGCACCCTTTTTTCTAATTTCTTCCATTTGTTGCTTCCTCATAGAGGAAGCTTTGTTATCGTGAACATTTTTTTTTTTCGAGATTTTCATATCAGAATGCTTAAAATTGTCTAAAATTTTTAGCTATAGAGCTAAATAATTTTTTGTACATAAAGCAGTCTTAAAGAAGGATCGGTATTGAATTTGGGGCGAATCTATAAATAGTTTCGGTTTTAATGAGATTTTGAATTTTTCAAAAAATTTACATTTTGCTTTAACTCCCGTAAAATCTCACGAAATCAACTGATATTTTCTACAGATGAAGAAGAAATTTGGTGATGATCGGTAAAGGGCTTCGGATTTTATAAGATTTTGATTTTTTTTTTTTAAATTTGTGTTTTTCTCTAACTCACGTTAAATATCAACGAATCAACTGAAATTTTTTACAAACGATAAATAATACTCAGCGCTGCTAAGTATCAAATTTGGCAATGATCGGTAAAGCGATTAAGATTTAACGTGATTTTGAAATTTTGAAAAAAATTATCATTTTCTTATCGACTCGGATCAACTAACAATGAATGAATTAAAATTTTTTCGAAATGAAATATACGGATGAAATATATTCACTGTTGCTACGTACCAAATTTCATGACGATCGGTAAATGGCTTTTGATTTTGGAGCAATTTTAGATTTTTCATGTTTTGACAGATTACATTTCCATTTTTCACAAAGCTTTCCTCTAAGAGGAAGCCAAAATCAATAAATAAGCTTCCTCATAGAGATCGTTTTGTGAAAATAAAAAATTAATGAATCAATGTGCAAAGTTCAACTTTGCAACGTTTTTTGTTGAAAAAAGGCCGAAAAAAAATAGAAGCAACTCAGTTGCCAAAAAATGTTTATTTTCCAGAAAAAAGTTTCTCAACATTTTTTAAATGCGTCATTCTATACATAATTAAAAATGTGTAAATTATTTTTTTTTTAAATTAATGCTTTTAACAGTTCCATAGAATCATACAAAAAATTGCGTACCCAGTCAAAAGGGTGTCAAGTGTCAGACCCAGTTCAAAACCAGTCGGAATGCCCCATATACTTTTTATTCTCAATTTTCATTCTCCATAAAAAAGCCAAAATTGATCGACACACCTTTTCAGACAGGTATGACTTTGCGCAAGGTGAAAAATATATTTTTCTTTTTCATTGTAAAAATTGAGACACGAAAACTCGATAATTCTCAGAGGGCGTTTTTATATTGAGTAGAAGTTGAGGAAAAAAAAAAAAAAAAAAAAAAAAAAAAAATGTCCATCAGCCAAGGATGACATGCAAGCTATGGCAAACACCCTTATACATCCCCTTATGGTTTTTTAATACCAAAACGCTTTTACGGCCTTCTGCCAGGATATGCGGAAAATACAAAATTATACAGAGTCCTAGTGTTATTTTAGAGGGGTGACCAAGTACTTTTTTTTTTTTTTTTCTTCTTTTTTATGAATCCACCAGGAATATCCAGCTTGCAATCGTTATCCAGGATGCTGATGGAAGAGGGGGTGGTTGCATTTCAACTTATTATTTTTTTTCTTCGCTTGAATTTCTGTCTGTGAAGCCACTGAAAAATGGCTATTTCTGAAATCTCCAGAGTCGAAAGAGCTATTGCAATGAGACTAGAATGGTGCATCGAAATTGTCGTTAGTATTGTAAAAAAGGCATTGTCCTATAATAGAGTAAAGTGTGGGTCGAAATACAGGCGCTCTTCACAAAGCCGGAGAATCATTTTTTTTTTTTTTCGTCTCCTTGCAGCCAGAGAAAAAAAAAAAATGAATGGGGGGCGAGGTATAATTTATGTGAGTGGGAAAAATTGTGATTGAGCGAGGGAAACATCGATGGACCCTCCTTTCTTTCGCATATCGAAGCAACGCTTGATTCGTACAACGACGAATTCTCCAGTAGTCGTAAATAAATGTTTTCAAAATGACGAATTTCTTTTTTTTTTTTTTTTTTTTTTTTTTTTTTTGCAGAGTTTGCACAGGTTTTGATGCTTTTTTTCTGTGCTTTTTCTCTCGAGAAAGCAGAAGGAATATTTTTAGGGTTTGGTTTGGAAATCTGGAAATTTTGTAGAGAATATCAGGGAATTTTATTTGTCAAGAAAAAGTCACATTTTTTTTGTTTTGTTTCGAAAGATTCAAGTCGTGAATTTTTTTTTTTTCTAAGGATTGTCGAAAAAAATTAAAATATGTTAATTTAATTTTAGGTGAAGAGAAGAAAGTATCATTTTGGCATTCGCAGAGACGTAAATTTATTTATTTTAATAAATGTTTAAATTGATTGATTAAAATTAATTTAAACCATTTGAAACGAAGAACAATTATGTTAAATCAGAAAAAATATGAGATTTTTTATAAATTTTCAAAGTTCCAGTATTTTTTTTTAGAGGAAATTACAATTTTTTTGGGTAAAATAACAGAAAATACACTGCAAAATATTGATGAATATTTTTGTTATAAATATAACACAAATATTTTGTCAAAATTACATAAAATTTTTCGAAAAATAGAAATTAGAAAAATTTAAAACGATCTGTTTAACTATTTATTTTTGTAGTTTTTTTTTTTCGTAAAAGTTGAAACTGGTAAAAAAAAAAATGCAAAAAGTGAAGAAGGAATTTCTGTGGATGCCACTTTTTCTGTTAAAATTGCACAATTTTTCATTTAAGTTGACTAACTTTTAAGTTACATTTAGGACGACGAATATTTTTCTTTGCAGAGTTTGCTCAGAGCTGGGTGTGCTTTTTTGTGTACTGTTTTTCTCAAAAAATTGGAAGGAATTTTGCAGAGTATCCATTCTGTCCGGAAGCCTGGAAAACCTGAATAAAATCAGGGAATTCCATCGTCAGAAAGAGACAGAGATTTTTAAAAAATTTCGTAACTTTCTAGTCGTGAAGTTTTTCGAAAAATGTACGAAAAAAAAAAAACGAAAATATGTTGATTCAGTTCTGAGTCGATAAAAATCGATATAATTAATCCTAATAATTATAATAATTGGGGCAAATCACGTCAAGTCGGCCACCCGAATTTTTCGTGTCAACAAAACGACCTCACATTTCTTCAGGATGTTGGTCTGGTTGAAGAAATGAACGTAGGCATTTTTGCAGATTTTTTTATTGCACATTCCAGCCACTGAAAATCACTGAAAATAATCATTGTTTATTTTTTAACGTCAATACTACGACTCGTAAAAAAAAATCAAAAGAACATCAACTTTTGGATTTTCAGCGTACTTTCCAACAGCATTTTTTGCAAAATTCTCCGATTTTATTTTATGCTATTTTTCAATTTTTGTGTGAGCCGCAGTATCGTCGTTAAAAAATCAAAAAATGATTATTTTCATAAATTTCTAATAGCTGGAATATGCAATAAAAAACCTGAAAAAATTCCTACGTTTTTTCTTCAACCAGACGAACAACCTGAATAAATTTGAGGACGTTTTGTTGACATGAAAAATTGGGGTGGCCGAGTAGATATGTTTTCACTCAATTATTATAATTGGCACTCTGAAAATCACTCTGAAAATTGATAATGACGTAAAGTCAGAAAAAAAAAACGCAAAATATTTTTACAAATTTCCAGAGTTTCATTACTTTGTAATAGAAAATAATTATTCCTGTTCAAAAAACCAAAAAGAAAGTGACGAATTTTTTGTTGTTCGAAATGACATAAAACATTTCGAAAAATAGAAATACAATTTTTCTTAAAAATCTATTTTTCTACTCAATTTTTTCATTAAATTCGAAACTGCGAAAATATGCAAAAATTAACACAAATTTTTTCTGTCAATTTCTGTGACACCATTTTTTTTTTTTGTTAAAACAGCACAATTTTTTATTCTAATTTTTCCTATCAAGTGGAATTTCGATTTTGATGAAAAAATTAGTGTTATCGGATCTATGTTAAAAAAAAAAGCGTAGAGGCAATCCTAGATCGAAGTAGAGGGTGCGTATTCATTTCACGCCCTTGCTATACTCGTCATTCCAAATTCGTCACGCACTTGACGTGCTTTGATGTTTATAGTATATACATATATACATATATGTCGATGGTACAGTAGCATATATATTACATGGAGCGTAAAAAGGGGGATCCATTTTTTTATGGGTGTTGAAGATGATGCGGAATTGAAGCTGAAGACTTTACACCGGCATTTATAAGTCGGTGCACTCAATTTAAAGATCGTCTTTCAAAAATTCTCTCCGGTTGTTCGAGGGGTTCGTGTTTTCTCGCCAGCATCCCTTGACTCGGGACTAACTGAGAAGCTGTAGAACCAATGGACTCGCTATATTCATTTAGCTTCCACTCCATTTGCCTTCGGTTTAACTCTCCTGCCATTCTGTACCAGACATACCATAACTTTATTACAGTGTGTGCTTCACCCCTCTGCGATTCACGCTGACAATTTATGTATTTCAATAATTGATTTTAAAAAATACCTCTGGTGTCCCACGGTTTGGGAAAACCGGGATTTGTCAGGGAATTAAAAAGTTTATTAGGGTAAAAGGGACGATAAATAAATATTTATAAATAAATTTGAAAAATAGACTGCATGCTGAATTCAAAGGGTGGTGAGCTTTTTTTGCTTTTTTACATTTTTACATTTCTCTCTCGACTCTCTTTTTTACTTTTTTTTAAATATTTTTTGTATGCAACACATGATTTTTGACGATTTGCAGATTTTTTCAAACAAATGTTGAGATTTTGGTTGCAAATAATCTGAAATTTGGTCTTTTTGAAATTTTAATTTAATTGAAATTCTACAAATGATGAAAATATACAAAGATTTTTTCTAGTCCATCGAAAAGTTACAATTTTTGAGAATTTTTTGTCAATGTTATTTTTTTGTTGAAATCGAAAAAAAAATAATAGAAGGAATTGGCAACCTCTATTGGAACACTAAAAAAAGGCATAATTTTCGCGACTTTTGTTTTGGATATTTTTTATTACATATTTTGACAAACCAAAAAAAATGTCATACAAAAAAATGTATGTTTATTATGTGAATGAAGAATTTTCTTTTCAACATTTACTGATTTTCAGTACTGATTTACTTTTTTCAGATTTTTTCAAATAAATTTTGAGATTTTGCTTTGAAATAATCACAAATTTGGTCTTTTTAAAATTGAAATCTAGTCAAAATTCTACAAATTATGTGTTGCGTACAAAAATTTTCTAGCCCATCGAAAAATTACACTTTTTTTGCATTTTTTTCAATGTTTTTTGTTGAAATCGAAAAAAAAAAAAAAAATAAAAGGAATCGTCGCCGGCCTACTTCGGCTTGATCACCAAAGATAGTTATTTTTCAATAAAGGTTTTTCAGAATTTTTTTTCAGATTATTAAAATGTGTCGTTCGATAATTTGTTTACAAAAATCATAGATATTTAAAAATGTGTAAATTTTATTATTATTGATACTTTTTAGAGTTATGTTAATCACATAAAAAATTGCGAAACCAATCGGAAGGTTCAAGGTTCAGACACCGCTCGAAACTAGGTGAAATGCCCCATATATATAACATACAAAACATTTTTATTTTTTTGCTGACTTAGATCCCTTCATCGATTACAAGATCTATGAAAACAAGATTATCCAACTATTTTCGCGTAACTGTAAAGAATACAAATGGGCCATAGAGACCTATTGAAGGGTCAATGAGTCCTTTGAGACTTATTTCACAAACAAATGCTAGCGATTGAATCCTGACATGTCGCAAGATGGATCGCTCGCTTCTTTTGAATCACAGATTAGGCACGGTTCGTCTCACACCTACAGATCTTCGCTCCTTGTTCAATGTCCCGTTTATTCTATTACATTAATTTAATTGCATTTCTGTGCAGAATATTACAACCATAAATAAAATATTTCGTAAAAATTAGTAAACTTTTTTGCATAAGCATATTAAATTTAATGTACGACTGTTAAACAATTATAATGCATCTGTAGTGTGTATTAAACACTACCTTTGCCTTCTCATATAGGTGCGTGTGCGTGTTTCGTGTGAGTGCTTCGTGTGCGTGTTTCGTGTGCGTGTTTCGTGTGAGTGTTTCGTGTGAGTGTTTCGTGTGAGTGTTTCGTGTGAGTGTTTCGTGTGCGTGTTTCGTGTGCGTGTTTCGTGTGCGTGTTTCGTGTGAGTGTTTCGTGTGAGTGTTTCGTGTGAGTGTTTCGTGTGAGTATTTCGTGTGAGTGTTTCGTGTGAGTGTTTCGTGTGAGTGTTTCGTGTGAGTGTTTCGTGTGCGTGTTTCGTGTGAGTGTTTCGTGTGAGTGTTTCGTGTGAGTGTTTCGTGTGAGTGTTTCGTGTGAGTGTTTCGTGTGCGTGTTTCGTGTGAGTGTTTCGTGTGAGTGTTTCGTGTGAGTGTTTCGTGTGAGTGTTTCGTGTGAGTGTTTCGTGTGAGTGTTTCGTGTGAGTGTTTCGTGTGAGTGTTTCGTGTGAGTGTTTCGTGTGAGTGTTTCGTGTGAGGGTTTCGTGTGAGTGTTTCGTGTGAGGGTTTCGTGTGAGTGTTTCGTGTGAGGGTTTCGTGTGAGTGTTTCGTGTGAGTGTTTCGTGTGAGTGTTTCGTGTGAGTGTTTCGTGTGCGTGTTTCGTGTGAGTGTTTCGTGTGAGTGTTTCGTGTGAGTGTTTCGTGTGAGTGTTTCGTGTGAGTGTTTCGTGTGAGTGTTTCGTGTGAGTGTTTCGTGTGAGTGTTTCGTGTGAGTGTTTCGTGTGAGTGTTTCGTGTGCGTGTTTCGTGTGATAAATAAATCTTCTACAAAACTTTCTCTGTGGGGAAGTCAAAATAGACAAAGTACTTTTTCATAGAGGAAACTTTGCCATTTGGCCGGTTAAAAAAATGAAGAAGCAATGTGCAAAGCACTACTTTGTGACTTTTTACTTTGTGTTTTCTTCTTGCACGTAGATTTGTGTGAAACTAACAGAATCTTTCTGTGGACCTTTGTGTGATGGACAGAAGCTGTCTGTTAAAGCTACACAATTTTCATTTTTATGTTTACTGCGCTGTCCTCAGCAAATGTATTTTGGCATAGACACAAAAATTCTCAATTGCTGTTTTCACTTAATAGAGCTTTAATCATATTTATCAGTTAATAGGGACAAAAAAATATATAGCACATAAAAAAATTGCTTTTTTAAATCTAACGTTTTGGAGAATCAACTTATTTCAGATAATTTGACTGAAGTTGACGCAACAAGTTGAACATTTAAATTTACTTCTCTCTTCAAGAATAAAAAAAAACTACAAATCTGCACATCTAAAAAAAAAAAAAGGTCTAGCTTTGCTTTCATTTCACTATCAGAGCTTGAATACAGGATGACGTCAGACGGTTTTGTTTTTAGGATTTAGTGAGAAATAGGAAATAAAGAAAAGTAGGAGGAATGAAAAGAGAGAGAGGGAAAAAGATGATCGAAGCCAAAGCAAGGCTAATAAGGCCATATATATTTATTCACCGGGTGTCGGGGCGGGTTTTATAGATCGTGGACTCCAGGGGTGGAGAAAACAGTCAAGGCTGTCCAGAGGCAAACTCTCGGGGGTAAAACCCCGAGGACGAGGACGAAACGGCTTAGCATTCGGAAAACCAGGAATATATATATATATATATTTGTGTGTGTATGTATAGTACATATAACGCTGAATGCTCGCTGAGTCCTGGGATAGATTCCTGCGCCAGATCCGTGAGAGACCCCATCAAGTGACCCTAGCCGGTCTCAGCAACCCCCAATTGCTTATAGAGCCTATGCCCTCTCTACCAATGCAAGCAGCAACAGCAAAAGCAGCATAAGCAGCAGAAGCACAGAATCGTGCATTCGTCCACTGTAATATACGTTTTCATCCCCCCACCCCACCCCCTCCCCCCCGCCCTCCCTATCGCGAACGTTGTGCCTTCGCGTTGCTCCGAAAAATTACTGCCCTTCTTATACATTCGTCGGATAGGGGCTACCCAAGAATAATTCGCTCCTCTGAATTCTCGACTCGAGACGGGAAATTCTAACGTACGGGAAACGAGAGACTAAGCTCTGAAGGGATATACATGAAAAAAAAAAAAAAAAAAAAAAAAAAAAAAAACGGAGTAGCAGGGAGACGACTATGTTGAGAAAACTATTTCTCTTTCATGCGGAATGGACGTTTGTTCTGGTGGATCAGAATGGATATATGTTCGGTTTGAAAGACGTTTTTTTTTTTTTTTTTTTGGTGTATATGTGTTTTTATTGTTTTGTGTTTTAGAGGATTTGATAGAGAAAAAAAAGGGTGTGTTAAAAAATTGGGACAAGTATATTTAAGTATATGGTGCAAAATACGTCAACTTAGCCACCTCAATTTTTGTTTCAACAAAACGTCCTCACATTTCTTCAGGATGTTAGTCTAGTTGAGGAAAAAATTGTAGGAATTTTTTCAGATTTTTTTTATTGCATATTTCAGGCATTGAAAATCGCTGAAAATTGTTTATTTTGCTTCCTCGTAGAGGAAACTTTTTTGTGGTGAAATTTTTTTTTTTTTTTTGTTCAAGATTTTCATGAAAACGTGTTTAGAATGTCCCAAAAGGTCTAGAACGCGTGAAAATTTGTAAAATTTGAAAATTTCAGGTGAATCGGAAATGCCGTTTCGGAGGGAAAAAAAGTGGCAACTTTATTTTTATTGAAAAATAGCATAAATTAAAATCGGAGAATTTTACAAAAAATGTTGTTGGAAAGTACGCTGAAAATTGCAAATTTGATTTTCTTATGATTTTTTTTTGCGAGCCGTAGTATCGGCGTTAAAAAATAAACAATTATTATTTTCAGAAATTTTTAATAGCTTCAGATTTTTTATTGCATATACCATGCAATAAAAAATACTGAAAAAATTCCGACGTTTTTTCTTCAAACAGACCAACATCCTGAATAAATTTGTGGACGTTTTGTTGACATGAAAAATTATATAATATCATATAATAGTTGGGTTCAATTCTCAATCTAATTCTCTGTAAAATATTTTTTTTACTCAGTGAAAATGTCGAGTTTCACGATGCCAATTTTTTTGCACGCTCTCAATACACTTTTAAATGTGCTGTAAAATCTACAGCGATATAATAGCTATCGCATTGAAGCAAACAAATAATTTCCATTTTTATTTTAATCATTTTCAAAAAAGGCTATTTCATTGAAAATAATTTCACCGTTTCATTTTACAAAGATTTTACATTTAAAAAATGTGAAAATATTAACATAAATTCAAAATATAATTCACCGATTTCTTTAAATGACATTTTTCGTATTTCATCAATAGCAATGAAAATTAAAAGTTTCCCGTTTTTCATTGTATTTTAATTGATTTTCTCGTGAAAAAACATTTTTAGGAAAAAATGTATCAAAATAAAAAAAAAAATAATATAATCCAACACATGTTTAAATATCACAAATTTATTATATATTTTGTGGAACAATTTAAAAACTAAATGAAAATTTAATTCAGACATCGCAGTAATTAAAAATCTTTTGTGCCTTTAATTTTAAATATTGTGTTTTAAAATTCCGCAAATTCATGACTAAAAGTTTTCGACATATTGAGCAGATAAAAAATATGAAAATTGATGAATTATTAGCAATCAATGCAGAAATTATGACACAAACAATATTTTAAAAAAAAATCCTCAAATTTAATTCGCCTATTTTTAAGTAAAATATATTTAATTGGAGTCTCCAAATTGCGATCGTTACGTTTTCAGAATACTTTCTTCATTATTCGTTGATAAATAGTGATAATTTATGAAGCGAGCTCCTTGAGTCAATTGAGCTCCTGTATTTACGACGTGACAACTAAAGAGCAATAAATTTCTTGGTTTAACAACCAAGGAAAATCTCATGAACACCAGAGAGTAGAAAGTTAAAGCTGTAAAAAAAATGAAAATTTATTATTTCATGAAAAACGCCTCTTTAATAAGTGGAAACCTCAATTAGAACACTAAAAAAAGGCGTAATTTTTGCGATTTTTCTTTTGCGCTTTTTTTATTACGTATTTCGACAAACAAAAAAATAATGTTTAATTTTTTTTTCAACATTTACTTTATTTACTTAAAAAAAAATTAATTAGTGATTAATTTTTTTTGTCAACAGTTTGATCTTTTTTGTTGCCAAAATCGCATTTTTCTCCCAAATTTTCCTTTTTAGATTCACGTGATAATTAACAAACTTTTTTGATTTTTTGTTTCAGAAAAATATGCTGACAAAATTGTAATGAAAATCAGTATTTTAGAATATTGATCATTAACATTTTTTCTTACAAAACAATGAAAAAATTGCAGTAGTTTCGAAAAGATTTGTTGTTTTTTTTTTTTTTTGGAGTAGACAAAAAAAAAATCGTCAAAATGAAGGCTCTTAATAATTCTAGTTGAGATTTCTCTCTAAAATAATGAAATATGATAATACAAACCTAACGTCATTTTTCCGCTAATGAGTTTCGGATCTTTTTGAGTGTCTGATATTGCCGCCAGTGGAATCGCCCAATTCATCGTAGGTCCCCAAAAATGTGTGCTGCAAGAATAATTAATTTACAATGGTAAAAAAAAAATATTTAAATGAATTTCATATTTTCTACCTTTTACTCTTTAATTATTTATATTTATTTACCTCATGAGCCATTCACGCGTTTCCTTGTTGAGAATTATTTTCTTTATTCGTGACGCCATGCTCTTAAGGAAAATGAGATGCTGTTGACCGTGCAGCCAAGATATCTGTAGAATTTATTTGAGTTACTTAAGCTGTCGCTGACTAGTTCCGACCTATCAATCAAACTCCGAATCTCAATTAACGTAACTTGATCAATTAAAAAGTAGTGAATAAAACATTTTATCGATATTCTAGAGCTGCTTTTTTTTTTTTTTAGCAGTTTAGAATAACGCTAGACGCGCGAGTGATTCGATATATAAGGCATTCTTTATCAACTGGACCAAGTTTTTTTTTTCTAATTATATATATATTTTTTTTTTACTTATTTCCACACTTTTTATTTTGGTATTAATTTTTATATAACGTAATGGTATGTTGAGAGAGCCTGTAGAAAAATTAGCGGAGTGAACAAAACATATTTGCAGGGATAAAACAATGTTTGTAAAAATTTTACAAACATTTAGTTTATCTGCTCTTTTAAAACAATTCTGTTGAAATTTGTTGTCAACATCGTATTTTTTTTCAAAGTCTCACAATTTGTTTGATTTTTTACAAACATTTTTTGTAAAATTTTTGTAAAAAATCTGGGCTCTTTTTGTAAAAAGGCCCACTTGATAAAGAATGCTTCATATTTTTTTTCACTAATTTCCACGCTTTTTATTTTGCTCCTAATTTTCTATAACCAGCAGTGGCATGCTGAGAGCCTATAGAAAAATTGGGGGAGTAGACAAAACATATTTGCAGGGATAAAAAAATGTTTGTAAAATTTTTACAAACATTTACTGTATCTACTCTTTTCAAACAGTTCTGTTGAAATTTGTTGTCAAAATCGTATTTTTTTTCAGTCTCACAATTTGTTTAATTTTTTACAAACATTTTTTGTAAAATTTTTGTAAAAAATCTGGGTCGTTTTTGTAAAAAGGCCCAGTTGATAATGAATGCCTCATATTTTTTTTCACCAACTTCCTCACTTTTTATTTTGCTCTTAATTTTCTAGAACCAGCCGTGGCATGTTGAGAGCCTATAGAAAAATTATCGGGGTGGACAAAACATATTTGCAGGGATAAAAAAATATTTGTAAAATTTATAGTGGGCCAGTTGGCAAAGAATGCCTCGTATATAGTCATTGAATTAAGCGTAGTCATTTGAATCGTCTCGGCTCTAATGCAACAGAGATAAGAATGACCGTGTCACAGATTGGCCTTGATGCCTAGCCCACAGTAGTAGTAACTAAACAGACACATTGGAAAATAATATGCAGACGATTTCCACGATTTTATAATTAATATACATAATTGAACAAAAAAAATAACAGTACGCTGATTCGTTGAACGTCATTTTTAAAAAAATTGAACATAAGTCGATTTGTTAGACTCATACTTTTGATTCACTTGATTAAAAATACTTTATCGTTGTAATACAATTTTTTTTTTCATTGAATTGCAATTTAACTTTATTCGAAATTGATTCGTTTTTGTTACTAATGAAATCAACGTTGATGATTTTCATTTTTTAGAAATAACAATAAACACTCATTGAAAATTAATATTGAAATAAATTTCATTCGTTTAAATTACTTATATTTTTAAAATGAAGTTACCTTACGTTTATTTGTTACTCACACTTGATTAATTACATTAAAAAAAGGTAAATTGCCAACGTTAATATTAATAATAATTTTAAACACCAATTTTGAAGATTGCATTACTGTTGAGTGACAAAAAAAATTATGTCACTGGGAGATAAAATAAAAAAAAATGTAATATAATGAAAAATCCTCGAATTTAATTCACCTATTTTTAATAAATTTTGAAATATTTAAATATTGAAATAAATTTCATTCGTTTAAATTACTTATATTTAAAAAATAAAGTTAACTTACGTTTATTTGTTAGACTGACACTTGATTTAATTCCATAAAAAAAAATTGCCAACGTTGAATGTCAATAATAATTGAAAATCCCAATTTTGAAGATTGCATTACAGTTGAGTGACACAAAAAAAATTATTTTACAGGGAGATAACATTAAGAAAAAAAAAAATGTAATGTAATGAAAAATCCTCGAATTTAATTCACCTATTTTAAAGTAAAATATATTAAAAATACTTTATCGTTGTAATACAAATTTTTTTTTTTTTCATCGAACTGCAATTTAACTTTCTTCGAAATTTTTTCCTTTTTGTTACTAATGAAATCAACGTTGATGATTTTCATTTTTTAGAAATAACAATAAACACTCATTGAAAATTAATATTAAAATAAATTTCATTCCTTTAAATTACAAATATTTAAAAAATAAAGTTAACTTACGTTTATTTGTTACTCACACTTGATTCAATTCCATAAAAAAAAATTGCCAACGTTGAATGTCAATAATAATTGAAAACCCCAATTTTCAAGATTGCATTACAGTTGAGTGACACAAAAAAAAATTATTTTACAGGAAGATAACTTTAGAAAAAAAAAAAAAAAATGTAATGACGAATTATTGAGCAATAATATCTTACTGTTGCTAAAGCTTGGCCGATCTGGTTTGCTTGAGCAACAAACACCAACTAGAAACCGACGAATTGGCCATATCATTTGTCGTTGATTTTACGAAACCAGACGAGTTTGTCGTATAAGCCCCACTCGGAAATCGTTTCTGTCGGACTTTCATTTTACCCATCATAACAAGTTTTGCGCAAGATTGGAGATGTGCTATGTATTCCGCCAGATACATATATCAACATTTATAATTATCTGCATATGTTTAGATGACACAACATGTGTGTGTGTGTGTGTGTGAGAGCCAATGCCTCATTTTCCTTCACAATAGTCTTTCCCAACATTCAAAAATCTGCTACATTTTTTATCTAAAAATCACTAATTACAATAATTTTTGCTACGCTTCTCTTTTTAAGATTACTGCTGCCAAATCGAATGTCCAAATTGCGAAACGAAAAAATACAGGTAACAGAAATGTTTGTCTTTTTTTTAGAATGGAAAAATCAAAAAATTGAAAAACTAAAGGAAAACGACTCTTCTGCCTATTTATTCATTATGAATCTGCGTAGAAGAAAAAAAGATGCATAGTAGGACTTTGCACAATGCTTTTTTATTATTTTTAAATTTTTATAAAACTGACTCTACGAGGAAGTATGTTGATCAATTTTGGTTTCCTCATAGAAGAAGCTTTGCAAAACAAAAAAAAAAGAAAATGAAATATGAATTGTTTGTTAATTTCTCACTTAATTTAGTATTAAATGACGATGGATTCTATTCAAGTTTTGGGCAAAATTTAAATAGCATTAAAAAAAATAAAAAATAAATAAATTGCATGTATGCAAAGTAGAAATTTGCAAATTGTTTTCGTTACAAAGCTTTAATTATGAGGAAGTACGTTTATCTACTTTGGCTTCCTCGTAGAGGAAGTTTTGTAGAGAAAACAATTTGCAAATTTCTACTTTGCATAGATGTGAACATTTTTTTTAAATGTAAAATAATGAGGAAGCAATTTGCAAGATTCTACTTTGCAGGTTTGTGTGTGCATGGAATTTGAAATTTTAAAATCGTCATGAAATTCAAACTTCTCAACCAATTTTCTTTAAATTTGTCAGATTTTTTTTAAATGAGATTTTTCAAAAAATAAATAATGTTGTAAAATTCGAACTACTCGACCGATTTGTGCCAAATTTGAATTAAAACCTTCCTGAATACTGATTGAGGTGCCTGATCCTTTGAACCGTTCTCGAGTTATAGCATCTTCAAAAAAATTACGAAAATGCTATAAAATTGTATAAAATCTCAAGAAGCTTTGCATAAAAAAATGAAATATAAATTCTTTGTTGATTCCTCACTAAATTCAGTATCAAATGACAACACATTCTATTCAAGTTTTGTGCAAAATTTTGGATCTGTTGCTTCAACCGTTTTCGAGTTATAGCATTTTCAAAAAAATACAAAAATACAAAAATGTAAATTTCTATAAAATTTTGACTTCTCTATCGATTTTGCCTAAATTTATTATTAATCATTGACACATTCTATTCAAGTTTTATGTAAATTTTTGGATCAGTTTCTTGAATCGTTCTCGAGTTACAGAATTAAAAAAAAAAAAAAATTATGAAAATGTAAATTTCTATAAAATGTTAACTACTCTATCGATTTTGCCTAAATTTGGTATTAATCATTGACACATTCTATTCAAGTTTTATGTAAATTTTTGGATCAGTTGCTTGAATCGTTCTCGAGTTACAGAATTTCCAAAAAAAAAAAATTATGTAAATGTAAATTTCTAGAAAATGTTGACTTCTCTATCGATTTTGCCCAAATTTATTATTAATCATTGACGAATTCTATTCAAGTTTCATGCAAAATTTTGGATCAGTTGAACCGCTCTCGAGTAATAGCATTTTCAAAAAAATTACGAAAGTGCTACAAAAAATTCTACAAAATTTTAACTGCTTTATTGATTTTATGCAAATTGAGTATCAAACATTGACACACTATGTTTAAGTTTTGCGCAGAAATATCCATCAATTGCTTGAGCAGTTTTCGAGCACTTTCCAAAAAATTACGAAAACGTTTTCGGATAAATTAATTTTTTTGAAATGTATCACAATAAAATATTAATCAATTGCATTTTTTTTTCTACATAGAAATAGTTTGACGTGCAATTAAAAAAAAAAATTATGCTTCGTTTGTTATTCTTCATACGTCTTCCATTATTTGCATTTTGAAAATAGTTGATTCCATCAGAATACTCTCAAAAAACGATTCAACTGGTTTGATGAAATATTTCGATCCGAATGTGCTTTGAGATGTTCATCTCAAAAACATGTCCAAAACCGGTACATTACGTGGCCAGAACTGGTGCATAGATACTCAGAACTGGCGAGATGAAAATTATTCTTCCTTCTTCCATTTTTTCCAGTATTTTCTCGACACATAAATACTGCAATGCTAAAAATCTGAAACTATATCCTTCTCACATACGAAATATAAAGCTGCAAACACGTTTTACGAATTTCGACCATAATCATGCCAATTTGAATATGAAAAAATGCTTAAAGGAGCCAAAAACTACTTTTATTCTGACAATAAAGTACTTCAATCTCACTTCAATAACTTTGACAATTAGGGTCTCAGAATTAGCATAGAATGCCTTATATTAAGAGCATATAACTAAAAAAAAAAAAATGTTTCATTTTTAAAAAAATTCTGACGTGGAAAGTCCGAATAACTAAATGGTATAAATATTGTATTAATAAAACTATGAAAATGCTGCAACTAAAATTAATTTAAGGAAAAGATAAATTAAAAAAAGTTGATCCCAAAAAAATGTTAATTAACTCTATATTTCTTTTTCAGATGGAAATAGCTTGATGTGCTGTTGAAAAAAAAAAAAGGATGTTTAGCTATTCCATTATTTTTGCACGTTGATATAAAATCCTCGTGAATTTACGAAATTTTTTTCCTTGCCCTCCCCTCTTTTTCTTCCCTCCCTCATAATAAATGCACAGGTTATTATTTCGCGCGTATAATATTGATGACAGTATGAATGTTGCATAGGAAGTATGGTGGGGTTGGAGGTTGGCCGCGAGTACCGAGACAGCCCTCGTAGCTCGTAGGTGGTACGAGGGCGCCTGAGAAACTCAAGCACGACGCTAACTCGCGACTCCACATTGAGCATGCGCAACAAACGGGGTGGTATTATTGATCTGGAGGGGTGAACTATGGTAGCCCTCAGGGTCCAGTCTCGTGCCGAGGTTTGGTTGAACCCTTCGCTGGATTTTGCCTTTACCCATTCATTATTGCACTTTTGTCGCCAGGGAATTTCAGACTTCAATGGCACTTTTTGTCAATTTTCGATTTGGACTTGAAAAAGGTTGGATAAAGTTTGCATTGAGAGATTGGAAATGTTTGGAGGGTTTGCTTTTAGCTACGCCAACTGTGTATTTGAACCCTTCGCTGGGTTTCGTCTACCCCATTCGTTGTTGCATTTTCATCAACATCGAATTCCAATCTCCAATTGGAACTTTTTGGCAATTTGCGATGCTGACTTCAAAAAGTTGGGTATGATTTATATCGAGGGATTGAAAATGTATGGGAAGTTTGCTTTTAGCTTTCCCAACAGTGTGTTTGAACCCTTCGCTGGATTGTTGCCTTTCTCATTGATTATTTTGCATTTTTGTTGCCAGGAGATTTCAGGCTTCAATGGCACTTTTTGTCAATTTTCGAGTTGGACTTGAAAAAAGTTGGATAAAGTTTGCATTGAGAGATTGGAAATGTTTGGAGGGTTTGCTTTTAGCTACGCCAACTGTGTATTTGAACTCTTCGCTGGGTTTCGTCTACCCCATTCGTTGTTGCATTTTCATCAACATCGAATTCCAATCTCCAATTGGAACTTTTTGGCAATTTGCGATGCTGACTTCAAAAAGTTGGGTATGATTTATATCGAGGGATTGAAAATGTATGGGAAGTTTGCTTTTAGCTTTCCCAACAATGTGTTTTTGAACCCTTCGCTGGATTTTGCCTTTACCCATTCATTATTGCACTTTTGTCGCCAGGGAATTCCAGGCTTCAATGGCTCTTTTTGTCAATTTTCGATTTGGACTTGAGAAAGGTTGGATAAAGTTTGCATTGAGTGATTGAAAATGTTTGGAGGGTTTGCTTTTAGCTACGCCAACTGTGTATTTGAACCCTTCGCTGGGTTTCGTCTACCCCATTCGTTGTTGCATTTTCATCAACATCGAATTCCAATCTCCAATTGGAACTTTTTGGCAATTTGCGATGCTGACTTCAAAAAGTTGGGTATGATTTATATCGAGGGATTGAAAATGTATGGGAAGTTTGCTTTTAGCTTTCCCAACAATGTGTTTTTGAACCCTTCGCTGGATTTTGCCTTTACCCATTCATTATTGCACTTTTGTCGCCAGGGAATTCCAGGCTTCAATGGCTCTTTTTGTCAATTTTCGATTTGGACTTGAGAAAGGTTGGATAAAGTTTGCATTGAGTGATTGAAAATGTTTGGAGGGTTTGCTTTTAGCTACGCCAATTGTATATTTGAACCCTTCGCTGGGTTTCGTCTACCCCATTCGTTGTTGCATTTTCATCAACATCGAATTCCAATCTCCAATTGGAACTTTTTGGCAATTTGCGATGCTGACTTCAAAAAGTTGGGTATGATTTGTATCGAGGGATTGAAAATGTATGGGAAGTTTACTTTTAGTTTTCCCAACAATGTGTTTTTGAACCCTTCGCTGGATTTTGCCTTTACCCATTCATTATTGCACTTTTGTCGCCAGGGAATTCCAGGCTTCAATGGCACTTTTTGTCAATTTTCGAGTTGGACTTGAAAAAGGTTGGATAAAGTTTGCATTGAGAGATTGAAAATGTTTGGAGGGTTTGCTATTAGCCACGCCAACTGTGTATTTGAACCCTTCGCTGGGTTTCGACTACCCCATTCGTTGTTGCATTTTCATCAACATCGAATACCAATCTCCAATTGGAACTTTTTGTCAATTTGCGATGCTGACTTCAAAAAGTTGGGTATGATTTATATGGAGGGATTGAAAATGTATGGGAAGTTTGCTTTTAGCTTTCCCAACAGTGTGTTTGAACCCTTCGCTGGATTGTTGCCTTTCTCATTGATTATTTTGCATTTTTGTTGCCAGGAGATTTCAGACTTCAATGGCACTTTTTGTGAATTTTCGATTTGGACTTGAAAAAGGTTGGATAAAGTTTGCATTGAGTGATTGGAAATGTTTGGAGGGTTTGCTTTTAGCTACGCCAATTGTATATTTGAACCCTTCGCTGGGTTTCGTCTACCCCATTCGTTGTTGCATTTTCATCAACATCGAATTCCAATCTCCAATTGGAACTTTTTGGCAATTTGCGATGCTGACTTCAAAAAGTTGGGTATGATTTGTATCGAGGGATTGAAAATGTATGGGAAGTTTACTTTTAGTTTTCCCAACAATGTGTTTTTGAACCCTTCGCTGGATTTTGCCTTTACCCATTCATTATTGCACTTTTGTCGCCAGGGAATTCCAGGCTTCAATGGCACTTTTTGTCAATTTTCGAGTTGGACTTGAAAAAGGTTGGATAAAGTTTGCATTGAGAGATTGAAAATGTTTGGAGGGTTTGCTATTAGCCACGCCAACTGTGTATTTGAACCCTTCGCTGGGTTTCGACTACCCCATTCGTTGTTGCATTTTCATCAACATCGAATACCAATCTCCAATTGGAACTTTTTGTCAATTTGCGATGCTGACTTCAAAAAGTTGGGTATGATTTATATGGAGGGATTGAAAATGTATGGGAAGTTTGCTTTTAGCTTTCCCAACAGTGTGTTTGAACCCTTCGCTGGATTGTTGCCTTTCTCATTGATTATTTTGCATTTTTGTTGCCAGGAGATTTCAGACTTCAATGGCACTTTTTGTCAATTTTCGATTTGGACTTGAAAAAGGTTGGATAAAGTTTGCATTGAGAGATTGGAAATGTTTGGAGGGTTTGCTATTAGCTACGCCAATTGTATATTTGAACCCTTCGCTGGGTTTCGTCTACCCCATTCGTTGTTGCATTTTCATCAACATCGAATTCCAATCTCCAATTGGAACTTTTTGGCAATTTGCGATGCTGACTTCAAAAAGTTGGGTATGATTTGTATCGAGGGATTGAAAATGTATGGGAAGTTTGCTTTTAGCTTTCCCAACAATGTGTTTTTGAACCCTTCGCTGGATTTTGCCTTTCTCATTCATTATTGCACTTTTGTCGCTAGGGAATTCCAGGCTTCAATGGCACTTTTTATAAATTTTCGCCTCGAACTTGAAAAAAGTTGGATAAACTTTACATTGAGAGATTGAAAATATTTGGAATATTTTTAGCTACCCAAACTGTATATTTGAACCCTTTGCTGGACTCTTCCATTCAGTGCATCTCTTCTTCGACAGCAAATTCCTGCCGCAGATTGCACTTTTTATTAATTTTCTAATTAGTACCAAATGTATGGGTACTTTACTTCAACCTTCGTCAACTACAAACGTGACACTGTTAAAAAAAGTTTGCGATTTTGAGTTACCGGAAATACTATTCATCATCCGGTATACAAAATTCACTACACAATATAAAACTGCAAAACTTTTTAAAATGAAACTTTCGAATTTTCAAAATATTCAATATTCACTATACCATTTACAAGAAATACTTTCCAATACCTCCAATAGAGAAGCTATCGGTACATTTTCAAAAATTGCGTCTTCGAAAATTCTCCATTCATTTATTGCCCCTTTATGAATCGTGTATTCCATTTCAAAATTATACAAATTTAGTCTATTTTCAATATGGATTCAAAAATCGTCGATTATAATCCACATTGAGTTTACTTTTAGGTTGGCCAATTGTATTCATTCACTCATAAATATTCAGCTCCTTCGTGCAATGCAGTTTTTCTCTCAAAGAATGCTGGTCCCGTTGTAGATGCAAGTTCAATTCCGATTATTTTATTCTCAGGAGACTCGAAATCGCCGGAATTGGGATTTTCTTTTTATCGCTTATTCGACGTTGGTTGCTGGCGCAAGGGTTTGGAATTTACGCGACTGAGAAGCAAGATTATCGCCTCCCTTTCTTTTATGCATTCCCACATGAACGTTTCACGTTTTTCTCCCTTCTTGCCAAGATTGGTGAGACGAAAAATTCACGCACCTGGCTACCGATCCGACGTGGAGTAATTTTTTTTTTCTTTCTTGTTTTCCGCAGGTGATTTTGTCCTGGAATCCAAATAAACTCTTTTCTGAATCTGGAAAATGAAAAAAAAAATTGAGAGAATTAAAAACCGATCAAAACAGATGAAGTGGCCAACCAAAAAAAAAAAAAAAAATTGCAAACCATAGAAATGAAAAAGTCTGGGACACCCAATGAGCCACTTGTATTTTGATGTTCCGAAAAGCCGAGAGGGTGTTGCTGACGTGCAAACTTAGGGTTTTCTACGTCACTCTCGCGTCATCTCTCTCGCTCGTGTCTCGACGTAAGCGAGCTGAATCTGAATGTGCCGAAATGTGCGTGGTGCGTTTCTGACCCTTGTGTCGGTGAACCCACGAATCGTTGAACCAGAGGGTGCAAATCCCAAGCACATTCATCGCCTTCTTTACCATTCTCGCGTGGCTGAAGCACACGCGCCATGGGGACAAGAAAAAAAGAGAGAAAAAATCGAGAAGACCGACGTTTTCTCCAATAAAAAGTCCCGAGTTTGCAAGAGCAGCCTAGCTTTTTCGTCGTATCTCGAAAGCAGAAACGAGAGGGTCTGTACAACGCTCGATGCGAAGGACAACCCTCTTTTCGTTTCTTTGACTTTGAGAAACCCGTGAACTTGAGTATGAGTAAGTGAAGCCCCTTTTGTGCTTTCAATGAATGAAACTATGCATGGGTAAAGAACTCAGCAAAATATTTCCTTTTCACTCACGATTTGATACTACTTTTTTTTTTTTTTTTTCTGGAAGGATTTTTTCTTAATTACACAAAGAGAAACAAATACTTTTTTTTTGTTTCAATTATTTTGGAGGAGAAATTATACATGGTTAAAGAGATTTTTAGAATATTGATGCTTCACTCAAAAATGTATTCTATTTTCTAGAAGATTTTCCTTAATTACGTAAAAGAGAAGCACTTTTTAAAAGTAATTGAAGAAAAAATTAGGCATGTTTGAAAAACTCATCAGAACATGGAGAGGTTTCACTCAAAAATGTACTCTATTTTATGTACAGAGGGTTTCCCTGAATTATATAAAGAAGCCCTTTTTATATGATACTAAAAGTACTTTTTATGTAATTAAAAACTAATCGAAGGAAAGATTGTACATGGTTAAAAAAAACTCATCAGGACATGAAGGCTTAACTGAAAAATTGAATCTACTTTCCGTAGGGAGGAATTTCCTTAATTATATGAAAGGACAAGTACTTTTTTCAATTAATTAAAGAAAAATATATAGATGATTAAATAAATCGTCGGAACATTGACGTGTCACTCAAAAATGTACTTTATTTTTTGTACAAGGGATTTCCCTTAAGGATGTAAAAAGAAAAGCACTTTTTTTACATTAATTTAAGGAAGAATTATAGATGGTTAAAAAAATTAAGCAGAACATAGACGTTGCATTCAGAAAATTAAATCTACTTTTGGTAGACAGAATTTTCATTAATTATATGTACTTTTTTTAAAATTAATTAGAGGAAAAACTATACATGGTTAAAAAAATAAATCAGAATGTGGACTTATCACTCAAAAGTTGAGTCTACTTTCGGTACAGAGAATTTTCTTTAATTACGTAAAATTAAAAGTACTTTTTTCAAGTAAAATTTATACGTGATTTTAAATAATTCATCAGAAGATGGATTTTTCACTAAAAAATTGAATCTACTTTCGGTAGAGAGAATTTTCCTTAATTATGTAAAACTAAAAGTACTTTTTTCAAGTAATTAAAGGAAAAATTATACATGGTTAAAGGATTTGTCAGAACATGGACGTTTCAATAAAAAAATGTACTCCATTTTCTGTACAGAGGATTTTCCTTCATTATATGTAAAGCGAAGTACTTTTTTCAATTAATTGAAGGAAAATTTATACGGTGATTAAATAATTCATCAGAACGTGGATTTTTTACATAAAAATTGAATCTACTTTCGGTACAGAAAATTTTCCTTAATTATGTAAAACTAAAAGTACTTTATTCAAGTAATTGAAGGAAAAATTATACATGGTTAAAGGATTTGTCAGAACATGGACGTTTCAATAAAAAAAATGTACTCCATTTTCTGTACAGAGGATTTTCCTTCATTATATGTAAAGCGAAGTACTTTTTTCAATTAATTGAAGGAAAATTTATACGTGATTAAATAATTCATCAGAATGTGAATTTTTCACAAAAAAATTGAATCTACTTTCGGTAGAGAAAATTTTTCTTAATTATGTAAAACTAAAAGTACTTTTTTCAATTAATTGAAGGAAAATTTATACGTGATTAAATAACTCTTCAGAACGTGGATTTTTCACTAAAAAATTGAATCTACTTTCGGTACAGAAAATTTTCCTTAATTATGTAAAACTAAAAGTACTTTTTTCAAGTAATTGAAGGTAAAATTATACATGGTTAAAGGACTTGTCAGATCACGGTCGTTTCACTCAAAAATGTATTCCATTTTCTGTACAAAGGATATCCCTTAAGTGCATAAAAACAAAAGCACTTTTTTAAAATTAATTTAAGGAATAATTATAGATGGTTAAAAAAAAACTCCCCAAAATATGGACGTTCCACTCCCAAAACTAGATTTCGAATCACTCGAAAATTTAATCTACTTCCAATACAGAGAGTTTTCCTTAATTACATCAAAAAAACTTTTCAAAAGTACCTTTTTTTTTCAATTAATTAAAAAAAAACAATACATCGATGCTAGCTAATCAAAACATGGACTTTTGATTCCAAAAATAGATTCCACTTTCCGTAGAGTAGATTTTTCTTAATTACACAAAAATTCAACACATGTTTAATTAACTGCAGAAAAAGAAAAAACGATAGAAAGATGCTTCAACTTGTGACACCTTTTGAGCTTCTTTTTTTTTGTTCACCAAAATTGCTCTCTACTTTGGCGAACAGAGAGAGAGAGAGAGAGAGAGAGAGAAAGAGAGAAGAGATTCACACATTCCGTACTTTCTTGTTGGACAGAACGCAAAAGCTCCCTGCTGCGAGACAGTCTCTGTATTGGACCCTGGCGCACACTCAATTTACCAGCACTTTCCTGACCCGGTGGAGGTGCCAGGTCGAGACGAGAGTGAGCCCTTTCAAAAATATAAGAAATAAAGTAGCACTTGGGAAGTGCTACTCTCTTACAGGGCGTTACTGCTGCTCACCGTGGCATAAAGAAAGATCGAGTACGTGTGGTATTTCATGAGACACACGCGGAAAACGTCTTGGACAATGTGACGCGTGAAACGCGATGAACATCTTCACCACAATTGCAGCTGTCTTGGAAATCAACTGCAAAACTAATGTTAAGAAAAATAATTTTTTAATTCTCAAAAATTCCAATTCTTTGATTCACACTGACAGCCAAATTATTGGCAACGATTAAAAGTCGATGTTGATTTTTTTTTTGACATGAAGGGATTAATTTAGATTTGCTTTTTTTTTTTCTAGACAGATTTTAAAAAGTAGAGAGTGAAAAATAATTTTGTGAAATTAAAATTCTACGTTTCGATAAAAAATAATTTTGCTGAAGATGATTAATTTCGATTTGCTGTGTTTTTTTTTTTTTTCTGGACAGATTTTAAAAAGTACAGAGTGAGAAAAATAATTTTGTAGAATTAAAATTCTACGTTTCGTTAAAAATTAATTTTGCTGGAGATGATTAATTTCGATTTGCTGTGTTTTTTTTTTCTGGACGGATTTTAAAATGTACGGAGTAAAAAATAATTTTGTGAAATTAAAATTCTACGTTTCGTTAGAAACTAATTTTGTTAAATAAGTAACAAATCCGTTTGCTTCTTCAACAAAAGTCATTTGATATTTACGATTTTTTTTAAATTATTAAATTGCCAAAGCAACAAAGAGAAAAATTTGTAAATTTGTCATATTCAAATATTTTTTATCCACGTATTTTTGACATAAGATATTTTTTATTTTGATAAACGTAATTTTTTATGGCAACAAATGAAAAGTCTGCAAAGCAAAGAACCTTCCAAATCGCTTTCTCACAATTTTCTATCTTCATAGAGGTAGCTTTGTAAAAAAAAAGCTTTGTCAAAGATAAAAAATTCTGAGGAAGCGATTTGCAAAATTCTACTTTGCAGGTTTGTTTGAGCTCGAAAATAATTTTTCAAAAAAATGCAAAATGTCATCAAATTTGAAACGCTCGAACGATTTACGTCAAATTTTTACTCAAACCCTGTTCCATGATAGTCCACATGTGAACAAAATTTAAACTAAATCTGCAAAAAATTTCGTAATATTTTTTTTTCCTCACAGCATTATTTTTCTTTTTTATTAACCAAAATCGAAATTTACCGACATATCGACAGTTCCTTTGATTAAATTCATCATTGATAATCGATAATCGTGAAATGATGTCGAAAATTGATTGAAAAAAAGTTGAAGTCTTTGCAGCAATATAAAAAAAAATTGAAATTTTAATAAAATTAGAACCACTCTATCGATTCTCGCCAAATTTGTTACACATCGTGGTTTGATGGTAGTCCATTTACAAATCACTTTTCTCGACCATTTTTTTCGACCATTCTGAGTATGCTGACATGAAAATCTCGAAAAAAAAAAATTCTTCACAAAAACAAAGCTTCCTCTGTGAAAAAGCAATAATACTAAAGTCTCAGGGTAAAATATAAATATTTTTAGTGACAATAGAAGAACCTTCTATCAAAACTTTTATTTGAGAAATGTACAAAAAAGTTTATTTCGTTTTTTTATTCTTCTGTGTATCAAATGGCAAAGGAAAGCACGTACGATTTAAAAAAAAAAGAAAGCAAAACAAAAAAAGTGCAATTTAACACAGAGAGTTATGAGGGCTGTAGCGTGAATACAGAATCCATTATTCCACACGATAAAACAATTTACCCACGCGCACTCACGGAATTGTATTCATGCATTGGCCGGTATAATGCTCGTCGATATACTGAAATCCGTCGGAGGTCAGACAGGCACATTTTGTATCGGGACTAAGAATTAACGATCAGTAAGTAAAGCTCCGGCGAATCGGGAAAAAAAAGAAAAAAAAAAAAAAAACGAGAGAGTATCCGTGAATGAATATACAAAATAACAAAAATCACACTTACAAAAATAACAAAAATTTCACGAGGCAAATTTGAAGGGATTTTTGGTTTAACTGCTGAAACATTTAACAATCTGAAAAAATTGTTTAAAAAATCTAGTGTCAATGACCTATTTTATCGATAGCTACTTTCTCTCTCTCTCTCTCTCTCTCTCTCTCTCCGTAAGATTGAAACAAAATCTGACGGTTTCGTTGGAGATGATTTTCCGTGCGCGCATCGAATCGCGTGTACGTCCGAGCGTTCTCTCGGACAGCAGATCTCGCTCGGAAGTAATCACAATATGTATGAGAGACCATTGGATGATCTCGGCATTGAGGCTGCGGTAGAAACCCACACCTCCACCGATATATATATATATTCTGTATAAGATCCGGTAGTTTTCTCATCGGAATTGCAAGAAGCGCGTTTCCCACCACCACAAATGTATATATTTTTTTTCTGACAGCGTTGCTCGTATAATTTAACGCAAAAAAAACACACACTCTCCTCTGACAGCGGTGAGAAATCAAATTTTTCCACGAGTGTCATTTGTGTTGAGCATAATTACACAATATTGTAGAAACACTTCTATTTGAAACATGTCAATATCGTCAGGAAATTTAGAAATCTGTTAACCAATTATATGGAAATATTGGAAAGATTGGCTTTTTTGTTATTCTAAAAATATTGCTAAAATATAATTGCAAAATATTGCAAGAAAAAAAAATGCAATAAACATTTTTGGCATTAAAGTTTAGGATTAATTGAAAGTATGTTGCTAAAATAAATGAACTGTTAATAGATGAAAACATTAAAATATCTGAACTCGAAATATGGCAGGTAAACGTCGCGAAAAGTGGTTTAGAAAAAATGGATGTCCGTGTGAGTGTTTCGTGTGAGCGTTTCGTGTGAGCGTTTCGTGGGAGCGTTTCGTGTGAGCGTTTCGTGTGAGCGTTTCGTGTGAGCGTTTCGTGTGAGCGTTTCGTGTGAGCGTTTCGTGTGAGTGTTTCGTGTGAGTGTTTCGTGTGAGGCTTTCGTGTGAGTGTTTCGTGTGAGTGTTTCGTGTGAGTGTTTCGTGTGAGTGTTTCGTGTGAGTGTTTCGTGTGAGTGTTTCGTGTGAGTGTTTCGTGTGAGTGTTTCGTGTAAGTGTTTCGTGTGAGTGTTTCGTGTGAGTGTTTCGTGTGAGTGTTTCGTGTGCGTGTTTCGTGTGAGTGTTTCGTGTGAGTGTTTCGTGTGAGTGTTTCGTGTGAGTGTTTCGTGTGAGTGTTTCGTGTGAGTGTTTCGTGTGAGTGTTTCGTGTGAGTGTTTCGTGTGAGGCTTTCGTGTGAGTGTTTCGTGTGAGTGTTTCGTGTGAGTGTTTCGTGTGAGTGTTTCGTGTGAGTGTTTCGTGTGAGTGTTTCGTGTGAGTGTTTCGTGTGAGTGTTTCGTGTGAGTGTTTCGTGTGAGTGTTTCGTGTGAGTGTTTCGTGTGAGTGTTTCGTGTGCGTGTTTCGTGTGAGTGTTTCGTGTGAGTGTTTCGTGTGAGTGTTTCGTGTGAGTGTTTCGTGTGGGTGTGCGTGGTATTCAGAATTCAATTTTTTTTTCAAAATTCAAACCTATATATCTCAAGAATGGCTTTAAAAATCTGGCTGAAATTTGGCACACATGTGGAGCAACACCATTGTTTGTAATAATTTTCAAAACAAACTCAAAAAGTATGTTTAAAATTTATTTAACTTTGCAATTTTCGAAAAATGTCTATGCGCACTCCAGCTGTCGCAAATTTTTATCTATTGAGCTAAATAATTGTTTACGAATAAAGCTATTTTAAAGGAGGATCGGTATTGAATTTGGGATGAATCAACAGATAGGTTCGGTTTTTATGGGATTCTGAATCTAAAAAAAAAAAATCATTTTGCTACAGACGAAAAATAATATTAAGTGCTGCTACGTACCAAATTTAGTGATTATCGGTAAAGCAGTTCGAACCTTACGTGAGCTTGAATTTTTCAAAAAAGTAATACTTCGTTAATAACTTAAATCAACTGACAATGAGTGAATTGACACTTTTTATGAATGAAAAATGCGGATGAAAAATATTCACCATTGCTATGTATACCAAATTTGGTGAAAATCGGTAAATGGATTCGGATTTTGGAACAATTTCCATTTTTTATTTCAACAGATTATAGTTTAGAAAGATATCATAAAGCGGGCTAAAGCTGTAAACTCGTGTACAGCTTTTTTCTTTTTTTTTTTATTGCATCGGTTCATTAATCAATTATTCGATTTTTAATAATTAATCAATTTTTCACAAAACTTCCTCTATGAGGAAACCAAAATTGACAAATAACCTTCCTCATAGAGACTTTGTGAAAAATCGAAATTAATGAGGTAAAAATCTGCTCCCTTTTCTTTTAAATCACAGTTACGACTCGCCTTACGTTGCCCTCCGTCACATTACTTAAATGTACAAAAATGTCATCAAGATTTTCAGGTGGTATTCAGCTGATTCGTTGTTACGAAAGTAAAACAAACAAAAAAATACTACTAGATGAGTGAGAATATGATATTTATGTATGTATGCATTTATGTATCCCTAGAGAATTTGAAAAACAAGACCTACCGACCATAAATATGGAGTCGATTCCAGCGAGAAGAGAGAACGGAATAGCGAAGAGAGAGAGAGAGAGAGAGAGAGAGAGAGAGAGAGAGAGAGAGAGAGAGAGAGAGAGAGAGAGAGAGAGAGAGAGAGAGGTGGGACGAATAATATCTGCCGCGGTATTTTCTTTTAGTTTACTGAATTATTATACGATTCATGTTTTGAATTGACTCACAAAATACAAAGCGGAAGAGAGAAATGTTATTGTACGTGGGGATCAGGGTTGAATATAGACGTGCATGGAACACAGCGTATATATAGTTGCAATAGTATAGTTGTAGAATATATATATGCCTTCGAGGGAAAAATCTTGTATTTTCACAGGCTATATTATTCCCGTGGTCGTGAATGGGAGGCCAGTTAAATCGATATATCGATGACGGATATATAGAGAACGCATTTGATTTTATTGTCCAGACCTCCAGACACGAGGTTTCACATTTTTTTTTCTTTTTTTTTTCTTTTTTTTTTCTTTTTTTTTTTTCAAATTTATTGCAACTCCATGTCGATACTTTTTATAGAGTCCATTATTCTATTGCAAGGGAATACATTTTCCGATTGATGTTTAAAAAAAAAAAAAAAAAAAGGAAGAGGAGGAAAGCTAAACGGTAAATCTGTAAACGTGGCTTTTATGGGAATCGGTACTTATGATGTAATGTTTTCTGATTGTCTAGACTTGTGTGTGAACGACTCAGACGGAGAGATTGTAAGTAATATGATTCCGAATTCGTGGCATGCCAAGAGCCCGAGGGCGCGAAAATAAACGGACTGGGATCATGTTCAAATAATAATGTAAGAAGATATTGATTGCCGTTGAATTGTAGGGAAATGCTGTAATACATTAGTTGTATAAGTGTTTCAAGCGATGTAATATTAATTTGCATTGAAAATGTGGATTTTGCTATTTTCATTTTGATGAGGACAAGATTTTTTTTTTTTTTTTTTTTTTTTTCAATTTTAGAATACGTCGGAGTGTCTGAAATGTCTTGGTTTAGAAAAAAAAAGTTGTTTAAAAAAAAATTACATTTGTGATTTATTGTTCACATTTTATTAATTTAATTTTTGTGTCTTTCTTAACAGGTACAAAAAAAGGTTGCAATATAGAAGCTTCAACGTTGATTTCTCATCCTGTCCCGAGCAATTTTGGCTTCCTCATAGAGAAAACGGCGCAGAAAATGGGAAATAATGAGATGGTAATGTACAAGATTATACTTTTTATCCTTGTTTTGAAAAACGTAGTGAAAACTTCAATTTAACGAAATTTGAGTGATGAAGAAATTTAAAAGTTTGACCCTAAACGCTCAAAATCAATTGTTTATGTTTCATCGAAATCAAGGAAGTTTTTGCATTTCGGTTCGTCATATTGGATCCACCATTTTGAATTTCCGAATTTTGAGTTTCGATTTCTTATTCGTCACTCTATAAACCCCCGACTACCGAGTTTCATCCAAATCCAGTAAGTTTTTGTACTTTCGTCCGCCATGTTGGATTCACCATTTTGAATTTTTGAATTTTGAGTTCAAACTTTTTATTCGTCACTCTATAAACCCCCGAGTATCGAATTTCATCCAAATCAAGTAAGTTTTTGTACTTTCGTCCGCCATGTTGGATCCACCATTTTGAATTTCTGAATTTTGAGTTCAGATTTTTTATTCGTCACTCTATAAACCCCCGAGTATCGAATTTCATCCAAATCAAGTAAGTTTTTGAACTTTCGTCCGCCATGTTGGATCCACTATTTTGAATTTCTGAATTTTGAGTTCAGATTTTTTATTCGTCACTCTATAAACCCCCGAGTATCGAGTTTCATCCAAATCAAGTAAGATTTTGTACTTTCGTCCGCCATGTTGGATCCACCATTTTGAATTTTTAAATTTTGAGTTCAGATTTTTTATCCGTCACTCTATAAACCCCCGAGTACCGAGTTTCATCCAAATCAAGTACGTTTTTGTATTTTCGTCCGTCATGTTGGATCCACCATTTTGAATTTTTGAATTTTGAGTTCAGATTTTTTATTCGTCACTCTGTAAACCCCCGACTACCGAGTTTCATCCAAATCAAGTACGTTTTTGTATTTTCGTCCGCCATATTGGATCCATCATTTTGAATTTCTGAATTTTGAATATAGATTCATTCCAAAAATCTCCAAGTAGGAAATTCGAACGTATGCTTCGACGAATTAATAGATTTGTCATGATATAACCAAAAAATGGTCGAACTTTCGACCTCGATATAAAGTCAGCCATTTTGAATTACAAAATCTGGACTTCAGATTCAAATTCAGCGATCCAAAATACCACTAAGTATGAAATTTCAAGTATACCGAAATATCTACCTTAACTTAAGAAAAATAAAAAAGTAATGAAGAAACAATGTGCAAAGTTTTACTTTGCATCCTTGTTTTCCTCTGGGATTTCCATGAGTTCCATGGTTAGAAAACCAAATACATTTTTGTTTCTGCATAAGAATTTATGTATTTTATTACCATGCAATGCATGGAGACCCAACGCTTAAAAAAAAAGCAGCAATGACGTAAAAATTCGAAAAAGTGGAGCCTGTTAATTTTTGGTTCCAGACTCACAATAAGCCAATCGCCTAATAGAGAAAATCGAATCGGATCCAAGGCACCCCCATTTGGCTGAAAGTATCTGCGAGGTGTCTCTGGATTCTATGCGAATACCATGAACACGAGAGTGTGAATAGACCCAGGTTATGCGAGCGTTCTTTATTCTTGTTCTTGTTATATCGTCTTTTTTTTTTTTCTTCCTTCTTCTTTTTCGACACCCTAGCGGTACGAAAGCGTGAATCTTATATCGTTCTCGTTCTCAGTAACGGTTGAGCGATCATAGGGAATGAAAGTACCTTACGCGATCGGATGCGTCCATCCTTATCCCTGTCCTTACGTTCGGCTGATCGGATTGCCTTGAAGAAAGTATAACGATAGAAGTAGCGGAGAAAGGAAGGGAAAAAGAGTGGTGTACAAGAGACAGTGATAGCACATCCAACGATAGAGAGAGATGGCAAACGGTTAGCCCGGTTGCTCGAAGCTCGAACCAATAAAAATGCTCGACATTCTTGGAGTCTAACGGCTCATCCGTTTGGCCGTCGGGCTCCGTTGATCGGTCGATCCGGTCATCGGATTCTGCGCCCGTACCCGATATACCGAACTTCTCTTGCCTTGGACTTTTCTCTCCCTCTCTCTCTCTCTCTCTCTCTTTCTCTTCTACTTTCTCCTCTTCGTGATTCAACGTCTTCCCTTTCCATCCCTTACTCAGCGCGAGCCCACCAAACCACTTCGTCCACGAGCCAAAGCCCATCAAAGACTAACCAAATATTTGGCGAGGTCCTCTCGTCGAAGAGACTTTCCTCAACGGGGAAAGGAGAGGACGAGTGAGAAGGGAGATTGGAAGAACTCCTTTGGACCACCCCAAAGGCTTTAAAAAGTCGGAATCAGAGCTTGCGGCGAGGGGCCAACTTATATATGAGGGTTTGCTCTTTCAAACTCTTTAGTATCAATCCTCAATCACAATCAGTTTAAAAAGCTCAATTCGCTTGTTGGACAAACTTGTTGTTTCGGTGTTTCAATAATTTGATACTTGGCTATTGAATATTGGGGTTTTATAATTTTAACATTTTTCCAGTTTTGATAATTGGACGGAAAAACTGCTGCTTGGTTTGAAGTGTTGCGGTCGATGGACAAGGAACAAAATTTGAAGAGTATACTTTTGGAACAGTTGTAGGAAACCCACACAGATGGGATGTTTTTGTTAGTTTCATTTTAGTCATTGCATCAGATTTTTAGAAGGACCTTTCGATTACACTTTTTGCCATTTGCCTTAAGATTCAAAAGGGTCGTTACCGTTTTGGAGGAATTTTGGCTGCTTCATTGAATTGCTAAAAGGAGAGTTGGACTTGAGTGTGCTTTTGGTCATGTAGCGCGATTTCTAGAAGAGCCGTTACGCTTTTTGAGAAGGCGTTACTCAATTAGCAAAAACGTCGTGACACTTTCGATCATTTTATTCAGTTTTAAGATGTTTATTAAAAAATGGTTACTGGTCATTTTACTCAAACTGTTAGAAGAGCTGTTAGGATTTGTGATGACTTTTTTTGGTGATTTTACTCACTTTTCAGAGAGGCCACTTTTTGGAAACACGTTTTGTCATTTCACTCAATTTCTAGAAGGACCATTACGCTTTTCGAGGTGACCATTTCACTCAATTTCCAAAAGATGATGTTGGAAATACTTTCGGCCATTTGGCTCAATTCTCAGAAGGATACCGCTACGCTTTTAGAGAACCCTTTGGACCATTTCATGCATTTTCTGAAAGCACCTTTGCGCTTTTCAAGGATACTTTAGACCATTTGACTCAATTTTCCGAAATTCCGTCATCTTTTTTAAGAACACTTTTGCTCATTTGACTCAATTTTCAAAAGCGACTTCATACTTTTTGAAAACACTTTCGACCATTTGACTCACATTCCAAAAATTTCGTCATGCTTTCTGAGAACACTTTCGGCCATTTGACTCACATTCCAAAAATTTCGTCATGCTTTCTGAGAACACTTTCGGCCATTTGACTCACATTCTAAAAATTTTGTCATGCTTTCTGAGAACACTTTCGGCCATTTGACTCACATTCCAAAAATTTCGTCATGGTTTCTGAGAACACTTTCGGCCATTTGACTCAATTCCCAAAATGTCTATCGTTCTTTTCAAATAAATTTACGTCTATTTAACAGAATGTCCAGAACAGTTGTCAAACTTTCTCACAACATTTTTGGCCATTCGCTCAAAAAAATGCCGACGGAAACACTTTCGGCCATTTGGCTGAATTCTCAGAAGGATAGCGTTACGCTTTTAGAGAACCCTTTGGACCATTTGACTCATTTTCTGAAAGCACCATTGCGCTTTTCAAATATTCTTTAGACCATTTGACTCAATTTTCCGAAATTCCGTCATCTTTTTCAACAACACTTTTGCTCATTTGATTCAATTTTCAAAAGCTTCTTCATACTTTTCGAAAACACTTTCGACCATTTGACTCGAATTCCAAAAATTTCGTCATGCTTTCCCAGAACACATTCGGCCATTTGACTCAATTTCCAAAATGTCTATTGTTCTTTTCAAATAAATTTACGTCTATTTAACAGAATGTCCAAAACAGTTGTCAAACTTTCTCACAACAATTTCGGCCATTCCCTCAATCTCCGGGTCGTTGCACTCGATAAAACCACTTTTGGATGGGAAACTTCCGTTAAAGATATTTCCCCCTAAAATAAAAAAAATTAAAAAAAAAGAAAAAAGCATTGAATATCCATGTCACATGTTAATTCCTCGTCCCTCGTCATTGCATATTAATATCTCACCATTCTTTTCTGCCCTTTATCTTTATCTATTGTCAATCCTTTCCTCTCATCTCGCTCAACCAGAAGTGTTGTGATGCATAAGTTTATGCTTCGAGATGAATATTCATACATCTCCGAAGGTACGATGCTCGTCGACGAGAAGAGGAATGAGAGTTTGTGAACGACTTCACGACTGTGGATGGTATTCCCAACAAAGAACTTGACCGCAGAGCACTTTGAATTTCTTTCTTCCCTCTTCAAGATCTTGATGACGCTCTGACTTGAATCAGGGATCCAATCGACACGATTCACAATCGATTGAAAATTAAAAGTCCTCGAATGAAACATCTAAAAAAAAAAAAAAAGAAAAAGAAAAAAAAAATAATCTCTTCTCCCCTCCAATATTTTCCATCAAAGGCTCATCAAAAAAAAGAATCCATCTGTAATTGAAAAATGGTGAAAAATCTGCTTTCACTTTCACCGATTTGTTTCGGTCTTCGGATTTGCCTCCTCTACGGTCACGTATTTTAGCTCACGTATATATCGCCAGTTGTCTATGCATACAGAGTCGTTAGTACCGATGCATTACAATATAATGAACGTGTGTAGCGCGGGTTATATACTCGAATTGGCATTGCATTGCAAATCCGTTCACGTTCATGTGCGACCACAATTAGCGATTTAACTCTTCGTCGAGAGAATTTAAATTTTAATTGATTTATTTATTGGTCGGCTACGCCCGGGCATCTCGATGCGGAATTCTTGGTTGAGTACGAGGAGAAATGCGAACGAGAAACCGGCTTCATTCTTTTTATCTGTATATCTCACTCTATCTCGTTCTGTTCTGCGAAGCTCAACGAGTGCCGCTATTCCTTCTCTATACGTTCGCTTAATGAGCGTTTCGTACCCAGCATAGCACGCACGCTCTCTGAATCCTCTAAAAACCGATATTACACCCTTCCCCACCTCTTTTACTCCATGAACCTCAACCCCCCCCCCCCCCCCCCCCCCCCCGCCCCTCGGCCCTCGATCGCCACCAACGAGTCTCTATAATTGTTCCTGGAGATGAAATCCCAACGACGTTTCTATACCGCGAATTGCGCGACTATATTAGTTGCACGCCTCTATAAATTCTAATGAAATATAAAATAAATCGTCTTCTTTTGTTGTTCAATTTATTGTGGAAAAACGGATGCGGAGATTTTCTTTAGTTACATCTGAGATTCTCGATTGTTTCCACTTTTAGCACTCGGACATTTTCTTTTCTAATCATTTTACTAAGTGGAATCATTTATACTCGGGGTTGTTTCGCATAAAAAGTTGAAATAGGTCTCGGCGAATGACGAGCTTCTTGATGTAAAACAGTTTCTTTTAAGTATTTTTGAAAAACTTTCAATTGATCGGAGAGTCAAAGTAACGAATGGATCGGACTCTCCGGTCGAATGAAAGTTTTTTAAAAAATAGTTTAAATGGATAATTAGAAGCACAATTATTAATAAAATGCAGTTTCTAAAGAGATAATCTCTCGACCGGAGAGGCGGTTCTATGGTTAATAGATTGACATAATCACACATAACAACATAAAATTCTTTGTCAACTAACTAAGAATAAAAGACGTACGCAATTGTGTTTCAAGATACTGCTTTTTGAAGAGGTCCTGAACAGGGCGAGATGTAAATAATCATTGTTTTACATCAAGAAGATCGTCATTCGTCGAAACCTATTTCAAAATTTTCTCATATACGGCCAACGTTCTATTACTCCCGTTGTTTCGCATATTTCTTTGATTGGATATTTGCTGCATTAGTGGCAACAGCTGTTTCTTGAGATAGCCGAGACAATCGGAAAAGTTTTTTTTTTTTATGAGGCCTACTTTTTTTTTATCGAGGAAATAATTTGGAAGTTGGTCTGTGAAATTTGTAGTTTTTAATAACACACGCTTTGGAGTATTTTACGTTATTCAATTATAGTTGCATATTTCGTTAATACGGTGGTGATATCGAACCACATTGGATCAATGGAAACAAAGCATGATGGATCCGGCATTTTGTACTAATGGATTTTGAGTTTAGATTCATTATCAGCGACCTCGAAAACCCCTGAGTACCAAATTTCATCTTAATGGAGTAAATTTTTGCATTTTGATCCGCCATTTTGTACTTCTGAATTTTGAGTTCAGATTCATCATCAGCGACCCCAAAAATGTTGGAGTACTAAATTTCATTTCAATCGAGTCACTTTTCGCATTTTGATGCGCCATATTGGATTTTCTGAATTTTGAGTTTGGATTCGTTATCAGCGACCCCGAAAACCCCCGAGTACCAAATTTCATCTCAATCAAGTAAATTTTTGCAATTTGATCCGCCATTTTGTACTTCTGAATTTTGAGTTCAGATTCATTATCAGCGACCCCGAAAACCCCGGAGTACTAATTTTCATTTCAATCAAGTAACTTTTCGCATTTTGATCCGCCATTTTGTACTTCTGAATTTTAAGTTCAGATTCATTATGAGCGACCCCGAAAACCCCCGAGTATCAAATTTCATCTTAATCAAGTAATTTTTGCATTTTTATCCGCCATTTTGTACTTCTGAATTTTGCGTTCAGATTCATTATCAGCGACCCCGAAAACCCCCAAGTACCAGATTTCATGTTAATCATGTAAATTTTTGCATTTTCATCCGCCATTTTGTATTTCTGAATTTTGAGTTCAGATTCATCATGAGCGACCCCAAAAATCCCGTAGTACAAATTTTCATTTCAATCAAGTACCTTTTCGCATTTTGATCCGTCATATTGGATTTTCTGAATTTTGAGTTTAGATTCGTTATCAGCGACCCCGAAAACCCCCGAGTACCAAATTTCATCTCAATCAAGTAAATTTTTGCAATTTGATCCGCCATTTTGTACTTCTGAATTTTGAGTTCAGATTCATTATCAGCGACCCCGAAAACCCCGGAGTACTAATTTTCATTTCAATCAAGTAACTTTTCGCATTTTGATCCGCCATTTTGTACTTCTGAATTTTAAGTTCAGATTCATTATGAGCGACCCCGAAAACCCCCGAGTATCAAATTTCATCTTAATCAAGTAATTTTTGCATTTTTATCCGCCATTTTGTACTTCTGAATTTTGCGTTCAGATTCATTATCAGCGACCCCGAAAACCCCCAAGTACCAGATTTCATGTTAATCATGTAACTTTTTGCATTTTCATCCGCCATTTTGTATTTCTGAATTTTGAGTTCAGATTCATCATGAGCGACCCCAAAAGTCCCGGTGTACAAATTTTCATTTCAATCAAGTACCTTTTCGCATTTTGATCCGCCATATTGGATTTTCTGAATTTTGAGTTTAGATTCGTTATCAGCGACCCCGAAAACCCCCGAGTATCAAATTTCATCTTAATCGAGTAATTTTTGCATTTTTATCCGCCATTTTGAACTTCTGAATTTTGCGTTTAGATTCGTTATCAGCGACCCCGAAAACCCCCAAGTACCAGATTTCATGTTAATCACGTAACTTTTTGCATTTTCATCCGCCATTTTGTATTTCTGAATTTTAAGTTCAGATTCATCATCAGCGAACCCAAAAATCCCGGAGTACCAAATTTCACCTGAATCAATTAACTTTTTGCAACTTGATCAGCCATATTGGATTTTGAATTTTGAGTTTAAGATTCGTTATCAGCGACCCGAAAACCCCCGAGTACTAAATTTCATCTGAATCAATTAACATTTTGCATTTTTAATCCGCCATATACATTACATCGGTCACTTTTTTCCTGATGTTGAGCACGGATTTGTAACCAGCGACCCTAAATACACCCCTACTAGGATGGCGATCGAACCACCTTCACAAAACACACATAGACTCAATGATTTACCCCCCGAATGGAAAAAAGAAAAATCAGTTTGTGAAAACGTTTGTATATAACGAGATTTTCCCAATAGCTTTTAGATAATCTCCCGCAAGTGAAATCGCTGCTTCTCTTTTGATTCTATAAAAGTTGTATTCTTTTGAAGCATTCTGCCTGACGTACCGATTCTCCACTCTGTGTCAGTCTCTCTCTTGTTCTTCTTTCGCGAACCAGCGACCCAATGTACGGATTTTTTTTTGTTTTTTTTTTTTCCATGGAAGAAACGCGAGAGAGTGTCTGCATTTGAACAAGTAGAGAAGCAGCACTCACACATAGCTAAGTCACGTATCACTCCCGCGCTTTGAAACGTAATTTGTGTCTCAAAGCGACGTATTGTTCTTCTTGGCCGTTGTAACGAGTAGGACCCCGAGACTCTAGTCACTCTTTCTTCCCTGTTTCTTCCTTTATTTTCCTTTTTACACAGAACCACCCCGCTTATACGTACCGGCGAAGCATCGCCCCCGTTGTTCCCCCCCTCAGGCAAGCGCGGGTGTGCGCTGGCCTTACAATCGGACTCTCTTTCCTCCTTCGCCAGTTGGCGAGGGGTCCACTAATGACCAAATATAGGGTGCCCATTAAGTTAACGTCGCGTCCTATAGCAACACACTGGGTTTCGTCGTCTTCGTCCTCGTCTCTGTTCTCGTTAATCACATTTGCTCATTCCGCCTTTTTCCCCTTCTTTTCATTCTTCGTTGAAATTTTCTGGGCTCTTTTCATCGGAGATTTGTGAACTATGTTAATTAGAATTTTGCTTGGATAGCCAAAAAGTGTGCCAGTAAAAATGATTAGTGATTTTATGGGAAATTGTGTCAACTGCATTCGAACGAAACGTCTTTTCTTTTTTTTTTTCAAAAATTAGTTCCTCTTAAAAACGCGCGAAATTTATCCTGCGGAAATATTGACATTTTTCAGTGGAAACTACATTCAAAGACCCACATTTTATCTTGTGACAGTTTGTTTATACAATGGACCGGTTTTTATGTACAGCGAGTCGAAAACAAAAACACAAAATTACGAATAGTGCAAAGCATAAAATTGCCGAATTTTAACCGCCCAATGTACGTAACAAAATCTACACCAGCATCCCCTTGACGTCAAGTTCAGACACAACGTTTACCGTAGTAGTTTAAAACCAGTGGCGAGCTCTGCAGATACGAAGATGGATAGAGAAAAAGACAGTTGGTAGGGAGGTGAAATAAAAGTTGATGAAAATAGAATAAAAGAGTTGGATAGTAGATTGGTTCTGATAGATAATAAAGAGGACATTTCTCTACGGGATTGCGCGCGTTGACGTTGTGCCAGAGGCACGTCTCTTTGACCACTAGCGCTAGTAGATATTATTAGTAATTTTGCTGTCACTCGAGCCAAGATCGTGGAATGGGAGAACGCGGGGAGAAAGAACGGAAAGGGAAAAGCGAAGCCTCGGTGATGTTGGAGGTAGTAGCTGAGCATATATATATATATATATGTGTATATACTATCGTGTGGATGTGGGTGGGAAAAGCTGGACGTTCCTTCCTGGCAAAAGGTAGCATCAGTGCGATCGTGGAATGAAGAGAGAAGATGGAGGATACCAGTTGACATTACGAGCGTCCAGTGTGACACCAGTCTCGTAACATCTCCTACTACTCCATGCGTCCCCATAACATTCTATGTTCGTTTGGCCTATGAAAGCACAGCTGGAAGGAACAATATGTCTTTTAACGACAGACAGTACGCGTTCACTTGTATTATACAGGCTGGTTCAACTTTTTTTCATTCTTGTTTTCGAATACTTTTGCTTTCTCATTAAGGATTCTTCATCGAGAACAAAGATTTCGTTGATTACAAAGAAAGAATTGGTGAACTGCATTTACTTTCCATTGATTCAGTGAAATATTTACTTGATTTTGAGTAAAATATTCTGTTTGAACCGCAAAGAGATATTTTGATGTCTTTGGAGAAACATTTATTTGACGGACATATTTTAAAAAACAACAGGTTTTATTGGTTCAGGGAGACTATATATTTAATTGTATATATTTAATTAAGTGTCAGTCACGTTACGACTGTTCCGTATTCGAGATTCTGTATTTCTAAAAACTCCCGGGTACCAAATTTCGTCTCTATCAAGTAGCTGTTTGCATTTTGATCCGCCATATTGGAGCCGCCATTTTGTACTTTTAAATTTTGAGTTCAATTTCGTTATCATCGAGCCTAAAAACCCCCGAGTACCAAATTTCATCTCAATGAAGTAACTTTTTGGCTTTTTGATCCGCCATATTGGGTCCGCCATTTTGTACTTCTGAGTTTTGAGTTCAGATTCATTATCAGCACCCCAAGAACCACTGATTATCAAATTCCAGAACCACCGAGCACCAAACTTCAACCAAACAAAAAAAACTTTTTGCATTGTTGGTCCGCCATATTGGATCCGCCATTTTGTATTTCTAAATTTTGAGTTCAATTTCGTTACCAGCGAGACTAAAAACCCCCGAGTACCAAATTTCATCTCAATGAAGTAACTTTTTGGCTTTTTGGTCCGCCATATTGGATCCGCCATTTTGTACTTCTGAGTTTTGAGTTCCGATTCATTATCAGCGACCCCAAGAACCACTGATTATCAAATTCCAAAACCACCAAGCACCAAATGTCAACCAAACAAAAAAAACTTTCTGCAATTTTGGTCCGCCATATTGGACCCGCCATTTTGTACTATCGAACTTTGAGTTTAGATTCGTAATCAATGACCCCAAAAACCACCGGGTACCAAATTTCATCTTAATCAAGTAACTTTTTGCATTTTTGATCCGCCGTATTGTACTTCTGAGTTTTGAGTTCCGATTCATTATCAGCGACCCCAAAAACCACCGAGTATCAAATTCCATCCAAATTAAGTAAATTTTTGAGTCCGCCATATTGAATCCACCATTTGTTTTAAATTTCTGTATCATCAACCTAAAAAATGTCGACCTAAGAATGTCATCGTATCGAATTTTTGCATTTTAAGCGCGGACTTATAATCAGCGACATTAAAAGAACCGCCGAGCACCAAATTTCAACCAAGCCAAAAAAATGTTTTTGCATTTTTGGTCCGCCATATTGGATCCGCCATTTTGAATCTCTGAATGTTGAGCTCTGATTCGTAATCAGCGATCCTAAACCCCCCCTAGTGCCAAAAATTTCAAGTGCATTCAATGTAAGGAAAAAAAATGCTTTCAAGGGTTCATAATAACAATAATTCATTTTTTACTTTTACTTTTCAATGAACAGTGCACAAAATAAACACACACACATAATCTCTGCACATAACTATGAGAGTACTAATTAAACTCGTACATTTTTAAATATCAAGAATAATAAATCGTTGCTTATTGCTTCCTTATTATTAAAAATTTTCATACAATTTCCTTGACCGTAAAGTCAAAATTTATTTAAATTTAATTAGACTAAAGCAATATATAATTCACTCTCCATTTAATTTATTGACCATAAACAAAAAAACTTCCAATTCTTTTGAGCACCTTAAACAAGCATCAACAAAAAAAAAACTAGCCAATTTTATTTTGAATCATCCTGTAGCATAAAACAAAATAACGTCGGTAATACTAAAACGACGAAAAATAAAGTCGTATGAACAGAACTATACTAAAGCATATAAAAAAGTTATTTTACGTTTGCTCCTTTAATATGTAATCTCTGAGTCAGTTACTTCCTGCATCTTGTTCGGACAGCTTAAAATTACGAATTCACAGTGTTTGCTTCAATTTTTTGTCTCTCCATAAAACAAGCGAGAGACAATTGATTGGATAAAACAGAAAGAATTTTGTTACTCCTTTCTTGAGAATTCGCACGAACTGGTAAAGCGCGTACTTTCTGTGCTCCGTTTTCCACCCCCCCTCGCAAATCATCGCTAAATCGAGAAAGTTACGGCAGGGTATACGCGATATTGCACCAATACATTTTCTTATCTCCAATGTTGACTATAGTGTATGTACATAAACTCGGTGTGTACTGTGGTGGATGTATTTTTGCTGGCATGCGCGCTGCTCATCATGTGTCTTGAATAAGGGGCAGCATTTTTTTGCTCAGTCTCTCGTTCTGTGTATACCTTTGTCTTTTTCCTATATCTTGCTTTATTTCTTAGCCGCATCGCGCCGCCTCGTAAGTATCGTACTTTACGTAACTATGAAAAAGATTGCGAAACTTTGAGGGAAACTCTCGTGAACATAATTTTTATATTGTTTGCAACCAACGATCTTGAACGTCGTCCCTCTAAACTTATCACAGTCGTTATTATTAAGAATTTCGTTGGAGTGTCGAAACCCTGCAGAGTTGTAGCAATCCATTATTTCCAAAAAAAGTATTCCATTTTTTGTTAAAGATTCTATAAATAATTTAATGATACATTTTTTTTTTGATAATATTATCATGAAATATTTGCCAGTGGTACCAGTAGATACTTTTTTTTATATTTATTTTTCCGTCTAAACGTAAATTGTTGTCGGTGCTCTGACTGCGGAATTGCATCGAATTACCAATCACTGACAACTGCCCTCAATGGACTGGAATAATAATGGTCACGTGGGTGAAGCTACGGAGAAGGTTGATGCAATGAATCGTGAAAGCCGAATGATTTGACGCAAATAATTCGTCTGCAAAGTCGAAAAAAAATGTGACTAGTTTGAGGCAGCTGCGAAAAAAAAAAATCTTTCAAAAATGGAGTACACTGCATTTACTCAGGTGAACAAATGAAAAAATAATGAAGATTATCGAAGAGGATGAGGGTCGAGAAATAGCGAATTGACATGGAATACCTCATGTATTCGAAGTATAGGAATAAGAAAAAAAAAAAAAAAAAAAAAATAGCATTGCCAGTGTGTCTCTTATATCGTCAAATACACTTGGAGGTCGGTAGCTACGCACCGCCATACTCATACGTATATACATACATACGTACAGCCGATGGCTTGGACTATCGCTCGTACGATTTCACCCCCATAATCCGTTCTTAAGCAGCACGCCCTTCTTTTTTTACGATCCCCCTGCCCGTCGTTGGTTCGCGCTTGCCGCTCGAGATAGCACCGGCTTTATTATAGATTGACCCCCCTCACTCGAGCTCTGCCCTCGGTAATTCTCTGCTCTTTGCTATCTCCCTCGCACTTTCCTTCTTGTTCTTGTCTGTGTATGTGTGTGTGTGTGTGTGTGTTTTTTTTTTTCTCTCAACTCAACTGGCACATGTAGCAGAGGCGTCATCGCACTACTGGTTCACCCGCTACCCCACCAGAAAATACAACCCTGCACTCATCTCGCTCGGTCACATCCCCTTGGTCATTTATCTCGATCGTTTGCATTGAACGGCGAAACTAGAGTAGAACTAAAGTTCGTCCTAGCCTAAAGCAAGTTCCTTGTTCCTGTGACGCTGGATCAGAAGTTTTGCATGGCAAGGAATAACGAGAGTGTCGTTCAAAACTGATTTATTATTTATTTGTTATTTATTAGAAATCTAATAGGGAGTACCAGTCGCTGGTCGGATCCTGGTTGGGTTTTGGTCGGGTTGCCTCAATTGTTCTGGTTTTGCTGGGATCACCCGATTTTTATTGGTCGGGATTTGTTCGGGTATCCCCAAATGGATAATGCGACTTGGAATACGAATTTGTCGCAAATTTTGTTCCGGTTTTGTGATGATCACCAGATTTTCATTGGTCGAGATTTGCTAGAGTTTCTCTAAAAGGTCTCTGTCGAAATTTCGATAGATTCCGGAAGGTGTCCTTTTTATTAGCGGTCTCCCATGTAGGAATCTGCCAGGGAGCCTCAGTTGCTGATCGAACCTGACCAAAATCCGACCAAGATTTTGGTCAGGTTGCCTCAATTGAGTAACCCTACTTGGGATACTAATTGATTCCAGATCTTGGTCCGGTTTTGTTCCGGTCATCAGATTATCATTGGTCGAGATTTGTTAGGGTTTCTCTAAAAGACCAGTCTCAATCAGAATCACAATGGATTTCGGAACGTGTCTATCGATCATATTTATTGACGGTAATCGCATGCAGAAATCTATCAGGAAGTCCCAGTTACCGATGGGATCCTGATTGGCTTTTGGTTAAGTTTTCTCAATTGTGTACTTGGAATCCGAATTAACCTGGTTTTGTTGGGGCCACCTGATTTTCATTGGTCGAGATTTCTTCGGGTATCCCTAAATGGATAATCCAACTTGGGATACGAATTGATCCCAAATCTTGGTCCGGTTTTCTTCCGATCATCAGATTTTCATTGATCCAGATTTTCTAGGGTTTTCCGAAATGTGTCCTATTTATCAGCGTTAAACAACATTCCCCCGTGTCCTACTTGAAACACGAATGAATCCCGGAATTCCAGTCGTTGACCAGTGAATCAGTAATCAACAATTGATTCCGATACTAATGTATCGGCTACCCAGTCTGGAATTCCATTTAGGATCCAGTCCAACATTCCGCTTGGAATGCAGTCCAAAAACCCGATCTCGGATTCCAGTTTACAAGTATTACATCCCATGCTTGGAATCCAATTCGATGACTGACTGGACCCAATGAAATTTCTGCACAATTTTGTTTACAGAAAACAAAGAAAAATCGTAAATCTGATAAGCGTTTGTTCAGTCACTTCTAATATAACTGAAATCCATAGAACACACAAAAGCCTGGGAAAATAAGAAAACCTACAAAACGGGCGTTTGTTACTTACGAATAGTTTTAATTCTGCAAGATTATTTTTGACTTGCTCCAATATTGTAGGAAATTCTTCCGGATCACCCTAATGACTGGTCTAACAGAGACGACGATAAAATCGTGATGCAGTGAGTGCGACGTTGTCCATTTAAGTCAGCTTGGTGGGTTTTCATAGTGGGAGACATTCGTGTGGCCAATCAATGCCGTTGAGTTAACGTCTGGCTACTCCGTTTGCGGGAAAGCAAGATGAATAGAAGGAACGAAATGAGCGCCGACTACCAACTCTCGCTTCGCAGCGGCATTGTTGGGGAGGTAGCATCAACATCACCACCACCACCACCATCGTCCACCCACTTTTTTTTCTCCCTTCTATACAAGGTGTCTATATTGGTTTCCTCGACATTCACACCGCTTTTCTGTACTCGTATTTTATAGCTCATCCTTTCCGTCCCAGCTTAAAAAAGATCGCTCCTAGAAGCACCGAAACAAAAACCACAAAATCTATAACTCATAAATAAGCCATTTCACACAAAGTGGGTCACATCTGTTTCGAAATTTCTCAACAAAAGTTCATAATCTGTTTGAGTTTGGTGTAAGACATCTTAAAGATGTACAAATTATTTAAGATTTTTTAATCTTATATTTCACCCGAAATTAAATAGTGATTTTCGATTTTAGTGTCTTTTTTTTGAAGCAACATTTTTAAAACTTTTATCAGGAATACGTAAATTTTGTTTCACCTGCTTTAATATCAGTTGAAGATGGTGAAAATATGTAGAAACAATTTTCAAAATCTTGGTACTCGAATGTGCCTGATTGTAACGTTGAAGTCTCTCCTTAAAAATTCGTTTTCGCCCAGAAAAGGGAGAGTTTTCGATCTTTATCGGATTTCTCTCAATCAAACACCCCATGGTTTCGATATGATTTGTGGTCCACACGCACCATTTTTTTTTCCCGATAAAGGTCACTCACAGACTGTCTCTCCCCTTCTCGTTTGCTATATACTTGTGTTTAGTTCAAGAGAACACCCTCGCCTTAAATTTAAAAGTAGGAAATCTTGACTCACTTTCGTTATATTCATTTTTTTAAGGGCGCAAGAAAATTCAATAAATTACGCGACATACAAATATTCCATTTTTAGAGAAATGAAATTTTTATTTGATAATATAGTAATTAAACGAAGCAACAATTGAAGCACTTATAGTAAACTAATGTTTAAAAGTATAATTAAAAAATATACTGCCAAAGTGGTAAAGCTGATTTTTTAATAGTAAGAAAAATCTCACGTTTTGGTTAAAATTTCAAATAGAAAAATTGTGAAAAGGCAAGAATTCCTTTAACGATTGAAAACTAAAAAGTAACTTTTTTTTACAATGTTTTACAATCATAGCCTCAAGTTAGTCTTATCGTTTTTCATATCGTTGCTCGTATCTTATTGTAGCAGCCATTCAAACGGAATTTACATACCCCACCCCTTTTAAACCGTACCCCTTTTAATCTAAAATAAGGCGTTACCCCTGGGCCGCTCCCTTATTGGCCGGAGCAATGCTCCTGTATTGCGCAGTCGTTGAAGTTAGGTCTTCAAACTCTTAAGCTCTCCCCTTTGCTGAGTCGCCGCAGGGTGACTAAAAAAGCCGAATCGCGGTGAAGTATTTTATAGTGGCTTCTCATTGGCTGTTTATCCTCCGACTTTGCATACGAACTATTTTCCACCCACAGTTAAATCGACAAGTCTTATCCATTCTGTTATGAACAGCTGCTCTAATATATTTTATATTTTATATTTTATATTTTATATTTTATATTTTATATTTTATATTTTATATTTTATATTTTATATTTTATATTTTATATTTTATATTTTATATTTTATATTTTATATTTTATATTTTATATTTTATATTTTATATTTTATATTTTATATTTTATATTTTATATTTTATATTTTATATTTTATATTTTATATTTTATATTTTATATTTTATATTTTATATTTTATATTTTATATTTTATATTTTATATTTTATATTTTACGTCTTTACGTCTTTACGTCTTTACGTCTTTACGTCTTTACGTCTTTACGTCTTTACGTCTTTACGTCTTTACGTCTTTACGTCTTTACGTCTTTACGTCTTTACGTCTTTACGTCTTTACGTCTTTACGTCTTTACGTCTTTACGTCTTTACGTCTTTACGTCTTTACGTCTTTACGTCTTTACGTCTTTACGTCTTTACGTCTTTACGTCTTTACGTCTTTACGTCTTTACGTCTTTACGTCTTTACGTCTTTACGTCTTTACGTCTTTACGTCATTACGTCATTACGACTTTACGTCTTTACGACTTTACGTCTTTACGTCTTTACGTCTTTACGCCTTTACGTCTTTACGTCTTTACGTCTTTACGTCTTTACGTCTTTACGTCTTTACGTCTTTACGTCTTTACGTCTTTACGTCTTTACGTCTTTACGTCTTTACGTCTTTACGTCTTTACGTCTTTACCTCTTTACGTCTTTACCTTTTTACGTCTTTACGTCTTTACCTCTTTACGTCTTTACGTCTTTACCTCTTTACGTCTTTACCTTTTTACGTCTTTACGTCTTTACGTCTTCATGTCTTTACGTCTTCACGTCTTTACGTTTTTACACTTACATTTTATGCATACCTTAAGAAAAAAATTCTTTCACCTAAAGTTGCCTAAAACATGTATCTCGTTTGTTTTCCTATAAAATGAATTCCTTAATTTTTCGCTACCTTCTCGTTTTTATGTCATTATTAATAACTCATTCTTTTATTTTTCGAGATTTCCGTTTCATATAAATTAAGCTTCAAGTCGCCACGGCAAATAATATCAACGACTTGCATTCTCCTCGCGTCTCACCGAGGGGAGAATAACTAATGTGAATTATTATAATTCAAGCAGATCCAAGCGCAGCAGCGTACGAAAGCAGACTGGAATACATAAATTTCTGATTAAGCATTTTCGGGGTTGATCTTCGCCAAATACCAAAGTAGACTGGCGCACACTCTCACACACACACACACTGATTGGCCTTTACCAAACGACGAAATTCGCTATAGTTGCAGACGTGCAATATAAATTCTGTTACCCTGCTTTTATACTAACGCTGTGACAAGTTAGCTTTGGAAAACCCGGGGACGTTCAATGTGGGTCCAAAGAGGGTTGGCACAAGCCTCACGCAAGGGTGGTTAATGAGCCCAAATCCGTTTACGATGAATATACCGCTACTTCGAAAAGGAAGCACGATACCAAAATAAAAAGAAAAAAAAAACTATCCGAATGCCTCGTTAGATGTTAAGTCTTGAGAACTAAAAGTCAAGGGGAGATTTCATCGACCTTCGTCTCAATTAAATGGCATCCCTTAAGGGGGTCTGAAAGTAAAAAAAAAAAGGGTCTAGCTATTTTTATGCATATTCTGATAGTATTAAAATTATTCCCGGTTATTTTTCTTTTCGAAGTTTATAACATTCAGATTAGATGACATTTTCAATTGTTAAAAAAAATGTAAAACAAAAATATTTAAAAAACTTAACCGACACTGATGGTTTTGAGGTCGGTGTGCGGCTTCGGCAGTCCCCCGAGCATTTCGTGCTGCCAACACTTGGATGGGTGACCGCTTGGCCGTGCATCGTCTGGCACATCGACAAGTGAGCGGCAGGCATTTTTTCTGAGCCTTTGGTGTTTACACTTAAGTAACATTGTCTGCTGTGGACGCATCGAAAGTTAGGCTAGCTTAGCGAGGTGCGGGTATGGAGTGATAGGAGGAAGGGTGGGAAGGGTCGCAGAAATCCGAGAGGGTGTGCACTGGAAAACGGGAAATAAAAATCTAAAAAAAAAATCTATTTAAAAAAGTTTAAAAAATGTATTTTCTGCGCTTCTGTGCTTGAAATGGGATGAACCCTTAAATACATTTTATTTGATTTAAAGAAATGTAAAATAATACATTTTATTTGATTTAAAATAATGTAAAAAAAATTTTTAAAAAACGTTAAAAACTTTATTTTCTGCTCTATATGAGTGCTTTGATTTGACATAAAATATCAGACTGATTAATATAATTTAACGATCGAAAAGAAATCGCGAAAATCAGTTATTTTTCAGCCCATTAAACTGGGATGATGACTTAAGTAAATTTTATTCGATTTAAATAAATGTAAAATAATAAATTTTGTTTGATTTTAGAAAACTTAAAAAAAATAAATTTTGAAAACGTTCAAAACTTTATTTTCTGCACTTTATGAGTGCTTTGATTTGACATAAAAAATCAGACTGATTAACGTATTTTAACCATTGAAAAAAAAATCACGAAAATCAGCTATTTTTCGGCCCGTTAAACTGGGATGATCACAAATAAATTTTATCTGATTTTAAAAAATGTAAAAAAAAAAATTTATATCGTTTAAAAATTTATTTTCTGCTCTTTATGAGTGCTTTGATTTGACATAAAAAAATCAGACTGATTAACATATTTCAACCATCGAAAAAAAAAATCGCGAAAATCAGCTATTTTTCGGCCCGTTTAACTGGGATGAACCCTTAAATAAATTTTATTTTATTTAAATAACCCCCCCCCCCCTTTCTCTGGGTATATTCTAAGCATTAAACATCTGCATATTCTTGAAGGGAATTTCCAGTCTCATGTACAAAAACGATCTCATACTGCATGCGGTATATGCAGAAGGAATAGCACAGAACCATTTGCGTGATGTTTGCGAGCGTGTGACCAGCGTGGGAGGTGGATCAATTTACACGAACGCCAGGGGTGCTGCGAGTAACTGCGAGATTGCGTGAGTGCGACCGCAGCTAAGGGGAGGAATACGGGTGTGTATGTGTGTGTGCCCGTATGCGGAGCTTTCTGGAAACGCGTGCCCGTGCATAAGCAAGAGCCCCTAACTTTTCTTCTGGGGATTTTCGTACAGGGGGTGGTAGAAAAGCCCCGTCTGCTTTGAGAATAGAGGTAGCTAACAGCAGGGGTCTGTTATAATTATTACATGGTGCAGGCCTTTAATAATGGTTCCCTGGTCATATCAAGCAGAAATAGTAAACGATTCTTCTGTTAAATACAACGAGAAACAAACATACTAGAGTTCTTGTTCTAAAACTCGAAAATTCGATAATTGTGCCAGGGAAAAATTAGATTGGATACTGATAAAAAAATATCGTGAATTATTTTTTCTATAAATTTATATTTTTTATAATAATTGTAATAATAGCTAAACATTTTGTTTCCTTATAGAGGAGGTTTTGTTTGCATGATTTTTTTTTTTGGATTTTCATGTTAATGGACTGTAAATGATGTGGGGGGGGGGGGGGATTTGTTCAAAGGATCCCAACTTTATCGCACTAGTGCGATAAAGTTGTATACGAAACTCGTGCGAGAAATTATTTCTCAACTCGTGTGATTGTAACACTCATCAAGAAAAAGTTTAATCGCACTCGTATCGTAATATACTATTATGCCACGCGGTGCGAGAAGTGCCTACTTCTCGCACTAGTGCGATAATAGTATACGAAACTCGTGTGAGAAACGTTTTCTCAACTTGTGTGATTGCAATACTCGTCTTCGACTCGTGCTCCAAACTCACACACGTCAAGAAAAAGTTTAATCGTACTTGTATCGTAATATACTATTATGCCACGCGGTGCGAGAAGTGCCTACTTCTTTCTCAACTTGTCAATCTTTTTCACAACTTGTGTGATTGCAACACTCACATTCGGCTTGAGCTGCAAACTCACACTTTTCAAGAAAAAGTTTGATCGCACTCGTATCGTAATATACTATTATCGCACTAGTGCGAGAAGTGTCTACTTCTCGCACGCTAAGCGAAGCCAAGAGAACTAGGCACTTCTCGCACTGTGTGGTATAAAAACTGATGTATACAGTATTGAAACAAGACTGCAAAGTAGAACCTTGCACATATCGTCCTCATTATTTTTTATCTTGCACAAAGAAAGTCAAAACTGATATATAAATGTTCTACTTTACAACTTTTTTTTTTTTAAATTGTACCATTTGCTTCAAGGCTGGAGAAATTGTTCACAGAAATCGAACGTTTTTGTTACAGTTCTAATTCAAATTCTAATACTATTTAGTTATGAACTTAATGATACACAATTATATTTTTTATTAATTACAGGCGTCAAGAATTGTCCTTGTAAGAGCAATATTCGCAATTTCGTTTGTAAAGATTTTTACACCATTTGTGCAGTGCGACATTTGAAAGGGTTGCTTAAACAGAGATTTTCAAAAGTATTAGGAATACGACGATAATGTTTGTGGTTTTTCTATTTATTTGTAGACAAGATCAACTATCGTTTACGATGAGCAACCGCTTTTTCAGCCCTCTTCGACTCTGAGAAAAGTGTCGGTGATTATTGATCAAAGCGGATTGGTATCGGCGCTTATAGCTTCCCATGTCACCCCACCATTCTGAGATATGGCGTGGCTGGTATAGTGCGATATGGCGATGATGAGCCACTTTAGGATTTTGGCTCTTTGACACGTGATTTTATCAATAAGTATTTAAGGTGATGGGAGTAATTCGCACCAGTGAAATCAGTGTTTCATTCTACTCTCTCGTGGAGGGAGCTTTATTTTCATGGATTTATTTTTTTTTTCGAGATTTTTATGTCAGGAATACCTCACATAAATTTTGTATCTAATCCGAGAACATTAGATGTTGCCACAGATTGTGCTTTTACTCTCAGTGCTGTACAATTGTGCGGGGAATATGAGGTATCCCTGGCGAAATAGATAAACGCTTGATCCTGGTCCATCTCAAATTTGTCTCATTTTTTATTTCATAGTATCTGTTAAAAAAACACACTCTGAATTTTTTTTAGATTTGAAAAAATTAAATTTCTTAGGTGTTGGCGCGGTTACTATTTGGCCAACTCCGCAACGTAGTGGAGTGATAAGTGAGGGGTTCTTTTTTTATTAGCCAACATTTTTTAATCTCTTGAGCGGCAAGAAAAATTTCACTGTTTTTTAGTGCCGCAAACGTGATAAAAAAGTATTTTGATTTTGATGAAACACGGCAACTAAGGGTTTTTTAGATCGCTGATTACGAATTTGAGATTTAAAAATTTTGAAATTCAAAATGGCGGATCCACTATGTCGGGTCAAAATTCAAAATTGATTTAATTCGAATGAAAATCGGGACTCGGAGGTTTTCGAGGTTGCTGATTACGAATCTGTCTTCAAAATTTATGAATTCAAAATGGCGGATCCAATATGGTGGACCAAAATACAACAATTCATTTGAATTTCATGAAAATTTTTATTAGGGATTTTTCGAGGTCGCTGATTACGAATCTGACCTCAAAATTTATAAATCCAAAATGGCGGATCCAATATGGTGGACCAAAATACAACAATTCACTTGATTTTCATGAAAATTGGTATTATTGGGTTTTCGAGGTCACTGATCACGAATCTGTCTTCAAAATTTATAATTACAAAATGGCGGATCCAATATGGTGGACCAAAATACAACAATTCACTTGATTTTCATGAAAATTGGTATTATTGGGTTTTCGAGGTCGCTGATCACGAAACTGTCTTCAAAATTTATAAATTCAATATGGCGGATCCAATATGGTGGACCAATATACAACAATTCACTTGATTTTCACGAAAATTGGTATTAAGGGGTTTTCGAGGTCGCTGATCACGAATCTGCCTTCAAATTTTATAAATTCAAAATGGCGGATCCAATATGGTGGACCAAAATACAACAATTCACTTGAATTTCATGAAAATTTGCATTAGGGGGTTTTCGAGGTCACTGATCACCAATCTGTCTTCAAAATTTATAATTACAAAATGGCGGATCCAATATGGTGGACCAAACTACAACAATTCACTTGATTTCCATGAAAATTGGTATTAAGGGGTTTTCGAGGTCACTGATTACGAATCTGTCCTCAAAATTTAGAAATTCAAAATGGCGGACCACAATATAAAAATTAAATATAAAGTATTAGTTCTATTTCTTCCCCCCTCGAAGCCCCATTAATTTTCAATAAAAATAAGTATATCCAAATATATATACATTACCGGGAAATAGCATCAGAGAAAGCAGAAAAAGTCTGCCGAAACTTACGTGGCTAAAAGGCATTAAAACACGTACGAGAATAACACACAAGAAGGACTGGAGAAACAGTGTTCCAGAAAAGAGAGGAAGACATTACTTACCTCAAAAAAAAAAAAAGAAACTGTCGAAAGCTTGACATGTACATTAATAGTACATCATATGGTTCTTTTCTCGCGTGTGTTTCGATATACAACTTGTTTTTTTATTTTTTTTGTTCTTTCTTTTGTGCGCTCTTAGCGCAGCGCTTCTTCGCAGGCTTTCCTTCGTTCCTTCATTCTACAGGCTCGGAGGTTTCTTTCGAAACTTTATTTTTGCCAGCAGAAGCACAGTCTCGCGGTTGTCGTCATCGTCAGTTCTGCAACCGCCACAAGAGTTGCCACAAGCAACTTTTTAAATATATATATATATATATATATTTAAAAAGTTGCTTGCTTGCTGCTCAGACGCTTGAGTGGCCCGTGATTTTGTCAGGCTTTTGCCGCAGTAGTAACAGCAGAATGAAGCAGCCAGGATGGCCAAGGTGCGAATCCAGTTACATTGCCACTAATACTTACTCGTTGCTTGTGGCCACTGCAATTCAGGAAAACTATAAGAAACGAGGGAATCCTGTCAGGCGGCAATTCAAAGTTTCGTTAACAATTCTTCGGGGCCTCCCCTCCTCCCGGCCATTGGGTTCTACTCTAACAATCGTAAGCATCATTCTTTGTTTCCACGGTTTTCCGCCAATTTTTTAAATTACAATTGGATAAAAAAGATACATTTAACTAGAATTTTAAGATTTTCTTAACTACAATTTTATTTTATTTATTAAATCGATGATACATTTGATATAATTGCTAGGGCAATACAAAAGGGTATTAATTAGTTAAGGGGATGGAATTTGAAGAATTGCCTCGCATTTGTAGTGTTTCCAATAAGTTTTTGTGAATGATTACTTTATAAAATATAAATGATTTACTTTGTCTGCTGTAAGATTATAAAATAAAAAAAGTCAATCGAAAGTTGCACGTAGGACGGGAATAAAAGTGCACCAATTCGATAATATGAATTTGATAAAATCCATGTTTTCTACGGTTTCGGAATGAATTGGATTTTGGAAATTTTAACTCCTGAGAAAAGTTACAAGTTTGTAGTTTGAACGATTTTCGAGATATCGTGATAATGTAGTTTCCAGAAAATTGTGTTTTAAACCGGAAGTACTACATTCAGCCAGTTGCGCAACACTCTACAATTTTCACTCTCCTGAACTCAATTTTGAAAATTCACACAAGAACTCCAATGGAGAAATAATCACTCTAAATCGAAGCGTGTTGCGAAGTGTGTTGTTCCCGATCCTTTAACAGTGTGACGCATTTTTACACACTTGAAAAGTGTTGCTTTTTCCTACATTTACCATGCAAAAGCAACACACTTTAAGTGTGTAAAAATGCATGACAATATTGAAGGATAGGGACTTAAAACTTGACCAAAACGAGGTAGCCTATGGTAGGTGCCAAACCTTCGAGAAAAAATGCCGTAAACGGCAACTTTTTTTAGCAAAAATTGAGATATCGAATTTTTCCATTCGCCATTCGTTCCAAGTGGCATATTTCATCACTGAATTTACCCCCTGAACACCTTTTTGAGTTATTTTGTCGAAACCCCCATTTTTTGGCCTATGGTAGGTGCCAAACCTTCGAGTTAAAAAGGCCGTAAACGGCAACTTTTTTCGCAAAAATTGAGATATCGAATTTTTCCATTCGCCATTCGTTCCAAGTGGCATATTTCATCACTGAATTTACCCCCTGAACACCTTTTTGAGTCATTTTGTCGAAATCCCCATTTTTTGGCCTATGGACGGGGCCAAACCTTCGAGGAAAAAGTGCGTCAAAGACAACTTTTTTTCTCAAAAATTGAGATATCGAATTTTTTCCGTCACCATTCGTTTCAAGTCGCATATGGCATCACTGAATTTACCCTCTAAAATCCTTTTTGAGTCATTTTGTCGAAATCCCCATTTTTTGGCCTATGGACGGGGCCAAACCTTCGAGGAAAAAGTGCGTCAAAGACAATTTTTTTTCTCAAAAATTGAGATATCGAATTTTTTCCGTCACCATTCGTTTCAAGTCGCATATGGCATCACTGAATTTACCCTCTAAAATCCTTTTTGAGTCATTTTATCGAAATCCCCATTTTTTGGCCTATGGACGGGGCCAAACCTTCGAGGAAAAAGTGCGTCAAAGACAACTTTTTTTCTCAAAAATTGAGATATCGAATTTTTTCCGTCACCATTCGTTTCAAGTCGCATATGGCATCACTGAATTTACCCTCTAAAATCCTTTTTGAGTCATTTTGTCGAAATCCCCATTTTTTGGCCTATGGACGGGGCCAAACCTTCGAGGAAAAAGTCCGTCAAAGACAATTTTTTTTCTCAAAAATTGAGATATCGAATTTTTTCCGTCACCATTCGTTTCAAGTCGCATATGGCATCACTGAATTTACCCTCTAAAATCCTTTTTGAGTCATTTTATCGAAATCCCCATTTTTTGGCCTATGGACGGGGCCAAACCTTCGAGGAAAAAGTGCGTCAAAGACAACTTTTTTTCTCAAAAATTGAGATATCGAATTTTTTCCGTCACCATTCGTTTCAAGTCGCATATGGCATCACTGAATTTACCCTCTAAAATCCTATTTGAGTCATTTTGTCGAAATCCCCATTTTTTGGCCTATGGACGGGGCCAAACCTTCGAGGAAAAAGTGCGTCAAAGACAACTTTTTTTCTCAAAAATTGAGATATCGAATTTTTTCCGTCACCATTCGTTTCAAGTCGCATATGGCATCACTGAATTTACCCTCTAAAATCCTTTTTGAGTCATTTTGTCGAAATCCCCATTTTTTGGCCTATGGACGGGGCCAAACCTTCGAGGAAAAAGTGCGTCAAAGACAACTTTTTTTCTCAAAAATTGAGATATCGAATTTTTTCCGTCACCATTCGTTTCAAGTCGCATATGGCATCACTGAATTTACCCTCTAAAATCCTTTTTGAGTCATTTTGTCGAAATCCCCATTTTTTGGCCTATGGACGGGGCCAAACCTTCGAGGAAAAAGTCCGTCAAAGACAATTTTTTTTCTCAAAAATTGAGATATCGAATTTTTTCCGTCACCATTCGTTTCAAGTCGCATATGGCATCACTGAATTTACCCTCTAAAATCCTTTTTGAGTCATTTTGTCGAAATCCCCATTTTTTGGCCTATGGACGGGGCCAAACCTTCGAGGAAAAAGTGCGTCAAAGACAACTTTTTTTCTCAAAAATTGAGATATCGAATTTTTTCCGTCACCATTCGTTTCAAGTCGCATATGGCATCACTGAATTTACCCTCTAAAATCCTTTTTGAGTCATTTTGTCGAAATCCCCATTTTTTGGCCTATGGACGGGGCCAAACCTTCGAGGAAAAAGTGCGTCAAAGACAACTTTTTTTCTCAAAAATTGAGATATCGAATTTTTTCCGTCACCATTCGTTTCAAGTCGCATATGGCATCACTGAATTTACCCTCTAAAATCCTTTTTGAGTCATTTTGTCGAAATCCCCATTTTTTGGCCTATGGACGGGGCCAAACCTTCGAGGAAAAAGTGCGTCAAAGACAACTTTTTTTCTCAAAAATTGAGATATCGAATTTTTTCCGTCACCATTCGTTTCAAGTCGCATATGGCATCACTGAATTTACCCTCTAAAATCCTTTTTGAGTCATTTTGTCGAAATCCCCATTTTTTGGCCTATGGACGGGGCCAAACCTTCGAGGAAAAAGTGCGTCAAAGACAACTTTTTTTCTCAAAAATTGAGATATCGAATTTTTTCCGTCACCATTCGTTTCAAGTCGCATATGGCATCACTGAATTTACCCTCTAAAATCCTTTTTGAGTCATTTTGTCGAAATCCCCATTTTTTGGCCTATGGACGGGGCCAAACCTTCGAGGAAAAAGTGCGTCAAAGACAATTTTTTTTCTCAAAAATTGAGATATCGAATTTTTTCCGTCACCATTCGTTTCAAGTCGCATATGGCATCACTGAATTTACCCTCTAAAATCCTTTTTGAGTCATTTTGTCGAAATCCCCATTTTTTGGCCTATGGACGGGGCCAAACCTTCGAGGAAAAAGTGCGTCAAAGACAACTTTTTTTCTCAAAAATTGAGATATCGAATTTTTTCTGTCACCATTCGTTTCAAGTCGCATATGGCATCACTGAATTTACCCTCTAAAATCCTTTTTGAGTCATTTTGTCGAAATCCCCATTTTTTGGCCTATGGACGGGGCCAAACCTTCGAGGAAAAAGTGCGTCAAAGACAACTTTTTTTCTCAAAAATTGAGATATCGAATTTTTTCCGTCACCATTCGTTTCAAGTCGCATATGGCATCACTGAATTTACCCTCTAAAATCCTTTTTGAGTCATTTTGTCGAAATCCCCATTTTTTGGCCTATGGACGGGGCCAAACCTTCGAGGAAAAAGTGCGTCAAAGACAACTTTTTTTCTCAAAAATTGAGATATCGAATTTTTTCCGTCACCATTCGTTTCAAGTCGCATATGGCATCACTGAATTTACCCTCTAAAATCCTTTTTGAGTCATTTTGTCGAAATCCCCATTTTTTGGCCTATGGACGGGGCCAAACCTTCGAGGAAAAAGTGCGTCAAAGACAACTTTTTTTCTCAAAAATTGAGATATCGAATTTTTTCCGTCACCATTCGTTTCAAGTCGCATATGGCATCACTGAATTTACCCTCTAAAATCCTTTTTGAGTCATTTTGTCGAAATCCCCATTTTTTGGCCTATGGACGGGGCCAAACCTTCGAGGAAAAAGTGCGTCAAAGACAACTTTTTTTCTCAAAAATTGAGATATCGAATTTTTTCCGTCACCATTCGTTTCAAGTCGCATATGGCATCACTGAATTTACCCTCTAAAATCCTTTTTGAGTCATTTTGTCGAAATCCCCATTTTTTGGCCTATGGACGGGGCCAAACCTTCGAGGAAAAAGTGCGTCAAAGACAACTTTTTTTCTCAAAAATTGAGATATCGAATTTTTTCCGTCACCATTCGTTTCAAGTCGCATATGGCATCACTGAATTTACCCTCTAAAATCCTTTTTGAGTCATTTTGTCGAAATCCCCATTTTTTGGCCTATGGACGGGGCCAAACCTTCGAGGAAAAAGTCCGTCAAAGACAACTTTTTTTCTCAAAAATTGAGATATCGAATTTTTTCCGTCACCATTCGTTTCAAGTCGCATATGGCATCACTGAATTTACCCTCTAAAATCCTTTTTGAGTCATTTTGTCGAAATCCCCATTTTTTGGCCTATGGACGGGGCCAAACCTTCGAGGAAAAAGTGCGTCAAAGACAACTTTTTTTCTCAAAAATTGAGATATCGAATTTTTTCCGTCACCATTCGTTTCAAGTCGCATATGGCATCACTGAATTTACCCTCTAAAATCCTTTTTGAGTCATTTTGTCGAAATCCCCATTTTTTGGCCTATGGACGGGGCCAAACCTTCGAGGAAAAAGTCCGTCAAAGACAACTTTTTTTCTCAAAAATTGAGATATCGAATTTTTTCCGTCACCATTCGTTTCAAGTCGCATATGGCATCACTGAATTTACCCTCTAAAATCCTTTTTGAGTCATTTTGTCGAAATCCCCATTTTTTGGCCTATGGACGGGGCCAAACCTTCGAGGAAAAAGTGCGTCAAAGACAACTTTTTTTCTCAAAAATTGAGATATCGAATTTTTTCCGTCACCATTCGTTTCAAGTCGCATATGGCATCACTGAATTTACCCTCTAAAATCCTTTTTGAGTCATTTTGTCGAAATCCCCATTTTTTGGCCTATGGACGGGGCCAAACCTTCGAGGAAAAAGTGCGTCAAAGACAATTTTTTTTCTCAAAAATTGAGATATCGAATTTTTTCCGTCACCATTCGTTTCAAGTCGCATATGGCATCACTGAATTTACCCTCTAAAATCCTTTTTGAGTCATTTTGTCGAAATCCCCATTTTTTGGCCTATGGACGGGGCCAAACCTTCGAGGAAAAAGTGCGTCAAAGACAACTTTTTTTCTCAAAAATTGAGATATCGAATTTTTTCCGTCACCATTCGTTTCAAGTCGCATATGGCATCACTGAATTTACCCTCTAAAATCCTTTTTGAGTCATTTTGTCGAAATCCCCATTTTTTGGCCTATGGACGGGGCCAAACCTTCGAGGAAAAAGTGCGTCAAAGACAACTTTTTTTCTCAAAAATTGAGATATCGAATTTTTTCCGTCACCATTCGTTTCAAGTCGCATATGGCATCACTGAATTTACCCTCTAAAATCCTTTTTGAGTCATTTTGTCGAAATCCCCATTTTTTGGCCTATGGACGGGGCCAAACCTTCGAGGAAAAAGTGCGTCAAAGACAACTTTTTTTCTCAAAAATTGAGATATCGAATTTTTTCCGTCACCATTCGTTTCAAGTCGCATATGGCATCACTGAATTTACCCTCTAAAATCCTTTTTGAGTCATTTTGTCGAAATCCCCATTTTTTGGCCTATGGACGGGGCCAAACCTTCGAGGAAAAAGTCCGTCAAAGACAACTTTTTTTCTCAAAAATTGAGATATCGAATTTTTTCCGTCACCATTCGTTTCAAGTCGCATATGGCATCACTGAATTTACCCTCTAAAATCCTTTTTGAGTCATTTTGTCGAAATCCCCATTTTTTGGCCTATGGACGGGGCCAAACCTTCGAGGAAAAAGTCCGTCAAAGACAATTTTTTTTCTCAAAAATTGAGATATCGAATTTTTTCCGTCACCATTCGTTTCAAGTCGCATATGGCATCACTGAATTTACCCTCTAAAATCCTTTTTGAGTCATTTTGTCGAAATCCCCATTTTTTGGCCTATGGACGGGGCCAAACCTTCGAGGAAAAAGTGCGTCAAAGACAACTTTTTTTCTCAAAAATTGAGATATCGAATTTTTTCCGTCACCATTCGTTTCAAGTCGCATATGGCATCACTGAATTTACCCTCTAAAATCCTTTTTGAGTCATTTTGTCGAAATCCCCATTTTTTGGCCTATGGACGGGGCCAAACCTTCGAGGAAAAAGTCCGTCAAAGACAACTTTTTTTCTCAAAAATTGAGATATCGAATTTTTTCCGTCACCATTCGTTTCAAGTCGCATATGGCATCACTGAATTTACCCTCTAAAATCCTTTTTGAGTCATTTTGTCGAAATCCCCATTTTTTGGCCTATGGACGGGGCCAAACCTTCGAGGAAAAAGTGCGTCAAAGACAACTTTTTTTCTCAAAAATTGAGATATCGAATTTTTTCCGTCACCATTCGTTTCAAGTCGCATATGGCATCACTGAATTTACCCTCTAAAATCCTTTTTGAGTCATTTTGTCGAAATCCCCATTTTTTGGCCTATGGACGGGGCCAAACCTTCGAGGAAAAAGTCCGTCAAAGACAACTTTTTTTCTCAAAAATTGAGATATCGAATTTTTTCCGTCACCATTCGTTTCAAGTCGCATATGGCATCACTGAATTTACCCTCTAAAATCCTTTTTGAGTCATTTTGTCGAAATCCCCATTTTTTGGCCTATGGACGGGGCCAAACCTTCGAGGAAAAAGTGCGTCAAAGACAACTTTTTTTCTCAAAAATTGAGATATCGAATTTTTTCCGTCACCATTCGTTTCAAGTCGCATATGGCATCACTGAATTTACCCTCTAAAATCCTTTTTGAGTCATTTTGTCGAAATCCCCATTTTTTGGCCTATGGACGGGGCCAAACCTTCGAGGAAAAAGTGCGTCAAAGACAACTTTTTTTCTCAAAAATTGAGATATCGAATTTTTTCCGTCACCATTCGTTTCAAGTCGCATATGGCATCACTGAATTTACCCTCTAAAATCCTTTTTGAGTCATTTTGTCGAAATCCCCATTTTTTGGCCTATGGACGGGGCCAAACCTTCGAGGAAAAAGTGCGTCAAAGACAACTTTTTTTCTCAAAAATTGAGATATCGAATTTTTTTCCGTCACCATTCGTTTCAAGTCGCATATGGCATCACTGAATTTACCCTCTAAAATCCTTTTTGAGTCATTTTGTCGAAATCCCCATTTTTTGGCCTATGGACGGGGCCAAACCTTCGAGGAAAAAGTGCGTCAAAGACAACTTTTTTTCTCAAAAATTGAGATATCGAATTTTTTCCGTCACCATTCGTTTCAAGTCGCATATGGCATCACTGAATTTACCCTCTAAAATCCTTTTTGAGTCATTTTGTCGAAATCCCCATTTTTTGGCCTATGGACGGGGCCAAACCTTCGAGGAAAAAGTGCGTCAAAGACAACTTTTTTTCTCAAAAATTGAGATATCGAATTTTTTCCGTCACCATTCGTTTCAAGTCGCATATGGCATCACTGAATTTACCCTCTAAAATCCTTTTTGAGTCATTTTGTCGAAATCCCCATTTTTTGGCCTATGGACGGGGCCAAACCTTCGAGGAAAAAGTGCGTCAAAGACAACTTTTTTTCTCAAAAATTGAGATATCGAATTTTTTCCGTCACCATTCGTTTCAAGTCGCATATGGCATCACTGAATTTACCCTCTAAAATCCTTTTTGAGTCATTTTGTCGAAATCCCCATTTTTTGGCCTATGGACGGGGCCAAACCTTCGAGGAAAAAGTGCGTCAAAGACAACTTTTTTTCTCAAAAATTGAGATATCGAATTTTTTCCGTCACCATTCGTTTCAAGTCGCATATGGCATCACTGAATTTACCCTCTAAAATCCTTTTTGAGTCATTTTGTCGAAATCCCCATTTTTTGGCCTATGGACGGGGCCAAACCTTCGAGGAAAAAGTGCGTCAAAGACAACTTTTTTTCTCAAAAATTGAGATATCGAATTTTTTCCGTCACCATTCGTTTCAAGTCGCATATGGCATCACTGAATTTACCCTCTAAAATCCTTTTTGAGTCATTTTGTCGAAATCCCCATTTTTTGGCCTATGGACGGGGCCAAACCTTCGAGGAAAAAGTGCGTCAAAGACAACTTTTTTTCTCAAAAATTGAGATATCGATTTTTTCCGTCACCATTCGTTTCAAGTCGCATATGGCATCACTGAATTTACCCTCTAAAATCCTTTTTGAGTCATTTTGTCGAAATCCCCATTTTTTGGCCTATGGACGGGGCCAAACCTTCGAGGAAAAAGTGCGTCAAAGACAACTTTTTTTCTCAAAAATTGAGATATCGAATTTTTTCCGTCACCATTCGTTTCAAGTCGCATATGGCATCACTGAATTTACCCTCTAAAATCCTTTTTGAGTCATTTTGTCGAAATCCCCATTTTTTGGCCTATGGACGTGGCCAAACCTTCGAGGAAAAAGTGCGTCAAAGACAACTTTTTTTCTCAAAAATTGAGATATCGAATTTTTTCCGTCACCATTCGTTTCAAGTCGCATATGGCATCACTGAATTTACCCTCTAAAATCCTTTTTGAGTCATTTTGTCGAAATCCCCATTTTTTGGCCTATGGACGGGGCCAAACCTTCGAGGAAAAAGTGCGTCAAAGACAACTTTTTTTCTCAAAAATTGAGATATCGAATTTTTTCCGTCACCATTCGTTTCAAGTCGCATATGGCATCACTGAATTTACCCTCTAAAATCCTTTTTGAGTCATTTTGTCGAAATCCCCATTTTTTGGCCTATGGACGGGGCCAAACCTTCGAGGAAAAAGTGCGTCAAAGACAACTTTTTTTCTCAAAAATTGAGATATCGAATTTTTTCCGTCACCATTCGTTTCAAGTCGCATATGGCATCACTGAATTTACCCTCTAAAATCCTTTTTGAGTCATTTTTGTCGAAATCCCCATTTTTTGGCCTATGGACGGGGCCAAACCTTCGAGGAAAAAGTGCGTCAAAGACAACTTTTTTTCTCAAAAATTGAGATATCGAATTTTTTCCGTCACCATTCGTTTCAAGTCGCATATGGCATCACTGAATTTACCCTCTAAAATCCTTTTTGAGTCATTTTGTCGAAATCCCCATTTTTTGGCCTATGGACGGGGCCAAACCTTCGAGGAAAAAGTGCGTCAAAGACAACTTTTTTTCTCAAAATTGAGATATCGAATTTTTTCCGTCACCATTCGTTTCAAGTCGCATATGGCATCACTGAATTTACCCTCTAAAATCCTTTTTGAGTCATTTTGTCGAAATCCCCATTTTTTGGCCTATGGACGGGGCCAAACCTTCGAGGAAAAAGTGCGTCAAAGACAACTTTTTTTCTCAAAAATTGAGATATCGAATTTTTTCCGTCACCATTCGTTTCAAGTCGCATATGGCATCACTGAATTTACCCTCTAAAATCCTTTTTGAGTCATTTTGTCGAAATCCCCATTTTTTGGCCTATGGACGGGGCCAAACCTTCGAGGAAAAAGTGCGTCAAAGACAACTTTTTTTCTCAAAAATTGAGATATCGAATTTTTTCCGTCACCATTCGTTTCAAGTCGCATATGGCATCACTGAATTTACCCTCTAAAATCCTTTTTGAGTCATTTTGTCGAAATCCCCATTTTTTGGCCTATGGACGGGGCCAAACCTTCGAGGAAAAAGTGCGTCAAAGACAACTTTTTTTCTCAAAAATTGAGATATCGAATTTTTTCCGTCACCATTCGTTTCAAGTCGCATATGGCATCACTGAATTTACCCTCTAAAATCCTTTTTGAGTCATTTTGTCGAAATCCCCATTTTTTGGCCTATGGACGGGGCCAAACCTTCGAGGAAAAAGTGCGTCAAAGACAACTTTTTTTCTCAAAAATTGAGATATCGAATTTTTTCCGTCACCATTCGTTTCAAGTCGCATATGGCATCACTGAATTTACCCTCTAAAATCCTTTTTGAGTCATTTTGTCGAAATCCCCATTTTTTGGCCTATGGACGGGGCCAAACCTTCGAGGAAAAAGTGCGTCAAAGACAACTTTTTTTCTCAAAAATTGAGATATCGAATTTTTTCCGTCACCATTCGTTTCAAGTCGCATATGGCATCACTGAATTTACCCTCTAAAATCCTTTTTGAGTCATTTTGTCGAAATCCCCATTTTTTGGCCTATGGACGGGGCCAAACCTTCGAGGAAAAAGTGCGTCAAAGACAACTTTTTTTCTCAAAAATTGAGATATCGAATTTTTTCCGTCACCATTCGTTTCAAGTCGCATATGGCATCACTGAATTTACCCTCTAAAATCCTTTTTGAGTCATTTTGTCGAAATCCCCATTTTTTGGCCTATGGACGGGGCCAAACCTTCGAGGAAAAAGTGCGTCAAAGACAACTTTTTTTCTCAAAAATTGAGATATCGAATTTTTTCCGTCACCATTCGTTTCAAGTCGCATATGGCATCACTGAATTTACCCTCTAAAATCCTTTTTGAGTCATTTTGTCGAAATCCCCATTTTTTGGCCTATGGACGGGGCCAAACCTTCGAGGAAAAAGTGCGTCAAAGACAACTTTTTTTCTCAAAAATTGAGATATCGAATTTTTTCCGTCACCATTCGTTTCAAGTCGCATATGGCATCACTGAATTTACCCTCTAAAATCCTTTTTGAGTCATTTTGTCGAAATCCCCATTTTTTGGCCTATGGACGGGGCCAAACCTTCGAGGAAAAAGTGCGTCAAAGACAACTTTTTTTCTCAAAATTGAGATATCGAATTTTTTCCGTCACCATTCGTTTCAAGTCGCATATGGCATCACTGAATTTACCCTCTAAAATCCTTTTTGAGTCATTTTGTCGAAATCCCCATTTTTTGGCCTATGGACGGGGCCAAACCTTCGAGGAAAAAGTGCGTCAAAGACAACTTTTTTTTCTCAAAAATTGAGATATCGAATTTTTTCCGTCACCATTCGTTTCAAGTCGCATATGGCATCACTGAATTTACCCTCTAAAATCCTTTTTGAGTCATTTTGTCGAAATCCCCATTTTTTGGCCTATGGACGGGGCCAAACCTTCGAGGAAAAAGTGCGTCAAAGACAACTTTTTTTCTCAAAAATTGAGATATCGAATTTTTTCCGTCACCATTCGTTTCAAGTCGCATATGGCATCACTGAATTTACCCTCTAAAATCCTTTTTGAGTCATTTTGTCGAAATCCCCATTTTTTGGCCTATGGACGGGGCCAAACCTTCGAGGAAAAAGTGCGTCAAAGACAACTTTTTTTCTCAAAATTGAGATATCGAATTTTTTCCGTCACCATTCGTTTCAAGTCGCATATGGCATCACTGAATTTACCCTCTAAAATCCTTTTTGAGTCATTTTGTCGAAATCCCCATTTTTTGGCCTATGGACGGGGCCAAACCTTCGAGGAAAAAGTGCGTCAAAGACAACTTTTTTTCTCAAAATTGAGATATCGAATTTCTTCCGTCACCATTCGTTTCAAGTCGCATATGGCATCACTGAATTTACCCTCTAAAATCCTTTTTGAGTCATTTTGTCGAAATCCCCATTTTTTGGCCTATGGACGGGGCCAAACCTTCGAGGAAAAAGTGCGTCAAAGACAACTTTTTTTCTCAAAAATTGAGATATCGAATTTTTTCCGTCACCATTCGTTTCAAGTCGCATATGGCATCACTGAATTTACCCTCTAAAATCCTTTTTGAGTCATTTTGTCGAAATCCCCATTTTTTGGCCTATGGACGGGGCCAAACCTTCGAGGAAAAAGTGCGTCAAAGACAACTTTTTTTCTCAAAAATTGAGATATCGAATTTTTTCCGTCACCATTCGTTTCAAGTCGCATATGGCATCACTGAATTTACCCTCTAAAATCCTTTTTGAGTCATTTTGTCGAAATCCCCATTTTTTGGCCTATGGACGGGGCCAAACCTTCGAGGAAAAAGTCCGTCAAAGACAACTTTTTTTCTCAAAATTGAGATATCGAATTTTTTCCGTCACCATTCGTTTCAAGTCGCATATGGCATCACTGAATTTACCCTCTAAAATCCTTTTTGAGTCATTTTGTCGAAATCCCCATTTTTTGGCCTATGGACGGGGCCAAACCTTCGAGGAAAAAGTGCGTCAAAGACAACTTTTTTTCTCAAAAATTGAGATATCGAATTTTTTCCGTCACCATTCGTTTCAAGTCGCATATGGCATCACTGAATTTACCCTCTAAAATCCTTTTTGAGTCATTTTGTCGAAATCCCCATTTTTTGGCCTATGGACGGGGCCAAACCTTCGAGGAAAAAGTGCGTCAAAGACAACTTTTTTTCTCAAAAATTGAGATATCGAATTTTTTCCGTCACCATTCGTTTCAAGTCGCATATGGCATCACTGAATTTACCCTCTAAAATCCTTTTTGAGTCATTTTGTCGAAATCCCCATTTTTTGGCCTATGGACGGGGCCAAACCTTCGAGGAAAAAGTGCGTCAAAGACAACTTTTTTTCTCAAAATTGAGATATCGAATTTTTTCCGTCACCATTCGTTTCAAGTCGCATATGGCATCACTGAATTTACCCTCTAAAATCCTTTTTGAGTCATTTTGTC